>CM051234.1:92296834-93783572 GCA_027917425.1 Gastrophryne carolinensis
CTGATCTCTAGTTGGAGGCAGTATTCGGGAGACTTTAGTTTTAAATACAATACGGGTGGGCATCTGTTATAGGATGCATGTGGGGCAGGCTATCTTTTAGATTCTAGGCCGGCCACAGGGGGCGATTGGTCCACTTTAAGTGCATAAGGCAATACAACGCATCCCTTTATAGCCGGCAGTCAAGAGACAATGTTGTGATATAGCATTTATTTCCCCAACATTTATTGTCTGTCATGTGGAAATACTGAACTGGATGTATTGTGGAAATTTTAGCAGTATTTGGGGTTATTTGAGGTTAATTTGAGGTTTATTTGAGGTTAATAATATTATTATATATGCTGGTTGGGTCTTTAACCCCCCACTTTCTAAGGTGGGTTTGTCTTTAGAGTGATGTCCTTGTAAATTAATATGGCAGGTCTTCATCCTGCAGCCTGACAGTTTCTGTCCCTGTTACTTCCCTGTCTGTTCAGATATCCCTGTACTGATTTTCTTTTTTGGCTTTTTATCTGTTCTTTCTACTTCTGTGTCCAAGTCTGTGTATCAATATTTATCTCCTACAAGTAACATTTGCCTTCATCATCTGAGGGAATAGAAAGTGTTGCTTTTCCCCTACTTCCTGCTAGAATATGGATAGCTCAGTTGTATTCTCTCCTCTCATACTGGAGCCTAGGAATCGCAGTCAGCATGGATTTCACAAAAAGTTACCATATGAACCAGTATACATCGGAATTACATCTAAATTTAGTGCAGATTTGTATAAATGTCAATGGTGGAATTGATTGCATAGTGTGTATGCCAGGGTATCACAGATTGGGATGCTCCAGCGATAGGAAATCAGCTGGGACGGGCAACCTAAAAGCAGAACAAAACCCAGCACATCCTTCCGTGAAATCTAAATCAAGGTGCCCCGTTGTGTGGAACCCTGCTATTGAGATGTGGGCACCAGTTGTGGCCTCACCCCAAAGGCCGACCCTGTCAGTGGGGCCCCCGGCAGCTGCCCTGCCTTGCCGGGTGCTGACGCCGGCCCTGTACATACTAAAGTATTCCTTAGGTGTCTGTACCTTAGTGACACAAAGTTGCGCATCAGTCACCGTGGCTGGAGCACACCCACTATATAATTAATGCAATAATGGGTGCAAGCCGAGGCTAAAGGAGGCTTCGGGGAGCATGCATGGACGCCAAGGGGATCCAATTTTAGGACCTGGTAAGCTATTAACAGCCAGACCTAAATATAACAAAACAAGGAAACAAAAAACAAAAGAGAAACAAAAGCCAACATTTTCCCTATCCTGAGTTTTGTTGCTCCTTCAGAAAGCCTGCTATTCTTCCCTTCTCCACAATCACATGACACATTTGCACACTCACCTCTAATCAGCATTCTATGTTGTGAGAGCCATATAATGTTGACTGGAAGAGAGCAACAAGAATCCCCATGGCTGATTTCCTCTGGCTGTGCTAACCCACACCAGCCATACACTCTGGTTCCTATTAAAAACAATGGGGGCAACTGTACATCAGGAACTTCTGTTGGGAGACCACCGTACCCAGGCAACGCACACCCACCTGCTAGAACCTTCCAGCTTCACAGACCAGGGCTGCAGGAATGGCAGTAAGGTAAGTGGATCTGCTAGTTGCCACTGCCGAGGACCTGGGGTTCTAGGAAGAGACCAGAGAAGTTGCACGTTTCCTTTAAGGTAATGAAAATATGTGACAGTTAACAGTTTGTTTGTGGAGTGTTGTCTTATTTTCTAAGTCTTATTGTGCTAACACATGCATTGACTATTTTTTTATTATTAGTTCAATTTGAATTTTCAATGCTTTAACACCTGTTCACTTGTGTCACATTTCTGTTTTATGAATGAATGAACAATCAGCACAAAAGACATTATGTGCCCGATCATACTTTAATGTCGCACTTGTTGGCAGTAAAAAATCATGTATACAGCAGTTCCATGTAGTCAGTGGTGTACATACATTGTAGGCAGGAAAGGCCACTGCTACCGAGCCCATGGGTTGGAGGGCCCAGTGCAAGCTGCCCCCCCACCTTGCAGCACTTACAGATGCGATAGACATAGGCCCTTATTTAACAAGGGATAGCGCCAGGTAGCGAATGGTGAGCGAACGGTAATGACAGTCACCGCCACGAGTACGCCGGCTCCCCTCCGCAATCACACATTTATCAAGCCGATCCTGCTTAGCGACTGACAGAGCGCCAGATAGCGAATCATTCATCATTATTCCAGCCTCACCCCACAGCGCCAGCGAGCGACCTTGAACAGCGACAGGTATGACCTCTCGCTACCTGGCGCTCTCCAATGCATTTCAATGGAACAATCTTTAAATATTCATAATTAATTGCTATTAATTTTTTTTTTTTTTTTTTTAAATGTCAAAAATTCTGTGACCACTTCTGCAATGTTAGATATTTTTTTTAAGGTTTAAAAAAAAAAAAAAAAAAAATGGTGCAGAATTGATATTACAGGTCTGATATTAATGTATTCATATTACAAAATGTTTTGAAAAACATGTTTTTTTTTTTTCCAAAAAATATGGTTGTTTGGGGGTTAACAAAACTACTTTTAACCCATCGCCGCCAGCGCTCTGGGGTTTAAACAAGCATTTCACAGCGCGAGAATTTTTTGAGCGTGATTTGTTAATGAATATGCTGGGAGCTGTTCGCTATGGCCATTCGCTATCATGCGCTCCCATACAGCGCGGAACCTGTCAAACAGTGACTCCTCACCCAATATTCAACATTACCGCACACCGACTGAGTCGCTGTCAACAGCCGAACAACGGCCAAGCACAGCGAATACTAGCGTGCGCTGTGAAAATAACGCTACTGGCGCTCATCTGTCGCTACCTGGCGCTATTAATGAATCGGCCTCTTAGCTTTGAGAGCAGGGCCCCGCAGCACGACCCTGCAAAGGTCTTGTTTTTGTTGTTGGGTCAGCAGAGCAGTGCCCCCCCACTCCCTAGTACACTAAGCAAGCACTGAGTGATGGCTAAGCCCCTGCCCATTCACCCTGCTCTGCTCCATCACAGGAAGCCAGGATTCCTTCCCATGCACGCTGAGAAGCTTTCTCACACATTCTGTGTTTGTATGTGAGGTCACCAGGCAGGGCAGACACGTGTCCCAATGCTTGTGGAACAAGGAGGCCCCCGCACGCTGCCTCCATCACCTCTGCAGGATGTAGCTGCTCCAAATACTTACCTAGCCATGCCACCTCCATCCCACTGGGACGTGGGCTCCCAACTTGGGGTTGCGCACGGTCCCCACTTCTCTGCCATCATCACATCACACGTCTCTGGCACCTCTCACTCACGTGCACCAAAGTCATTTGTGGACATGACCAGTGCAGCTGGAGTGGGTCAGCTGATGATTGGGATCCATGGTGTGGCCTCAGGTCTATGTATGCTCCTGCCAGAGTCCATCTGACCATCACAGACTTTTTTTTTGTGTGTATTTGAACAGTTAGGGGAGTATATAATGGTGGGCTTCCAGACAGCAGGTATTTTTGTGTGTGTGTGTATGTGGTTTTTTTGAGGGGTATTTATTTCATTTTATTGGGCTTTCACTAGATTTATAACGTTTTTCAGCTTTGGGACTTGACCCATTCATAACATAATGCATAATAAAAATCCTCTTTATTGGGTTAAGCCAAAGGTGCAAAAGGCTATGAAGGTAATAAATGCGACTAACAGTGTAAGTACAGTTTCTGCTTTAAAAATCCAGGGAGGCCAGCCCTGGAATCTAAAATAATTTGGATTATTTGGATCCAGGACATGGAACACAATCCAGGATAGTCAAAATCCGGGGTTTTGTTCTGCTTTAAGCATTTAAGTGCCAGCCTTCCTAGAGAATTTGTCACTTCTGTTATCAGACCATTTTCACTATTTTGCGCTTTCAACTGTGATTTTTGAACAGATTTCCATTATTTCCCAAAAAATTATATAATTTTTTTTTTACTAAATTCTGAGCTTTAACATGACATGTCTTGTTTGTCTTTTTTTAAGTGTATTCTTTATATTTTGGGTGAAAACTGTGCAAAAAAATTAAAAAAATCAATATTTTACAATTTGTAGCGCTTTTTGTGTAATACATAATGTACGTTTTTCTGCAAAGTGTGAATGCTGGGTGCAGTAGAGTCAAATCCAGATAGACATTTGTGGTGTTACAGGAAGTGGCTTTACTGGAACATGCTGGAAAAAAAGTGCAGCTAAATACACAGGAAACACAACACAGCAGAAAAATGCACAGATAGATTACAGATAAGCATTGGTTACAGTGCCATCTACTGTCATATCTTGTCCTAACTGTAAGCTGCAGATGCTGTTGCATGTAGTATTGTATCTACAACAAGTTCTTCAATAAAATCATAGTGTGTGTAAAAGTTCCATTTCTCCTACTTACAACAGTACCACATATGTATTGGTAGGCACCATTTCCTGTCCAGAAGACTAAATTGAAACATCTCTTTAGGAGATTTTCAGATAAAATACAACTATGCTATGCACACCTTGCAATTTTTCAAGAAAAACAACACGTTACATTTGAAGTACCCACCACCAACCATACATTCTCTGAAAGTACACTCCTCAAGCATTCTAGGTGTACCAAGCTTGTTGATGTGGGCACAGTTTTCTGGAAGTAATCCCTCAAAGAATTCTTTGGTTGCACAGTGTTTCCCTAAGAATAAAAAAACAGAATTAAAGTAAAATTTTTCTAAAAAAAACAATATGTAAACAATAAAGCATGCACGTAACGGTAATTTTACTTGAAAAATTTAGCTCTGCAGACAAAGTGAGCACCTTGCACTTTTTCAACCAAAACAACCCTTTACATTTAAAATACCCCCCCTCCCCCAAAAAAGCATATATAAGACCTGACGGGAGGGATAGCGACCGACGTGAGTTTCTGACATTGTTTTTTTTCAGCAACTGTCAGCAGCGGCCGAAGTGGAGGGGGGCGTTTTCAGGCCATTTGCTGTCGGAGCAAAAGACTGGGGGGGGGGGGAGGATCGGAGGCCCCTGGGTGAAGAGAAGACTTGGCTGGATCGAATGCGGGCTCAGGTGTGTTATGGCTGGGGAAAGCCAGCTACATGAGTAGCACTTAATGGTTAGAGAGGCAGCTACGTTAGAGAGAGCTAGCTACGTGAGACAAAGTCCAGTCGAAATTGGTTAAGAAATTGGTTAACAATTACCAGGATATTTTATCATCCTGACAATTGTTCCTCTTACACCTGTGTGAAACCCGACAATTGCCCTAAAAATGTACTTTTCCACCAGTCCCATGGTGAATGAATGGTTTCTCATTCAATCAGCAGTGTATGCTGTGCATATTAATGCATGGCATACACCTCTGTTTGTAAATAGAGCTTCAGGATAGATAAAAGGGAGCGGATGCATTCGTGGCCTCCCTGTGGGTTGTGGCACCCTGCCGTGCTATGCCTATCTGAATTGCTGGGCACCAGAGCATGCCTCAGCTGCAAGATGCCAGGGATGCGGACCATGCATGCGCTATTGGATTACCAGTGATGTACGTATGGTGGTAATCAAAGGGGGTCTAATACAACAGGCAGAGGCGTACATACCATAGGGGAGGCATGTGCCCCTGAGTCCTTGAAATAAGGGGGCCGGCACTGCCTCCTTCTTGCCTCTCCGTCGGCGTCGACACCTCTCCCTTGCTGCTGCGCACGTGAATGAGTTGCAGACTCGGCCGGTGAGTGACCATCGGGGGTGGTGCTGATTATGGAGGCCCATGCTGATGGGGACCCTGCTATGGGGCCCGATCAGGGCTATGTACGCCCCTGAGAGCAGGGCATCCCAAATAGGGGTAATCATCTGAGTGTACTTAAAGGAGCATTGTCGCAAAACTGTGTAATATTAAAAATCGATATAAACACAATAGCTAATGAGAGGAGGGGTCACCTATACACCTAAACTGAATAAAACTTCTACCAAGCTTGTGATTTATTCTCTCATGGTAGGAATAATATCCAGGGGTGATAGGTTTATTCTATCATGGGTGACAGAGCCTGTCACCCCAGATGTCCTTTTCCTTCTGTTAAAAGAAAGGAAAATAAGCCTGGCTGAACATTTCTTTATGCTGGGTGTATAAGTGACCCCTCCTCCCGCCATCCAGCATATTTATATGGATTTTTTTAATTGGGCCATTTTTCGTGATGGTGTTCCTTTAGAGTGGACAGTTAGCCCCTGTGAACTCCCTGCAGCGGCCCACAATTGCTTACCTCTGACGGTCCCTCGCTGTGACCAAAGACCCCCTCCAGCTGAGGCATGCTTAAGTGCTCAGCCATTCAGATGGGCTGGACGCAAGAGCATGCACACTCTGTAGGAAAACCGGGGATGTGGCTTCCTCCGCTCCCTATGCCTCCGATCGGGTCTAACCAACGCTTTATGCATTATTGTTGAGTCGGTGATATCAGGGGTTTCACACAGTGAGGCATCCCAAATCAGGATGCCCCAGGGACAAGGACTTATCACCAGGATAGTGAAAACTCCATTCCAGTAATTCAGTGCAGTCCATCAGCAGTTATATTGATGAGCACACCCGTCTTCTAGAGTCTGCACATAAAGAGTAGCATCCCCCACTCTTTATGCATCTGCCCATTAAAACGGTGCCGGGGGGGGGTTGTTAGTCCCCTCAGCCCATCCTGCCTCAGTACATGACCTTTACTTGAATATCATGCTTGTGGGTGGTGAGAGGAGATAATTTAGATGTAAGGTCCTTTTTTTGGGCCCCTGACTGCAGAGACCTGAGATACCCTTAACCCACACCCCCTGCCCTGTGAGATCCAGGAATTCAGCAGACAAGTAGTTTTTTCTTACAGTTCTTCTTGGAAACCTGGAAACAGTGGCACACATACATACCAGCTGCACCTCCTCCAATCTGGGTTGAAAAGCAGTAGGTGTGATTTAGTTCCCCAGGTACCAGACCCCCCTCCCCAGGACATACTTGGCAGGGGCAGGGATTCCCCCATGTGTGACACTGCATGTACATACTTCCAGCCAATAAGAATAGATTGTGGTTTATATTCATGTCTGAGAGTCTATTCCAACAGCTTTTGCCATGTGCACCCTCTGCCATCCATGCAGATATGCTGGTGGGGTGTGCGCATCAAATAGTTGGGTGCCAGGGATGCTGCCAGAGGCGGGATAAAGATTATGGGCAAAAGGACTTGAAAGAAGGGTTGAAAGAAGACACTGGCCGGTATATTGTTCCTTTTTATTTCAACAATATAAAAATCTTTGTTCGGAATGCCCTCCACGGGACTGAATGGAACTATTTTATTCCCTGCCAGTATGAAAAAAAATATTCCATACAGTCTGGTGGTGGGCATTCTGAACAAACATTCTTAAATCGCTGCATTCAAACAATGAAGGACCCTGCCCCAATGCAACCAGTAGCCACATGGTCTGTTTTCCTGCCCCTAATCATCCCTATGTTTTTTTTTCTTTTTTTGAGGGGGGGCACTATTACTTATGCTATGGGGTCCTGTGGAATGTACGTGCCCTGCCACAGCCACAGTATAATGTGATGCTCCATGTTTTTTCCTGCATTTGTGTTGTATTCAGTTTTTATATGAGAGTTGCCAAAAAGCAAGTCAAGAAGTGGAATACCACCCCTTGTCACTGAACCGGCATCTACTTCAGGTAAGTTCAGAGGAGATATCTGCAGGAAATAGCAGGATTCAGAGGAAGACACTGGATCTTAAATGTTCTGTTTATTAAATGGTTAACAAAGAGGGGAAGGGAAGACATGTTTGCTGTTACACTCTCTATAATACTCTCTATAAAATGGTATGTGGTCCCACGAACCTCCATTACAGTTCAAAGGGCAGTGGCACCTGCTCAATAAAGGGGGGGCAGGTCCCATCCCAATTACCTGAATCCCCCCTAAGCCCCACAGCTGTGGATGAGCCAGGTACTTGGCATGAGCTCCAATGCTGTTTGGTTGCACTCCTGGCAGTGCACCATGCCTATGCTGAAGGACACCTTAGCATGGCCGGAGGCCATCTAAAGCTCCTAAAGCATCCTTTATTTTTTAATAAGGCCAGAATTAAAAGCAAATTCTCCACAGATGCTTAAGAAAAGGTAGAGCGAAAATGTGAATAGTTAGTTTATTCTACAACAACTTTTTGGTGTGACATCAGCCTTAGAATTGCTGCTATCTTTGTGTATTTTCAAGTGCAATTTTGACTAGCGTCATTCAAAAAATTACCCTTTGGAAAGTGCACAAAATGCTGCAAATCTTATTCAGTTGCAGCTTTATCAATGTTTGTATATAATGGCCGACACAATTTACTGTTAACCCAAGGTCCCATCCAGTTGTACACTACTTGAACAGGCTAAGTGCATACTAGTGGTTTGCTACAGGGAGCATCCAGTTATTATCCTCTCTATTCCCAGCATGTGCTGCATTTTCTGAGCTTTTTGTCATACCCAAATTGGCTACAGCTTGCTGGAGACGCAGCATGAGGTCAATCTCTTGTATCTAAAGATCATTATAGACCCTAGTAGAGGAAATTTACAATGTCCTGAAGAAAATGCTTTGACATAAAACACAAGAAATCTGATTATTTCAGTAAAATACTGGGGATATGAGAGAATCCATCCAATTATTTTTAAATAAAGCACTGTTCTAAGAATATATTCTTAAGGGAGTAACATATTTATTTGTCACATATGGTACTGTACATAACCATATAGCTATGACATGCACTGAAACATTCTTAAACAAATGACCAACGGGGTTTGACCTAAGAAGGGGTACAACAGGTATTCAATCACATTAAATGAACCATATACAGTAATGGCCGTAAATGAGGGTTGGCACCCCTGAATTGTTTCCAGAAAATGAAAGCAGACCATGTGGATTCGGGTGTTGGTCCCCGCTGCTATAAAACAGGCTGGAGGGGCATCCAGAATGCTGGAGCACCCCTGCAAATAACCCACCCAGAACACTCAATATTCTTTCCTTAGCCTCATTGGGAATAAAGCGCTGCGATAGGCCGCTGGCAATCACATGGGTAGTGATATTTTGGCCGCTGGAAAGTCCCATCCACCTGAGCACCAGCAGGCAATCGTGGTGCTGTATTCCTGGTGGAGGATCTAGGCATTCTGGGGGGTTATGTACAGAATTCTGGATGCCCCCCCTGCCTGTCTTAGCGACGGGGACCACCTCCATACCCACGCAGGTGTTCGCTCGCTTTAGGTCTTTCTCCCAAAAATGTATTGCCCTTACACATGTTTTATTTTACACATTTCATTTCCTTTGCCGAGGAAATAAGACAAAATAAACATAATTTCACCCAAAACTTCAAAATAGGCCGGACAAAACGGTTGGCACCTTTTTAAAATTGTGGGTAAATAACAAGGTTCAAGCATGTGGCAACCCGTGGCAAGTAACAAGTAAAAAAAAAAAATCACACCCTTTCAAGCCTACAGTTCAAAGGATCGGGGGTGGAGAAAAAAGGGGCGGGATCACAAGTGGTAAAACTTGAATTTGGCGGCATGTGACCAGTGAAGGCAGTGCTTAAGCAATCGGTGTGATGCACACAGTGCCATGAATCGTGCACTGAAGTGCAAGTTTCCGCATGCGAATTCACTTGTAATCATCCACATCTTCCATCAACACAGCAGCTCCACATTAAGGTCTTAGCCTGGTCTTGGCCACTGACTCTCCACTTTCTTTTAGGCTCTTGCTGGTATGAGCTCGATCCCTACTGCTGCTACTTCCATGTCTCCTTAGCTAACATTATTAGATTTCCTCTAGATCTCAACAAAGTTTAAAACAACTCAGGTTCACCTTAAAAATCCTCCTAAATGTTTGTGCTTTGTGCACACAGGTCCTCCCAAGACCACGCCCACTTACCTTGCTCACATGGAGTCTAACACATGTTCCATGTGAGTTGGTGTCACTGTCTAGTAGCTAACTTGGTTCCTGTTTTAACTGTATTTTTCTCTCTAAGGACAACTGACCTTTCCACAAGGCTTCCATTCCAGTCTGTGGCTCCATTACCTTCTATAGCAATACTCACCACTAGCAATTATAATATATCTGCTCTCATTGTCTTCTATTGCCGAATAATCAACTACCTTTATTTAATGAGGTTTCTCTCATAACTACGCCTCTGATAGGGTTCTAATCTTTCCTTTTTTAAAACCTTTTTCCAATCTGCTATATATATATTTGCTGAATGTGAGTAGGTTCCTTCTATTTGCTTTTTCCTTATAATATAAATATATAGTGTAGCCTTCTGCATCAGTGAGGTATAAAACAGCTATGACATGGCTTTATAAAACATATGCCCTAATACAAATTGCTGGCTGATATGTGGGTCATACAATCTTGCACAACGATAATTTTGCTTTGTCCTTTTGCACGTCATTATTTTTCACATCTCTGTAGATTTCAGGGGTGACACTTTTTTATGACACCACGAATATGCTGCATAAGAGATCATGCACAATGCACTGTAGGTAGGCCTATTTGCAGTAAAAAGGCTCATTTACCAGCTCCTCCATTATGACTTTTAAAGGAATGTTCTCACTGACCTTCCAGCTTCTGCTCTCCATAATCTGGAGCAGAAATGGAAACTAGATAGTCGTAGACATTTTATAGTTCCAGTTTTTTAGTGCCTGCATTTTTTTCCCAATTTCTGTTAATATTTAGCATCTAAAGTTGAACTTTAGATCCCATATTATAAAAAAACACGTTAGGACTTTAAAAGAGAATATAAGAAGACAATGTAAAGCATTTAAAGGGCCATGGTGCCAAGGCCAAGGGTTGCCAGCTAACTTTATGTAAGGTGTTAGTGAAATTTCATGCTAGGATGCACTGTTAACCTTTCTAATACATGTTTCTGTTAACATACTACTAGCTTCACTTCCATGTGAGTAATATATATGCTATCACCTGATTTATAATGACAGCCAGGGCAGAGTGACCACAGGGAAACCGGGGACAGTGCCCGGTGGGCCGCACTGCTTTGGGTCAAGTTGTTGGTTTTAACGTCCACATTCAATCCCTGCCCCCTTCGTCTCCCACTCAGTCCCCTGTACCCAACCCCACTGTACCCACAAGCCAAGGAACCCCAGCTCCAATGCTATAGCCCCGGCATCATGGTTGGGGTGCCTCAGCAGGAATGTCTCTGGCCCGGCCAGGAGCTGGTAAATTCCAGGGTTGATTTTTGTCCCCAGTCCACCACAGCTCACATGATCCATGATCTAGTAAGAGGAGCCATACCAAAAAGGTTGAAAAGAAAGTCCAAGTTTTTTGTAACCCCCACAGCCGCCTCTTCCTTCCCCTGTGAGAAGGAAGCTTGATGTGGCTGCTAGTGTCACTTTAAACACTCTCCTCTGAGGCATGCCAGTTTGGGATGCCTCTACAGTTAAAGATCCTTTAACTGTAACCAAAAATGAGCATTGAGCCCTCAGTGAAGCAAAGCAAAGTGAAGCAAGCTATGCATTCTGCATATGTGTGTAGCTATTACGCAGCTCTGCTAGGTTAAAGTCAGCATCTCTCTAATGCAGGGCTCACTGATTGTGTGTGTGTGTGTGTGTGTGTGTGTGTGTGTGTGGGGGGGGGGGGGTTAGTGTAGTGTCCATGAAACCCACATAGTTGCTAGGGAAAGTGGGGGTCTGCTTTCAAATAATAAAACAACTCACCTGATCACCACAATCGCCCCCTGCTGTCGGAGGATGGAGCTCTGTAGAAAGCAATAGAATAGTGAAAGTTGGACTTGAGTGACAGACCAGTACAGTCTCACTGCTGCATCAGGGAGCATGGGTCGTACAAGGGATATCAGTCCAATTAGCGTCACAACACAGGGATGGAGCGGATGGATGGTCAGGGATTGCTATGGTCAAGAAGGGGAGTCAGAGATCATGAGCTTCCAAGGGTTCAGGCGGAATCGTAGTCAGACGGAGTAGAGGTTGGTTCAGGCAGCAGACATGGATGGTCAGACGATGCTGAGACAGCAACAGGTAGTAGTTCACAAATGTCTCAGCACACCCACAGAAAGCTATCATGGGCAATGTGGTCTGGGCCTGATTCCTATTTAAGGGGTCACTGGCCAATATGGAGCTGTGGGTGGTGTGACTGCTGGAGGAGGGTGATTGGCTGGCCCAGGAACCTTGGCCAGGTTGGCCACTCTATTTCCGTAGGGCTGGTCAGCTCTGGTCCGTAAGGCCGACCAGCTCCTAATTGCCACACAACTGAAGGGAAGCGAGGGTGATGGCCAGGATGGCTTGCCGCAGGCTCCGACCTCTGAGAGCAGCATGGGGAGGCTGAGCACCCTGCGTCAGCCTGCCATGGAGCCCGCCTGGAGGAACCCGAGGACACTCGCCGTGGATCGTCCGGATCAGGTAAGACTCTTACAGCAGTGAGGTTTGATTTTTTCAGTGTCGAATATGCCAAGTTTCATGGACGCCATCGATTAGCTCACATGGCCCTGGTTCCCCCAGCTGCTTAGGAGTATATGTTTCGCTATGTTTAGGTCCACATTGCTCCTCCTTCTTGCCCACTCTCCTGTATTGATGCTAGCCTTGCTTCAGCTTCCCTAAACCAGTTCCCGTGGCCTCTGTTTATTTTCTGAAGTTGTCTGTTCCTTTCTTGTTGCAAGTATATAAAAATGACTCAACCGCAAGATGGCCACTCTCTTAATGTCCAATGTGTCGTTGGACCAGATCTGCGTTTTTTGAGTGTTTTGGCCAGATTCCCTGGCTCGTCCCATGACACATTCATCTTGAGGAGTTCCAGCCTGTATACCAGCTGTGGTAAAGTGTATGGAAAAGTCCTGAATGGTGTGTATTTTTCCCCTGCTATGCTGTATCAGGCACGAGCCATGCCGGGTTTTCAGGACCCAGTTCACATTCCCCAGCCCTTTACAGGTTTGTTCCCTAATCTCAGGCCTTGCACAGGTGATGAGGCTGATTGCAGGGGAAGCCTAAATAAAAGGAGCCACTGAGCCTGTCAGTTTACTGTTGACCAGCCTGGAGGAAGGAACCCAGGCTGTACTGTTCAGTGGTGAATGAGAGACTGGATTTAAGCCGAAGGACTTGGCTTCTGCGACCCCAAAACTTGGACTTGTGTGGATGAGCAGTGCTGGCGGGTATGCCCTGCAAAGCGGAACCTGATACCCTGGAATTGCAGCTTGCTGGAGTATCAAACCCTGGACTTGCATTAAGTTGGTGAAGTAACCACTTGCATTAATTGCATTGTTGCTGCAACCTCTGAAGTAAGCGATATTTTGCTTTTGAACATTTGTCTTTAATTTTTGAAGAACTGTTGTCTATGTCACTGCCGTTCGCCCCAAATTGATCACACAGTTTTGAGAGTGGGGAGCTGAGTGGCAGTTGGCTTCTGGTTTAGTCTGTCTATTCACATTGTATGTGTTCTGCATTTCTATTGTTATCTTAGCATTTGCCCTGTTTTGGTCATTTGGAAGTGCGCACTTTTTATTTTTTGTGGTTGTCTATTTGTCTCCCTGGCATCTCCTTGAATGCCTCATTCTCCTGGTTGCTACTTAAAATCCTATGTCCTAGCATTGAGCCTTACCTTTAGCTTTCTTTCACAGTGGTCTGTCTAATGCCCAAGTAAATTGGTGCCTCCTTACAACTGTATGCAGTTTGGCTTTGGTTTGACCTTTTTGAGGATTATAATTATTTTATTTTACCCAGGGATAACCTATTACTGGTTACCCCCTGCTCCAATGGCTAGTGCCGCTCTTTTTAAGGTCCCAGGCAGCTGGGCAGCTATAATTGGGCCCATCACCTCACCAGGGCAGTTGTGGAGCCTGCCTTTGGCCTATTAAAATCCAGATTCTGGTGCCTGGACCACACAGGGGGTGCATTCTAATATAAGTCAGAGAAGGTTGTCAAAATAATATTGGCCTGCATTGCCTCCCATAATTTTGCCCTAATGGAGAGGATGGCAGTGTATGTGGAGGAGGCAACCCCTGCTGCAGCTCCAGAGGTTTCCAGACAACTGTATTCAGGTTCACAGAGCTGCGCTGCCCAATACATTTGTCAGCATTTGGTGGACTCTTTGTTTACATAATTCATTGTGGTTATTTTGGTTTTCCTTATTTTGGCTTTTGGGTGTGAATAAAAAACACTCAAACCAAGTTGTAGTTTTCTGGTTAATTTTCTGAACATATATACTGTGCCACCCAACTTGGGTGGTTCCAGCCCAACACAGGGCCATAGGTTCCTTAAACTAAATGATTGTCCTTCGGCCTACAAAGATGTTTTCCTTCAAAGTCCCCCAGGCATGTTTACGGGGAGGCGGCCTGGTCCATGCTGGTTGGTGGCTGACGGGCCTCCAGCAGTGCCAGAATTCTTGCATTCTGTTGGTTGGCCTCCACCATTTGTTCCAGCAGCACATCCAAAGTCCAGCTGTGCCACTGTTGCTCCACCATCCTGGAGCCAGGTCAGCATGGAGCAAACTGGTGGCCCGACACACCACTTTACAGTATTGGGATGAATTTTGCCTAAAAGTTGCGCTATTGGCCCGCCAGTTTGCCTCCATTATTTGCCACTGCCAAAGACAGGTGCGGCCTGGCTTCCTCCAGGGTGCTCGGGGAAGGTGGTGGGGCTGCTGCTGGCAAACTACAATGAGTGTTCCCAGGTCTGGGAGCTGGTATTTTGGCAGTGGCTGGTCTGGCAGCAGATTATGGAGGCTCCAGGAGATTGGGCGTCAGTTCCAGACTGCCCTGCATGGACTCCTCCATCTCTTGTATTTCATCCAGTAGAGGTGCAATTTTGTGGAGGAAGAGAAACATTAGTGTTTTTTTTTAGGTCAACCATCCCACACAGCCAAAAAAAAAAATGTAAAAAATAATTTTCCTCCTCCCCCCTTCCCATTCTCATTTGGCATTTTTGCCATACACTTACCTCATCTGTGTGAGTGGGTGGCTGGTGGATGGGCCAGGTCTGGATGGGGGGCCGGGGAAGGTACGCCACATGGTGCAGGTGTTGCCGAAGGAATAGGGCCTTATTTATCAAGGGATAGCGCCAGGTAGTGTCTCACTAGCGCCAGGTAGCGCCAGCTATCGGCAGCTACCGACTCCAGAACGCCAGGCTGCGAACACAATCACGCATTTATCACGCTAAGTGAGGCTAGCGCCGGCGAGATACAACCAATCTTATTTGATTATTTTAACTACAAAGAATATGCTCTATATACATAGCAAAGAGACTTATGCCCTTATTCATCAAGCGATAGCGCCAGGTAGTGTCTGACGAGCGGCAGGTAGCGGCAGCTAACGGCGACTACCGACTCAAGTACGCCCGGCGGCGGTCACAATGACGCATTTATCAAGCAAAATGAGGCTAGCGCCGGCGAGAGCGACGGCTAGCGTGGCATTCATCATGAAGCCGCCTGGACCAAACAGCGCCGCTGCAAATTCCCTCACAGCGCCAGGTATGAGCTGTCGCTCCCTGGCGATGTCCAATGCATTTCAATGGAGCAATCTATAATTATTCATAATTAATTGGTATTAATTTTTTTTTTTTTTTTTTAATGTAAAAAAATCGGAGACCACTTCTGCAATGTTAGGATTTATTTTTAAGTAAAAAAAAAATAAAAAAAAAATTTGTGCAGAATTGATCTAACAGGTCTGAGATTAATGTATTCATATTACAAAATGATTCTAAAAACATGTATAATGTTACATTCAAAAAATATGGTTGTTTAGGGGTTAAAAACTAGTTAATACACATCGCCGCCAGTGCTCTGGGGCTTAAACAAGGAATGGACAGCGACAGCACATTCAGAGCGTGATTTGTTGATGAATATGAAGCTAGCCGTTCGCTCTGGCCATTCGTTGTCAGGCGCTCACATACAACGCTGGACCTGTGAAACAGCGACCCCCCAGCCCGTATTCAACATTACCGCACACCGACTGAGTCGCTGTCATCAAGCTAACGCCGGCCAAGCACAGCGAATACTGGCTGGCGCTGAAAAAATCACGCTACAGCCGCTCATCTGTCGCTACCTGGCGCTATTAATGAATCGGCCTCCCCGTTTATAAAGATCATTAATGTTACTGTGGACACAATACAATTTCTTTGTATTATCCTCACAAAGAAATTGTATTGTGTCCACAGTAACATTAATGATCTTTATAAACTAAGTCTTTGTTATGTATATAGAGCATATTCTTTGTAGTTAAAATAATCAAATAAGATTGGTTGTATTAGGAATTAGGTGCTATGATAGATTGCAAAGAGAATAGAACCATCACAGCCTCCTGCCCCATGTGACGGCACAGTGCGGTGCTCCCGCAGCTGTGCTCGCGCCGGCCGGGCGCGCCCCCTTGCTGCTTTGCATTCAGATGACGGCGGCCGGGTCATCGGGGGGCGTTGCCCGGCGGCTGGGAGCGCAGCAACGGCCGCCATTGGTGATGAGCGTATGACGCGCCGCACGTGGTGTCAGGTGGGCCAGGTATAAAAGAGCTGTCATTATGTGTATCTAATCACCCCGATCAGAAGCCGTGGGCGCACGGCGGAGCGCGTGGGGTAGCTGATGGTCCTGGGAGTCTATTGTTAATGGCGGTAATTTTTGATCATGTTGCATTGATGTATTAATAGTTGTATGAATCTGTGCCCTCTCTGTCTCCCATGTCTAGCCGGCATATAGTATTATTTGAAGCCTTGTTTATAATATATAAGATTAACCAAGTATATGCTAGACGGGGACAGTTTCTCTACTTATTGTATATAAGGGGAATGGGATTCATTATTTACATACTAATAGGACAGAGACATTATTACCTTTAGCTTTGATTTTTGTGAGATTGATGGGATCTTTTGTATATCATCTTCTTCTACTCTATGTATTGCTTTGATATATCATCCTTTTTTTATTCTATGCATTGCTCTGATCCATCTATATATTTAGCACTTAAGCACTTTATTGTCTTTATTATATTTGGTTTATATTCAATTGTACATACATTTATACATATATGGCACTTTAGCACCTTATTTTTGAATTTTGGAGTGGTTTTTTAGATAATTAATTATATAGCACTGATTTAGTACTCTGGTATTGGGGGATCTTATTGACTCCCTTTTACTTTGACACCTGTGGTGTATTAATTAATTAGTGATAATAGGAATAATTTTACATATTTACAATTAATTGTCTGCCCATACAGATATCCCATTTTTTATCCCCTACCATCAATTATTCAGATTAGGGGGCCAGATAGATTTGAGCATACCGTACTTTATTGTTTTCTAACTTTGATTGTTGTTTATATATTTAACATTAAGTTGTTCCCAGGTACCATATCTTTTTAATTAGTCTTGTCATCTTGTGTGATTTCTGTGTTTTTTAATCCTTGTATATAGCACATTGAATAAAAATTTGTAATTTAACCGTAATATTAGTGGTGTGAGTGCCCATGTGTAGACCCTAATTGTTGTTCAAGCTAATCCCATCACAGCGCCAGGTATGACCTTTCGCTACCTGGCGCTCTCCAATGCATTTCAATGGAGCAATCTTTAAATATTCATAATTAATTGATATTAATGTTTTTTTTTTTTTTTTTTTAAATGTCAAAAATTCGGTGACCACTTCTGCAATGTTATTTTTTTTTTTAAGGTAATTGATATTACAGGTCTGATATTAATGTCTTCATATTACAAAATGTTTATAAAAACTTGTTTATTATTTTTTTCCAAAAATAAGGTTGTTTGGGGGTTAAAAAACTACTTTTAACACATCGCCGCCAGCGCTCTGGGGTTTAAACATGCATTTTACAGCGCGAGAATTTTTGGAGCGTGATTTGTTAATGAATATGCTGGGAGCCGTTCGCTATGGCCATTCGTTGTCATGCGCTCCCATACAGCGCGGAACTTGTCAAACAGCGACTCCTAACCCCGTATTCAAAATTACCGCACACCGACTGAGTCGCTGTCAACAACCGAACAACGGCCAAGCACAGCGAATACTAGCCGGCGCTGTGAAAATCACGCTGCTGTCGCTCATCTGTCGCTACCTGGCGCTATTAATAAATCGGCCTCCAAGTCATGACTGGGTGGTTGCTACAAGGCAAGGGCAAAGCAATGTACGTATCAAAACATTTGTTACCTGACCTCCTTTCTATCTTCACCATGGGTTACACACCGGGCTCCACATCTACGGGGAGACAGCATCCATGGCTGTGGCTCCACTGCTCTCCCTTTGGCTCTGCTATGCGCTTTGCAGGGGGCTCTGTTGTGGGCTCTGTACTGGGGACCCACACAAGGTTGTGTTTATTTAACAGTCCAGCACAGGGGGGGAAACCTATAGACTACAATATCATGAGCATATGTGCATCGCAAGCACACTTCTGGGGTGCAGGGGCGTGTTGGCCCTTGTACGTGTTGGTGCAGGAGTGCATCACGTAGACGAGCAGATGACAAGGACCAACATGGCACCAACTGTCTACGCCCATGAGAAGCAAAACTACATCATGCTATGCCATTCACCTACGCATGTGTGCCGCTTTACAAGCAGGCAAAGGTGCGGACAGGTGACAGACTGATCGTCAGAGTGGCCACATATGAGTAAAGGCACATGGCGGGATGCGCAGTAATGGTGGAGAATTAGCAAGAACCAAACCCTTGCTGCCTGTTGAATGGCTAAATGTGAACCAGGCCAACAACATTGATGTGCCACCCCACATGTGCCAAAGTAAACATGTCGTCAGGCATATGCTGCAGCCACAGTCACCTATCCCACTCCTGTCTGTTTAGGGGATGCTGTGGCCTTGGTAAACTCAGTCCGCCATGTTGCAGAGCAACATCAGCGAGCACTATCTGATAGTACTAGTGGAGTGGACAGCTGGGTGCACCACTTGACCTAAGTGCATCTATGACCTGTACTGTGGCCTGGGAGAGCTGGGTCTGCCATGTTGCAGAGCATTGTCAGCAAGCACTATCCGACAGTACTAGCGGAGGATAGAGCTGGGTGCGCCACTTTGCCTAAATGCTTATGCACCCACTAGTGTAGACATGCATTTGGTTGTTGCAGTGTAAGAGACCTGATTTTAAAGTGGAAGGTGTGCATGTGGACCTTAACTAGACCAAGGCATGGAAGGCAGAAAACTAACATTGGAATTTCCTTTTGTCTTTGTAGACTTTCATAACAGACAGCCCAACACCCATGACAAGAGGGCATTGGCAGATGCCGTGGAAGCCCATATGAGCGGGCAGGGGATGTCACCCACACACAAATAATGCAGCACTGGTCGGACTTCAAACAACAGAAGTGGCCCCGGGTGTGCCGGTTCTACGGCCAGAACTTCCGAGGTAAGTGGGTGGGCAAGAGAGAAGGTGCGCAATCAGGGACAACTTTGTTCTTTTTTTCTTGTAGCTGGGGAGTTCTGGCTGCGCAGACCACCTGGAGGTAAGGGGTCCCACCAGTGTGAAGACCACTGCCAAGGTCCTCATTCTCCTCTTCAGGATCCCCAACAACAGTCCCGGAACCTGCCGAAGAAGACGAGGTGTTGGGCTTCGCACACAATCCAGCACCATTCAGGTAGGTCAAATGGAAACAAACACACAGGTTTGGGGAAGGGATTCCAAAATGATAGGTGTGCTAAGTGCTGATGCCTTGTGCTCCTCTTTCCCTACATATTCGTCCCAGGAAGAATATGCCGCTATGGGGTCACCCGAGATTGCTACGGCGCATGACTAAGGTGGGTGAAAAGGCAAGCAGACCACTACACGTAGAACACAAGCAAAACATGTGCAGACATGCTATAACATCTGTTGGCATTTCATTCCAGACCCTGGATGGCGCAGAGGTGTAGAACAGTATTGTGGTAAGTAGTGAGCATTTGGGGGGCATCAACAGACACACATGTACAAACAGGTGTTTACATGCAGTTCTCTTGTTTTTACAGGTGCCTTTTTACTCCACCCCAAAAATGTACTTAGAAATAAATTTTATCTTTTTTTAATACATTTTTATGACTTACAAGAATAAGAAATAAAAATACAAGAATAAAAAGAAACATCTGAATAATAATAATAAAAAAAATCTATTAAGTAATATGTTGTATGGTGTCCTTTCTTCAAGCAGGGTGTAGCAGCTCTGGCAGGGGTGGGGAATGTGTGAAAAGAGGAGGTGGGCTCATGAAAAACACCAAAATAAAGGTGAGTAACAGTGGTGGAAGCAGACAACATGGGAGGCCATGGAATGAAAGAACTTTGAGAAGAAAAGTCATATTACATACATGTACAGTACAGGGGATGCCCCTAATGGACCCATAGGGGAAAGTTAAGTCACACTACATACATGCACACCATTGGGGATGCCCCTTAAAGGGGAAAGGTAAGTAAGACTACATACATGTAGACTACATGGGATGGACCTCATGGAACCAAGGTTGAAATGTAAGTCACACTACATACATGCACACTACAGGAGATGCCCCACAGGTGGGAGCCAGAGGGCTTTACCCTAAAAAAACTCCGCATATGTGGAGGGCAAGCAACGGCCACACGGAACGTAAAAACGCAACTTCCGTAATGAGTTCGCCAGCCAAAAATGGAAATGCTCAGGTAAAAAATGTGCCTACGCCAAACAACTATGATCACTTATGCACGGCCGAGAAATTCTTAGGACACGGCAGAGAATTATGCGGATGTTCGCAAATTTCCCGGTGTATAAGTTAAATCCAGGAAAAAAAATGAGCATTTGAGTGCAGGCTGTGAATCTGGCTTTTTGTCTTAACCTTCTCATAAAGTCATAACACCTTTCCAGGAGCATAAAACACGATAACAATCTCCTACGCATTCCATTATCAACTTAAATGTCTGTTGATGGTTAAAAAAGAACAACAATTTTCCTACATTGATATCAATAAATTATTTCCATTACACTCACAGCTACATCTGCCATACTGAAAGGTATTACTGCTTCTTCCTCTCTTTATTATAACAGCATAGCATACTTACCCTAAAAAATAACATCTGTTTTTAGTTGTAGTAGATAGTGATAACAATGCACCTGGCTGGGTAAAGCATGATGTATAACTATAAGCGCTTTCTATTTAGGTTGCTGAAAGATCCTCTGGACTCCCTCTAGTGTTCATCATGTACTATGACACTTGCCGCTATAGCCACCCTAAGGCCCCTTTCACACCTTCATGTTTTTGCTACGCTAGCGCAGAAATTGTAATGGAAGCAGGGAAAAAGGAAGGTATGATGTGCTCATCCATGTATAGCATATATAACATATATAGCAGTCAAGAAGGTGCTAGAGGGGTGGGACCACACTCCATAGACAAAAAAGAAAATGAACCCTCTGCACACTCATACTATTGAAAAAGCTAGCTATCACTTGTTAAAAACATGGACTGTTAGTTAACTTAGATTGCAATGAATGTAAAAGAGAGGCAGCCAAGACAACTGGCTTCTACCTTAAACCCCTCACTTAGTAATGTTAGGGACGGGGTATAAATTGGACAGTCGTGGCTACCTCTCTGTTTTGTCTATGGAGTGTGGTCACACCCCTCTAGCGCCTCCTTGGCTGCTATATATTCTCTGGATGAGCCCAAACCACCTTCCTTTTTGCTGTTGCATTTGCAGGTCATTGGCCAGATCTGCTGGATTGTAGCTCTCCCAATGCAACAGGGAGTCCAACTGGCCTGCAAGCAAGTTACGTTATTGCACTGTTATTGTCTTAAGACACGCTGGTTCATGAATTACATTGCAATTATCAAGTAGCAATGTCTGCACAAACTCTTGTAGGCTTAGTAATGTTAGGGACGGGGTATAAATTGGACAGCCTTGTCGTGGCTACATCACTTTTAAATTCACTGCAATCTATGTTAACTAACAGCCATGTTTTTAAGTGGCTCAAAACCTTGATCGGCCCGGGAATCTATAAGATCGATTCTCTCCCCCTGGGGCATTCAAAATCGGGATGCCCCACTGTGTGAAACTCCCCAGGTTGCCCCGTTCACTCACCTTTGTTCCCGCTCCAACGGTGCATGCGCGGGCCGCTACCGCATGCCACTATCCCTCTAGCAGTGCACATACTCCACTTTCGATGGAATTCAATGGAATTTTTGAAAATGTGTATATTTTTGTGCCAAAATGATGTCCTCAAGGTGCTGGGCTTATCTAATATTTTTATTATTTATTTATTTATTTTTTGCTATGTTAGCAAATGTGTGATTTATGGAAGCAATTTTCACTAACTGCAATCTGTTGCCTCTGGTAATGTACACCAAGGGCCTTATTCATGAATCTCTAGCGCCAGGTGGTGCCTTGTAAGGGGCAGGTAGCGCCAGGTAGCGCCAGGTAGCGCCAGGTAGCGCCAGGTAGCGGCAGGTGAACGTCGGAGACGGCACGCAATTACACATTTATGAAGCCGAATCTGGTGAGCGACTAGAACAACGCCATGTAGCGTCCGATTCATCATTATCCCAGGCTCAGCGTACAGTGTCGGCGTTCAGCCTTGCAGAGCGCCATGTATTACCTCTCGCTACCTGGCTCCCATACATTTCTATGGCAGATCCTTACAATCCCTTTCCTAATCCCAATTTTTTTTTTTTTTTTATTTTAAACTCAAATCATTCAGACATGTATCCTGGCCAAGAAAATGACATTTTTGAAAACTTTTTTGATTAATAATATTTTTATGCAGAATTGTCTGTACATGTCTGGTATTAAATTGTTCATGTTACAATGTAATAACAATGTAATTACAAATGTTTTCGCTTTGTTACTAGTGGATACATGTTCAAAATCAGACTTTAATCACACAGTGTCACAGTGACCCAATTTTGAGCGCCGGAACAGTTTGAGGCTGTTTTTTTGATGAATGTGGTGTGAGTCAGTTGCACTGAGCTGGCGCTACCATTCGCTCCCATACAGCGTAGTACTGCAAATCACATAACATATTCAACAATGCCGGCCAGCGACTGAGGCGCTCTGAAACAACGAACCATAGGGGAGCACAGCGACTACTAGCGGTCGCTCTGAAATCCACTCTACAGACGCTCATCTGTCACTACCTGGCGTTAGTAAAGACTCAGCCTGCCCGTCTGTACACCAAGAAGAGAAAAGTGAGCCCTGTATACACAGAACACTGCCGCTATGACCACTGCTGATGTGAGCACATGCCCAGCAGCAGTGCAACTATCTGCAATCTGTTGCTAATGGTAACGTATACTTAGGCCCTTATTTAAGAAGGGATAGCGTCAGGTAGTGGCTGGTTAATGAGAGGTAGCGACAGGCAGCGACTGGTGAACGCCGGACACGGCACACAATTACACATTTATCAAGCAGAATCTGTTTAGCGACTGGGATAGCACCATGTAGCGTCTGATTCATCATTTTCACAGCCTCAGCGAACAGCGCCAGCATTCAGCCTTGCACAGCACCAGGTATGACCTCTCGCTACCTGACGCTCTCCCATACATTTCAATGGACAATACTTTTCTTCTCTTTAACCCTTTTGTTGCCAAGCACGTAACACCTACGTGCTGGCTTGGCTGGGCCTTAAGTGCCAAGCACGTAGGTGTTACGTGCTTGACTTTCCTCGCTTGTAGTTTAAAAAGTAAAAACAACAAATACTCACCTGACCCCTTGTTGGATCCGGCCGGGTCTCCTCTTTAATTTGGTGCCATCCGATCCCCCGTGGGGGGTCGGATGGCTCCAGGAGAGCCCCCGGAATAGGCCGCCCCCCCCCCCGCTTCTGCAGCAGCAGCTTCTAACTGTAAAAAAAAAAAAAAATAAAAATGACATTCACTTACCTGTCTGTGCGCTGGCTCCCGCTGTCCCTCCTCTTCACCTGGGGGGCCTCCGATCCCCCCCCAGGACTTACCGATCTTCAGGAGAGAGCCTGGGAGGCTCTCTCCTCTCTTCTGCACGATGGCGGCCGCCATCATGCCTCTAAGCCCCGCCCCCTTGGGGGCGGGGCTTATGAAGTCATCCCGGCCCCGATCTCAGGCTTCAGCCTTCTCAGCTTCTCAGATGCCGGTGATCGGTGCCCTGGAAGGAGGTGGCAGGAGATCCTCTGATCTCCTGCCTTCTCCTTCTCTGGATGCCGATCACCGGCATCTGTCAGCTGAGCGGCGAGGGACAAGAGCTTGCAATCGAAGGTAAGTACAGTAAAAAAAATTTTTTTTTTTTCTAATAAAATACTTTTTATTATTGTGTAGTGTTTTTTTTTCACATTAACCCTTTGTGAGCTGGTAAGGGGTCCATGAGACCCCTTATACCAGTTCACAAGGCTGGGGGGGTGGCAAGTCACCTGCCCTAGCGGGTGGCTTGCCATTAACCCCCGCACCCCCATTACCTGCCTCCCCAAAGGCCAGGGGGGGGCAGAAGAGCCCGGGCCCACATAGGCTATGTGGGCTCGTAGGCTGCAGGGTGGGGGGGCCACCAAAGCTGGCCCCCCCACTCTGTGCCTACAAGCCCCCATAGCTGGTCCCGGGCTGGTTACTTTGGGTAAGGGGGACCCCACGTCATTTTTTTTTTTTGGATTTTGAAGGGTTTTTAACCCTTCAAAATCCAAAAAAAAATGGGGTCCCCCTCCCCGGGAAGGGGGACCCTATGTCATTTTTTTTTTTAATTAACCATTTGTCATCCAGCAGCTATAAAAGGCTTCTGGGCAGGAAAGGGTGTCTACCTATACATATGTGGTATCGCTGTAACCGGGAGAAATTGGGGTTTCTCACGCAATAAGATTTTATTGACAAACTTACATTTTTTATTACAAAAAACTCTACAAATTGTAAAAAAATGTTTTTTTTTTGTTTTTTTTCAAACATTTCACCCCAAAAAATTGAGAATACACCTAAAAAATACAAACAAGACATTTCATGTTAAAGCCCAGACTCTGTTGAAAAAAACAATATATAATTTTCCTGGGAAATCCCTGGAAATCCCTTCAAAAATGACAGTTGAATATGTGTAGCGCAAAATGGTGAAACATCGTCTGGCAACAGGGAGTGGCAAATGCTGCAGGTAGGCTGGCAGCGAAAGGGTTAAACAGGTTTTTTTTTTTTTTTGCAAAAAATCTCAAACAATTCTGTGACCGCATTGAAAAAGCAGTTTTTTCACAAATTTTTCATTTTTTATATATATTTCTTCAGAAATGACATTACAGGTCTGCCATTAAAGTGTTAATGTTACAATGTTGCTACAATGTAATTCCATATGTTTTCGCTTTGTTACTAAAAACACACATTTGCTAACATACAAAAAACATAAAAAAATGCGGGATCAGCTCAGCACCTTTAAAGTGGGCCAACACCCAGGGGTGATCGGCCCGGGAATCTATAAGATTCCCGGGCCGATCACCTCACACACCGCGGGACATCCGAGATCGGGATGTCCCGCGGGGTGTAACCCCCCCAAAACCCCGAAAAAACCTTACCTCTCCAGCCGCTGCTTCTGCCGCCTCTCTCGCGCTCCTCTAGACGTGCGCGCGCCCGCGCCGGCCGTCTCTGAATGGCCGGCGCGGGCGCACACACGTCAAGAGTGACGCGCGGGAGGCGGCGGCGGGCGCGATCACTTGTCCGTCGACGGACGTCACTTGTCCGTCGGCGGGCATTGGACAGCGCACTCACGTGGGAGCGTGGAGAGGTGAGTTGGAGTGGACCAATACCCAGGATAGTCAAAATCCTGGGTGATTCAATCGAAATGAATTCAAACTCAATTGAATTGAGAACCTGGTGCCTCTCTGTGCACATGTCCAGCCTATTATCTCACCTCTATGTGCTGCCTTTCACTTCAGTTTGCAATGTAAATGCACAGCGAGGGAAGTCCCTAAACCCTGCAAACACAAAATAAATATATTTAGAATGGCCCTGTGTGCTACAACCAACCAGGAGCTTTTCTTAATGCTAAATGAGCACAGAGTGGTCCTCCAGGATTGGGCTAGGGGGATGCTTTAGAAAGGGTGACGGTTGGCAGCCTTTTGAAATCTATAAAAGGGTAAGCCCACTTTAAATGCCATTTTTATAGCTGTCCATTATTGTGTGGCAAAATGATGGCCTAAGGTAGATCAAAACCCACGCCCGACGGCTGTTAAATTCCCTCCTCCTGATTCTGGATGCCCCGCTGTGTGAAACCCTTCAGGTTGCCCAGAAACTCACCATCTTTCTTGGTCCAATGGCGCATCCACATCCCCGCTATCCCTCAAGCGGGGTGCCTGCTAGTACCAGGCATTTGTGAATGGCCGATGCGGGCACACTCCCTGTTAGAGGGTAGCGGGGGATACGGCTGCAAGCGCGCTCAGATCGCCTTAGAGGAGCTCTTAGACAAAGGGGCAGGAGCAGATCCGAGGATGCTGATTGGATAAGAGGCCACGCATGCACCATAGAGCTGGGGAAGGGTAAGTCAGATTGGGGCGACCTGGGGGATTTCACACAGCGGGGCATGCCCCGATCAGGGTGCCCCGGGGGGGGAAGGACCAAAACCCAGGATAGTCAAAATCCTGGGTTTTGGTCTACCTAAGGTGCAAAATTATTGGTTATTTTATTTCTTTTTTAAATTTGTAGCAACTCTAGCAACCATTATGCACCACTCACTCATGTCCAGGTAGCCTAGGGCAATAGGCCGCCCACTTTGTCCTTACATAGGGATGTCCGCCAGATTATGTTGGTGGAACTTGCCACCAGGGGACTCATCTTTTTAATATATTAGTAAGTGACATAGGAAAAGTTTGTCTGTTTGCTGATGATACAAAGGTTAGTAATAGGGTGGATATTCCTAGAGGTCTGCAACATGGAAAATGATTTAGCTTTACTGGATAGATGGTCAAAATGTCTCTAAATGTAAAATCATGCACTTGGGTAGAAGGAATCCCTTCTCTGAGTACCGTATGGGCAGCACTGTGTTATCCAGGACCTCGGAGGAGAGAGATTTAGGGGTACTGATTACTGATAGCTGCAAGATGAGTGGACAGCGTAGCCAGGCAGTGGGAAAAGCAAGCAGGATGCTCGGCTGCATAGCTCGAGGCATTACCAGTAGGAAGAGGGAGGTTGTGATGTCGCTGTATAGAGCCCTGGTAAGGCCACAGCTAGAATACTGTGTGCAGTTCTGGAGACCTTACCTGCAAAAAGACATTATTCAAATAGAATAGAACGGGTCCAAAGGCGGGCAACGAAAATGGTGGAAGGACTTAAACTTAAAACTTATCAGGAGAGACTTAAAGAACTTCATTTGTACAGTCTGGAGGAAAGAAGGGAGAGGGGGGACATGATTGAGAACTTTAAATATGTGAAAGGATTGAATAAGGTTCAGGAGGGAAGTGTTTTTAAAAAGAAACTTAATGATAGAACAAGGGGGCACAACCTGTTAGTCGGGGGGAAGATCAGGAGCAATGTTAGAAAATATTATTTTACAGAAAGAGTAGTAGATGCTTGGAACAAACTTCCAGCAGAGGTAGTTGAAAAATCAACAGTCACTGAATTTAAACATGCCTGGGATAAGCACACATCTATCCTAAGATAAAGAGTACATACAGTATACACATAAGGGCACACTAGATGGACCGTATGGTCTCCTTCTATGTTTCGGGGAGGCCGATTCATTAATAGCGCCAGGTAGCGACAGTTGAGCAACTGTAGCAGCATTTTCAGCCCGCTAGTAGTCGCTGTGCTTAGCCGTTGTTCGGTAGTTGATAGCGACTCAGTCGGTTTGCCGTAATGTTGAATATTGGGTGAGGAGTCGCTATTTGACAGGTTCCGCGCTGTATGGGAGCGCATGATAGCGACTGGTCAGAGCGACTGGCTTCCACCATATTCATTAACAAATCACGCTCAAAAAATTCTCGCGCTGTGAAATGCATGTTTAAACCCCAGAGCGCTGGCGGCGATGTGTTAAAAGTAGTTTTTTAACCCCCAAACAACCATAATTTTGGAAACCAAAAAAAACAAGTTTTTTAAAGAATTTAGTAATATGAATACATTAATATCAGACCTGTAATATCAATTCTGTACAATTTTTTGTTTTTTTTTTACCTTAAAAAAATTATCTAACATGGCAGAAGTGGTCACAGAAATTTTCACATTTAAAAAAAAAAAAAAATCATAACAATTAATTATTAATATTTAAAGATTGTTCCATTGAAATGCATTGGAGAGCGCCAGGTAGCGAGAGGTCATACCTGTCGCTGTTCAAGGTCGGACGCTGGCGCTGTGGGCTGAGGCTGGAATAATGATGAATGAGACGCTATGTGGCGCTATCTCAGTCGCTAAGCAGGATTGGCTTGATAAATGTGTGATTGTGGTGGGGAGCCGGCGTTCTTGTGGCGGGACCCGTCATTACCGGCCGCTCACCAGTCGCTACCTGTCGCTATTCCTTCATAAATAAGGGCCTATGTTTGTATGTTTCCTAGGAGTCAGACTATTTAGAGCTGGTCATCGCGGGTAGAAGTAATAGGGACACAGCTGTCCAGATTTCTGTCCCTATTACAAGGTAGCGTTATGCAGTTGAGCCTCCCTGTGATGGTCCATCCCACAATATATGTCCTAACCCTGTTCTTCCTGGGGGGAGTTAATACTACTCTCTACTAACTAGTCCCTGCTTTTCCAATGGCCTGATCCTAGCCTCACCCCTTTCTATCTACAGGGAGATCCCCATCCCAAGGAGCCACCCAGCTCCTCGGACCTACCTGTGGACCCGCCAAGCCTTCTGACCAGACAAGCTCCATCTACCCCATTGCTGTGGCCCATGAAATACTGTTCTCAGTCCATATAGGCATATAGAGTTGCACATGCTTTTTTGGGATGCCCTGTTTTACTTGGTTACAGCTGTAAATGTAAAATTAAAAGAATAGAGACAGACAGATGGGACATAAAAAACAAGAAAAGTAATTAGGGTTCGAAGAAAGAAAGGCAACAGAATGTGGAAAAGAGAGGAAGATGAGATTACAAGAGAGAGTGGTGGAGGGAACATGGAGAAGAGAGATAAAAGGAAAAGAGAGAGAGACTAGGAAAGTGAGGGAGAAGGTGAACAAGAGAGAGAGAAAGAAAAAATGATAACTTAGGCCCTTATTTAACAAGGGATAGCGACAAGTAGCGCCTGGTGAGCGGCCGGTAATGACGCTCACCGCCACGAGAACGCCGGCTCCCCACCACAATCACACATTTATCAAGCCAATCCTGCTTAGCGACTGAGGGCCTTATTTATCAAGGGATAGCGCCAGGTAGTGTCTCACTAGCGCCAGGTAGCGCCAGCTATCGGCGGCTACCGACTCCAGAACGCCAGGCTGCGAACACAATCACGCATTTATCACGCTAAATGAGGCTAGCGCCGGCGAGTGCGTCAGCTAGCGCGGGATTCATCATGTAGCGGACTGCAACGAACAGCGCCGCTGCTAATCCCATCACAGCGCCGGGTATGACCTCTCGCTACCTGGCGCTCTCCAATGCATTTCAATGGAACAATCTTTAAATATTCATAATTAATTGCTATTAATGTTTTTGTTTTTGTTTTGTTTTTTAAATGTCAAAAATTCTGTGACCACTTCTGCAATGTTAGATAATTTTTTTAAGGTAAAAAAAAAAAAAAAAATGTGCAGAATTGATATTACAGGTCTGATATGAATGTATTCATATTACAAAATGTTTATAAAAACTTGTTTATTTTTTTTTTTCCAAAAATATGGTTGTTTTGGGGTTAAAAAACTACTTTTAACCCATCGCCGCCAGCGCTCTGGGGTTTAAACATGCATTTCACAGCGCAAGAATTTTTGGAGCGTGATTTTTTGATGAATATGGTGGGAGCCGGTCGCTAGGGCCAGTCGCTATCATGCGCTCCGATACAGCGCGGAACCTTTCAAATAGTGACTCCTCACCCAATATTCAACATTACGGCAAACCGACTGAGTCGCTATCAACTACCGAACAACGGCCAAGCACAGCGACTACTAGCGGGCGCTGTGAAAATACCGCTACAGTCGCTCAACTGTCGCTACCTGGCGCTATTAATGAATCGGCCTCTTAGGAAAGAGAAAGAGATGGATCACAAAGGGAAGCAGAGAGATGATTGTGGCAAGAAAGTGGGACTACAGAGGAAGAAAGGCAGAAAATGTAGGTGGGAAAGATGGACAAAAAATGTAGGAAAGAAGGAGAGATGGAAAGAAGGTAAAAAGAGAGAAAATAACATTAACAGTTACTATTAGCTGTTATCTGTAAATAATAAAAAATAACTTTGATCAGCTCTGTCCTTTGCTTGAACTTGACGGACATATGTTTTTTTTAACTGTATGTAACTATGTAATTATGAAAAAAAAAGAAAGAGATGGAAGGAAAGTTCATGAGCAAGATACAGAGAAATTAAAAAGAGCAAAACAAAGAGAGGTAATAAAAGCAACAAAAGAGAGGGGGAGATGGGAGGAATTTGGAAAAGAGAAGAAAGTGAAAATAAGAGAAAGATGGTAATAGGAAAAAAGAGAGGAAGGCGTATAGATTGTGAAAAGAGAGGGTATGTGACAAAAGAGAGAGAGAAGGAGGGAATGTAAAAAAAAGAAAGGGAGGAAGATACAGAAAAAGTAAAACGATTGGGGGATGGAAGGAATGTGACAAGAGTGAGAAAGATGGGGAATGTGGAAAAGAGAAGGAACAGGGATTATAGAAGAAAGAGAGATGGTATCACAGTAAAAAGACAGAATGGTGTAAAGAAGGTACAACGAGTGTGCAAGTGACAAGAGACCGAGAAGGAGGGAATGTGGGAAGGGACAGAGATAGAAGGAAGCTAAAAACAGAGGAAGATATTGAGAAAGTAAAAAAGAGGGAGATAGAAGAAATGTGATGAGAGAGAACGAGAGAGAGATGGAGGCAATGGCGAATTGGGACCAAAAATCAGCCCTAGATTTCTGCAGCCCCTGGTCGGCCTGAGACGTCTTTGCCCCCTCCCACCATGATGCTGGGGCTATACAGAGAAAGTAAAAAGAGAGGAAGATACAGAGAAAGTAAAAAGAGGGAAAGATACAGAGAAAGTAAAAAGAGAGAAAGATACAGAGAAAGTAAAAAGAGAGAAAGATACAGAGAAAGTCAAAAGAGAGGAAGATACAATTAAATTCAAAAGAGAGGAAGATACAGAGAAAGTAAAAAGAGAGAAAGATACAGAGAAAGTAAAAAGAGAGAAAGATACAGAGAAAGTAAAAAGAGAGGAAGATACAGAGAAAGTAAAAAGAGAGAAAGATACAGAGAAAGTCAAAAGAGAGAAAGATACAGAGAAAGTAAAAAGAGAGAAAGATACAGAGAAAGTCAAAAGAGAGGAAGATACAGTTAAAGTCAAAAGAGAGGAAGATACAGAGAAAGTAAAAAGAGGGAAAGATGCAGAGAAAGTCAAAAGAGAGAAAGATACAGAGAAAGTAAAAAGAGAGGAAGATACAGTTAAAGTCAAAAGAGAGGGAGATACAGAGAAAGACAAAAGAGAGAAAGATACAGAGAAAGTAAAAAGAGGGAAAGATACAGAGAAAGTAAAAAGAGAGAAAGACACAGAGAAAGTAAAAAGAGAGAAAGATGCAGAGAAAGTAAAAAGAGAGAAAGTTACAGAGAAAGTAAAAAGAGTAGAAAGATACAGAGAAAGTAAAAAGAGAGAAAGAGAGAAAGATACAGAGAAAGTAAAAAGAGAGAAAGATACAGAGAAAGTAAAAAGAGAGAAAGATACAGAGAAAGTAAAAAGAGAGGAAGATACAGAGAAAGTCAAAAGAGAGAAAGATACAGAGAAAGTAAAAGGAGAGGAAGATACAGAGAAAGTAACAAGAGTAGAAGCTACAGAGAAAGTAAAAAGAGAGAAAGATACAGAGAAAGTAAAAAGAGAGAAAGAGAGAAAGATACAGAGAAAGTAAAAAGAGGGAAAGATACAGAGAAAGTAAAAAGAGGGAAAGATACAGAGAAAGTAAAAAGAGAGAAAGATACAGAAAGAAATGGAGGAAATGTAGAAAAGAGGTTCCTGCTGATCCAGCTGAGAGCTTTCTTTCTGAAGTAGTGGGGCAAAGGAGAACAATGAGGGACAGGGGTACTCAAAAGAGGGACAGTCTCTGGGAGGTATGCATACGTATGATTACATCTCTATGGGCACCTTATTGAATAACGAGCATTGTCTGCAGTAAATGAATGAAGCAGCGGCCATGTTGCTCTTTGGCTGTAGGCACTAGTCCAGGCTGGTCAGTCGATATCATATTCTAATGGAAGTGGCTGTTTTACACATTAATATTGGACACGGACCAATTAAACAACCGCGGCTCGGCGCTTATTACCTGTTTCAATGGCTCGCTATACGTGGTTTCCTTATTTACACTCCAGGGTTTTATCGCCTATCAACAAGTCAGTTAGCAGTATGAATAATTTAGTGAATGTAACCGGCGTGACTCTTTAGATGATTAAAGGCGAGGTTAGAACATACAGCGGCAGGCGCGCTTTTCCGAACGCTTGTAATGAGCGCGTGAGGGGCAGTGGGAATAGAGGGATTTTAACTTAAAGCAACTCGGAGCGACTCTTTACACTTGGCTGACAACAGGCACAAGCTTCTCCTCTAGCTGAGATGAAAGGTCAGGCAGCGCGCGTTGGCGTCCGGCTCTTCCCCGCGGCAGCCCCTAGGTGGGGATCTTCAGCTTATGTTTCTTTTCTTACCAGGCTGGCTGAAGCTGCTGGCTGAGCATTTGCGCCATTTAGCCTCTTGTTTTAATTATTGTTAATGTAGTATTCATTTCTCGACAAGCAGCCTACACAGGAGAGCGTTTCCCCCTCTCCACGTTTATTAAGAGCACCTAATGCCCTGCTGTGCGCTGCGCGTAATCATTCACGCCGGCCATTCCCAGCGTATACTGTGTCAGCTCATAATGTGTGTATGTCTGTATAATCATATATATATATATATACTAGCTGTGATGTGTACTCACATGTGCTTACACAATGCCACGCACACCACAATGTCTGACCAAGGGGGTTATTCATCAAGGGATAGCGCCAGGTAGCGCCTCGTAGCGACAGGCAGCGTCTGGTGAACGCTGGGCGCTGTATGCAAAACCACATTTATGAAGGCGAATCTGGTGAGCGAATCTAACAGCGCCAAGTAGCATCCAAGGTATTATTACAGGCAGCTCATTGTATAGCGCAGACGCTCTAGCTTCCAGAGCGCCAGGTATTACCTTTCACTCAGGCCCTTATTTAACAAGGGAGAGCGACAGGTAGCGAATGGTGAGCGAACGGTAATGACGCTCACCGCCACGAGAACGCCGGCTCCCCTCCGCAATCACCCATTTATCAAGCCGATCCTGCTTAGCGACTGACAGAGCGCCAGATAGCGAATCATTCATCATTATTCCAGCCTAACCCCACAGCGCCAGCGAGCGACCTTGAACAGCGACAGGTATGACCTCTCGCTACCTGGCGCTCTCCAATGCATTTCAATGGAGCAATCTTTAAATATTCATAATTAATTGCTATTAATGTTTTTTGTTTTTTTTTAAATGTCAAAAATTCTGTGACCACTTCTGCAATGTTAGATATTTTTTTTAAGGTAAAAAAAAAAAAAAAAAAATTTGTGCAGAATTGATATTACAGGTCTGATATTAATGTATTCATATTACAAAATGTTTGGAAAAACTTGGTTTTTTTTTACCAAAAATATGGTTGTTTGGGGGTTATAAAACTACTTTTAACCCATCGCCACCAGCGCTCTGGGGTTTAAACATGCATTTTACAGTGCGAGAATTTTTTGAGCGTGATTTTTTAATGAATATGGTGGGAGCCGTTCGCTATGGCCGTTCGCTGTCATGCGCTCCCATACAGCGCGGAACCTGTCAAACAGCGACTCCTAACCCCGTATTCAACATTACGGCAAACCGACTGAGTCGCTGTCAACAACCGAACAACGGCAAAGCACAGCGAATACTAGCGGGCTCTGTGAAAATACCGCTACTGTCGCTCATCTGTCGCTACCTGGCGCTATTAATGAATCGGCCTCTCAGTGTCGCTATCCAAAACAGCGAGTTTGACAATTTTTTTTTTTTTTTTTTGCTCAAATCATTGTGTGACCTCTCCTGGCTGCAAACAAACATTTTTAGGGGGTTATTTAAGAAAGGATAGCATCAGGTAGCGCCTGGTTAATGAGAGGTAGCGACAGATAGCGACTGGTCAACACCAGACACGGCATGCAATTACACATTTATCAAGCAGAATCTGTTTAGCGACTGGGATAGCGGCATGTAGCGTCTGATTCATCATTTTCAAAGCCTCTGCGAACAGCGCCAGCGTTCAGCCTTGCACAGCGCCAGGTATGACCTCTCGCTACCTGTCGCTCCCCCATATATTTCAATGGACGAACCTTTTCTTCACTTTAAACGGGTTTTTTTTTTTTTTTTTTTTTTTTTTAATTTTTCCCAAAAATCACAAATAATTCTGTGACCTCTTCTGGCATTGAAAAAGCAGTTTTTCCAAATATTTCACATTTTTTAAATATTTCCTCAGAAATGACATTACAGGTCTGGCATTAAAGTGTTCATGTTACAATGTTGTTACAATGTAATTCCATATGTTTTGTTACTAGTTGATAGATGCTTGAAAACACACTTTAAACACACCGCCTCCTGCGCTCTGGGCTTCAAACAACTATTTTTCAGCGCCAGAGATTTGTGAAGCTGTTTTTTTGCTGAATATGGTGTCGGTCGCCATGAGCAGTCGCTAACATGCGCTCCCATACAGCGCTGTACTGGTCAAATAGCGACTCCTCACAATGTATTCAACATTACTGAACAGCGACTGAGTCGCTATAAAGTAGCGACCCACGGCCGAGCACTGCGACTACTAGCGGGCGCTCTGAAAATGCCTGCTACAGACGCTCATCTGTCACTGCCTGCCGCTAATGATGAATCAGCCTCCCCGAAACTTTTTTGACTTTTTATATTTTTATGCAGATTTGTCATTACAGGTCTGGCACTAAAGTGTTATTGTCCCTTTGTTAAAACGAAGGCTTAAATGACGTGACGTCCGTGCTGATTGGCTGTGGGACGGTAAGAGGTGGTTTGGCATCAGCGATCTGGGGGGTTTCATACAGCGGGGCACCCCCAATCAGGGGAAAGGACCAAAACCCAGGATAATTAAAATCCTGGATTTTGGTCCACTTTAAAGCCACGATTTTTACAATGCCAGATTTTGGTCCATACCACCCCATCTAAATTTGAATTGCCTCACTGTGTGAAATATCACAGGTAAACCATTATACATACCTTATTAGGAACGTTTTTGACTTTTTATATTTTTATGCAGAATTGTCATTACAGGTCTGGCACTAAAGTGTTATTGTTCCAGTGTTAAAACAATGTCATTCCATGTGTTTTCGCTTTGTTACTGGTGGATACGTGTTCAAAAACAGACTTTAATCACACAACAACTGCCGCTCTGTGCTTTAGCGACCAGATTCATAGAGCCGACCTTGTGTGTGTGTCCTTTTTTGATAAGTATGGTGTGGAGCGCTGAGAGTGCTGGCGCTTCCTTTCGCTCCCTGCATCGCTATACTGGAGTTAGAGTGCCCAACATACATCACATTCATCAATGCCGGCCAGGTTACTACAGCGAGTGAGGTGTTCTGTTACAGCGCCCGATACCCACTTAGAGCGTCTACTAGCAGCCACTATACAGACGCTCATCTGGCAATACCTGCCGTTAGTAATGAATCAGCCTCCACATATTCTTATAAATATACTCAATAAGCGGACCAAACAAATGAATGCCCCTGTGTGAAACCCCCCAGGTCACCCCATTCACTTACTTTGTTTTCCTGGTGCAACAGCGCATGCGCGAGCCGTGGGCCGCATCACCGCTATCCCTCTAGCAGGGCGCGTACCCACGTCAGGCGTTTGTAAATGGCCGGCGTGGGCACGTTTCCTGTTAGAGGGAAGCGGCGGATTCAGCCGCCAGAGCGTTTGGAGCTGCTGGCCTTAGATGAAGGCATAAACGACGTGATGTCAGCGGCTCTGATCGCGCTGATTGGACGAGGTGGGTTGGCCTTGGTGATCTGGGGGGTTATATACAGCGGGGCACCCTGATCAGACGAAAGGACCAAAACACAGGATAGTCAAAATCCTGGGTTTTGGTCTACTTTAAAGCAGACCAAAACCCACGTTTTTTAAAAACGCCATATTTTGGTCCATACCACCCAAGGGCATCTCAATTTGGAATGCCTCACTGTGTGAAATATCACAGGTAAACCATTAAACATACCTTGTTGGGGATCCCACGGTGCATGCGCAGCTTTCCTCCAATCAGAATTTTTGGTTTTGCATCGGGTTTTGTTTGTTGCCCCCGGGGACATCCCAATATGTGATTCCCTGCTGTGTGAAACCCCCCTGATAGCCCATACAAATGTACCTTTCCCCAATCCTATGGTGCATGTGTGAGCTCTCATCAATCAGTTCCATACAGCTCTGTTTAGTCCAGGGCTAGGCCATCGGGAGCGAGCAGGCGCATCCCCAGTGTGTAGCACGCTTCTGCCCCCATCACAATGGTGGTGAGCGGGAGCACACCTCAGCCCAGAGATGCTGGAGATGTGGCCCATCTCTCTCCCAATTATTTACACTATTGGAAAGCGGAAAAGGTGAGTTTCACACAGCAGGGCATGCTAATTTAGGATGCCCTAGGGGGGAGGACAGAGGTCGGCCCTGGAGTCTTTTAGATTCCAGACAGCCCAGCTGGGTTTTGTTCTCCTTTTAAAGCATGGTGGTGACATCCCATCGTAGAGATGTTGCACCACCAAACATGGCAAAGCCGGGCATATCTCTTAATGAGGAACAATACCTAAGAAATTTACTTTCTTGGGTGTTGTTGCTCTATTGCTCAGCCAATCGACAGCACTCATTCCATTCAGACTTCCTTTACTACACTGATTTCAGTGTGACATCAACAGAGCGAGCGCCACTGACCGCAACCTCACCACCACCTGTAGCGGTGGGTGCGCCTGCGGCATGTGGCTGCGGCGTGAAAATGCGGTACAGGCTTATCAGAGAGGTGAATGGATTGGGTGATCCAGTGGGTTTTACACAGCAGGGCGTCCCAATTTGGAATGCCCCATAAAGAGGTAGAACAGTCTTATAGACTTGAGGTTCTTTGAGCCAATTAAGCTAAGTGATTGTAAGCTAAGGATGGATTTATAAAGTGAACCTAAAGCTAAAATAGCCAACAGGGACGTTCTTTCCACCCATGTCCTGGGCAGTCAGATTTTGTATGATAAGCCACTATTAAAAATAACTAGGTCCCATTTAAAGTGGTCTAACACAGCCACAGGGGGGCATCCAGATTGCTGGAGCCACCGTGCACATTGCTCCTCTTACCCCAAAACCCAGGTTACACTGAGCTGCACCATGATCCCCTGGCAGGATCTGTTCCATTATTGGCCATTAGTGGGCAACATGATCAGTGTTTCTATTGGAATCTGGAGAAGAGGGACAAACACATTATAACCAGCAGGATACCCCCCCCCCATTAAATTTAACTTTGCGCCCTAAGCACCTAACAACAACTTTATCAATGACCGCTGGAGAAGGCACATATTCAGGGCTGGTACTCTGTACAGTAATGAGTGCAACCTGTTGCATGGAGTAGATACGGTTGCTTCATGTGTGTGCAGATGTTTCCTGTCCCTTGTTGAACACAGGCATGCGAAGAAAATGTGAGTATCTCTGTAATGCAAGGATCACTGATGGGGTTAGTGGTGCAGGTGTCAGCAGAGCTCTGGCTTCTCCCACCCTATCTGCAGTTCCATCAGCCACCAGCGGGTGTCAGCAGAGCTCTGGCTGCTCCCACCCTATCTGCAGTTCCATCAGCCACCAGCGGGTGTCAGCAGAGCTCTGGCTGCTCCCACCCTATCTGCAGTTCCATCAGCCACCAGCGGGTGTCAGCAGAGCCCTGGCTGCTCCCACCCTATCTGCAGTTCCATCAGCCACCAGCAGGTGTCAGCAGAGCTCTGGCTGCTCCCACCCTATCTGCAGTTCCATCAGCCACCAGCGGGTGTCAGCAGAGCCCTGGCTGCTCCCACCCTATCTGCAGTTCCATCAGCCACCAGCGGGTGTCAGCAGAGCCCTGGCTGCTCCCACCCTATCTGCAGTTCCATCAGCCACCAGCGGGTGTCAGCAGAGCTCTGGCTGCTCCCACCCTATCTGTAGTTCCATCAGCCTCCAGCGAGTGTCAGCAGAGCCCTGGCTGCTCCCACCCTATCTGCAGTTCCATCAGCCACCAGCGGGTGTCAGCAGAGCCCTGGCTGCTCCCACCCTATCTGCAGTTCCATCAGCCACCAGCGGGTGTCAGCAGAGCCCTGGCTGCTCCCACCCTATCTGCAGTTCCATCAGCCACCAGCGGGTGTCAGCAGAGCCCTGGCTGCTCCCACCCTATCTGCAGTTCCATCAGTCACCAGCAGGTGTCAGCAGAGCTGTGGCTGCTCCCACCCTATCTGCAGTTCCATCAGCCACCAGCAGGTGTCAGCAGAGCCCTGGCTGCTCCCACCCTATCTGCAGTTCCATCAGTCACCAGCAGGTGTCAGCAGAGCTCTGGCTTCTCCCACCCTATCTGCAGTTCCATCAGCCACCAGCGGGTGTCAGCAGAGCTCTGGCTGCTCCCACCCTATCTGCAGTTCCATCAGCCACCAGCGGGTGTCAGCAGAGCTCTGGCTGCTCCCACCCTATCTGCAGTTCCATCAGCCACCAGCGGGTGTCAGCAGAGCCCTGGCTGCTCCCACCCTATCTGCAGTTCCATCAGCCACCAGCAGGTGTCAGCAGAGCTCTGGCTGCTCCCACCCTATCTGCAGTTCCATCAGCCACCAGCGGGTGTCAGCAGAGCTCTGGCTGCTCCCACCCTATCTGCAGTTCCATCAGTCACCAGCGGGTGTCAGCAGAGCTCTGGCTTCTCCCACCCTATCTGCAGTTCCATCAGCCTCCAGCGGGTGTCAGCAGAGCCCTGGCTGCTCTCTCTCCCCATCATCTGCTGCACCTGGTGTGAGGGCTATTTAAGTGAATCCGCCCTCCACCTGGTGCAGCAGGATTTTGTTTGTTTGCCTTGGTGACTTCCTTGTAGCTATTGGAACCCAAGTCTAATTCTTCTTCTGTCCTGAACCTTCAGGAGAGTGCGCCAGCACCTTAGGGCTTAAGTTATTCTCTTGTTAGTTTTCCTCTAGTTAGCTTTGTTTTGTCCCTTTGGTTATTTATCTGAAATTAATAAACCCCCCTGTTTACAGCATTACCTTGTCGTGTCTTTGCTCTGGCCAAACTTTCTGCTCACTGGTGGAGAGTTCATATTAGAGAACTCTCCGGCCTGACAGACACTTCCTATTTGCAGACAGTCTAAGACTCCATGGGCCACCATCTTGGCTTATTAAAGGCTCATAAAATGCCGTAGATGCAGGTAGGATGATTTTTAATATGGACAATATGTTTGTTCAGGGTGGGGGAAACATATAAGATAGACTATTATTCAGGGTGAAGGTCCAGTTTAATAGCAGACATTAGGGATGAGCGAACCGGTTCGGACGAACCGGAATTCGCTCCAAATTTCAGGGAAAATTAGATTCGGCACGAACCCAAATTTTTTTTGGTTCGTGCCGATCGAATTTTCCCTGAAATAAAAAAAAAAAATGCCGGCATGGTGGGAGCGGGCAGGCCGGCTACGCTGTCAGCGGGCGGCGGAAGACAGCGCAGCCGGCCTGCCCGCTCCCACCATGCCGGCATTTGTTTAAAAAGCAAACACTTACCTGCATGGTCGGAGCGTGGAGGCCGGCGCCGCTCTCAGCTGTCATCAGAGGACGCGTCATCAGAGGGCGACTGAGAGCGGCGCCGGCCTCCACGCTCCGACCATGCAGGTAAGTGTTTGCTTTTTAAACAAATGCCGGCATGGTGGGAGCGGGCAGGCCGGCTACGCTGTCTTCCGCCGCCCGCTGACAGGCGTAGCCAGCCTGCCCGCTCCCACCATGCCGGCATTTTTTATTTCAGATGAGCGATTCGTGAAAGTTCGATTCGGGCGAACCCGAATTTCTTGGGGAAATTCAGCGAATCGCCCGAATCGAACTTTCAAGAAGTTCGCTCATCTCTAGCAGACATGTATCCCATGAAAACCTCAAAAAACACGATCACAAAGTGAGCATTCTCATCCAATTGAAATATTGAGTATCCATGTAAAACAATGCTCTAAAACATTTTTTTTCAAATGTGGAAGGAGCAGGTCGGTGAAATGCATTACAGCACCAAAATGAGGTCACATTACATGATACACTTCAGAGAGACCTGTTAGACCCCCAATACAATAGGGTGATAATTACACATTACCACACTCAGTTACGTAAACAATACGCATATCCGTTGATGTGCAGCAACACTAACAGTTGTTGTGTCAGGAGTGTTGCGTTCAATGAATAATGAGACAGGAAATCCTGAGATGTGATTCATGCAGACATCTATGGGCAAGTATGCGCCAGTGAAAGCTGCAAAATACCGGGAAGGTGTCTTTCTCTGCTTGAGGGATGTTTGGGTGTGTACTTTACATTTACTACAATACAAATTCTAATCTCCTTAAACTAAACATGACTGATTCGCAATCGACCACTTAACCTGTTAAAAAGATGGATTATAAGTACAGTAGCTTACACAAGTGAGTTCCCCCCCTCACATTTTTTTTATATATGCTGTTATATCTTTTCAAGGGACAACACTGAAGACATTTTGGTACATTGTATTCGGTGTACAGCTTGTATAACTTTATCATTTTGGTGGACCCTCAAAATAACTTAACACACTGCCATTAATTTATAAGCCCCTGGCAACAAAAGTGAGTACACCCCTAAGTGAAAATTGCCAAATTGTGTACAAAGTGTCGGTATTTTGTGTGGCCACCATTATTTTCCAGCACTGCGTTATCTCTCTTGGCCATGGAGTGCCACTAGAATTCTGTTCCACTCCTTTATGAAGATATCACAAAGCTGGTGGATGTTAAAGACTTTGCGATCCTCCACCTTCCATTTGAGGATGCCCCACAGATGTTCAATAGGGTTTAGGTCTGGAGACATGCCTGGCCAGTCCAGCACTCACAACACCCTGAAAGTGGTGGCCAAGTCCATACAACATCTACCTTGAGTTACTTTATCAAGGCAGTGGTTGTTTTGGTGGTGTGTTTGGGTCCTTATCATGTTGTAGTACTGCCCAGTTTCAAAATAGAGGAGATATAGTCTGCTTCAGAATATTACAGTACATGTTGTCATTCATGGTACCCTCAATGAACTGTAGCTTCCCACAGCCAAAAACACTCATGCAGCCTCAAACCATGACACTCCCACCACCATGCTTGACTGTAGGCTGGATACAGTTGTCTTCCTACTCCTCACCTGGTTTCCACCACACTCTTGACACCATCTTAACCAAATAAGTTTATCTTGGTCTCATCAGACACAGGACATGGTTCTAGTATTAAAAGTCTTTAGTTTTCTTGTGTTTAGCAAACTGTCAGTGGGCTTTCTTGTGCAATATATTTAGAATAGGCCTCCTTTGACGAGACCCATGCATGCAGCATGTGGCATATGGTCTGAGCACTGACAGGCTGACCCTCTCCCCTTTAATCTCTGCAGCAATGCTCGCAGCACTCGTATGTCCACCCTGAATGTGACGCTGAGCACATTCACTTAACTTAATTGGTCGACCATGGCGAGGCAGGTTCTGAGTGGAAACTGTGTGGTTTTAGATGTTGTATGGACTTGGCCACCACTTTCAGGGTGTTGTCAATCTTCTCATAACCTAGGTCATCTTTATGTAGAGCAACAATTCTTTTTTTCAGATCCTCAGAGAGTTCCTTGCCATGTACGAGAGAGTGTGAGAGTGATAACATCAAACATGCTCACCTGAAGCCTTGTAAAATCAACGAGTCACATGACACCAGGGAGGGATAATGGCCATTTGTTACTTTTGCTATGGGATGTACTTTTTTCTATGGGTTTAGACATTAATGGCTTTGTGTTTAGTTATTTTGAGGGCCCGCCAAATTTGCAGTGTTATACAAGCTGTACACTGACTACTTTAAATTGTATCAAAGTGTCATATCTTTAGTGTTGTCCCATGAAAAGTTATATCGGGTAACAACATATTACAAAATGTGAGGGGTGTACTCACTTTTGTGAGGTACTGTATGTTTAACACAGACCTCCAGTTTTTTTAACCGCAGCTCTTGATACTTTTTCATCCCTTTCCCAGGGCATTTCAATCTAGAATGCCTGTGTAAAATAGATATACTTCACCAGGGCTTGCTGTGTAACATATCTCGAAAAAGTTGGGACAGGGCCATATCCAACATTAGCCTCGATTCAGAACACACATTCGTCTGGACTTCCGTAGCTGTCTGTGAAAGTTTTGGTGAGTGTTAGTCTTTTTTTTGCTTTTTTTCGTCCATTTTCTACTTGCACGAAAGTTCGGGAAAATGTGTATATGCTCTTTCGATGAACGGAAGCAAATCGGAACATTTCCAAACAAAATCGGAAATTTTCCGTTCGTTCAGATAACTTCCGTTGTTGGGATGGTTTCTGTCTGATTCAGAGAGCTGATTTCCGACGGATCACCACCCTATAAATCCGTTTCATTTCCGATCCACTTACGGGACCTTTGAGGGCTCGGATTGCTATTGTTGAACATGTTTTGCGGCTATGTGGAGGAGTCTGCGCGCCTTTAGCACCAAGGCATTGCATGTATCAGCATGGCCGAGGCCATAAATTGTATAGCAATGCATACCTGAATTAATACATTTCATGTATGCCTTATAGAAGCATTTTAATGCTGACCTTAATTAGTCCTTAGCATGTAAACATTTATTTTCCCACACATCCATATAATTGCTATATTTTTTTAGACTTATGTCCTTTGTGAATTATATTTGGATTGTTGAACTTGAATCTTAATGTGTTGTAGGAGTTATTGTTTTAGTTGGTTACCTTTGCTTTGTGTAATTATTTTATATTTGGTTGCAGGAACTGCAAGATGTGCCACTCGCCCTTGCTCCTGATGCCCGTTCTTTGCCTGCAGAATGCGGGCCAGGGGTTCTCTAATCGGGCACTATGCAAAACCCGGGGCGTGGTGGCGAGGGCCCATTGGCTTTTGAAGTCCAGATTTAGGTGTTTGGACCATACAGGGGGGGGGGGGGCACTGCAGTATGACCCCAACAAGGTTATACCAAAATTTAATTTACGTTTTTTAACAGGGACCACACGTGCCAGAGTGGCACAACTGAGTGTCAGGGTCCTTCAGTTGGTGGGTGAGATGCAGGAGCTGCGCAACTCGTTGGGGACCACAGATGAAGAATAATGTTCTGTGGCCTGCCATTGCTATGTATTTTGTTTTTTATAGTTGTAAAAATGTAAAATGTTCAAAATTTTGATACATTTTATATTTTATGATGGCATCCCAAAAAATATGTTGCAGTGTCATTTCATTTACAAAATACATTAACACAAAACTAATGGGCCCAGAAATATTTAAAGATGAATATTCACATGACCGAGAAGTGGTTTGGGTGAGCTTTAAGGTTCCAAAAGGAAAGATGAAGGATAGTGCTAAGTGATTTAGCTAAACATTGTAGTAGAAGTGAGGGTGGCAAATATGTATGCGAGCACTTTAATGAGTTAAGTTTGTAGTGCGCAGGTGCAAGATCGTAAGGATTCCGTCTGGACGATTATTTTTTTTTAAATGGAAACAGAATCTATCGGGAAACGTAAAGGATTCGTTGGAGGATACGAGGGGCAAAGGGCAGAAGGTTTTCAATGCATGCATAGAATCGCTCGTACGCTCACACGAGAACTGAAACATTTCACAAAAAAAACAGATCGGCACGAAAACAGACGTTTTTTTGTGTCTCTCTGAATCGAGGCTATTGTGTAGCATTCTCTCTTATTTTTACAACACTCTGTAAATGTCTGGGTAGTGAGGAGACCAGTTGCCGGAAGCTTGGGAGACTGTGTCCCATTCTTGTCTGATGTAGGAGTCTAGCTTCTTAACAGTCCTTAACTCTTTGCCAGAGTTTTCATTTCATAGTGCACCAAATGTTTTCTATTGATGAAAGGTCTGGACTGCAGACAGGTCAGTTCAGTCCTGCACTTTTCATTTGTAAAGCCATGCTGTTGTGAAGGATGCAGCATGTGATTTAGACTTGGCTTTCCCTCAAAGAGATGTTGTCTGGATGGGAGCATGGGTCTTCTCTATATACTAGTCAGCATTGATAGTGTTTAAGCTGCCCATGACATAGGCACAATTGTAACCCAATTTCTATTCTGAAAGAAGTGGGCGTGGCCCTTAGATCTGTGATGCTGCATAATAATCAACAATGGGATTAATCTGGAGGTGGAGGAAGAGGTGGAGGGAGGGGCCAGCAATCCTGTCCTGCTCTGCTGAGCTGATTAGTGCCAATTTGAAGGTGGATGGCTTTTTTCTTCTTGTGATTTTCCTCCCTTGAGTCTGCAAGATGTGACAGCTATTGATCTGATAAAGATTTTCCCATTTTTATTTTTCTGACTGAACTGTTTTCCATTTTGCATAGTCCATTTTAAATGAGCTTTGGCCCACCGAAGATGGCAACATTTCTAAATTGTGTTGATATATGGCTTCTTCTTTACATGATAAAGTTGCATATGTTTATTTTATGGTAAACTGTGTTTACAGATAATGGTTTCTGAAAGTATTCCTGAGCCCATGCAATGATTTGCATTTCAGTATTCATGTCTGTTTATTATTCTGTGCTGCCTGAGATCATAAGCATCCAATACTGACCTTATACCTTGTGCACATAGATTTCTCTGGATTTTTATGATATTGGTAATGTAGAGGGTGGGACATTCAGTCTTTGTAAATTTATGTTAAGGAAGTTTTCAAAAACTGTTCCACAGATTAGTAAACTTCCAACCATCTTTCCTTTGTCTCTCTTATATATGATTTGATATACAGGCTACAACTAACTTTTCCAGCCTTTTGTTAACCCTGTGCCAACTTTTTTTTGAGATGTGTTGCTGGCATTTCATTTTTTTTAATTAATTAGCAAAACATCTTTCAACTGTGTGTTCTTTGTTTTATAGTTATATAAGATTGCGATCATTGTTTTTTTTGTTTTCTTTACATTTTAGTGTGGCCTGACTTTTTGGGCTTGGGTATAAACATAAATATATAAGTAATATATATATATATATATATATATATATATATATATATATATATATCCACTTGTAAAAAAAGCAAAAGCAAATGTATGCATGCTCAGACAAAACTGGCCGGCATAAATATTTCAGTTGCTGCTGGCTATGCTTTCTGGTTCATATTCCAGCGTTTATTTTGCAAGAAAATTCATGAACTTGAATCCCTTACTTAGGGGACTCAGAGGCTGAGCCATGGATGCTGAGGCTGTATATAAATTGGAAGGGTGTTTATTCCCTATATCTGCGTGTCTCTCAGTTAAATGAAAGCTGTGGTAAGTGTTTCTAAAACTTGGCCAAGGTCACAGATCATGACTCTGGGGTTTATTTAAGAAACGCTAACATCACGTACTAACATGTAGCGGCAGGTGCTTTTCGTGAGCGCCACCAGCAAGTCATATTTATGTGATTTGTGCTCAATCAAGTGACACGGGGTCCCTGGCCTGTTCTGAATGTTTTTTTTCGTTCATTATTGTACTTAGGTTACCCACTACTAACTTTTGCCTGCCTGCCATGCCTTTCAATCTTGTGTCATGTCATTTGTATGTTCCCAATGTCATTCCATGTGTTTTCATTTGGTCACTGTGCAGCCATCCCCATCCTATTTTTGTATTGCCCATGGCGCTGTATGCCTGAATATCATGACATATATGGCACGCCAGTGCTGTTCATTTGCATGTTAAATACAAATATTTTTGGACCACCCCACTGACGCTACCTGTTGCTGGCTGTCAGGCTCCTCGTCTGTCTCACTCCTCTATCAGGTGCTGGGGTGCTGTCAGATCGCCATCACTGTCTCTGCACAGTCGCAGACGTGCTCGCTTGAGTGTTTGTACACGATCTGTCTCTTCATCCATTGCACTGCTCAGCAGCGCCCCCTGGCCTTCGCCACACTACAAGTGCACCAAGCCTAGAGCATGCTTTTTACTTCCTTGGTCTCAGTGGATAGGAAGTGACATCACTCATGCTCTGAGTCGTCCCTCCCAGTTTTATTGACAGCGCTATTTAAATAGACAGCTGACCTGTTTTTATTGCTGTGTTATCAGCTCGGTTCCTGGAAACTGTGATTCCTGTTCCCTGCATTTCCTATGTTTCCTCATTGTCTTCCTGGATTGACCTGGCCTGCTCTCGGACTTGGTTTGGTTTGGACTTTGAATTGTTTATCAGACTTTGCCTGTGTAGCGATAACCCTTATCGCCGGAGGGCTTCACCGCCCGAGACGTCCTTTTCCCAATCGTAAGAGGTGCTGCTGGAATTCCAGAGTCGTCCGTGAGGAAACAGGAACAGCCCTTACAAGGGCTAGTGAATTGTAATATAGCGTTTCCCCCAATAAGAGACAGAACTCAGTATTGAGGGTGAAGGTGAAGTGTTTTTATTAGTGCCACTCTAGGCCTTATATACACAAGTCTCCATGCAATGGGACCTCCCCCGTGGACCTCATGACAAATACACAGACCAACTCTGCTGGTGACGCAATCAGCAAAACAATAGGCGTCTGTAATACACTCAATCAGAACAATGCCATTGCCTGTGACGTAATCAATTAACACAAAGGCAGTTTATAATACAATCCAAACTACAATGACCTAATTAAGAAAAGGCCAGTGAATGACCCGGTTGGCAACTGAATAGTGATGACATCCAAAAGACAGAGCGTCTGTCACAATGCCCCCTTTTTGTGGAACACCCGGCAGACCCGGATTGACCCTGTTCGGGTTAACGTGGGGCTGTCCGGACTCTTGTTATGGGCAGAGTTCTGTGTAAGGACAAGTCTGCACATAGTGAGTAACCGGACTAAACATTGACGTGGGCTGTACATAGGAATCGGTCATGGGTGGGGTCCAAACACTGGGATATTGTGGCGTTGGTGAGTTCAGCACCAAAGTCCTTGGTTGGATGTGTGCACAGGTGCTTTGCTTTCTTATAGCTGGCCCAAGTTTCAATCTCTTTCCATGGAAGCTGATCGGAGAATCCACAATCTTCTGCACATCTACATCATCGTAAAAGTAGACAAAACCATAACCCTTAGAAACGCCAGAGGCATCCCTAATAATTTTGACATTCTTTACAGTGCCATACTTTGAAAAAACATCCTTAATTTCAGGCTGATTAATCCGACGGCCAATGCCCCCAACAAAAATAGTGTTTGGCATACGTTTCCCTTCTGGAAGGACGTAACCTGATGGCTGATCCTCTTCTTGGCTTCTTGTAACAGACATGACGTGATGCAGACGAAACCCCTGGGTCTCCCCGACCAGTGGGCTGGAGTCGGCAGCTCGGGCTGGAGACCGGGTTGTAACAGGGTTGACGCTGGCTGGTCCAGAGGTAGCGTAGGCAGAAGTCATTGGTCCTAGATCATTTCCCAATAGTACTTCTGCTGGTAAGTTGTCCATAAGTCCCACCTGTACCCTGCCGGATCCAGCGCCCCAGTCAAGATGTACTCGGGCGGTGGGGAGTCGAAACACAGCTCCTCCCGCCACCCTTACTGCAACGGTGTGTCCAGTGCGGTCTTTGTTCTTGACCAAATGAGGTTGGAGCAAGGTAAGTGTGGCTCCGGTGTCGCGTAATCCTTGCGCGGTGCGCCCATTGACTCGTACCTCCTGGCGATGGTGCTGTCGGTTGTCTGGGATGGCCGCTTGTATGGGATCAGCTTCATACAGTACTCCCAGATACTCTTCCGAACTGCCCTCAGCTTCCAAACAGTGTGCCGCAGGAGTACGGGAGGTGGAAGGTTGCTTTTGCCCCCACGTGTTTCGGGGACGCTCTAGGGCGCAATCACTGCGATAATGTCCCCATTGTTTGCAACGATGGCACTGAACTGTGGAGAGGTTCGGTTGCTGCGCTGGCCTATGTGGCCCAGAGTCACGAGTTGGCGCTGAAGCCACAGGTGCTTGAAATTTGATGGGAGGTTGTGGTTTTGGAGCGGACTGTTCTGTCCGGCGAGCATCAGTGTACTCGTCGGCTAGACGAGCAGCCTCAGGTAGCGTTAGAGGCCTCCGGTCACGTACCCACTCTCTTAGCTCTGGTTGCAGGGCATTGAGAAAGTGTTCTAGTAAAAACAACTGTAGTACATCCTCAGCGGTCGTGGCTTTGCATCCAGTGACCCAGTGTGATGCTGTACGATGGAGGCGACATGCCCACTCCGTGTAAGAATCCCCTCCCTTCTTTTGGGATTCCCGAAATCGTCGCCTGTAGGCTTCCGGGGTGACAGCGTACCGGGCTAACAAAGCCTCCTTTACCAGATGGTAGTGTGGTAAGTCCGCATCAGGGATGGCCCGGAAAGCATCGGAAGCTTTCCCAGATAGTTTCCCTGATAATATGGTGACCCATTCCTCCGTGGGTACCCGGTGTAAAGCGCACTGCCGTTCAAAATCGGCCAAAAATCCGTCAATCTCGTCGTCACTTTCCTGGAAGGACTTAAATGCTGCAAATGGAATCTTTCTCCCCCCAGTGTAACTGAGGCTGAGAGGCTGCTGGGTTGAAAGTCGCCGATCTTCCCTTCGCTTACTGGCCTCTGCCTCCGCTGCGGCGAAGACTCGGTCGATCAGTTCCTGTGATGGATTCGGGCCATAGACCGACAATCTGTTCCGAACCGCTTGAACGAGAGCAGCGTCTTCATCGGCCTCTATATTGGTTTCGGTCCTCACTGCTGCACGATCCATTTCGATCAGCTCGGCTATCAGTTCCTGACGTGGGCGGTTGCTAGCTGACCTTCCCCGGCTCTCGAGTAGATCCTTCAGGGTCAGCCTTTTCAACTTGTCATACTGACTCTCCATCAGGGTAGCACTCTCTCTGGGTAGAAAGGACCATCCGACCGCTTGCCACCAATTGTAGCGATAACCCTTATCGCCGGAGGGCTTCACCGCCCGAGACGTCCTTTTCCCAATCGTAAGAGGTGCTGCTGAAATTCCAGAGTCGTCCGTGAGGAAACAGGAACAGCCCTTACAAGGGCTAGTGAATTGTAATATAGCGTTTCCCCCAATAAGAGACAGAACTCAGTATTGAGGGTGAAGGTGAAGTGTTTTTATTAGTGCCACTCTAGGCCTTATATACACAAGTCTCCATGCAATGGGACCTCCCCCGTGGACCTCATGACAAATACACAGACCAACTCTGCTGGTGACGCAATCAGCAAAACAATAGGCGTCTGTAATACACTCAATCAGAACAATGCCATTGCCTGTGACGTAATCAATTAACACAAAGGCAGTTTATAATACAATCCAAACTACAATGACCTAATTAAGAAAAGGCCAGTGAATGACCCGGTTGGCAACTGAATAGTGATGACATCCAAAAGACAGAGCGTCTGTCACAGCCTGTTTGCCGCCAGCCCCGGAACTCGGATTTGTTTATCAGACTTTACCAGCCCCAGAACTCTGATTTGTCTGATTGCACTTTATTTCCTTGCTGCGCCCCCACACCTAAAGCTCCGCCCAGACCTCGCTACATGTCAGAAGTCTATTTTTCCATGGTTGGCCTGACACTAGCTCCATTGGAAAGAAAAAAAAACAAACAAGACGAAGGGCTACGGTAAACCCAAACAACGGTGTCTGTCTGTGGTCGGCTTTGCGGCTGAGGTGCTAATAGCGTCTAAAGTGGCGCTACGAGGCGTAGTGATAAATTGGCCTCTCTGTCTGAGGTTACAACCATACCAAATGCATGCATTGGTGTGCGTGTTGTGCTTCGGGGACGAATCTTTTTATGTGTTCTGCACTGTGATAGATCAGACGTGCATTAGCCCTATAGAATATTATGAATTTCCTGCTGTCCCTGCATTTCACTGCAGCCAAAAACAGTTAGGTAAACATTACGAATAGGATGATTTATGCTGCACAACTGTCCAAACAACCAAATGTAATCGTCATTTCATTCCGGCAAGATTAATGAAACAGGTTACTGGTGTATTGATTACAGAAAAACTGTAAAGAGACTGCTGAAATAACTTTTTTTTCTTCTTGGGAAAACTGCTTTTAAAATAAGGCAGATAAAAAACAAGGGTTTAGCAGTATTAGGAGAAGACAGAACAATTAAAATGCAAAAGCCCTCTCTCAGATCATTAGTGTGCAGTGATTTTATTAACCAGCTATGTCTCAATTTTTTCTTATGCTACTAAATTGAGCATAGATCTTATCCATGTGTCTAAACTAGGGTTGCCACCTTTCCCAACAAAAAATAGCCACCGTTTTCATGGGTACATAGGTGTGGTCTTGTGGGGGCGCAGTCTTGTAAACTGTAAATTTAACCATAATTCTTCACTTAAAATCTTTCACTTTCTAAAGTGCAACAGCCAAAGCACACAAACAGCTACTTCTCCAGAGAGCTCTAAAGTAACAGACCAGCTGGCATTCGATGCCTGGCCCTGTTGCTTAACAGTAACAAAAGTACCAGCAATTACCAAAAACTTTACTGGCAGTTACCAAAAATACCAGTAAGGTGGCAACCTCAGTCTGAATGATGTCCAGCTAATGTACACAAGGAGGCTGATTCACTGCTAGTGCCACGTATTTCCAGATGAGCGTCTGTATAGCGGCGCTTAGAGCGACTTAGAGTAGACGCTGTAAGCTGGTATCGGGCGCTGTAACCTAGCGTTGCGGTCGCTGTAGTAACCTGGCCAGCATTGATGAATGTGATGCATGCTGGGCGCTCTAACAGCACAAATCTGCAGTGAGCGAGAGGTAGCACCAGCTCAGTGCGTCCGGCACTCAGCGCTCCACACTATATTTGACAAAACACTAGACACACGCTGGGCGCTTTAGCATAGAGCGCCAAACGCTGTGTGATTAAAGTCTGTTTTTGAACACATATACACCAGTAACAAAGTGAAAACACATGGAATGACATTGTTTTAACACTGGAACAATAACACTTTAGTGCCAGACCTGTAGTGACAATTCTGCATAACAATATAAAAAGCCCAAACAATTTATAAAAGTGTTTGTTTGCAGCCAGGAGAGGTCACACAATGATTTGAGCAAAAAAAAAATGAAATTGCCTTACACGCTATTTAAACACAACTAATGAAGCCCAATTGAAATGTATGGGAGAGCACTACAGAGCAACAGGTACTACATGGAGCTCCTGAGCCTAAAGCGCCGGCGCTATACGCTGAGCCGCCTGTATTAATACATGTGACGGTAATGGCACTGTTAGAGGCGCTCACCAGATTCGGTTTCTTAAATGTGGTTTTGCGTGTGGCGCTATCACTTCTTAAATAAATCCCATAGAAATATATCTTTGTTGCCATGCTTCTCGGCTATGTAATAGCAGAAAGGAACAGCATTAGCCCTTGGGAGAGGAGGTGTAGTTCACTTTTGCGGCCAAATGAAGAGCATGTAGTCTTTGAGTCTCCGGCTTTCCAAAAGCCACTTACAGTTGCAGTCATAGACCACCTACCCTGTGCATTACACCAGGATGCTGCACAGAGTTGGACAGGCCTACTGGAGAATCGGAGGATCCTCCTGTGGGCCCCAGACAGCAGACTACCTAATAATGCAGCAGAATGCTGGGCAGTAGGCTGCCAGTGCTGTGGGGCCCTGTCAACATTAACCACATGGCCAGCCACAGCTGGGAGCAGAGAAACACCGCAAGCAGCCCCGGGACTATTTCTTCTGTTTCGGGCTACGAGTGCATTGATACTTTACTGGAGTTGAGGCAGGCCAACAGGGCAGAAAACAGAGTGGACTACCTCTTGTCAGACAGCCTGCACGAAGAGAATGTCAGCCTCAGCCTAAAAGTGGATGGGAAAGGTGAGGCCTGGCTAGGTCTTTGCAGGCTAGTACCGCTCCTGCATGAGGATACATATCATTGTGTAGTTTGATATGGCCACCGTGAAATTTGTTTCCCGTTTATTCAATAGTGCCCTCCCCTCTATAGAACTGGAGCCTATGTGCTATTTCTATTTTACTTCCATTGGTGGTTCAGCAGAGGTTAACCTTCTCCTGCTCAGCTGGCATCTAGTGCATTCCAGCATCACATATTATGTCAAATACAGCGCTCTTCTCAAAAGCCGACAGCAGCTTGCAAGGAATCTGAATGGTTCCACAGCACCTCTTTTAGTTAACGTGCGCATCCAGCCAGCGTTTCTCTCTGGGGGGCTTAGGAGTTAGGAGAGAGGGGCATGATGGGGGACGTAGGGTTAATTGCTGACACATCGAAGGTATGGAAAGGAAATGGTTAATTGGTCTCCTGGGTGGGGGATGCAGAAATGGGAGGATTGGAGTAGAGTGGATTAGTCAGTGCCCTCCCTGGACAAGTGGTAGTACCAAAACCAGCTATGGTGACCCATTGCCTATCTCCTGGGCATCCTGATTTGGAATTCTCCACTGTGTAAAATCCATGTGATCACAACAAATCTTACCTCTCAGCTGATTCCACTGCACATGTGCGGGCCGTGGACCCCTATGCCAGATCTCTGTTTCCAAACAAAAGCCTGCTCATGTGCCATGGGACCAGCGGAAAGGTGAGTTTTGAGAGTGATCTTGGGGTTTTCCACAGTAGGGCATCTCCCCTTGAGATGGTCAAAATTGGATGGTTCTCCTTAAAGTGGACCAAAATCTGGGAGTTTTACCTTCTCATGTTTTGGTCCACTTTAATGAACATCAGCCTTTGATTTCTGCATCTGCGGGTCCTCCCAATTTGGGATGACCTGCTGTGTTAAAGTGGCTTGGAACCCACGGCCCAACAGCCCTGAAATCTAAAATATTCCCGGGCCGCTGAATTCCCCCCCATTCACAATGGCACATACATGAACTGCGGGTGCATCCCTGCAATCCCTTTAGCAGGACGTGTGCCCGTGCCAGGCATTTGTGAATGGCCGGTGCGGGCATGCTCCCCGTTAGTGGGTAGCGGGGCATGCGGCAGCCAGCGCGCTTGGATTCGCTTGCCTTAGATGAGCTATTACATGAAGGGGCGGGAGCAGATCCAAGAGTGCCGAATGGATAAGAGCGAAGCACATGTGCCGTAAGACTGGGGAAGGATGAGTGAGATCACGCAACCTGGGGGGTTTCACACAGGGGCAAGGGCCAAAAAGTCGAAATCCTGGGTTTTGGTCCACTTTAAACCCCAGTATAACCAGTATATTCACCTCACTGGTGATCCCACAGCTTATGTATAGGCTGTGGGCACATTCCCACTTCCCCTCATCAGATGTGCTGATTGGCTGGTATAACAGAGTGACCAGTGGCTCTTAATCTATTCAGTTTTATTATACTACCCTGCCACCAGAGCAGCTAATAAAAGCAGAGTGGTGCATGAGCCACTGATTGGCTGGCAGCCCACACATGTTATGTTTTGTCGACAGAAACGTGAGTTTTTATGGTGATTCCGGAGGATAAAAACAGCAGAGCTTACCAAATCGGGATGCTTCATTAAAGAGCAGCAATTTCCAGAAAAGTGAGGTAGAGTTTAATATCACAGGCTAGGGGATGGGGTCGAGAGAGGGTTGATTAGTGTCCTGGATGGAGGAGAAAATAATTTGTGGTGATTAGTGGTATAGGGAAATGATACAGTTAATTCATATCACTAAGTCGAAAAATATCAGCTATCAGAATTTCGACCTAGGGGCCTCCACCACACTTAATCTGGTCCTGAAGCTCTGCCCATTATCAGGCTTCACAGAAGGGAAGCACGGTGGGGCATTGCAAGTCGGGATACCCCCATTCTGTGAGAGGAGGAACTCCTGGGTGTGTGGGTCCCATCGCGTCCCGTGGCAATGAAAAAGCCTGCTCACTTATGACTGGATACAGGAGCACACACTGAGGCCAACCAGGAAATGCATATCACTTGCTAGAGCTGACAGGGAAACAGCAGGGGCCATGGGATCAAGCCTGCCAAATTTGAATAAAAGTAGCTGGGTGATGAAAATGGGAGCCTGACCCTGTCCAGGTATTTAAACAAAAAGTCTATGCTAATCTATGCTCACATTTTATCCCCTCACAGTTCCTTGTATTCTTACTTTCTGACACCAAATATCAAGCAATTCTGTCCTCCAGCACAGCGGTGTCTATTTGCCTGTCTTCCCACCCCCTAACATACCTACTCATTCATTATAATAGAGGGGGTGTACTGTATCCACCTTGGCATGCCCCCTCCATTGCAATGAATGGAGTAGGTGCGTGGGGGTGGAAACAGGGCCCTTCCTGTTTTTCAGCTCCTAAGTTCCAGTACACTCTGGCCTTCCCCTCTCCTGCGCTTCCCCTTTAACCACTATCAGGGGAAGCCACAAACAGTACTGCTAGCGGTAGTTTGTGTCTACATCGGCCGATCCACAACTAGGTACGTGACAGTATCTGCGGGCCATACAAAGTGGATCTGGCTCAGGCATAAACTTTATTTTGATGCCATCATGCAGTGGCTAGAGGAATTAACCCAGGTTGTGAGGGGGCTCCATCAAGCTTACTCTCAGCTCCGAGGGGAAATGGAAGCCCTTTGGCAACCCCCTGCCAGAGTCCAGGGCATCTCTTCCTTAAACTTTTTCCCGGGGACCGGAAAAAATTTAGTTGTCAGACGTTCTTTACTCCGCACCCCACACCTACGCTTCAGATTTCACCGGGGTACGATTTGTCATCTTGCTGCTTCAAGGAGATCCACAGTCCTGGGCTCACCACCTCCTGGAACAAGAAGATCCCTGCCTGAACACTTTAGACCATTTTTTCAAGGTGCTGGTTATTTGTACGATGATTCAGGCTGCTTGAATTCCGCTGAGTTTGCTTTGAACAAACTTAAGCAAGGAAAGAGCCCTGATGAAAAATATTCCGCTGCATTTCAGTGCTGGGCAAGTGATGCAGGTTGGAATGATAATGCTTTAAAATTTTAATTCAGGCTTGGACTCTAATTCCATTAAGGATGAACTGGCTCGAGTAGAGACACCTGATACCTACAGACAACTAGTTATCAATTCAGATTGACCAGTGCATATGGAAATATTGCTTGGAAAATTTTCCACTTTAAAGTAAGTCCTAGTGACTTTGCACCTGAGCCAATGCAGCGGAGCATGGCACGGCCACCTTTATCCTTCAGAGGAACGGGCCCAATGCCGTGCTCAAAATGTGTGCCTTTACTGTGGGACCCCAGGACATTTTGTTATGAACTGCTCAGTTAAACGCCATGGTGGGGGAGTTCCTAATCCCTACCCTACCAGCTGCTTCCTAGACTCTAGATTCACTGCTGAGAACAAAATACCCATTCAAACTAAATCCACTTTACTTGCCATTACCACAGTGGCCGGGTTACCTATCAGCTCAAGCCCCATTCGCTTTGAAACACCTGCTTTGCCCATTTTAATTGAGCCTAACTATTCTAAGCTCATCCACTTTGCAATCCTGCCATTGGCCATTTATCCAGTTTTGCTGGGCATGCCTTGGTTGAAGACTCATAATCCAAAAGTTGATTGGGTTCAGTCACTTTTAATTCAGACAACCTGTTCTCCATGCCCTGTAGCTACTAGTCTCAAGCTTGGCAGAAAAAAAATCTGCTTTTCTTGTCTCAGTTGAACTTTTCTTAGCACCAGGACTCTACATACAGCTGAGCTCAAACAGAGTCTCATGTTTTCGCCAACCAGGCTTCTAGCTGTGTTCCTGATCATTCACAAGGACTGTCAACTGCCAGCCCATTGCTAAGTTATAGCACTAGCCACTCCCCAGTTATGGCCAATCATGACCATTCTGTTGGTGACCCTCCTCAGCCAGGAGAGGAGAGAGTGTCACTACAGCGATCTGATCCCACTTTTAGCTCTGGATACTGACCCCCTGGTTTGGATATCGAACCTGCTCTGGCTCTAACCTTCTGGCTTAGGATATCAATCCTATTTTGGCTCTTAGCAATAGACTGTTTCTACATCGGCCAATCCAAAACCAGGTGTGTCACAATACTAACCCCAAACCTAATTCTAACAACGAACCTAGTCCCAAACCTGAATCTAACATGGAGCCTAGTCCCAAACCTTAATCTAACAACAAGCCTAGTCCCAAACCTTAATCTAACAACAAGCCTAGTCCCAAACCTGAATCTAACAACGAGCCTAGTCCCAAACCTGAATCTTACAGTGAGCCTAGTCCCAAACCTGAATCTAACATGGAGCCTAGTCCCAAACCTTAATCTAATAACGAGCCTAGTCCCAAACCTAAATCTTACAGTAAGCCTAGTCCCAAACCTGAATCTTACAGTGAGCCTAGCCCCAAACTTGAATCTAACAATGAGCCTAGCCCCAAACCTGTATCTAACAATGAGCCTAGCCCCAAACCTGTATCTAACAGCGAGCCTAGCCCCAAACCTGAATCTAACAACAAGCCTAGCCCCAAACCTGAATCTTACAGTGACCCTAGTCCCAAATCTGAATCTAGCAATGAGCTTAGCCCCAAACCTGAATCTTACAGTGATCCTAGTCCCAAGCCTGAATCTTACAGTGACCCTAGTTCCAAGCCTGAATCTTACAGTGAGCCTAGTCCCAAACCTGAATCTAACAGTGAGTCTAGCCCCAAACCTGAATCTAACAATAAGCCTAGCCCTAAACCTGTATCTAACAATGAGCCTAGCCCCAAACCTGTATCTAACAACGAGCCTAGCACCAAACCTGAATCTAACAACGAGCATAGCCCCAAACCTGAATCTTACAGTGAGCCTAGTCCCAAACCTGAATCTAGCAATGAGCTTAGCCCCAAACCTGAATCTTACAGTGAGCTTAGTCCCAAACCTGAATCTAGCAATGAGCTTAGCCCCAAACCTGAATCTTACAGTGAGCCTAGTACCAAACCTGAATCTAGCAACAAGCCTAGTCCTAAGCCTGAATCTTACAGTGAGCTTAGTCCCAAACCTGAATCTTACAGTGAGTCTAACAGCAAGCCTAGTCTGTCACTTCTACCTTCAGGACAGCCAGCGCCCCCCCTCCCTCCACCATGACTCACAGTGAGGCTAGACGGTCCCCTCTATTCTCTACAATAGAGGGAGTGTGCCAGGGCTTGACACGCCTTCTCCAATGCCATGAATGTAGGGACGGCCAGCCTTCATGAAGGTGGATGTGACTGACGATTAAGCCGGGTGACGTGGGACACAATCTGGCTATCAGGTAAAATTCAGAGCAATGGACTATCAGTGATCATCTGCAGGAGACTAAAGGTAAGTATTATTATTATTATTTATTTATAAAGCCCCAACATCTTCCGTAGCTCTGTACAAAGTAGTAATGACAGACAGGGTAGAAACATACAGTACATAGACTATTACAAATGCAATAGGAGAGAGAGCACTGACCTTGCAAGCTTACAGTCTAAAGGATAAAGGGTGGAGACAAAGTGGAAGGATCACAGTCAATATTGAGGTAAGTGGGTTTTGAGGGCACCTTTGAAAGCTTTAAGGGTTGGGGAGTGGTAGATTGGGTGGAGGAGGGCATTCTAGATTGGCATGTGAGAAAATTCTGGAGGGGAGTGTGACCAGGGTGGAGGACAGGAGAAGGTCAGTGGAGGCTACGTCTAAGTTGATTTTGTTGGATTAGACATTAGATATAGGAAGGGTCCTGGCTGGAGAGAGCTTTGTAGGTGATAGAGTTTTGGCCTAGACAATCAATTTAATTTTTCGGTATCTGTAAATAAAGTACTGGCGCTAAGGATGGTTTCTTTCTTTACTTTACAGTTATGTACTGAGGTTTTATTATAGTTAAAGAGGAAATCTTTCTATGTTTGCCAGCAGCGGTGGCAGCGGCGTTCTAAACTGTGCCCAGCTGGGGCTACAAAAAGATGTCAGCCGGCTCCCATGAGTGAGGACATTTCTAGTGCTGCTCCACCACCGCTGGAATAAGAGGATCTGGGCTCAGGTAAGTTACAGCAGCATTTCTGCTGCTGCATTCTTTAGGTGAAGAGGGTTTGGGCCAGATGCCGAACTCGAACACGGACTTCTTTGCTGTTTGGGTTTGCCCATCTCTAGAGTAGCAAGTGGACAAATGGGGGTATAGGGCAGGATGTCTCAGTATCTACCCTGTACATTGTCTTCTTCTGGAAGAAAACCTCCTGAGCTGCCTACTGCAGAGTTGCCCCCCTTGTGCTTCTTCCTAGCCCTTTAGTTGGGGAAACCTCTGGTTCTCCAGTTCCCTGAGCGGGCTGTCTTTCTTCTATGCTTCCACCTCCCATACACAACTTTGTTGCTACCAACAGCCTATCAGAGCCCTCATTAAAAAAGATTCCAAATTCTGGTCTCCCATTCTTCATGTGTCCTTATTCCCAGGGGATTGTCCCTACAATAGTTTGTTAAACATAAGAGGAGTGCAGAGTATAGAACCCAATTTTGGCTTAATGTGGACCAAAACCCACCCTGGAGTCTATGAGAGCAGCCATATTCGCTCCCTGGGGGATTCAGATTTGGGATGCCCCCCCTGTGTCAAACCCCCCTGGTCACTCTAAAACTCACTTTCGTTCCTGCTCCAACAATGCATGCGCGAGCAGCGGCCGCATCCCCGCTATCCCTTTAGCAAGGCGCATGCATGTGCCAGACGTTTGTGAATGGCCAGCATGGGCACGCTCCCTATTAAAGGGTAGCAGGGGATGCAGCCGCCAGTGTGCTTGGATAGGTTCGCCATAGACGAGCCCTGGGACGAAGGGGCTGGAGTGGATCCGAGTGCTCTGACTGAACAAGAGGTTGCGCATGCGCCATAGGACCGAGGAAGGGTAAGTGAGATCGGGCGACCTCGGGGGGTTCACACAGTGGGGCATCCCAGATCGGTAGTCAAAATTTTGGGTTTCGGTCCATTTAAAGGGGCAAAGCTGAAGGCATAAGGCAGAGCAGAGGAGCAAATCCTGGGGCATATAGAGATCAAATGAACAATTTTAAATAATAGGTTCGAGGAATAACAAATGGTAAAACAAGGGGCACAGGGATAAATGAAGTCAGGATATGCCTGCATTATATTTATGTTGCACCACCCAGCTTTTATTAAACCCATGACTTTGTCTTTGAAGAACATGGCACAGGTATACTTCAATACTACCATAAACATCAGCTGGTGTGTCGACCCTACTCATCAATAGACTTTAAGGTTAAGCTAATTGTTTACCCCGCTGCTGGTCATTTGTCAGCTGGGTGTCTCCGCGGGAAGCAGAGGCCTGACATGACTAGACACTGAAGCTGTCGGGGCTGTTGGATGTCACAAAGGGATGATCTGCTGAGCTGCTGGGCTGAAGCGGAGGATCAAATTCAAACCAAAGTCATTCAAAATGCAGTTGAAAAGTCTGTCAGCGTGAGGCTTTCTTGTGCATCCAGCGCCTCTTCCCTAACCTCACCCTACAGGCTCTGACATCTTGTCTTGCCGGTTAGACCTCTAGATTGGACAGATACTTCATAGTAAGCTATTTGCATCACAGCTAGCAACAACACATCACAATGCAGCCCAAGGCAACGATTTTATCTGCAAGGTGCTACAGAGGGAAACGCCAGATCAAAAATTCCAGATTAGGAACAAACGGATTTATTCAAATGAATTTCTCTTGACACGGCTTTTCTTTTTGTCTGAAATTGTTCTACACGGAGCACAAGCACCAATCACATTCAAGCCTGTACTGGAAAATATCACAGGACTGAAGAATTACTTGCTGTGGTGTATATCTAATTGGATCGGCTTCACTGGCGCATGCAATGCGAGGCAAAGTTGCACAGTCTAACAGTTGGGGTCATGCTAAAGACCTGGTAAAGCAAGTTTACTTTATGGGTGTGTGTCTCGTGAACTGAACAGTGGCGGAACTAAATGTGACAGGGCTCTGATGTAAACAATAAATTAAAGTGTACCAGAAGCCAGGATTTTGACATAGAAACATAGAAAGGTGACGGCAGAAGGAGACCATACGGACCATCTAGTCTGCCCTTATGTAACTGTATGTACTCTTTATCTTAGGATAGATGGAGGCTTATCCCAGGCATGTTTAAATTCACTGACAATTTTTCAACTACCTCTGGTGGAAGTTTGTTTCAAGCATCTACTACTCTTTCTGTAAAGTATTATTTTCTGACATTGCTCCTGATCTTCCCCCCGACTAGCTTCAGGTTGTGCCCCCTTGTTCTATCATTAAGTTTCTTCTTAAAACACTTCCCTCCTGAACCTTTCTTTAAGTCTCTCCTGATAAGTTTTAAGTTGCCTGCCTTTGGACCTGTTCTATTTGAATAATGTCTTTTTGCAGGTAAGGTCTCCAGAACTGCACACAGTATTCTAGCTGTGGCTCTATACAGTGGCATCACAACCTCCCTCTTCCTACTGGTGATGCCCCGAGCTATGCAGCTGAGCATCCTGCTTGCTTTTCCCACTGCCTGGCTACACTGTCTACTCATCTTGCAGCTTTCATTAATAAGTATCCCTAAATCTCTTTCCTCCGAGGTCCTGATTATCCTGGGTTTTGGTCCTTGCCCCCGGGGCACCCTGATCAGTGATGCCCCGCTGTGTGAAACCCCCCAGGTTGCCGAAACAAACTCGCCTCTTCTTGGCCCTACAGCGCACGCGTGGCCGCTCGTCCAATCAGCGCGCTCGGATCCGGTGATGTCCCTTCGTCTAAGGCGTGAGGCTCTGAGCATTCCACGCTACCCTCTAACAGGGAATGTGCCCTGCTTGAGGGATAGCCAGGGTGTGGCTGCTGCTCCTGCATGCACCGTTGGACCGGAAAAGAAGTTAAGTGTATGGGCGACCTGGGGGGCTTAACACAGTGGGGCATTCCGATTTGGATGCCCCGGGAGGAGGGAGTCAATCGGCTCGGGAATCTTAAATATTAAACACAACTCAGCATTGCGGGCCAGCCTTATCAGTTATAATAACTGCAATAAAACTGAAAGCACTACAACCTAAACTGCCACATACTCCTCATGTGCCACTTTAGCTCATAACTGAATGTAAAATCACTGGAAAGAAGTGGGGGTGCTGCTGTTAGGCCAGGGAGCCAAACGGCCACCATTCAAACTTCATACTAACCCTGTTTATATGTTTACTGGGCAAAGGTTTTAGTAAAAAAAAGAAACACAGGCTGTTTTGGGGCACTGGGCTGAGGACCGAATGGCAACATAAACTTCCTTTCTGGGTATAGGATCACTTAACATTCCACATTTGGGGCTTGGTTCACATGTGGCTTCTACCTCACAGTACCAACCAATAAAATTCCTATTAATCATACCAATCCGTGGTATTGCCTTATTGTTAGTAAAACATTGTTTTTTATTAATTAATTATTAACCTTGATTTACATATGTTTTTGCTGTTATCCACCTATACCATTATGCTTAGCATGATGTACAATATACCATTACATTAGTTAATTGTTTTTTATCAGACATGATCAGACTCAATTGTAACATGATTGTTTCCATGTAATTCATTCAAAACAGGTTTGTTTGCAGTTGTTTCTCATAGACCTAAACGTGTTTCGTCAGATTCGATTAATCAATACCCCTACAATTGGGCCCCTCTTCTTTGTGTTGGCCCTCCTTGCTATGTAAACTATATTATATATGTATAGGCATGGTGGTACATCAAGGGTTATCTACTAACTCCAATAGAGGCATATACCAGCAGGCTCCCCTTTCTGGGAGTCTTACGCTTATTTTTAGCCCATGTCGGGCCTGCCCAACACTAAGAACAAGGCCCAGTACAGGGTTACTGATATAACGATTCTGGATAAAATGTGTTTACCCCAATAAGAAACAACTACAACCTGATTAAATTATATGGGAACAATCATGTTACAATTGAGTTTGATCATGCATGATAATAAAAAAAATGAAGTATTGTAATGTCATATTGTATATCTGATAAGCTAAAACTTTTATAGCACTTTAATAATTAGTGACCCAGATCATAGACAGGGTCTCTTGCCATGTCTTTTCCCGTGCAATTCCTATTTTTTTTTTCATTATTATTATTGTGCTGCCATCACCCCAAAACAAAAAACAGGGATTGCAACAGGTGCTGAACGCCTAGAATCCCTTTTTCCCATCGCCCATTTGTATGCTGTGTTTTTAATTAGTGAATTTGCTGCTTTTCCTGCGTGCCCAGCTGGCACTAGGGGTGGCTAGCACATTGGCTTTCAACAGGCCTGTGCCCGGCGCACGGCTCGGAGTTAGCAAATGCAGAGCGTGCCCTGTCTCCAGGCAGTTCTGCAGAGCAGGCGCTGAGAGTGTCTTGAAGGGGCGCTCATCTAGCACCCGCACAAATCATAAATGAGGCTCCCTATGTGGACATGACCCATTCCATCAGTGGGTAGAGGGCACAGCAAGAGGTACAAATAGCCGAGTAAAAAAGTAAGATAGAGGCACAAGAGAAAATAGATAAGGCTCGCGGCCAGATACAGGGGACCATACAGAAATATGAGTTCATCTTATATTACTTACCCCGTGACTTTTTCACCAAAAGGCACACGTGAGCAGGGCAATTAGAATACAAAAATCTTAAAGGGGTCACAGCACTCAACCCTGTTAGCTCGCAACCAGCCCTATAATCTGTCTCTAAATCTGGTTGAAAACAGAGGTCTTAGTTGGCACATATCTGCAGAAGTATGCTGAAGCTGCACCGCCAAATGCCTCTGTGTAGGTGCAGTACTAGCTGTAATCTATCAGAGCAATTTATAACTAACCTTATACCTCCACAAAAACCTCAACCCTCCTCAATCTCAGCTCCATTGATCCATTGACCTTTGGGCTATGCTAATCTCCATGCTAGTTGGGCCTCTTGGTTGGGTGCAGACTTTTGACATGTCTGGATTTCACAAGCCACTGGCCTGCTTACTGGGATGAAGCAGAGATTACAAGAGGTGCTGGAGGTAGGTACGTTTTGCCGTTGGAACCCTAAAATTAATTTTTTTTAGTCAAACTGACAATTTAACAAATATTTATTAAAACCAACACAGTTGAAAAAAACCTCCCCAAAACTCACTTGCCCCATCTACATGCATGATACTGAATCAGTGTCAGCACTTTTGCTCTTGTATCTACTCAAAGCTGAAATGCAGCCATCTTGGTGCACCCGGGGGCTTCTTCCTTTACCAATATCCCAGCCATGCTGCTGCTTGGAAATAACAGACATAACCCACAATGCAAAGTTGCAGAATACCTAGCAGTCAGGGCCGGCGTCAGCACCTGGCAAGGAGGGACAGCTGCCGGGGGCCCATGGCCACCAGGGGGGCCCACTGACAAGGCCGGCCTTAGGGGTGTGCGACGGGAGTGGGGGTGCAGATACTTTTCCCCATCGTGCGGGGACACCACTATGCAGCAATAAGGTTCCGCTGCTGCCTGTGCTGTCCTCATCGGGGAGAGAGGAAGGGGCCTCCACACTACGTGACAGGCAGGCCGGCGGGCTGTGGGTGATCAAACATCAGGCAGCAAGGGGCAACAAGGAGACCGGGAGTACGTGCTGTAGAAGTACGTTTTTTTTTTTTTTTTATAGAAGGTTTCCTTTTCTTTTGATCCTTAGGGGGCATCCAGATTTGGGATGTCCCTCAGTGACGAGATGCGACTTTTCACCACAAAGGGGCCCGCTGAGACCATACCGGCCAAGGGCCCATGTAAACCTGGAGCCAGCCCTGCCAGCAGGACTTCTTATTTTCAGGCCACTGGCAAATTCATAGGTCACCACTGAGAAGGAAAGGCCTGCGCTTCCTCCAGAAGCTGACCAGCCATGATGATGGGGGGGGGGGGGGAGATCAGGGGAAGTGACCTCAGGGGGGAGGGGGGTATAAAGGGGCTTGGTTGCCCCCTCCCCTTCCGCTTTCCCACCCTCCTGCCCTCTGGGTGATGGAATGGTTCAATTGGTCACAGTGGAAAGTCGGTTAGGTTTTGCACTGCACTGCAACTTTTGTTAACTTTTATTAAAAAAAAAAAAGAGATATATTTATGTATAAATGGATGTTTATGGTTCAGATTTTGTCAATGCGTATGTATCGTGGAAGTTGTTGTTTTTTATTGTCACAGCCATTGGGCGGTTTCCTTTTCAAGTTCAGGTCTGAGATAGCATGAAAATGGGTAACAGGAGGAGTCAAGTAAGCGGCTGTTTCTGCTGAAACCGGCCAGGAGGGTAGGTGTCTGGGCTGTGGAAGGGAGGGGCAGAAGAGGGGAATTGGATCCTGGCGGTTGCCCAGTTGAGCTCCCAGGCCTAGGAGGGATGCGGCCGAGCTCATAATTGGCTTCTGCTTTCTCCAGGTCAGGAGGTATTGGAGCCTTCTGATCTGTCTCCCCTCCCTCTCTTTTGCTATCTCGATTGTGGTTGAAGTCTCAGACCCAGATTAGGAATGGGGGACTTAATTTGCACTTGTTATTTATTACTATGTTGTGGCCGATTAAATTCCATCATTCCAAAAAAATGGTTGTCTGGATGGTTATTTGGGGAAGGGTGCGGGTGGGTGGCAGCTGGAGGTTTATGGAGCGCTAGCCCAGGCAAGGAAAATTGACCATGACAGGAGTTACAAAAGATAAATTAATTTTTATGGATATGAGCACTGTTTCTTATATGGGTAAGGATAATGTAAGACCAAAAAATTGCCAAAAGGCCATGGACAATTACATTTTCCCGGAGTGATTTTCTTTTTTTTTTTACATTCCAGAGCAAGTCTTTAGATTATGCCTTTGTTCCTAATCTGTGAATGCTGATCTCCCATTTCTCTCCGTAGCACCTTATAGATAAAATAGTTGCCTTGGGCCACCTTGTGATGTATTGTTGCTAGCCGTGGTGTAAATAGATTCTAGGTGGTATCTGCCCAATCTGGAGGTCTCAGCGGCAACAAAAGACGCCAGAGCCTGTAGGGTGAGGCTGGAGACGGAATGCTGGATGAGTAAAGAAGGTCCATGCAGATAGACTGCATTTGAATGACTGGTACTTTGTTTTGTATGTGTGTTGTGCCGTTTTGCCTGTGAAAGGGTTTTGTTAAAAAAAAAGAAAAAAAAGGTCCTAGTTCTATTATAATATTACTTAATTTGCTCCCATTTTAGAAGAATAAAGTGCACTTTTTTACATTGCCTGGTTCCGTAAAGCCCAAAAAGCTTTACAAACTTTATGCACTTACATTAGCAATTCAATAGGTACAAATTGTAGGTGATTTTGATACCTGCTTTTATGTCTCAATTTAACATACACAGTCCTGACTGATTCTTTTATTAGGAGCTGAGATCAGCAGCGCTATGGAAGACGATGGCACGAAATAATAATAATAATCTCCCTGATGGCCACTTAAATGAAATAGGAGTAGTTGGGGCTCATTGCCAGTTCACAAGTAGTAAAAATTGAAATGTTAAAGCAGACCAACAGTCAAAGGGGGTTATTTATGAAGGATAGCGCCAGGTAGTGCCTCGTAGCGGCAGGCAGCGTCTGGTGAATGCCGGGCGCTGTACGCAAAACCACATTTATGAAAGCCAATCTGGTGAGCGCCTCTAACAGCGCCATGTAGCGTCCGATGTATTATTACAGGCGACTCTAGCTTCCAGAGCACCAGGTATTACCTTTCGCTCAGTGTCGCTCTCTCATACATTTCAATGGCCGTTCATTTGCTTGTGTTTAAACAGCGTGTTTGACATTTTTTTTTTTTGTGTGACCTCTCCTGGCTGCAAACAAACACTTTTACAAACTTTTTAGACTTATTATTTTTATGCAGAATTATCATTACAGGTCTGGCACTAAAGTGTTACTGTCACAGTGTTAAAACAATGTCATTCCATGTGTTTTCGCTTTGTTACTGGTGGATATGTGTTCAAAAACAGACTTTTAATCACTATGCTATAGCGACCAGATTTAGAGCGCTGAAGCTGTGTGTGTGTCCTTTTTTGATAAGTATGGTGTGGAGCGTTGAGACTCAGCGCTACCTCTCGCTCCCTGCAGCTTTTACTGGTGTTAGAGCGCCCAACATACATCACATTCATCAATGCCGGCCAGGTTACTAGAGCGACTGAGGTGCTCTGTTACAGCGTTCGATACCCGCTTACAGTGTCTACTAGCGGTCTCGCTAAGCGCCGCTATACAGACGCTCATTTGCTGTTACCTGGCGTTAGTAATGAATCAGCCTCAAAAATGACTTAAACACAACAAACAGTGCTCATATGCATCCCTCCCCGGGACTATTTAGATTGCTGTACATATACATTCATTTACCTTTTTCTTACTCTTGCTGAAAAAGAAAATGGATGCCACCTGCAAACAGGAAGTGCTGCTGGGCTTCCTGTTACTGCACATTGTCAGTAATGTCAGTTGAATCCAGGCAGCAGCATGGCTGAAATGCTGGGAAAGCTCCAAAATGGCCGCTAGCTTATTTTACACTGGTGCCAGACTGTTGGTCCAGCTTAAACCAGGCCTTCAGCATGATTTAATGAAAAGCCCAAATCCTTAAAAAACTATTCCCCAGCATCTAAAATTAATATATTGTTATAAATGTTTTTAGTCCCTTACTTTTTATTCTTTCCCTCACTGGCCTGCAACTCTGTTCAGGACTCTAGGATACGGGTGCTGCCATCTTGCCTCAGAAGCATCACATACTGAGAAGTTGAGAGGGGATAAAAGTGCAGGAGAGTGGGGTTATAGCTGTGCTTTGCACAAACAGAGCAAAGCTGGGGTCAGTAAAAGGTCAGCAATCCCAGAATGCAGAGCGGCACAGTCAGAGGACACGTTTAGTCCATCCAGTTCAGCCTATTTATCTCCTTCCAGTGGTCCAGTAGCCATAGCTGGAAATTTTATTACATGCCAGGAGGGCATCCCGGCCACTATCATTAAGCCAATTTCTCACCCATCTGCACACGTTTTCCCCCAGTCCAAGCATTCTCATCTTTTGTACCAGCCTTTTATGTGGCACAGTATCAAATGCTTTAGAAAAGTCAAGATATATGATATCCAATGACTCCCCCTGATCCAATCTTGAACTTACCTCCTCATAAAAGCTGATTAGGTTTGTCTGGCAGGAGCGATTCCTCATAAATCCATGCTGATACGGAGTAATAAGGTCATTTTCCCCAAGGTGCTCCAGGATAGTATCCCTTAAGAAACTTTCAAACAGCTTGCCCACCACAGATGTTAAGCTTACCGGTCTGTAGTTTCCAGGTTCACCCCTAGATCCCTTTTTGGGAGTTCAGGTAGGAAATATAGACATGTGTAGGTGTAACAGGTTGATGGGCTAGCCATCACACCTATTGGAGAAGTTATTTAGTTTTGGGGGAACGTTTAGTGTCCCACAGGTGTTAGCTGGAGAAAAACAGGCATTTTTCAGGTGAGGGGATTAGGCAAGAACTGGATGCTGCCTGCTGCTTCTTCCTGGGCACATTTGAGCACCCAGGTCAGGGCAGCAGGTGGGCGTGGCCTGCACCGACTTGGTGCAGGCCTTGCCCCCCCGCTGCCCTGACCTGGGTGCTCGCATATGCCCCAGGGGGAAGAAGCAGCAGATGGAGGAGCGGCGGGAGCAGTGTCTCTGGCCCCGCCGATGTCATCGCTGCCGGTAAAAGACAGCGATCGCAGCGGCGGGGCCGGGACAGAGCCCCCGCCACTCCTCTGGGCTCCCACAGTGTGACAGGCAACGCGGGAGCGACAAGGAACGGGTGAGTTTTTTTTTTTTTTTTTACATTCGCTCGATAAGGCGCACGGACATTTTTCCCCCACTTTTGGGGAAAAATAAGTGCGTCTTATAGGGCGAAAAATACACTAAACTGACTGAAACTAACTGAAATTCTTCTGTGAATACCTGTGCAGGGAAATCTAAAGGTATTAAAGTGGAACAAAACCCTGAGTGGCCGACCCTGAAGTCTATAAGACCCGGCCATTGACCTTCCCCCTTGGGCATTCTAAATCAGGATGCTCACTGTGTGAAACGACCCCTGGATAACCACAGATCCCCCCATTTTTCTGGCGCGCTCACGCAGATAGTCATTTAGAAAGGCCGGGCGGCCAGGAAGGTTACTGCTCAGGCTCCCCATCTGTGTGCAAACAGAGCTGATTGGATGAGAGCCCGCACATGTGCTGTGGGACAGGGAAAGGTACGTTTTCACAGGCAAACTTGGGGATTTCACATATCAGGGCATCCCAAGTCCCTAGGGGCACAAAACAAAACTCCAGATAGTGAAAATCCTGGGTTGGGCTTTGCTCAAAACACACAAAGCTGAAAGAAAGATCATATGGAAAAATGAAAAATAAGAATATGAAAGAGAAAATGGTAAACTGAAAGATTCTGCAGCAGAGCCAACATGAAGGGAAAACTGTCAAAAATAAAAATGTCTAGAGCAAAAAAACAGGATGTAAACCCAAAAATCCAATTCTGAAATAAAATAACCCCCCCCCCAAAAAAAAAAGAAAAACTGGTGAGTCTGAGATTCAAACCAATGACTCTCTGGTTCAAACTGACATTTAATTTACCAATCAGCTAAGTGACTTCTAGAGCTTTTCTCTCTGTTTTAGATATATAAGTTCTGGCCAGGCAATGTTGCAATGTTGTTAACTTATGCTGGACGGCTGCCAGCACTGAACAGCTGATACTTTGTTACATTGTTTACCCCTCTCCTCAGCGTGGAACAGGCCAGAGTGTTGGGCTCCGACACTCTGCAGACATAAACATGAGCTATTAGTCTCCAGTTGCACAACACAGACATCATTTGTTTCTACATTTGTAATTCTTACTCCAACACTTACCTATTTTCAAAGTACCATTTAAATATAAGTCACCAAGGAAAATTTGCGATACTGCTCCTTTGACTTCTGCTATGGTCAATTTTAAAAACAAGATGACGGTTCATGGGCTTGCCACCTGCAAACAGGAAGTGCTGCTGGGCTTCCTGTTACTGTTCATTGACAGTTATGTCAGTTGGGAGAGGAAGCTCCAAAATGGCCGCTACCTTTCTTTTTTCCAACTGTGCCAGGATGTTGGTCCGGTTTAAAACCTGTCCCATGTGCCTCTCCTCATTTGCTGCACTAGCTGTAGCCATTCTCCAAAGTGTGACCCTCCTTTCCTCTCCATTGCTCCCTGACCTCCTCTAAATTTGGTTGCACAGCCATCCCTGTCCCTCAGAAAATCCCAGTGTATAACATATCTAAGTGTGGACTTGTGGTTGCTGACAGTCTCTAAAAGACTCTAGGGATGGCTGAACAAGCAAACTTATGGCACCCGGTCAGGATTGCCGGCTGTGTGAGCCCCCAGATCGCCCCACATTCACTCACTCCTCCTTCTCTCTTCCTGCGGCTATGTCCCTGGCACCTGTAGCTGCAGAGCGCTCTTGCACCAAGCCGTTTTGATTGGCTGGGTGCAGGAACGTGCACACCACAGGAACCCGGGATGTGACTACTCCAGCTTCCTTATGCTGGAGTGCTGGTCTAAACAGGGCCATATGACAATCATCAAAGTGAACCAAAACCAAGAATTTTCACTACCCAGGGTTTTGGTTCATCTCCCGGGGGATTTGGGATGCTCCACTGCATGACACTGTACTGTTCGACTATAATACATACCTCACAGATATGGCGCAGGCACAGCTCTCCTCCAATCGGCTTCTTTGGTGCATATTTATATGTGGCAGGAGAAGCTAAATGGAATCCAAGCAGCACTCATGATTGGCGTGTGGCACCCGCTGCATCCATAGGTTGTGCGCACAGCCAAAGAAAGAGGCCATAGATGCCTATACCTACCAACTTTTCAGGATGGGAAAGGGGGACATTTGTTAAATTAGGCCACGCCCCCTCATTGAGGGATGGATAGGATAGGCTGGATTGAATAGGCAAATTAATCATTTATTAATGCAGATCTGCATGTTACACCTCAAAGAGGGACAAATGAGAACAACAAGGAACAGGAGGACATGGGCTCCAAAGAGGCACAGTCCCTCCAAATCAGGGACACTTGGGAGGTATGGAGATGCCACTGTCGGCCATGCATGCGCTGTGGGTTCATTGGCAAGGTAAGAAATATGGATGACTGATAGGGTTTCACATAGCAGGGTTTCCCAAATCGGGATGACTCAGGGGTGAATGTGAAATTATTTTTTTTGTTTTGGTCCACTTTAATATGCACAGCATACAACTCGCATGCGGCATGGAACTGGGAAAACTGTATTTGGGCTTTTGGGGAAAACTGGGGGGGGGGGTCACACAGCAGAACGTCCCATATCGGGATGCCCCTGAACAAGGACCAAAACCCAGGATAGTTAAAATGTCAGGTTTTGATCCACTTTAAGAACAAGCTGCTGCACAGTCTTATTAGGTTTACCGGTAAAGCAGAGGCAGTATAAAGCATTATCTTCTATTCGTATACACCTAACGAAGAAACAAAAAAAATGCCGACCCAAGACTGGTGGGGCCAATTGGGTTGCTGCTTTTAACATCCACATTCAATCCCTGCCCCCTTAGTCTCCCTCTCAGCCCTTGTATCCAGCCCCACTGTACCCACACGCCAAGGAACCCCAGCCCCAATGCTATAGCCCCGGCATCATGGTGGGGGGGGCTTAGCAAGAATGTCACGGACCAGCCAGGGGCTGGTAAAATCCAGGACCAGTGGCCCCAGTCCTCCACTGGCCAGACCCCCCTTGTTCTTCCCATGTAGCCTGCAGGAAATGAAGGTGATGGGGTGACAAGGGATAGACCTCATCTCGGGCTCAGTAGCAGTTGTTGTTTTGCTAGACAAGTATTTTCAGCACATGCTGCACAGCTTGGCGAGCGGAATTCTCAGAATCGTCACGTACAACATAATCCAATAAATTAATTTTTGAGTAGGCGATTTTTTCACCGTTAGATTTTTCATGCCTATGCATTTTTACCTCTCAACTTAAAGCGCTATTACATTTGAATTGCATAAATGGAGGCTGTAATCCTGCAGCCGCTGGAATCACTGGAGAGGATCTTTTTTGTGTAAAAGATTATCAATTACTCTCAGTGGAGTTGCTGTGAAGTGTCAGTGATAAACCTGGATTAGGCACTGCGCTACTACTTATACCTCTACAGAGGGCTGGGCTTCCTTCTAGCGAGGGCTTGCCCTCCCGGCAGGTTCATTACTCACCAGTAATAATGGTCTATTATATGCAAGAAGGGTCACGGGCAGCTTTTATAAGCCAAAAAAAATAAACTCATCCTTATGCTGCCGCCGCAGCATATCAAGCTCAGACTGGAACTTTAATATTTACTAAAACTAATAGGATTAAAATGTTTACATCCTTAGTTAGAAAAGCACCACTCAAACCCTCCATTCTGTGCTTGTAAACAAATGTTATTTATTTCCATAGCTCTGTCCTGCGTGATATTCTCAGTTCCTCGTAGTGGCTGAAATTAGGCCAGAGTTTGAAGTTCTTTGCTATAGTGTGGCCTAGATTTGTCTCCTGTTGCTTCAGTAGCATTTATTTTGTTTGTCCTTGAGACCCTTATACTAGTTCACAGGTCACTCACCTGGTCAGCGGGTGAGTGATATGCCATTACCCCCCGCCACATTACCTATATCCCCAAAGTTCAGGGAAGTACAGAAGAGCCCATGGTCCATGTGGGCTATGCGGGCTGGTAGTTTACAGGGCTCAGGGGCTGGCTGTTCAACCCCCTGGTCTACAGGCCCCATAGCTGTTGCTTTTTTTAAATAAGAGTGGGGTCTCCTCCCCTCCCTTTTAATGTTTAAAGTGGACCAAAACCCAGCGCAATTGGCCCGGGAATCTATATGATTTCTGGGCCGATCGATTCCCCCCCCCCCGGGGCATCCAAAATCAGGATGTCCCGCTGTGTAAAAACCCCCAGGTCGCCCCATTCACTTACCTTGCTTCTTGTTCCAACGGTGCATGCGCGAGCTGCCTCTAGTAGGGCGCGTGCACTCGCCAGCCATTTGTGAATGGCTGATGCAGGCAATCTTACTGTTAGAAGGAAGCGGGGGATGTGGCCGCCAGCGGGCTTGGAGCCGCTGGCCTAAGATGAAGACTTAAACATTGTGACGTCAGCTCTGAGTGTGTTGATTGGACAAGCGGCTGCGCATGGGCTGTAGGACCGGGAAGAGGTGAGTTGCCCTTGGCAATCTGTGGGTTTCAGACAGTGGCACACTCCTGAATCGGGTGCCCTGGGGGAAAGGACCAAAACCCAGGATAGTCAAAATCCTGGGTTTTGGTCTACTTTAAGGGTTTAACCCTTAAGTATTTGTATTTTATTTGAAAATCTCATAAAATGCCCTTGTCCGATACCGGGGTGTTTCCTGCACAGGAACAGGTGTCTAGTGATACATTCTGTATGTGGTGCTGGTGTAAGCATGAGGAATGGGACTTTTATACGCAATTCGATTTTCTTGAAAAACGTTTTTAAAAAGCGTAAAAATTTAAAAAGTACAATTTTTTTTCATATATTTCACCCAACAGTATTCATAAATCACTGAACAAATGACAAACAAGATTTTTTTTGTTAAACACCAAACTCTGCCCCCCCCCCCCCCCCCAAAAAAAAAAATATATATAATATTTAACTGGAAATTCCTGCAAAATGTTGAAAAATGGCCTGGCAACAGAGGGGGACAAACTCTCCATGTAGGCTGGCTGAAAAAGGTTTCAAGAAATTGACCACTGAAATAAAAAAAAGCAAAAGTGTACTCAGATTTTGTCCCGCACAACTGATCGTTCTGACTCTCAGCAACTCTCATGATAGCTGGATTGAGTAGTGGCTGCCCAGGCCCGAATTTCAGTCACCGGCACCACTGTGTCCGGCTCACATCCCCCGCCATCATGACAGTGATGCTGCCACACCCTCTCTATTCACTACAATTGAGGGGAGTGCTAAGGGAGAGAAAGTTCAGCTGCGGGGGATAAAAGATGAGTACCCATTTGTTTTCTTATTTGAGTGGTCGATCACTTTAACTTTTTAATCCAGTTCCAGGATCCAATGTAACAAAGATGGCAGACTAGCCTCTACCCGGCTAAGGATTATATTTATTAGTGTAGGTCAGGTTCTGGGGTGTTGTCATTTTGGCCGTTGAGGCAGAAACACCAGCCTCTCTACCTCTAAGAATCTAATAAGGATTTAACACGTAACGTGGATGAAAAAAGGACACAAGGTTTTATTTAATGTCACTTAGATGTAGTTACAGTGTTAGGCCACTAGATAGTAATAGTGGATTAAACTTTGTTTTTAAATCTAAATATTTCAAAATATGGGCATTTAAATAAGATTTGCTAACATCAAACACTGAGAAATATAAAAAAAAATGGAAAGAAAGAACAAAAGCATAGAATGAATGACCGAAACAAAGAATGAATAAAAAGAATTACAGAAACAAAACAGGAACGTGAGAAAGCGGATGGGAGAAAAAAAAAAAGAAAAGTAAAGAAGAAAAAATGAAACAGAATGGCAGAATGGACAGAGGAAAGGAAGAAACCAAGAATAGATGAAAAGAAAAAAGACTAGAAGGAAAGAAAAGAATAAGAGGAATGACAGTGAGAATAGAAGGAATGACATAAAAAATAATAAAAGGAAAGAAAGGAAAAGAATGGCAGAACGGATAAATGAAAGAAATAAACAAAAATAGATGGAAAATAAAGAAAAAAAATACAAAGGATAAAAGGACTGGCAGATATAATAGAAGGAAAGCAAAAAGAAAGGAATGGCAGAAAGAACAGCTGAAAAAATAAAGAATAAAAAGAAAGAAGGAAAGAATAGAAGAAACAAAGAACAGAAGGATTGACAGAAATAATAGAAGGAAGGAAGAAAGAAAAGGAAATGAAGAAGGAACAGACAATCCAACCTGTGCCTTGAATATCTTTGCCAGGGTCTTCCTGAATTCATGCCACCAGACTCGGGATGTCCCCCTGTGTAAACCCCCCCCCCCCCGTTTGCCCAGCAAACTCACCTTCTCCCTCATTCAGTGGCGCTGTTCCCTGATATACCTTTAGCAGGGCGCATGCCTGCACCAGGCATTTGTTAATGGCCGGCACAGGCATGCTACTCCCCCTGTTAGAGGGTAGCAGGGATGCGGCCCCCGGCGCACTCCGGTCCACTCATCAGGACTCGGTTTAAATAATCCTTAGACGAGTGGGCGAGAGCAGATCCATGTGTGCTGATTGGATAGGAGGCCGTGCATGTTCCATAGGACCGAGGGAAAGGGGAGTTCGTTCCGGCGACCTGGGGGTTTTACACAGAGGGGCATCCCGATCAGGGTCAAGAGCCAAAACCCAGGATAGTCAAAATACTGGGTTTTGGTCCACTTTAAAGTCCCTGTCCAGACACACACTAATTTGAAACCCTGCTATGGCTTCTACCTGCCAATGCAGGAAATGCAAGAGAGGCCCACAAGAAGAATCAGCTAAGCCGATTGCTGCCTTATTATTGCCGTTAGGGTTTAGAATTTATTTAAGTGCCCGTTGCCTGGGTTGTTCCAGCGAAAGCTCCTGTTACAATCTTCTTTCTAACCAGCCGTTCTACAGCTGCAGTCTGGGGTGTGTGACCAGTGACTGTGGTGGCTTTGTCACACTACTGAACAGGCTGCCTAGAGTTGAGGAAGCTCTCCATTTCCTCAGGTGTGTAGGTATTTAAACCTTCAGGGTTTCTTTTTTAAATCAATGCAATGAGCATCAAAGAGAGAGGAAGTGCATCTTTGGAATACAGCATAGGTGCCCAGCCAGTGGCGGACTGGGGTCAAAAATCAGCCCTGGATCTTACCAACCCTGGTCGGCTGAGACATCCCTGCCTAGGCCCCCCAACCATGAAGCTGGGGCTATTGGGGCCTGGGGTTCTTTGCCTTGTGGGTACAGTGGGGATGGGTACAGGTGTCTGAAAGGGGGCAGGGATTGAATGTGGATGTTAAAAGCAGCAGTCCAACTGGACCCAAAGCTGTGTAGGCTACCAGGCAATGTCCTGGGTCTCCCTATGGCCCCTGTTCCCAGCCCTTTCCTCAACATGTTTTGTGGATTTCCATATAGTTGATTCTATAGCTCTGTCTGAGCTTCAATTACTCCACTGCATGTGTGGACTACAAAAATTAAGAGTATTCTTGGGGTCCTTGAGATGGTCCTTGAAAAAGAGGTCTTGACTTGAAAAAGATGAGAGGCCAAACAGGTTTGCACAGCACTTGCTCACACCACATGCTCATCTGCATCAGTAAATGATTCATTTGCCTATTCAAAGTGTTTATAGTGTTGTAGCTGTTACAATGTATCCACTTGACCATCCCTACATTGTGGCTCTTTACCACCCTGAAAAGTTAGGAGGTAATGCCTCCATTACCTCTCAGAACTATTCTGGAAGAAATGCAGACTGTTTAAAGTGATTAAGCAGTCAAACAAAACAAACAAAAAGGTACTTATCTTTTGTCTGCTGCCACTGATTAGTACTAGTCCGGTGATCAGCAACTCACCTGATTAATGGATCTGGGCCTGCACTAAAACCTGCACTTCCCACACCGCTGGGGTCAGGAAAGAGGGTGCATCTGGCTTATGACCCGCCATCAGTCACAAGATCACTGCCATGCCCTCTCCATTTATTGCAATAGAGGCATGATACTCTCTCCCACTCTATTGTAGATGTAACAGGCATGTGTAAAGATGTTTTTGCTGACCACACTGCACTCCTGGGGTCAACAGGGGCAGGGTGTTAAATAAGCCATGTGGGAGTCAAAGGGTGGGAAGTGCACAGCGAGAGCAAGGAGGAAAGGCGCAGACGCTGGGGAAGTAAGACAGACCCCACCGCGTCTTGGAACGAGGGTGTTCCTGAAGTCCGCCACCACTGGGCCCAACAAGCTTGAATGTAGGTGAGCTTTCCCTTGTTGGGGGCAAAAGAAGGCTTCCTGTCATTAGCTGTTTCTAGCCAGTGAGCCAAGATGCCCCTGCGTACTGTGGAGTAAAGGGACCCAGCCATTGTGGCGGACCCCAGCAAGGTCAGCACGGATGGGTGACCATAGAGGAGGCAACAGCCCGCTCCCTGTAGTGTAATTGCAGTGAGGTGGCCTGAAGGAAAGTGTGCCCTGCAGTCACGTGGTCCATGTTCTCCCCGGAGCAGGCGGTTTCTATGTACCAGTTTAAGTGCTCTCCGGTTACTAAAGTTACTGTGCTGTTAAACTTTTTGAAAAGAAAGCTATTTAACCTTAGACAAGAAACCTGTGTGGCTGTACCATGACTACCAACCCCTGCCCCCCCCCCCCCATCTTGGGACCTGTGCATTACAAATTGTGGTTGTGTGCAGTGAATAAATGTTTCTCTTCCACCACCGGGGATCTGTGGATTACATAGTGAATGTAGGGGACATGGAGAAGGCACAGAAGCATTGGTGAATGGGGTTTAGGGTTGGGGTGATGTGGGAAGCAAGGGTCATGCTGCATGCTCAATTTCAGCATTCAGGTAAGTTGCTGATGTGGTGGACTAAAGGTAAATACCTTTTTTTTGTTTGACTGCTGAATCACATTAACCTATAAGCGGACCAAAACCCTCTAAAATAATTTGGTTAAGGGTTAGGCCGTCTGTCTGAAATCTAGTTACCTCCAGTGTTTCACAATAGGCATTCATGGCAACCTTCCATGGATGCAGTCCAGACAACCCATACCCTTACTCAACTGCATAGAAATAACCAGAAGGACTGCATACAAAGAATTTAATAAAGCACTTCTTTGAGCCACTACAAATCTAATTGGCCTTTCCTTTTTGCCTTCAGTTTGCACTCCAGTGGGTTATTCCTGGAACAGGTTCAAGTTCATTTGAAACGTGATTGCATTCCTCCATTATTTTTCTAAAGAATGAAAAAGCAGCTGGAGCTATTCCAAGCCTTCAGCACTAAACAGCCAGAGGTGATTTGAAGATTTGACAGAAGCGGCCAGGACCTGTTGATGGAACATGTACAGGCAAACATGTCATAGTTCTGGGTAACAAAACAACAAAATCTCACTAGCATTGAGGGAGACATTAACCCACCACTGACCACATCAACTCAACTTCTACTACAATGTTCCTACAAACTGGACAAGCATGCGTCAAAATCTGAAAATTAAGTTAGTACAACCCCAATGGTTGTTATAATAAGCAGTGCTTATCATCAAGGACCTCTATCATGAAAGAGATTATAATGGTTTAAAAAAATACTGCAAACATGCATGGACCTTTCTTTGAGTGGTACTTACTTGAGTGTCGACAACGCAATGTATTCCAGCTGGGACGGCAGCAGGTAGCTCAGTGCTTGGCAACCACCAAGAAGCGTTGGTCACAGTTACTGCTGTTTCTAGGTTAACTGCCCGCCATGTCACCTCCGCTAGGACCATGGCATCTCTTTTGCTTTACAATGGTAGACAAAGGCAGAAACAGCGAGCTAGCTGACTGGAGACAATTCATTTAAAAACCATCTCTAAGTTTTGCTGTTGCCAATAGTGTCGATGTGCATGTTGTTCTTGCCCTGCCCTGTGAGGTTAATCTCCTATGGTTTTGCAGTTCTGTTGTTGACCCAGCACCATATCTAACCACATCCAGTGCCAAGCATGGTTGTTTATCTGAGTAACATCTGACAATGTCCAGTGCTAAGCCCTGTTTCTGAGCCATGTCACATCTGACCACATCCAGTGTCAAGCCCGGTTGCTGAGCCATGTCACATCTGACCGCATCCAGTGCCAAGCCCTATTGCTTAGATTTGCCACATCTGACCACATCCAATGCCAAGCCCTGTTGCTGCGCCATGTCACATTTGACCACATCCAGTGCCAAGCCCTGTTGCTGAGCCATGCCACATCTGACCACATCCAGTGCCAAGCCCTGTTGTTGATCTGAGCCACATTTGACAATGTCCAGTTCCATGCCCTATTGCTGAGATTTGCCACATCAGACCACATCCAGTGCCAAGCCCTGTTGCTTAGATTTGCCACATCTGACCACATCCAATGCCAAGCCCTGTTGCTGCGCCATGTCACATTTGACCACATCCAGTGCCAAGCCCTGTTGCTGAGCCATGCCACATCTGACCACATCCAGTGCCAAGCCCTGTTGTTGATCTGAGCCACATTTGACAATGTCCAGTTCCATGCCCTATTGCTGAGATTTGCCACATCAGACCACATCCAGTGCCAAGCCCTGTTGCTGAGCTGTGCCATGTCTGACCAATTCTAGTGCCAAGTCTTGTTGCTAGCTCTTACCGCATGTGACTACACCTGCACTACTGCTGTCTGCCATCATCTCAGTTTGTACCCCCAGCCGTATCTCCTGCTGGCTTCGTCTGGGAAGCTGGTCACCTGCCACCCATGACCTAGGCGGCAGCTGTTGAGCATACCCAGGGGTATTTAAAGAGGAGCAACCACCAACCTAAAGTCTATGAGCCTCTAAGGTCGACAGTCGACCTCTTTTTCGGGCATCTTGATTTGGGAAGCCTGATGTCTGATATCTCTGGGATCACTTTAAAACTCACTGTCTGACTGGCCGATGTGGGCATGCACAACCATAGTGGCTGCTGGGATGCCGCTGTCCCTCTATTCAGCTTTCTATGCCAATCATCAATGTGCACGGTGTAGAAAGCAGATTGGAGAAGAGCTTGCACATGCACCATGAGTTTGCCACCAAGTAAAGTTTTCAATCGTTTCCCACTGATGGAAGAGAAGCAAAGCCAGAGAGCTTGAAAACCCTATAACCTTTAACCCTTTAGGTGTCATGTAGCTGATTTTAACCTGTAATAAAAAAAAGGAAATTCACCTGACCCCTCGATCGATCCAGCCGGGTCTTATCTTCACCTGGAGGGCCTCCGATTCCCCCCCCCCCCCCTGAGCTCTTCCAGCTTCAGGAGAGGGCCCTAAACAGCCCCCTCCCGATTCCCCTGCCACTGACATTGCTAGTAAAAAAATTAAATTGACTTATCTCAGCGGATGAGCTTTCAGGCCGGGTTGTCTCCTTCAGCAAAGGGCCCGGAACAGGGCCTCCCACCACTTCTGACAGCGCTGTGCAGCGCTGGCAGGTTCTTACATTTATCCCCTTGAGACTTATAAAGGATCCATGAGACCCCTATACCAGTTCACAAGGCTTGGGAGCTGGCAAGTGTCTTGCGGCATGTGGGTGACTTGCCATTAATTCCAAGACCCCCATTACCAACCTCCCCAAAACCTGGGGGATGGGGGGAGCAGAAGAGCTCGTAGCCCACAAAGACAAACAAGACATTTCATGTTAAAGCCCAGTCTCTGCTGAAATAAAAGATATATAATTTTCCTGGGAAATCCCTTTAAAAATAAGTTAAACATGTATAGTGCAAAATAGTAAAAATGGTCTGGCAAAAGAGGGTGACAAAATCCCTAGTTAGCCTGGCACTTCAAGGGTTAAAGCTGCTCCTATTGAACTGCTTTAAAGTGAAAGAAGGAGTGTTTTAGCTTGTGTGTACCACATTTAGCAGGCAAGTTAGAGTGTACAGCAGCACATTAAAGCAATGATGTATTGATCACCAGGTAGATCTTATCACTCCATCGTCTTGTTGAAATATCTGCCTATCTATATTTATGCCTTACAGTTCTCTGATGTGTATGTACTTTATACCCACACTCTAACCAATGCCTTTTCTTATCGTCATGTTCCTCCCCACTTCTAGGTTTCTAAATGAAAGTTTCTTTTTAGAAAGAAAACCACAAGGCAGAATTATCAACCAGCGTACTCCGCCTGTAACAAGGTGCATGTGTGTGCAAATATATGCTGTTGATGTGCTCTATTAGTGTTGAAATTACATTGAGTTATTTAGACCACTAGATGGCACTGTATATGGGAAATAAAAATATGTACAGCTTTATTGTAGAACAGGAAACAGGATATACTAGTTAAAGTGGAACAAACTCAGGATTTTGACTATCCTAGGTTGTGGTTCTTGCCCCTGGGGCAGCACGATCGGGGGTGCCTCGCTGTGTGAAACCACCCAGGTCGCCCGATCTGGCTTACCCTTCCCCGATCCTATGTCACATGCTCTGCCTCTCGTCCAATCAGCGCGATCGGATCCGCTCTCCCCTTTGCCTCCCAGTTTTTGATCTGGACTAGTTGCATCTCTCAGGGCCTACTCCACTAAGAGGGTTCTAATATTTCCTATATTATTCTTTCCTATATATGGTAGAGAAAAATACAGAAAATCTAATACAATCTGCATCTCTTCTGTAGAGCTGTTTTATAGAAAATATAGGTGCAGGTGATTTTATTTTGGTATTTTTTACACTTTATTGGTGCTGAGTCAAAAAGACTTTTAAAACACAGTGCACAAATATTCCAATTAAAGCGTGAAGCGCCTCTCCAAGTCTTAACAAATCACACTCTCTGTCTCCAGCCCCTTTTGATAGACTAGATTAATGAATTAGATTGATCAAATAACAATCCATGTACATCAGGCTTTAGTATTGCATTGTATGACCAGTGGTCAGTGGAAGCACTCAGCCTGGCAGTTTTGATTCCTTTAGATTAAATCTGGCAAGCTGCTCAGCGACTATAAAACGCCTGGACGTCTTTAGCGCTGGTAGCTAATGCATTTCACAACATGAGTAAAGTGCATGTGTGCACAGCGACTGGGCGGGTTCCAGTCATCAGCAGGGGGGCAATTGCTCCTCTTTCCTTGGCTAATGTGATTGTAGTCATCTGTACACAGTCCCCCCCATCGTTCCTTGTGCTCGGAGAGAAAGGCAGGACGTGTTTAAAAGGCGATCTGTCACTCACTGTCCTGTTGGTGGTACAATCACAAAGATGAGAGGAATGCATTGCTCTTCAATCCAATGAGACCTGAAGCAGCAACACAAACATATCTTTCTTCATTGTCAATTTTCCATGAAAACGGGTTTGCAATTATTTAAAAAAAATATTTTTTTTATATTCATATATTAAATTTATATATTAAATATTAGGATGAACAAAATGTATTTTTAAAACAGACCAAAACCCACTGAACTTGAGAAATACATTTGGTCAAAGGACTATAAGAGGACCATCCAAGCCATCAGGGCATCAGTTGCTATAAGGGGAACATTCTAAACCCAACCTTCCAAAAACCCAATGGTGGCAAAATACTGTAGATTCCATCTTGCTGTTATCCATGTTAGTGTATGGGCACTGTGAATTTGTCTAAGACCAGCTTAGCTAGAATGACCAGGGGCAGATTGTTTTGAGGGACTCATGTGTCCATGTTAAATATGTGTGGTTTATGCTGCGTCCAGTAGGAGTCTAGATGCTAATGAAAAATACTCCAACTCCTTGCTATTGGACAAGAAATTATTTTGAAAAAAAGTCTAAACTAACCAACTGGGTAATGTGCAGGTAAACTAAAGAATAAACCACTCAAGAGTACAATAACTACAATGCATTTTTCCATATAGCTCACTATGGCGTGGACAGGAAACCTGCTGCAGCCCTGTGTTTCTCTAATGAAGGGCTCACTAATGACATGACGCTACTTTAATATATATATATATATATATATATATATATATATATTTAAGGGAATGGGCCCTCCTCTGGTAAGTTTCCAAGTCACTTAACAGCTATTAAAATGAACCAAAACCCAGCTTGGGTGTCCATCTCCCCGAGTTCCCAATAAAACCTACCTGATCCCCGATCCAGTGGCACATGCGCAGGCCTCAGCCGCACTACGCTATACCTTTAGCATTTGTGAATACCTGCACAGACATGCCCCTTGATAGAGGCTATTGGATGTACTTCATTTTGCTCTGTTTGGCTCGTTTTGGCCCCTAGTTGATTCTTAGCCAAAAAATGACGAATGCGGCTAAACTCGCTGATTGGCTGCACGTCCACGCATGTGCCATAAAACCGGTAGGTGCATTGCTCTTCAATCCAATGAGTCCTGAAACAGCAACACAAACATATCTTTCTTCATTTTCATTTTTTCACTTTTCCGTGAAAACAGGTTTGCATTTATTTAAAATATAAGAGTCATTTTATATTCATATATTAAATGTATATATTAAATAAAAGGATAAACAAAATGTATTTTTAAAGCAGACCAAAACCCACTAAACTTGAGAAATACAATTGAAAAAATATGTCCCGCACAACTAACTATGGGCCTTATTTATCACAGGCTAGCGCCAGGTAGTGTCTGACGAGCGCCAGGTACCGCCAGCTATCGGCGGCTACCGACTCAAGTACGCCCGGCGGCGGTCACAATGACGCATTTATCAAGCAAAATGAGGCTAGCGCCGGCGAGAGCGACGGCTAGCGCGGCATTCATCATGAAGCCGCCTGGACCGAACAGCGCCGCTGCAAATTCCTTCAGAGCGCCAGGTATGAGCTGTCGCTCCCTGGCAATGTCCAATGCATTTCAATGGAGCAATCTATAATTAATCATAATTAATTGGTATTAATTTTTTTTTTTTTTTTTTTTTTAATGTCAAAAATTCGGAGACCACTTCTGCAATGTTAGGATTTATTTTTAAGTAAAAAAAAAAAATTTTCCAAAAAATTGGTGCAGAATTGATCTAACAGGTCTGATATTAATGTATTCATATTACAAAATGATTCTAAAAACATGTATAATGTTACAATCAAAAAATATGGTTGTTTAGGGGTTAAAAACTAGTTAACACCCATCGCCGCCAGCGCTCTGGGGTTTAAACAAGGAATGGACAGCGACAGCAAATTCGGAGCGTGATTTGTTAATGAATATGAAGCTAGCCGTTCGCTCTGGCCATTCGTTGTCAGGCGCTCACATACAACGCTGAACCTGTGAAACAGCGACCCCTAAGCCCGTATTCAACATTACCGCACACCGACTGAGTCACTGTCATCAAGCAAACGCCGGCCAAGCACAGCGAATACTAGCTGGCACTGAAAAAATCACGCTACAGTCGCTCATCTGGCGCTACCTGACACTATTAATGAATCGGCCTCTTAATTCTGCTAGTGCAAAAGTAATGCTGGTGCTGGCTAGTAGGGAGATACCATAAGGTGTATGTAGAACACAACAAAAATAATTGGGCTGCCAGCACAGACCCAAAGAGACCCCTAACAATAAACAGCACTCAGCAAATTAGGACATGCCTTTATTGAAAACACCAACATTACAACATTGAAGACAAGGACAGTTAAAAACAGTAAAAGTGCTTAGGAGGTGGACCTTTAAGTATATGGCTTTAATACAATAGACGTAAACTTCAAACAAACTGCAAATAAAGGAACAGTCTTATAAAGTGCTAAACTGTGATTAAAAAAAATATATATATATATTTATATTTTTTATTAATGTTAATCTTGCTAGTGGTACAAAATATATGCACTATTAAGTGCCAATTGTGCTACCCCAACAATGAAACAGATAAAGTGACTAGCGCAATATATAAAGTGCCATACAAATGTGCAAGAAACTGCATAAAAATAAATTGAAAAAACATCACCAAGTTAGTAGATCAATAGAGCCGGGTCCCCTCACCATTCACCCCTCACACCATCGACGCGTTGCGTGGTGGTATCCCCACCACTTTGTCAGGATGTATTCCTTGAGAAATTTAACTTGAGAAATACATTTGGCCAAAACCCCTGCCAATACTCCATTCTTAGGGTGTAGAACTCAAAATGTTTATTTTCGCTTTTCAAATCGCCCTGAAACACTTTATTTTAGATTGACACTCTGTGTCAAGGACCCCTCTAGGCCAGCACCCAGTTATTCACTTGTGGCAGTGCAGAACTTGTTTGCGTTTAATTTTTGATTCATAACCCAAAGGTTGGTGGAGGCCCCCTTTGCAGGGCAAGTGGTGGGTGTGCGCCCCTTGTGCCCCCTCTCAGAATCCGGCCCTGAGAATGACACATGGATTATGTATCACTGCATGGACTAAGTTACTTAGGCACAAAAAACACATACCTACCGTAAAAAAAAATGTTTTGGGGGGCCCAGGTGTCCATGTTCGAATATGTGTGGCTTATGCTGTGTCCAGTAGGAGTCTAGATGCTAATGAAAAATACTCCACCTCCTTGGTATTGGATGAATAAAGGTTCAGAAAAAAGTCTCAAGTAACCAACAGGATAATATGCAGGTAAACTAAAAAATAAGCCAATCAAAAACATAAGAGTACAATAACTACAATCCATTTTCTCATACGGCTCACTATTACGGGGACAGGAAACTGCTGCAGCTGTGTATTTCTCTAATGCACAGACATGCCCCTTGCTAGAGGCTAATAGGGGTGCCGGGGGGGGGGGGGGACTCCAGCATTCTGGATGCCTCCCCCCAAGTTTGTTTTTATTAGCTATCTGCAGAACCAACACCCATTAAAGAAAAATCAGTGTTGCTTCGGGTTAAAGTGGACCAAAACCCAGGATTTTGACTATCCAGGGTTTAGTTTGATGCCCTAGTGACACCCTGATAAGGGATGTCCCGCTGTGTGAAACCCCCCAGGTCACCTGAACTAACTGACCTTTCCCCGTTCTACAACACATGCACGGCCTCTTGTCCAATGAGTTCACTCAGAACTAAGCCTTGGTCTAAGCGAGCAGACTCGAGCACATTGGCGGCCACATCCTCCCCGCTACCTGCTAACACTGCATTTATAATTACATTTTGCACTTTTTTCTATTGGCAGCTAAATTATTAAGCTGCAATCTTAGAGTCATTAAGCACCTTAATATAAATTGGGTGGGGTATTTTTGAGGGGGTTATTTGCATTGTTAATTTATATTTTTAAAGGGATATTTGTTCTTTTGTTGTGGCTTGCATATTTAATTACTACATTATCGTCGGCATTTATATCTAAATTAGACTATATTAATTATTCTATTATGCTTAATATTTAATTATCATTCATTATCCCAGGTAGTTTGTATCCTTTTTTAAATGTCTTGTGGATTTTTGTGTTTGTATGTGTTTTAGACCCTGTGGTGGGCTTCAATAAAATGTATATATGGATTTTTATTAGTCTGCTGAAGTGCTCAATTTTTAGTAGAATTTCATGAGGTTTTGTGTCATACCTTCTAACAGGGAGCATACCCGTGCCGGCCAATCACAAATGCCTGGTGTGGACATGTGCCCTGCTAAAGGGATAATGGGGATGTGGCCTCTGTCCGTGCGTCGTTGGACCGGGGAAGTAGGTGAGTTTCCGGGCGACCTGGAGGATTTCACACAGTGGGGCATCCCGATTCTGTCCGGGGGAGGGGGGGGGGATCTAGCGGCCCTGGAATCTTACAGATTTGAGGGCCATCGGGCCTGTTTTTTCTATTCTATTTCTTATCCTATGGGAGAATCTAGTGGCAAATGACCGCAATGCGACTGGCAATAATGAGGCAACAGCAATAATAGGGCAGCAAGCAGTTCACCTGATGCTTGTGCCATGTGCCGTGGGTAGGAGCCATAGCAGGGCTCCAAAGAACAAACAAAAAGTGGTCTAACAGCCACTCTCATGTTGGTGCTCTATGCACAAGTGATGGTGGACCTGCAGATGTCTTTGACCACATCTGAGCAAAAAACATGATGACTAAAGCTGTGTCATGACATGCCCTTTCCATCTCAGCCACACGTAGTAATGGTAGCAAAGACAGAAGCTTTACTTCGAATACATAAGGTATTGCTGTATAATCTGAGAGTTTTTTCTTAAATGGCTCATTTTACTTTGTCCTCACTGGGGATCAGGGGGGAGAAAATTAGCACATGCCTGGACAAAGACTTTCTCATTCAATAATTTTTATTAGACAATATAAGAGTATACAGCAATATTCTGATTAATCATGGGATTCATCAATACTGACAAAAATAGTACCTTATTTCACATCTGTCAAACAATATGAAAGCTCAAAAAAGCTTGCAAGAAACACACTTTAATAGTTTATCAAGTGCCTTATTAATAAAAATAAAAAATAAAAAAATAAAAATAAAAAAAGGGGAGGGGAGGGGAAGGGGGAAAAAGAGGGGAGGGAAAGAGGTTCTAAGGAGGGAGAAATGTGATCCAAAAGAAAGAAGGAGGAAGCAATAAAGAAGTGAGATGGGGATGGAAATAAATCAGTGGGAGCTATTACAGGAGGAAGACCAGTAAATCCCCCAGATCATATATTCAGAAGGCTGGGGTCAAAGTCTGCAGGCAGACATTCTTGGATCCAAGGCTTCCACACTTCCCGAAATCTCTCCAGAGTGCCATTGTGTAATGAAGACATTTTCTCTGTGGCCATAATATAAGAAACCGTATTCTTAAACTCTCTAAAACTTAGTTTAGGGGTTCTCCAGGATCGTGCAATAATCAATTTAGCCCCCGTAAGAATGTGGTAGATAAGGCGTTTACTATTTTTTGTGGCTACAGCTGCCGGACCGTTTAATACTGGACAAAGACTTTAATTGCGATGTGTGCAAATCGGATAGCAAAAACAACATGACATCACATGACAGCAGTGTGAACCGGCCCTTAGACTTGGTGCTAAATGCTCCTATCTGGCATTGCCCTAAGGTGTGATTCAATGGCCATTATTTCCAAACAGGTGTCTGCTCCTTGGGGCATTTTTGCTGTATCCTGCTTTATCCCAGGGAGCATCTGGAGGATCTCAGGTTTCACAATAGCTTGTAACTGGCCATCCCAGAGGGACCTTATCATTCTTTCCCATATCAGATCGGCCTTGGCCAGGCTTCTTCTAGCCTGACAGTGCTTGGGAAGCTGACAGCATGGCAGGAATGGTGGGCAGTGATTGGAGCAGCGGCTTGTCACCATTCATTCAAGCACCTGAGAGCTTTTAGATAAAGAAGTAGCGCTATTAATGTCACTTTTGCATGTTACCAGCTAGAATCACAATATCGAGCAGACAACTTTAGAGATGACTTTTAATTAACACACTTACTGTAAAGGTAAATTCACAATAAAGAACATATTAAATATTAAACCCCCAAAACCCAGGGCATTCCAAATTAGGATTTCCTGTGTGGTTCTCTTAACCCCAGGCCAAAGGGGTGCACCAAGCGGGTTGCACACAGCAGGTGCACCTCTGGCTGGCAAACCTCTTTGAAGACAGAAGGGTTGGTGGTCCACGCTCCATTCAATAAAACATGCCTTTTATTATGTCCTATTAAAAACATCTCCAAAGAAATTTGTAGCAAACCTTTAAAATCCTTGAATGAAAAAGTCCTAGTAAAGGTAAGTAGTAGGGGTGGCCACTAACACGTTTCAGACTTCTAGTCCTTAGTCATAGTCCAAACCTCTTTGGACACTAGTGGTCTTGTGGGGGAACCAAGTCACTGGGCAGAGGTAAGTAGATTTGAACAATTTTGTTTGTGCGAAACGCAAATAAACTCATATGCACCTTTTATCTTTGACAGCACTTCCTTTCTAGTCCAGTAGTAGAAAAGTTACCAAATCCCAAGATTGGGTTGGCAAGTAGACGCTGCAAGCGGGTGTCGGGAGCTCGAACCTAGCTTAGCGGACAGACAAGTGACACTGTACTATCCCTTCCAGCATTGATAAATGTGATGTCTGGAGGATGCTGTAGAAGCGTCTCCCTGATTCACTGCAGAGCCAATGGAGAACGCTAGGTGGTGTCCTGAGGTCAAAGCGCCCAAGACTACATCACATCTAACAACAAGACAACACTGCAGCGAGTGATTGGTAGCACCAGTTAAGTTCCTCCAGCACTCGGAGCTGAAGCGCATATTCAAGAAAAATCTACACACAATCAGCGTTGGCGCTCTAAAACTAGGCGCTCTAGCATCGAGTGCCAGACGCTGTGTGATAAAAGTCTGTTTCTAAACAAATATCCACCAGCACTAGAGCGAAAACACATGGAATGACATTGTTTTAACACGGTGACAATGACACTGCAATGACAGACCTGCACATACAATTCTGCACAAAAAAATAAATAAAAAAAAACAATAAAAGCGTTTGTTTGCCGGGCGGGAGAGGACACACAATGATTGAGCCAAAAATGTTACAGTTTACTTGGCAAACACTTGGAATGTATGGGAGAGCGCTACTGAGCAACAGGTGCTACATGGCGCTCCTGAACTTAGAGTGTTGGCGCTATACACTGAGCCGCCTCTAGTAATACATGTGTGACGCTACATGATGCTATTAGAGGCGCTCACCAGATTCGCTTTCTTAAATGTGGTTTTCACATACAGAGCCCAGCGTTCACCCGATGATACGTGGCAGCTAGCGTTTCTTAAATAACCCCCATAGAGTCAGTCAGTCACAGTGACTTAGCATGGCCACTCCAATTACAATGTAGGGGTCAGTCTTGGCCAAATGGTAAGGAAGCAATCCTGTGACCAATATTAGTCCATAATGGCATTTTTTTAAAGTGGACCAACACCCAGGATTTTGACTATCCTGGGTTTTGGTCCACTTCGGTGGGGCACCCCGATCGGGGTGCCCCGCTGTGTGAAACCCCGCTGTGTGAAACCTCCCAGAAAGCCCCGAAAACTCACCTCTCCCAACTCCCACGTGACCGCTGCAGCCAATCCCCGCCGGCGGATAAGCGAGAGGCATTGCCGGACAAGCAGAGCGCGTCCGCCGCCGCCTCCCGCGCGTCCCTCGTACAGGGAGCGCACCTGCGCCGGCCATTCACAAATGGCACGGGACGCGCGGGAGGCGGCGGCGGACGCGCATGCGCCGCTGGAACGTGGAAAAAGTAGGATTGTGGGCTTCCTGGGGGGTTTCACCCCGCGGGACATCCCGATTTCGGTTGCCCTGCGGGGAGGGATCTGATCTGGGTGTTGGTCCACTTTAAATGTATACTTTTATAATGATGTCCTTAGGATCATGGGTATACATTTCATAGAAGGGGGGAAGGCAGCTCTTACTGGGCCCATAGCAGAAGATGGCTCAATGCAAGCTGCCTTCCCCAGCCCTGCATGTGGCAACAGCATCAGACTGGGGCCAGAGTAGTATACATTGTTGGTGGGCTGTCTACAGGGAGTGCTGTAGGTTCTGAGAAGCGGGACTAAGATGCCAGCATATCCCCCCTCCCCTCATATAGAGGAGCTTGGTGTAGCCCTCACATACCTGGTGTTTGATGAGAACGGCAGGGAGAAGGTTCTTCTGGGCCCAGGGTCCTCCTAGTGTGTCTGTGTGTGGGTGGGGTGCTGGCGCACTATCACGGGGGATGTTAGTACTCACTGTGCCACTCAGAAAGATGATAAACAGTCCAATGGATAAAAGCAGAGTTCCTCTTTATTCATTCCAATGGCAGACACCAATCAGTTACACTTCTCTCTGTCCCTTCCATAATCAAATGTTCAACCAAACAGGTCTTACTCCCCAAGGAGGATTCTCCAGGGCTTCCTTCCCCCCTTGCTGGATCTGCTCCTCTACAATTTAATAATAATTTGCTTTAGAACTGGGGCTTCCCTATATCACTTCTATCTGCCTTCCAGAACATTCTATCACATGTTCGGCCACATGCCAGACACATGATCGGCTGTACGCCCTCTTTACACCCTCCAAGCAATCACTATCCTCCTGGTTATTACTGTTTCCACCCAGCATCCTGCTATGACTCTTAACCTTACCTTCTAGAACAATCCCCATTCAAGTTTATGGCCCAATGACTATCTATAGCAGACCTGGGCATTGTAAGGCCCCAGGGCCACATGCGGCCCTTTGATTGGCTCTGACTGGCCCGTGACCAACGTTTCCTGTAAGGTGCGCGACCGCATGCTGCCAACTCAGTCCCGCCCACTGTCCGCGCAGTCTTGCCAGAAAAGATAGTGTCGGGTTTGAACAGCACTTTTGCCCCTTTGTAGTGAGTCTAATGTAGTGGGGGCGAGTGTGGATTAGAGTCTGCTCTCCTATTGGACAGCTCCTTCCTGCAGGTTTGGCTATGGGCGGAGTTTCTCTTCCTGCCCTTGGCCTGCACTGTGTGGCATGTGTCAGTCGCTGCAGAGCTGACGCCGGAGATGGAGGTTCTCCAGCCACTTGTCTGTGCCTCACGTCGCAGGCTGCTGCCACTTGCTGGAGGGATTATTCCATCATAACCTGATTTGGTCATGATGTTTTAAAGCAGACCAAAACCCATGTAACCCAGTCCTTTGGAGTGTGAACGAATCCAGGCATCATGCCTCTGGGCATCCCAATTTGGGAGACCTCACTGGACACACAAAATGTGGTTTATTTAAAAAATTTAATTTTTTTGTAAGGCAACCTCACTTTTTCATTGTTTAAAGTGGACCAACACCCACGGGTGATCGGCCCGGGAATCTATAAGATTCCTGGGCCGATCACCTCCCTCCCCGCGGGACATCCGAGACCGGGATGTCCCGCGGGGTGAAACCCCCCAAACCCCCTTACCTTATCTTCGGCGGCGGCCTCCCTCGCGCCCCTCTAGGCGTGCGCGCGCCCGCGCCGGCCATCTGTGAATGGCCGGCGCGCGCGCGCGCGCGTCAAGAGGGACGTGTGGGAGGCGACGGCGAGGGAGCCGCTTGTCCGGAACTGTCAGATTGCTTGTCCGTCGGCGCTGGAAGCGGGGAGAGGTGGGTTCGGGGGGGTTTCACACAGCGGGGCACCCCGATCGTGGGTGCCCCACCAAAGTGGACCAAGACCCAGGATAGTCAAAATCCTGGGTGTTGGTCCACTTTAACTATAACATATACTCGTAGCAGCTTGTCACACAATGCTATTTACTGCTTTTTATAAAGAAATATATTATATATATATATTATATATAATAAATTATATTATGCGGAATTGAGTTCAGCATTTTGGCCCGGCCCTCCACAATATTTTTAGTTTCTCATGTGGCCCCATGGAAAAAATAATTGCCCACCCCTGGTCCCACTACTGCCATCTTAATTCAAATTAAGGGTACTACAATGTCAACACACTTTAATGGTTAGAAACCAAAAAAGGGTTTAATGTTTTTAACTCTATGTACATGGGTTTCTTATTAATTAACTGACATGTTCCTATTTATACCCAGGCCCCTACATTGGGAAGAGCTCCAGTGCTCCGGAAGAAATACAGCGCTGTGATTGGCCATCAAGGTCATGAATTTGGGATCCCCATCTGTGTGAACCCCCTGGAATCAGATGCCCGATGCCCATATCGGCATGGCACAGTGAAATGGACCAAAACCCTGGATAGCTGCTATCGACTGCTTTAAACTGGACCTTCAGCCTAATTTAATGAAAAGCCCAAACCCTTAAAAAACTATTCCCTGGATACGGGCCCGGCCATCTTGACTCAGAAGCATCACATACTGAGGAGAGGAGTGCGGTGCTAAAGTACAGCAGGTGGGGTTATAGCTGTGCTTTGCACATACAGAGCAGAGCTGGGGTCAGGGAAAGGACAGCAATCCCAGAATATAGAGCGACACAGTCAGAAGGCACTTCCTGTTTGCAAGCTGCCTGATGCTCCATGAGCCGCCATCTTGGATGTTTAAATGCTCATAACATGCAGTAGATGCAGGTAGAATGATTTTTAATGTGAGCAATCTATATGTACAGGGTGTGGGAAACATATAAGATAGGCTCTTATTCGGGGTGAAGGTCCACTTTAAACCGGACCTTCACCATGATTTATTGAAAAGCCCAAACCCTTATAAAACGATTACCTAGCATCTAAAATTAATATATTTTAAGTTTTTAGTCACTTATTATTCTTTCCCCCACTGGGCTGCAACTCTGTTCAGGACTTTAGTATACGGGCCCCGCCATCTTGACTCAGAAGCAACACAACTTACTGAGGAGAGGAGAGTGGGATAAAGTACAGGGGGGTGGGTTATAGCTGTGCTTTCCACAGACAAAGCAGAGCTGGGGTCAGGGAAAGGACAGCAATCCCAGAATGCAGAGTGACACTGTCAGAAGACACTACCTGTTTGCAGGCTGACTGATGCTCCATGAGACGCCATCTTGGATGTTTAAAGGCTCAGAACATGCAGGTAGGATGATTTTTAATGTGAGCAATCTATATGTACAGGGTGTGGGAAACATATAAGATAGGCTCTTATTCGGGGCCGGCTCCATGTCTATGTGTGCCCTTGGGCGGCATGGTCTCATTGGGCCCCTTTGTGGTGAAGAGTCACATCACATCACTGAGGGACATTCCAAATCTGGACGCCCTCTGGATGCACCGCCACCTCAGTCATTGCTGGTGCGCCGCGAGGAGATGTGGGCGCCAGCTGTGGCGGTGCCCCTCCAGTCCACCCCAAAGGCCTTCCCTGTCAGTGGGCCCCCCCTGGAGGACGGGGCTCCCGGCAGCTGCCCCACCTTGCCGGGTGCTGATGCCGGCCCTGCTCTTATTCAGGGTGAAGATCCGCTTTAAGATTGAAAGCTGAAAAAAAGCATTTCAATGTCACTGAACCATATCTTGACATTAAACAAGTCTCATCATCCTCACTAACTACAAAGTTTTCATATTGGAGTATGTATGTGGCATTCAGAAAAGGAATAGAGATCCAGGAATCTGCCGGCTCAGCTCATCAGTCACTGTCGTCCAGTAATGGATTAAGCGGATTCTCTTCTATCAGAGATTACGGCACAGTGTCAGTGAAAACAGCTGTGTCACCCAATAACCTCTAGGCACGGCCGGCCGGCTTAATGTAAATACATTTATGGCTAAGAACCCCCATGATGGCACACTAATAATGATTGCTACATTATGCAATGATGAGCTCCCCGGCCTCCAGCGCTCAGCAGTTGTGTGTGTCCCTCTGTGCACCATCCAGCAGCATAGAAAAAGATGGGGGGGGGGGGAATGTGAGCAGCACGTTTGCGAGTCGCTACATGACTACTAAGTCATCCATGGCCTCCTTCAGTATGCATGGCACGTCCGCACCATTCCCACGCCTGGAGAGAGGGGTTACCTTTACTGAGCTGGAAGAGCGACCCATCCAGTGTGAAGGACAGATTCAACTAGCGCAAAACACTGATAAAACACACACTAACTGCAGTGCACGCCGCAAGCCCCGACACGACTGCGCCTGCCTCCGCATCCAGACACGTTATACACGCCCCATGGATTTTACATCCTGCTGACTTGTCTTTCTCTGGATCTGTTTACTGCCATTACCATTTACTGCACTTCAATATCATCGCAAACAGGCTCGGCTCGCCCATGCCAGGGGCCACGCAGCCATGACGCTCTTACTGAATCCTGCTAAAGCAACTTTTCTTATTGATGGTTTCTAGAAACCGATAATAAATCAATAATACAAATCTAGTTGCGTGCATTGAGCGTATTATACAACCACTTCTGACACAACATAGTAGAACAGGGCAACCCTGGGTGGTAAGTCCTTTATACCAGCCATTTTGTTATCTGCACTTAGGTCAGGGCTACTGTTAGAGGTGCCGCTGATCCTTGCAGGCTCCAGGTTTAAATGGGCCCCTGGGTGATACTCAGCGACACACCACATTTCACATCAGATCACCTTTCAGCTGTGGTGTCACCGATGGTCCTCCTCTGCCCATTTTTACTTTAACAGCTGTTGGTCCTGCTGCCTGTGCTTTACAATAACCTCGGGGGGGGGCATCCAGAATGCTGGAGCTCCCTCGCAGATAACCTAGCAGATCGCTCATAAAGGAGTCCCACGATTGGCCGCTGCGCTGGCCCCCGGGAGGCCCGCCCAAGTGACCGCCCGGTGGCCAATCACGGGACTCTTTTCCGGGCGCTGGCTCATTTAAACCGGACCAACAACCTGGCACAGATGGAAAAAGTAGTGGCCATTTTGGAGCTTCCTCTGCCAGCATCTCAGCCATGCTGCTGCCTGGATTCAACCAACATAACTGACAATGCACAGTAACAGGAAGCCAAGCAACACTTCCTGTTTGCAGGTGGCCTGCAAATGCATGATCTGTCATCTTGTTTTTAAGGTTTATCACAGCAAGAATTAGAAAAAGGTAAATTAATTTTTATGTGCAGCAATCTAAATTGCCCAGGGAGGGATGCCTATGAGCACTGTTTGTTGTGTTGGTTTGGTTTAAGTCGCTTTTGACTGTTGGTCCGCTTTAAGTCCTCACTGCCTTCTCCACTACCACCAACTGCCATCTTTTCTGCTGCTGATCCTTTTTTTGTCCCTTTCCACTATTTCCACTGCCACCAATAAGTCCTTACCGCTTTCTCCACCACTACAGATTATCCTCCAGTCCTCATTGCCTTTTCCACGGCCACTGAAAGTTCCACCATTGCTGTTAATTAGTCTCTGATCCTCCACTGCCACCAACTGCAATCTAAGAAAATGCAGGGCCTCACTGATGGTGTGAGGAGGCAGATAATGTTAGTTCAGTGCCCCCGTGGACCAGGAGCCGTGCTAGCCTGCTTTAAAGTGAACCTAAAGCAAATAACACTTTTTTAAATGGGTTTATTGAATTCCATTTTTAGGGTTACCCACAGTTTATAGAGCCTTAGAAAGCCCAAAAAAGGACTTAAAGTGGACCAAAACCACGCCTATTGGCCCAGGAATCTATAAGATTCCCGGGCCAATCGATTTCCGTCCCCCAAAATCAGGATCGTCCGCTGTGTGAAACCCCCCAGGCAGCCCCATTCACTTACCTTGTTTCCTGATCCAGCGGTACATGTGCGAGCCGCGGCCGCATCCCCGCTATCCCTCTAGCACTTGTGTTTGTGAATGGCGGACACGGGCACGCTCTCTATTAGAGGGAAGCGGAGAATGCGGCTGTCAGCATACTCGGAGCCGCTGCTCTTAGACGAAGCCTTAGATGACGTGACGTCAGTGGCTCCGAGCACACCGATTGGATGAGGGGCCGCACATGTGCCGTAGAAACAGGAAGAGGTGAGTTGCCTTAAGTTATCTGGGGGGTTTCACTCAGTGGGACACCCCAATGGAAAGGAGCAAAACCCAGGATTTTGACTATCCTGACTCTAAATGCTCCGGTGCTGGTCTCACAGCAGGAAAAGCTGCACTTGACATGTAAGAAGATCCCAGATAGCTGAGTAATGAAAGCCTATTGTCAGGCTCCCTAAGGTTGGTAAAGGATCTTAACATCCCAAAAATATGCTGGGTTCCTCCCCAATTTGGGATGCCCCCAGTGCGAAACTCCTGGGATTACTGCAAACCTCTTTCCTCACTCCCCCGTTGTTTTCTCAGTGTCCGTCTGTCCAATGTGCACACCCAGACAAAGCTGCCAGAGCAAAGCCCCCCAGCAACCTTGTCATTTAAAATACATTGGCAGGGAATTATTATGAACATCTGATTGATCTGATGCACATACATGCTGCGGGAACTTAGAGCCAAGTAAGATTTGCACTCTAATTTCACTTGCTCTATTTTTTTGTACCTAGCCTGCAGCAGTTTCGGAAATATCTGTAGAATCTTCTCCGGGTCTTCTAAAAAACGGCCTTGTCTATGACTAGCCTTAAATAGTAAAAGTCTCCTGGTTTAGCGCTCTCCTGCCATCTCGATACGACCTCCACAAAGTGTGCGGGGCTATAAAAGAGTGACATGTTTCTCATATACATTATTGATCGTGCTTGTTCTTGGCTGCTGCTCTGTTTATTAAATAGATAAAGCGAGAACAATGATTTTGCTTGGTTTTCTGCGTTTGTGACTGCTGACATCAGAGAGTCCTTTCTAGCAGTTAGAGGGGTTTCCTCTGCTCCCAACTGATAAGGAATGAAGTGCCCTGACGGGTGCAAAGCAATACATCAAAGCCACGGGTCGCTCTCATACATGTGCCTGATCCGAGGGCAACCTTGTCAGCACGCCCTAGCTAATGAATTAGACATCAAGAGACTAGTTCACTACTAACGGCAGATGAGCGTCTGTATAGCGCTGCTTAGAGCGACCACTAGTAGATGCTGTAAGCGGGTATCGGGCGCTGTAACCTTGTGCCCTTAAAACTCACCTATTCAGGCAAGCATATAATCTGGCTTAACCAATTTTCTAAAGGGCACATGCCATAAAGCTCAATACTGACTGTGTGTGATCCTTCCCCCTCGTCTTCACCCCCCATCCTTTAGACATTAAGCTCGCAAGGGCAGGGTCCTCTTTCCTATTGTGTCTTGTATTCAGAATATTCATTGAAAACTCTGTTACACTGCATTTGTAATAGTCAATGTACTGTATGTTTCTACCCTGTCTTTAATTACTACTTTGTACAGGAAGATGATGGTGCTATATAAATAAACAATAATAATAATAATTACGTAATAATTAAGTATCCTGGCTGGCAATAATGAATGTGATGTGTGTTGGGTGCTCTAAGAGCAGTATAGCGCTGCAGTCAGCGCTCAACACAGTAGGGTTGATTCAGAGAGACAAAAAAACACTTTCGTTTTTGTGTCGATATGTTTTTTTTTTTTTTATTTTCCCGCTCTCGTATCAGTGTACGAGTGACTCTAAGCATGCATCGCAAGCCTTCAGTAAAGTCTTCGTCCGTTCGTATGCCAACGAGACCGTTTATGTTACTCCTGTTACAACGTAGGCTTTCATTTTTGCCTTTTTTCCATCGTCTCCTCCCACGATTCCTTTACGTTTCCCGTTAGATTCTGATTTCCTTTTACAATAAATAATCGTCCAGATGGAAATCCTTACGACCTTACGCCTGCGCACTACAAACTTAACTCATTAATGTGCTCGCCTACATATTTGGTTCACTAAATTTTGCAACAATGCTTAGCTAAATCACTTCGCATTTCCCACCCCTAAAACTTACCTAAATCACTTCACGGTCAGTATATTCTTACATTACCCACCCCTAAAACTTACCTAAATCACTTCGCACCCAGTATATTCTTGCATTACCCACCCCTAAAACGTACCCAAATCACTTCGCGGTCAGTATATTCTTGCATTACCCACCCCTAAAACTTACCTAAATCACTTCGCGGTCAGTATATTCTTGCATTACCCACCCCTAAAACTTACCTAAATCACTTCGCGGTCAGTATATTATTGCATTACCCACCCCTAAAACTTACCTAAATCACTTTGCTGTCTCATTCTTCTTGCATTTCCCACCCCTAAAACTTAGCTACATCACTTTGCGGTCTCATTCTTTTTGCATTTCCCACCCCTAAAACTTTCCCAAATCACTTCACGGTCAGTATATTCTTGCATTTCCCACCCCTAAAACTTACCAAAATCACTTTGCGGTCAGTATATTCTTGCATTACCCACCCCTAAAACATACCCAAATCACTTTGCGGTCCGGTGAATCTTGATCTCTAAATATTTATTGCCCCATTCGTTTTGTGGTAACCAACTCTTAATGAATGTATTTAGAAAAGGAAATGACACAGAAACAGGTTTTTGGTTTTTTTTTTTTAATCAGAAATGACACTTTGCATTGGGCTTTTTCTTTTTTAAATATTAGTTAGAAAAATGTAACAACTTTTTTTTTTTTAATAAAAATAAACATTTATCCATTTAAAAAATGTTTTAACATTTATTCTTCTTCATCCGTGGTCCTCAACGAGTCGCGCAGCTCCTGCATCTCGGCCACCAACGCAAGGACCCTGGCACTCATTTGTGCCACTCTGGCACATATGGTTCCTGTATAAAAAAGAAAAATACATTATTTGTTGGCAAATACATGTTTATCAGCTGTGGATGGAATGTTTATTAGGTTGCAAGCTAACTCATGAGGCCATATGTAATTATGCTAAGGAATTAATCAAAGGAAGAGGGCATATGTCATTATGCTAAGAAATTAATCAAAGGAAGAGGGCATATGTCATTATGCTAATGCCATTGACTATGGCTTTAGGTATCTTGGTGATCATGTCAATTCCCACATACTCAAAATAATGACGTTGGTGGGCGAGCACTGCTTCGGGGACCACCCTCCGTTCTGGGACTTGCCACTGCTGGGAAGTTGAGGCTGCAGAGTCATGTCAAATAGGGTCACTTTTAATGTCTGAGTCAACAGTAAGCAAATGACAATTTGAATGTGTGTGCGACATCACCCACCTTCTCCATGTGCCTCCTGGGCATGATATGCTGCAGTCCCTGCACCAGATCGTTCACCCGCTACAGAATCATCTAGAAAAAGAGATTAAGGGAATCAGCTTTGCTTTTAATAACATGTATGTGTGTGCGGTTACATTAAGAGTCACATACCAGAGGCTAATGGCTCCGTCGCTTGGTACGACTCCCTGCCCACGAAGTGACGCCCCTCCTCTGTAGAACGGTCCAGGGGCTGGTCGGAGGCCGCTATAGAGTAGGGGTAGGAACGTCACCCTGGAGATCCACCACCTTCACTTTCTGCTGCAGATTCACGCAGCACTGGTCAGCCTGTGCGGCTCCGGGTGCGTTGGATTCGGTACTCCATTTCCAACACTAGAAAAGAAAAGCATTTATAAATAAAGGCCTACCTTTGGTATTGGTTACATATAGCATGCAATCGCTATGTACTTACTTGGGAAATGGAGCCTGAAAAATCGCAGCACCCGTGGCATGTGGAGTCGCTTCAGGTCCGACCAATGCTGCATGATCTGCATATGTGTGAAGGTGGTGTCCGTCTCCTGCTTGATCCTGGAAACGATCTCCAGGGCGACGTTCCTCTTCTCGAATGCACTGGGCAGGTAGTCGTACCTGCGCTGAAGCATCGTCTAAAAACACAAAATAGAAATAGTTGTTAGCTAAAACTGCATACAAATATGTGTCACAATTCAATCAGTTGACTAAATGACATTCCCAAACACAGTCTCAAACTATCCTTCTAGATGGAAGTGACTAGGTTCGCACATGTGCGCACTAACTTCTGTTTGGCACGGAGTTTGACAAACGTTTAAACAAAACTGTTTCTTCCTGCGCTTCCTTAAGGCCTAGGCATGCATTTAGATGGCAAATCAAAGTCCTTACAATACACTTACAAGCATAATCAGCTCTTGTTGTTGGCGGGTGAAGATTGTGGACGCCATCTTTCTTCTTGTCCGCAGCAGATAAGTAATGCCCCAGCGGTTTCCGGGTTCCGCATGGCCGGACGTGTAAGCATCATACCCAGTCATTAGGATTTAAAGGGTCCTGGACACACAGATCATTCTCCTTGTGATTTTCAACATGCCACCGAAAAAAGCCATCGCTAAGGCCACACCAGCCAAGGAGGCCACCAGCAAAAGGCCCCAGCGGTCTGAGGAGCCTTCTTCCTCATGTCCGACCACTCGGTCACAACTACCTACTCCCAAGGTGCGGGAAACACGCAGCCAAAGTGGCCAACCCAAGGCGACATTGGCCACCAAGGCCGCAAAACCCAAACCAACCACCAAAGCCAAGGAGGGAGCAGCTAAGAAGAAGCCAACAACATCAAAGCAGCCAGGTACACCGGCAACAAAGGCCACTAAGAAGCAGAGGGTGAGAAGCCCCAGCCCCCAAAGAACACCCTCCCCTCCTCCCCGCCCTAGCACATCCCTTCATAAACCACGCTCCACTGGCAAGGCCAGTAAGAGCCAGCGTGGCAGAAGCACCAGCCCAGCCTCTACAGCTCCATGTGGCAAAATCTCCCATGGGCATCGAAGCACTAGTGGCAAGGCCACAAAGAGCCACAGGGCCAGAAGCCCCAGCCCAGCCCAGCACTGCCTCTCCAGCTCCACGTGGCAAAAGCTCCCATGGGCATCGAAGCACAAGTGGCAAGGCCACAAAGAGCCACAGGGTCAGAAGCCCCAGACCAGCCAGCACTGCCTCTCCTGAACCACGTGCCAGTACCTCCCATGGGCATTGAAGCACAAATGGCAAGGCCACAAAGAGCCACAGGGCCAGAAGCCCCAGCCCAGCCAGCACTGCCTCTCCTGAGCCATGTGCCAGTACCTCCCATGGGCATTGAAGCACAAGTGGCAAGGTCACAAAGAGCCACAGGCCATAAGCCCCAGACCCCCGAGCACACCCTCTCCTCCTCGGCCACATTTGCCACCGGCACAGGTGGCAACCACTGATCCATATGCCAGATCCACGCCTGGAAGTTCGGTGGCCACCCAGGCAAGGACCCCCAGTCCGATTGCAAGTCCAGTCCATTCGTTCTCAAGCCACGTGTCACACATTTCAACACCACAGAGCCAGCCAAGAATGTCCCTCGAATTGCCAACAAACATAGATGAGCCAGAAGAGCAAGCAATAGGCCGACCATTGCGGCGAGGACAGTTGAGTGGCAGGTTTGGTGAGGCCCAAACTCTCGCATTGGCAAGTGGGCTCACACTCCATTATGACGAGCTATATGGGCAAAAGTCAAAATTTACAAGCAAAATGAGAAAGACACAAATCTTGGAGGAGCTCATCAGACAGGTTAATGCAGCGGGGGAGGAGCTTAAAGATGTGGAGCAGATACAGCACAAAATATCTGACCTGGAGTATGCAGCACGGAAGAAACAGAATAAATGGCGCAATCACAGGTACATATTTGAGTTGTGCATTTTTATGCTTGTTGTATTGTCCACAATGCTCTAAATTTGCCAACCTCAATTTTTCAGCTTACAAACTGGCGGAGGCTTCCCAACAAAATTACAGTATACACAAGCTGTGAGGAGATGGTGCTGGCGTTGATACACCCCGTCGCATTAGAGGGCCTCTCTGGCAGATGGGACACGAACATCTCTACCATTCCTGCAGGTTAGTAATGTTAGTTTGTATGTGAAAGGTTTTAATCATGTGAAATGAGGCTCACAGGCAGATATAAACACATGTCCCTAGGGAGTGGCTTTGAGGGGAGGTTACAGTTTTAGCTGGTTGTTTAATGTCTGCGGAATGGTCATTTTAAGGTTTGCAGGCCATACACGACCTTGGACAGTATTTATGGTCACTATTAAAGTCTTTATCTTAGCAAAGCACTGCCTGTTATGTGAATCTAGTCAATCATATACAACACTTCCTTCTTTGTCTTTATACCACTTTGGTGTTAGCTGTGCTTTGGTCTAAAATACTTGATCTGGGGTCAGGGAAAGGTCTACATAGGAAGAATGCCCACTAGCATACTCTGAAGACAAATGCTATTTGCAAGCTGAGTGTGGGCCCCTAAGGGATGTGTTAAGCCTCATAACATGCAGTACATGCATGTTTGGACTATTTAAGGTGACCAATGTGTTTTATATATATGTTATATGTGCAGGGTGAGGCATACATATAACAGATACTGACATTCATAGTGAAGGACACCTTGTCCCGCTGTTGGAGTTTGCATTCCTGCTTGGCCACGTGTTTTTAAAGCATATGTAGTAATCCAGATCATCAATGGATTTTTTGGTGTTTACGTGCCTTTTTATTTTAAACACAGCCCAGCAACCCGGGGAATTGGTAGACGTAGTCAGCAACATCGACCAGTTTCCCAGGGGAGGCGCATGCCGATCCTGGAATTAGCGTGGCGCCATGACAGCCGTTACTTTTGGCAGGTGACTCAAAGAACCGCAGAGCAGCTTACTGCACATTTAGATACATTAAATAATACATTCACCACCATGCTGACTGAATTTAGGACGAGCAACAGCCACATGGCCACCTTAAATAATAATTTCACTGCCATGCTCGAGGAAGTTAGAACAAGCAATAGACACATGTTGGAACAGTGGCAGATTATGAATGACACACATGCCCAAGTGATGGGACACCTCCAAGGCCCAACATCAGGATTTTATGGGCAACATCCATTTTAACAGCTATTTGACCTGTATCTGCTCCACATCTTTCCTCTACATCCCCACTGCATTGACCTGTCTGGTGAGCACTACCAAGATTGCCTTTTTTTTTGGCTTTGCTTGTATGATTTTGAATGTCGCCCATATAGCTCATTAGAGTGCTGATATACCCCACTAGCCAATGCCTGAGCTAAAGCCTCACTGAAGCTGCCACTCAAGCTGCCACACTGCAGGCTTGGGCCTAATGAAATTGTGTCTGGCTCATCCTGTTTGTTAGCAAGATTGGGGGACATTCTGGGCTGGGAAACTACTACCTTGAACCATGGCAAAGATTGGACTGGACTTACATTCGGACGGGGGGTTATTGTTTGGGTGGCCCACTGGAGGGTGATGGTCCACTTGAATGTGACTTTAGCTGTTGTTGACTAAGTTGATGCATTCATTTGTGGGTTCTTTCGAGATTACTGAAGGTTTTTCTAAACAAACATGCAAAATAAAAATGCATGAGTCTCAGATCATGTGTCAATATTTTAGTAATTAATTCATTACTATTTAAAAAAAAAAAAATACAAAAGCCTTCACAAAGGCAAATTAAAATAAGAATAAACAATAACATTCAACAAACAAACACAGGAAAACCAAATTAGGCAAAATGGGTGCTTATCAAATTGGCCCGAACAGCTTGGTCAGAGGCACTAGGTGTGCCACGGTAGTTGTCATCTGGGTCCTGGCTGGGTGGAGAGGGGGGCAGATCCATATACCGGGGGACACGCTGCATTATGGCAAAGTTGTGGAGGACACAGCAGGCCAGTATGATATCGATGACCTTGTTTAGGTCATACTGGAGTGCCCCCCCCCCCCCCGGTATGGTCCAAACACCGGAAGCGTGTTTTTAACAGACCAAAGGCCCTCTCCACAACAGCCCGGGTCTTGCGGTGCGCCCGATTGTAGGCATCCTGGCCCGCATTCTGTGGCCGAAGGACAGGCGTCATCAGCCAGGGAAGAAGCAGATAGCCGGAATCCCCTGAAAGAATAATACTTACATAAATTACACATTCAAAACAAAAATTTATGGACAAGCGGTCGGTCCCCCTGACTAAGAGAGGCTATCTTATATTTTAGCCACACCCTGTACATACAGATTGCTCACCTAAAAAAACAGCCTAACAGCATCTACTGCATGTTCTGAGCCTATAAACATCAAAGATGGCGGCTGAGGGAAAATCAGGCAGGCTGCAAACAAGAATTGGCTTAGGACTGTGCTGCTCAGCATTCTGGGATATCTTACCTTTTCAGGACCCCAGATCTGCTTTGTCTGAGGAAAGCACAGCTCTAACCCGCCCCCTGCACTCATGCATCTGAGCAAAGATGGCGCCGACCCTATCATAAAGTCAAGAACAGAGTTGCAGCCCAGTGGGGGAAAGAATAATAAGTAAGTTACTAGAAACTAGAAAAATATTATTTTGAAATGCTGTGAAATCAGTTTTTAAGGGTTTGTGCTTTGCTAAAGATCATGGTTAAGGTCCAGTTTAACATGTCATCAAGGGGTAAAAACACCCATAGCTTCAGACATGGGTCATCAACTATATTCATAGGCATACATTGAAAAGTGAATTACGTAATTTGCGGAAACTTACCAAGGAGCCATCCACCTGAGAATTCTCCAGACTCAAACCGACGGTATAATCCAGATCTTCGCAAGATGTAAGCGTCATGGGATGAGCCTGGAAACCCGGCGAGGACACTAAGGCACCACATGTACGAGGCCACCCCTGCTTGGATAGCCCATTTTGTGGTTCCTGGGGAAAAAAAAAAAAAAAAATATATATATATATATATTAGCAAGGCAAGGTAAACTATTCAAACACTAACTCCTAACACCCTCCAAAAAACATGTTGGACAATACAAATAACACAAGTACATAAGTAGTTTTTAAAAAAAAGTATATGTATGTTGGATCAAATAAAGATTAACATTCGAATGACTAATTACGGGTCCACATTAAAATGTTTGCCTAAGGCCGACATTAAAAACATTGCTGAAGCTATACACGGTCAAATGGGGCACAGGGACACTTGAGAAGGAGGGATTAAGCTATACACGGTGAAATGGGGCACAGGGACAAGTTACTAGGAGGGATTAAGCTATACACTGTAAGCTGTTTTACAGGGACACGTTACAAGGAGGGATTAAGCTATACACGGTGAAATGGGGCACAGGGACAATTTACAAGGAGGGATTAAGCTATACACTTTAAGCTGTTTAACAAGGGACAATTTACAAGGAGGGATTAAGCTATACACGGTGAAATGAGGCACAGGGACAAGTTATTAGGAGGGTTAAGCTATACACTTTAAGATGTTTCACAGGGACAAGTTACAAGGAGGGATTAAGCTATACACGGTGAAATGGGGCACAGGGACAATTTACAAGGAGGGATTAATCTATACACTGTAAGCTGTTTCACAGGGACAAGTTACAAGGAGGGTTTAAGCTATACACTGTAAGCTGTTTCACAGGGACAAATTACAAGGAGGGATTAAGCTATACACTGTAAGCTGTTTCACGGGGACAAATTACAAGGAGGGATTAATAGATAGCTACAATACAGTTTGTCTAAACTATATAACAAAATGACCGATTGAACTTACCTATAGATGTACTCATCGGTTGCAGGAGGGACCAATGCAACGTGGGTGCAATCAATCGCACCCATGACGTTGGGCCTGTCGGCGATATTATAAAAAGCCAACTTAAGCGCGTTCCAGGCTACCATGTCGTCCGGAAATGAAATATATTTCTGACTAATGGTAGCCATGCCATCCAAAAACTTGGATCGCGCGGCTCAGCGTAGGCTGGGACATCCCAACGGAGAGGGCACCCAGCCTCTGGAACGAGCCGTTTGCCAAAAATTGCAGGCAGCCAAGCATCTTGGCCATACCTGGCCGCAGCTCACTATACAACTTATGGAGGGAAGCGCGATTAAGTCTGGTCAGCTCGAACAACTCAACGTCATGCATGCGATCGATATGCATGCATCGCCGGTGCAATGTGGCCTCAGCCCTGCTGACACATGCTATGCCCTGTTGCTGAAGGCGCTCATATTCCTCCACAAAGCCGCAAAACATGGTCAAAGCAAGGTAGCCGAGTGCAAAATGGTCCTGTAAGTGCATCGCAAATGAAACGGTTTTATAGGGTGGTGGTCCCTCAGCAATCAGCTCTCAGAATGAGACGCAAGCCCATCCCAATAACGTAAGTTATCTGAACTAACGCAAAATATCAGATTTTGATGGGAAAATTATCCGAACTAACGCAAATGATCCGATTTAGTTTCGTTCATCGAAAGCGCATGTACGCATTAGCGGGTGCGAACATACGAATGGAAAAACGAACGTAAAAAACAAAAAAAATGACACACACAAAAACATACACAGACAGCTACGAAAGTCCAGACGAATGTGTCTCTGAATCGAAGCTCATATTCAAGAAAAAACTAGACACACACAGTCTGTTTTTCAACACATATACACCAGTAACAAAGCGAAAACACATGGAATGATATTGTTTTAACACTGTGACATTAACACTTTAGACCTGTAAATAGAATTATCCCACTGCGCATGTGTGGACACTTTGTTTGAAACACAGCTCCAGCATAAACATATGCCATGAGCTCTCTGCGGCCTGCAGCAGGCTCCTGCCTCAACCACGAGATGCCAGGGGCCTAGCTTTTGCTATGGGACCACAGAAAAGGTGAGTTTTGTGGGCAATCTTGGGAGTTTTACATAGCAGAATGCCCCCAAATTGAGATACCCCAGGGTAGGGAAGCAGTGGGTTCTGGAGTCTGTTATATCGATCCCAACCAAGCAACAGGGATAGGACAAAAGTTCATGGAAACTCTTTATGTGCGTTTCAATTTAAAGTGGACCAAAACCCTGGGATTTTCACTATCCTGGGTTTTGGTATTTCCCCCTGGGGGTGTGAAACCCAACAGAACGTCGTGAACAACACAACTCTGTGTACACACATGTGAGGGACTATACACAAGTAAATTACTAACTAAGGGGCAGTGGAATTCTTTTTTTTTAAAGTTCATGTGCCCGGAGCGGTGGGCAACCCTAAACTTCCTGGGGGGTGTCACACTTCAGGGCATCCCATTTTAGGATGCCCGGGCGGAGAGTAACCTTGCTCTGGAGTCTCATAGACTCCAGGGTGGGTTTGGTCTACTTTAAATGGCTGTTTTTTACCAGGGTTTTAGGTGAGTGACAACGCACATGTACCATTTAGATGGTCCTTGATATGACTGTAAAATGGAAAGTTAGTACTTGAAAAAAGGTTGGGATCCAGCTTTGAGAACCAGGAAAGCCCTGACCAATATCCGCAATCATTTCTGCTGGATTTCTTCAGCCTCTTGTCATATCAGAGGTGTCTCTCTGCATTCCTCCCACTTCCACAGACACGAGCATTTACTCTTGAGCAAGCATTTTCATGTCATTTTCTAACAGCAATGAGATTGCGTTAACATCTGACCGCCTTTTAATGTCTCCGGACAGCTTTGAAACGACCATCTAATTGGAAGCTTTAGTAAACAGCACACCATTGCTCATTATTAACTGAGCCTCGGTATGTGTTCTGTGAGAGAATAACAGGCGCACAGCGTGCTGAAATGATGTCATTCTCACATCTCAAGCTAAAACACTTTCTAATTCTTCTTCTCACGTACTACAAGGGTGACACTCGCTGAGCAAAAGAAAAGATTAATGATTTATCTGCTGTCTGCACGTCTTTTGGTGTGTAGAGGTAAGTGCAATGAATTGCACAGTTATCAGTAGCATGTGCTCGCTCTCTGGAGAAGCTGTCATGTATCCCCTTTTATAAGAGGAGGAGCCCGGGACATTGTCAACTCAAGCGAGGTGATGATGCTCCTGCTGGAATACAGTGGTGCAGCTACTGCATTATAAAACACTTATAAGAGGTGATCAGGGGAATACAAGCATTCAAGTCAGGAAATAAGACCAGACAGCATCGACATCACATAATGTGCAGGGGATGCTGCAAGGAGATGCAGAGGCACGCAGATCAGAGGTGACTGTGGGGGGGGGGGGGGGGGTCTATGTGTGCTCAGAATAACCACATGTTAGAGGTTGGAAAGCCTGCAGGAACAGAGGCTTGATGAGAGGTGAAAGTTGCAAACCAACTGGCAACTATTTAAAACCGACTACCTCTTCGTCTGTACCACAAGCCAACATGCGACCCCTTGAACTGTACACAGGCCAGTAATGCAACTGTTTCCTCTGAGCAACCAGCCCTAAAACCTCTTCTTTTATTTAACCCTACCTGCAACATATTTGACTGTACCACAGCCCAACCTGTAACCACTTAATCTGCACAACCCAGCCTAAAACTTCTTCTTCTATACAACCCTATCTGGAATCTATTCCATCTGTACAACAGCCCAACATGCAATCATTCCATCTGTACAACAACCAAACCTGCAACCATTGCATCTGTACATCAGCCCAAACTGCAACCATTCCATCTATACAACAGCCCAAACTGCAACCATTCCAATTGTACATCAGCCCAAACTACGGCCACTCCATCTATATAACAGCCCAACCTACAACTCCTTCATCTGCACAACCCAAACAAAATCCTCTTCTTCTATACAACCCTACCTGGAATCCACTCCATCTGTTCCACAGCCCAAATTGCAACCATTCCATCAGTACATCAGCCCAAACTGCAACCTCCTCCTGTTTAACTGTACCACAGCCCAACTGGCAATCATTCCATCTGCACAACAGCCCAACCTGTACCTCCTTCATCCATACAACCCACCCGAAAATCTCACCTTCTATACAACTGAACATCCAACTTGTTTAACAGCCCAACCCACAACCACTTCATCTTGAAAACAGGCCAACCTGCAATGCACAATCCACCCTAAAACTATCTCCTTTTGTACAACCCTCCCTGCAATTCATTCATCTGTACCACAACCCAGCCAGCATCCACATTATCTGTATAACCAAAGCCGCAATCCTTTTATATGCACAATTGTATCTGTACTAACCACCATGTAACCCCTTCATCTGTACCACAATGACCACCTGTACCAGATAAAGAGGTCAGTAACACTAGCCAGCTAATCATGTGACTGCTAGCACCAATACTCAGCTTGGTGACCTCTTTCTGTTATGGGCTTCCCAGTGCCGTACTCAGCCGCAGTTTCATCACAGTGTATAGGGAGTGTGTTTGCTGGCCTGATGATTATTTTATTTTTGCTGACACTGGTGTTATAGGTTTATAATGTTACAAAGAAAATGATGCTTCAAAAATGGTTTGACTGGTGTTGCGCTTTAAATAAATCATCACCTAAAGGATAAGCTTTACTTTGATAATGATGGAGCCTGCACGTCCTATTGCCCTTACTTATCTTTGGTTAGTGTTATTCAATGCTCGAGATTAAAAAGCAGACAATCCCCAAATCTGTTTAATGTTTTTTTTTTTATCTATTTAATGCTGCTCAGCATAGTGAGGAAAGGGAGGGGTATTGCCACTGAGTGACAAATAATACCTCTAACATTTCCCAAGCAGGGGCATGATATGGTGTTAACATATTCTGTACACCCCCCTCCCTATGCAGAGCTACAAATAATCCAACCATACAGTTGTGATCTCACCCAGCATTTGGGTGGAGGTGAGGGACATGCAGGATGCCCAAGATCTGATCAGTCATTTCCCAGACACAAGCCAAGGCATTAGTCAGGATCATCAGCTTTGCAGGCGATAGAGATGCAACTGGATTGGCTGAGCACCCAGCAATATGTGGGCTAAAACCTGATAATGTATATTTTCTATTTAACTAGATTGGACTTAACTAGAAAGGACCCAAACCCAGGTCTTTCACTTACCCGGGTTTTGGTCTGCATTACACTGGTTTGGAAATACTCAGAATCAGCTGTTTATTTACCTCAATCCACGTCCCCACGAGGCACGCACAGACTCGTCCAATCATTGAATGATTATGCCTGCCAATGAGTTCTGAATGTACAGATTGCAAGACGCGCTCTGCTGCACTTTCTATAGAGGCTTACTGGGGATGCAGCTGGAGGCCCTAGCTGTGGAATCTAATCCTGGGGTAAGTATACAGGGATTCACACAGTGGCATCCCAAATCGTGATGCCCCGGCGGCAAGCTGTTACCCGGGCTTTTAGACTTTGGAGCTGGGTCACCAGGGTATTGCATATCTCCCTACTGTCCCTCTTTTTAGTCCATGCCCCCGTCCCTCGTTGTTCTCATCTTTGAGGTGTAACATTCAGATCGGCGTGGCTTCATTTACACATTTTCCCTCTTCAAAGTTCAGTGGACTTCCTTTTAAAGTGCATCTATACTACGAAAGAAAGTTTTTGCAGTCACCTTCCATCCCCAGCCCTGTGCCCCAAAACAGCCTGTGTTTCTTTTTTTACCTTTGCCCAATATTCATAAATATTCATAAAAACACCAGGAAAAAAACTACAGAAAGTAGTATTATGGTGAGTGGCAGCCATATGCTAATTAATTCAGCTACAACCAAACTGTCACATAATGTTAGGCTGCAGTGCTCCCCAATTCTGAGCTGTGTGTACTCTGACTGCATCATCACTGGGGGAAGGGCTGCTCCGCCAGGGAGCAATATGGCCGATTACATCCAGTTCATGCTGTTATGGATATTGGGCAAAGGCTGAGGTAAAAAAAAGAAACACAGGCTGTTTTGGGGCACAGGGCTGGGGGTAGAAGGTGACTACCTAAACTTCAAAGCAAACCAAAACCTATTATACGGGGCCTAAAGTCTACAAGATTCTAGGATAGGGTGAAAGCTTTTCCTAGGGGCAGTGAGGGTTTTAGTGTGGCCCTCATGAAAAGTGGGCCTGGATTTGGTGGAACAGTCTTCCCACTAATACTGTAACAGGGTTATGGTGAAAATTTACATAAAAAATATACCGGCAGTTGTTCTCCTTCTATCCCTATGCACACCATTTATTTCTAGTGAGTCCAATTGTATAAATCTCAGAGTAATACGCGCTTGATGCACCATAAAACATCTTAAACTCACTAGAAACAAATGGTGTGCACGGGGATAGAAGAAATTTTGTTCAGAGAACAATTATATTTTATATGTTGATTTTCCCTGGAACCCGGTTACACGCTTTAAATGCTGTAGTGGGAAGAGTCTATTGCTTTGTATGTAGGTATTGACCACCCAATACATTAAAACAAAAGATTACTCACCTTTAGTCCCCTTGCAGCTGATTGATTCCCCCTCTCCCCTGGTGGGTGTGCCGAGGCCTGACACCCCCTTTTAGTGAATGGAGAGGGTGTGGCAGCATCCCCGTGACTGATGGCAGAAGGGTGCAATCCCGACACAGAAGTGCTGGTGACTGGAGTTCCAACCTGGCTAATACGAGATATGATCCAGAGCCTGGGCAAGTTGCTGATTTTATTCGTTCCAGAATTTTTTTTCTCGAGGGGGGATTGGCACAGGGACAGAATTCCCTGTAAGTGGAACATCTGGTCAGGTTACCTTATACTCACATATACCCGATCCCATGGTGGCTTAGCCGAGTGCGACTAAATAGGACCTGACTAGTGTTGGCCGAACCAGAACCACAAAGCTCGGATTCATAGAACTTTGTGAGTTCAGGATCCCAAATCCGGACAAGGACTTCGGCCAGAAGTGTTGCTGCAGCAGCAAGCGGCTGAATATTTACCTAAGGCAGCCATCTGATCCATGTTCTTTCTACTGTCATTGTGGCTTTAGGATGCCCATCGCTCCCATGAGTGTGAACGGACACTGGACACTGTCCTCAATCATGGGATCGACGGCCATATTTCTGTAGCCCTGTCCGTCTATTTGACAGCTCAGTGGAATGCCAACCGATGGCGGGATTGCTGGGCTCAGGTAAGTGCACAGCCGCTTCCTTCTGCACACTCTGCATAGGTTAAAGCCTGGTTGGGTGAGAGGTGGGGTGCCCCAGAAGCAGAGTCACCCCCCAAAGTTTTGGTCCCTATTGAGTTCAGGCTTGGCTTTGACTATCCTGGGTTTTAGTCCTTTGATCGGGGGTTTTGGTCACCTTGATCGGGGGTGCCCCGATAAGTGAAACCCCCGCCTTCGCCTGAGGCTCCGAGCACGCTGGTGGCCACATCCCCTGCTTCCCTGTGAGCGTGCCCGTGTCAGCCATTTATAAATGCCTGGTGCAGGCACGCGCCTTGCTAGAGGGATAGTGGGGCAACCTGGGGGGGGGGGTCTCACACAGTGGGGTATCCCGATTTTGGATGCCCCGGGGGCAGGGATTGGTATAAGATTCTCTGGCCAACCGCAGTGGGTTTTGGTCCACTTTAACTCAGGTACCAGAACCAAAGTTTTTTTCAAAGCCTCCAGGAGCTCGCCCAACACTAGACCTGGCTTTATTCTTCTTCATTGGAGATGCCATGCAGCATCATAACTGGATGTAGAGAAATAGGCACAGGGTGGAAATAGGTGCTGAATATTCATGAAGAAAGATGGGAAGTGGGATGTTATGCTGGGAATGGGGATTACGGTGATGATGGGTCAGTAGCAAACGGCCATATATTGCTTATATGCTGATGCGACAGTAAAAGTAAGGGGGGGGGGGTCTGTGATGCTGTCGGAAGCTGTGCATTTGGGATCTGCCATAGTGGAATATAATCTGATGCCGGTGAGGAAAGGACAGCTCCTGATGAGGGGAGGCAGGGTGCTCTATCTGCGTAGGACCCCCACCATGACAGCACACACAGCATGGAGGGGGTGGGCTCTATCTGTGTAGGACCCCCACCATGACAGCACACACAGCATGGAGGGGGTGGGGGGGGCTCTATCTGTGTAGGACCCCCACCATGACAGCACACACACACACAGCATGGAGGGAGTGGGGGGCTCTATCTGTGTAGGACCCCCACCATGACAGCACACACAGCATGGAGGGAGTGGGGGGCTCTATCTGTGTAGGACCCCCACCATGACAGCACACACAGCATGGAGGGGGTGCTCTATCTGTGTAGGGCCCCCACCATGACAGCACACACACACACAGCATGGAGGGGGTGCTCTATCTGTGTAGGACCCCCACCATGACAGCACACACACACACAGCATGGAGGGGGTGCTCTATCTGTGTAGGACCCCCACCATGACAGCACACACAGCATGGAGGGGGTGGGGGGGGGGGCTCTATCTGTGTAGGACCCCCACCATGACAGCACACACACACACACATATATATGATGGAGGGGGGGGGCTCTATCTGTGTAGGACCCCCACCATGACAGCACACACACACACATGATGGAGGGAGTGGGGGGCTCTATCTGTGTAGGACACCCACCATGACAGCACACACACACAGGATGGAGGAGGGGGGGCAGAAACACACATGATGGAGGAGGGGGGGCTCTCTCTGTGTAGGACCCCCACCATGACAGCACACACACACAGGATGGAGGAGGGGGGGGGGGGGGCTCTATCTGTGTAGGACCCCCACCATGACAGCACACACACACACACAGCATGGAGGGAGTGGGGGGCTCTATCTGTGTAGGACCCCCACCATGACAGCACACACACAGGATGGAGGAGGGGGGGTCTATCTGTGTAGGACCCCCACCATGACAGCACACACACAGGATGGAGGAGGGGGGGTCTATCTGTGTAGGACCCCCACCATGACAGCACACACACAGGATGGAGGAGGGGGGCTCTATCTGTGTAGGACCCCCACCATGACAGCACACACACACACACATATATATGATGGAGGGGGGGGGCTCTATCTGTGTAGGACCCCCACCATGACAGCACACACACACACATGATGGAGGGAGTGGGGGGCTCTATCTGTGTAGGACACCCACCATGACAGCACACACACACAGGATGGAGGAGGGGGGGCAGAAACACACATGATGGAGGAGGGGGGGGCTCTCTCTGTGTAGGACCCCCACCATGACAGCACACACACACAGGATGGAGGAGGGGGGGGGGCTCTATCTGTGTAGGACCCCCACCATGACAGCACACACACACAGGATGGAGGAGGGGGGGGGGGCTCTATCTGTGTAGGACCCCCACCATGACAGCACACACACACACACAGCATGGAGGGAGTGGGGGGCTCTATCTGTGTAGGACCCCCACCATGACAGCACACACACAGGATGGAGGAGGGGGGGTCTATCTGTGTAGGACCCCCACCATGACAGCACACACACAGGATGGAGGAGGGGGGGTCTATCTGTGTAGGACCCCCACCATGACAGCACACACACAGGATGGAGGAGGGGGGGTCTATCTGTGTAGGACCCCCACCATGACAGCACACACACAGCATGGAGGGAGTGGGGGGCTCTATCTGTGTAGGACCCCCACCATGACAGCACACACACACAATGAAGGAGGGGGGGGGCACAAACACACAGGATGGAGGAGGGGGGGCTCTGTGTAGGACACCCACCATGACAGCACACACACAGGATGGAGGAGGGGGGGTCTATCTGTGTAGGACCCCCACCATGACAGCACACACACAGGATGGAGGAGGGGGGGTCTATCTGTGTAGGACCCCCACCATGACAGCACACACACAGGATGGAGGAGGGGGGGTCTATCTGTGTAGGACCCCCACCATGACAGCACACACACAGCATGGAGGGAGTGGGGGGCTCTATCTGTGTAGGACCCTCACCATGACAGCACACACACACAATGAAGGAGGGGGGGGGGCACAAACACACAGGATGGAGGAGGGGGGGCTCTATCTGTGTAGGACCCCACCATGACAGCACACACACAGGATGGAGGAGGGGGGGCTCTATCTGTGTAGGACCCCCACCATGACAGCACACACACAGGATGGAGGAGGGGGGGCTCTATCTGTGTAGGACCCCCACCATGACAGCACACACACACACACACGATGAAGGAGGGGGGGCTCTATCTGTGTAGGACCCCCACCATGACAGCACACACACAGGATGGAGGAGGGGGGGCTCTATCTGTGTAGGACCCCCACCATGACAGCACACACACAGGATGGAGGAGGGGGGGCTCTATCTGTGTAGGACCCCCACCATGACAGCACACACACACACAGGATGGAGGAGGGGGGGTCTGTGTAGGACACCCACCATGACAGCACACACACAGGATGGAGGAGGGGGGCTCTATCTGTGTAGGACCCGCACCATGACAAAAAACACACACACACACACACACACACACACACACGCGATGGAGGGGGGGGGGGGCTCCAGCAATGAAGCACATGGAGCCTGCACTGCAGCCACTCGGCTCCCAGCTCTGCCCTCCTCCCTCACCTCACACACACACTGGCTAGAAGAAGAATAACAGCATTTTGATCAGTTCAAGTCGCTCGAAAAATATAATGGAGGTTTTGTATTAATCCCACTTAACCCGGCATAAAAAAGCGGCGCCCCCCACTCTCTCTCTCTCTCTCTCTCCTGCCTCCTCCTCTGCTCGGTACTGCGGCGGTAGGCGGCGCGCATGCGCAGGGAAAGCATAGCTGATGCTGCAGATACAGCGCGAAAGAGAGCGGGAGCGGCGACGGAGGAGGCATGAAGCGGCTGAGGGGAGGGTGGGCGTGGCCACAGCCTTATGCCTGCCATGCCGTGCACCGCGCGATATCTGCACACATTCCAATATGAATAATAATGTATATCGTGACACCCCGATAATCCGCGACACCGTGAAGCTCGCCAAGTATATGAAACCCAATGCAAATTATAAAGCCGAAATGCGTGTCGTCCCAAGCCCTGAAGAGAAACAACAGCCTCTGTGGCTCCCTGGAGAATCTCTAGATGCCCCACTGTGGTAAACTTACCTAGCCGGCGATCCCACGGCACATGCGCTGGCTGCAACTAGCAGAAGCTGATTGGCTGCCTGCCCATGCATGTGCTGTGGGATCACCAGATAGCAGTTAAACCGGACCTTCACCCTGAATAAGAGTTTATCTTATATGTTTCCCACACCCTGTACATACAGATTGGCCACATTAAAAATCACCCTACCTGCATCTACTTCATCTTATAAGCCTTTAAACATCCTAGATGGTGTCTCATGGAGCACCAGGCAGCCTGCAAACAGGAAGTGTCTTCTGACTGTGTCGCTCTGCATTCTGGGATTGCTGTCCTTTTCCTGACCTTTTCCCCAGCTCTGCTCTGTCTGAGCAAAGCACAGCTATAACCCCCCTGTACTTTATCCCACTCTCCTTTCTTCAGTAAGTGTGATGCTTCTGAGGCAAGATGGCGGCGCCCGTATCCTAAAGCCCTTAACAGAGTTGCAGCCCAGTGGGGAAAAGAATAATAAGTAAGCGATTAAAAACTTAGAATATATTAATTTTAGATGCTGGGGAATCGTTTTTTAAGGGTTTGAACTTTTCAATAAATCATGGTGAAGGTCCGGTTTAATATGACAATCCATCGGAATAAGCACAAGTCAAGATATCTTGCTAGAGAGGGACAACACCTAGGAGCAAAACCTGACCTAGCCAATCCAACCCTGGATCCTTATTTGGGATGCCCCACTGTGTGTACCCCCTCCCCCAGTCACCACGGCCATGTGCGACCACTTCATCACTAACAGCTTTCTCGCCGGCTGGTGTGACCACACATGACCTGATAAAGGTGCATGGAGTGCCGCTAGGCCGCTAGGCTAGTCACAGCTAGGACTCCATCAAGCTTCTCCAGTCACATGTTATTATGCGCAGCCAGAGAAGCTGATTGGAGGAGAGACGCTTCAGTACTGTGGGTAAGGCAAGAAAAAGAAGACCACTGCCGGTGTCTAAAGCGGACCAAAACCCACATTTTTTACTAGCATCCCCTTGTGAAGAGCACCTTTTGCCATCTTTTAGCTCCTGCTTCATTCTAATCCCAGATAATGCCGTCTGTTTTAGCTTTAAAGTTGACTGAAACCAAGGTGGATGGGCCTGGGAGTCTATAAGATTCCCGGGCTGATCCGTTTCCTCCCCCCGGGGCATCCAAAATCAGGATGCCCTGCTGTGTGAAACCCCCAGGTCGCCTGCTACACTTACCTTACTTCCCGGTCCAATGACGCATGCGTGCTATCCCTCTGCGCCGGCCACTGTACTAAGACGTCAGTTTAGACGTTTAGCTCAGCGGCTCCGAGCGCGCTGATTGGACGAGCAGCCACGCATGCGCCGTAGGACCGCGGTGAGGTGAGTTGATGTGGGAGATCTGGGCGGCTTTACATAGCGAGGAACATCCAATCAGGGTGCCCCGGAGGGAAAGACCAAAACCCGGGATAGTCAAAATCCTGGGTTTTGGTCCACTTTAAAGCCCCGCCTCCTCCATTCATTGCCATTTTCCTGTGTGGCAGTGATGTCATTGCCTCCTGACATCTCACAGAGGGACAGCAAAAACAGTGTTCCAGTACGATTTCGAAAATGCGAAAAAAGCAATGTCTAGTTCCACACCATAAGAAAGAAGTTTTGGCAGGGGCTTTGGCCAAATGTATTTCAAAAATGTGTGGGTTTTGGTCTGCTTTAGCTTTCGGGAGGGCCAAAACCCTGGATTTTGATCATCCTGTGTTATGTCCCTGGGGCGTCGCGATTTGAGATGCCCTCCTGTGTGAAAGTCCATTTGCCAATATACTCACCTCACTGGTGATCCCACAGTGCATGGGCACGCTCTTCCATGTTGATGATCATATCAATGTATATATATATATATATATATATATATATATATATATATATATACACACACACACACAACACACACTGCCATACACTATATATATATATATAATCACTATACATCTACCATCCACACACAGTATTTCCCCCCATACATTGTATATATATACCATCTTTACTGTATACACTATGCTATGGACATAATGTACACATATTGTACACCAGCCATATAAACACACACTCTCACGCTACACACATGAGATATACACTCCATATTAACTATATATTTTAGGTTTACACATAAAAGTTAAAGCGGAAATTTGACTTTTCTGTTCCATTCCCTGGGGGCATACCGAATTGGGATGCCCCGCTATGTGAAAACTCATCTCTTCCTTGTTTCCACAACGCATGCGTGGGCGCGCGGCCAATCAGAGCCGTTTGTCGTTTTTACATCCTTTGGTAAATGGCTTCTCATTGACTCCTGCCCCAGCTGATCTGGGCCCCCCCATTGAAAACATTCGAGAGCCTGCAAATATGCATTTGCAATGGGGAAAGGTAAGCAATTACTGGCACCCTGGGGGGGGGGGGGGGTCTCAAAGTGAATAATCCTGATTCGAGATGTCCTAGAGGAAAGCAAGCGGCCGGCCCTGGAATCTTTTCGATGGGTTTTGTACTGCTTTAAGCTATACATACTGTACACAAACCTTATAGATCATACGCACACACAATTCCAGACACAATATACATACCTCCCAATTTTTCAGGGTAGGAAGGAGGGACAATTGTTAAATGAGGCCACACCCTCTCATTGAGGGATGATGAAGCCACACCCTCTCATTGAGGGATGATGAAGCCACACCCCCTCATTGAGGGATGGATAGGAGATAGGATGTAACAATTACAACAATAGAAACACTTGGAATAGGCAAATGTATATATTTTTTATTTATTGCTGCAGATCTGCATGTTACACCTCAAAGAGGGACAATATGTAAATTAAGCCACGCCCCCTCCTCCCATTGAGGGAAAGAGAGTAAAATAGGATGTAACTGTTACAGTAATAGAAATACGTTGAATAGGCAAATGAATCATTTATTGCTGCAGATCTGCATGTTACACCTCAAAGAGGGACAATATGTAAATTAAGCCACGCCCCCCATTGAGGGAAGGATAGTAAAATAGGATGTAACTGTTACAGCAATAGAAATACGTTGAATAGGCAAATGAATCATTTATTGCTGCAGATCGGCATGTTAAGCCTCAAAGAGGGACCAATGAGAACAAAGAGGGACACAGACTCAAAAGAGGGACAGTCACTCTAAATCAGGGACACTTGGGAAGTATGAATATACACCATATGCAAACTACATACATCATATACACTAGGTTAAGTATTTTATATACACAAATGCAGCATATTTATACCATGTATGTGTGATGCATCTATAGGTACACTCACTGGGAAAAAATAAAATAGAGGGGAGCGAGCGGCAGTGATCCATTGTTACAGGAAGATGTGGAGGGACAATGGGACTGCCCTGGACTAGCTGGCTAGGGCTATGCAAGGGAAACTCTCTCTAGCCCGAGGGCTCATGTACACAGCTTTGAAGTGCATTTGCATTGCGTCACTTTGTAATTTAAACCGGTCAGCAAGCTTTTCAGGGGCAGCCATACTGCTCCAGCACTATCCCCAAAAAACACATACACGCATATTCCTATCAGGTGGTATGGGGTGAGAATGCGACCGACCTGTACCCCAACCACAGCCTTCTATACTTTATCCATGTATCACTTGCCCTATAAATCCAAAACTGCGCCAAAAGAGCTCCAAAAACAATTTTTGTTTAATGTTTTGAGTTTCACGTTGTTTAAAGCGGCTCAATCTTTAAGATTCCCAGGCCAATCGATTCCCTCCCCCCGGGGCATCCACAATGGGGCTGCCCCCCCAGGTCCCCCCGTTCACTCACCTTTGTTCCTGCTCCAACAGCACATGCACGGGCTGCAGCCGCATCCCTGCTATCCCTCTAGATCAGCCATTCACAAATCACAAACCAGCACGCTTAGAGCCACTGGACTAAGACGCCGTCTTAGATGGCGTGATGTCAGCGGCTCCGAGCGCGTCGATTGGTTAAGCGCCCGCGAATGCGCCATCAAACCGGGAAGAGGTGAGTTTCTTCGGGCAATTTGGGGGTATCACACAGCAGGGGAAAGGACCAAAACCCAGTATTTTGACTATCCTGGGTTTTGGTCCTTTCCCCTGCTGTGTGATACCCCCACTTTAATTTTTTTTTATTACTTCCCCCTGTAACCCTGGTGCGCCCTCACCCGAGGACCTGACACTATCCTTTTTCCTCTTCTTTTTCTTGTTTTTTTTTTTTTTTTTGTGAATAGGGCTTAATTGGACTTGTAGCCACGCCCACCCAGCAAATGTGAGATTGCCGATTGGCTGATGTCTAAAATGTTGGGTGACATAGGCAGGCCACTGGCCTCAGCCCCACTACTGTGGTCTGCGGCACACCCATGTCCCCAGCAGATGTGATTGGCTGAGTGCCAGAGCAAGTCTGGACCCTGAAATGCGAAGAAATGCTACCGCGGCTTTGCGGAGACACCGTGGGACCACCAAGCGAGGTGAGTATACCAACAATCCAGGCAGGTAATTGGTCTACTTAAATGTTTTAACAGTGTTTTAGGTGATCCAGTCTTGTGGCTGGCCACTGTATTCTATTGGTTGGTCCAGCAATACACAACAGTGATGTGACAAGCCGTTTGCAACATAGGAAGCATATTCAAAGAAGATGTCACTTGTAATTTGAGAAGTCAAACTGTCTTTAAAGTGGACCAAAAGCCACCCTGGAGTCTATGAGAGTATTACTCCCTCCCCTGGGGTCTCCCAAACTGGGAAGCCCTATTGTGTGAAACCCTCCAGGGCGTGCAGTAAACTCGCCACTCGCTTCCCTCCTGGGCTGTGCGCAACATTGCTGACCTGTTAGTGGCAGGAGATGCATCATTTATTGTGGGTAGAATACTTACTTTTCCTGAATATTCCAAGCAGACCTCATATCAGGCCAGTGCTCCTGCAGCTAGGATTGCATCCGCAGGCCCCCCTGGTTTGTGTTACTCCCCCTCTAGTTTCCAGACTCAAGGGGTGTGTGAGGAGTATGAGGTCAGCCTGAGGCACACATTATTATTAATGTTTATTTATAAAGCTCCATCATGTTCCATAAAAATACAGGGATAAGACAAGTGAAATAGATATAATATAACAATGACAACAATACATATAATACACACAATATCTTGAGTCCAGTATCTATACACATATATGCAAGAATACATTAGGAGAGAGGCTCACAAAGAGGGGGAGGCCGATTCATTAATAGCGCCAGGTAGCGACAGATGAGCGACTGTAGCGTGATTTTTTCAGCGCCAGCCAGTATTCGCTGTGCTTGGCCGGCATTAGCTTGATGACAGCGACTCAGTCGGTGTGCGGTAATGTTGAATACGGGCTGGGGGGTCGCTGTTTCACAGGTCCAGCGTTGTATGTGAGCGCCTGACAACGAATGGCCAGAGCGAACGGCTAGCTTCATATTCATCAACAAATCACGCTCCGAATGTGCTGTCGCTGTCCATTCCTTGTTTAAACCCCAGAGCGCTGGCGGCGATGTGTATTAACTAGTTTTTAACCCCTAAACAACCATATTTTTTGAATGTAACATTATACATGTTTTTAGAATCATTTTGTTATATGAATACATTAATCTCAGACCTGTTAGATCAATTCTGCACATATTTTTTTTAATTTTTTTTTTTACTTAAAAATAAATCCTAACATTGCAGAAGTGGTCTCCGATTTTTTGACATTAAAAAAAAAAAAAAAAATTAATACCAATTAATTATGAATAATTATAGATTGCTCCATTGAAATGCATTGGACATCGCCAGGGAGCGACAGCTCATACCTGGCGCTGTGAGGGAATTTGCAGCGGCGCTGTTCGGTCCAGGCGGCTTCATGATGAATGCCGCGCTAGCCGTCGCTCTCGCCGGCGCTAGCCTCATTTTGCTTGATAAATGCGTCATTGTGACCGTCGCCGGGCGTACTTGAGTCGGTAGTCGCAGTTAGCTGCCGCTACCTGGCGCTCGTCAGACACTACCTGGCGCTATCGCTTGATGAATAAGGGCATAAGTCCTACCAGGTGCCCAGTGTTCTTGCTGATAAGGCTGTAAGGTGGGTGGGTTAAAGCAGACCAAAACTAACGGAACTTGTGAAATACATTTGACCAAAGCCCCTGCCGTTACTCTCTTCTTAGAGTGTAGAACTAAAAATTGATATTTTTGCTCATCAAATCGCCCTGGAACACTGATTTTTTTTTTTGCTGTCCCTCTCTGTGGGATGGCCGACAGTCATTACATAAGTGTAACAATGACATCATTGCCACACACAACAGTGGAAATGAATGGAGGAGGCAGAGCTTTAAGGCTAAAACAGGCGCCATTATCTGGGATTAGAGTGAAGCAGGAGCAGTACGAATGGGCAAATGTTACTATTCGTGGGGGAGCAAATCAGGGGATGATAGTTAAAAGTGTGGGTTTTGGTCCGCTTTAAGTCAGATGATAGGCTTGTCTAAATAAGCGCGTGTGAAGTCCTGGACTTGAGAGTGGGAGGAGGTGATCAAGGGAGGAGGATAGATGGCAGGGATGCCAGTCTGTTAGCCTGTATACCACTGAGGAGTGTGTTGCAGTAGTCCAGACAGGAGATGATCAGGGCATGCACTAGACTTTTAGTGGTATGATGTGAGAGGAGGGGATGGATGCGGGTGATGTTTTTGAACATTCTCTATGGGCACATTCTCATAGACTTCCATACAGTGCCTGACTGGCCCACCAGGGCACCAGTGGATCCTTTGGTGGGTCCCTGGCACTAGCCCAGGGCCAGCGTTTGGACAATACAAAAGGTCCAAGAGTTCCCAATGTTTCTGACTGACCTGGAGTTTCATATGTTGAATACATCATTAGAGAAAACCTCAATAGTCTTCTATAACTATGGGCCTTATTTATCAAGGGATAGCGCTAGGTAGTGTCTCACTAGCGCCAGGTAGCGCCAGCTATCGGCGGCTACCGACTCCAGAACGCCAGGCTGCGAACACAATCACGCATTTATCACGCTAAATGAGGCTAGCGCCAGCGAGAGCGTCAGCTAGCGCGGAATTCATCATGTTGCAGACTTCAGCGAACAGCGCCGCTGCTAATCCCATCACAGCGCCAGGTATGACCTCTCGCTACCTGGCGCTCTCCAATGCATTTCAATGGAGCAATCTTTAAATATTCATAATTAATTGATATTAATGTTTTGTTTTGTTTTTTTTAAATGTCAAAAATTCTGTGACCACTTCGGCAATGTTATTTTTTTTTTAAGGTAAAAAAAAAAGAAAATTGTGCAGAATTGATATTACAGGTCTGATATTAATGTATTCATATTACCAAATGTTTATAAAAACTTGTTTATTATTTTTTTCCAAAAATATGGTTGTTTGGGGGTTAAAAAACTACTTTTAACCCATCGCCGCCAGCGCTCTGGGGTTTAAACATGCATTTTACAGCGCAAGAATTTTTTGAGCGTGATTTGTTAATGAATATGCTGGGAGCCGTTCGCTCTGGCCATTCGCTGTCATGCGCTCCCATACAGCGCGGAACCTGTGAAACAGCGACTCCTAACCCCGTATTCAACATTACCGCACACCGACTGAGTCGCTGTCAACAAGCGAACAACGGGCAAGCACAGCGAATACTAGCCGGCGCTGTGAAAATCACGCTACTGTCGCTCATCTGTCGCTACCTGGCGCTATTAATAAATCGGCCTCCCCGTCTCTATGTGTTACTTACCTTTCTGCCCTTAAAAAATACTCCAGCATTTAAAATTAGTATATTTTAAGTTTTTAGTCACTTATTTATTATTCTTTCCCCCACTGGGCTACAACCCTGTTCAGGACTCTAGGATACGGGCGCTGCCATCTTGACTCAGAAGCCTCACATATACTGAGAGGAGAGCGGGGTAAGGTACAGGGGGGCGGGTTATAGCTGTGCTTTGCACAAATAGAGCATAGCTGGGGTCAGGGAAAGGACTGCAATCCCAGGAATGCAGAGCGACACAGTCAAAAGACACTTCCTGTTTGCAGGCTGCCTGATGCTCCATGAGCCGCCATCTTGGATGTTTAAAGGCTCAAAACATGCAGTAGATGCAGGTAGGATGATTTGCATAATCTGTATGTACAGGGTATGAGAAACTCTTATTAAGGTGAAGGTCCGCTTTAATGTACAGTAAGCTTGACTGCGCGGCAATCAATCTTTTGTAGCTACCTGCCCACATCCTTCAAGCCATATTTTGCATAGATCATTAGAAAAAACCTTAATACACTTCTATAACAATAGGGTTGATTCATGACCGTGAGTAATTTTTAAACTCACATTATTTTTTTTTAAACACTTTTTCTTTGGACTTTTTCCCTAAGTGCAATTCAGCACCATATTTAGCTGGGCAACTATAAAAATGCACAACTAAATATGGTGCTGAAAAAAATCAAAGAAAGAAGAGTACTCAAAAATTACGGTCATGAATCAAGCCTTATGTCTCTATGTGCTACTTACCTTTGTGCCTGATTCCAGGTAACCCTGCTGTATAATGCATGGGTCATAAAAAGAAATCATTATGTTTAATGTAAGCTTTACTGTGTGGCCACCTACCATTTGTAGCTACTTACCTACCTCACTGCCGTCCACATGCTGCATAGATCATTAGAAAGACAAACTTAGTAAGCTGCTTTAACTATAAAGATGTCTCTATTATTACTTACCTTTCTGTCTTATTAGAAGGAACCCGCTGTATAATGCATGTGTCATAATAAGAAATCAATGTAAGCTTTACTGTGTGGCCACCTTCTGTAGTGAGCTACCTGGTCATAACGGTCATCAGAAGCAATCATCCTAAGGTACTCACCTTTCTCTAGAAATGTCCAGAACTCAGGCTGCCCTACTGCTGTCAAAATACCCCCTGCTCATCACCTTCCAGCTCTATGACTTACCACAGTTACTTACTGTCTGGTGTCTGGGTCCTGGTGAACCTGCCATGAAGCGCCGCTGTTAGTAACTTGCCATCTAGCTCCCAATAGCTCTGTCTAGACTCTACGTCTGGCTGATGCATTTTATAATTAATTCTTTTTGTTTGAGTTTCATAGGAAGCAATACAATTATGTGAAGGCAAATTTCAGCAGGTAGGCAGCAGGGCACAAGAGTGGACTGGGGACAAAAATCAGCCATGGATTTTACCAGCCCCTGGCTGGCCCAAGACATGCCTGCTGAGACCACCCCAACCATGATGCTGGGGCTGAAGCATTAGGGGCTGGGGTTTCTTGGCTTGTGGGTACAGTGGGGCTGGGTACGGGAGCTGAGAGGGAGATTAATGTGGCTGTTAATAGCAGCAGATCAACTGGCCCCAAAGCAGTGCAGCCCAACGGGCATTGTCCCGGTTCTCCTTGTGGCCAGTCTGCCCCTGGAAGGAAGGGTAAGTATGGTCTTGCTGTAGGCATCAGGTCAGGTAAGTATGGTCTTGCTGCAGGCATCAGGTCAGGTAAATATGGTGTTGCAGGAGGTATCAGGTCAGGTACCTATGGTGTTGCAGGAGGTAGCAGGTCAGGTAAGTATGGGTTTGCTGGAGGCAGCATGTAAAATAGGTATGGTGTTGCAGGGAGCATCAGGGCAGGTAAATATGGTGTTGCAGGAGGTAGCAGGTCAGGTGCATATGGCGTTGCTGGAGGCAGCAGGGCAGGTAAATATTGCTGCAGGAATGGTATGGGTTTGCTGGAGGCAGTATGCCAAGTAAGTATGGTGTTGCAGGAGGTAGAAGGTCAGGTAAATATGGCGTTACTGGAGGCAGCGGGGCAGGTAAGTATGGGTGCAGAAAAGGTAAGTATGGGTTTGCTGGAAACAGCATGGCAGGTAGGTATGGTGTTGCAGGAGGTAGCAGGTCAGGTATGTATAGCGTTGGCGGAGGCAGCAGGGCAGATGAGTAAGGGTTTGCTGGAGGCAGCATGCCAGGTAGATATTATGTTGCAGGAGGCAGCAGGGCAGGTAGATATTATGTTGCAGGAGGCAGCAGGGCAGGTAGATATTATGTTGCAGGAGGCAGCAGGGCAGGTAGATATTATGTTGCAGGAGGCAGCAGGGCAGGTAGATATTATGTTGCAGGAGGCAGCAGGGCAGGTAGATATTATGTTGCAGGAGGCAGCAGGGCAGGTAGATATTATGTTTCTGGAGGTAGCAGGGCAGGTAGATATTATGTTGCAGGAGGCAGCAGGGCAGGTAGATATTATGTTGCAGGAGGCAGCAGGGCAGGTAGATATTATGTTTCTGGAGGTAGCAGGGCAGGTAGATATTATGTTGCTGGAGGCAGCATGGCAGGTAGATATTATGTTGCTGGAGGTAGCAGGGCAGGTAGATATTATGTTGCTGGAGGCAGCAGGGCAGGTGAGTATGGCGTTGCTGGAGGCAGCAGGGCAGGTAGGTATGGTGTTGCTGGAGGTAGCAGGGCAGATGAGTAAAGGTTTGCTGGATGCAGCACGCCAGGTAGATATTATGTTGCTGGAGGTAGCAGGGCAGGTAGGTATGGTTTACTGGAGGCAGCAGGTCAGGTATGTATGACGTTGCTGGAGGCAGCAGGGCAGGTGAGTATGGCGTTGCTGGAGGCAGCAGGGCAGGTGAGTATGGCGTTGCTGGAGACAGCAGGGCAGGTGAGTATGGCGTTGCTGGAGGTAGCAGGGCAGGTGAGTATGGCGTTGCTGGAGGCAGCAGGGCAGGTGAGTATGGCGTTGCTGGAGGTAGCAGGGCAGGTGAGTATGGCGTTGCTGGAGACAGCAGGGCAGGTAGGTATGGTGTTGCTGGAGGTAGCAGGAAAGGTAAGTCTGGCGTTGCTGGGCTGAGCAGTGTGCAGTGGTGTCCGGTCCCCCTGCCAGCAGATGCTGCAGTGTTAGGAGATGATGATCCTGGTGATGCGCTGGGCTCCATCCATTCATGAGAGTGATGCTGAGCGGTGCTCGCTCTCGTCCCCTCGCCGGTCCCGGGGTTGCCCCCCACCACCCGACCCCCCAGTTATGAGAGTCCCGATCACCCTATAGCCGGGCTGACTGCTCACCTCCGAGCTGCGGGCTGAAGTTGGGCTCCAGTAAGCTGCATTGGGACAAGCAGAGGAGGAAGGGGGAGGAGAGACGGGAGAGGAGGGGGGGGGGGGGAGAGACTCTGCAATATCATTTGTGAATCGCTCACACGGCTGCAGATACATATTGCTAACACATGCAGCGAGGCCGGCAGCCAGCCACTGCGCCTCTCACCCCGCTATAACATAGCGCCGGCCGGGGCTGCACCTCACCTATGTGCTCCGCAACTTCACCGCCTGAATCACTGTGATCGGGATTTACCGGGAGGAGGAGCGGAACTCTACACGTTACAATCGTGGCTGCAGCACCGGAGCATTGCCGGGGAAGGACCGGGAGAGACATCGGGACTGTACAGGACTGCCATAGCCGGAGCATCACTACCGACGTCTGGGACCAGCTCGTAACCAGCAGTAATCCAAGAAAAGGAGACACTAGGAGGGACTATACAGCTTATCTGAGGACTGGAAGGAGCTTCTGATCACCACTGGGACTGGGAGATCGGACCAGCAAGCTACACAGACTGGGGAGAACTGGGACTACTGGATTTATAGCTAAACCATCACTAAGGACTGGGACCAGATTACAATAACCGCAGCAAGTCCAGGAGAAAAAGTCTGGAGCTGGACAATATTGACCATCTCTAAGGATTGGGACCAGTTTATAATCAGCACTGGGACTGGAATCAGCAAGTCCAAAGAGGAGAGACTGACACTGGACTATATTGAGCATCTCTAAGGAATAGAACCAGTATAGAGTCAGCACTGGGACTGCAAGCAGCAAGCCCAGAGAGGAGAGACTGAACATCATCACTAAGGATAGGAACCAGCTTATAATCAGCACTGGGACTGGGATCAGCAAGTCCAAAGAGAAGAGATTGGCATTACTGAGCAGTGTATACTCGGGACTATATTGAGCATCGCTGGGCACTGGGATAGACTGGGAGCACTGGGACCGGACTCCAGCACCTTTGCCATTACTGGGAGCACTGGGGCTGCTGGCAGAGCACCGGGCACCGCATTAGGATGAGCAGGTAACTTGGACTGGCCCCAGCCGAGCTCAGCCACCCCCCTCCCATAGAGATAGAGAGACCCCTCCAGTACAGAGAGGCATCCCCGGGGCAGCAGGATGCCGGTGCCGGTGTCGGTGTGGGGCTGCTGCGTTCCGCTGCTCCTGCTGCTATTGCTGCGGTTCTCCGTGGCGCTGGGCGCCTCCAAGCAGCTGCTGAAGTACCGCATCGCCGAGGAAGGGCAGCCCGACATCCGCATCGGCAACGTGGCTTCGGACATCGGCATCGTGACGGGCTCGGGCGAGGTGACCTTCAGCCTGGAGTCGGGCTCCGACTACTTCAAGATCGACAACATGACGGGCGAGCTGAGCACCACCGAGCGCCGCATAGACCGCGAGAAGCTGCCGCAGTGCCAGCAGATCTTCGATGAGAACGAATGCTTCATCGACTTCGAGGTGTCGGTGATCGGACCCTCGCAGAGCTGGGTGGAGCTGTTCGAGGGTCGGGTGGTCATCCTGGACATCAACGACAACACGCCGACCTTCCCGTCCCCGGTGCTGACCCTGACCGTGGAGGAGAACCGGCCGGTGGGAACCCTCTACCTGCTGCCCACCGCCACCGACCGCGACTTCGGCAGGAACGGCATCGAGCGCTACGAGCTGATCCAGGACGCCGGCGAGAGCTTGTTTGTGTCCGGCCGCAGAGGAGGGAGCCCCGGGGACGGTGCCATTTACCCCCCGGGGAAGCGGCGGATGGAGAGCGATGGCCGGAGCAGCGTCTTCGAGCTGCAGGTGGCCGATACCCCGGATGGCGAGAAACAGCCGCAGCTAATCGTTAAAGGGGCCCTGGACCGGGAACAGCGCGACTCCTATGAGCTCACCCTGCGGGTGCGGGACGGGGGAGAGCCGCCTCGCTCCTCACAGTCCATCCTGCGGGTGATGATCACCGACGTCAATGATAACAGTCCCCGTTTTGAGAAGAGCGTCTACGAGGCTGATTTGGCCGAGAACAGCGCCCCTGGGACACCCATCCTGCAGCTGAAGGCCACTGACTATGATGTGGGGGTCAACGGGCAAATTGAGTACGTGTTCGGCGCAGCTACCGAATCTGTCCGTCGGCTGCTTCGGTTGGATGAAAACTCTGGTTGGCTCAGCGTCCTGCACCGCATCGACCGCGAAGAAGTCAACCAACTGCGCTTTACCGTCATGGCCCGGGACCGTGGGCAGCCCCCCAAGACCGACAAGGCCACCGTCATCCTTAACATCAAGGATGAGAATGACAACGTGCCCCTGATCGACATCCGCAAGATTGGACGAATCCCTGTGAAAGATGGCATGGCCAGTGTGGCAGAGGATGTGCTGGTGGACACTCCAATCGCCTTGGTGCAGGTGTCTGACAGAGACCAGGGGGAGAATGGCGTGGTGACTTGCACGGTGGTCGGTGATGTCCCTTTTCAGTTAAAGCCGGCCAGCGACAGCGAGGGGGATCAAAATAAAAAGAAGTACTTTTTGCACACTTCGGCCCCGCTCGACTATGAGGCTGTCCGAGAGTACAATGTTATCATCGTGGCCGTGGACTCTGGAAGTCCAAGCCTTTCTAGCAACAACTCTCTTCTTGTCAAGGTAGTGGACACCAATGACAACCCACCGGTGTTCAGCCAACCGCTTGTGGAGGTTGCTTTCCCTGAGAACAACATGCCTGGTGAACGGGTGGCCACCGTTATTGCCACCGATGCTGACAGTGGAAAAAATGCTGAGATCGCCTATTCACTGGAGCAGTCAGTGGCCGGTGTCTTCTCCATCCACCCAGACACTGGCGACATCACTGCTAATATTATACTAGATCGAGAGCAGAACGACCGCTATGAGTTCAAAGTGGTGGCCCGGGACAAGGGACTGCCTGTCAGTATGCAGGGCACCGCCACTGTAGTGGTGCAAGTGGCCGACACCAATGACAATGACCCCAAGTTCATGCAAGATGTCTTCAACTTCTATGTCAAGGAGAACCTACAGCCTAACAGCCCTGTTGGCATGGTCACAGTCATGGATGCTGACAAGGGCCGTAATGCAGAAATGAGCCTTTTTATCGAGGAGGATAATGGCATCTTTACCATCGAGAATAACACAGGCACCATCTGTTCCACTATCTCCTTTGACATGGAGCAGCAGACATCTTACACTTTTAAAGTCAAAGCCTTAGATGGTGGAGACCCAGCCAGGTCAGCAACTGCCACTGTGTCCCTGTTTGTCATGGATGAGAATGACAATGCTCCCATTATCACCAGCCCCATCAATAGCTCCTATACTGTGGTTCCTCCTTCCAGAGGTGTCAGGACTGTTGTGACCACTGTGGTTGCCACTGACACAGACTCTGGTGTCAACAAGGACCTCAACTACAGCATCATTGGGGGAAACCCCTTTAAACTTTTTGAAATCAACCCTGTCAGTGGCACTGTGTCCCTCGTAGGCAAACTGGCCTCCAAACATTATGGTCTGCACCGTCTTGTCATCCAAGTCAACGACAGTGGCCAGCCCCCACAGTCCACCACAGCTCTGGTCCATGTCTTTGTCAATGAAACTGTTGCCAATGCTTCAGTGGTTGATTCCCAGATAGCCAGAAGTCTACACACCCCACTGACCCAGGACATTGCAGGTGACCCTAGCTACGAGATGAGCAAACAAAGGCTCAGCATAGTGATTGGAGTGGTTGCTGGGATCATGACTGTCATACTCATTATCCTGGTGGTGGTCATGGCTCGATACTGTAGGGCCAAAGCTAACAATGGTTATGAGGCTGGCAAAAAGGACCATGAGGACTTCTTCACTCCTCAGCAGCATGACAAGTCTAAAAAACCCAAAAAGGACAAGAAAAACAAGAAGTCAAAGCAGCCCCTGTACAGCAGTATAGTGACTGTGGAGGCCTCCAAACCCAACGGACAGAGGTATGATAGTGTGAATGAGAAGCTGTCTGACAGCCCCAGCATGGGAAGATACAGGACTGTCAATGGAGGTCCCGGAAGCCCTGACCTCGCCAGGCATTACAAATCTAGTTCTCCACTTCCCACTGTGCAGCTGCATCCCCAGTCACCCACCGCTGGGAAAAAACATCAGGCGGTTCAAGATTTACCGCCGGCCAACACTTTTGTAGGAGCTGGAGACAACATCTCAATTGGATCAGATCACTGCTCTGAGTACAGCTGTCAGACCAATAACAAGTACAGCAAACAGGTAAGCCACATGTGAAAAAAAGCCTTCTTGTGTTTGTGTCTAATGCTGTAAAGTGAGTGCCACCGCTAGTGCTGTGATATGCTGTAGTCAGCAAGTGTTGGATGCATGCCAAGAAAAAAACATAGAGGCACAGTATGGTGTTAATGATCATTGCACGCACACTCACAAAGAGTCACTAGACCAGAAAATCCCCAGCTAGTCAGACTAAGGAAATTTTATTCTTTCCACTAAAAAGAGAATCTGCAGTAAGAGCAATATCAGAGAGCTGCTTACCTCTGTCTGCAAAATGCTGATGGCCTGGCTGTTATGCTGCTTCTACCTGAAACACTTCATACCCTTATGCTGGAGAATATGGGTTGAATAGGTCAAAAAGTATTGGAACCACCAGGGGAAGACCAGTTTATCATGGTTGGTACATGCTAAGTTGGTCTTCCCATGGTGGTAACATCTTTTGGTCTAATCAGTCCTCACTGAAGATGGTGGATGAACCTAGAGCTCAGTGGCTGATCGGGTAGGCTAAGTTAGATTGTCGTTTCAATAACATATTTTATGAACTTGTTGATCAGTGCAGCCCAAGGCCAGGTTTGGGATATTGGTATGGAAAGTATGCAGAAACACTGTCTTGTGCTTACACTAATTATTTCTAACATGGTGGCAGGTTTCATGACATGAGAATCGTATATCATTATTGGGTCCTAGCAGTCTTTAGATCTGGTTGTGAGTACAAATATTGTTACTCCATTTGCATTAGACTGGGCATTTATGAGGGGCAGAAGAGCAGGGCGATCACCCTCGGTGCTGGTCCATTGTGTATGTGGGGGGGGCAACTTCATCTCAGCCATCCTGTTTTATGCAGATAAGCCAGGCCTCTCACATCCCCTAATTTGGGCTTGAGGAGGGAGTACTACCTGCTACTAAGGAAGAATCACAGAATGGTATTTACAGGTTTGGGACTACAGCATTATAGGATGGGTGAGGAAGAGCAGAGCTATTTCACCTAAAAAAGTGCCCTGGCAGTAGCGACCAAAAAAGTGCAACAGGTAGGGTTCTTATGCTATAAGTAGCTGGTCGGATTTTATTAACCTGTCGCCTAATTTTTACACAATTGGGAGGTCAACCAAGAAACCCAAAGAGTCGACTAATTAATATACAATACACAATGCAGAATTGCTAATGGGTGAACCAAGGTGATGCATTAAAATGCATTTAATAAATATTCATTACAAATATTCACAGGCTTGCTAATCCAGACTCTGTGTGTTGTATTGTGGTTTGGTTTGAAGCTGATGCCCAGACCTCTATTAATGGTGATGAGTTGCCACTACCCATCATCTACTTAAAGATGGGGAAACAAAGATATTGTCCATCTTGCCTCACCATCAGCATGTATGGAGAAATCTCAGATGAAATTATTGTCCAGTTGTTTTCTCAGTGGTTGGCCAGCTTCCATCTCTTATACTTCATTGTTAAGAATGTATACTATTCTGCATATGGGAAGAAAGTGTTCTTTTGGTAAATGATCCCATAGTTAGTCACTAACATGAAGTATGTGCAGTTTTTACTATTTCAACATGCTTGTTTAAAGGAAGAAACTGCTTTCTTTTCCAATTTTATTCTTAAAGAGGCCCTACAGTCACAAAGCCAGGTTGCTTCAACAAACGGCATGCTATGGCTTTCGGTCCTCTGGCAGAAAGAGAGGGGAAATTAGTGTATAACCTGCGGGTCAGGCTTCCCCTCAGCATTACACATGTTTTAGGTATTTGCAAACTCAGCATCAAGAGCATGTTTTTTATGGTGTCCAATTCATTAGCACACTGTATTTCTTCTGAGGAGCAGCATCATGGCCACGCAGCACGCAACTCAGGCTCAGCTCTCTCTGCAGATCCCCTTTAACCTACTGTCTGAACGCTATTGAGGTCCTCTTGGCTGCCTGCTTAGAGCTGAGCCACTGATGACACTTTCAGTCCCCTGGTAGTTGGAGCTTAACCTTTGGCTGACCACTGAATTATTTTCCCATTGATTTCACTATGTTAAAAATGAAACAAGAAGAGGTTAATCTCACACTGACATTCATGGGCTGAGTCCTAAATAATCTGTTATGGCTGCAGTTTTGTCAACCCAGGAATAACATTGCAGTAAGAAATCCATATGAATTGAAAAACAGCCTCTCTGGGGAGAGGGGCAAAGGGGCTGCCATTGTGAACTAAAACACCCTGGTTGCCTGGCTGTCATAATAATCCGAAGAATTAAACAACCTACACACTTGTTCCAGGTCCGTGGCTTACTGTAGGTTTATTTAGAAATTTTTGGTTACGGTACAAATCATCCCATTTGGGGAAGAGGCATTACGATTGCAGCCACAGGCTACAGACTGGTAACAGTTGAGGACATACCATTTTGCAATTTCCCAATTTCTTAGCCTAGCTACTGTGGACATCATAACCAAATCATCCCATATTAAAGGAAACCAGTGATGGTCATATCATGAAAGCACATTGCTGACTGCCTAATATAATGCTAGTTGGCTAGCTGTGGTGGTGGTCACCCGGCTTCAGCACACACATTTACTCCACTGCGGCCAGGCAGCTGCAGTTTCTTTTGGAGGAGCGGATCAAAAATCCATACACAGGTTCCTAGTACATGAAAAAACTGGTGATGCGAAAGCACATCGATATTGAGTGTTGATCTGATCCTATGTTTCACTGACTTAGACCTAATTAAACAGATATATCCAGGACTAAATAAAGTGTGGGCAGAAAGTCTAGTGAAGGCCCCTGGTAAATAACTATAGATTAATCACTGCCATTGCCAACAGCATATATGTAGCATTGGTCAAAACTACCCCAGGAAAAGCAAAAGTATAGCAGCAACATGACAGCCAGCCAACTAGGAGAAAACAAGCAATGGCAGCTTGTAATTAGTTCTGTTTAAAAAGTCCCAAAGTAAAAAATGGCTGGCCCCCCCTTTCTGCATGATAACGATTTGGTTGAATCTAAACCCTACTTTGCAACATTGGCTCAGGAAGGGTCACTAAACTTACCTCACCTATGCTATGTGAGGCAGTTTAGCCGCCAGTAGGAGGCGTGCAGCAGTGTAATGTACAGATGTTTCCTGCCCCCAGTGATACAGAGCTCAATGAGAAAAATATATCACCTGAATTCGGGGCTCACATGAAGGAGTAGCAAGGGAGTTAGGGTCCTTGTGGATCTGGACCCTACCTGGAACCAAGTTGCAAGAAGGTTTAGGTTTATTTAGTAGGCTCTTGGATGGCCCTGTATGTGAAACCCCACAGAACCGCTGGATTCTTACCCCGCTCCATGCTTCCATCCTACATGAATAGAGCGCAGTGGTGTCTCCCAATGACCCCTCTTTCCAGGTGCACTAACTTGCTACCAGCCATTCAGATGTCAGAGGCCCGCGCATGTGCTGTAGGATCAGGCATCAAGCTAAAAATAAAGCTGAACTCTGGGGTTTACACAGAAGGGCATCCAAAAGCGCCTCTGGTAGAACTTTCATCCGACCCTGGAGTGTTTTAGTCTTTTGATGTGGCAGTAAAAACCAGGGTCCCTATAGGGCTGATTTTTTTTTCCACATTTTCTTTTTAGAATGATTTTTATTCCTTACTGCACCCTTTTTAGCTGTGCAAATTTTTAAATAATTCCAGCAGCTAAAAATAGTGCTATATTACACTAAGGAAAAATTCTCACAATGCTGAATCAGCCCTTATGTGACCATGGCAGCTGTTTGGGTTTGCCAGGTGACTGTGGACACTCCATTAATTAAACCCGATTGGTTGCTAGTGATCATGTGGGATGTGCGAATGGTGGACCGGAAAAGTAATTCATTCCATCTTCCTAGGGCTCTTTTATAAATTGGGATAACCTGGGGGCTTGGGAGATAAGTGTACCAAAAGTAATTTTTTACTTTAGGTCTGCTTTTAAGAGGAACATTACCACTTTAGACTCCAGGGAGGCCGTTCTTTTTTTTTTTCTCTCTAAATCGGGATGCCTCACTCTGTAATACCCCACAGATCACCAAGCAAACTCACCTCCCCACGATCCTACGGCGCATGTGCGGATTCATTCAAGGCTTCCCTCAGCTTTCCCAGCCCTGGGGATTTCTGAATGGCTGCCATGATTAGCTGGTGGCTGGCACATGTGATGTGGGATGGCAGGGAAGGTGCCCCACCGGAGAGCATCAGGACCTAGGAGAGTGAATATCCTTGCTCCCCTTTAAATAGAATATATATATATAGCTATATACATATATATAGATATAGATAGCATCCTATATAGCAATATATATATATATATATATATATATATATATATATATATATATATATACCGGTATATATGTGTATGTTATCTTCGAGAGAAACTAGCTCAATGAGCTTATTGTATTTTTGCCACACTAAATGAATTGCAATGTGTCTCGTCAACTCACTGGCTACATTTTATGATTATTACTGGTTGTGTACTTATTATTAATCACATAGAATAATAATTTAACTGAACTCAATTCTTGCTTGTATATATTCTGTAGCTCTGTGATAAAATATGCCGGTACCCCCTCTTTTTTTTTTTCTTTGCACATGAAGTGCTGCAATAGGAGACTATTCAGATTTCAGCTTGAGCAGCCCCATTATTAAGCCCTGCTTGATTATTAGTGGGTTAATAGGCCCCTACTTGATTTGTTTCTTCTGGAATCACCCAGCGGGGTAATTAAATTCAGGATGAAGCCCGCCGCCTGATTCTGCATTTTTTTCTCCCCCTAGCATGTAAAGGTGAAACTAATTTATCTAATGTTAATGCAGCGTTTGGTTAGCATGCTCCTCTCCGCCTGAACTCTGTCATTTGCAGCAGCGGCAGTGAATCAGCGCGCCAGCCAATAGGAGGGAACACAGTGGTGACTTGCAAAGACTGGCAATAGCTCTGCAGGCTGATGCCACGAATGGAAAGGCTTGTGCTAGCTATCTGATGGCAGCATGACATCATAGCGAGCAGGGCTTTCCTTTTATCGGGGGAATCGGGAGTAGGAAGCAATCAGACATGAAGCTGAATTGATTCTTTGTTGTAATTGAACACACAGGACTGTTTTTTAATCACATATCCTCAATTTGGTGGTAATTTTCTTTTTGTTTCCTTAAAGAAGCTCTATTGCAATATAATCTGGTAATAAAAAGCATTGAAACATGATTGATAATGGGGGGGGGGTCACTTCAGGGGAGTTTCTAGGAAGAGGCGAGCAGGGCGTTAACCCTGGGGGCACCTTTATCACATTGATGGTGTTTTTTGCAGATGAGTCAGGACCACTATCAGTGGTGCAGGTCATAAGGCAGTCCCCTCATCCCCACCATAATGGGAGGGGTCACTGTCTGCTGTTATGGTAGAGGAATAGTATGGAACCTGTATGGGACAGAAGCAGCACGATAGGATGAATGAGTAGGGGACAGAATTTTTCCCTTCCTGCACTGAGCAGTTTCTTTGTCTAGAAACTACTCTGGGTCACTTATACACCCAGTGTGAACAAAAACTATGTTGCCCATAGCAGCCAGAGCATTCAGATATGAGTGGTTGCCCCAGTTGTGCTTGACTTGCATGCCCTGCGATAGGCCAAAGCTCCTCATTTGCTCTCTTGTTTTCAGTTCATAAAATACTATTAAACTGCACCAGGTGATTCACCTTCCAGGTCCGCTTTACAGGGGCATCCTGATTAGAGATGCACCATGTGTGACACAACTGGGATGGCCAGTTTTCTTACCTTATTAGTGATGAGCAATCTATTATTAATATACGGATTGAAGGGTGCCTCCCGCTAGCAACTCCCCTCTGCCAGTCATTCAGATATGCTGACAGGGGTCCGTGCATTGGATGGAGGAGTGCAGGCCCTGGTAGATCAATTCCTTATCTATGGGTCTGGTCCCAAATTGCAGTGTGTAGATGTTTTCAGTCCCACCTACAAAGCTAGGGTTACCACCTGGCCAGTACTTTTTTTAAAAATTTACTGGCCACTGGCCTGGCGGGGCCTGGTATTCGTTATTAACTGGTAATTGAGGATGGGAAAAGTTTACCCACAATTACATTTACCAGTAAAAATTTAATTACTGACACCACCAGTGACCCAAAAAAACCTGACCAGGTGGCAACCCTAGACAGAGCTCGTAACATACTATTAATTTGGACCAAACCTCAGGTTTTTACGCACCTGGGTTTTGATCTGTTGGTCTGCCTTATCCATGACCAACCGTAAAGTAAAATAAGTTGCTGTAGGTCACTTCATATTGTGTGGGCCCCGGGTTGGGCATTGGGATGCCCTGATTTTTGAAACCTCCGGGATCACCCTGGATCCAACAGCACATTCGCATTGACTTGTGTGCTACTACTAGTACCTGCACTAGTAATTGGAAATACCTAAGATGAGAAGCAGGGGGGGGGCGCCCATGGCACATTCACCATTTAGCTTTGCACATTGGTGATTGGACGGCAGCCTGCACATGCACCATAAGGGTTTATGGGTGATCTGCTTGGGGTATTGGGATACCCCAGACAGGAGTAACAAAACCTCGGATAGTGGTGTTGAAGGTTTTGCTCCTCTTTAAAAGGGGCGTGCTGGTTTTGGAAACCTGAAAAATGGCCAAAAATAATTGCCACTGCCACAGGTTCTAGCACTGGACATAGTCTGCTATAATTCCTTCTCAAGTGGGCATACCACTTGTGATGACCCACAGTGTGATACCGCTGGCTCGCAGTATGCTCCACTTCTGGATCCCAGAATGAGATGAGTATACAGAGAGAGCTGGGGTTTTTGTTCTGCGTAGCATCTTAAATCAGGAAATGATGGCTACTAAGGAAAGGTTTTACTCAGACCTACTAGATTCCTTTAGACTTTAGGATATACAGCAATACATGTATAAATGAGCCATCAGGGAAGACTGACCCATCCCTCTTATTTTGCATACCATGTTATCTGTAGCTTTTATGCAATATTATTTATCATAGGAAGTAACTAGTAGTTTATGATTGAGGTTAATTAATATGGCATTTTCTTTACACGGACATAAGCTGACTTGCTGATCTCTACTGAACCGCCAATGAGATAATAAAAATAAACATACAATATAAAAAACAGGTCCAGCTATCAATGTCACCCCCCCCCCCCATGATGCCAAGGCTGCCTCAAAAGGCCTCATTACAGCTGCACCCTGCCGCTATAGCAGAACGATACTGTAGCAATGTATTTTCAATGACCTGGGTTTTGTTCCTCCTCCCTGGGGCAATATGATATGGGATTCCTTGCTGTGTGAAACCTCCCAGTTTGCCCGCAAACTCACCTTTCAGCCAATTCCACGGCACATGCTCAGGCTGCTGGCCAATCACAGGCATGCATTCCATTCAGTTTTTCCTGCTGAGAGCACGAGGAAAATCTGAATGACACTGAATACAAGAGTGCCCGCATCCTCCCTGCTCCATGTACCCCTGCCATTCATTCATCAAATGCCTGGAAGGGGTATACACCCTCAGCTAGAGGATTACAGGCATGCATCCCATACATGCACCATGGTATCGATGGCAAAGTGCGTGTACCGCGCAATCCCCGGGGATACAGTGAGACATCCCAATTCAGGATGTCCACCAAGAGTCTTATAGACTGGTTGCACCTCATTAAAGCGGAACAAAAGCCAAAAGGGAATCTAATCGGGATTCCCTTGTGTATGATCCCCCCCCCCCGTGCCTCCTGGGGCACCACAAAACTCACCTTCTTCCTGACTCCCTCGCTGATGTAAATACCAGCGGTCACATCCCTAGCATTTTCAATTCAGACTCAGGCTGGATGCGCCCACTAGCGCTCCCGATTGCCACAAACAGAGTCAACAGCTCTGATTACACAAGAGCCCACGGGCAATCTGGGGGGTTTCACACAGTGTGACATCCAAAATGGGGGTACCCCTGAGTCAAGGAACAAATCCTGGGATAGTCAAAATAATGCTTTAATATACATTTATACTTATTATTTTCCTTTGTAAAATCATATAATGCTTTAGAATTAAAAAAAAGTAACAATAGCAAATAACATGAAAAATATGACAATATATGGTGTGACAATATATGATCTGTCCTGCTGGCGGCTCTGTCTGCATCAGCATTGCTCGTCCATACTGGATACAGAGGCACGCCGGCTAAATTAATAGGCTCACATTGGCGTGCATTGGGGAGGGCTTTGACCTGCATAGTGCTGGTGGAAGCTGATACCCTGTGCAGTTTGTTTAATTAGACTAAGTAAGTGATACATCCTATTGACCAGAATATCCGAGGTCAGGGAAATCGTTTCCATTTGCAAAATGTTAAACTGCGGCCTGTTTCAGAAATGCCTGTAAGAGAATACGCTATTTGCTTCTAGGTTGTAAGGTTCCATGTCACTGGATACCGTAACACAAACACTGATACATATATATATATATATATATATATATATATATATATATATATATTATGTGTGTGGTTGTCGGTGCAGATCTTGCTATCTTTCTATCCATTTAAGTAATAGAAGTTGGTTGTTTAGTTTTAGGACCATGATGAGCTACTAATTCTAAATTTCAGATAATAGCTGGTTTAATCAGAACACTAACTTCCCTCCTGCAGCCATTTCCGAGCACCACTTGGTGGATTCCTGGTCTGAGTTGTAGGTATTGGGAGTTTGGATGGGGAATGTGGGAGAAGAGGCCCAGAAGTAGATTGAATTTTGGAATAGTATACACCTGTGGCCTTATTTAAGTAACAGGCTACAGTCTGCCAGCCCTCTATGTTGAAAGCTATTTTTTCTTCATAGCAATATGGAGAGTTGGATGTGCTTAGATGTCCCGTTGCCAAGTTTACTGTGGTGTCCTATTACTAGTTTCCTTTGTGAAGTTGCTAAACCATCAGCCAGGGGAACCTACAGGTAGGACACATCCCCCTTCTAGGATTTTACTCTAAGCAGTGAGGTAAGAAATGATGAGCTGCCCTTAAAGTGATCCTATACCCAAAAAGGAAGTTTATGTCATCTATATCCCCATCCCAGTGCCCCAAAACATCATGTGTTTTAATAAAGCCTTTGCCCAATATTCTTAAAAGTGATGAACTGAATGAATTAGCATATGGCATGCCATTGAACATCATACTGCTTCCTGTTAGAGTTTTATGAATACTGGGCAAAGACTTTAGTAAAAAAAATACTCACAGACTGTTTTGGGGCACTGGGCTGAGAATAGAAGGTGATGACTTATCTGGGTAAAGGTACACTTTAAACCCCCTAAACCCAGAAATAACAGTGGTGCCAAGTAATGAAAGCATCATACTTTGTGTTGCTGATACTGAATTTGTCTTGGTGAGTTTTAGTCAAACATCCCATTTGTCCATTTGTGAACCCTAGTTAGTAAGTTAGTAAGTGGAGCCATGCCCCCCCCCCCCCCCCCGCTTAGTGGAGGGCCCTAATCCTATTTCTCACATAGTTGTGCTATATGTATTAAATCCTTTTACACATCAGGTTATTAGTGTTAGGACTATAGCATTATAGCAATGGGACAACATTTTCTATTTGTAAGTCAACATTTCTGGTTGGTGATAGCGACAACTACATAACATGTGGGATTGTCCGTGGCACAACACACAGTAGTTGGAGATACTGTAAAACAGAAGGGGTGGGTTTTTGTTCAGAAGAAGCTACCTAATTCCTAAGTTTGTTCTTACAGCATTTACCCAAATAGTTCTCCTATATCTTATATAGATGTATTAGCTAATAATGTAGTTCAGAGTTACTAGAGTATTACCTAAATAAACCTGAGATAATGATCTCCTTTATTTCCTGATATATTTGACTTCATCCATATATTCAAATGCCCCTTAAATCAAGCAGGTGCTTATTGATTTTATGGGATCAAATTTATAATTAATCTCTTACGTTGAATCGATAGTCAGTCAAGCCCCCATCCTGGTAGCTAAGGACGTCACCCACAGACATCTCGGGACACTCCCACTACAAAGGGGGACAGGGGACAACTTGGGCCTACAGATTACCAATACAATGTATGTTTACAAAAGAAGGTTGCCTGTTGCTTTATTTACAATAGGTATTGTGTACTTACCCACAAATATCAGAAAGGAGAGCGCTGAAGCTACTGATATTTATTATGCCAGTCACTTTAACTGAAAGTCATATTACTAGCAGCTAATTTCTGGTCCGGTTGATTATGAAGCCTTTTATTTGTATTCTGTTTTTTTGAGTAACTTTGGGACATTTCTTAAAGAGTATCTATGAGCAAGTCACCACTTCTTCATTTACAGTGTATGGCACAAAAGGTCAGTTAATCACGTGACTGCTGGTGACTAATCTGAACTTCCCAGTGGGCTTGCACATCCAACCTGAAGAGTTTCTGTTGGTCACGTGATTGAATGCCAGTTTGTGTCATACACCATGAATGATCAAGTGGTGACTTTCACGTTCCTCGTTAACAGTCCGTGTGTTTCAGTTTCATCCAATTTGGTACACTTACCTAGTTATAAAAGTTCACACAGACAAGAAATTAGGTGTATACTCCCCCCCCCCCCCCCTCATTCCTTGGTTGCTTAGAGCTACAGTTCACCTCTTCTCCACTATAGTTTCTCTAAATCATCCCTGTGTGTTGAGCTGACACAGGACTTGTATAGAATTAGGGCACCAATCCATCTATCGACTTGAATGTGCTAATGTGTGCACATGCCATTCATCCTGCTTCAATAACATATGCCAACCTCTAACCTCTAATTGGACTAAAGGGAAAACACTCCTGACACAGACACATGTGAAGAAGCTATGTAACTCTTACAATGCAATTTGTTGACTTTTACATTCCCTTTTTGTGTGCATGACCCTCATTAATATTCTGTTATATGAACAGAGAGCACTAATGAACAGAATCTCTTGGGAAGACTGTGCTCTTCACCGAGGTTAGATGGAGTATAATGTATGGCCGAGATGGAGAGGGTCTGTATCTCACATGACACCCGCACAGCCCAGAGACAGAGAAATATTAGCCCTCTGTGGTCTTGAGCACAACACTGTTTTATTAATGGAGCTCTGCAGAAATCTCAGTGTTCAGTGGAATTACATTGTACATTTTCCAAAGAAGAACACTGGTTTCATACGAAAATAGGAAATGGGTTTCAATGGAATAGCGGCTGAGATCACTACATGAGAATGATAAAACCGTTAGCCTCCTCTATTTTCAACGGTGAGGACTCTATGAAACAGTTTGAGGACATGGCAAGCTGCAAATTTTATTTATTGCATTTATCCCTTCCCCTACTTCTGTGGCCATTCGCCGATGGTGTAGAACTTTACGACAGGTCCAAGTGGCAACCTGTCAAGGCCTGAAAATGTTGATACGACAACTATGGCCTTTTGATCTGCTGTTTTCAGTGCATCAGGTTGGATCCTGTACTTACTCTTCGTTGAAGACCAACTGCAGTTTATCAAATCAGGATGCACCCTAGCCAACCTTAGGCAGCGAACTAACAGTCTGCAAAAATATTTGGTTTAATTTATGTTATCCTATAATATATATTTCGTTTTAGTGCGTATCCAGTGTGAAGGCATCATAGAAAATCTAAATTAAGATGATAAGGTCCACACTCTTTTTGAGGTGGACCAAAACCCACGGAGATCGACCCAGGAATCTATAAGATTCCCAGGCTGATTGATTCCCTCCCCCGGGGGCATCCTGAATCGGGATGCCCCGCTGTGTAAAACACTGGGTCGCCCATAAATTCACCTTCTTTCCCAATGAGCAGCGGCCACATCCCCGCTATCACTCTAGCAGGGTGCGTGCCCCCACCAGGTATTTGTGAATGGCTGACCCGGGCACACTCCCTGGGGTGACACGGGAATGTGGCCGACAGCGCTCTCGGATCCGCTCATATTAGACGAGCGCTCGTCTAATAGGAGCTTGGTTGCTGCTACAGTGACTGGGCGATAAAGGTTGACCCCCTGTGGTTCTGAAGCCATGTTGTCTGAAAATACAGGGATTGACCTCTGGCAGGGGATGGGTGGCTCATGTGAATCCAGTAAGTATTTTATTTTTTAATTGAAATTACAAAACAGGACTAGTGTAAGGATGGGGTGTGAGGAAGGAGGTGTATCCGTAAATTGTGTAATATTATAACTCCATATAAGTTAAACACGTGAGCTAATGAGAGTAGGGGTCACTTACACTTCAAACTCCTGCCAAGCTTGTGGATTTTTTCTCCTGGTTGGAGTAAAATCCAGGGGTGACAAGTTTTTGAGTGTATCATGGATGACAGCCCTGATTCCTCTTCCTTCCCTCAAAAGAAAGAAACAAGCCTGGGTGAATATTGCTTAATGTCGGGGTGTATAAGTTACCCCTCCTCCCACCTCCTAGAACATTCATATGGATTTTTATCATTGGGTCATTTTTTGCAATAGTCCTCCTTTAACCTTTTCTATTCTCTTCCAACCACCCTGGTCTACATTCATCCATTTCCACCCAGGAAGCCGCACTCTAAGGGCAATCGGCACAGCTCACCCTATCACTGTAGCATCCATTTGGCTCATTGTTTGTCATATGTTGTTCCCCTAATAATTACAGACACCCCCACAATGAGCAAATTTGTGACTGACATAAACCTTTAACAACAGCAATCCTAAAAGCTGATCTTCTAATACATTTCCATCATCTATCTCTGAGAATTGTACAGCCACAAGCCTAACTATGTTTGCTAGACTATTGACTTTTTCTGCTATTTACCAGTTATTAAGACCTCATACAGTGGGACGTAACCTTCACCTTTCAATGAATGAATTAACCTTTTTGCTGATGCCTTAACCTCCTGCTCTGTAAATGTTGGAGTCCTAGGCTTGGCTGGTGTACAGCCAAAGAGATTTGCTTTTATTTTGCTTGTTGAAAATTAAATGTAGGGTTTAGACCTATGTAAAATTGTAATATGCTACTCACAACGTAAATACATTTTACACGTTTGATATTACACACTGTATAGAGTGACAATCCATTGCTGATTCTAGTAAGGCTAAAGGCCTTTAAGAAGCCTATTGTGGACAAACAGGTCAACACAATGTACGGCATTTACTGTCTTCTTTTATTTTTCTGGCTCCTTTTTCTCTTTGTGTGTATGTGAAATATTATACAAACTCACTTGTACAATCCAAATGCGTGTTTTATTGTGCGTGCAAGTTCTTTTCATGTTGGGTGCAAGTTCAGACAGTCTGTAAATCACTTAGAAACATTTACCTGGTCTCTCCAGTAAACCAAATGGGTTAATGTGGTGTCATTGAGAATACGATGAGCAGAGATAACAGTTAAGAGCAAGCCAAGCTAACACTGTGCTTCACAGTTCACAAGATTTCTATACAGGTATCAAAGAACAGATAAAATCACACACATTTTACAGCTATCATCACCTGGAGGATTCTCCAAACAATTCTCTCCCCTATAAATGGAGCTGGCTGAGGCTGCAAGGTGTGTGCTTTTTACTGCTTGTTCAATGCTTTAGATGGGACATTGTTTGGGCATAAAGCCCTTTGTGTTGGTTAATACATGATTGTGTCGGATGTCAAAACTTAACCATTAAAAGCAGATTTTCCATACGCCCCAGGCACTGGCAATGGTAGCTCTTGTGTAATAAAGGCTTCTGTCTGGAAGCTCTTTTATGTTCATTATAAGCAAGGAAAGGTGGAGTCAGCTTGTCTCTAATAATATGCCTAGTAACCTGACTGGTAGCACACAGGTAATGCAAACCACAATAAATCATGATGGCATAAATTTTATTAGCTCTTATGTCTTGTGCATACATGTATTTTTACTTTACACAACTTTTACTTGTTACCTGTGGTCTTGCAGCCTGTTCTCAAACAGATCACTATGTACACAGACAGTGCCAAACTAAATTACAGGGCAGCCTTCCTCTTCCTTCGCATTAATATATTTTTAGGTGTTAAATGTTAGGCTTAGAATAGGCGATGTCTCCATGACATTACTGACCCTACTCAGATTGTGGTATTGGGTAGAAAAGAGAATGGGTTATGGGGATGCCCGCTGTGTGAAATCCCCCAGGTCGCCTGAACAAACTCATCCATTCCCAGTCCTATGATGCATGCGCGGCCGCTCGTCCAATTAGATCCGCTCAAGCCTCTTCGTCCAGATGCTTGTCTAATACGAGCGGATCTGAGCACGCTGGCGGACGCATCCCCTATGCAACCCATGGGGTATACCATTTTCTCCTTAGCCCATATAGTGTTGTTGTTTCCAAACAATCAAAAAACTATTCTTACCTCATTTAAAAAGATGATGTACCTCATCTGGAAAAATGCCGTCAGGGCTCTTTGATGCACTTGTTTTAGACGAGCTCCTGTATAAAGGAGCAGGAGCGGATTCGAGGACAAGAGGCTGCACATGTGCTTTAGTACCAAGGGAGGGTGAGTGAGTTCGGGCAACCTGGGGGGGGGGGGGGGGTTCACACAGTGGGGCATCCCCGATCGGGGTGCCTGGGGGGCAAAGCCCAAAACCCAGAATAGTCAAAATCCTGGGTTTTGGTGCATTTTAACTAGGCACCCCCAACTGAATGTTTTCTGCTACACTAGCAATAATCCCCTGCCACAGCTGTTCCCTTCCATCAGCTAGTTATGCATTTTAAAGCATTTTATATCTGTGCCCCTATAGAGGAGATTTAGTTTTGATTTGGTGAGAAACAAAACCCAAATTTGGTTCCATGTTTTTTTCCGCCTCTATTCTACATACAGAAGATTACATAGATCCCTTAACACTTAAAAGCCTAAACCTTGCTTCTCTGTTTTTTTCACAAACAAATGCCTGAGCTACCCAGAGGAGGTTGGGACATTTGAATTATGATCATCCTGTCTTATGCGAGCTAGTTACACACAGGTGTCATTGCCTGTAGCAAGATAAAGCCAGGGCTGGGAGTTGCCTGATGGCTCCTTTCTGCCTGGGTTTTGTCATGCGCACTGTTGGGGTTATACGTACACATGTTTGTTTTGGTGGCTTGTCAAGAATTCCTTTTAAATGCCTTTGGCTAGTTTTATTTACATGCTGGATGGTCCTGTGGGGCCACAACTCTTTGCAGGAACATGAAAGTAGATGTATACCCGGGCTAGGGATTGAGATACCAGCAATGGTCTGCAGATCAGGATCATTTTATTGGGATACCCATCTGCTGCCTTATTTGACAGGAGGTTCCCTTTATGACAATTAGCACTTTGAGTGGTACAGTTAAAGTGGACCAGGACCCACACCTCGACGGCCCTGGAATTTATAAGACTCCAGGGCCGTTAGATTCCCTCTTTACAGAGGTTGGGATGCCCGGCTGTGTGAAAACCCCAAGATCGCCCGTAAACTCGCCTTTTTCCCGGTCCAACGGCACATGTGCGAGCAACGGCCTCATCCCCGCTATCCCTCTAGTAGGGCGCGTGTCCACTCCAGGCATTTGTGAATGACCAGCACGGAAACGCTCCATGTGGCTAGCGGGGGATGCGGACGCCAGCACGGTCAGATCCGCTCGTATTAGACAAGCTCTTAGATGAAGGGGCAGAAGCGGATCTTGGTGTGCTGGTGTACAAGAGGCTGAGCATTTGCCGTAAGACCTGGAAAAGGTGAGTTAGATTGGGCGATCTGGGGGGTTTCACACAGCGGGGCATCCCCAATTGGGGTGCCCCGGGGGCAAGTACCCAAACCCAGGACTGTCAAAATGCTGGGTTTTGGTCCACTTTAAAGCAAATGCCCCCCCCCCCCCCCCAACTGGAGTTGAGAAATTAGGAGGATTATAGTCAAAAGTTTATACAGGCATTCACATTCAATACCTAAAAAAACCTCCAATAAAGAAAACAAATACTACAAAGCCTGTCTTTAATAGAATTTGGTTGATGCTTCTTTTCTTCCTTAGTTTCAAAAGTGTCTTTTCTGTTCTCTTCAGAAAATCTAATCAAGAACATTTTGGACAGAGATAATATATTGTCTCCCATTGATAAGGTTTTCATATCCTGTGATCTTATCGTACACCTGCATTAACTAATTGCCTTTGTGAGCGATATCGTGGCCTTCTGTTCTTTCATGTATAATGTGTGTTTTTTTTGTATTTAGTTTTCTTTTGTTTGTTCAGTGCTCCTTAGCTGCCAGGGGAAAGAACGTGTGGGATAAATAAAAATGATAAATGGTCTTTAAATATGCAGTTTGGAGTTGAGCACAGGTACTAAAAACTGGTGCAAGAAAAACTGGGGCAAATGCCCGGGGCAACTAGATGGGTATTTATCAAAGAAAAAAATTCTTATTTGAAAAGCTTCTGAACTTCAAACACTCAAACAAGAGCTGAAGAAATCCATTTCTTTTTTAATCTTTCACACATTACATTACAAGGGGTATTTCAAGCAGAAACTTCATTAGATATTCCTCTGCTTAACACACAATCATCCTAGAGAAATAACCTGCTTTGTTTCTACCATAATTGGTTGCTCTGAGCAACTGCATCGATTTTGCTCCAGTTTTCCTTACAATAGTTTTAATAAATATTTTTTGATTCTTTTGCTGGTAACACAGTTGGACATCACTGTAACGGAGGGCAGATTCTGGCAGTCACCCCTTTACATGTGTTGGCTTTGTATTATGGTTTAAGAGTGCCAAAAAAAAACCTTGCCAAACCTTTCTCCTAAAACTAAGAGGCTGATTCATCATTAGCGACAGGTAGCGATAGATGAGCGTCTGTAGCAGGCATTTTCAGAGCGCCCACTAGTAGTCGCAGTGCTCGGCCGTGAGTCGCTACTTTATAGCGACTCAGTCGCTGTTCAGTAATGTTGAATACATTGTGAGGAGTCGCTATTTGACCAGTACAGTGCTGTATGGGAGCGCATGGTAGCGACTGCTCATAGCGACCGACTCACACCATATTCAGCAAAAAAACTGCCTCACAAATCTCTGGCGCTGAAAAATATTTGTTTGAAGCCCAGAGCGCAGGAGGCTGTGTGTTTAAAGTCTGTTTTCAAGCATCTATCAACTAGTAACAAAGCGAAAACATATGGAATTACATTGTAACAACATTGTAACATGAACACTTTAATGCCAGACCTGTAATGTCATTTCTGAGGAAATATATAAAAAATGAAAAAAATATGAAAAAACTGCTATTTCAATGCCAGAAGAGGTCACAGAATTATTTGTGATTTTTTTGAAAAAAAAAAAAACCCGTTTAAAGTGGACCATCACCCTCGGGTGATCGGCCCGGGAATCTATAAGATTCCCGGGCCGATCACCTCCCTCCCCGCGGGACATCCGAGATCGGGATGTCCCGCGGGGTGAAACCCCTCCAAAACCCCCAAACCCCCTTACCTTAGCTTCGGTGGCGGCCGGCCGCCGCCGCCGCCTCCCTCGCGCCCCTCTAGGCGTGCGCGCCCCCGCGCCGGCCGTCTGTGAATGGCCGGCGCGGGCGCGCGCACGTCAAGAGGGACGCGCGGGAGGCGGCGGCAGAGGAGCCACGGACAAGCGGCTGTCAAATCGCTTGTCCGTCGGCGCTGGGAGTGGGGAGAGGTGAGTTTTTAGGGTGATCGGGGGGGTTTCACACAGCGGGGCACCCCGATCGGGGGTGCCCCACCGAAGTGGACCAAGACCCAGGATAGTCAAAATCCTGGGTGTTGGTCCACTTTAAAGAGACAAAAAGGATCGTCCATTGAAATGTATGGGAGAGCGTCAGGTAGCGAGAGGTCATACCTGGCGCTGTGCAAGGCTGAGTGCTGGCGCTGTTCGCTAAGGCTGTGAAAATGATGAATCAGACGCTACATGCCGCTATCCCAGTCGCTAAACAGATTCTGCTTGATAAATGTGGAATTGCGTGCCGTGTCTGGCGTTCACCAGTCGCTACCTGTCATTAACCAGGCGCTACCTGACGCTATCCTTTCTTAAATAACCCCCTAAGTATTATTGGAGGAAAAAAAAACATATAAAACAAAAATGTAGAAAGTGAATGTCTGTGTTCAGAGCCCGATTAAGTGTGGTGGAGGCCCCTGGACACATAATCCGGTGAAGGCTCCAGATACAGTATTTTTTTTCCTTTAAAGTAATAGTCCAGCCAAGTAACTGACTGGTGATTGTCTGACACAAGATCGAGTCCCTTGTGCCACCCTTGTGCGGGTGCATGATGCTCGGGAACTCCTGCTTTGCCATTCTGGGTGGGGGGTAGTGTAGTCGTCCAGCTGGACCAGCAGAAAACAGTTCACTGCATTGAGCTGCCAGCGGCTGTGCTTGGTGGCTTATGTGCAGTGAGCGGCCGCCGATCGACAGCTCTGCACTCACCCATCACTGTAACGTTGCTGATGGCGGCTTTGCTGCTCTAGACTCCCCGTCCTGCCCTGTGGTTTGGCTGCAGGCTTGCAAAAACAATAGTCTTGCGCATCCCCCCCCCCCCTTAGTCCGGCCCTGTATGTGTTGGTTCTACGATTCATATGTACGTTTTCCTATCTTTGTACAACTCCATAATTAATTATTTACTGTGTTTTGGTCAAGAAGATCCTTACTGAACCTTGGCTGACAACAACAAAAAATTATCTGGTATTAACCTTTGAACTGAGTCCTGGAGTTATGCTTTTACTAGTCTTGTTGGTTTTTAATTGCTTTTGTATGTTGTCATTCTGTAGCTTCTCTTACATTTTTAAGATTTTTTCAATGATTCACATTTTATAATATAGTGGGTTATTCTATGTTCACTTAAAAGCCCTCTAGAGCAGGGTTTCTGATCCAGTGGTACTAGAACCATTGGAGCTTCCCTCTGGTGGTACTCAAGGCCATCAGGAAGCCAAGGTCAATAAGGGGGCAGAAGAAATTTGCACAGCTGTAGTGCCACATGCATCTTGTTGGAGGAGAAGTGTCTGCTGCCCATGTTGCAGCTGCTTCCTGTCCAGAGGTGTATCTCTCTTTAATGCAGGGCTCACTGATAGTGAAAAGGGGTATGTTTGTTATTTTAGGGTCCCTGTGATTCAGGACCATCCTTGGCTCAGACTTACAAGACATGGTTGAGTTTAGTGTGTGAGTTTCCCACATTTTTTTGGGAATAGGTAAGTATTTGTGGCTGGTTATACCAGTGTGGATGCGGAGTGCTCCCGCTTTGGGGCGAGTACCCACAGCCGCCTGTGAAAAGCTGTGCATAGTAATCTATGGGCATTTTCACATGTATTTCGGGCATCTGCCCAAAATGCATGTGACAACCACCAATCAGTTACTTGACTGGACTATTATTTTAAAGGAAAAAAATACTGTATCTTTAGTATCTCATTTTGTGCCCTGGGGCCTTCACCAAACTTAATCTGCCTCAAAAGTCATGCTAGCAGATTCCTGAGGGTGCAGTGCCAGTGATCTCCCTCCATGTGAGTGAAGAGCGCTAGATCTCCGCAGTTGCCATAGTGTGACACCAGCCTTATTGTTCCTTTTACGGAATGAATGTGGTATCAGACTGCAAGTTTAGTCAGCACAAGTTACTTCAAGAAAGTTACTTTACCTAGTTAGTAAATAACTGGATCTTCTCTCTGCTTTGGTAGCAAGGGATTTTATTTCAGTAGGTCATCATCCATTTTCAGGGGCGGATTGGCCATAGGGAGACCCAGGACAATGCCTTGTGGGGCCAGTTGGGCTGCTGCTTTTAACACCCACATTTAATCCCTGCTCCCATAGTCTCCCTCTCAGCACCCTGTACCCACAAGCCAAGGAACTCCAGCCCCTAATGCTATTGCCCTATCATCAGGGATGGGGGGCCTCAGCAGGGATGTCTTGGACTGGCCAGGGGCTGGTAATATCCAGTGCTGATTTTTGGCCGCCACTGCCCATTCTAATAAATTATATGACAACTCTTGCTAGATTTCCATAAGCATTTAAAAAAAAAAAAAGAAGCATATGACATAGTTCTAACTTTCTCTTGCATGGATATGAGACCTTCCAATTAGTAGGCAGGATGAAATCATGTAATTGAGCTCGGAAATGTTTTCTATCATTTCCATGGTAAAGCATTAACTTTTTAATGCTGTCATTGTGTCAAAGTTTATCTGGCCGTGCTTCATACTTTGCAGGTGCTTCGTTCCACACTATGCATTTATGTTTTGGGTATGGGTGCTTATTGTGTGATGCTTTCTTCACTAACCATCTGGGTATAATTACAATCAAGACAGTAATGTTACATACAATGAAAGGATATGAAATACCACTTAGAAAAAAAGTTAAGTAAAGACAGGAAGGGGAGAAGGCTATAGCAGCTGTGATTTTGTATTTAAAATATGTAAGTAAATAGTCTTTAAATCCTGTAGGAAAGCAGACGTTGTGCTACAGGGAGAAAAGAAAATCAATCTTTATGCATGATTTTACCGAGAGTTGATATTCTGCTGGTATGGTGACCTTGTATACATCCTATTTGGTATATCCTACAGCACTGGTGAAAGAATAAAAGCACAGCTGCTGATTGTGCAGTTGAACTTGAGACTGGTTTTTAGTTTTGAATTGATTTAGGATCATCTAGCGTTGTCAAGTGTTTTTATATGTGTAACTCGTTGTAGGTTTCTCACTTATGATGTACAACTCTAAAGCTAAACATTCTTCATTAGGGTCCAAAAAGCTTGATATCCATTAGGATTCTAGCAGTATTTGATCTCTGGTATGGCTCTGGATTCTTCTCACTTCACTACCCAAGAATCCAAAGAGCCTTTTACATATTTATATTACATATTACTTACCAATAATCCATCAGTGTTTGAAGGTATTGACCACCCAAAAAACAATAAAAAAGGATACTTACCCTTGGTCCCGCACAGCTGATCTGACGCCAGCGATCAGCAACTTGATGACTGTATTAAATCTAGTGCCAGGCTAATCATTAGTCACCGATGCCCCACACCATCGGTCACAATGACACTGCCACTTTCCATCCATTCATTACAATAAAAGTCGATGTGCTGAGGCCTGACACAACTGTGACTGATAGCAGGGGGCATGAGCCTGACACTGAAGCACCAGTGGCAGGAGTTAGGGCCTCAGTGGCAATTGCTGATCACCAGAGTTTGACTGATCAGTTGCGGGGGACAAGGTAAGTACAATTTTGCTTTCTGGTTGGTCAACTTTAACCTTCAGTGTGGTGTCACCACTTCACTACTGCTGGTAAGATTCATGGCTAAATGTTTCCCTTAGGCCCAAGCAGAGAATAAGTGTTAAATCTTTTTTATGGTGTCGTCACTTTATTGCTGGTGGTGAACTTTAAAGCTGACATTTTCTCATAGGCTTTAAGGGGCATTTTATATATCGATGCCCATGCAGAGAATCTAGCACTCTTTAATCTTAGGTGAAGTATCACCACTTCACTACTTGTGGGGAACTTTAAGTCTCTGTCCACTAGTTCCTCTAGTGAGCCATTTACTATAATGACCACTACATGGAGTCAGACAAAGCTTTTAATGGAACTCAACTTGCAATAGTGACTGAACCAATTTTCCTGTGTGGTCAGTGAATCCAGGATTAGACAATGGGTTTACAAAAAGTGTTGCTCATACAATGGATCTTCAGGCTTGTTTTTTGAGTATTTGTTAGATTTAGGTGTGGTTTGTATCAAGGCTTCAGACTCCTTTGCTACCTCATTATGACCTTCAAGGCTAAAACATTTCTATTAGGGCCCCAAGAGCAATTTTTGTATATTGTACTTGCTAAACCTTTGTCCCGGGGCCACATGAGGTGTTTAGAGCCATCAGATGTGGTCCCTGACCTGCTGTGGAGAAAGTTGGAGGGTTAAATAGACCTTAGAGGTAAAGGTAGTTAAAATCGGTACCATAAGGATGGGCAATTGCATGGAGAGTGATATAGGGGGGTGCATTGGCAAATAGAGGTGACAGTGGTGGTTTGGAGGAACGCAGTGACATATTTCGTACAACACCACCCCTCGGTAAAAACATAGTTTTTCTATAATAACTGCATTGGTGGGAGCTTAGATTGGTTGGGTGTTGGAAACATGGTTAAAGCGGACCAAACAGCCACTGCAGCCAGCCTGGAATCTTAAAGATTCCAAGGCTGTCCGCTAGCTTTCCCCGGGGCATCCTGTACCAGATGCCCCGCTGTGTGAAACCCACTGGGACGCCGGTAATCTTAGCTCATCCCAGTGGGTCCCGCAACACTGTATTTACCAGCGGCTGCATCCCCAGCTTCACTGTAGTTGTGCGCTGCCTGCGCCCAACCAATCAGATAGGCTTGGAATGCGGAAATGCACACTCCACCGGGGAGCTGGGGATGCAGCCTCTGGTGTGCCTGTGTCAGTGCAAAGTTCAAATCACATTAGTGTGCGCCGCATAAGACGCGAATTGGACAAGCGTCCGCCATGAGCCGCAGGAATGGCGGAAAAATGAGTCAATGTGGGTGATTTGGGGGGTTTCACACAGGGGGCATCCTACATCAGGATACCCCTGGGGCAGGGACCAATAACCAGGATAGTCAAAATCCTAGTGATTGGTCCACTTTAAGATGTGGGACTGATGGGGAGGGCTTTGAAACGGACTTATATTGTATTTTAAGAGAGGTAAGCCTATTGACATGTGCATTGCTAGCATGCAGAGAATGTTACATTTGAATGTGGGGCTGTGGTGGAAGGACATACCAGTGAAGTTTGTGGAGACACTGATGATGTTGTAAAAACCCTTCATTTGCTATATCTAATGAAAACATTTTGAACCTATTAATTGTGGCCCACGGCCAGGTTCCAAATCATTTATGTGCCCCACGCTCATCAAAAGGTTGAGCTCCCCTGTTCTATATTGGTATCTATACAGAGAATACACCAGTGATTCCTAAGGCAGATGTCAACATTTCAGCATTAATAATACTGATTATATTGCCTAGGGACAACATCATTTGCCCGTTTAGAGTCCCTTCACACCTTGGAGTGTTCCATCGCAAGTTTTATTTTTATTTCTTTATACTTCCATTAATTCATTTGATTATTTTTTTTTTATCTATTCATTTAGTTATTTGTTTATGTAGTTATTTTATTTATTCAATTGTTTATCATTTATTCTGTCATTCATCCGTTCATTACATATATTTTAAGCATATTTTCATTCTTGCCATTTTCTTTTCCAGTCACATTTTTTGTTTTGAATTCTTCATGTGGGCCATATTACCCGGATCAAGTGCAAAAAAATGGTACGTAACCCCATTCCCATAGACGGCAATGTTTGAAAGCTAAGCTTTATAACGAGCACACATACGTCTCTCTAATCTAATCTCTCGTTTTCCGCTTATATGTTTTTTTCTGCATGATGACCAGCTTAATCTCCAGTGTACATTATTAGCATTCTGAGCTACATAATGAAAAGACTCTTCCTTAATCTGAACACCTCAGGTCTCTGGCGGCTTAATGTAAGCTCATATGCAAACATCATTTTTAATGCTAGGCCTGAAAATATATCCACAGCAGTAATGTGGTCTATTTTTGCTTCAATCAATGTTGCTTTAGTGTGCAAGTGGGTATTTTTTCCTCCTTATAAGCTCATATGACACCATAATGCTATTATGCAAGAAAAATGAAAGTTTTATTGTTTTTTGTATTTTTTTAATATGAGAATTATCTTTCCATGTTAATGGAAATTTCAGTGAGACCTTTCAATATTGCTGGTGGAAAGTAGACTTTTTCCATGCAAGGCCCTTGGACAATAGAGTAGAGTCTCTGTGGGTTGCATTACAGTGTGTGTTGGAACACGTAGCAATAAAAGAGAGTGTATGGGAGATGTTGCCACCATAAATAAAAAAAAAAGGTGTGGGCATAACCCTAAGACCCCCCAAAAATCCTAGGAAGTAAGCATTACCCCCACCTTTCAAAGATTAATAGGCAGTGTAAGCAGACCCACCCACCTTCCAAGAAAAATAGTGAGTGAGCTGAACCCACCACCCCAGACTCCAAAATAGGAAGAGTGCAAATGGATGCCCTTAAACCCACAATTAATAGGCAAATAATACATGAGCAGAGATCCCCTCACATGCCTCCAGTTAAAAAGCTAAAGGTACAGTCATCCAATCATTCCCTGGACCCACATGTGAAAGGGCGAGGCCACAGATATGCCTTTACATAGAATGGCTTTCCAAGGCTCAGTGTGCCCCCAAGGCACAATAGGCCCTAGCACCTGCCCAGGTTTGCTGGTTTCTGATGCCGGCCATGTTTCCAGAGTATCCAACCAGATTTATTTTCTGAAGTATAAAGCATGTTGGTTGCTATAAATAAAAAAATAGAAATAAAAGGTTATGACCTAGTATGTAAGAGGTTAGGCAAACCCTATTCAGTAGTGGAGTGGATAACTTTTAATGGTATCATATATGGTTCTATGGTTCATATATGGAGCCTTGTCTCTCTACACACATTGGGTCCATGCAAAGCGCATGCTGCGGTACTAAAATCCAGTGCATACTTTAGACCACTTACTAAAATACAATGGGTACTTTTTCATTATTTGCCCATTTGATTGAAGGCTTATTGATTTTCCATGTATTAATAGGTCTATTTTTTTTCAAAAGATGTTCAAAGTGGAACTCTAGTCCAAAAATCAAAGTTTAGTAAAGTGCTCCTCTAATCCCCCCCCCCCCCCCCCCTTGCAATCTTTGATATAAGCTTATCTGAGGTATATCTCTCTCAGTTTGGTTTTGGCCTGCTTATAGCGAAATCCCAAGCTCCAGATAGCCTGCCATGTGTAGAGAAACAAAATCACACATGTACACTGCAGCCATGCTGATCTTTACACCCACGCAGTCAGCCACAGAAGGATTTTATCTTCTAATATTCTGTGTGGAAACAAATAAAATCTTTCTCTGGCTGGTTGGGCTGATCATGGATTGGATTGATTGGAAGGATTGTCCCAGCTTAACTGCATTGTGTCTGTGTGCTAGCAAAGGCTCTCCCCCATCCTCCCACTCACATTTATGCATAAGCAGGGCCCTCATGTGTGATCCAAGGTGGCTGCTCCCATGTAATTCTGGGAGTGCAGTTATTCAACAACATTTACACGGGCTTAAGCCCTCTCAAATAGCATACGTCACTGAACGTCAAAGGGGGGAATTAGAGGAGCAAATAACTAAACTTTATTTTCTGCTTTAAAGGCAGGAGCCCGTGTCTGATCTGATGTTTGCAGACAACTACTAATTGTGAATAAGTCCAGTCTGGGTCCAGACAGATCCATTAGCTCATCCCTAGAAGATACCAGACAGTTATCAAAGTTGTGTCAGTTTAGAATGATAAATTACGCCTGCAGTAAGAGCTCTAGCTCTTAATTAGGCCTTTGAGACTTTTACTGTGATAACTCAAACACATCTACAAAGCTTTGTTACTGAATCATAGTTTACAAACTGGTGTTATAGATTCCTCTAAATTCTGATGCATTGCTGCCAGTGAAAATAATAGCCCTGTTTGTAAAGCGAAAACAAAGACTAGGGTTATAGGGTAACTTTCACACTGGAGTTAGCTTGTTACAGCACCTCCTTAGTGTAGGAAAAGTGCTATTACCAGAAAAAGCCTATTTGCTGAGATAATATATTTAGGAATTACATCTAGGTTTATAGAACAATACTCTACATATAGATTTGGTGTTTTCCTGAAGTCTTTAAAAGGGTTCAGTAACTAATGACCATTGGCCTAATTTAACCCTATTCCCTGGCTATCTAGGCTTGTGATGCCCATAAAACCTCATAGAAAGCATAGGCATTTACTGCTCTGCCCACAGTGGGTTAGGTTTGCCAGACAGCGGGCTAGCACATGTTGTATGAGGGGCTACACATGTCTGCCCGACGAACCCCATTAGCCACCAGTGATCGCATAGACTGTGCTGGAGTCAACCTTTCCAGGTTACAGGCATCTAAGGGACTTTCAGAAGAGGCACTCCAAACTGTGGTTCCGTAGGGCTTGTAATGGTCCCTGTTTCTGAGTACATTGGGTTTCCGTAGCAGTTGTAGTGGCCCCTGTTTCTGAATACATTGGGTTTCCATAGGTGGTGTATTGGCCCCTGTTTCTGAATACATTTGGTTTCCATAGAGGTTGTAGTGGCCCCTGTTTTTGAATACATTGGGTTTCCGTAGTGGCTGTAGTAGCCCCTGTTTTTAAATATATTGGGTTTCTGTAGTGGCCCCTGTTTCTGAATACATTGGGTTTCCATAGAGGCTGTAGTGGCCCCTGTTTCTGAATAAATTGGGTTTCCATAGGGGCTGTAGTGTCCCCTGTTTCTGAATACATATGGTTTCCATAGAGGTTGTAGTGGCCCCTGTTTCTGAATACATATGGTTTCCATAGAGGCTGTAGTGGCCCCTGTTTCTGAATAAATTGGGTTTCCATAGGGGCTGTAGTGTCCCCTGTTTCTGAATACATATGGTTTCCATAGGGGTTGTAGTGGCCCCTGTTTCTGAATACATATGGTTTCCATAGAGGTTGTAGTGGCCCCTGTTTCTGAATACATTGGGTTTCTGTAGGGGTTGTAGTGGCCCCTGTTTCTGAATACTTTGGGTTTCCGTAGGGGTTGTAGTGGCCCCTGGTTCTGAATACATTGGGTTTCCATAGGAGTTGTATTGGCCCCTGTTTCTGAATACATTGGGTTTCCATAGGGGTTGTAGTGGCCCCTGTTTCTGAATACATTGGGTTTCCATAGGAGTTGTATTGGCCACTGTTTCTGAATACATTGGGTTTCCATAGGGGTTGTAGTGGCCCCTGTTTCCGAATACATTGGGTTTCCATAGGAGTTGTATTGGCCTCTGATTCTGAATACACTGGGCCTCTGTTTCTAGTACTAAATCAAAAGATCAGAATCTTAGTGAAAAAGTAAGGTGATGTCACTGTCACCACAGTGAAGCCATGATAGCCATTTCCCTGGAGACACACATCCTTTAATTTCTTCCTATAATCCATGAATAATGCTAAAAGCAGCAGGATAGTGAGGTCATACCTTATCCCAATATCCGAACTCTTTTTACCCTGAGCTAGGGACACCATATTTTTAAAAACATGTTTTTTATAATCCCTGACAACTCTCTAAACACATGAAAACAATTATAATTCATAAAAACAATTATTTTAAACATGGACACACTGTAAAATCACATGTATTCTCTTAAAGTAAAATCGCTATGCCCATTTTTTGAACAAAAGGTCCCCTGGAAATAGGGACAAATACACACCCTTCATTCCCTCAGTGGCTGCAGCTGTTGGCACAAGCTCATCACCCTGCCATTGACCAACAGGGTTTACTGAGTGGGTCTGTACAGGCCCTGCACATATTCTCAAAGGGGGAAATGGAGTGTGTATACTCCACTATAAATGGATCCTGGATCTTGTAGGTATATTGGTGCCTCTACTCCTTTACAAGCTTAGTAGGTTTGGGGGGGGAGGGGTTTGGTTAGTGCCACAGAAAGTCTGTATGGTTACTAACCCTAAATGGAGTATTTTTGTGAGGCTTATTATCAACTGTAAAAGATAACTTTATAGCTTTTTTAGTGTTACTGTATATACATAGATTTATTGACACCAATGTCTCCGTTAATCCATAAAGTAGGTATTATTGTATACATTTGACCATAACACATCGAGTATGCAAATAAGAACAGAGTTGTCAGTATTTTAACATTATTGTATTACTTCAGCGCAACAGTTTTCCGTTTGTAGCATATGTGCTTAGCACATGTTTGTAGCAAGTCCTGTTGCGCTGTTCAGTTGTAGCAAGTGGAATTTGGTACATCTGTTTCATGAAAAGTGCAAACGTTTCGCTGGGCAAACAGCTTCTTCAGTGCACTATTTAGTCTTCCCAGATGCCCTGTTCGTTAGGCCACTCCGCCTTAATTGTGTATAATACCTTATGTAGCCGGGGTGAAAATCGGATTGTCTCCTGAGAAACTCTAGTGGTTATGTGGTTGGCTGAGGATAATTCTGTGTGCAGAGTACGGTCTGGCTGTGCGCTGTGTGTCCGCGCTTGTCACGCCTGTGCAGCTGTCCTCGTTGTGCCAATTATGGAGGTGCGCTGTAATGGGCCATTCACGGGCCTCTCCCAGTATAAAGGTAGTGTCCCTCACTTGCTACAACTGAACAGCGCAACAGGACTTGCTACAAACATGTGCTAAGCACATATGCTACAAACGGAAAACTGTTGCGCTGAAGTAATACAATAATGTTAAAATACTGACAACTCTGTTCTTATTTGCATACTTGATGTGTTATCTTTTACAGTTGATAATAAGCCTCACAAAAATACTCCATTTAGGGTTAGTAACCATACAGACTTTCTGTGGCACTAACCAAAACCCCCCCCCAAACCTGCACATATTCATCCAGCAAACTCCATTGGTTGCCGGTGGTCACCTTTGCTGCAAGAGTTGAGCCCTTTCGAGGTTCCTATTGCTCTTTAACCTAAATCCCAAATTGATTGGATAAGCAAGTCCACTTTAGGTCCACTTTAGTGAAAGCATGTTTGGACAGCAGCAATGTGTCTTAAGATGCTGTGTAAGCTCCTCATATTAACCAATACAAGAAATTGTTCAGATTTCAGCATTCCTTCTTTGTCTAGTTGCTTAAGATACAGGCCTGATTCTTCAGACACACAAGATGTTTTTTTTCTATCCTGCAAGTCAATTGACTTGAGATTGCCCTACAGTGCCAATACTCATGTAGGGATAATAGCGGCAATTTATACCACTTGATGTGCAATTTGTTGCTCTTGTCAACTTTATATTGGTAAGGTGAATTTTGGATCATCGCAACAAACATACTTTTGCTGACTGTCTCTCTTTTTTTATTGCTCTCCATCACTTGTTTCAATACCTATTATTAAAGCTGTCATTAGCTGTTATTGATGTCACATGCACATTTAAATTCAATAAAAGACAATGGAGGCATCTGAAAAAATTAAAAGCAGTATATCAAAACATTAAAGTTAGATAAGAGAAAGACAAAACTTGTAAAGCTAAAACCAAAGAAAATAAAGGATTAGGAAGAGGGGGGATGAAAGGGTATTGTAAGTAATAAAGGGTGGAAAAAATATGTGTTTAATATGTCTGCTAACAAATTGGGCTGTCCCTCTAGTTAAATATCCTTGACTATGACAGCTGCAGTCCAAGCTGCAAGTGTGGTGCCATGCACCCCCCAGCAAAACCCTATTGGCTGAGAGCTGTCCCGTAGGGCAGGAATGCAGGCCTACTTGGTAATTTGGCCCAATTTTGACCTTTCATGGTATTGTTAAGTAAAGGGCTGCCCCAAGTAGGGACATTAAATTGGACCAAAACCCAGGATTTTGACTATCCTGGTTTTTGGTCCCTTCCCCCGGGGGGACCTTAATCGTGGGTTCCCCGCTGTGTGAAACCCCCAGATCGCCAAAGTTAACTCACCTCTTCCCGGTCCTATGGTGCATACGTGGCCGATTGTCCAATCAGCGCGCAGGCACACTCCCTGTTAGAGGGAAGCGGGGAATGCGGCCGACAGCGCGCTCGGAGCCGTTTGTCTTAGAAGAAGGCGCGCTGGCAGACGCTTCCTCCGCTTCCCTCTAACAGGGAGTGTGCTTGCGCTGGCCATTCACAAATGCCTGGTGCGGGCATGTACCCTGCTAGAGGGATATCGGGGATGCGGCTCGTGCATGCGCCATTGGACCGGGAAGCAAGATAAGTGTATGAGGCGACCTGGGGGGTTTCACACAGCGGGGCATCCTTGTTTTGGATGCCCTGGGGGGGGGGAATCGATCGCCCCAGGAATCTTATAGATTCCTGGGCTGATCACGGTGGGGTTTGCTCCATTTTATGTCCACTTAAAGCTGACCAAAACCTGAGTCCACTTTACAGGGGCAATTCACATTCATTGACGTACATTTTAATGTAAAGCAATGAATGAGCATTGAATCCTTTGCCGTTCTTTTCTTGTGTGACTTCAGCTGGATGTTCCCATTTTGATACGCCTTGTGCACATGCACGCAGTAGATGTTTTTTGATAACTGGGTGAAAAATAAAGATTTTCATGGCTGATATAAATAATGAGGGGCTGACATGACATGCAGATAGAGTGAAACATTAGATTGGGAAACTGGAATAAATTGAGGAGAAAATGTTCCTAATATAGACTTTTAGTCCTTGTTATGGCCCTGTCATACTCACCATTTTGCCTGAGAACGGAACATCTTTGTGTAGCTTCTTTAAAGTGGACCGCACCCTGCTTTGGCTGCCAGTGTAGTCTAAAAGACTGTGGGCCGAACAAATCCCTATCCCCAGAGCATCCCATCTTGGGCTTCCCCCAGTGTGAAACTCTCTGGGTCCTAAAAGACACCAGAGATGGCTGATTGCCTATCCCTGGAGTATCCCAACTTGGGCTCCCCCACAATGTGAAACCCCCAGGGTCTAAAAGACTCCATGGGTGGTTGATTCCCTTACCATGGGGAATCCCAACTTGGGCCCCTCATTGTGTGAAACCCCCTGAGGTCTAAATGACTCCATGGCTGAACAATTCCCTATCCTTGGAGCATTTCAACTTGAGCTCCCCCACAGTGTGAACCCCTCTTGGTCTAAAAGACTCCAGAGGTGGCTGATTGCCAATACCTGGAGCATCCCAACTTGGGCCCTCTGATTGTGTGAAACCCCCTGGGGTCTGAAAGACTCTACGGCCGAACAATTCCCTATCCTCGGAGCTTCCCACCTTGGGCTCCCCCACTGCTTGAAACCCCCAGGGTCTAAAAGACAATACATATGCTGGTTAGTGCTGTTTGTGTTTGTCCAGATTATTGTATAGTGGCAGGCTTTACACTTAGCAGATGGCCGGGCTTCTTCTTTACCTGTATCTGATGCATGCCTTACTAATTTAGGCAAGAATGGTTTAGTTTTTCATGATACGCATCCTCTCTGTGGAAGTCTTTATAATTCCCTCCTCTGCTATTCGAGAAAGTCGCAAGTGAAAGAAAAAAAAAGAGCTAAAGCTGTTCATGCTGTACTATAGCCATAGCTGCTCATGTATCTTTTTTACCCCAGAGGATAAGATCACTTACAATTCCGTGTGAAGATCAAACGTTAAACAAAAGACGCTCTATTTCTCTATTTTGGTACAGAGTTTAGGCCTAAGTTGTGATCTCATCCAGCACTTTCCACATTCTAAAGTTCCTCTAGGCCACATCATTTATTTGCTAACCGGCCCTTTTATATTCAATAAAACTGAAAATTAATATCAACGAGCTGAACCCGTTTTATATAGAACTATATATTTTCATAGCCTTTCATTTAATTGTGAGCATGTAATATTATTACTGAAAGGCTAGAAGCGGACGCCCGAGTCATTATTATTTAACTTCATTTCCAGTCACGAGTCGCCAGAGCTCAGATAGCATATTATGAAATTACATTACACAATGCTTGTGTACCACAGGGCTCTCCAGTCTAGGATGGATGTTTTCGAAATCCTCCGCCCATGCATCCTCCCCTAGCGCTAAAACAGGGTGGGGGGGGGGGGGGGGTTACATAAGTAAAAGCGCTTACCTGCCCAGTTATCCAGCACCGGTCGCTGGCTGCCACCATCAGATGTAAAAATCTCCTATTTCTAGTCAGACGTAAAAATCCATCGACTGTAATGACCCATCACTCAGAGCTAATAGCTTCTAGATACATTTTAAATACATTAATTACACTGACAATTACTCTGAATGCTCTGTGGCTTCTGCACCACATGAAGAATTTAACAGCTCCCTCCTCACACAGGATTTCTCCAGCAGCTGTTTATGCCGTATGTATGTGTGTGAGTGTAGAATGATAGATGTGCGTCCCCATGTTTCTGGGGCTGTCAGCTGTGTAGTAAGATGGCTGCCTCCACAACATCTGCATGGGGTTAAGCCCTCTCAAACAGCTTATAGCACTGATTATCAGTGGTACATAACTTATTACATTAGTTAAATTATTATATGTTAAAGTGGGGCAAAACCCAGGATTTTAACTATCCTGAGTTTTGGTCCATACTCCTGGGGCCTCCCAAATTAATATGCCCCTAGTGTGTGAAATCTCTGAATCGCCTTCTTTACTCACCTTGCCACCAATTCGACAGCACATGCTCAAGCTTTCCTCCATTGAGAGCTCTATGCCATGCATATAATTTAATAACCTAGAGCACTGTCTGTAAGTACTGAGAGGGTCCAGCATTGCTGTGACCTTTCCTCCTGGGCTGTATATGACCATGCCTGTTTGCACTGGACCTAGTGGGATGCTCACGTATGTGCTGGGGAATTGCTGGAAGTTTCTGCTTTTATGGTGAACCATAGGATTACATACAACAGGGCATTCCAAATCTGGATGCCCAGAGTGAGGGAATAGGTCCGCCCAGCAAGCATTTTGGTCCATTTTAAAAGGGCAGTAAAGGCTGCCCAAAAAAATAAAAGACCCTACCTGCTAGAGGAAACTGGAGCACAGGAGCCTGCAGGACTTTAAGCTCTCTTGCAGAAGGCATGCTTCTCCCCTGGCCTAGCTTTGTGTCCCCTGTTGTGCAGTCACATGGGAGCTGGCACCCTCATTGATTTCAGCACAGGACTGAATGAGCCCAGGAGAGAATACACCCCTTGCACCATTGTGGGCAACAAGGAAACTAGGGGACATAAGCCCCCAGGCCTTGTAGGACAGAGTTTGCAGGCTGGCAGGTAAGTGTGCAGCCTGGACTGTCCATTTAAGACCCCTTGCATGCCCACCTGTCTCAATCCATTGTCCTGGAGAGTGCAGCTCTCCTTTCAGAGCTATCCGCTCCAAATCTGCACATAGGCTCCTGTCCTGGCCCCTGTGCTCATGTGAGGGTCGTGGCAGAATATTCGCAGTGGATACTCACGCAAGTGATCTGTCATTACATATGATGGATTTTTACTTCTGGCTATAAATAAGAGATTTTTACTTGCAATGGCGGAGGCCAGCACCACATTTGTTCTACCTTCGGTGCTGGATTCCGGGGCAGGTAAGTGCTTTTATTTATGTAACCCCCCCCCCCCCCACACACACAAACACACACCCTGTTTTAGCTAATCAGTAAGGGAGCTTGCTCCTCTGAGACTGGCAGCAGGGTAAATCCACCAAGAGTAATTAAACCAACTGCTGGCCATAGGACTCCATGGGATCAAGTTAGCAGGTGAGGGGTAGTTGGTCTTTTTATGTGCCTTTACTGTGTCTTTAAATCATATAATGTCCTGCCCCCTCATCATACAGAGTATGAAGTGATTAGTAAGGGGAATATGTTTCTCCCCTTTTAAACCCACAGTTGGCCTTGAGCCGACCATAAAAATGCTGTATATTATTTATGGCATAATGTTTAGTATGTGCATGAAGTGCAGCCCAGAGTTTTACATCTCACATTTTCATTTTACACAACATAACATATTTAACTGGGGGACATTTAAACTAACTATGGTGAGCTCCACCCATAACTGGTATTTGAATTGATTAGACCTGTCCGGGACAGAAAATGTATGTCACCAGGCTTCCTGTATGTTATATTTAAAAGTTTACACATGATCCAAAATTCACTGGGGTAGTGGGACACTATCACGCTGCTTTGTAATGATAGTTAGTAGACTAAACTATCAAAACCTACAACAAAAACTGCCAAGAAATTTAAAGAGATTGACCACCCGCACAATAAACAAACTGGTTCTTGCCTTTAGTCCCCTGCATTGATTGGTCCGACTCCTGCATTCAGCATCTCACCCGATGGTGGATCAAATATTGCGTAGGCCAGGCTCGGAATTCAGCGTCCGATTTACACCCTTCCTCCATCAGTCACAGTGACCCTGCCAAGCCCTCTTTATTTAATAAAATGGAGTGGGTGGGCTGAGGGCTGACATGCCCCAGTGGACATGGCACATCACTGTAACCGATGGCTTACCAGGGGGGTAAGCCCAACACTGGTGACTGGAGTTCACTGGACATGTGGGATTAGATCCAGTGATAGGGTGAGTTATTGAGTCGGACCAATCAGTTGCGGGGGACAAAAGGGGAGGAACCTTTGCGCAAAGCGAAAATGATCAGCATATGAAATTTAAAGTCATTTTGCAGCTAAATAAGCAGAAAATCCAAGATTAAGGTAATACCATTTATTATTATTACCTTAACCTTGGATTTTCTGCTTACATCGATGGCTAACACGGTACAACAACTTGCAGCTAAATAATAAAACAAAAGGGCACTTACCTTTCACCACCCGCCACTGATCAGTGCTCGTCTGGGGATCAGCAAGGACAATCAGCCCACGCCAAAGCCCTTCCTGCGTCACCCTGGGCCTCAAACTCCATTCACAAGTGCTTACGTTCCATGCTTCTGTCCCCTACCATCAGTCACAGGAGCATGACTAAAATGGAGGGGGGCCATGTGAGGCCATAGCACAGAACCTCTATTGCAATAAATGGAGAGCGCTTGGCCATGCACCTGTGACTTATGGCGGGTTACGAGCCCGGCACACCATCATTCTTGACACCATTTTTGGGCCCCCAGACGGTGCGGGAAGTGCAGGCTGCAGCGCAGGCTCAGATCCAGTGATCAGGTGAGTTGCTGATCACCAGACTAGCACCGATTAGCGGCCAGGGACAAAGGGTAAGTACCTTTTTGTTTTTTTGTTTTTGTTGACTGCTGAATAGTGTCAATCAACCCAGAAATATAAATTTCTTCGCTAGATGAAATGGAGAAATGGAAAGGAAATAGAGAAAAGTAGCAGGCAAACTAGGTGCTTATTTTTTATTTCACCGTCATATAGCTTTTCTGTCTTCCCATTGGAAAATTCCTTGTTTGCCTTATGTTAAAGTTACATTATTTATTAGGATGCGGAGGCAGAGGACAGATGTAATAAAGTAAAGCATCTCAACACCACTGTGCAAGAATAAACACATCCCTTTCCATATAAAAAAACACAAACAGAATAAAGGCCCTTTTCTAAAGCATTAAAAGATAAAAGTTTGCACATGAATGAATTATTGATAACCGGCATTAAGTTGTTTCATAGATGGTCAGTTTATTATTTATATGCTTTTGTGGTTGGCTTCTGGTACATACCTTGTCTTGTAGTAATCTTAAATATGAACTGCCATTATTTAGGCCTAGATGCTTCATTGCTAATCAGCACAATTGATCGTACTCTAAAAGATCCAGAGCAGGTTGAGTCTAATAGATTGAGTCCATTTTCAAATAAATGGATAACAAAGCAGCAGCTTAAAGGGCATCTGTAGGTTAGAAAAAAAAAGTTTACAAACTTTTATATACCATATGACTAATCAGTTCAGGTCAGGGTTATCCCGATCTAGAGGTGCAACAATATAGGAGGACCTAAATTCATAATAGACTAAGAGGCCGATTCATTAACAGCGGCAGGTAGCGACAGTTGAGCGACTGTAGCGGCATTTTCAGAGCGCCCGCTAGTAGTCGCTGTGCTTGGCCGTTGTTCGGTAGTTGATAGCGACTCAGTCGGTTTGCCGTAATGTGGAATATTGGGTGAGGAGTCGCTATTTGACCGTTTCTGCGCTGTATGGGAGCGCATGATAGCGACTGGCCCTAGCTCCCATATTCATTAACAAATCACGCTCAAAAAATTCCCACGCTGTAAAATGCATGTTTAAACCCCAGAGCACTGGCGGCGATGGGTTAAAAGTAGTTTTTTAACCCCCAAACAACCATATTTTTGGAAACCCAAAAAAAAAAGTTTTTTAAATAATTTTGTAATATGAATACATTAATATCAGACCATTTTTTTTTAATTTTTTTACCTTAAAAAAATTATCTAAAATGGCAGAAGTGGTCACAGAATTTTTCACATTTAAAAAAAAAAAAAATCATAACAATGAATTATTAATATTTAAAGATTGTTCCATTGAAATGCATTGGAGAGCGCCAGGTAGCGAGAGGTCATACCGGTCGCTGTTCAAGGTCGGACGCAGGCGCTGTGGGCTGAGGCTGGGATAATGATGAATGAGTGGCTATCTGGCGCTATCTCAGTCGCTAAGCAGGATTGGCTTGATAAATGTGTGATTGTGGTGGGGAGCCGGCGTTCTCGTGGCGGGGCCCGTCATTACCGGCCGCTCACCAGTCGCTACCTGTCGCTATTCCTTCATAAATAAGGGCCTAAACATTTGCTAACACACACTTTGGGATGTTCTACTATCTGAGAAGTTTCAAATCTGTCAGAATTAGGCCCCCCTGCATGACCCAGTGCTCCCATGTCCCCACAACCTGCAGATTCACTTCCACCAACTTGGCAACCACATGGGCACACCAGATAGAATTGCATGTGCATTGAAAAGCCCACCTGCTGACCTCAATGGTCATTGTGGGTCAAGTAGGGCAGTGCTACAGGGAACATAAAATGAGAATATATTTTTTAACTTAAAGGAGCACTATCGCAAAATTGTGTAATATTAAAATCCGATATAAACCTATTGGCTAATGATAGGAGGGGTCGCTTATACACCCAAACTGAATAAAACTCCCACCAAGCTTGTGGTTTCTTCTCCTGGTAGGAATAAAATCCAGGGGTGAGTTTTATTGTATCACGGGGTGACAGAGCCTGTCACCTGATTTCCTCTCCCTTCCATTAATGAAAATAAAAAAAACAAGCCTGACTGCAATTTTTATTATTGGCCCATTTTTGCACCTTCAAAGGGTAAGTCCACTTTTTGAAGGTGTATATTGTGTGGCAAAATGATATCATAAAATGCTAAGCTGATCTAGTATTTTTTTATTTTTTTCAAATGTGTATTTTATGGAAGTAGTTTTCACTATTTGCAACCTGTTTCTATTAGCAATGTACACCAAGTGCAGACGGATCTGACAGGCTGATCTGACAGGCTGATCCCTTGCTAACGCCAGGTAGCGACAGATGAGCATCTGTAGGAGGCATTTCAGAGCGCCCGCTAGTAGTCGCTGTGCCCGGCCGTGGTTCGCTAGTTCAGAGTGCCTCAGTCGCTGTGCAGCATTGATGAATACGTTGTGGGGAGTCGCTATATAAGCAGTACAGCGCTGTATGGGAGCGAATGGTAGCTACTGGTAAGTATGACTGATTCACACCATATTCATCAAAAAAACAGCCTCACACACCGAAAAAAAATCAAACATCAAAAATTGCTGCAGGCTAGAGCGCCGGAGGCTGTGTGATTAACACAGATAACAGACATGTAATGACAATTCTGCATAAAAATATTATTAATCAAAAAAGTTTAAAACACTTTCATTTTCTAGGCCAGGATACATGTCTGAATGATTTGAGATTTTATTCTATAAAAAAAATAAAATTGGGATCAGGAAAGGGATTTAAGGATCGTCCAGAGAAATGTATGGGAGAGCGCCAGGTAGCGAGAGGTAATACGCGGCGCTCTGCAATGCTGAACGCCGGCGCTGTACGCTGAGCCTGGGATAATAATGAATCGGACGCTACATGGCGTTGTTCTAGTCGCTCACCAGATTTGGCTTCATAAATGTGTAATTGCGTGCCGTGTCCGGCGTTCACCTGCCGCTACCTGGCGTTACCTGCCGCTATCCCTTCATGATTAAGGGCCTTAGTGTATTTTGCCAATAGCTGCTGGGCATGTGTAAGGTTAAATGAGCTCCGTCACCCTGATCAGCAGTGACCATAGCAGCAGTGTTCTGTGTGCTCATCTTGGTGTACAGGCTTTGTGAACGTTGACAATAAAAGGAGATTGAAGACTGCTTCCATAAAACATAATTAAAAAAAGTAAAGAAAAATAAAACAAAACTAAGCACAGCTCAGCACATTGAGCACATACTTTTGGCACAAAAAAATACACTGTCAAAAATTCCATTGAAAGTAGATTACCGGTTAGATATTCAATTATTGCAACTAATACTGCATGTTGTGCAAGCTAAACTACAGCAGACCGTGAACTCGGCTGTAAACCAAACTTTCTCAGTAAACCAGACTTGACATTTGATACATAGCTTCTTCCCTCAATCTCTTGCTAAAAGCTCTTGTTCGAAATTAACCCCACGGACTCGAGCTTCCCCAGCCATTTCTGCTGATGTCTTCTGGGCTCCCCATAGAGCACTGTAACTCATTCACCTGTCAAAGCAGCTTTGGAGAAAACACAAATATGGAGGTAAGGATCAAGACACCTTTGTAGTGCATTACTTGGGTCCAAGTATTATATATTATAAAAAAAAAAAAACATGTAAAGATAATTTTTTAAAGCTCCCCCCAATTAAACCCCCTTCCTTTGCTGAATTCTGATTTGTAATATTAAGATATACCCACTCTGCATGAGGAATCTTTTCTCCCGGTAGAAAGTGGTCACTAGCTAAACAGTTCATTTAGTGCTCACTTGCAACCAGCCTTGCAGGAGGCATTATCATACCTTCTTGTGAAAATAATACCTTTGCTTTCCATATAGAAAACAAAATGCTCCGCAGGCTCCAGTCATGCTGAGCACTTTATCTGTTGTTACTGATATCTGTAACTTAAGGAGTAAAGAAGGTAGGTTGGGAAGGTTCTTTTGGGTTAATACATGTGTCATCCTGGCATAGTCCAAGCTTAAACCTGACATAGTCTTTGCATTGTTACCTACTGCATTCCCTTCTCGAAATATATTCTATAATGAATATATGTTTGAAGGAGTTCTATGGTGATACAATGGTCCAATAATAAAATTTTCGCATAAATATGCCAGATGGAAAGTGGAGAAGTTACATTTACACCATGAATCAGAAAAATTCCCCGCAAGCTGTTTTCATTTTTTGCTAGATCAGGGGTGACCAGTTCTGAGCACACTATTCGACTTTTACAGTGGAGTCTATGCAGCAATAACAGCTTAGAGCCAATGCAATTCTGTTGATGTGTGTAGATGCTTAAACCCATCATTTGGGCAGATGGTGAAGTGGATAAAAGTCCAAACAAGTAAATAACAAAAGAATACATCTGTTTTGTCCCCAACAGCTCTGTCAACTCTTCCTGTCCCACACTTACCAGGTCATGAGATCAATTCCCAAGTTGTCCAGGCCCAATGTAAGGTCATTAGCTGCCATTTTTCGTGGAGGACTCAAACTCGTGATCTGGTTAATTGTGAGGTTTACTGAGAAATCAGCTGTGGAGGACAAAAGATACATTTTCCTTTATTTTCTAGCCTGGACAATACTTTTAAAGCTATTAGTCTTAATCTGGAGTTTCTTGGGCCCACCAGAGGAAATCATTTGTGGAGCCCACCAGAGGGAATCATTCTTGTTGCCCACCAGAGGAAATAATCATTGTAGCCCACCAGAGGTAATCATTCTTGGGGCCCACCAGAGGAGACATTTGGATCTTCCATACTGCCCTGATAGTGGCCCTGAGGCAGTGCCTTGGGCCCATCAGATCCTCTGGAGCTCTGGTGAACCATTATGACACTGTATGCTTCTGTTCCCTAGACTCAATTCTCCCCTGGAATGGTACGTTCAAAAACCTGTAACCTCAAGAGAAGAAAACAAACTTTGGCAGATGTATGTTCTGTTGGGGTGTAAAATAACCTCTCCACTCACTATGTAGCATAGATATATGAATTTTATGAATTAGACAATTTTGTGATAGCTCTCTTTAAAGGTATTTTTTTCCTCTAGAACGTAAGGGAAGGTTTGGAATTTCCTGTGTGGAAGCAATTCCTGTGTTTATTCAGCTCCCCATTTTTTTGAATGCAGTGGAGTTTTAAAACTTATGTATGGCCCTAAGAATATAAAAGATATATATATATATATATATATATATATATAAGTATATAAAACTAAAGACTAAACTAAGCCTTGCTTAATCAGAAAGAAAATTGTAGGTGCGGCCTAATGTCACCAATCAGGCGCTAGTTTTCATTTTCCGACCTGCTCTGACCAACGCCTTCATTTGCCTCTCGGCTTTTGCGCAGTCGGAACTATTATTTTTGAGCAGAGTCATTAATAAACATACTTCATTTTCTCCAGACACCAGATATTTATAGAGAAGTTGTGCTGGTGCCGACATTAACACCGCCGTATTTTGTTATCCTAAACTGCTTTTTAAATTGCTCTATCCGCTGCCGGTAATTATAATTTATCTGCAGCTCTGTGCCCTGTGTAACCTAATGACAGGGAAATACATGGATAGGCATCTTTTCATTGCTCTGAGCAATACATTTTACCTTTAATGATGCTGGAAATTCCAATACTGTCTACCACAGCAAGCTCGATTTTTTTTTCTCGGTGTTTATAATTTTCATATCATTTTGCAAGTCCTCATTTATTGGGGATAATTAAACCTGAAACTGAAAGACCTCTATCTATCCACAGGTCACTGCACACTCCTCCTGTGAACCTCAGCTGCGATCTTGAAAAATATCTTTCTTAAAGCGATAGAAAATGTCATTGTTGGACTATTTTGCATTCAGAGTCACTCTAATAAGCGACTATAGATTGACTCTGCTGCCTAAATTATGAAAGAAGCTTCAAGTGACGTGCATCGGAAACACTGGAGACTGAAAACCATTTATATATACAATTTAAAGAACTATTAAAACTTCTTTTAAAGTATTAAGCTTTTTTACTTGCCTTATTACAAAACAATAATGAATTTCACAAAGCAAGACTGTGGAATACCAATGGAATCCATCGTTTGGTTAAAGTTTGCATTCAAAAAAAGGTACGCTGTATGTATAAATGGTTCTGTTGAACATTCAATCGATTTTTCGTTTTTTTTTTTCGTTCTGAATGCTAATGATCTCTTGTGTTTTCTGAAATGTACAATGTTCTGATGATTTGTTCCAATGTTATGTACTTTCTCGCAACTGTTGGCTAAACTAGGAGAATATGACGACCTTAAGAAGGACATTTTTATTTTCTTATAAAATAAACCAATAAAATATATTTATTATATAAAGATAAATATTTATTATAGATATTTAAAAAATACAAAAAAAAGTTCAGAGCTTTAATTTAAAGCTTGAATTAAATGGTGTTAATGATGAAAACTTGCATGTCTACACAACGAACACAAAAGCATTTTTAACATATAGACAAATCTTGCCTGGCAGAGTTTTAATGATGAATGCACTATCAATAGATACATGATGTATAATACGGTGTTCTGTATATCCACTAGTCTTTTTTTTTTCTTTTGTTTTTGAAACATGGATGGTAGACATGGACTTGGTCAGCTTCGACACATATTCAATATGGCTGCCTGCGTTTAACGACTGCCAAGTACATGCCATACAAAGATGTACATGTTTAAGTTGAAATAATTACACAACTATATTAGTGTCTTTTCTTGTAAATGACCTTTTCAGCTACACACAATGCTACTGGGAGCCATAATTTATTGCTTGCCACTTGATCACTACTTAAGGGCATCTGTAGGCTTAAAGAGGCTTTCCCATATACTCACCTTGATCTTCGATCCAACAATGCATGCTGCGAAGGTGCTCCAGAGCTAAGCTTAACCACAGCCTTGGGATTGAAAATTGAGATGAGTAAATGAAGAAACCAGAGAGTCTCCCCATAGGGTGGTGTTCCACAAACCTCTCCACAAGAGTCACCAACAGGCCATGTTTTGCACATCTACACTCAGATTCACAGGTGAAGTTATTAGAATTAAGCAGAGCTATAGAGACGCATTTGTGAGCTGTGGGTGGCTCTCAAGGAGAGGGTTGGGGAACACTGCTATAGGGAAATCATTTAAAGGGGGTCTAACCTTTCTGATTCAGCTTCTTAAATATGTAATTGTTTAGGAAATCTATGTCCTGTCTTCCTAGGCTTTCCTGCTGGCTATTCCAATTAAGCTTCAGGTCTGAACAGAAACATAGCAGGAATCTCCCTCTTCTGTAATTACACTAAATAGTTCATTCAGTTCTATTTAGTGTGTGCTGTGGTGGGCATGCTAGCCTTGGTGAGTTTCCTCTTATGTGACATTAGAGGCTGGGCACACAGGAAGTCCGTACCTGGAACTCTTTTTAAAGAGGTACATTATAAATAAAGCCAAACTGGATAGATCAGCTGGGGGGGAGGTAATTTGAATATCCCGAGGATTTTTTTACAGCCTACATGTGCCCTTCAAATGATACATTTTACTCAAAGAGCTACTAAGTGCATTCATAGAACCACTTATATACTTAATAGTTCTGATATTTGTCCTGAACTTCATACAGCAAAGATAGAGCTCTAGCCCATTTAACGCGATAAAGCCATTACTGCCTGAATAGGCATTCAGAAAACCATCGGGTCCAGGTTATTAACCTTTTCTTACCAAGAATTTCCATTTTCCTCCACAATCATCCATCCTATTCAAATTTTTCAAGTGAGGTTTGAATCTGATTGATAGCTGAGGTGAGAAACTTTCATTCTTGTAAGAACATATTGATAAACAGCCTATTTTTTTTGTATTCTGATGCTGTAAAGTATATGTACAAATGTGGATGTTATTTATTGCCGTTTTTTTTTTTTTACTTTTTACTATGCTTTATTTTACCCGTGATGCAAATACTTCTGCTCTGTAAGCTTAGGTTTTTACTTTGGGACTTTAGGGTTGAGGATGTGCCTCAAACGATATTTAGAGCTCCAGTAATTAGATTAGAAATATCATTAGTCATTAGATAGATTAGAAATGATTAGTTAATGCTAGATGTCCTGCTACGCAATCTAAAATGCACTAATATTTCCCAGGCACAGTGCAGGCGAAGCCTAGAAGTACCAGCTCTGCTGGGTGATCGCCATTTTGATTGGACCTAAAGTCCAAAAGAGATTTTAGGTTCATTAACATGCCCACCCACTGGGCATCTTGATTTGGTATGCCCCCTCGAGTTAAAAAGTAAAAGGAAGCCTGAAATCAGGCAGAATTACAAACAGGGTCTGCAATGTTGTGCAGCACATACCAATTGGCAGCCATTGGGGCTTGTCAGGTGAGCATGTGCAGGACACATGCATGTCTGCCTTGAGAACCCAGTTGGGCCATATGTAATGCAATGTTGTGCACTGCATGACCATTGGCAGTCACTGGGGCTTGCCAGGTGGACATGTGAATGAGGCACATGCATGCATATCTGCCTTGGGAACCCGGTTTGGCCCATTGAGGCCAGGCACAACCAGTATAAATCAAAAAAGGTTTTATCTCAATTTCTGGCTTACTATTATTTTATTTTTCTCTTGAGGACATACTAAATTGCAGTGCCTCTGAGGTGGGATGGTAAGTGGAGTTAAATACTTTTTTAATACCTTGAGTCTGTTGTAGGGTCAGGGTCCCTCTGGAATTTCAGCTATAAGTAGTATGAGTGTGCTGACCCTCTATTGCTGCTAAACCCTTGTCCTGTACAGTAGATATGGTCTATAGTTTGCTGCATGTGATGAAGGCACTGAAGGCAGCAATGGAGGAGACACAGTTTAGATTGGCCTTTTGCCTGCCCGACATAGAGACTGTTCAATCAGAGGAATGGTGCTGAAAAGAGACCACAAAGTGCTCACCAGGATTCTTAGGAAACCTGGCCCCCAACACAAGGCATTTAGGATGTGGAAATAATGGTAGGGGGTTTCTCCTTTTCCTGTACTGGGGAGCTAAAATTATATGCAACATATACCATTGCTTGTAGCCATCTTTTTTGAGTGCAACATAATTTGTGTCCCTGCCTTATATGCTAATGGGTTTTCATGCTAGTCTTTGTGATCAGCAAGGTCATATTTAGGATATATACAATCATTTCTAACAATTTACCAAGAGCAGGCCTTTTGGTGTCTGGTATGTAGAACAAAGGCACAAGACCACCCTTAGTTTGAGCAAATGGGCCACATTTACCAGTGAAATTTATCTTCTATCCTCAGTTCAATTCTAATGCAAATAATATGTAACCGCTTAAAAAACACAATGACATTGAATTATTTTTTAATTGATATTTTCTTATTTTTATACTGCCAGTGGTGTGGTGTAAGAATAGAGCAATAGGATAAAATCATAGATAAATACCAAAAATTATTTAAGACTTCCTTAAACTTCGCTGGATCTTGAGGAAGAAAATGCACACTTATTATTATTATGGAATTTTATAGTCATTTATAGGCTAACCTAAATACAGCTCCATGGCTTCAGTTTTGATAAATACCATTTTGCATTTAGCAGAAAGTTGAATGAAATTACGGGTTGAGCATTTGTAATACAGGAAGACTGTTTACATATACTGTATATATATATAGCCAAGTCTGTGTGTGACTGAAACGTAGGTGGCAACTTTCAGAGTTACTAAACATATTACTGAGCCATGCGTAAACACTTACAATCCAGTCTGATTATCATGGGGCCATGGCTGAGGACTACGAAGAATTTGAACATGTAAGTAAGTCCATTCCGCTTTTCACATTGGCATATTTAGGAAACAGTGCAATAAGCTAGGTAATCTCTGTAAAATTAACACCAAGGAACGAATGAATATCTTAAAGAGGACCTACATATTTCCCGGCCCCAACCACCCCTATCTTGTCACCCCCAACTCTTCACTCGAATCTGCAGTACACACTCCAATGGTTCTTGCCCTATGATAAGCATGTAAATCCAAAAGGAGTATATAATTCAAGATAAAAATAAATAGATTGCTATCAATTCTGGAATTAGACCTATGCAGAAAAAAAAAATAAAATTCATTCAGATAATGGTATGTAAATCTTTTGTGTGAAGTCAAAGCTGCTGGGTTTACTGTGTTCTTTTCTTGACCAATTTTGCTACCTATGGAAGTCATGCTATTATTTAACTAAGCAAGTTTAACTCACTTTTGGGTGTAAATTGCGGCTTCCATCTCAGTGAGATTGTATACAATTTTAAAGTGCAATACAAAATGTTTGTTTCAATATTCCCCCATATCACGTGCACATCAAACGTGGCTTTTTTACAGGTGAGGTCTGTCATTTTTCCAGTGAGGTACCTTTGGAAATAGCACCCTGTGGGCTATGCAGAAACAATTTGCAAATCCTTTAAAACGCCCCATGCGGTGATGTTGTTTCCAAACTATCTTGACCTCATTGAAAAAATGATGTATAGCCCCTGTAAAAATCCCCCAGGTGTTTTTGGGAAGTGAAAAAGCTCACGCAGGTGTAATTTTTAGTTAACACTCAAAAACACCACCAAAGTTAAATGCACACAAAATAATTAGCATGACCCTCGTCTAGAGCTATTCCGATGACTGGGGTAGACTTCTTTAGGAAAGCACGTCCAGTTGCCTCAGCTCATTGCACTGTTTTACTAAATTAACTTTTTGTTTTTGAACATTCTTGTGCATTTTGGGATTCAACTAAAAAAAACTCAACTGAAAGTACGTTGGATGATGAAACATATTTAAGTGGACCAAAACTTAAAATCTCTTATCCCTGGTCAAAACATATGCTATGGCACATCACACTTTGGATGCCTAGAAATGTCTCATTGTATACTCACTTGGGATCTCATAGGGGAACACTACCCCTGCAACTACATCCCTGCTCTGTGCACCCGTTAGCCCTGATGTTCTGGGGGCATGCATGCGGGTATGCTGCGGCAAAGCGCTTTGCTCTTTGGGATTTCAAGTGTTCAATATTGTTCCCAATAAACTTCTGGTGGCTGATATTTTATGTCCTGTTTTATTTATTTACATACCTGAATTCTCCTATTACTAATATTAACTGCTTAAAGTGGTCCTACACCCATTTTCTAACTAACGGATGTGGGACAGCGTTTTGGATCAAGGTTAACTAAGGATTTCAGGGGTTTGCAAGGGTCATTATGGGGGGGGGGGGGGTGTAGCAGCAATCTGGTTGCTCCCCTGAACCTTTACTGTCCCACACCTCTAAGTTAGAAATGGGTGTGGGACCACTGCAATTAAATTCCAGTGTATTACATTTTGGGAGATTTTTTTTTACTCAAAATGTATTATCAGGGTCCATCCATGTATAACTTTTTTCTGCACTCGTCACTTTATGTGAATTACTCAGACATCTAGACATAATTTGCGAAATAAGACAACTTACTAGATGATTCTTTGTTAAAGGAGCATTCAACACGTATTGTATATTATTATAATTATTAAGCCACCTTTTTTTTAGGTTAGGTTTCTTTTTACTGGGTATATTTAGTAAATTACAATGACACCCAAACCTTTTACTGTAAAACAAAACAAATGTAATACATAGACATTGTTTTTTATAATGCAGACAGAGTGTAATTATTATTTGCGTTGTTATTTTTTGCCTATTGCAACAGACTGTAACTGGTACCTCTCACAGGAGATGATTCATTAAGCTTTGTTACCTGGTAATGTTTCCTTTTGGGTCATAGCAGAAGGTTGAAAAGGGAATTAGAACATGATCATAGGGAAAGGATTTATAGTAATAATCCCTAAAGCATCAGAGTTTCATTTCATTTTTGGGGGTGGGCAAATAATAAACCGGCAGTAGGATGATCACTTTTGGCTTTTGGTAGATTTGCATAAAAATAAAAAAATTAAAACTTGTTTTTACATCAACCTGGTCTGAACAGCACATGAAACCCCCGCAATTGTGTTTTCATTGAATGCCTTTAAGTATTTGTTTGTTTCTTTTTTTTTATTTATTTAATGGCATAATGTTTCACAGGGCACATGTTCTGCCTTTATTTTTTTTTTTAATTGACTTGTCTCATTTTATCAAGTATTTATGAACCAACATGCAAAACTTTTTATTGTTACTGAAAAAAACTGCTGTAATTGCAAATGCCGTACACATTTGATGAATAAAGTGACTTTTTTTTTAATAAACCAGAATAGATTTGTGTTTTTCTGCGCCGCTAGATACACAGTATGCAAATCTGAAAACTAGCTTCATTTTTATTAATAATTAATAAAAATGGTACAATTAAGACTTCCTTAAAGCAACAAATTCATCTTGAAATGGGATGCTCCACTGTCTGAAGCCCCACTGTGTGAAACCTCCCTTGTCGCCAGTATTCACTCACCTTTCCCTGGTCCAATGGCGCATACACAGGCTCTCATTCATTTAGAGCCGTCTGCCTTGCCTATGTAATTCGGCACACAACTCTGATTGTCTACGATGGGGGGCGAGATCAGCCATATCCCATGCATCTTTGGCCAGGTCACGCACTCCCACCCCAGCCATTCTGACAGCCTTGGACGGGAACGCGCATGCTGCTGGAGTTGTGTCCACTCTAGCTTCTCATTAAAGCCTATCAGAGCTGTTTGTTGGATGACATCTGGCTGTTTGCTAAATGACATCTGTGTCCACTCTAGCTCCTCATTAAAACCTATCACAGCCAAATGACTCTGGCTTGCTACTCATCTAGTTGGCTAAGGCATAGATGATGCTCGAGACGAGATGATGGACGAGAGCCCGCATATGTGCCATTGAACCGGGAATAGGTGGGTTGTACTGGGAGATCTGAGGAGATTAACATAATGAGAATTCCCAATTCAGGATGCCCCCAGGGGAATGGAATAAAACCCAGGATAGTCAAAATCCCTAGTTTTGTTCCACCTTAAAGGATTCAGAAATGCTAAAAGGCAAAGTCCACTTTTGATGCCATTTTTACAATTGTCCATTATTGTGTGCCAGAATGATGTCCTAGAGGTCTGTTAATTTTTCCTTTTTTTCTGTTTGCAACTCTGTTATAAAGAAACAGTTCTCTCTAGCAAAAATGTGTTTACCTTAGCAACCGTACACAAACTAGTGAGTTTAGTGTACAGAGTAGAGAATTCCTGACTCTGGCTTGCTACTGCGTCTGATTGGCTGAGGCACAGATGATGCTCCACATTCCTGAGCTCACAGGTTCAGCCCATCCTACTCTAATTCAGCCTCATCAGATCAGGGAATCACAATCTTGCATTCCTTTATCTGAAGGGTAGCATTCTCACCTGGGGAGGGATGTCTATAATTGCTGCTGTCTTCTCCGCTTTGTGGGGGTGGGGCTGCTTACCCTTGTCAGTGGACAGCTTCTGTGACACCCTTGTCAGTGGACAGCTTCTGTGATACCCTTGTCTGTGGACAGCTTCTGTGACACCCTTGTCAGTGGACAGCTTCTGTGACACCCTTGTCAGTGGACAGCTTCTGTGATACCCTTGTCAGTGGACAGCTTCTGTGACACCCTTGTCAGTGGACAGCTTCTGTGACACCCTTGTCAGTGGACAGCTTCTGTGACACCCTTGTCAGTGGACAGCTTCTGTGATACCCTTGTCAGTGGACAGCTTCTGTGACACCCTTGTCAGTGGACAGCTTCTGTGATACCCTTGTCAGTGGACAGCTTCTGTGACACCCTTGTCAGTGGACAGCTTCTGTGACACCCTTGTCAGTGGACAGCTTCTGTGACACCCTTGTCAGTGGACAGCTTCTGTGATACCCTTGTCAGTGGACAGCTTCTGTGACACCCTTGTCAGTGGACAGCTTCTGTGATACCCTTGTCAGTGGACAGCTTCTGTGATACCCTTGTCAGTGGACAGCTTCTGTGACACCCTTGTCAGTGGACAGCTTCTGGGATTTGTATACAGAAGCTATACTAAGGGCTTTTCTAAAGGACAGGGAAGTCACTCCTACTTGAGCAACACAGAGCCACAGGGATATACAAAATGTGGAAATAGCATATTGATGAGTAAATCAAAGATATGGGGGCACAATCCTAACCCTCATGTTAATTTATGTTCCAGAAGAGGAAAACAATAAGGCAGAACTAATGACTCTATAAAAGTTTGTGATCGGCTGTCACTGCAAAACTGAGGGATGAAAACATTCTAGTTAATTGCAAAAAATAAGTCTAAAATATTTGAATGGCTCAGCCTTCATTCTGAAGATGTATTATTTTTCAAGTAGTCAAAAGAAATGTAACACTGTAGCCTTGATTCACTAAGAGTTAAAAAAAATTCTCATGGTAGTAAACATTCAATTCATGAGAAAAAACCTGAGAATTTCACTGTTAGTGACGCACCAGATAGGGAGACAATGGCCTTGATTCACTAAGACTTGAAAAAAAATCATGATAGTAAAAAGTTCAATTCATGATAAAAAAGTCAGAGAATGTCACTTTTAGTGACACACCAGATAGGAAAACAAAAGTCAATGGCACGTTTTTACTCCTGAGAAAAGTATTAAACTTTTTACCCCCGTAGTAAAAAGTGCCATTGACTTTCATTGACATTCCCATCTGGTGATTCACTAACAGTGACATTCTTAGGCTTTTTTCTCATGAATTTCATTTTTTAATGCCATGAGAATCTTTTTCAACTCATAGGCCCTTATTTATGAAGGAATAGCGACAGGTAGCGACTGGTGAGCGGTCACCGCCACGAGAACGCCGGCTCCCCACCACAATCACACATTTATCAAGCCAATCCTGCTTAGCGACTGAGATAGTGCCAGATCATTCATCATTATTCCAGCCTCAGCCCACAGCGCCAGCGTCCGACCTTGAACAGCGACAGGTATGACCTCTCGCTACCTGGCGCTCTCCAATGCATTTCATTGGAACAATCTTTAAATATTCATAATTAATTGTTATTAATTATTTTTTTTTTTTTAATGTGAAAAATTCTGTGACCACTTCTGCCATTTTAGATAATTTTTTTAAGGTAAAAAAAAAAAAATTGTGCAGAATTGATATTACAGGTCTGATATTATTGTATTCATATTACTAAATTCTTAAACATTTTTTTATTTTTTGGTTTCCAAAAATATGGTGGTTTGGAGGTTAAAAAAATACTTTTAACACATCGCCGCCAGCGCTCTGGGGTTTAAACATGCATTTCACAGCGCTTGAATTTTTTGAGCGTGATTTTTTGATGAATATGGTGGGAGCCGGCCGCTCTGACCAGTCGCTATCATACGCACCCATACATCGCGGAACCTGTCAAATAGCGACTCGTCACCCCGTATTCAACATTACTGCACACCGACTCAGTCGCTATCAACAACCGAACAACGGCCAAGCACAGTGACTACTAGCGGGCGCTGTGAAAATACCGCTACAGTCGCTCAACTGTCGCTACATGTCGCTATTAATGAATTGGCCTCTTAGTGAATCAAGGCCAATGGAAGTCAATGGTACTTTTTTACTCCTGAGAAAAGTATTGAACTTTTTACTCCTTTTTAGTGTAGAAAGTGCCATTGACTTTCATTGTCTTCTATCTGGTGATTTGTTAGGCATGACATTTCAGGCTTTTTTCTCATGAATTGAATGTTTTACTACCATGAGAGTTTTTTTCAACCCTTAGTGAATCGAGGTCAATAACAGGATTCTCTTTCTGTATTTGCAGATATTCATTTGAATAGTAACTGACCTGTATGTGTAGAAACTGTCTGTAGTGTGAAAGTCAGATTAGGAGTCAATCCCTGGAAGAGGCGTGCCCACCCTTTAAATTACCTGAGGTGTGGTTCCTCTCCTCACCCTGAGGTTGTATTGTAATTAAGAGACAAGTATCTACTCAATTATATGTTTTGCCTTTCTCCGGTGATGTGGGCTAAGCTTATACTAAGGATAGCTGGGTGTATGGAGGGAGGGATGATTGCACTCATTTATATAGGATATATATAGCTGGCAACTCCTATAGCAAGCTCTCGGAACCTAAACACGAGACAAACAACAAAACAAATGGAGTAAACAAACTCATTATATTTGGTGACTATATGGAATTTTGTGCTAATATGGGCATTGCTTGCTTGCACACACATAGCTAATTTTCCTACGCATTTAACCCCCTAACTGCAGTGAGGCAGCCACAAGCAGTGTGCACACTTGCCTGGAACTGACTTGTTTTCATTTGAAATATTTCATTTATCTCACGCAGTTCATTTACTAGGTTGGCCAAGATTGTGGGAAACACTAATGAAGCTACTTCATTTATATTCAGGGACTTACCTAGATACCTAGACCAGTAATTGTTTTCCTAGATTGGCATAGTGGGAGCCAGCTTTAAGAACCTTCCCCCTGCTTTGTTCACTTGTAGGACAACAGAAAATACCCATCATTCCCTGTTTCTACACAATAATTTGGAGATCTTACACCGGATCAACAGCTTGGCACAGTTGGAAAGGAAAGGTAGCGGCCATTTTGGAGCTTCCTCTCCCAGCTGCCATAACTGAAATGCACAATAACAGGAAGCCCAGCACAACTTCCTGTTTGCAGGTCGCCTGCAAGACTGTGAGCGGCCATCTTGTTTTTACAATTTTTGCCAGCAGGCGTTAGAAAAAGGTAAATGAATTTTTATGTGCAGCAATCTAAATTGCCCTGGAAAGGGATGCTTATGAGGACTGTTTGTTCTGTTGGTCTGGTTTAATTCATTTTTGACTGTTGGTCCGCTTTAACCAGGGAACAAAGATGTTGGAATAAACACTACTACAATAAACATCACTTGCCTACAAGCCCACTGGCTCAAGCTTATGGAGTCCTGTGGGTTGCTGAAGTCCAGTTCCAATGATGTAGGCTCTGGCTTGGACAGCATACTCCCTGTCCAACCTTGGTGCAAGTCTCTGATGCCAGGCGCGAGGGAGCAGAAACAGGAGGCAGAAACGAGGAGGGCTCCCTTGTTGATTGGTCGCAGGGGAGCAGTCAGTGGCAGATGTACTATCAGTGGTGGATGCTCATATGCACATCCGGAGATGGGAATTAAGATTTTGTAATAATCACTTTTAGAATAACAAACTAAAAATCATACAGAGACTGTCCAAGCTCATAAAATACTTATCTATAAGCCTGCATATTCAATCCCATAGAGTACTGCGGGTAGCAGTTTTAGCAATGCCGGCTCTGGTATGGACATTGGATACTGCCTTGGTGCGAGCCCTTGATGCTAGTCACAAAGGAGCAGGCTCCCCTGTTGATTAGCAGCAGGAAGAACATGACGTGTGTGTGCACAGCTGATAAGAAGCTGATTCACTACTAACGCCAGGTATCGGCAGATGTATAGCGGCGCTTAGAGTGACCGCTAGCAGACGCTGTAAGCGAGTATCGGGCGCTGTATCAGAGTGCCTCAGTCGCTGTAGTAACCTGGCCGGCATTGATGAATGTGATGTATGTTGGGTGCTCTAACACCAGTTCAGTGCTTCAGCGAGCTCAGTGCGACCGACTCTCAGCGATCCACACCATACTTATCAAAAAAGGCCACACACAGCGTCGGCGCTCTAAATCTGGTCACTATAGAATAGAGTGCACGATGCTGTGTGATCAAAGTCTGTTTTTGAACACATATCCACCAGTAACAAAGCGAAAACACATGGCATGACATTGTTTTAACACTGTGACATTTTAGTGCCAGACCTGTAATGACAATTCGCCGCTATACGCTGAGCCACCTGTAATAATACATCGGACGCTGCATGGTGCTGTTAGAGGCGCTCAGCAGATTCACTTTCATAAATGGGGTTTTGCTTACAGTGCCCAGCAGTCACCAGACGTTGCCTGCCGCTACGAGGCGCTACCTGGCGCTATCCCTTCTTAAATTACCCCCTTAATTTCACAATTGGAGCTGGTTCACGTTCTCTGCTTTGAAGCTCATAGTGCTGCAATTAAGAGGCTGATTCATCATTAGCGGCAGGTAGCGACAGATGAGCGTCTGTAGCAGGCATTTTCAGAGCGCCCGCTAGTAGTCACAGTGCTCGGCCGTGAGTCGCTGTTCAGTAATGTTGAATACATTGTGAGGAGTCGCTATTTGACCAATACAGCGCTGTATGGGAGCGCATGTTAGCGACTGCTCATAGCGACCGACTCACACCATATTCAGCAAAAAAACAGCCTCACAAATCTCTGGCACTGAAAAATATTTGTTTGAAGCCCAGAGCGCAGGAGGCGATGTGTTTAAAGTCTGTTTTTCATCATCTATCCACTAGTAACAAAGCGAAAACATATGGAATAACATTGTAACAACATTGTAACATGAACACTTTAATGCCAGACCTGTAATGTCATTTCTGAGGAAATATATAAAAAATGAAAAAATTATGAAAAAACTGCTAATTCAATGCCAGAAGAGGTCACAGAATTATTTGTGATTTTTTTGAAAAAAAAAAAAAAAAAAAACCCGTATATGGGAGAGTGTCAGGTAGCGAGAGGTCATACCTGGCGCTGTGCAAGGCTGAACGCTGGCGCTGTTTGCTGAGGCTGTGAAAATGATGAATCAGACACTACATGGCGCTATCCCAGTTGCTAAACAGATTCTGCTTGATAAATGTGTAATTGTGTGCCGTGTCCGGCGTTCACCAGTCGCTATCTGTCGCTACCTCTCATTAACCAGCCACTACCTGACGCTATCCCTTCTTAAATAAGGGCCTAAGACTGGCTCATCCCACAGCACTACATGTAAGGTTTGTTCTTTAAACTGGCCTGGACTGTCCCTTTAATGCTCAGTGAACCTCTAGTATTATGTCCTGTAGTATGTCTGATTGGTACACAATATCAATCATTATTTAGCATTACAAACTCTTATATGTATATATTTAATATATATTATTATATATGTTGTTTTAAAGCTTATGTATAGGGACGGAAAGCAAAGCTTATATTCCCTTACCCATGACCAGCTTATAAAAACCCAGATGGGGTAGCTGCTGGTCGCTAACTTTCCCCAGGGGCATCCCAAATCAGGATGCCCTGCTGTGCTTTGAAATCCCCTAGTGTGCCAGTAAACTCACCTTCATTCTGGCTGCCCCGCTGATGTAGATATTGGGCAGCCGCATCCTCAGCATCATTGTGCACGCCCCCCCGCCATTCAGATAGGCTGGGAACAGGAGCCATCCTGCTGCTGAGTCTATTGCTGATTGCCATAAACATTACATATTCACAGCAAATGGCTCTAATAATGCGAGGGCCCATGCTTGCACTGTAGAACTGGGGGAAGGTGAGTTTTTCTGGGCAATCTAGGGGTTTCACATAGAGGGGCATTTCAAATCAGGATGCCCGTGGGGTATGGAACAAAACCCAGGATAGTCAGTTTTGTTCTGCTTTAAAAGACATGCTATCATTTTTTCTGCATTAGGCCAGTGTGCCTTGTATCCATGAACCAAGAAAGGTGATATATTGGGTGTAGGGATTAGCAAACCTCAGTTGAGTGCTAATAATCTGAAAAAAGGGGGAGAGGCCCTGTACCGCTGAGATAATGATTTAAACCGGACCTTCACCATGATTTATTGAAAAGCCCAAACCATTAAAAAACAATTCTCCAGCATCTAAAGTTAATATATTTTAAGTTTTTAGTCACTTAGAGGCTGATTCATTAATAGCGACAGATAGCGACAGATAGCGACTGTTGAGCGACTGTAGCAGTATTTTGACAGCGACCGCTAGTAGTCGCTGTGCTTGGCCATTGTTCGGTGGATGATAGCAACTCAGTCAGTGTGCCGTAATGTTGAATACAAGATGCTGAGTCGCTATTTGACAGGTTCGCTGTTGTATGGGAGCGCATGATAGCGACTGGACATAGCGACCGGCACCCACCATATTCATTAAAAAATCAGCCTTAAAAATTCCTAGCGCTGTGAAATGCATGTTTAAATCCCAGAGCGCAGTAGGCGATGTGTTAACAGTAGTTTTTTAACCCCCTAACCACCCAAAAAAAAAATGGAATGATTTTGAAATAATATTCAAACCTGAATAGTTTAAAATCAGACCTGTAATATCAATTCTGCCCAAAAAAAAATAATTTTTTTTTAAATCCCCAAAAAATAAATTTTCAAAGAAAGAAGTGTTCACAGATTTTTTTTTGGGAAATTGAAAAAATATATATATATTAAAAAATAATTATTAATTAAAATACATTCTGCCACTGAAATGCATTGCAGAGCGCCAGGTAGCGAGAGGTCATACCTGTCGCTGTTCAAGGATGTTCGCTGGCGCTGTGGGATGAGGCTGGGATAATGATGAATGAGTTGCTAGGTGGCGCTATCTCAGTCGCTAAGCAGTATCGGCTTGATAAATGTGTGATTGTGGAGGGGAGCCGGCGTTCTAGTTGCGGTACCTGGCTTTACTGGCCGGCTCCCCAGTCGCTATCTGTCGCTATCTGTCGCTATCTGTCGCTATTCCTTGATAAATAAGGCCCTTACTTATTATTCTTTCCCTCACTGGGCTACAATTTAGGATACGGGCGCCGCCATCTTGCCTCAGTAGCATCATACATACTGAGGAGAAGAGAGTGGGATAGAGTGCTTTGCTCAGACAGAGCAGAGCTGGGGTCAGGAAAAGGTCAGCAATCCCAGAATGCAGAGCAGCACAGTCAGAAGACACTTCCTGTTTACAGGCTGCCTGAAGTTCCATGAGCCACCATCTTGGATGTTTAAAGATTCATAACATGCAGTAGATGCAGGTAGGATGATTTTTAATGTGGGAAATCTGTATGTTCAGGGTGGGGGAAACATATAAGATAGACTCTTATCCAGAGTGAAGATCTGCTTTCAATAGGTGCTGGCAAGGGCAACACACCTTCAATTGAAGGATATTAATCTTAGCACAATATATTTGTGTGTGGGTTACCAGATAAGCCCACAACAATGGTTATTGCCCAAAGGATATGCCGCACACTATAAAAATATATTAAAAATTATACTTTATTTTAATTAATTCATTAAGCACATGCTGAACAGTGCACTACATAACATAAACCGCTCACGTTTAAAATTGTTTAAAAACCTTTTGGATGGACGAGTCTCTAATACAGAGGTATTTCCAAGATAGTATGGATTGTTCCCTACATAAATGAATTTATCTGTGCAATGACTCTATTCAGTAGGCAAAATGACCTTCAGCGCTTCATGGAATTAATATGGTTAAAAATGAATAATCGTAAAGTGACAGTGCTTTGTCGGTGGTCGCATTGAAGGACGGCTCTATTCATTGCTGGGTGATGTACTCATTTGTTTAATAGTTTAATAGGGTCATTCACTGTTATCGAATTGCACCATTAATAACATACACTGTTGTATTAATTAGATAGGTCAGGGCACTGATTGCTAATAATAATGGGTTTTGTGCAGTGGAATGCACTCCCCCACACACAAGCATTCTGGGATTGTGAGGGTCATGGAAGAGGTGCAATACCCTTCTAAACATGACCCTTATCTAGATTCCAGGTTGACAATGAAGGGGTCATTACAGACCACAGGGACAGTGAGAAGATGTGCCCCAAGGTGGCTCGGATGTAATCAATACCCTGTGGCTTGTTATGGGGCCGTCGTATTATTTCAAACTGACAGGAGACACAGGAGAGTGACTCACATGTGCCTTCATCTTGAACTGAGCTTTGGTGCCTTCATCTTCTCTGTTCTCAGGTTTGTGTGATAACAATCTCTCTAGGCTCTCCTCCAGGTAAGAAGGTGGCGTCATCTGCCGATGTGTGTCTGTGCATTTTCCCCCCTGGCACATATAGCAGTGCTGTGACGCGCATTGTAAAGAAAGGTGCTGACCCCAGACTCAATCTTTTATCTATGCTTCTCTTTGTGATGAAAGAACTCCACTAGAGGCCATTAAGGAATTTCGAGAGCTTGTTGGCTCATGAATTCAACGTAGTCGCTCATTATTTATGTGCAGGCCTGTCCTGATGATCCCACACCCTAAACGGGTGCAGTGTGAATATTCAATAGCAAGGCAGCAAAAATGATTACAAGTGCTTGGAGCCATGGAATTACATCTCCACAAACAGTTTTAGGATTGGTATTGGCTTATTTATTACGTTCGGGTGCGTAGCATCCCTCTGCATCGGATCTGAGCCATATGAAGCAGCACAGGCCACTGCACTTTGCACTCTGCTTTATGTCATATATAATAAGCCCATAAATATTACATGCTCAGAGAAATATGCAATTTTGCTACATAGCTGAAATCATATCCAGCAACAATTCCTGCCAATATGAGAAGAAAAATAACATGACAGATACAGACCAAGAACAACAGGGTATGCCCATGCTTCTTAGTGAAGAACAACAGGCTATGCCCATGATTCTTAGTGAAGAACAACAGGGTATACCCATGATTCTTAGTGAAGAACAACAGGCTATGCCCATGATTCTTAGTGAAGAACAACAGGCTATGCCCATGATTCTTAGTGAAGAACAACAGGGTATAGCCATGATTCTTAGTGAAGAACAACAGGGTATACCCATGATTCTTAGTAAAGAACAACAAGGTATGCCCATGATTCTTAGTGAAGAACAACAGGCTATGCCCATGATTCTTAGTGAAGAACAACAGGGTATGCCCATGATTCTTAGTGAAGAACAACAGGGTATAGCCATGATTCTTAGTGAAGAACAACAGGGTATACCCATGATTCTTAGTGAAGAACAACAAGGTATGCCCATGATTCTTAGTGAAGAACAACAGGCTATGCCCATGATTCTTAGTAAAGAACAACAAGGTATGCCCATGATTCTTAGTGAAGAACAACAGGCTATGCCCATGATTCTTAGTGAAGAACAACAGGGTATGCCCATGATTCTTAGTGAAGAACAACAGGCTATGCCCATGCTTCTTAGTGAAGAACAACAGGCTATGCCCATGATTCTTAGTGAAGAACAACAGGCTATGCCCATGATTCTTAGTGAAGAACAACAGGGTATGCCCATGATTCTTAGTGAAGAACAACAGGCTATGCCCATGCTTCTTAGTGAAGAACAACAGGCTATGCCCATGATTCTTAGTGAAGAACAACAGGCTATGCCCATGATTCTTAATGAAGAACAACAGGTTATGCCCATGATTCTTAGTGAAGAACAACAGGCTATGCCCATGATTCTTAGTAAAGAACAACAGGGTATGCCCATGATTCTTAGTGAAGAACAACAGGGTATGCCCATGATTCTTAGTGAAGAACAACAGGCTATGCCCATGATTCTTAGTAAAGAACAACAGGGTATGCCCATGATTCTTAGTGAAGAACAACAGGCTATGCCCATGATTCTTAGTAAAGAACAACAGGGTATGCCCATGATTCTTAGTGAAGAACAACAGGGTATGCCCATGATTCTTAGTGAAGAACAACAGGGTATACCCATGATTCTTAGTAAAGAACAACAGGGTATGCCCATGATTCTTAGTGAAGAACAACAGGGTATGCCCATGATTCTTAGTGAAGAACAACAGGCTATGCCCATGATTCTTAGTGAAGAACAACAGGCTATGCCCATGATTCTTAGTGAAGAACAACAGGCTATGCCCATGATTCTTAGTGAAGAACAACAGGCTATACCCATGATTCTTAGTAAAGAACAACAGGGTATGCCCATGATTCTTAGTGAAGAACAACAGGCTATGCCCATGATTCTTAGTGAAGAACAACAGGGTATGCCCATGATTCTTAGTGAAGAACAACAGGGTATGCCCATGATTCTTAGTGAAGAACAACAGGGTATGCCCATGATTCTTAGTGAAGAACAACAGGCTATGCCCATGATTCTTAGTGAAGAACAACAGGGTATGCCCATGATTCTTAGTGAAGAACAACAGGCTATGCCCATGATTCTTAGTAAAGAACAACAGGGTATGCCCATGATTCTTAGTGAAGAACAACAGGCTATGCCCATGATTCTTAGTGAAGAACAACAGGCTATGCCCATGATTCTTAGTGAAGAACAACAGGGTATGCCCATGATTCTTAGTGAAGAACAACAGGGTATGCCCATGATTCTTAGTGAAGAACAACAGGCTATGCCCATGATTCTTAGTAAAGAACAACAGGGTATGCCCATGATTCTTAGTGAAGAACAACAGGGTATGCCCATGATTCTTAGTGAAGAACAACAGGCTATGCCCATGATTCTTAGTGAAGAACAACAGGGTATGCCCATGATTCTTAGTGAAGAACAACAGGCTATGCCCATGATTCTTAGTGAAGAACAACAGGGTATGCCCATGATTCTTAGTGAAGAACAACAGGCTATGCCCATGATTCTTAGTAAAGAACAACAGGGTATGCCCATGATTCTTAGTGAAGAACAACAGGGTATGCCCATGATTCTTAGTGAAGAACAACAGGCTATGCCCATGATTCTTAGTGAAGAACAACAGGCTATGCCCATGATTCTTAGTGAAGAACAACAGGCTATGCCCATGATTCTTAGTAAAGAACAACAGGGTATGCCCATGATTCTTAGTGAAGAACAACAGGGTATGCCCATGATTCTTAGTGAAGAACAACAGGCTATGCCCATGATTCTTAGTGAAGAACAACAGGGTATGCCCATGATTCTTAGTGAAGAACAACAGGCTATGCCCATGATTCTTAGTGAAGAACAACAGGGTATGCCCATGATTCTTAGTGAAGAACAACAGGGTATGCCCATGATTCTTAGTGAAGAACAACAGGGTATGCCCATGATTCTTAGTGAAGAACAGCAGGCTATGCCCATGATTCTTAGTGAAGAACAACAGGCTATGCCCATGATTCTTAGTAAAGAACAACAGGGTATGCCCATGATTCTTAGTGAAGAACAACAGGCTATGCCCATGATTCTTAGTAAAGAACAACAGGGTATGCCCATGATTCTTAGTGAAGAACAACAGGGTATGCCCATGATTCTTAGTGAAGAACAACAGGCTATGCCCATGATTCTTAGTGAAGAACAACAGGCTATGCCCATGATTCTTAGTGAAGAACAACAGGCTATGCCCATGATTCTTAGTGAAGAACAACAGGCTATGCCCATGATTCTTAGTAAAGAACAACAGGCTATGCCCATGATTCTTAGTGAAGAACAACAGGGTATGCCCATGATTCTTAGTGAAGAACAACAGGCTATGCCCATGATTCTTAGTGAAGAACAACAGGCTATGCCCATGATTCTTAGTGAAGAACAACAGGCTATGCCCATGATTCTTAGTAAAGAACAACAGGGTATGCCCATGATTCTTAGTGAAGAACAACAGGCTATGCCCATGATTCTTAGTGAAGAACAAAAGGGTATGCCCATGATTCTTAGTGAAGAACAACAGGGTATGCCCATGATTCTTAGTGAAGAACAACAGGGTATGCCCATGATTCTTAGTGAAGAACAAAAGGGTATACCCATGATTCTTAGTGAAGAACAACAGGCTATGCCCATGATTCTTAGTGAAGAACAACAGGGTATGCCCATGATTCTTAGTAAAGAACAACAGGCTATGCCCATGATTCTTAGTGAAGAACAACAGGCTATGCCCATGATTCTTAGTAAAGAACAATAGGGTATGCCCATGATTCTTAGTGAAGAACAACAGGCTATGCCCATGATTCTTAGTGACGAACAGCAGGCTATGCCCATGATTCTTACTGAAGATCAACAGACTATACCCATGATTCTTACCCATGATTCTTAGTGAGTAGGTGGAGCCATACAAATCATCCAAGGGTGTAACTTTAAGAGGTGCAGAGGTTGCAACTGCATCAGGGCCCCATCATTGTTGTTTCTCAGCCTTACATAGTAACATAGTATGTAAGGCTCAATAAAGACTTTAGTCCATCCAGTCCACTCCGGGGTATAAATAGATTGTGGGACAGATCTTTGTATTGACCCCGAATATATTTATACATAGTTATTAGATCACCCCTCAAGCGTATTTTTTCTAAACTAAATAAACCTTTGACAATTTTTCAGGGTGCTCTAGCCCCCGCACTCTTTTTTTTTTTACTTTGTTGTCCCTCTTTCAATGCCTTATTTCTTATATTTATGCTCTCATTGCATCATGTACAGAAAAATGAAGCACCGTTTATCTCTCTGTTGTTGTCTAGTTGTATCCTGTTTAGTTTAAATAACTTTCCCCAGCCCAACTCCCTTGGTTGAACTTGATGGACATATGTCTTTTTTCCACCTTATTGTAACTATGTAACTATATGACAATAAAGGAAAGTTTGCCTTTGACAAAGACAGTTTGCCATGATGTTTGCACAGGGGCCTGCTCACATGTAGTTACCCCATTGAAATCATCCCTTTTTGGCTTTCCCAATCCTAGGAGACAAAATCCCTATGCTGTCCCAACACCCAAGGACTGATTCATAAATCACATGAAGCAGACATTTCTTTTATTTAAGGATATAGGTAATGTTGGAATTCCTTGAATTTACTGTACTACTGGTATCAAGATATCTACTTAAAGGGTAAGTCCACTTATGTGGCGTCACAGAAGTTTCTAGTGTACAAAGGCGCTCACTGAAGACAATGGGAGTGCTTTGGACATAGGCCTAGTCCACCAGCCAGGCTGGCTTCTCATACTGGTGCTGGGGGTGAGAGATAGGTAGTGCAGAGGTAGGTGGCAGGTGAGACGGGTTGTTTTGTGTCGTCTGGCACATTTGGTCTGAGCTCTTTTGTCTGTAAGCTCTAAAAAAACAACAATCACCTTACATCCCACTGATCGCTACTGATCGCTACAGGTCTGTAAATCATTTTGTAGATTGAGGGCATGATTTTGAAAGCACCTCCGTCATACAATGCCAGGTAAGTGCAAAATGTGATTTATACATTTTCCAGCATGGTGCTGCACCTCTAATGATTTAGTAAATGTGTTTCTTGCAGTGTAGCAACATGCACAAGTATGAAAAAAAAATATAAATTATATTTTGCACTGATGTGGCACTGTCTGGCAGAAGTGCTTGATAAATCAGGCCTTTAGTTCCAGTTCTTGTAGTACCTGGGAGACTTTGAGGCTGATTCACTACTAGCGCCATGTATTGCCAGATGAGCATCTGTATAGCAGCGCTTAGATCGACCTGCTGTAAGCAAGTATCGGGCGATGTAACCTAGCGTTGCGGTCGCTGTAGTAACCAGGGCGGCAGTGATGAATGTGATGTGTGTTGGGCGCTGTAACAACAGTACAGCGATGCAGCGAGTGAGAGGTAGCGCCAGCTTAGTGTGACCGGCAATCGGTGCTCCACACCATATTTAAAAAAAACTACACACACACAGTGTCGCGCTCTAGCTGGGCACCGTAACATAGAGCTAAAGACGCTGTATGATAATAAGTTACAAATGAAACCAGCACTCCATGTGTGCATAAGAAATAGGGTTGTAATTGCACACAAAAATTACATCCAGGAACAGTTAGTCCACAAGTCCAACGTTTCGGGGGTTACCGCGAGCCCCCTTCATCAGGGATTATAACAAACAAGTGGCACAGACCAGAGCATCATTAAATATACAAACATAACCAATGGCAGGCATGGAAAAAGCCCGCCTGACGTCATAGGGACGTCACATCATATTGCTGACAGCTCTAAAGAATTAAATGGTGAAGAATACAAGATACAACTTGTAACTTATGGATTTGCGGCGTCACCGCTAACCGTGCACCCCCTGCCTTATCGTTGGTAGGTGTGCGGCGGCAAACGAATCGCTGTGTGATAATAGTCTAACACATATCCACCAGTAACAAAGCGAAAACACATGGAGTGACATTGTTTTAACACTGGGACAATAACACTTTAGTGCCAGACCTGTAATGACAAATCTGCATAAAAATATAAAAAGTCCCAAAAATTTATAAAAGTGTTTGTTTGCAGCCAGGAGAGGTCACACAATTATTTGAGCAAAAAAAAAAATAAATTGCCAAATAACTATATTTATACACAACTAATGAAACCCCATTGAAATGTATGGGAGAGCGCTACAGAGCGACAGGTACTACATGACGCTGCTGAGCCTAGAGCGCTGGCGCTATATGCTGAGCCGCTTGTAATAATAAATCGGATGCTACATGGCGCTGTTAGAGGCACTCACCAGATACGCTTTCTCAAATGAGGTTTTGCGTACAGCGCCCAGCAGTCACCAGACGCTGCCTGCCGCTACGAAGCACTACCTGCCGCTATCCCTTCTTAAATAACACCCAACCATGCTGCTGCCTGGATTTAACTGACATAACTTACAATGCACAGCGGCAGGAAACCCAGCCCTTCCTCTTTGCAGGGTACCTGCAGCTCCATAGGACGACGACGGTAAGAGGGGGACATTCAATCATGGCAGGCGTTACAAAAAAGTAAATCAATTTTTATGTGCAGCAATCTGAATCACCAAGGGGAGTCATATAAGCACTGCTTCTTGTAAGGGGGTTGGTCCAGTTTAAATTCTAAGACAGTACACACAAACCACACTTGTTTATTTTCTTAGTGTCTCCGATATATTTGGACACAAATATGAATATCATGAGCCACAGCGGTGCTTGGGGGGTCAATTCATTGTAACAGAAGAAACAGTGATGAAAAAAAAAGTATTCATCATGGACCCCGCAGCATTGACTGCGAATGTTGGCATGTCGCTTTTAGTAAACGCAAAGCTGAATAGTATTCTTTCATCTCTGCGACTATTCCAAATGTAAGTCGAAGGAGATCCAAAAAGCTGAGCTAAAGGGATTTTTTTTTCAATCTGCGGATAGAAAATCTATTGTGATGACTTACCTTGAATTTCCCATAAAGCTTTTGATCTTAGGGTGAATTTCTCTCTGGAGAGATATTTTTGCCTCTTACTGAAATTCAAATATGATATTCCCACACTGGAGCATATCTTGTCATTTTGAAATTATTACAAGTGCGTTTTCTATTTTGGTTATAGTCAGAAAATCACAATTTGATTGCCTAGGAAAGTACACGGTTAGAAATAGGAAGGAGGAAGCCACGGCTCGTGCATCTGCACAAAATGCAATTCCAAACTGTTGACCCACTGGATGAAATGTGACAAGTGGCTAACCATCATTAGTTTAATTTCCTCACTGCTAGTTCCCGTCTCGGTGTTAGAAAGTAAGGCTTCGCACCAATGCGTAAACACCTCTCAAAGCGAACATATTTGATTTAGGAAAAGTGTGTGCAAACATTACGTTCTCGAGTGAGGCCTTTTTTCAGCTTTAGAATAAGATCTGAATATAGATGAGCCTTGGAGTCAGAGATTAAAATGAAGACAGGCTGATCATACACAGGAATACTCTCACACACTACAAATGAAAAGTAAGCAGTACAGATGGAAAACCCCATAGTTCAGAAACTCACCCTCTTGGTGTTGGCCCCGTGACCAAAGGTGGACAATGGGGCTCCGAGGACAAGCATGCACAGTGGCACACATGACACTGTCTACATCCTGATAGTGATCTGTATTGGTCGCCTTTGGTCACATGGGCAGTCTGTGCTGATATGGAGGGTGAGCAGGGTGATCACCCTGGGGGCCAAGCCATGGGGCACCTCTATCCCAGCCACCCATTTTTTGCAGATGAGTCATAAGACATGGCTCTCATTCCCCCATATTAGGCTCAGTCATGGGGGGTTGCTACAAGTACAATGGCCAGCAGTAATAAAGTCCTTCATTTATTGAAAATCCAGGTTAAAAGCTTAACATGCCAGCTCACCATAAAGTCACACATAGCGTGAAGATAATTGTTAAAACCCCTTGATGCATTTCATGTGCCTTTAAAGTGGACCAGAACCCACTATTTTAACTATCCTGGGTTTTGGTCTCTGCCCCCCGGGCACCCTGATTGGGGGTGCCCTGCTGTGTGAAACCCCCCCAGGATGCCCCATCTCACTTATCCTTCCCCAGTCCTACGCCCTCTCGTCCAGTCAGCGCCCTCAGATCCGTTGAGCCTCGAGCTTCGTCCAGGAGCTTGTCTAACGCGAGCAGATCTGAGTGCACTGGTGCCTGCATCCCCCCCTACCCTCTAACAGGGAGCGTGCCAGTGCCAGCCATTCACAGATGCCTGGTGCGGGCATTAGCCCTGTTAAAGGGATAATGGGGATGGGGCCGCTGCTCTGGCATGCACTGTTGGACCGGGAACTGAGTTTTACGGCGACCTGGGGGGTTTCACACAGTGGGGCAGGGGGGAGCGAGTATGTCTTTGGGTTTTGGTCCACTTTAATCATGACAGTCTAATAATGAATGTTACACACTCAAATAGTATATCAGCGTGACTTATCCCACCCTTTCCACTTCCTAACTTTGGCTCCATTATCTTGGGATTGCTGGGCATGGGGGGAGGGCACTGCCTGCTGCTCAGGTAGAGACACAGCATGGCGCATACCTGTATGGGACAGTAGCAGCAACATTAGATGGGTGAGGAGGAAGCTGAATCTTTTCCTTCCTTCATTGAGCGTTACTTTACACCAAGAAAATGCCCTGTGTGCTACAGACACTCAGGGATAGTTGCTCTAAAGCATGAAGAATTACATTTACAGCATCAGAATCCAGAATCATGGGAATGAGGGACATAGCTGGTCTGAGGATCACTTTCCCTTGTAGGTCTACTTTAAAGGTGAAGTTGGGATATATACCTAAAATAACAGACAATGAGAATATAGCATTGGCTTTCATTTATCCTAGTGCTGGCAATTACAAAAAAAGAAAGAAAACCTCATTTATAGACAAAGACATAAGTAGGCGTGAGGGGCAGCAGTATAAGTCTGTGCATTACACTTAAAATCCAAAATGTAGTATTCCCTGATGTGTGAAAACCCCAAGATCACCAACTTTCCTTTCTGGCAATCCCTCGCAGGGCCGGATTAAGTGTGGTGGAGGCCCCTGGGCACAAAATCTGCTGGAGGCCCCAATATTTTTTTCCTTTAAAATAATAGTCTACCCAGGTAACTGATTGGTGGTTGTCTGGCACCCACCTACTTACTGGAACATCAGAATGAGTCCCTTGTGTCACCCTTGTGTGGGTGCGTGCTGCTCGGGAACTCCTGATTTGCCATTCTGGGTGGGGGGGTGGAGTCACCCAGCTGGTCCAGCAGAAAGCAGTTCCCTGCATTGAGCTGCCAGCGGCTGTGCTTGGTGGCTTATGTGATTGATTGACAGCTCAGCACACACCCAACACTGTAGTGTGATGGCAGCTTTGCTGCTCTAGACTCTCCGTTCTGCCCTGTGGTGGCTTTAGCTGCACGGTGACTACTGTGATAGCTTTGTTACTGGCCCTGCGGCCAGACTAAAAAGCCTCCTGGACCAGACCATAACCCAAAGGTTGGTGGAGGCCCTCTTTGCAGGGCAAGTGGTGGAGGCCACTTGTGCCCCCTCATAATCCAGGCCTGACCCCACGGCACATGCAGATGCGGCTGTGGCCGGCTCCGACATCTTCTGGCTGCTGCACACATTCGTGTCAGGCTGCTTCCCTTCCATGCAGTGTTCTGTGATGCTCATTAATTGGCATGGCATAGAACACTGTTCGGAGGAGAGCCCACACATTTACCGTGGGACAGCTGAAGAGGTAAGCACAGCAGGCGTACCTGGGTGGTTTCACACAGTGGGGCCTTCCAAATTAGGTTGCCCCTAGGATGACTAACCAAACCTAGAAGAGTGAGAATCCTGTTTTTCTTCCATACTAACTCTTCCATGTTCATCATACGACTGCCTTTCACGTAAATGGTGGAAACCAGTTGGGTCGGCCAGGCACCTTCTAAATGCTATAGGTTGCTGGTGGTCACATGGAGCAGCAAACCACCAAGTGAAAGTGTAAGCAGTGGCAATGGGCTGCGTGTTTTCAGACTTTGTGACAAGGGGATGTGCATTAGGGCATCCAAGCTGGTCCAGTCTAGCAATCCAATTGTTTTCATATAACTGGTTGTCTATTTACTAAAGAAAAGCGAGTAAGGACTTTCCCCTTTGGAAACTAACTCTCTCTATGCCTATAGATTTTATTTTGACAAATATATCTGAAAGTGACTATACCTGTCAGATTCTAAGGAGAAAGGTCATTTTGCAGTTTCTACATAAATAGCAGTAGACTCTTAAAACTGCCAGAGGTATTCATTTTCCTGAAATTATTAAATGCTGTGTAATGTCATTGACATGAAAGTGGCAAATTACCATGTACGTTCTGCTTTTCTTCTAATCGGTCTTTAACTTTCTGACAAGAAAACCGAGAAAGGAAAGTGTCTGGAGACCCAACCTGAGCAAGATGGTGGAAACCTGAATAAGAAGTGTGACAGTCGTGATCACAGCTGCCATTAAAATCAGTCACCTACCTCCAGCGGTGTGGAGAACCATCGCACGTCACATCTCCCACAGCGTCTGCACACCTCTGTCATTCTGTTGTGAAATCACGGCTGTCTCTAGGTGAATAAGCTCCGCGCGGGAAGGGAAAAAAATAAATACTACCCCTCACCCATTCTATGGTGCTGCTGTTGTTCCAAACTGTTATGTGACGTGCTGTGCCTCTTACTGAGAAGTAGGCCGCTCCCTTCCCAATGACTAAGCTCAGTTTACAGGGATGAGGGGTCCGGCACCACTACCAGTGGCCCTGACCCATATGTGGCCACAGTTCCCCCAATGCATACACAATGGCCTTGTAATAACCTTATGACCTTGTAATAACAGACCTTCCAGCAGTTGCCATAGATGAATGGTTTGATTATTAGTTATGATCTTCTTAGATTGTTTGAGTGACCATAATGATGGTGACTTCTACACATTAATGAGGTTGGAGGAAACCACGTGGCTTACTTTACGAAATACAGAATTAAACATACTTAAACTTTGTGTCGGGGTTCGGGTCCACCACTGCTTTTGCTTGTGAGCCTCAAATTTGGGGGTTACTCTTTTCTTCCTTGTGGAACTCTGTATGACAGGGGAATAGGAAATAGCTGCACACTTTAGCACTGCATGGCTCCTACTGGAGGGGGTGCTGTATGAATGTGCAGCTGTTTTTTCCCCCATTGGATGGTGCTCTGCTAGGAACAGCTGTGCGGTACATGCAATATGCCCCCCCCCCCCCCTTGAGATATGCCCCATAGGGGAATCTTTAGTTTCTCTGAGTCACTCAGTCACTGTGCACAGGGCTTCTGCACTGACCAAGATCCCGGAATAGTTCCCAGGTGTTCTCCTCGTTAAAGTGGACCAAAACCCAGGATTTTGACTATCCTGGGTTTTGGTCCTTTTCCCCACTTTTTGCCCCACTGCATGAAACCCCCCAGAGGCAACTCACCTCTTCCCGGTCCTATGGCACTTGCGTGGCCGCTCATCCATCAGCACGCTCAGAGTTGCTGATGTCTAAAGCATCATCTAAGAGCAGCGGCTCTGAGCACACTGACTGCCGCATCCTCTGCTTCCCTCTAACAGGGAGCATGCCCAGGCCATTTACAATAGCCTGGTGCATGCATGCACCCTGCTAAAGGCATAGCGGGAATGCTGCTGTGGCCCACGCATGCGCCATTGGACCGGGAAACAAGGTAAGTGAATGGGGCATCCTGGGGGGGTTTCACACAGTGGGGCATCCCGGTTTTGGATGCCCCGGGGGGATATCTATCAGCCTGGGAATATTATAGATTCCCGGGCCAATCTGCGTGGATTTTGGTCCACTTTAAAGAGACTCTCCAGCCATTAAGGTTTAAGAGCAGTCTCCTTTGTACTGCCCTCCCACCAGACCCCTTTGCCTGACCCTCCTGCTGGTGAATTTAGAGATGCTGCTCTGTGTAGCTTTGTTATGAAAGCATCCAAAATCACCATTGAACAAGTCTGAAGCTGGGACCAGGTGAGTTTTTTTTTTTTATTTTACCCCCCCCCCCCATCCTGACTCAGCACCAGGTGAGGGAATATCAGAATACACTATCGGTGTCTCTTTAAAGAGCAGCAACTCCACCCTAGAGTCTATAAGACTACCTCTTTATGGGGAATCCTAAACATAAATACTACTCCGCACCCATTCTATGGTGCTGCTGTTGTTCCAAACTTTCATCCCCCCTAGAGTCTATAAGACTCTTGGGGAGGTTGGTCTACCTCTAATGGAACGAGCACTGTGTAAAAAGGTGAGTCCATGGTGATCCCGGGCGATACAGTGGGAATCCCAAATCAGTCAATGTTTGAGCAGCCGTTGCTGTATAGGCTGATTCTGGTAGAGTGTTTTTATTTTTATTTTTTGAAAGAATACATTTTTAGACATTCAAGCATAAACAACAATAATGATGAGCCATACTGAATCTATATTCTGTTCATTAAAGCCATTTTGAGTGTGTTATTCATTTGAATACACCCGTGATTCATTTGAAATAATGAAAGCGTTCTCAGCTTCCCACACTTGTTGTGCTGTTTCTAGTCATTTTTTGTTTGTATCGAGTAACGTGATATATGCCGTGTAGGAGGCAGGAAGGATGACGGCTCAGTCTATCAATAACTCCTAGAAAAACACAAATGGGAATCAGTCATGGATCTAAAGTTAATCATCACTTTGACTCCTCTGGTCCTCCCAGTTTAAACCTCAATACCTTTCCATGACAGTAAACAGCACCCTGCCCAAAGCCGCCGGCATTTGTTAAACTGTAAGCCCCTGGGCAAGACTTTGTCTGCCCTTGTTATCTCCACTGCTTTGGGCACAGCCCATGTTATGACTAAGGATGGGAAATCTTAAAAGCGACTAATCTGCCTTTAATCTGACTCTGTAAAATTGGCAAATTATCTAAAATGACGTCTACTCAATGTACTGCTGTGCTGATTAACAATAGCACTCATCTTATACTTACAGTGTGTGAATATGAATATATATATATATATATATATATATATATGTATATATAGCAAGCAAAGCTGCTCAGCTGAATATATACACACCCAGTATACACTATACTGTACATCAAGCATGTACTGCTGTGCTGATTAACAATAACACTTGTTTTATACTTACAGTGTGTGCATATGAATATATATATATATATATATATATATATATATATATATATCTCAAGCAAAGCTGCTCAGCCGAATATATACACACTCAGTATACACGGGGAGGCCGATTCATTAATAGCGGCAGGTAGCGACAGTTGAGCGACTGTAGCGGCATTTTCAGAGCGCCCGTTAGTAGTCGCTGTGCTTGGCCGTTGTTCTGTAGTTGATAGCGACTCAGTCGGTTTGCCGTAATGTTGAATATTGGGTGAGGAGTCGCTATTTGACAGGTTCCGCGCTGTATGGGAGCGCATGATAGCGACTGGCCCTAGCGACCGGCTCCCACCATATTCATTAAAAAATCACGCTCAAAAAATTCTTGCGCTGTAAAATGCATGTTTGCGCGGAAAGTAGTTTTTTAACCCCCAAACAACCATATTTTTGGAAACCAAAAAAAACAAGCTTTTAAAATAATTTGGTAATATGAATACATTAATATCAGACCTGTTATATCAATTCTGTACAATTTTTTTTTTTTTTACCTTAAAAAAATTATCTAAAATGGCAGAAGTGGTCACAGAATTTTTCACATTAAAAAAAAAAAACAATTAATAACAATTAATTATGAATATTTAAAGATCATTCCATTGAAATGCATTGGAGAGCGGCAGGTAGCGAGCGGTCATACCTGTCGCTGTTCAAGGTCGGAAGCTGGCGCTGTGGGCTGAGGCTGCAATAATGATGAATGAGTGGCTATATGGCGCTATCTCAGTCGCTAAGCAGGATTGGCTTGATAAATGTGTGATTGTGGTGGGGAGCCGGCGTTCTCGTGGCGGTGCCCGTCATTACCGGCCGCTCACCAGTCGCTACCTGTCGCTATTCCTTCATAAATAAGGGCCTATATTGTACATCAAGTGTTGTTGGTCAGCAGAGTACATACATAACTAATATATTGTTAATTAATTGTACACTAAACGTCAAGTGTTGGTAGTCAGCAGCGTATATACACACCCCGTATACACTATACATCAAGTGTTGGTGGTCAGCAAGGTATATACAGAGGCAGCAAACACTATACATCAAGTGTTGGTTGTCAGCAGAGCATATACACACCCAGTATACACTAAACCTCAAGTGTTGGAGGTAAGCAGAGTATATAAACAACCAGTATACCCTATACATCAAGTGATAGTGGTCAGCAGAGTATATACAGATTCTATATACACTGTACATCAAGTGTTGCTGGTCAGCAGAGTATAAACACAACTAATATACTGTACATTATACGTCAAGTGTTGGTAGTCAGCAGAGTATATACATACCCAGTATACACTATACCTCAAGTGTTGGAGGTAGGCAGAGTATATAAACAACCAGTATACCCTATACATCAAGTGATAGTGGTCAGCAGAGTATATACAGATTCTATATACACTGTACATCAAGTGTTGCTGGTCAGCAGAGTATAAACACAACTAATATACTGTACATTATACGTCAAGTGCTGGCAGTCAGCAGAGTATATACATACCCAGTATACACTATACCTCAAGTGTTGGCAGTGATCAGAGTATATAAACAACCAGTATACCCTATAAATCAAGTGATAGTGGTCGACAGAGTATATACACACCCAGTATACACTATACCTCAAGTGTTTGCGGTCAGCACAGTATATAAACAACCGGTATACCCTATACATCAAGTGATAGTGGTCAGCAGAGTATATACAGATTCTATATACACTGTACATCAAGTGTTGCTGGTCAGCAGAGTATAAACACAACTAATATACTGTACATTATACGTCAAGTGTTGGTAGTCAGCAGAGTATATACATACCCAGTATACACTATACCTCAAGTGTTGGAGGTAGGCAGAGTATATAAACAACCAGTATACCCTATACATCAAGTGATAGTGGTCAGCAGAGTATATACAGATTCTATATACACTGTACATCAAGTGTTGCTGGTCAGCAGAGTATAAACACAACTAATATACTGTACATTATACGTCAAGTGCTGGCAGTCAGCAGAGTATATACATACCCAGTATACACTATACCTCAAGTGTTGGCAGTGATCAGAGTATATAAACAACCAGTATACCCTATAAATCAAGTGATAGTGGTCGACAGAGTATATACACACCCAGTATACACTATACCTCAAGTGTTTGCGGTCAGCACAGTATATAAACAACCGGTATACCCTATACATCAAGTGATAGTGGTCAGCAGAGTATATACAGACTCTATATACACTATACATCAAGTGTTGCTGGTCAGCAGAGTATAAACGCAACTAATAGACTGTACATTATACGTCAAGTGTTGGTAGTCAGCAGAGTATATGCACACCCAGTATTCTTCTTCTTATTCTTCTTCTTATTATTGTTATTATTATTATTATTTATATAGCACCATCATCTTCCGTAGCACTTTACAAGGTATACACTGACATCAAGTGTCGGTGGTCAGCAAGGTATATACAAAGGCAGTATACACTATACATCAAGGAGTATATATAGACTCTATATACACTATATATCAAGTGTTCGTGGTCAGCAGAGTACATATAGACTCTATACACACCCAATATATGCATCAATGATAAATAATCATTAGATTATATACACATCCAGTGTTGGTGGTCAGCTGTGTATATACACACTCGGTACATACTGCTCATCAAGCAATGGTGGTATATACACACCCAGTTAATACTAGTTCTGACAGTCAGCAGATGTACAGTCTACCTGATATATGACTGGTGGTCTCTAGTGTACTATTTGCCCAGTCAGAATTAGTTGTGAGAAAGAAATGATTCTAGTCGAATCGGGATGCTCTGAAGTGGAGGGGGGGGGGGGGGTGAAAGGGGACCGAAATACTTTTTTTTTTTACTTTAAGTTTGCTTTTTAAAAGGCCTGTCTGGGATCCAGTGGGTATAAAGACTTCCAAAAGTCCTGCACCACCCTGCTCCCACAGCTTTTGCCCTGGGGCTGGTAAAATCAATCAATTATCCTCCAGCTAATGCCTTAATATTTGTTTTTTAAGGATTCCTTGCACTATATAAATACATTTAATAAAACACTATATATATATATATATATATATATATATATATATATATATAGCAATACCAATTGCATTAGAGCAGCTAACGAGCCGCTACTTAAGCATCACTCCTCTATTGAACACGGTAATTCATGTACCTCCTCAAAACTCTTGCCATCCTTCAGTAATCTGCACCTCTTTGAAATCCTTTAAAAGGGGATTTTTTTGAAGTGAAGGGAAGAAGAAGCGCTAAATTAGGTCCTTCAAACAAACTCTTCCAGCCCATATGGTATCCTGAGGGGTGGTTTGTTGTGTGCCAAAGTTCCATACAACCATTAAAATGGGGAAAATAGCATCCAACAAAAACAAGACTGACAAAACAAAGAGCTATCATCACAAGCATGCTAATTTTATTGTACATGGAGCTCCCTAGGGTGGAAAGCTAACTAGGTAGACGTGAATGTCTTCCAAAAAAAAAGATCTTTAATTTTCCCAGATAGGAATGCATTCTGAATCTCTTTGAAATATCGTTAGCTGTGTTATTCAGCCTGCACCCCTCCTTTCTTGTCTCGCTCCACCAATCTAGTCAGCTCGTCACGTTGTCTGGCGGTGTCAGATGTCAATGAGTGTTAAGCAGTCGAGTGATTAGAACTTAGGAAAGAGCGGGAGGGTTTTCAATCTTCATTTTCTTGGTTGGACTTAAAATGAAGTCTGGTAGGTGTAGCGGATTTTTCACTTTTTTTTCTCCCCTTGGAGACTATAAACGAGGCATTAAAAGTTAAAAGGCCCGTAACTGTGCAGTGTATATTGAGAAGGACAATTACGGAGAGCACTTGAGGAAAATGCTTTGATTGTGGATCATTCCCAAGGTTAACACCTGTAGAAAGACATTGAATGTGGCGAAGTTTGAAAAGGCAAAGGCTTGCAGTATCTACACGAGAAAAAAGGATTTTCATTCCAGCATCTAACTTTTTAACCATCATTCTGAGCAACTTGTGAATAGGCAATATGCATTAACCCATGACATTACACCTTGTATTGTATATATTGAATTAACATGCAATAGAGTAACTGACCAATAATTACCTATCATTCTTAGTGCTTAGTGTTGCCATGGAAATCATTTAATTATTTCCTATGTTTAGAGATGGTCGAACCCGAACCGCAAAGTTCAGGTTCATACTTAACTTTGCGAGTTCAGCCAGAAGTCTGTGTTCAAGTTCTGCATACGGCACAAACACCGAAAAGCTGGTTAATGGGTTGCTGTGCAGCTCATCAACCTGCTTTACCTAAGGGTGCAGCAACAGGAAGCTGCTGTACCTCACCTGATCCCTAATCCCCAATCCTCTTCTGGTGGCAAAGATGTTTGAAACTGGTCCTGGCTACAAAAAGATGGCTGTCGGCTCCAGACCAAACACAGAAAAGCTGGTTGATGCCTGATCCTGGATCCCCAATCTTCTTCTGTTGGTGGCAACAATGTTTCAAATGACGAGCATTTGTGTGCGGTTAGGTGCGACGGGGCTCCAGCGTTATGGATGCCCCCCCCCGAGCTTCTTCTTATCAGTGGACCGTGGGACCAACACCCGTTAAAGTAAAAACAGGTGTTGGTCCAGTTTAAGCTCCCTTCTCAGCTAACCAGCTATCGCTGTGTGGGGGCTTGATCTTGCCTTGGTTCCCCCTGGTCCTGACTGCTCCCCCCGGCTTCTGCTCAGTTCTACACCTGACTAAATCTTTTTTTATAATACTTCGGATCCCACCCAGTGTCAGTACATTGCTCATTTAACTTCCAGCTGGTTCGGTTCCTACTTACCAGGGGTGCATTTGTATTAAGTGAGTGAGGCAGCCACCTCAGGTGGCACTGCAGAGGAGCCGGCAATTAGCTCCGTTAGACAATTTTTTATTATGTTTTTATACATATCATAATAGGTTCAGTAGAGATCAGGGAACCACTGATTTTAAGTCAATCATTGGTGGCTTAGCGGCTTTGGCCTTTGTTGCTCTACTGAGGAGTGGAGCAGCATGTCCATGGGGGGGGGGTTGCCTCAGGCAGCAGAGAGACTAGGTTCACCCCTGCTACTTACTGACATGAGTGAGTAACTCCCAAAGTCAACCTCAGTCACTTTTTGGAGACATAATACCCTTCAAGCTAGCTACCTTCTAATCGCATGGCTAACCTCTATTAGTCCTAAGGAAAAGGACTGACTTAAAGGAAAAGGACTGACTTAAAGGAAAAGGACTGACTTAAAGTAGGGGCCAAAAAGAAAGAAAAAACACTAATAAAGGGATTTAAGATAAAAGGAGTGCTTTCTTGCATTGATTTCTTGGACCTTCATCCTTTAGGCCACTCTGTGCTACATACAATAGTGGCAAGTTGCTGGTTCCATTAAGTAGGGGGTAGGGTACATTACCCAGTCTTCTATTAAAATAACGGTTATTACTGGAGCTTTTACTTTAAGTAGCTTAGAATTCACTCTCCCTTTAGTTTCTTGAGCATTTTGGGGCGTTTGTAATGGTGTTATTTGGAAAATTAAATAGGTAATATACAAGGGAATCAGAAGCAAAATGGTTCGGAATGAGCTGAGGTATTGGAAACAAAATAGTCTATATTAGTCTAATAGTTTATAAACCTTAAATGTATTACCCAGCAAAAGCTAAACCCAGGTTGAAAACTGTAATCCGGATCATAATGAAGAGCAGAAAGATGTGGAGCAAAATGTCAATGCATGAAGACATTCCAGCACTTGCATGCTTACCTAACATCTCAAAAATAAATATGTCCAACTGTATGAACACCAGAGCTGATCCTGATCATAATCATACCCTAAAGATTGATACTGACTGAAATCTGTATGCAATGAACATGATAGACATTAAAGCTGGACAACCAACATTTATTTTAAAGAAGCTTAAAATTTTCAGTCTCTGGCCTTGATTCTTCAGGACATGAAGACAATAAAAGTCAATGGCACTTTTTTACTCTGAGAAAAGCAGTGAACATTTTACTCCTTTTTACACTGTAGTAAGTGCCATTGACTTTCACTGTCTTCCTGTCTGGTGATTCGTCAACATTGAAATTCTCAGGCTTATTTCTCATGAAATGAATTTTTTTACTACAATGATAATTTTTTTTTCAACTCTTGATGAATAAAAGCCTCTGTGTTAAACATGTACTCATGTACTTAATGTGAACCTTTTCAAGTGCTTTAGTGTATTTTAGATGAGATCTCGGGTTCAAAGTAAGGAAATGCTAAGTAAAACATCATGATGACAAGGTTTTGAATCTCAAGCATATCCCTGCCTATTTAACCAATTAAAGGGGCCTATGTGCTTTATTAAAGGAGCAACCTAAGTGTGATTTTTTTATCATATATTTCAGATATACTTACCATTCTATAATAATTATGATGTGATAAAGATTTTCCTGTAATGTTGATAGAGTGATCTATATTGGCCTGTCTGTCTGTAAAAGCAGACTGCTAAGGGATAGGGACTGTGAAAAACAACTCCACATCTCACAAGCTATATTAGGCCCACTTGAAGGAGTTCTGAAACCAAGGAAATTGATTAGGTAGATGTTAATGAGTTTACACATATTAAGGGGAAAAGGCCTCCTTGAGTCGATGTGTAGTGAGTACATGGTACCTAATTAATTTAATAGAGAAACATGGGAAGCCTAGTATAGATGAATACAGTCCAAAGTCTAGGATCAATAGACATAAAAAGGTGAACCCTGTACTAGGAACAGTCTTAACAGGATAGAGTAAAGGACATAGAGGTCAGGTTTGGAAGGAGGAATGGATCTCTTTGCACCAGGTTGCATGGTGCATGATGTTTGCTCTATGAATGTATCAACAACTCATATTTAGCAGGCACTGATATAGACATACAGTATACTTGCAATCTCAAGCCTGTGGTCAACTCTAAACAATATTAGTTGGGACTTTTAATTTTGTTTCATGTGCTAATAAGAAATGCCCGACTGGCAACACTATCCCCAACATTATTTTAATAAAAATGGTTTTAATTAACACAGGGACTTACATGTTAGCCTCTGGAGGGTTTCAGAAGGCTTGAATGAGATTCTTGTACCATGATCATTTATCTTTCAGGCCACTTGCCTTCGGAAGCAGCGTTCAGAATATTTCTATCTTCAGTCATTCTAACAGTACATTTCATTGTAGAGAAGAAGAGCTCTGATCTTCTCTAGATATTTTAGGTGCATCCAATGGAAATTCTGATCTATGCCAGCAGGCAGCTGGAGACAGAAGAGAAATGACGACTACTGCCCCACTGTTATTTTCTGAAAGATATGATCCATGAAGAATAGGCTTCATTTATTATCTTTATGTATCTCTGCCAGTGTAAGCGGCATTGTAAAGAGTAGACTATTCCATCATGAAAATCTGTCTCAAATAGCTCACTCTTTAAAGGATCTATGTTTCCAGGAAGAGACATTGTTTTCATCATTAATTTAAGACTTTTTTTTGCTTTATCCAACATCCCCTTACAGTTGATATGATCAGTTATTTTGGATGTGTATGCTATATGCAGCAGCTTATGCTTTTTAGAGAACCCGCACACAATAGCTAGTTTGTCGGAATAGCAGCTGGGAAGCAATTCCTCAGGTGTCCAATGCTATCTCATGATTTCTGATCAGAATCTATAGCCCTGTGTTAGGCTTCTTGGTGTTCCAAGCAAAAAGAAAATTAGTTTGTAGAAAAGTGTTTCTCTGTGTGTTTCTGATTTAGCTGGGGCATGAATTAAAGATTAGAAGATTATCAGATTACCAGTTCACAGCACATGTATACCCAACCAGTCCATCCAGGAAGGTTATCCTTCTGATAGTTTAGTACAGTAGAGCAAGAGGCTCACACTTTAGCTAGTAGGAAGGTAGTTCTCCTCTAGTAGACTGGCAACCCACAAGATCCTGGAAGTGCTCACCACTATCTTGATCCTGCAGCACCCTCCCCCAAACTAAAAGGGATCATTTCGTGTTCATCACACTCCAGTTTCTTGTTAAAGGGTGGCATAACATATTAATACATATCATACCAAGCTATGTTTGAAACATTCTGTACAATCAAGTGAGTGCCCTACAACGATACCCTAATGGGGGATTCAAATATGAGTGTTGATATCACAATAGTCATCTGGTTGAATTTTGCAGCTCTTTCCATTCGGATAACCCCCCTCCGTACCAGCCACTAGGAATCACACAGAAAAAAGCTCAGTACTCAGATAAGAGGTATCAGAATATGCTTAGCACTGGGTCTCCACTGCCAAGACCATGCCCACATAGCATTTTTGAGATCAACCAATACAGTAGTGTAGGGGGAGGGATGAGTGAACCGGTTCGGATGAAACGGAATTCGCTCCGAATTTCAGGGAAAATTTTTTTGGTTCGTGCCGATCGAATTTTCCCTGAAATAAAAAAAAAAATGCCGGCATGGTGGGAGCGGGCAGGCCGGCTACGCTGTAGGCGGGCAGCAGCGTGGAGGCCGGCGCCGCTCTCAGCTGTCATCAGAGGGCGCGTCATCAGAGGGCGCCTGAGAGCGGTGCCGGCCTCCACGCTCCGACCTTGCAGGTAAGTGTTTGCTTTTTAAACAAATGCCGGCATGGTGGGAGCGGGCAGGCCAGCTGCGCTGTCAGCGGGCCGGCTCCCGCCGCCTGCTGACAGGCGTAGCCGGCCTGCCCGCTCCCACCATGCCGGCATTTTTTTTTTCATGAGCGATTCGTGAAAGTTCGATTCGGGCGAACCCGAATTTCTTGGGGAAATTCGGCGAATTGCCCGAATCGAACTTTCAAGAAGTTCGCTCATCTCTAAGGGGGACCACTCCTGCCCCTAGCCTATCTGAATGGCTGGGTTCAGGAGCAGGTCACAGCTACAGGGAAGCCAGTGATGCAGCCCCAGACATATACAGCATCATGGGAGCCAGCAGCAAAGGTGGGTTTACCAGTGGCCCTTTTTCAGTTTCACACATGGGGGCATACTAATTTTTGATGCCCTGGGGGTAGGTTAGCGGCCAGTTCTGTAGTCTTTTGGACTCCAGGGCCGGCCAGCACTGCTTTTGAGATGCTTTAACATGTAAAAGGTCTTTTACAGACTGCTACGTCTGTTATTAACCCAATAACCATCATAGAAACATAGAAACATAGAAGGTTGACGGCAGAAGGAGACCATACGGTCCATCTAGTCTGCCCTTATGTGTATACTGTATGTTCTCTTTATCTTAGGATAGATGTGTGCTTATCCCAGGCATGTTTAAATTCAGTGACTCTTGATGTTTCAACTACCTCTGCTGGAAGTTTGTTCCAAGCACCTACTACTCTTTCTGTAAAATAATATTTTCTAACATTGCTCCTGATCTTCCCCCCGACTAGCTTCAGGTTGTGCCCCCTTGTTCTATCGTTAAGTTTCTTCTTAAAAACACTTCCCTCCTGAACCTTATTCAATCCTTTCACATATTTAAAGGTCTCAATCATGTCCCCCCCTCTCCCTTCTTTCCTCCAGACTGTACAAATTAAGTTCTTTAAGTCTCTCCTGATAAGTTTTAAGTTTAAGTCCTTCCACCATTTTCGTTGCCCGCCTTTGGACACGTTCTATTTGAATAATGTCTTTTTGCAGGTAAGGTCTCCAGAACTGCACACAGTATTCTAGCTGTGGCCTTACCAGGGCTCTATACAGCGGCATCACAACCTCCCTCTTCCTACTGGTGATGCCTCGAGCTATGCAGCCGAGCATCCTGCTTGCTTTTCCCACTGCCTGGCTACACTGTCCACTCATCTTGCAGCTATCAGTAATCAGTACCCCTAAATCTCTCTCCTCCGAGGTCCTGGCTAACACAGTACTGACCATACGGTACTCAGAGCAGGGATTCCTTCTACCCAAGTGCATGATTTTACATTTAGAGACATTAAACTCTAGTTTCCACAGTTTTGACCATCTATCCAGTAAAGCTAAATCATTTTCCATGTTGCAGACACCTCCAGGAATATCCACCCTATTACTAACCTTTGTATCATCAGCAAACAGACAAACTTTTCCTACCAAGCCTTCTCCTATGTCACTTACAAATATATTAAAAAGAATGGGGCCCAGGACAGAGCCTTGCGGCACACCACTTGTAACTCGCCTTTGTTCAGATTGCACGCCATTTACAACAACGCTCTGATACCGATCCCTCAGCCAACTGGAAATCCACTGAACTATCCAGGGATTGAGTCCTACCTTCAATAACTTATCTATGAGCTCCTTATGTGGTACAGTGTCAAAGGCTTTGCTAAAATCCAGATAGGCGATATCCACAGCACCACCTTCATCTAACACTTTAGTGACATTGTCAAAGAAATCAACAAGATTGGTCTGACATGATCTGCCCTCAGTAAAGCCGTGCTGTTTTGGGTCCAATAGGTCATTTATTTTTAGATGGGAAATTATCTGTTTTTTTTAAGAGTGTTTCCATTAATTTGACCACTATAGATGTTAAACTAACTGGCCTGTAATTACTGGCTTCTTCTCTACTCCCCTTTTTATGGATTGGTATGACATTGGCCATTCTCCAATCATCTGGAACCTCACCAGTTGAAAGGGAATGGTTAAGTAAATCAGTTAGAGGGGCTGCAATCACAAACCTAAGTTCCCTTAGAATATCATAATCTCTTCTCCCACCATATGCCACCATTCACCTGTTTCCAGCTGTAGCCACAAATGTTGCATACAGTATAACTTGATGGTGTGTTGTTCACTGTTGTCCTTTATCTTGTGTTGCCTAATATTCTGTTATTACACTACATTACCACATATATATTTGATGTTGATATTTACATAATTTAAGTTTAATGGTTGAATGAAATACACTAATATATTTAATTCACTGCAAAATAAAATAGAAATAAGGTCAATTTAAGCTGTCCAGGTTGTAAAATAAATTCCTTGCTTTGTGAATGAGCACATATGACAGTGTGTACGAACATCCTGGAATCGGAGATAGAAAAGTCTGCTTGTAAGGAAAATAAATTAGACAAGCTATGGCAAGGGCAGGGGTGTCAGCTGGCCATGATGCTGGGGTCAGGGTTGTCTGCCTGCAGTCAAGACTGCAAATATTAAACACTAAAATGAAAGCAGCAAGGGCGAAATAGTCCTGATACAAAAGCTAAAAGGGGTGTAGAAGACAAACAAGATCTTCAATGGTAAACTGTTAAATCACATCAGAAAACCCGCTTTCATCACTTGCTACACATTCTCCTTACTAGCAGCAAAGCCTATGTAATTGTCGTCATGCTTACAGTGTTTGTTTCTTACCTTGTTTTACCCAATGTTCTTTTCCTGCCTTATGTTATAAGTGAAGCTCCATTTACCAATATCTTACGCAACGCTTATATTTATTTCTCTAGAATTCATTACGGAAAATAAAAACAAGGAATAAAATTAGGCAATGGAAAGAAGGCAAATCGTGGGGGTGTGGATATATTATGGGCTCTATGAGAAAGTCATGATTTGTCACTGTAGATAAGAAGATTTTGCAGTATATAGCAGATTGCGCAAGACATACATCCCGGCAATTGGGATTGATGAGTTGGGCGATTTGCAGCTCAGACAACCAATTATAGGTGAAGCATTTGAGGATTTTCTGAAATCCTGACTACTAGTCACTTGTTATAACGCAGTGAAGGGAATTTTGAATTTCATTTGGCAGTTATATAAAATCAAGAGCTGATGTAGATGGAAACGGAAAGAAAACTTTAATAACCACCATGAACGAAAAAAAAAACCTTATATGGCGATTATTATCAATCGTAACAGACACAGAGATATACTTTAAAATTGCTCAACATGGACATGTGACCAACGAACTGATATAATCTCAGAGATTGCTGGTAAAAGTATCCTATGTAAGAAAGCTGATGAATAATTCTTTTGCTATAGCAGAGGTAAAGTCAAATAGGACACAACCTCTCTCTTCTGGGTCGTCATGTCTTGAGATGCCCCACTGATTAATGACCAATAGGAGGCCTTAAAACAGACTTAATTACTCACCCGTCTGCACGTCCATGCCGCTCTTACACTCCACATACCCACTGGCAGCCAGTTCAGTTCATCGGGTGTGCATGCGTAGTGTGTGAATGCTTGACTAGGTGAACCCAATTGGTTGGCGGAGGAGAAGGCTGCAGTTGTCAATGTGGAGGATCCCGGAAGGTTGAGTATTAAAAGGCCATTTTCAGACTCCCTAGGGAGCAGAGCACCCAAAATGAGGATTCTGTGTGTGTGTGTGTGTGTGTGTGTGTGTGTGTGTGTGTGTGTGTGTGGGGGGGTCAGCAAACTAAAGTGTGAGAAGGTTTGGGGGAGCATGCAGAATGTAGCTTTAATTCAAGCCAGCATGGCCTTATTTACTGACCATAAGACAGGCATACACTGCTTAGGTGCAGGGGCCAGGAAAATTGCACCTGCTTCCCCAGAGGCAATTTAATCCCATTGAATCCCATTTCATTGGTGATTAGTGGTGAGACACAGGCAGCAGTGTAACCTTAATGTTGAGCTTAGGTATCGATTAAAACTTCAATACAGGTTTGCTTTACTTTATGTGTCAGGAGAAACCCTGTTGTTCAGCAGACTTTTTTACTTACCTTCCCTTTGCCATAACAGATCACCTTTGCCAGAAAAGCCTCCAGCTGCATAGATGACCCAAATCCCCCTAGGAAAGGGTTTCTCAACATGTTTTCTACAGTACAACCTCCAATTTTATTCATTATCTCAAAATCCACCCAATACTTCCAGGAGGGTATAGGTCACCTTTAAGAAGGAGCTATAAAGAGTATGCACTCCACCTGGCCAGTGGTGCAAGTCTTCCTATATGTTGCAAGTCTTTCTATACAGGTAAAAAACCTCCTTAAAGTGATTCAGCAGGCGAGATAAAAGCAAAGGGGAACTTAGCTTTTGGGCCCTGCCACTGATCAGTGTAGGTTCGGGGATCAGAAACTCACCTGAACGCACGATCCGCACCCTCGCCAAAGCCATTGCCACAAAACCATGCCACAGCCTGACCATGGGGATGGGATTGCAGCTTGCCATCCATCACAGGAGTGCTGCTACGTCTTCTCAATTCATTGCAATGGTAGTAGTAGGCCGAAGCCTCAATGAAGAGGGCATGGCCACAACCCCTGTGACTGATGGCAGGAGACATGGTCTGGCACGGAAGTTCTGGAGAATGGAATGTGAGGCTCTGAACGGGGCTGGATCACAGGCTGCGGTGTGGGCTTAGACACAGAGATCAGGTGAGTTCCTGATCCCTGGACCCGCACTGATCAGCGGAGCGGGACAAACGGCAGGTGCCCTTCTGTTATTATTTTTTTTATTTTGCCTGTAGAACTAAGTCTAATATACTTACAGTAAACCCTCTCTTTTCTTAAAATAAACCCATACCCTCACCTTCCACTGCTCAGTGCAGCAGCACTTTATGTTTGATTATTCTTTTCACCCCTTGTGGCCTTGAGCAATTGTTAAATTGACACCAATTGTTTGGAGTATCTTTGCAATGGGCGGAACTGTGTGATAAGTTGGTGACACAACTTTCCATATTTCCCTGTGGGCAGCAGTGGTGCAGGCTGGAGCCATCTTTTAAGCATCAGAGAACCTGCATAGAAGAGATTGCACAAAGCAGATTCAATTATAAGTGGAACAGAGTAAGTATATGTTCCCAATGGTTGAGAAGCTGTTGAGAAAGTGAGTGGGGGGAGGGGTAGGACTTTAACTTTATAATGTTTTCATTTTTAAAATGTACAGCACAAAGGACATTCTTCCAGCCTGTCCAGAAACGATTTTCTTTTTGTTCTGAAATCACGTTGCTGTTTACTATAAAGGTAAATAGTATTTTCTGTTTGCCGGACATGTAATTTATATCAATAGCCGTGTATAACAATGTTGTTGGAGGCGCTGTTTTCCTCTTTGTCACCGTGCACTCATTGATCCTCATATCCTCATAGCAGCAGATTGACAGCCGGGGTGTATTGGTCCGCTGTGCGCCTCCTGCACTTATCTCAGTCATTTATCCTGTAAAGAAGCAATTACCAGCTCCATCAAAGAAACATATTTCCAAATGAGGCTTTTTTTTAACAATAGCTCAGCAGCACTTCCACTTATTGTCTGACTGTGTAACCAAGAAGAAATTAGTTTTTCTTTCCTCCAGCCAGCCAGGGTCTTGCTAACCATTTTGAAATAGTTTATCATCCTACACAGTACATAAAAGTAAACCAGTCAGCTCATCCTGGCTGTTTGCAATAAAAAGCACTCGCTAATAAATGCAGATTTTCTTCACTTCACAAACAGTATTTTAATTGTAGTAAGTTCAGCAATGAAATCCAGTTGAATTATTTTCATTTCTGCTAGACATCTTGGAAATGCATGCCAAATATTAACTTAGGAGAAATATCAAATATTTATTATATGATGCAAACAGCTTCTAAATGTATCCCCCCCCCTCTTTCTTTAAATAAATAAATAAATATATATATATATATATATATATATATATATATATATATATATATATATTAATTTTGTCATTTCGCTCTGCGACATATGAAATTAGCACATAAACATAATCATCAAATTGTTAAGTTAACAGGATTGTCCAGGCAAAGCCAAATAAAAGCCTATACTCACCTTTTGTCCTCCTGCAGCTTTTCAGTGCAGGTCCAGTGTGTCCGTCCAGATCCGCCATCCAGCACCAACATCTTCATATTTACCAAGGGCAAGGATCCAGCTATTCCTACAGCCTTGTTTATGCTCCCACACCCCTACTCTATTCATTGCAGTGGTTGGGGCGTGCCAAGGCCGGATTGGCACATCCCATCCAGGCACCCCTTTCTATTGCCATGAATGGTGTAGGAGTAATGACTAAGGGAGTAAAGACTATGAAATGATGTAGCCTACTATCATGTAGCGTCGGCACTGACAGCATCACCAGTATTACACCAGTACTAGACCCCAGGTGCTTCCAGTGTTCACTCAGCAGAGTTTTGGGAGGCCCTGAGAGGTGGGCGCTCCATGCAATGGTAAAGCACGCCACTGTGCCCGCTGCTGGACAATGGAATTGCTCGTTGACAGTAAGTATGAAGATGGCTGCACTGCATGGAGGATCTGTGGAGGACAAAAGGTAAGTATAGACTTTTTTAGATAATGCCTGGACAGATATTTTGTAGTAATGTAATGTAGATGTAATACAAGCATATAAATGATCATTGAATTTCAAGTAATGTACATCATTGTATGCGTGCCGACTTGGCAGCTTAGATAGGTGGGGATTGTCTAAAAATTAAGGATGGTCTTAAATAAGGATGGTTTCTACCAAAGAGGTTAAACATTTGTAAAGATTTTGATTGTCATCCAATACTAAGCTCCTGTCACTGTGCACATTATTTTTATTTGAGTCATATGCAAATCCCTGACTTGTCTGTGGACATGGTTTTGGGTAATAGAAATATTTAGTAAACATATTCTCCTCTCCCATAAAGGCTTTTGTAGTTTACTGAACACTTCCAGTTATTCTTACTGGTGTAACTGAACCATATTTGATCTATAGGAAAAATAAAAACCTGTAAACACAGAAATAACTCCAAATAACTGCCACAGAGCAAAAAGTTCTCTTTCTAATATTCCAAATATCATTCTCTAAGATCTTTCCACCATGAGACTATGAGGTCCAAAAAACAAATGTGAGTGCAAACTTGGAATAAATAGGTTTTCCTTTATTGAAAACAGTATTGCACTATGGTCCATATGGTCTATGGTCTATGGTACCTCTACGACAGTGTGTCATTCCCCCATCCCGTCCCCATATGCAGTGTGGCATTCCCTCATCCCATTCCCACAGGCAGTGTGGCATTCCCCTCCACCATACCATTCCCATATACAGCATGGCATTACCCTCTATTCCATATGCAGTGGGGCATTCCCCCATCTCATTCATATAGGCAGTGTGGCATCCCCCCCATCCCATATGCAGTGTGTCATTCCCCCATCCCATATGCAGTGTGTCATTCCCCCATCCCGTCCCCATATGCAGTGTGTCATTCCCCCATCCCGTCCCCATATGCAGTGTGTCATTCCCCCATCCCGTCCCCATATGCACTGTGTCATTCCCCCATCCGGTCACCATATGCAGTGTGGCATTCCCTCATCCCATTCCCATAGGCAGTGTGGCATTCCCCCCCATACCATTTCCATAGGCAGTGGGGCATTCCCCTCCACTCATACCATCCCCATATACAGCATGGCATTACCCTCTATTGAGGACAATGGACACAGACGCAGGCCATGGCCATCAGCTGCACAGACCCGAGTGTTTGTGTCCCCAGAAGCAGTGGCGGTTCCGGCAGCAGCCAGAGCAGGGACAGCGGGCAGTTACCCCGCTCTCTCCCTGCCTTCCTCGCCTGCTGCTCTTTCATCATCTGGCCTCCTGCTGGACACAGCGTGGGAGCGATGCTTTTGTAAGTATATCTTTTTTTTACATTTTTTGACATTTCCCCCACTTTTGGGGAAAATGGTGCGTCTTATAGGGAGAAAAATATAGTAGTTTTGAGAAGGTGGCTAGGCATGAGAAGGAACCTAGAATAGTATATTGCTTCAAGGATCTCTGCAGATGCCAGAATGACTCTTGCCGAATGAGTCAACACCAAATAAATCTGGATAAACTACATTTATGCCTGTTACAGAGACCCTCGCACTGACAGCTCCAGCGCCAGCATATCACTTCTAGTGCCAAGAGACCTTACCTGCATCCAGAGCCAATCTTTCCCTTGTTCAGGTGGACCCACCTTTGTGTGGTTGGCCCTGGACAGCAAAATAGTTCTCAAGCAATATTTTTAACCCTGAAAAAGTCCTAAAATTATAATTTTTTTTATGTGGAAATGCCAAATAAAATCAGAACCTGTATACTTTACTTGCGCAGAAGGTTAAGCGGCCTTTTAGAAACGATGGGCATTTTTCAATTTCGCCTAATAATGTTACTGATGTAGCACTAACCTTCAGAATCCTTGTAGACCTCTAGCGCTAGCCACGATCTTTAAGAAATGTAATTTTAAAAACTTCCAAGAATGCTTGAAATTCCCTCAGGTTGGCTAAGAGTTATTTTATTTATGAAGTGGGAGTAGCGAGCAAATTCTCTACCCAGGGGATTTCTCTTGTATGTTTGATACACCTTTATTGTGAGATCTGAACTGACTGAAGTTTGGACTTTGAACATTAAAGTCTTCAAACACTAAAAAAGTAAAATAAAAGTTAGATTAATCGAGAAGAAAAAAGTAAAATAAAAGTTAGATTAATCGAGAAGAAAAAAATAACCCAGCAATTCATTTTTCTTATTTTCTTTTTCGTTTTAATTGTATTTACTTTAATATCTTAATTAACTATATTACTTCATGGCTTGAGCAGAAGTCTCTTCAGAGTATTTGTACTAAATAGTGGGTGGGTGAACCCGAACCGCAAAGTTTGGATCTGCGCCAGTTAGTCGAAGTCTGTGCTGGGGATCGGCTTTCAACTGGAACACTGAAGCTGATTGGTGGGCTGCTGAGCTGAGCTTCTAGCAGGCTGTCCATCTCACTGCCCCCCCCCCCCGCTCCAAAACAATCAGGAAGGGGAGTATGCAGGGCCAGGCCATGATGGGGGATGGCCACAAGCTGCGAGAACAGCTGCCAGCAGGCAGGCAGAAGCACACCACTCTGCCTGCTACAGAGGATGGTGGGGGGCGCTGTCACAGTCTAATACCGAGGATGGTGGGGGGCTCTGTCACAGTCTAATACAGAGGATAGTGGGGGGCTCTGTCACAGTCTAATAGAGTGGATAGGGGTTGTTCTGATCTCCTAGATGTTTTCTCTCCTGCTCAGAACTCCCAACACTCCAAAAACAATTTACTCTGGGTTGGGGCCTTTACAACTCTGATCCCACCCATTTATAAACATTATTATTTTATTAACATAGCAGACATATGTCTCACATGGATGGTCCATGGGCTGGTCCCTTTTTTCAGGTCACTGAACCGTAACATGCCAGCATGGTCCACGTGCCCTGCAAAATCTGAAGACACACCAATGCCAGGAATGTCCTCCAGGCATTTAATAAAGCACATAAAAAATACAGGTCCAGTAATATAAAAATCCAATGCGAACATGACTATGGCATCCATAAGCATTTTGGGTGAGTTACCTTTTGACTAAGGACATGGTATTCTTTTAAAACACATCATACGTTTTTATTGTGGGACCTGTATTTTTTATGGGCTTTATTAAAAGCTAGGTTTTATGACCAGGGACCGCAGAGCACTGGATCATTATTTTGTATCCCTTTTAGCAGTTTGGGGTTTTCAGGATCTTTGGATTTCATAATGCCCAGGCAAAAATAAAACATATTCATATATAGTCACAATTTGTCCAGCACAGCTCCACAGGTCCACCATCTGGTTCCACTGGTTGAAAATATACTGCGAGTGGAGAACTAGCACTAGTGATGTTTTTCTCTGGTCTAAGTTGGCAGCTGTGGTTGAGTCTAGCCCCGCAGCATACCCACTCTGTTCTCCTTGAGTTTTTCCACCCGTGGGCCTGGGCAGTGGGAGCTTCACATAGCTGTTGCTTGTGATGCAGTAGGTGATGGGATTTTAATCTATTTTTATGTTTTCTTTTGGAGTCCCAGCTGATAAGCTTTTTTCTGTGGTGAAGCGAAAGTGGCTCAAAGAGACTAATGCTCCAACTAATACTCTACCAGTTTTCGATGAATTCTTTGCTACGATAACTTGTTGCCAGCATAACATGTAAGGAATAACTTGGTGTTGTTTAAAATAAAATATGATCAGACCAAAGTAGGTTCTCATCGTTTCTATTCTGAAAAAAATAATCTGTTAAATGGCAGCTGGGGGCACTTGGAGAACATGGAGTAGGCTGTTCATACCTTTAACTCTTTACTTCTTGAGAATTGTGGAAGAGGTGCAGTAGATGGCATTAGTGACTTGTTCCTTTTAGTTTTAAACATCCCTTTTTTATGGTTTTTCTCTAAGGTTTTTTTGTCTGTTTACCAATGGGGAGATTTTTCAGGGATGTCCCACTTTCAAGCAATTATTAGACATTTAATCACAGCCAAATGAACAATTAAAAGTGTTTCCCAACCTGTCCAATCATTTTTTCTTTAACCCAAAACACAGCCAAAGCTGGTTTTCTGACAGGCATTAGATTGCCCGCTTTAGTCGTACTAAAGCTGCTGAATGAGGCAACTGTCATCTCATGTCTGTACCTTCACACAGACAGTCAGTTACTAGTAATTCCTATTGAGGCAGCTGTCTCTAATAATCAAAAGAAAGGGGGTTTTTTTATGTGGAGTTAACTCAATATTTTTAGTACAACTGACTTGATGACTAGCCAACCTTGTTGTGTGTGGGAGGCATCAGCGCTAATGTACTTCTGAATGGTATCAGTATTCCTTCTTATTCTGCTGACTGAGGCATTAGAGACCTTTGACAGTATTTGAGGAAAGAACAAAGATTTCCACAAGTATGTGTCATAAAATCACCATGGAGGGTGAGTAAGAAGTATAAGCTCTAAAAATATACAAAATTCATGGTGGGTCTAGCGGGTTTGGCAGTAGGCGTCTCTACTTTCCAGTGTTTTTTAGCCTAAGGAATCCTAGAACTACATACTGAAATATTAATTTAATGAGATAATAAACATGACAAAGGCACCAAAATGAAGGCTGAATTCCAGAACTTGAGGCATTTAACTTCCACCCATCTCATGTATGAATGAACCCCATGGTGCACTGAAAGATAAAAGGCAGCATCTAATTGGCTGCTATCCTGGCCATTTATGCCTCAGACATATTGATTGATGAGCTTCATCGTAAATAAATAATGTGAAGATATTACACGTGGGAAGAAAATATACACCCTGCTCTGGGAAAGCCTACACATCCCACTGAAGCGTAAAATAGCTGTAAACATGTGAGTATGGCAAAGGTTTTTCTGGTATTTGACAAGAAGTTTTGTAACCTTTAAGGAACCTCAAACATGTTCAGTTTAACATAAAGTGGATATGAGTTTTACATTTAAATGTTTTTGGTGCTATATGTGACCCACTTGAATGATAATGGCTTACTGTATCAAAACATTTTAAATAAATGTGCCCCAACTTGGAATATTTAGCTTTTTTAGTACCCGTGTTGTTATTGTGTAACCATCTTTCGATGAGAATAAATGAGAAGTGCGTTAAAGTGGAATAAAAATCGAAGACAAATTTTAGGTCCACCATCTAAGGTCCCTAGGGGGGCATCCTTGCTCTCTGTGCATAACCTCTGCCAATTTTGACCATTGCCGGAACCCAGAAGGTAAGTGCTTAGCTTATTCTCCAGCTAGATAGACCAACTGAGAGGCATTCCAACGTGAATGCTTGCTGGGGATGTTAGGCAGTAGACCAAAAGTCTGATAAGCTTTTGCTTTACTTTAAGATCTAAATGAAGGCAGAAAAAAGTATAAATATTTCCTGCTTTTGCAGTTGTGTAGGATAGGTGTGTGGTGTGTGCAGCAGTACCTTCAGTTTTACATTCAATACAGCCTATAAATAGTCATAACCCCTCATGGGCTTAGATCTATCTATTGTGTTGAATATGTGAAATATGTATGCCCCAAATGTCATATTTTCAAGTACGACCCACATAAACAGCGGTGCCTGGATGTGAGGTTTCCATGTGCATTTGCCAATGTATGCAACCAAGAACCCTGTTTTAAACCGGACCTTCACTCTGAATCTGAATAAAAATCATCCTACCTGCATATACTGCATTTCATTTTCTGAGCCTTTAAACATGGAGTATTTAGCTGCCACATGGAGTCTCCAGCTGCCTGCAAACAGGAAATGCCTTCTGACTGTGCTACTCTGCATTCTGGGATTGCTGTCCTTTTCCCGACCCCAGCTCTGCTCTGTCTGCACAAAGCACAGCTATAACCCGCCCCCCTGTGCTTTTGCCCCACTCTCCTTCCTCAGTATGTGATGCTTCTGAGGCAAGATGGCGGCGCCCGTATCCTAGAGTCCTGAACAGAGTTGCAGCCCGGTGGAGGAAAGAATAAAAAGTGACTAGAAACGTAAAATCTATTAATTTTGAATGCTGGGGAATAGTTTTTTAAGGGTTTGGGCTTTTTATTTAATGGTGCTGAAGGTCCGGTTTAAACCAGATCTTAGAGAAAGATTATAGGATCTATTGCTGAGTGACAATGTTTAAGTTCTTAGGTACATTTACACAGTATGACTCCTGAACAAAATATCGCTATAGCCATCGTACATGCAAGTCCTGAATGATCAGATGACTTGCACACCCGATCGTAATTAAGATTGCTTTCGAGGTATTTGTTTAGTCCTGTTTATAGCCGATTTTTGCTTCTACATGCCAAAGTTACAGCGATGAATAAGAAATTTATCTCGAAAAAGTATCTCGTTGCCTGGCTCCCAAATTATGTAAACAATTATATCTAATATCTCCTGGAACCAATATGGCCAAATATGCGAACAATTATTATAAAAAACATCAATAGAAATATCAATGATTAATACAATAATAACTTCTGCCTGGCGAAGCCAGATGTATGTAGACAATATAATAACTAAAATAGTAATAATATATATATTGTGGTAAATTGTATCAAAATGTCTATTCCTTCCCTGCTTGGCTGTATAAAGCACAATCCGGCCCGGGTTTTTCAGGACCCGGGTCACTTCCCCAATTCCCTAACAGGTTGTTACATGTTCTAAGGCCCGCCACAAGTGTGCACGCTGATTACAGGGGAAGCCTGTATAAGAAGAGAGCACACGGCCTTTCCTTGAGAGATGACCAGCCTGTTGGAGTGAGCCCAGGCTGAGCTGCACCGTGGTGAAGGATAGCACTGGACATTGAGCAGAGGGCTGATACGCCCTGTAAAGTGGACTGGAATTGATCAGCTTGCTGTTGTACCCAGCCCAGGACTATTTGGTTGGTGAAGTAACCCTTTTTGTTTACTGCATTTATGCTGCAATCTTTGGACTATCTACTGAACTTTGCTGAATAAAAGCCGTTTTGCCGTTCAAATCCGTTGTCCGTCACTGCTGATTGTTTGCCCGCTTACAATATATACATATATATATATCCTGCCTGGATGGACTAAAATAGGCAAACAAATATATATAAATATAATAATAATGACTGGCCAATGGTAATGCAATGGATACACGCAAAAGATTGTATGATCTTTTAGATATCTGGTAAATCAAAGAACACAGACAAATGGTAAATAAAGAGATATATTGTTGGTAAAATAACACAAGATGCAATCAAATCTTACAAAACAACAAGATACCACACGCTATGATTCAGAGTTATGTGACTGGCATACATATATACAGTGATTAAGGCTGACTTAAGAGCATTACCTGACCAGCAACTGATACAATTACCCTCCTGACAGGAGAACTCACAAGCTTGCAGCCTTGGCCTCCTTTCTTTCTCTTAGGACCCCATCTCCTCCACTATCTCGCCCTCCCCTTCCTAAGGCCTCCCTCTTTCAGTTATACCCTGATATTACTTTAATGTCCAGACTTGCCCTGCCAGACTCCCTACCCTGTGAACCTGTTTTGCTGGACTCTAGGTGGGCAAGTATCAGAATTTCCTGGCCACTGAAACTGGCCAATGAAACTGGGTTTGAATATTCTCAATAACTGCCCTCCCAAACTTGATTTGGAACCAGTTTTTTTATTAGAGTGGGGGAAAGGAATGTCAATCCTCTTGTATGACTATGTATGCCTGCTCAAATGCAACTGATTATACATAGCGAGAGATACAAATAAATGAAAACAATATTTTAACAATATTAATTTTCCCTAAAGGCCCCTTATTTACATATCATTCCATGGAAACAGGCCTTTATGTGCTGTCTGCAATTATTCACCCAGCCTACATGTACCATCCAGGTCCGTTGTAAATTGACTGAGCAACTGTCATCTCTTTCATATGCAGTTACATGAACCAAAATTAATGTTACATAGGACTGCTGTCTTGGCCTCTGTACAGTTGCATGGCTATAGCTGGGTTCAGAGACTACAAATCAATGTCTACACAGGCATACCATAGAGCTTGACCACACTGACTTCATGCAGCCTTGGGGTAATCAATATGCCTGGCTAGTCCGCGCTTTCTGCTCTGGAGCTTGGCTGCTGCTGCACCATCTTGTTGCAAAGAGAATCTTAAGATGTAGAGATTTAGTAAATCCCTAGTTTTACAAGAACCCCATAGGTTCTAAATATCAGTGGTTTACTGTTTATATAATTAAGCTAGCAGATCATTATGTATGGTTGGTGTCAGCTTACATACACCCATCAGTTTACCTACTGTATATATAATATATATAATATAATATATATATATATATATATATATATAAGCGGGCTACACAGAATATTGAAGCAAAGTACTGGAGTTAGTTTTAGTGAACATTCTTTGTTCTTAGTTCAGCACATAAATAAAAGATTAAGGGTCTACTTTTTGTGCTGAACTTTACAATATTTGACATGTTATTGCACGCAAAGTGAACAAAATGTGAAGCATGAACGTTATTTTTTGATGATTCAGAATATTGAATTCCAAATTAATCAGGGGAAAAGATTAGCGCAATATCCGCCTAACCGACTTTAAGACCCGCTAGTAAATACGGCCTCTCGTGTCTACTTAAATGTTATAATCAGCCTCTACAATGAGAAGATTTAATGTATGGGCCTTGTTGCTATATACACATCCATTCACATATCTATAGAGCCATCTCATGTGTTTTTTTTTTAAGATCCACCACGAAAAAAATAGATGATTATAGAACAGCTTAGCCTATTATTGACAAGTACTCACTGTGGGGCTCTTTAACAGATATTGCCCTAATAATTGCATTGTGTATGGCAAGTAAGTCTGTTACTGGTTCATAATTAGGACTTAAAAAACTGTCTCTGATCTATTAAATGCGGCCCATATACCGCTAGTTTGGAGTGTAATGATTTAACATGTAATGGAATCTGAATGGCACGCGCTATGCATACCCACACCAGATAAACCTATGAAAAGACACACAAGCCAGCCAGATGCAGCGGATGCTGCTGAGGTCCACACATGTAATGTGGAAATGCTGGAAAGGCAACATGTCAGGTTAAACAGGGGCTGGTGGCTGCTCCTCTTTAAATTGGACCTAAATCTATAACATTCCCAGGCCAATTGATTCCCCCCCTCCCCCCCGGGGGATCCAGAATTGGGATGAACCCAATGGCAATAATAAGGCAGTAAGCAGCTCACCTGATGCCTGTCCTATATGCCTCTCCTCCTGTTCCGGCAGTGCAGGACAGAAGCTGTAGCAGGGATCCAAAATCCTCTCTTTTCAATTTCAATCCTCCAGGACCACACAAAAAAGTTGTGCCATGACGTGCTCTTCCCAGCTCAGCCACCACACAGACCTTAAAGTAAAGAAAGATGCTTTGCTTACAATTTATAAGCTATTTACGTATAATTGGAGATGTTGAGATGCTTTGAAATGGCTCGTTTTTTACACTGTTATCAAGGGGGATAAGGGGGAAGCAAGTCAGTGTGGTCCTTTAACTATGCATTTGGAGGTTTATATACATATGTCAAATTTAACTTTACACACACAACTAAAGGGCAACCAACCAGCAAAACTGAATGAAATCTGGAGTCGCTTATAAGGTTGGTAGGTCCCAAGAGTGAGAATCTTTAATGATAAGTCCACTGGTTGACTAAATGACTCTATAAAAACGTATTTTCTTGTGGATCCTGCAAGAAGAACACATGAAGGGTGAAGAATATGTGCTTGTTTACCTCCTACGCACCCCCCTCATCTCTCTACAGAAGCTGGTGCTGTGTTTTGCGCTCCAGGTTTCCAAGCTGTCTCTTCAGTTGCAGCCTCCAAGCAGGAATAGTAAAATACAAGTACAGTAGGAAAATTGATAAAACATTGTAGCCGCTCTAGAGCTTTGCTGAATTTTAAAACAGGGCCAAGGACTGAAGTTTGAACATTGGCAGTCATAGCACAGACTGGATAAGGGAAACGTTCAGCTTTCTTTTGACTCTCCGTTTCTGCGTCCCTTTGTTTATGTGAAAGCAAGACATGGAGAAGGGGAAGCAACACTTAAGGACATGGCTGGTAAATCAGTCTGAAGGTTATTTGATTTTCCACGATTGCATTTTCCCCCCTCATTTGTTTAAATATGAAATTCAGCCATGGGTTTCTGTTTTTTTTAACGTACTGCAGAGAGTATAATTAGAGTTGTTATCTGCTATAAATCACAAGAGGAATTACAGCTGTGCGTAGAATACAAGACCATCTTTAAAGAGGGCCCTGTTTAAGTCAACATACTGTGCGGGGATAGCCTGGGGATAATCCAAGTTTTTCACATTTCATAAGGCCTGCTGTTTGCCTGTTTAGATTTGCAAATTAATTACAACACAATAGTAAACAGTTTTAATCTTTCTGGAATATATTTTAGACTGTGGATATATACCATGCATGATGTCTGTCCAATAGGGACATTCCTAATTGGGAATGCAACCGGATGCATGTCTAGCCGCTCAATATTAACAATTACTTTACTACAAGTCAGTTTAAAGCATTTTAATGTTCATTAAATAATTATTTCATGTATTATTACAAGAAAGTGATTTTCTAATAGTCCCTGTAATGTTAGCCCAAATAATAAGGTATTCAGACAAAGTTTTCATATGTACTAACAACTCTTCTCTCCTGTTAAAATAGACCTAATGTCAAAAAGTTATTTAGACTCACTTAAAGTGGACCAACACCCAGGGGTGATCGGCCCGGGAATCTATAAGATTCCCGGGCCGATCACCTCCCTCACCGCGGGACATCCGAGATCGGGATGTCCCGCAGGGTGAAACCCCCCCAAAACCCCCCAAAAAACCCGCCGCCTCCCGCGCGCCCCTCTAGACGTGCGCGCGCCCTGTAAGAGTGACGTGCGGGAGGCGGCGGCGGCGGACGCGCTGTCTTGTCCGTTGCTGTCACCCGCTTGTCCGTCGGCGGGGATTGGACGGCGCGGTCACGTGGGAGCGTGGTGAGGTGAGTTTTTGAGGCTTTCTGGGGGGTTTCACAAAGTGGACCAAAACCCAGGATAGTCAAAATCCTGGGTGCTGGTCCACTTTAACCTTCTCTCTCCAGGATATCCTGATTTGGGATGCTGCTTCATTTAAAGTGGACCAAAACTATCCTGGATTTGGTCCTTTTCCCTGGGGCACCCCGATCGGGGGATGTCCCGCTGTGTGAAACCCCCCAGATCGCCAATGCCAACTCACGTCTTCCTGGTCCTACGGCGCATGGGCTTCCGCTCGTCAAATCAGCATGCTCTGAGACGCTGACATCACATTGTTTAAGCCTTCATCTAAGGCCAGTGGAGCATGCCCGCGCCCGACATTCACAAATGCCTGGTGCGGGCACGCGCCCTGGTAGAGGGATAGTGGGGATGTGGGCGCGCCTCGCACATGCGCCGTTGGACCAGGAAACAAGGTAAGTGTATGGGGCGACCTGGGGGGTTTCACACAGTGGGGCATCCTGATTTTGGATGCCCCGGGGGGGGAGAATCGATCAATCGAACCTTATAGATTTCCAGGCCAATCGGCGTGGGTTTTGGGGCACTTTAAAATGGCTAACTACTCTTCTCTCCTGTTAAAACAGACCTAAAGTCAAAAAGTTATTTAGATGCACTGAACCTCCTCTCCCCTGGACATACTGATTTGGGATGCTACTTTATTTAAAATAAAAATTTAATCCCTGAAAATTGACTAGATTTATTATTTAGAGTGGGCATCTGAAATCAACTTCAACTTAAAGTGGACCTTCACCCTAAATAAGAGGCTATTTTGTATGTTTCCCCCACCTCTTACATACAGATTGCCTACATTAAAAATCATCCTACCTGCACCTGTTGCCTTTTTTTAACCTTTTAACGTCCAAGATGGCAGCCCATGGAGTTTCAGACTGCCTGCAGAGAGGACGTGACTTCTGATTGTGCTGCTCTGCATTCTGGGATTGCTGACCCTTTCCTGACCTTAGCTCTGCTCTGTCTGTGCGAAGCACAGTTATAACCCCATCCCCTAAAACAGGTTGCTAAAGAGGCAACTTAACTTAACTTTGTGCCTTGGAAAAGCGCTGGCACAGCATAATTATTTAAAGAGGAACAAAACCCTTAAGGCTTGGTTCTGGAGTCTAAAAGTCTCTGGGGTCAAATGACTCCCTGTGCCCAGGCATTCTGATATGGAATGCCCCGCTCTAGGAACCCCCTCCTCCCCAGGTTCACCCAGTATACTTGTGATCCCACAGGTGCATGCGTGGGTTGCAGCGCCATCCTTCCAGGTCTATGTATGATCCTGTGCCAGGCCGATCTGTATGGTCGCAGGCATGCACAGCTGGAGGGAAGAGGCTCAATGGATGCCACCCACTCCCAGGGCTCTATTCCGGCTCTGAGTATAAGCAGTGTTCTATGCTATTCATTCATATGCCTGTCATAGAATGCTGATTGGACAAGAGCCTGCGAATGGATCATGGGATAGCCAATTAGGAGGATAAACTAGGCAATTCTGGGGGTTTCTCACATCAAGGACATGCCAATTTAGGATGCCCCCTGCAAATGGGTCCACTTCACATCATTACAGATGCACAGTTTTTCAAGGCCTCTCAGGTCTCGTTTACCAGGCACAATGGATAACAAATAAAAAACACACGTGCAGACATAAGACACCCAAAAGACCAGAAATAAAAACAATAAAATAAATAAATAAATAATTATTATTAAATAAATGATTATTCACCAGGTTTGTATGCCCATGCTGTTATTGTGCCCCACATAAATGCCAGTAGCCAATTAATTACACGTTTCTGGTGTCATGCATGTCACAGGCATGCCGGGCAGGCGAATCTGACTGGTCAACAGTGGACAGAAAGGGTTTCCTACTTATTTGTACCTGGAGGGACAAATTGATTGGGGGGGGGGGGGGGGGGCTTATTTTACTTTAGGTCCACTGTAAGTTATGTACGAGCTGAAGACACCACTTGACTTTCCCTAACATCATGTCTTGGGCAAAACATGGCCCAATAGACTGGAAAAAACAATCCATTAATCCTCAGTAGAATAGAGGGAGCAAAGAGGGGCTAATCAGTTTAATATACCTTAAATAATTATTGTAAGTGCAAATAAACTCATCAGGGGTTTTAAATTCAAGTACAAGTGATGGCAAGCTGAATTGTGGTATATGGCAAGATCACTTTCAGTATTCCCTGAACCATTTCTTTTCATATTGGTGCCCCATGTATTTCATCCAGGATCAACTTCATCAGGAATGATAAGCTAACTGGGTGGGGTCTAATTTATACCTTTATGGTAATCATCATCAAGATTATTCATATAATATATGTGTTCTGTAATAAACTAGCTCACTAGTTAAACATTCTTTTTATTGTTCTCTAAATGTATTTATCTCTTCATAGCAAAATAACTTTAAGTTATTTTGCAGTAAAAATGCAAACCATATCTAATAAGTATAACAATGCATGCATATGGTTTACATTGCCGTTCACTTACAATGCTGGAGCTGAGGATAATTTATTAGCTATTCATCAAGTATTATTAAAAACCGAACAGCAGCGCTAGGAAGTACCATCATGATAAAGTCATCGCTATTGATTGTGTACGCAATGTAATTTTTACTACCCAGAAATAAAACACTAAAAGTGGAACTGCGAGATATTAAATAAGAAATAGGGACAACGGAATTGCAGCCGCTGCCGTTCTCTTTGTGTCTCCAGTCTCCAATCATATTAAAGACTTAGCTTATATAAAGTGCAAGTGAATTGTTTACATTTAGATCTCAAGTCTGAAGTCTAGTCTTGGAGTAACCCCCTCCTTGTCTTCACCCACCCCTGGCCTGGATGAGGGGTTACAAAGATAAAAAAAACCCTTACCTTACCCGTGATGCAGTGTCATACTCCCAGGCACGTGCGGCTGCCACACAGAAATAACACAAAGCGGCATCCCCCACTATGTGCGCGTTCTAACCATTTATATGAAAGGGGTGGCAGGGCCGTGCACAGAGCAGGAATGTCTCTCTGTGCTCTCTCCTTTAAGATGGCGGCCCCTAGGACCTGGAGCAATGAGAGAGTGGGTATGGACCCCAGGCGAGGTAAGGGTTTTTTTTGCTTTGTAACCACTCCGTCCTGCAATTCTATTGAGAATTGATTATTTCTTTCTGGTCTATTGGGTCTCTGCTTTTCACAAATATTGGCTGGAAAATAGTACAAGGGTGTACACATGTTTTTGTTAACCATTGTGCCTTTTAAAGGGATCCTGAGTGGCCTTGAAACATTAATGCAATTAGATCAATGATGATCGAATTAAGGAGAAGAAACTGCTTAAACTGAAACAACAACCATCTTTCACAAAATAGGGCACAAAGTGGCACCCGAATTGCAGTGTATTAAATTATGAAATTGTTCTGTTATGGTCAGAAACAGCTGTGGGATCACTGTGACTTGCCATTCTCGCTCACACTAAGAGCTCCAAGGGACAGAGTGGCTTTTATATCACTTATTTGTGTTGTCCTGGAAGAAATGAAAATGAAAGGGGGGCAAACTTTGAAGCCCTGCTACAGCTTTTACTTAGTGTTGCAGGAAATGGATGAGAGGTCCATGGGACAGGAATCAGGTAAGATGCTCCCTGCCTTATTATTGTTGTTGAGTTTACACTTCAACCATTTAGACGCCAAGCAGGTAGAATCTATGTGCTTGCTTCTCCTACTAATAAATGCCAACTATGCAGATTCTACGTTTTTGCCTCATTTGTGGCCAAAAATAAAAAATGCTCACCTCCATCAGGGATCCAGTGCTGGGGGTCTCCGCTTCCTCGGGGGCCTCCAATCTCCGCCTTTTTGTTGTCTTCAGAGGAGCAGAGAACACCTGCTCATTGGCGGGTGTGAGGTGACGTCAGCTCACTTAGCCAGTAAAAAGGGTCCCTCCCTGCGGCAGGAGTGAACAGAGAAGCCAGAGTGATCGGCAGAAGCCGGGCACGGGTGGTTTCTGATGATCACTTTTGGTTAAAGATCAACAGTGTGGGACAGCAGTGATTGGTGATGGAAGGAGGCGAGTAGAAGAAAAAAGAAATGAAAGGATTTTTTGTGTGTTTGCTTTTTGCACATTTAACCCTTTGTGAACTGGTAAGGGGTTCTTCAGATCCCTATACTAGTTCAAAGGGCAGGAGGGGCTGGAAACGCACTCGTCAGCAAGCAGGTCATGGCAGCCACTTTGAAACCAGTTCAGGAGTAGACTAGCTAAGGACTAGTAACCAAATAGGAAACTTTTCCGCCAATCAACCCAATTTGTGTGTCGTGTCTTATCGACTACTGTACCAGTTAATAACTAATTGGCTCTCTCTATCGTGATGTGAATACTTTTACAATACAATATATTTAGGAGGCTTAAAGCTGGATATTCATACACCAAGGTTATCACAAACTGATCTCCTAGGCTTGAACATAGCCAATGTAATGGCATGGTCTGGACTTAGCTAAGATGCAGGTTGAAACCCAAACCCTTATGCGAATTTGAATAATAAGATCCGTGAGTAAGCTTTTATCTACTAACATACTTATCTACTGTTTAGATCTCATCATAGGGATCCCCCTTTCTGGTCTATAAGATAGCAAATATCAATGTTGGCTTGTTTCTGTTCTATGTCCAGCCAAAACTTTTAATTTTTATTACATGAGTAAGATTGAATTGCAAGCAGTTTAGTTCTCCTTTTGCTTTTGGTCAGGGGCATAGCTAGGGGGGAGCGGGGGGGCCACTTGCCCTGGGTGCAGCAAAAAAAGGGTGCCTGAGAACAGGTGGGGGTGCCGTTTCGAATCTTTGCCCCAGGTGCCAGAAAGCCTTGCTACTCCTCTGCTTTTGGTGACCCCATTGTGGATGTTTAGATGAACTTCCTGCCTACATTGACCTAACTGGAAGGTTCTTGAATCCATATAAAAGTCTCAGAGTGGCAGGAACCTATATTTTGTGATGGCTAACCCCTTACTTTTATTTTTGATGAGCGTTTGTTCTTTGTCCAGAATGGAATCACCGGTGTTGCTAAATGCTTACTAAGCAAAAAATAGAAATCCCTTTGACCTGCACTACACAGTTGATGGAGTTGGAGAAAAAAATGCTTACATGAAACTCTTATAATTCAAATCCGCCCTAACCTTAAGAGATTAAAAAATTAAAACCTAAACGTATTTATTCAATTTGATTGCACATGAGCACCTATAGGCTTTTTTATGCCTGTAGGATAAATTGTGGAATTTGTACTTTTGTACTTTTTGCAACTAAAGCATATATGCCATGTGTTTGTAATGTATGATAACACAGATTACTAAAAATATCTCCAATAAATTGCTATATTCGGAGCCTTAAGTCAGCAGAAAAAAGAGAATATTAAACTACCTTTTGCATGGCCCCCTCTCTCTCCTGTCCGATTTCTGGCCTCCTTATCGGCAGAAACACATTTTTCTTAATCACCAACAACTGGCTGCACCTGTAGTTAAGTTGTGGAATCTGAGCTAAAAAACTTAAATAGCGGGGCTTCCGGTAGTATGAATAAGCAGCGTGCCTCAGCTTTATTTTACATACGTAAGCAAAATGGGGTTTGATATATTAAGAGCTCAAGGATTGTGACAGTAAGAATATGTCATAACTGTGGAAAGCCAACTGGGGTTTGCAAAATGTCACTGATTTTTTAGGACCAGCCCTTGATTTGGATTAGGTGAAAAATATACTCAACTCTTTCCATTAGAAAGAAATCTGTCTCTAATTTAAAGTGACCTACATGGCCCACTTAAAGTGAACCATGAAATGTGTCTGGTTGGATGGATGGCGCCACCAAAATAAGGATGATGCTGGGTGGTGTTAAAACCGGACTTTCAGCATCATTTAATGTCAGAAGACACTTCCTGTTTGTAGGGAGACTCCATGAGCTGCCATCTTGGATGTTTAAAGGCTCAGAAAATGCAGTAGATGCAGGTAGGATGATTTTTAATGTGAGCAATCTGTATGTACAGGGTGTGGGAAACATATAAGATAGACTCTTATTCAAGGTGAAGGTCTGGTTTAAATGACTTGAGACACTGTATATAATATACAATTTATATTTATACTGTAGCTAAGAAGACTAAAACATATGTGCACTTTTGCACCAAAATATTTCAGTCCAGCTGTTGCCTAGTCTTTGGTAATTGGTGCTATGAATGTTCGGAGCTTAGGGTGACCTGTTTGATAATAATAATCACCTTACAAAAATTGAAATTTTTCATCGAAACAGAAAATAACGATGATTGTGTACTCTGGGGTTGTGGCTTTCTTGCGCATACAGTAGGTTTCAGTGAAAAAGAAAATAGGAAAAAGCTTCATTCTCATTCCTTTCCCCACACTTACTCTGTCCAGCTTCATTGTTGGAATACATACTGATTAGCAACATTGAGCGCTGTTTTGTGCAGCATTGGTTTCTCCTCTACACCTCTTACGGGGGTAGAATTAAACCCCTCGACAGGGGCGTAGCTAGGGGGGAGCAAGGGAGCACTCGCCCTGGGGACAGCACCAAAGGGGGCCTAAGAACGGTGGGGGTGCCATTTTGAATATTTTCCCCGGGTGCCAGAAAGCCTAGCTACTCCTCTGCTGGGGCCCAGGGGTGTAGCTCAGGAGGAGCAGGAGGGGCACTTGCCCTGGGGTGGGGACCTGAGAACAGGTGGAGTGGTGCCATTTCAATTATTTGGCCTGGGTACTATAAAGAATAGCTACTCCTCTGCCTAGCTAGTGTCGAGTGGGGGGGGCAATTTCCCCGGATGCGGCAGGTCAGGGGGGTGCCAAAGAGGGACCTGAGCACAGGTGGGGGTGCCAGTTTGAATCTTTTCCCCGGGTGCCAGAAAGCCTAGCTACTCCTCTGCCCCTCGGCATGCCCATGCTGATCATTAACGGGGCATATTCTCTGCCTCGGCATGCCCCTCCATTGTCAGGTATTGGAAGGGAGTGGGGGTGGGGGGGCATAATTCTGTCCTGGTGGAGGCGGAGATGGGAGACCTTGCCATTTAGTACATTTTACCTTTGGCTGGACCGTTTCTTTCAGAAAATCACTGGAGTTAGGATATAGAAATAGGGGATAGATGCCTAGGTCCTGTGGTAGGCTACAAGTACTAAAGTTTATTTTTTTCCTGTTAAGGCAAAAATAAAGGGAGAAATCATCTCTTCTTCAAATACCCATTTAGGTTGAATAAACAGAAATTATTTGGCCGTGAATTAGATGCTTAAAGAGGAGAATGATTTTATCTTGGATTTGTACTTAAGTAAGCGCTAAGAAAAGCCTGGCACAAGTTTCATCTTCTTTGGATCTATAAAATCTGTTACATTTGTATCTGGAGGGGAAAACACAGTCACAGGCCGCCATGTGGAAAGATCCATGATAGGCCTAATATAAGGGACCTAAAAACCTAAAGACCCTCTACTCAAAGGTAAAATAAAAGAGGTAATTTCCTAGAACGGAACAGCACCCAACACAAGAAATAATAGCTTTACCCATCACGCTTTGCAGCAGGCAGAGCCGTGCAAATCATCTCTGTATGTCTTGGGGTCATCCAAGGCACTCAGAAAGGAATAGCTTAAAATGTACACAGCCAAACACTTTCCACTTGTAAACACATGTTTGGCTGTATGGGGAAAGAGTACCAAAACTGGTGGCTTGCAACTGTGCTTTTTTACTCCCCCTCCATACAGCCAAATACTTCCAGCCTTGTGCTGATGAGGGCTTGAAACGCATGTCCACAAGTGGCATCATTTAATGAAAAGTCCAAACCCTTGAAAAGCTGTTTCCTAGCATCTAAAATGAATATTTTTTACGTTTTTAGCCACTTAGTGATTATTCTTTCCCCCGCAGGCTGCTGTTTAGGACCCCAGGATATAGCTGCCGCCATCTTGCTATAGAGGCATCATGTGCTGAGCAGAGGGGGTTAATTGCAGGGGGAGGGTTATAGCTGTGGGTTAAAGCATAGCTGGGGTCAGGAAAAGGACAGCAGTCCCAGAAAGCAGGACGAGATAATCAGAAGACACCTCCTATTTGTAGGCAGCCTAAGACTCCATGAGAATTTAACTAGCACTACCTATAGTTCACTGCAGTGTTGTCCTGTTGTTAGATGTGGCCTTGCTCTGGGCAGCTTTTCCTCTGGGCGCTACATATGCATTGATTGAGGGAGATCGTTTCTCCACCGCCCTCCAGACATCACATTTATCAATACTGGACAGGATACTACAGCACCAAAGCTACATTATAGCGCCATACACCCGTTTGCAGCATACTCTTGCAGATGCTCTAAGCGCAGCAACATAGAGGCCGATTCATTAATAGCGGCAGGTAGCGACAGATGAGCGCCAGTAGCGTGATTTTCACAGCGCCAGCTAGTATTCGCTGTGCTTGGCCGGGGTTTTCTTGTTGACAGCGACTCAGTCGGTGTGCGGTAATGTTGAATACGGGCTTAGGGGTCGCTGTTTCACAGGTTCAGCGTTGTATGGGTGCGCCTGACAACGAATGGCCAGAGCGAACGGCTTGCTGCAGATTCATTAACAAATCACGCTCCGAATTTTTTCGCACTGTGAATTCCTTGTTTAAACCCCAGAGCGCTGGCGGCGATGGGTGTAAAGTAGTTTTTAACCCCCAAACAACCATATTTTTTGATTGTAAAATTATACAAGTTTTTATAAACATTTTGTAATATGAATACATTAATATCAGACCTGTAATATCAATTCTGCACAAAATATTTTTTTTTTTTTTTACCTTAAAAAAAAATCCTAACATTGCAGAAGTGGTCACAGATTTTTTGACATTAAAAAAAAAAAACCATTAATAGCAAGTAATTCCCGATTAATTAAAGATTGCTCCATTGAAATGCATTGAACATCGCCAGGGAGCGACAGGTCATACCTGGCGCTGTGATGGGATTAGTAGCGGCGCTGTTTGTTGCAGTCGGCTACATGATGAATCCCGCGCCAGCTGTCGCTCTCGCCGGCGCTAGCCTCATTTAGCTTGATAAATGCGTCATTGTGGCCGACGCCGGGCGTACTTGAGTCGGTAGCCGCCGTTAGCTGGCGGGACCTGGCGCTCGTCAGACACTACCTGGCGCTATCGCTTGATGAATAAGGGCAATAGACACACAAATGGCAATATGTGGCACTAGTGTTATATCAGGCTCGTAATGCTTCTGGGCAAAGACCCTCCAGTTGCACAGACTATGGTAAAATAAAATATGAAAATTCTCAATTTGTGTAGATAACTTTACGTGTACATAATCTGTGCGGCTGCCATTCTGCTGTCAGTTGTCATTTTATCCTATAAAGCAATTTTCATTCCAATGCAAATATTCCAAAACATACCACAGAGGGGCTAACGGGGTTTACATTGCGAAGCATTATAGTGCTTCTTCGCCAGGTTCATTTAAAAAATGTCATTTTAAACACAATATGATGTCGCAACCTGGTTTATACATTATGCACATATAGGCATTTACAGTTTATGTGAGGAATAATTGTCAAGACCAAACATGGAATGTTGCCTGCAATAAGCAAACCCGCAATGATTTATTTTCAAATGCCTTTATTTTCTAGCTTGATAATGAGCAGGGTTAAATCTAGAATCATTTTAAAATATTAATACAGAAGGAATTGCTTGCATGCGTACAAGTGTTAGTCTGCATTGTTAATGGATTATTGTGGCTTTCGTGTAATTTGATCATTAAAATATGTTGGAATGGTATCCATGCTTGCTCCCCTTTGGATCATTATAAACAAATTGCTAGAGGAATGTCTGTTCCCCTCCCTGTTTGATATATCGATAGAAAATAAAGACTTGGAAGGTTTACTGCCTGAGAGACGTCGAAGCAGGGAATTTGCCAAACAGGCGGACATTTGTGTTTTCAAGGCCAGAAGATAGGATGATCCATTAGCTGACATGCTGCCCAGTTGTAATTCCCACTTTTCAGAGGTTCTCATTTATAGCAGATGTTAGGAAGTGCTGAGATGTTACTGTACATGTTCTCTGGAATACAGATCAAATCAGAACAAGATGTATGGGTATGCGGATGGAGGATGTGTCACAGACAAAGCAATTGTTAGGATGCGGAGTGCAGGGTAACACTGGGATCTACTGCTGTGCTGCGCCTTAGGGGGAATATCTCCCTGACCAAACCATCTCCATATGCGAACAGCTCACTAACTTCCTAAAATGACCTTCAGTTCAGAGGAACATTACAGGTCTTGGGCAGTTAATAAAAAAACTCCCCAAACCTGGCTTTCCTGCCCCCCTGCCCCTCCGCTTTAGCACTTAAAGAAGCACTATCACGAAGAATGACCCACTGATAAAAATCTATATAAATATGCTGGATGGTGGGAGGAGGGGTCACTGATACACCCAACATCAAGAAATATTCAGCCAGGCTTGTTTTTTTTATTTTAATGGAAGGAAGTAGAAATCAATGGTGACTGCCCAGGGGCACCCCTGGATTTTATTCCTACCAGGAGAAGAAAACCACAAGCTTGGATTTTATTCAGGTATCTAAGAGACCCTTGCTCTCATTAGCTGATGTGTTTATATGGATTTTTAGTATTACACAATTTTGTGATAGTGCTCCTTTAATAAAAACGTACTTCTCCGGTTACATCACGATCAGCAACCCTCCGTTCCCTCGCCTTCCTCAGTAGGGCAGCTTCATCTTGGAAGCCGACTTCCCGACAGACACAACGCCGCCCATCAGATCTCACACATGTGCCGTGTCATTGCATAGGCTGCAATGACACTGGGTGCAGACGCACGTGAGATTTGAGGAGCAGCGCATGAGATTTGAACAGCGGCCAACAAAGAGGTGAGTATGGTCCATCACTCAGGGATGGCTAAGGTGGGGGTGGAAATGGGCCAGGAATTCAGCAGGATGTCAACGTTTATGATAACGCTGACATCCAAAAGGCTGTGCCGGAGAGGGGGAGGGATTATCTGAGAGAAACATCAGAAAAGGTCTGATGTTCCTCTTTAACATTATCCCATGTAATTGATCCCCTTTCAATATAATCCCCTAGTGTTCTTATACAAAATATTGAATTGATACAGCCATAGCCAACCATACATTGACATTGTTTAAAGGAAAAAAAGAAAAAGGTCTATACTAACCTTTTGTCCTCCATAAGTCCTGTGTGCAGCTACCCTGTCTTCATACTAGAAAAATTCCCTTTTCCTACCTATTGTTGCTCTCTTTTGGAATGTAAAATAAACACTTTGTTGGGATTATACCCCCAAACCTATGATTTACTTTGATTTCAGCCTGCTGTTTCCAAGTTTATATTCCTGTGGCTCTGTGTTGCTAAAGTGGGAGCGGCTGTGTAGCCTTGACCCCCAGCCAGCTTATGACCAGCATGCACCATCCCCTGTGCAATGTACTTCCTCTCTAGTTATTGAGTGTGTTCCAAGGCTTAATCTTTAGCATTGCAGAGACAGGAACAGAAGAGGGTGGGAGGAAAGACTACAGATTATGGAGGTGCTGGAAGCACTTTTTGAAAATTATAAAAAGGCAAAGTAATGAACTCCAAAATATATTAAGAGTAAGCAAACCTCCAAGTCCCAGACAGCTCCAAATCAGTGCAATTCACAAGGAGCTCTGCCAGGTCTCCCTATAGCCAGCCCTCCCCTTTCTAAGGTATAAGTTGGAAAGGCTTGTAGTGGGGAGAAGGGGGCTTTGCTAAAATTGATGGTTAGGGGAAAGACTTAAACCGGACCAAAACCCATTTTTTCTCTAATGGGTGTTGGTCCCACAGACAGATAATCAAAACAAGCTGGGGGGGCATCCAGAATGCTGGGGTCCCCACGCACATATCCCCCCAGAACGCACGTAATCCTCACTTTACAATGAGCTAGTCCCATGGTTTGCTGGTGGGCAATCATGGGGGCAGGTCGTTCTGGTGGCTGGCACAAAGGACACGAGCATGGCCCAAGTGACTGCCCAGCGGCCAATCACAGGACTCCTTTCCCGGTGCTGGCTCGTAGTGAAGGAGAGGATTATGAGTGTTCTGGGTGGTTATGTGCGGAGGGATACCTCTCAAGCTTGTTATTTATTAGCTGTCTGTGGGACCAACATCCATTAAAGAAAAAAATGGTTGTTGGTCTGGTTTAAGCATGTTGTCTTTTTACGAGTCGGTATATAAGATATTCAATGTACACAATATGCAAGAGGTGGAATTGGCACAATTATATTATTAGTTGATGAGGTCTGTATTAGGATTGATGCATTACAATAGATTTTAAAAGTAAGTTTGACGGTTTTAGCAGTTTTAGAACACAAAGTTGTTTGGAATGATTAGTAGTATCAGGACTGAGGGGGGATGTGGGTATCCTGAACGTAAAGACAGGTGAAGAGGAAGGCTGGGGAGGAGATGGCTTTCCAGGGAATGATGAAGAGGCTTAGGGCCTTATTTATCAAGGAATAGCGACAGATAGCGACAGATAGCGACTGGGGAGCCGGCCAGTAAAGCCAGGTACCGCAACTAGAACGCCGGCTCCCCTCCACAATCACACATTTATCAAGCCGATACTGCTTAGCGACTGAGATAGCGCCACCTAGCAACTCATTCATCATTATCCCAGCCTCATCCCACAGCGCCAGCGAACATCCTTGAACAGCGACAGGTATGACCTCTCGCTACCTGGCGCTCTCCAATGCATTTCAATGGCAGAATGTATTTTAATTAATAATTATTTTTTAATATATTTTTTTTTTCAAATTTCAAAAAATAAATCTGTGAACACTTCTTCCTTTGAAAATGTATTTTTTGGGGATTTTTAAAAATTTTTTTTTTTTGCAGAATTTATATTACAGGTCTGATTTTAAACTATTCAGGTTTGAATATTATTTCAAAATCATTCCATTTTTTTTGGGTGGTTAGGGGGTTAAAAAACTACTTTTAACACATCGCCTACTGCGCTCTGGGATTTAAACATGCATTTCACAGCGCTAGGAATTTTTAAGGCTGATTTTTTAATGAATATGGTGGGTGCCGGTCGCTATGTCCAGTCGCTATCATGCGCTCCCATACAACAGCGAACCTGTCAAATAGCGACTCAGCATCTTGTATTCTACATTACTGCACACCGACTGAGTCGCTATCATCCACCGAACAATGGCCAAGCACAGCGACTACTAGCGGTCGCTGGCAAAATACCGCTACAGTCGCTCAACAGTCGCTATCTGTCGCTATTAATGAATCAGCCTCTTAGAATTGGGGATTTGCTAGGCGTATGGAAGGAGGTTACTGAAAGACTAAAGGAGATGGTTTTGTTAATAGATACGAGTGGAATAAGAGGAAGAATAGAAGATGGCTTTTCTAGGTCTATTAAAGGGGGGTTTTGAAGGAAACATAGGAAATGTGTGGCTTTTTAATAATTAATAAGCCCTAACATAGAGTAGGGGGTTTGAAAAGCAGATGTTGTAAAAAGAATCTCCTGCTGATATCTTTATGTGACTATAGTGTGAACTTAAACAGAATTTGTTAAAGCTGATTATACTCCACTCTCTATTAGGAAATTCCATTATCTGCTGTCTAATTTTAAATTGCTGTGGTCTTAGCTATTAACAATCTAACAATCGCTGCTGAAGGCTCCTTACAGTGAGAACAGACCTAAAACTGTAGATTTTTTTAACCAAGTGTCTTGCTCTGGAATTAACCGTTATAAGACCACAGCAGCAGGCTACCTATTGATAAGGGGATTAAATAAGACATGTTCACCCATTACTGCTTAAAGCTGAACTGATATGAGCCTAAAAAAACGGACTACATTGACAGTTTTGGGTAAAATAGTAATCGTCTTACCTACGTAAACCTTCTCTCTCATGCTGTTACCTTTATGTAGCCTCAACATCAGTGGACAGTATAGCCAGGCAATGGAGAAAGCAAGCAGAATACTTGACTGCATAGCTCGGGGCATCACCAGTAGGAAGAGGGAGATTGTGTTGCTGCTGGTGAGGCAAAATCTGGAATTTTGTGTTCTGGAGACCTCCCCTACAAAAAGACATTTCTCAAGGCTGATTAGGTGCAAAGGCAAGGTACATAAATGGTGGAAGAAGAGACTTAAAGAGGAACTTTGGAGGCCCTGGAGTCTAAAAGACTCCTGTGCCGTCCGATTTCATGTCCTCGGGGCTTCACGAATTGGGATGCCCCACAGTGTGAAAGCCCCAGATGCCCAGATCCATGCATCTCATTGCGAGTCCATGACTTATCCCCGCTCACCTCTAGCCATCCGTGCCCGCTCCCAGCCTTACTGAATGAGCGGCGCAGATATGCCATGGCTGCAAGGTGAGTGGGGATGTGGCTGGCGACGCACTCGCCTCCCTTCAATGCCACTCAGGTTCCTATTCGTCCAAGCGGCTTAACCATCAGCGGCGCCAAAGGGAGCCGAGTGACAGCGAGCACGCTAATTGGCTGAGCACACCACTCAACCAATCAGTACACTCGCTCTCATTCAAGTCCGCTCTATGAGAGCAGAAGGAAGGTGAGTTTATGGGGCGACCTGGGGGGGGATACACATCGAGGGGCATCACCATTCAGGATGCTGCCGCACTGAGGTACAACACACGGGAAAGTGAAATTCCTGTGTGTTGTTCCTCTTTGAAGAACTGAAGAAAAGAAGGGAAAGCAGAGTCCTAATTGAAACAGTGAAATGTTTGAAAAGTTAGAATAAGGTTCAGGAGAAGTGTTTTTAAGAAGAAACGTAAAGTGAACCAAAACTCTCTCTATTCTCTGTTCCTGGAGCATCCTGATTGGGGATGTCACACTCCATGGAATCCATGGTATATTTATCGATCCAGCGATCTCATGGTGTATATGTGGGCCATTCGGGGCATGCTTGATATTGTTTTGATTGATACATGGATCTATGCCAGGCTTATCTGAATGGCTGGCTCCGGCACACACAGACAGAGGGAATGCCAGGTGTCTTCAGCACTGTACGCCAGGCTCTGCTTACAGTGGTCTATGCTGTTCATTCATATGCACAGTCTACGGTGCTGATTGGAGGAGAGCCGTGCATGCTACATGGGATTGCCAGATCAATGAATATTCTGGGTAAAACAGGGGTTTCACGCATCAGGGGCATCCCAAATCATTATGCAAAAAGGGGCACATGGGGGCATATTATAATTATTTAATGATAGTGATAGGATGATAGCTTAACCATCTTCTCTATTAAAAAAACGGCTTTCTAGAGTAAGGGGAAAATCTTGCTCTGAGGCACAGTAACAGAGAAACTGGGGGATGGTTGCCTCCCTGCCATTGAGGGGTTAAATTGTTAGTAAAGGTTAGGTACTGCCCACTTTTTATTCTGATTGGTGCCTGGGTCTATACAAATAGCCCCAGGGATGTAGTTAGGGATGGGCGGGGGGCACGGGCCATGGAGCTTGTGACTCTATTCTGGACCTTTTGATAAATTGAAATCCAGGGACTGCCTTAGGGGCGTAGATAGGGGGGCGGGGGGACACGTGCCCTTGGTGCTGCAGGTCAGGGAGGCGCCAAAGGGGGCCTGAGCACAGGTGGGGGGACCCAGTTCAAATCTTTGTCCCGGGTGCTAGAAAGCCTAGCTATGCCTCTGAACTGCAGGAAACACACATTGGGGTTTATTCATCTAGGGATAGCGCCAGGTAGTGCCTTGTAAGCGGCAGGCAGCGTCTGGTGAACGCTGGGCACTGTACGCAATACCACGTTTATGAAGCCGATTCTGGTGAGCGACTCTAACAGCGCCATGTAGCGTACGATTCATCATTACAAGCAGCTCAGCGTATAGCGCCTGTGCTCTGGCTTACAGAGCGCCAGGTATTACCTGTCGCTCTCCCATACATTTCACTGGACGTTCCTTTTCTTCTGTTTAAACAGGTTGTTTTTAATTTATTTTTTTTTCTCTCAAATAATTGTGTCACCTCTCTTGGCCTAGAAAAAGTCATGTTTTAAAACTTTTTAGATTTTTTATATTTTTATGCAGCATTGTCATTACAGGTCTGCCATTAAAGTATTAATGTCACAATGTTACAACAATGTCATTCCATGTGTTTTTGCTTTGTTACTGGTGTATATGTGTTCAAAAACAGACTTTAATCACACAGCGTCTGGCGCTCTATGCTATAGCGACCAGATCCAGAGCGTCGATGCTGTGTGTGATTTTTTGTTGAATATGGTGTGAGTCGCTGAGAGTCGGTTGCAATGAGCTGGCGCTACCTTTCGCTCCCTGCAACGCTGTACTGGTGTTAGAACGCCCAACATACATCTCATTCATCAATGCCGGCCAGGTTACTACAGTGACTGAGGCGCTCGATTACAGAGCCCGATAGCCGATCACAGCATCTACTAGCGGTCGCTAGCGCCTCTGTACAGACGCTTATCTGCCGATACCTGGTGCTAGTTATGAATCAGCCTGTTTATCTGCAGGAGATGAACTTGCATTTGGTTAAGGTCAGTGTCAGTCATTTTGCTTTACTGTCCCCCACCTCGAGCAGCTGCTGTTTTCTTTTGAATGGAAGAAAGAAAAAATAGTACATTCTGCTTTGGTGAAGACATAAAGCAGCTGACATGGCTGGATACAATATAAGCATCCTACCTGCCGTGTTACAATATGCTTTAAAATCAGTTTAGGGCAGCTTTGCATAAAGCATTGTGCAGCACTCTCAAAAGCCATTCATCAAGTGGATACAGGAATATAACTGGCATGCTCCAACTGCGGGAGAAATACAAGAAAAATGTATCAGCGTATTCTTTTTTGGTGTTCATAAAACATGATGTATTGATTCATTTTCAACACTTTGGGATCTGAAGAATTTTTGTGCTAGTCAAAGTTATGCATTAAGTGACTTAAAGTGCGGAGCTTTAATATGAATAAAATTTGCATGTAATATAGGAACTATTAACTGGAAACAATAAATCTTTTTAAGGTTCTGCGCTCTAGTAAAATAAAATTGAAGGTCGTATTATTACACAGGGCTAAGCTAAGACATATGGTAATTTAAAGATGTGAAGAATTAGGTAAAAAGAAAGGTAGGAGAAATACATAAAAGAAATATTAAAGAGTCGTTTATTTGTTCTAAACATTTCTAAATATTAGGAGATATGTTCTTAGCGCAGATTTTTCAATTCATATCTGATCAGATCAGATCAGATTATATACCGTATTTGCCGGCGTATAAGATGACTGGGTGTATAAGACGACCCCCCAACATTTCCACTCAAAATATAGAATTTGTTATATATTCGCTGTATAAGACTACTCCCTCTTCCGCACACTTTCCACACACCAAATAAACAACAAACCAAATAAACAACAACCAAAAAAACAACCTGAGCATGTTAGCAGGGCTCACCTGAGTAAAGTGTCATGGCGACATCCATTCCTCTCCTCTGTGCTGGAAGCAGAAAGCCATTTAGCTGTCCCTGGGTCACCTCCACTCAAATCCCATCTACCAATAGGAAGAGGCAACAGCCCGGCCGCGCTGTCTGCTGGGATAGGGAGTGGGGGCGGCGAGAGCAACCCCTGCGGAGGATGCATAGCTGCATGGTTCTTTATGCAGAGCACCACCTGCAAACCCCCTGACCAGTGCTCTACAGCATCATGGCAGACGCTTCCCTCTGGCCATGCCAGAGCCGAGCCACAAGAAAATGGCCGCCACTCATTAATAATAAATGGGCACAGGACGAGGCGGCCACGCCCTCAACCCACAAACCATACCCACATGTTGCTCCATCGTCACATCCTCACTAACGGAGCTGGGAAAAGAGAGATGGGATGGGACAGAGCTGGGAATAGAGAGATGGGATGGGACAGAGCTGGGAAAAGAGAGATGGGATGGGACAGAGCTGGGAATAGAGAGCTGGGATGGGACAGAGCTGGGATAATAGAGAGTTGGGATGGGACAGAGCTGGGAATAGAGAGATGGGATGGGACAGAGCTGGGAAAAGAGAGATGGGATGGGACAGAGCTGGGAGAAGAGAGATGGGATGGGACAGAGCTGGGAATAGAGAGATGGGATGGGACAGAGCTGGGAGAAGAGAGATGGGATGGGACAGAGCTGGGAATAGAGAGATGGGATGGGACAGAGCTGGGAGAAGAGAGATGGGATGGGACAGAGCTGGGAGAAGAGAGATGGGATGGGGCAGAGCTGGGAATAGAGAGATGGGATGGGACAGAGCTGGGAATAGAGAGATGGGATGGGACAGAGCTGGGAATAGAGAGATGGGATGGGACAGAGCTGGGATAATAGAGAGTTGGGATGGGACAGAGCTGGGAATAGAGAGATGGGATGGGACAGAGCTGGGAAAAGAGAGATGGGATGGGACAGAGCTGGGAGAAGAGAGATGGGATGGGACAGAGCTGGGAATAGAGAGATGGGATGGGACAGAGCTGGGAGAAGAGAGATGGGATGGGACAGAGCTGGGAATAGAGAGATGGGATGGGATAGAGCTGGGAATAGAGAGATGGGATGGGACAGAGCTGGGAGAAGAGAGATGGGATGGGACAGAGCTGGGAATAGAGAGATGGGATGGGACAGAGCTGGGAATAGAGAGATGGGATGGGACAGAGCTGGGAATAGAGAGATGGGATGTGACAGAGCTGGGAATAGAGAGATGGGATGGGACAGAGCTGGGAATAGAGAGATGGGATGGGACAGAGCTGGGAATAGAGAGATGGCATGGGACAGAGCTGGGAATAGAGAGATGGGATGGGACAGAGCTGGGAATAGAGAGATGGGATGGGACAGAGCTGGGAGAAGAGAGATGGGATGGGACAGAGCTGGGAAAAGAGAGATGGGATGGGACAGAGCTGGGAATAGAGAGATGGGATGGGACAGAGCTGGGAATAGAGAGATGGGATGGGACAGAGCTGGTAATAGAGAGATGGGATGGGACAGAGCTGGGAATAGAGAGATGGGATGGGACAGAGCTGGGAATAGAGAGATGGGATGGGACAGAGCTGGGAATAGAGAGATGGGATGGGACAGAGCTGGTAATAGAGAGATGGGATGGGACAGAGCTGGGAATAGAGAGATGGGATGGGACAGAGCTGGGAATAGAGGGATGGGATGGGACAGAGCTGGGAGAAGAGAGATGGGATGGGACAGAGCTGGGAATAGAGAGATGGGATGGGGCAGAGCTGGGAATAGAGAGATGGGATGGGGCAGAGCTGGGAGAAGAGAGATGGGATGGGACAGAGCTGGGAATAGAGAGATGGGATGGGACACAGCTGGGAATAGAGAGATGGGATGGGACAGAGCTGGGAATACAGAGATGGGATGGGATAGAGCTGGGAATACAGAGATGGGATGGGACAGAGCTGGGAATACAGAGATGGGATGGGATAGAGCTGGGAGAAGAGAGATGGGATGGGAATCATGGGACAAAGCTGGGAACAGATATGGGATGGGACAGAGCTAAGAAAAGAGAGTTGAAGCAGGGAAAGGTGGGTTTTTACAGGTGTCCGGGTGGGGTTCACACAGTGGGGTCATCCCGATTCAGGATGCCCCAGGGAAAAGCTGACTGGTGATAAAAGGCGCGCTCAGTCATCTGCAACTATCCCAGGACGCTGAGCGACGCACAATCATAAATGTCCTGCTTCATGTACTGTTTTATATCCGTTGGGCAGCTGCAAACAGAACTATGCAGGGCCAAACTAATGCATAGTCCTGCTTGTTGCTGCCCGGAGGATATTAAGCAGTGCACTGCCGGCTGCTCCTCCATACATCTCCCACCCCGCCGTCTTTCCTCCCGGACTGCCGGCCCCGCCCGCTGCCTTCCATCCTGGCCGACGGCCCCGCCCACTGCCTTCCGTCACGGTCTCCGACCCTGCCCACTGCCTTCCCTCACAGTCTCTGACCCCGCCCACTGCCTTCCCCTCCACCCAGCCACCGGCCCCGCCCACTGCCTTCCCTCCCCGTCTTCGGCCCCGCGCGCTGCCTTCCCTCCCGGCCGCCGGCGACGATATCCAGCCGTGCACCCGGCGTATAAGACGACCCCCCCACTTGTAAGCATGTTTTTCAGGGGCAGAAAGTCGTCTTATACGCCGGCAAATACGGTATTTGCCTGTATTTTTAGAAGGACTTTTGACTCCAGATCATAATAGCTGTTGCCTTCTTACCTGCTGCCAATTCCCCATGGTCCACATTCTAATGGCGGCCTGCATCTCTTATTTCCACACTGGGCCCCGCCCTTCTGGCTTCCAGCCTCTAGTGAAAGTGCCAGAACAGACTGAGGATCTTATTATTCTCTATAGGCTCCTTGGCTTTGTTTCCTTAGTGAGGAAATTCACTTCCTCATTCAGCTTTCAGTCCCCACCCCACTGACCTGGTCCATCAACCAACCTTCAGCGGACCAAGAACGCTCCCCATTCCCTGCCCAGATATGCTGATTGGCTGCCTCTTTCTGCAGCTCTGAAACCCGCCCTCTTCTCTCCTCTCACACTCATCACAGTGTGCTTACATCACATTGCTGTTGCCACACCTACTGTTTCTCATTTTTTTCTGTGAATCTCCAATGCTCTAATACTTAGGAACTACAGGGTCTTTGTAAAAACGGATTGAGTCAGAGTTGGAGTCGGAGTCTGGCCCTGATTGATGTAGGAGCCGGAGTCGGGTTTTGGCTTACTGACTCCACGATTTCCAAGGCTCAATGTTTTGTTCTTAATTTCTATCTAGCTCTATCTATCTATCTATCCTCGATCTATTCATCTATTTTTTTTACCTATCTATCCATCTGTGAGAGTGCAGACTGGGGGGGGGGGTGTAAACTGTACCCAGAAAAATCACAAAATAACTGAACAAAAGAAAAAAAAAGAATCACGGAAAACACAGTGGATATAACGCTCATTAAGTTATCTTTAACAGTCAATATATTCGTATTTAGGCGACTGACACTGGTGCACATGGGCGCACTCCACTCTGGGTCCTGCTGTAAAAACAAACCTCACAGTTAAAATAATAAGCAGATCTACCTATACCCCGCTATTAATAATCAGTTTGTAAGTGTAAACCAAAACCTTGTCTTTAAGAATAAAAAAAGGTGAAGCAAAGGAAAAGGAAAGAAAATAGAGGAAGAGAGGGAGCAAAAAAGAAAAATAAGAAGAGCAAGATAAATAGAATTAGGAAGAATGAAAAGGAAAAAAATAATGAAAATGAGAGAAATGGACAAAATGGAAAGGAAAAAAAGAAAATAGAGGGATAGTGTGAGGAAAGAGCAAATGAAAAGATAAACGAAGAGAAAGAAAGAGAATGGGGAGAGAGGAAAAAAAAAGTGCGAGAGATAAGAGAAAAAGGGAGAAATTAAGGAAGAAGAGAGACAGAAGAAAGAAGGAAAAGAAGGAGAAGAAAAGAGGAGATAAGGGAAAAATAAGTTAGTGAAGCAAGGAAGAGAGGGAAAACAGAAGGGTGAGAGGCAATGAAGAATTTGGGGAATTTTGGGCTCAATCATGGGGAGGGGGAATTGTATGCTGCTATGGTAAAGGCACACCATGGTGCATACCTGTATGGGGCAACAACAGCAACATAGGATGGGTGAGGAGGGGGCATAATGTTTCCTTCCTGCAACGAGCATTACTGAGATCAAATATAATACTCATCATTCTGCAGTACATTGGTGGCAGTTGCTGTGGGCGGAGCATTAAATGTTACGACCGGGTGTCTGTGTCTCAAATTAGGTTACCTGGAATGGAGGATGCAAGGATGCCAAAGAGCTGTAGCGGGACGTTTGACTGAAGGTCCACTTTAAGTAATAAGAATTGTCAAAAGTGGCATCATTTCAGCAACACGTCATTTTATACGGATGGGCTATGGGCTGGGAGTAATACAATCACCAAATAGGGGGTCACCATATAACAAATCCAGGGGCAAATATTGGAATCTGATAAAATAATAGATGTTCTGTCTTTCCGGAGTTTTACTTCATGGCTACAACATTATGGCCTTTACTCAGTAAATGTTCTTTAAAATATCTCACAAAACTACTTTATTACATAATAGGGAATGGTTTCATTAAGACATTTTTTACTGAATAACTTTCATATACAGCAAAAATGAACACTAAACATTATCTGAGTGTCTTGGATGGCACTGAGATATAAAGAGATTATTTGCATGGCTCCGACCACTGCAAGGAATGATGGGTAAATCTGTTATTCTTGTGTTGGGCACCGTGTCAATACTTTCCATTTCACATGGCGGCTCGTGTTTCCATATGTATAACACTATAATTATTGAGCTGAATTTACAATTTTCACATAATACAGAAATTATTTTTAGGTTTCATTCAGGTTTGAATAAATTAAAATACTCATTATCTGTTGGCGGCGTGCCTTTGTAGTTTTGTATTAAACTTTAATATCCTACTATCATATTTTTATTTAAAATCTAGAAACAAGGCCACTTATTAATCTCGTTAAAAAATGTATTGCCTGTAGCCTAGTCTGAGTTCATCCATTCCCGACAGTCTGGAATTTGGGCTAAAGATCTCTGAGAATTAGAGCTGGCTCAGTCTTTTAATATTACAAAAATATAGATTCTCAGTCGGGGGGATGGAAATCTTTTACATTAATGTTTATTGGCTGTAGTAGGTTTAAAAGAAGGACTCCACGCTAAAATACCAATTTGTTTTGTATTTTTTAGAGAGATATACAGATACAACCTCCTTACTAAAATGCCCACAAGTGCCCACTTTATGTAGAAAAAATATCAATTCATTTGTTTAAAAAAAATAATATATATATATATATATATATATATATATATATATATATATTACTTTACATCACTTGGATGACTGCCACTTTTATAATTTCTTGATGCAAAAGTCCCACGCCAAGGGTAATAGGTTTTTTCCAAGAATACTTTGCAGTAGATATAGTTTCTGGAAACAGCCATGGTTGGGTGGGTGGATGGGTGGGTGATTGGGTAGATGGCTGGTGGATAGATGGATGATGGATGGGTGGGTTGGGTGTTTGGATGGATGGATGTGTGGATAGGTGGATGGATGTGTGGATGGGTGTTTGGATGGATGGATGTGTGGATAGGTGGATGGATGTGTGGATGGGTGTTTGGATGGATGGATGTGTGGATAGGTGGATGGATGTGTGGATGGGTGGGTGGATGGATGTGTGGATGGGTGGGTGGATGGGTGTGGGTGGGTGGCGCTAGGAGTTCCAAAACAAGTTGGGGTAAAAACTCATGTTTGGTGGTATAAGGGTATTAAAGAGACCAACAAACCCTCTATTTAACAGTACAAAGAAGAGAGTACTTTCCTAAAATGGAAAATACATTTAATAGCTGTAAGAAGATCATTTGCATGAGTCTGCCAGATGCAGGGGATTCTGGGTGAAAGGCTTGCATGCCCCATACAAATACGTCCTGATTTAGAAAAACACTCCCTGTCTTGTACCTTTTAACTGAACCAAAAAACTCCCTTGTCCCATCTGCATGCACAATACATATTTATTGTCAGCACTGCTCCCACATCCACTTAAAGCTTAAACACCCCTTCACTGATTATCTCCTGGTTGAGGCCATCTCGAAGCACTTCCTTTTCCAGCATCCCAGCCGTGCTGCTACCTGGATTTAACTGATAAAACTCACAATGCACAGCAGCAGGAAACCCAGCAGCACTTCCTCTTTGCAGGCTACCTGCAGCTCCATAGGGAGCCATTTTGGTGTGAAAGTTGACCCGAGTTACAAAAAGTTAAATGAATTTTTGTGTGCCTTGAATTGCCCTGAACACTGTTTTCGCTGGCTTTGTCTGTTTCAAATAGAGGTCTCTCTGGTTTCTTTAATCCCCCTGTGCCGCCTAACATGGGTCAGTTCCTAACTTGGCTTATGGCTATATAAATCAGAGGAACACATTCTGGCCTGCTCACATGAGCAATCTCTCTATAGCTATGTCTGTAATCCCATTATAATGGTGCTGTGCTGTTGCTCTCCTCTTAGTATGGGGTTTCTCAGTGAAGCAGAAAAACTTCAGTTGTGTATCTTAACATTGATCCTCAGTGGGAGCTGCCAAGCTTTTTTGTTCAGCCAAAGTGAGCACTGCTTATTTCCAATGACAGCGTGATCGATCAGCCGTCACCAGACACGTGGATCATGTATCGCTCCTCTATCTGGGAAACATGAACATAGGGACACTTCAAGCAAGCTGTAGCTGCACTACACTGAAATCTTATACACTGTGTACTGCGGGTTTAGTGCATTACCTTTGCCATTTAGACAGAATAGGGATTAGCATCAGCCATATAATAAGTGAATTTCCTGCAAACCTGTACCCATGGGCCTCTGCAGAATATTGGTGAAGGTGGGGGGTTGGTGAAGGAGAAAAAACATTCAATTGGGAGACCATGACGACGCAACATTTTTCTTTTGCTAAAATTAACTGTAAACATAATTTAAAGGATAATTCTATTCTGTGGCCAGGGCTGTATTTACCATTAGGCAACCCTAGGCACGTGCCTAGGGTGGCAACTAGGGATGAGCGAACCGGTTCAGACGAACCGGAATTCGCTCCGAATTTCAGGGAAAATTCGATTTGGCACGAACCCGAATTTTTTTTGGTTCGTGCCGATCGAATTTTCCCTGAAATAAAAAAAAAAAAAATGCCGGCATGGTGGGAGCGGGCAGGCCGGCTACACTGTCAGCGGGTGGTGGAAGCCGGCCCGCTGACAGCGCAGCCGGCCTGCCCGCTCCCACCATGCCGGTATTTTTTTAAAAAGCAAACACTTACCTGCATGGTTGGAGCGTGGAGGCCGGCGCCGCTCTCAGGCGCCCTCTGATGACGCGCCCTCTGATGACGCGTCCTCTGATGACAGCTGAGAGTGGCGCCGGCCTCCACGCTCCGACCATGCAGGTAAGTGTTTGCTTTCTAAAAAAATGCCGGCATGGTGGCAGCGGGCAGGCCGGCTGCGCTGTCAGCAGGCCGGCGGCGGCCCGCTGACAGCGTAGCCGGCCTGCCCGCTCCCACCATGTCGACATTTTTTTTTTCAGATGAGCGATTAGTGAAAGTTAGATTCGGGCGAACCTGAATTTCTTGGGGAAATCCGGCGAATCGCCCGAATTGAACTTTCAAGAAGTTCGCTCATCTCTAGTGGCAACCTGGAAGAGGGGGGGGGGGGGGGGGGGGGGGCACTACCCTTACTACTGTAGTAAAGAAAAGAAATTAAAACTCACATATCCAGAACATTAATGCCTCCTAACAAACACCCCCCAGCCCCAGAAGGATGCAGAGTGTATTTGTGTGAAGGGGGGGCAATGGGTTGAACACAGACCAGAGCATTTCCCCTCTACTGGTGTGGTCATGTGACTCCTGTATGTCAGAATGCAGTAAAAGATGGAACATGCTTGTCTGCTTCTCCGCATTTCCCCCTTTGTGCCCTCCACACACATTCTCTGCATCTATCCCATTGCACCCTTTCCTTTTTTTATATGGACCGTGAACTAACTTAAAAAAGGGGGTGCAAGCACTTAAAGTGCCTAGGGCACCATGAACACCAAATACGGCCCTGTCTGTGGCAAAATAATGTCCTCCAGGTGCTGAACTTATCTGTTGATTTTTTTTCTTTTCTGTTTGCAACCCTGTGTCTTAAAGTGGACCAACAGTCAAAAATGAATTAAATCAGACTAACACAACAAACAGAGCTCATATGCATCTCTTCCCAGGGCAATTTAGACTGCTGCACATAAAATTAATTTCTACTTTTTTCCCAAAGCCTACGGGGATAAATTTCATGGGCTTGCAGGCCACCTGCAAACAGGAAGTCGTGCTGGGCTTCCTGTTACTGTGCAATACCTGGTGCTAGTAGTGAATCAGCCTCATAGTATAATTCCCGTTTAAGACTACAGATCTTCATAGGAAGTAGTAGGAGATAGTAAAACCTTATTGCCCCAATCTAGCTGTCCCACTAGCTTGTTGAAAATAAAATGGCATGAGACCAGACACCCAATGGGGCCAGAGAGAACAAAGGTGATGGATCATAGCATATAGGATTTGTAGGTCGTGCTCCGGCTTTAAAGGGCAGAAATTAGCTGTTGGCAAACCGATGGCCTCTTATTGCACATGAATAAAGTTAATGAGTGGGATTGGATACCATTCGTTCCATCAGAGCTTCGTTCTCCTAACTTGTTAACGGCTGAGTACGGATGGAGATGTTATTTGTAACCAGGCTTTCTTTTGTTTAGATTATTTCATGTATAAAAGGCACAGACAAATAACACTACGCAGGAAATTAAACAGATGTAGGCAAAAGTGAATCATCACATAGGGCTCAGCGCCTTGCTGTAAACATCGTTTAAATTCAGCAAATGGGTATTTAATACATAAATAGATGAATCAAACGCAAATGTGTAAATGTGGATTTAAAGGGCAACTGTGTGCAAAACTGTTTTATTTTAAGTGTACGATCTTTACTTTTATTTATAGTGTTCATAACCCTTAGGACATCTTTGTGCCGGGGAGGACCACATCCTCGGAGAACCCAACCCATCTACTCTCACAGCCCATGAGTCCTGAATTTAGGGATATTTACTGCTTCCTCATGGAGATTAATGCAGTAAAGCACGTCTCCAAATGGAGGAGTTGTGGCTGCTGCACTTGTGTGCAACTGTTTCCGGCCTCTGCCATATGGAGCCCTGGTGGGTGTCTCATTGATGGTCGAAGGAGTTTTAGTGGCCCTGTAAATCAAGGCACTTGTTCAGGCAGACAGTAACTGCTTCCCACCTCACTACCAGGAGGATCTGTGAAAAATGTACAATTTCAGAGCATCTCAAATTCTCCAATTATATATAAATACCTTATAAATTCTAAACCTTCCTGTTTCCCACTTCACTCTTGTTCCTGGGCATGGCTGAACTGGGAAGGGTGTGTCATGGTGTAGCTGTAGGAGAATTGAGCATGCTCTGCTGTGGTCAGAGCCAGCTGCAGGACCTCTGTGGCTTACAGTGGTAGTTTGCATTGAAAGCTCCAAAAGACAGGGTGGCTTTAAGAATGCTTTTTACGTAGTCCTAGAGATATGACATTGAATGTCAACTTTAGAGCCCTGCTACGGCTTTGCGGAAAAGGAGGAGAGTGACATGGAACAGGCATCAAGTGAGCTGCTTTCTGCCTTGTTATTGCCTTTGCCTGGACTACCCCTTTAGATAATAGATCCTAATGTAGGGACATATTTTGGATAAATATATTCAAAGTGTTTGAGCAAAATATTTAAATTGATTGTCCAGGAAAAAAAACAAAACAAAAACTATTCTCACCTTCTCATAGTCTTACGCTCTGTATCTAAGTATGGGACTAGAATCGATAATCTGCAGGGAACAAATACATACCTACCAACTTTTCAGGGTGGGAAAGAGGGACATTAGGCCATACTCCCTCATTGAGGGATGGATATGAGTTATAATAGTTAAAACCATATAAACACTTTAAATAGGCAAATTAATAATTTATTGTTGCAAATCTTCATGTTAAACCTCAAAGACGGCAAATGAGAACAGGAGCAGGGACTCAAAAGAGGGACAGTCCCTTTAAATCATGGATACTTGGGAGGTATGGAACTAGTAAGAGTAGAGTTTTTTTTTTGCCTGGACAATGACTTTAGGCAAAAGACCCACATTCTCTACATACGTGCTTAAGTTCCTGTTCAGGCAATTAAAAATAAGTGAAGCTCAACTATCTGCCGGCCCACAGAATCAATCCCACTAAGAACTGAAGACCTGAGTCCTTCGGGGTGTCGGTTCTGGTGCGGGCAGCACACTCCCGTGGTCATTCTAGTAAACATTCCTGCCCTAAGTCACAAGGGTGTAGGCAGTAGGGGGCATACCACATGACCTGATCACTAGCATCCTTTGGTTGGGTTAGTCGAAAATACGCGTTCAACTCCATCACAAATCTATCACATGAAAATTCTAATGTTAAAAATCTCTTTAGGCCTTGTAGATGACATACGAAGGAGTTACTTACTTTTAATTGATTTCCACTGTAGACCAATACAACATTAAAACATAGCTGGGATCCATAAGATCAATCCAAAACAGCAGTATGTGGTATGATATTACGAAATCCGAGACTGTGCAGGAGCAACTTATTCTGCCTATAATTGAGGACTTATACAATGAGTTGTCCTGCTGCTCTACTGGAAAGAATAATATACAGAGGTGACAAGTTTGTGAGCATACCATTCACCTTTTATTGGTGAGAACTGAGGTCATATAAGATATGTCTACAATTGTTCTGTAAAGATTACCTGTTCCAGGACCAGAATGTTGGCAGCTCTTGCTCAACATGAATAACAAAGCAATAACCTGGTATAGATGTTAATTTTTGGAACGTGACACTGAGTTTCAAATGACCGCTTTAGATTTTAATCCGCCTACTCTGTACCATTTAACTGTTGTGAATCAGGTTTGTGAATTGTACTCAGACATAATTCCAGCATACAAATGCTTATTTTCTTAAACGCATCTTGTAAAACGTACCTATTTTTGTCTACTCCACAGTGTGTTAGCTTAGGATGCTGACAGCACTAGGAGCTCCATCCCCTGAGATATTCCATGACAATAATGGACACTTTCAGAAACCCAGATAGCCATCCTCAAGCAGAGAAACTGTCTTTACAATTTTAAGATGGTAAATAACTATATCAGCTGTCATGCATGGCTGTTTTCTTCAAATTTTCAGTAGCATACAGAGAAACCTAGACTATGTATATGGAAAATGTCCTGTATTTATACATCTACATTCACTAAGCATATATATTGTACACCCATTGTCCTTTAAAGAGACTGTTCAGACAATTAAAACCTGCCTTACCTGCCAGCCCACAGGCTCCAATCTCTCTTAGTCCTGCAGACTGAGCTGGTCTATTTGCATCACTTTCAGCTCTGAGGATTCTGACTGGCTTTTCGTGCACATACAAGTGTCCACCACTGAAAAAAACACAATGGTGGACGCTTGTGATGACTGTGAGGTCTTGTTATTGAGCTGCATCAGCAAGAACTGAGGCAGCCCTGGAGCATGATGACAGCAACGGATCCAACAATGCTGAAACCAGGAGTCTTGGGATTGAGCCTGTGAGCTGGCAGGTAAGTCATGTTTGTCTTGACAGGAACTTTAAATGAGACCAAAACTGGACCATCTATAAGAAAATCCGCCAGTCGTCAGATATTTTTATCTTGGCAATGAACCTGTGTTGCTTGTGCAACCAGCAACGGCACCTTTCATCTCTTTCTGGGGCTGTGTGTGGCTGCGCCCATTGTTCGTGGCGTGGCCATGCACAGCCATAGAGGGATGCAGAGGGGGCCATATGCTGATCGCTATTGCGGCTAGCCTCCCATTTAGTTTCTTTAGCCACACATTAATATGCGTGGCCCAGGAAGCTGATGGTGCCTGGTAAAGTCAGCAGGAATTAGCAAATTCAGGGATTGGCAGCAAAGACATGGCCCCTTATATTAGGCATGAGATGAGTAGAGAGCAGGCTGCACCCAAACACAAAAGCAACTACCTGCCAGCTCCAGGGCTTCTGTCCTCTGCCAGTGCTGTTAAAAGCTCCCCTGACCTCGCTACCGGTTCCTGCTGCTGATCACATGCCTGCAGCCTCCGTCATTGATTGGCAGAAAGGACTCATTGGGAGGCCACTCAAGAACATCTTGCACTGAATTCAGGGAGCAAAGTTGAGGGAGATGAGAGATGTCAGCAATGGTGCTGATATGACTAAAACCAGAGGAAATCTTTGTTTTTCCCTGGCAGGCCGCTTGGCATGCACTTTCTATGGCAGCAAGCTGGATATAGCTTTAAAAGGCATAAAGGGATCATTTGCATGGGCCAATCTACTGCAATGGATTCTGGGAGAAATTCCATTATCCTTGGCTTGTATGCTCCATGCAAATAGTTTTTATGGTCATCTTATTTTATTTTGCTCTATTTGACCTCTTCGGTAATCTTGATCAGTCAGCCTAAATCCGGGGTGTAGCTAAATGATAAAACTGCAGTAGTAGTGTCTTCCTTCCCTCTATAAAGTAGACCTATCTCAATGTTTCCTTATGTTTGTACAGAGATTACAGCGGGTCTTTAAAAGAGTTTCAAGACTAATTTTTGTTCAACAAACATTTGGTTAACCACTTGCTTTTCCCTGGTGGATCGTCTCACCTTCTGCCATAGACTTGGCCTGCTGCCCTTTGCAGCCGGCTGATTGTGCCTCATCTCTGGGCAACTAATGAACTACATTGGCTCTCATTAGTCTTTTCACAATGATGCCATTCACATTCCCTCTCCTCGCTTGATCTCACAGGTCACACTCTCGTTTAGGTATTACATCCAAAATTAACTTATAATTAATGAGGTGCATTGATCCAGAAGACAAATTTAGCTCTAAATCCAGGTATCTAGGGAGGGGTTTACTTGTGGCCAATTCAATTTAGTATAGAGAGTATTCAGTATACAGAGAAGACAAACATTGTTTGTGTTGCTGTTTTAAAGAGGGTTGTGTCATTAAGAAAATCTCTTCAGAGAAATGAACCATCACGTGTGGCTGTGTATGGCGGCTTGCTAGTTTTTAACACATTTGGTGGTGAACATATTGATATGATCACATTGTTATTTTTTCACACCACCGGCTATACCCACTTGCAAATATGAGAGAAAAAAACATCTATACAACACAGATGGCTTACTTGTGGCTATGCAACTGTCAAAATCCCAGCATGCCATGTTTCTGGTACATCATTCCATGACTTTTGACAGGCTGTCTTCTTTTCTTTGTTCGTTTCATTTATTTTACTTACATGTATAGTGTTACCACACAGTAACACTTTATTGAGTAACTATAATACAATCTGTGTATGAAACGAGTGGGCCAGTCTGTATTGCTTAATGGAGCAAGATAGGAAATTAAAAGAATACTTTAAAGGAGAAATACAAGGGTTTATAAAATACAATCAACCAATAAAACAACTTAACTATGTCATTAAATAGTATAGTTAAACAATATTATTAAAAAATGTAATAAAATAAAAAAAAACAATAGATTTGGACCAAAACTGATCAATATTATTATTATTGTTTATTTATGAAGCGCAGTCATATTCTGTGGCGCTGTAAAAAGTATAAGTTACAGGAGGGTGAGACGAGTAACATTTTTAAAATACACAGGGAATTATGAGTTGTATATAAGAAAGATATGACAATCAGTCCATACAGTACATACAGTATTATGAGTCAAATGCAACAAAACACATTATAATGGTAGTCCAGTCTCCAGATAAGCCAGCACTCTAAAATAAGTTCAAACATGTAGTGCATGTATTAATCCAAAACCTTGTTCAAAAACATGATAGATAAGTATGCATCCTTCACCAGGAACAAATAACCGAGAGTAGCAGGCAGGGTTAAATACAGTGGGCAATAAGATCACACTAAATTCATGCCTGACGCCATTCTGACATCATTGGGCTATGTAACATACAGTGAACTCCAAGTTGCATTGTCAATACTCAAATGAACCATGATAATCCATGATACAACCTGAAAATACCCTAAGGTATGCCCTCACCCTTCCCCCAGTGTGGATCAGCAGAACAAGCAGCTTGATCGCCCAATTATCAGCTATGGGCTTTTCTAGACTGTAGAATGTGGCTAAAAAAAGAACCCATCTCGTCACAGAGCTCTTAAAGCGGATCAAAACCCACATTTTTAACTAGCATCCCCCGAATTTCTCCCCCCATGAAGAGGACCTTTTGCCAATTCTCACTGCTCCCACTTCACTCTAATGGCAGCTGTTTTAGCTGTAAAGCTCCACCTCTTCTATTCATTGCCACTGTTGTGTGTGGCAATGATGGCATTGCCACACCTATGCATTGACTGATCGCCTGTCATACCACAGAGATAGACAGCAAAAAATAAAGTGTTCCAGGGAGAATCGAAAAGCAAAAATATCCATTTCTAGTTCTACATTCTAAGAATGGAGTATCAGCAGGGGCTTTAGCCAAATGCATTTTGTAAGTTCAGTGGGTTTCGATCTCCATTAATCCCACTATCCTGGTGATAGGTCCTTGTCCCTGGAGCATCTTGATTTGGGGTGCTCCACTGTGTGAAACCCCCAGATCACCCACAGAACTCACCCTTTCACTGTTCCCATGACGCAAATGTGGACCCTCATCCAATCAGTGCTCTATGCCAGACATGCTAATGAACAGCATAAAGCATTGTTTTGAACTGAGCACCAACATAGGGAGCAGAAGTGGGTGCATCCCTGGTTTCTCTGTGGATTCATTCAGCCTATGTGAATGGCTGGACCTGGCAGTGCAGCTCAGCTGCAGGGATTTCGGGCATGCGAGTGTGGCCTGTGACCGCAGGAAAGGTAAGGAATTGGGGCCTGCTTGGGGTTCACAGAATGAGGCATCCCAAATTGACCCCAGGGGCACTTAGTCGGACAGTCCTGGAGTCTTTTAAACTAGGATCGGCATTGAAGATGATAGGTTCACTTTAATCTATGGAAGGGAGACTGGAGATAGGACCGTGCTTGCTTTAAACACCAGTCACACAAGAAGACATTACAGAGGTCACCCAGGTTTGCAAACAAGCAAGAAGATGATGTGGATTGGATTGGATTTGCTTTATTAATTATTAAATTGGTGCATAAAGGGTGGAAAATTGTCTTCTCCATTTCCTGAAGCACTTTGTAAATGCAAAATTGCTCCAAAGTTTGTGCACTTCCTTTGTATCCCATTCCTCCATTAACCACCAGTTGTTGCCACATGGCTGCTCCTGTCTCTCAGAACTCTCAGCATGAGCAGGCCCAGAAGGCCACAGTTATTGCTGAACTCGCTCATGCTGGGAATTCTGTGGGCCATTCGATGAAAGACAAGAAGGTAATGAGGGGAAAACTTTGGACACCTGCTACAGCATCTTCAGCCAGGGCTGGCGTCAGCACCCGGCAAGGTGGGGCAGCTGCAGGGGGCCCCCAGTCTCCAGGGGGGCCCACTGACAGGCCAGCCTTTGGGGTGTGCAACAGCTCTTGACCGGCGGCGGACTGGGAGGCCACCACAACAGCTGGTGCCCACATCTCCTCGCGTTGCATCAGCGGTGACCGAGGTGGAGGTGCAACTTCTTTTTCCCGCTGGGCGGGGACAACCCTATGCAGCAATCAGGTTCCGCTGCTGCCTGTGTTGTCCCTGCCGGGGAGAGAGGATGGGGCCTCCCCCCTGGACCCCCCCTGGTTTGGCCGTTAACTCAAACTGGCGATCCCACAGTGCATTTGTCAGTTCGAGGTAGTAATGAACGAATTGGGGGGGGGGGGGGTCACGCACAGGGGCAATCAAAATCAGAAGAATCTAGATTAGTTTAGACTCCGGGGTCAGGTTTAAAGGGGTTTGGTGCACTTCAAAGTAGACCAAAACTAGAGTTTTGGTCCATATAGCATTATCCTTAGGGGACATCCAGATTTGGGACGTTCCTCAGTGATGTGATGGGTCTCTTCACCACAAAGGTGCCCACTGAGACCATGCTGCCCAAGGGTCCACATAAACCTGGAGCGAGACCTGTCTACAGCACTACAGAAAATGCAAGAGATGGGACAGGCCACAACTGAGCTTCTTGCTGCTTTACCATTTCCATTGTCTGGACTGTCCCTTTAAAGATAAAATTGCACGTGAGCACCTTCCCATTTTGTTTTACACTTATGATTCTTTTGAATATTTGGGGGGTTGGTGCGGAAGGAGGTATGAAGCACAGATATCCATACAGGCGCTTTTCCCTGTAGGTCCGTCACATCACAGTCTGCTGCTGCTTGCAGTAAAGTAGAATTTCATCCTATTATTCCTTAGGCTAAAACACTCAGGCTTCACAGCACGACCTCTCGTTCAGGAATGTTTCCCTCTCTGGAATACACTATTCTGCTTCTCTGACTTTGAAGAATGCCCCGATGCATTTCACTCCTCTATCAAACAATCTTTCTTATTCCTCCTGAAATGAATATATACTGTACAACACAAAGGTAAATCCTAATTCCCTGAACTTCCAGAAACAACCTGTGAGCTTTGCACTGAACTGCCTGACATCAGAAGGATTTCTGGGGAAGTTATTGTAGACCAACAAATAAACACATAGCACATAATATACCATGAAGAGAATGTATTTGCATATTGTCACTTACTTATGCATATCTGCTCCTGGGGATCGGCCTAGTGCTGCAATAGAAGAGAAGGGACTTAGAAAACCTTTACCTAATACTGGTTATAAATTTGTAATGACTTTTTTTACTTATTCCACAACTACCATATTTTTTGCCTTTAGGATGCACTTATTTTTCCCCAAAAGTGTGTGTGTGTGTGTGTGTGTGTGTGTGTGTGTGTGTGTGTGTGTGTGTGTGTATGTCAGTGTGTCTTATCGGGCAAATGTAAAAAAAAGACATGGCTCCTGATGTCCCCATCATTCTCGCTATCTCGCCACTCACATTGTCCCCGCTGCCGCTGCTTCTTCTCCTGCGGCTCCGCACACACAGAGTAAACACCTGGTTCCATTGAGCGGGTGGGAGTGGGCGATGCCCAAAAGCCAGCCACACCCACCTGCTGAACAGAGCCGGGGTTTTTGCTCTGTGTGTACAGCCACTGTCGGAGAAGAGGCAGTGTGCGGTGTGGGCGGCGTGGACAGGGCGACATCGGGAGTGATAGATATGTGAGTTTATTTTTTTTTTTGTTTTGCTTATGGGGAATGTGAGGATGCCACCCTACCTATAGGGAATGGGAGGGCAAATTCCATGCTGCATATGGGGAATGGGAGGGGGAAAATAGTGTATTCCAGAGGGGGAATGCCACACTGCCTACTGGGAATGGGAGGGGGGATGCCACACTGCCTCCTGGGAATGGGAGGGGGGATGCCACACTGCCTCCTGGGAATGGGAGAGGGGGATGCCACACTGCCTATGTGGAAAGGGAGGGGGATGCCACGCTGCAAATGGGGAATGGGAGGGGGAATGCCACACTGCCTACTGGGAATGGAGGGGGGATGCCACACTGCCTCCTGGGAATGGGAGGGGGGATGCCACGTTGCATATGGGGAATGGGAGGGGGGGTGCCACTCTGCCTATGAGGAATGGGAGGGGGAATGCCACACTGCAAATGGGCAATGGGAGGGGGGATGCCACTCTGCCTATGAAGAATGGGAGGGGGAATGCCACTCTGCCTATGAGGAATGGGAGGGGGAATGCCACTCTGCCTATGAGGAAAGGGAGGGGGAATGCCACACTGCCTATGAGGAAAGGGAGGGGGAATACCACTCTGCCTATGTGGAAAGGGAGGGAGAATGCCACTCTGCCTATGAGAAAAGGGAGGGGGAATGCCACACTGCCTATGTGGAAAGGAAGGGGGAATGCCACTCTGCCTATAAGGAATGGGAGGAGGAATGCCACACTGCCTATGAGGAATGGGGGGGGGGAATGCCACACTGCCTATGAGGAAAGGGAGGGGGAATGCCACACTGCCTATGGGATTGGGAGGGGGGAATGCCACTCTGCCTATGTGGAAAGGGAGGGGGAATGCCACTCTGCCTATGAGGAAAGGGAGGGGGAATGCCACACTGCCTATGGGATTGGGAGGGGGGAATGCCACTCTGCCTATAAGGAATGGGAGGGGGAATGCCACACTGCTTATGAGGAATGGGAGGGGGAATGCCACTCTGCCTATGTGGAAAGGGAGGGGGAATGCCACTCTGCCTATGAGGAAAGGGAGGGGGAATGCCACACTGCCTATGGGATTGGGAGGGGGGAATGCCACTCTGCCTATAAGGAATGGGAGGGGGAATGCCACACTGCTTATGAGGAATGGGAGGGGGAATGCCACTCTGCCTATGTGGAAAGGGAGGGGGAATGCCACTCTGCCTATGAGGAAAGGGAGGGGGAATGCCACACTGCCTATGGGATTGGGAGGGGGGATGCCACTCTGCCTATGAGGAATGGGAGGGGGAATGCCACTCTGCCTATGAGGAATGGGAGGGGGAATGCCACTCTGCCTATGAGGAATGGGAGGGGGAATGCCACTCTGCCTGTGAGGAATGGGAGGGGGAATGCCGCACTGCCTATGGGATTGGGAGGGGGAATGCCACTCTGCCTATAAGGAATGGGGAGGGGAATGCCACACTGCCTATGAGGAATGGGAGGGGGAATGCCACTCTGCCTATGAGGAATGGGAGGGGGAATGCCACTCTGCCTATGTGGAAAGGGAGGGGGAATGCCACTCTGCCTATGTGGAAAGGGAGGGGGAATGCCACTCTGCCTATGTGGAAAGGGAAGGGAATGCCACACTGCCTATGAGGAATAGGAGGGGGAATGCCACTCTGCCTATGAGGAATGGGAGGAGGAATGCCACTCTGCCTATGTGGAAAGGGAGGGGGAATGCCACTCTGCCTATGAGGAATGGGAGGGGGAATGCCACACTGCCTATGTGGAAAGGGAGGGGGAATGCCACTCTGCCTATGAGGAAAGGGAGGGGGAATGCCACTCTGCCTTTGAGGAAAGGGAGGGGGAATGCCACTCTGCCTATGAGGAATGGGAGGGGGAATGCCACTCTGCGTATGTGGAAAGGGAGGGGGGAATGCCACTCTGCCTAGGTGGAAAGGGAGGGGGAATGCCACTCTGCCTATGTGGAATGGGAGGGGGAATGCCACTCTGCCTATAAGGAATGGGGAGGGGAATGCCACACTGCCTATGAGGAATGGGAGGGGGAATGCCACTCTGCCTATGAGGAATGGGAGGGGGAATGCCACTCTGCCTATGTGGAAAGGGAGGGGGAATGCCACTCTGCCTATGTGGAAAGGGAGGGGGAATGCCACTCTGCCTATGTGGAAAGGGAAGGGAATGCCACACTGCCTATGAGGAATAGGAGGGGGAATGCCACTCTGCCTATGAGGAATGGGAGGGGGAATGCCACTCTGCCTATGTGGAAAGGGAGGGGGAATGCCACTCTGCCTATGAGGAATGGGAGGGGGAATGCCACACTGCCTATGTGGAAAGGGAGGGGGAATGCCACTCTGCCTATGAGGAAAGGGAGGGGGAATGCCACTCTGCCTTTGAGGAAAGGGAGGGGGAATGCCACTCCGCCTATGAGGAATGGGAGGGGGAATGCCACTCTGCGTATGTGGAAAGGGAGGGGGGAATGCCACTCTGCCTAGGTGGAAAGGGAGGGGGAATGCCACTCTGCCTATGTGGAAAGGGAGGGAGAATGCCACTCTGCCTATGAGGAATGGGAGGGGGAATGCCACACTGCCTATGTGGAAAGGAAGGGGGAATGCCACTCTGCCTAAGGGAAATAGGACGGGCAAAATTTCTAACTAATGGCTAACATGGTACAAAACTAAATGAAAACAATCTGGAAAGAAAACAAACAATAAGGTTAATTTGCAGGCTAAATAAAAACGCTATACTCACTTTTTTCCCATGCAGACCACTGCTCCTATTTCGGGGCTTCATCTCTTACCTGATCGCTGGATCCATGTCCAGTAATACTTTTCCATGTTCTCCATAGGGGAAAAGCCCACCCCCTCGCCATCATCACTGTGAGCTGGCACGTCCCCCCCCACACACTGCAATAGAAATGGACAGGTTTTCACATACCCCTTTCCATTGCAGTGAATGGTGGGGGAATTCCAGCTCTACAGTGACATGGCAGAGGACCTTTCTCCGTCAAAGAGCAAAGAAGAGGCAAGCGACCAGGTCGGACGGCATAGGGCATGGTTCCATGGACATGATAAGAGCTGGAGCCCCAGTCTAGGAGCGATGGTCTGCATGGAAAAAAAAAGGTGAGTATAGCATTTTTTTGTTTAGCCTGCGAATTGCCTTCAAGCATGAGCAGTTTAGGAAACATCAAGAGACTTAGCACTTGTACTGCTCAGGACCTCTTAGCAGTAACCACATTTCTAATATTTTAGAGCACAAGGAACTGAAGGGAGGACAGCAGATTCCCTTAAGTTGTTGCAACACTGTACATTTAATGATCATTTTATTTTCTACTTTACATTTTCTTTGTTTAACTTGATTTTCTTACTTTAATATGACTTAGGGCCTTATTCATGAAGCTCTAGCGCCAGGTACTGCCTTGTAAGCGGCAGGTAGCGCCAGGTAGCGGCAGGTGAACGCCGGAGACGGCACGCAATTACACATTTATGAAGACGAATCTGGTGAGCGACTGGAACAACGTCATGTAGCGTCCGATTCATTATTATCCCAGGCTCAGCATAAAGCGCCGGCGTTCAGCCTTGCAGAGCGCCACGTCTTACCTCTCGCTACCTGGCGCTCTCCCATACATTTCTATGGACAATCCTTAAATCCCTTTCCTGATCCCAATTTTTTTTTAATAAAATCTCAAAACTTTATGACATGTATCCTGGCCTAGAAAATGACATTTTTGAAAACTTTTTAGATTTTTTTATATTTTTATGCAGAATTGTCCTTACATGTCTGGTATTAAAGTGTTCATTTTACAATGTAATAACAATGTCATTCCATAAGTTTTCGCTTTGTTACTAGAGGATACATGTTCAAAAACAGCCTTTAATCACACAGCCTCTGGCGCTATGGGCTACAATGACATGATTTTGAGTGATGGCGATGTTTGAGGCTGTTTTTTTGATGAATGTGGTGTGAGTCAGTCGCACTGAGCAGGCGTTAGGGTTCGCTCCCATACAGCGTAGTATTGCGACTCACATATCATATTCATCAATGCTGGACAGAGACTAAGGCGCTCTGAAACAATGATCCATGGCCGAGCACAACGACTACTAGCGGACGCTTTGAAATCCCCTCTACAGACGCTCGTCTGTTGCTACCTGGCGTTAGTAATGAATCAGCCTGTTAGATAACATCAAGGGACTTAGCACTTGTACTGCTCAGGACCTCTTAGCAGTAACCACATTTCTAAGGCCCTTATTTATGAAGGAATAGCGACAGGTAGCGACTGGTGAGCAGCCGGTAATGACGGGCCCCGCCACGAGAACACCGGCTCCCCACCACAATCACACATTTATCAAGCCAATCCTGCTTAGCGACTGAGATAGCGCCATATAGCGACTCATTCATAATTATTCCAGCCTCAGCCCACAGCGTCAGCGTCCGACCTTGAACAGCGACAGGTATGACCTCTCGCTACCTGGCGCTCTCCAATGCATTTCAATGGAACAATCTTTAAATATTCATAATTAATTGTTAATTTTTTTTTTTTTTTTTTATGTGAAAAATTCTGTGACCACTTCTGCCATTTTAGAGAATTTTTTAAGGAAAAAAAAAAAAAAAATAGTACAGAATTGATATTACAGGTCTGATATTAATGTATTCATATTACAAAATTATTGAAAAAACTTGCTTTTTTTGGTTTCCAAAAATATGGTTGTTTGGGGGTTAAAAAACTACTTTTAACCCATCGCCGCCAGCGCTCTGGGGTTTAAACATGCATTTTACAGCGCGAGAATTTTTTGAGCGTGATTTTTTAATGAATATGGTGGGAGCCGGTCGCTAGGGACAGTCGCTACCCCATACAGCACGGAACCTGTCAAATAGCGACTCCTCACCCAATAGTCAACATTACGGCAAACCGACTGAGTCGCTATCAACTACCGAACAACGGCCAAGCACAGCGACTACTAGCGGGCGCTCTGAAAATGCCGCTATAGTCGCTCAACTGTCGCTACCTGGCGCTATTAATGAATCGGCCTCCCCGATTTGAGAGCGCAAGGAACTGAAGGCAGCAGACTGCCTTAAGTTGTTGCAACACTGTACATTTAATGATCATTTTATTTTCTACTTTACATTTTCTTGGTTTAACTTGATTTTCTTACCAAAAGTAAAGGTCAAGTATTGATATTAGAATGAAAACAAAATGGTACTACAACATGGTATCATAGCAACTACTTCAAGGCCTCTGAGTGGGGACCCCACCATAATAGGTCCGTCCTTCTATTTAAAATGTTTCTTACACTTCTTTATGTATCTGATGCCAGTTTGGCAATGCAACTAGCGTATAGTGGATTCCATTGCAGAATTAAAGCCTAGAACTTTTGCATCACCCAATAATAACATAAAAGACTACTGTCAACTCATGGAAGCCAAATAGGAAATAGATACAAGGCTAATAGGCTGCACAGGAAATGTAATGATCTTATTATCTATATAGGTGAGTTTTCTAGAGGCATTTAGTAATGGTAAGAGCAGCATTTTTCATATAACATTTTTAGAAGGGAGTCGTTTAAATTGATCTGATAATATTGATTGCCATGGTGGATTCACCTATAATAGAGATGCTGTTGGCTTATCGCCATTGAGAAGCTCAGTTCAAATCATTCTGAGCAAGTCATAAAATAAACATGTAGCACAGAGCCCGGATTATTTAATGTCACATTTTGAAGCAATTGTGATTTTCCCTAAGTCATTTATTATCCAGAAGTTTGAATAAAATATGTAATACGTAAAAAGTACCTTTATAAAAAAGTGACACCCAATGTCATGAAGATACCTATTTCCCCTGAACGGTAACATACATAATTCTGAATCATTTGACCGGTGAAAAGATGATTGGAGCTCAGATATAAAAAATTTAGCCACTGTATCCAATTATTATATTTTTTTAGCACAATGTATAAAAAGATGTAATAGAATCTCATAGAGAAAAGAATATTCCAGAATATTAGAAAGGCTGTGGCTGAGCAATACAAATTAGAACCCCGAGACATCCTATCTGCAGAAACTTTTGCTTTCACCAGTCTTTTATCAATGTAGCAGAAACGTAATCTGCCTTCTAATATCAGATATCAGCTGTTGCCTTTCAAGGATAAGATGTCCGATTTTTTCCCATCCTGCTGCATCCTGACTGTGACGCCATTAACATTCAGAAAAATCATAAATATTAATGGTGTGCCACATATACGAGAAGCAATGAGCTTTCGCCTATTATAGGCTAATATGTCTGAAAAAGCCTTTGTTGAGTATGATAATTCAGTCCACACAATAGGCATAAAAGTTCAAATAGGCCGGGGCAGAAAAGTCTAAAAGCTTGATGATTTTGTCTAATGGAATCTGGGGTAACGTGACCCCGCACACTATTGTATGACTCTGTAGTCACTTCCAACTGGCATGGAATAGCAAGGTCATGGAAGGCTGCTTCATATATCTAGTGATAACAGTAAAACATCAGCATTAACCCAAACGCATTCTACAACTAAAAACTGCACAATGATTGCACACAAAAATACTAAAAAATACAGCTCAAATAGGATTGGTATCTGCATCACCACTGAAGATATTTCTTCTCACACCCTGCTGGGAGACAATGCTTAGAGTAGACCAAGAGGCTGATTCATTAACAGCGGCAGGTAGCGACAGTTGAGCAACTGTAGCGGCATTTTCAGAGCGCCCGCTAGTAGTCGCTGTGCTTGGCCGTTGTTCGGTAGTTGATAGCGACTCAGTCGGTTTGCCGTAATGTTGAATATTGGGTGAGAAGTCGCTATTTGACAGGTTCCGCGCTGTATGGGAGCGCATGATAGCGACTGGTCAGAGCGACCGGCTCCCACCATATTCATTAACAAATCAGGCTCAAAAAATTCTCGCGCTGTGAAATGCATGTTTAAACCCCAGAGCGCTGGCGGCGGTGAGTTAAAAGTAGTTTTTTAACCCCCAAACAACCATATTTTTGGAAACCAAAAATAACAAGTTTTTTAAAATAATTTTGTAATATGAATACATTAATATCAGACCTGTAATATCAATTCTGTACATTTTTTTTTTTTTTACTTAAAAAAATTATTTAAAATGGCAGAAGTGGTCACAGAATTTTTCACATTTAAAAAAAAAAAAACAATTAATAACAATTAATAATGAATATTTAAAGATTGTTCCATTGAAATGCATTGGAGAGCGCCAGGTAGCGAGAGGTCATACATGTTCAAGGTCGGACGCTGGCGCTGTGGGCTGAGGCTGGAATAATGATGAATGAGTCGCTATCTGGCGCTATCTCAGTCGCTAAGCAGGATTGCCTTGATAAATGTGTGATTGTGGTGGGGAGCCCGTCATTACCGGCCGCTCACCAGTCGCTACCTGTCGCTATCCCTTGTTAAATAAGGGCCCAAAACTACTTTGACTATCCTGGGTTTTGGTCCTTGCCTCCTGTGTGAAACCCCCCAGGTCGCCCAAACATACTCACCTCTTCCTGGTCCTACGATGCATGTGCGGGCTCTCGTCCAATCAGCTTGCTTGGATCCACTTGAGCCCCTTCGTCCAGGAGCTTGTCTGATGAAAGTGGTTTCAAGCGCGCTGGCAGCCGCATCCTACACCATCATCTAACAGGGAGTATGCCTGCGCCGGGATAACGGGTGATGTGGCTGCTGGTCGCGCATGCGCCATTAAACCGGTAACGAAGGCGAGTTTTCGGGCAACCTGGGGAGGTTTCACACAGCGGGGCACCCTTGATCGGGGGTGTCCTGGAGGGAGCGAGTATGCCTGCCCTGGAGTCTCATAGACTCCAGGGTGGATTTTGGTCCTCTTTAAATTAGAGAAAAAAGGGCCCGGAGAGCAAAAAAATTGAGGAAACTATAACCAAAGTTTCTGTCATTTTTGAATGAGGCTTTTGGTCTTTTAGGGGGTTAGCCTCCTGTTTTGAGCCAAAGGTGTCACAGAAAGACAGGAAGTGAGGGAAAAGTCTGAAGAGAAGGCCTCCTCTATGAGCCAATGGTGTCCCACAAGAACACGTGTTGGCTGATTCATTACTAACGCCAGGTATCGGCAGATGAGCATCTGTATAGCGGCGCTTAGAGCGACTGCTAGTATATGCTGTAAGCGGGTATTGGGCACTGTAAGAGAGCGCCTCAGTCGCTGTAGTATCCTGGCCCACATTTATGAATGTGATGTATATTGGGCGCTCTAACACCAGTACAACACTGCAGCGAGCAAGAGATAGCGCCAGCTCAGTGCGACCAACTCTCGGCGCTCCACACCATACTTATCAAAAAAGGACACACAGCATCGGCGCTCTAAATCTGGTCGCTATAGCATAGAGCGCCAGACGCTGTGTGATTAAAGTCTGTTTTTGAACACATATCCACCAGTAACAAAGCGAAAACACATGGAATGACATTGTTTTAACACTGGGGCAATAACACTTTAGTGCCAGACCTGTAATGACAATTCGGTATAAACATATAAATGGTCAAAATCTTTTCTAAAAACGTTTGTTTGCAGCCAGGAGAGGTCACACAATCATTTGAGCAAAACAAAAAAAAAATTGTCACACATGCTGTTTAAACACAAGCAAATTAAAGGCCAGTGAAATGTATGGGAGAGCGACACTAAGTGAAAGGTAATACCTGGCGCTCTGGAAGCTAGAGCTCTGGCGCTATATGCTGAGCCGCCTGTAATAATACATTGGATGCTACATGCCGCTGTTAGTGTCGCTCACCAGATTCGCTTTCATAAATGTGGTTTTGCATACAGCGCCCGGCATTCACCAGACGCTGCCTGACGCTACGAGGCGCTACCTGGCGTTATCCCTTCATGAATAACCCCCTAAGTGAGGAAAAATCCCTTTAAGGTAGTCCCTGACAATCTAATTTAGAAGGGTTGCTTTAGGCCATTTAACAGCTAAGTACAAATAAAGTGTCTGATACTGTGATAAAAGTATAGTATGTCTATGAAACTAGCAGATAGTACTATTGTATTAGTTCTATAGTATATTGTATATTACTATATTATACAGAAGTAACATTTTAAAAGCATGGGGAAGGCTAGGCCCCTGCCTCACCACTGCAACTACCCTCTAAATCAGTGTTCCCCAACCCTCTCCTCAGGAGCCACCAATAGGCCATGTTTTGTGAATATCCACATAACCAGCTGTATAGCTCTGCCTGAGCATGAATTACTTCCCTGGGCATCTGTGTGGTGATCTGTAAAACCTGGCGGCTGGTGGCTCTCGAGGAGAGGATTGGGGACCCTGCTTTAAATTGATTATTCAATATGAACTTAATATGAAGTTAATCTGTTACCAGGAAGATTGCGGGTGGCAGTTGGAGGAATAGTGAAGTGGTTCTAATGCCGTGACCCCGCAATACAGTTCCTCATGTTGCGGTGACCCCAAACCAAAAAATAATTTTGGTGGCTACTTTAAAACTGTAATTTTGCTAGTTATGGTTCGGAATGTAAATACCTGATATGCATTATGTATTCTCATTGCTACAAATCAAACATAATTTAAACATAGTGATTAATCTCAAAAACAATATTTAATTATATGTTGACAAATATCCAATAAATAACATTTCACCATGGCATAGCATGTGTCGGAAACTGTCATTTCTCCACCTCTTATTGAAATTAATAGAAGGCCGTGGCGAATTGTGTGGTAACTCGAGATTCTCGGGAGCTCTCTTCCACAAAATCCGCCGCACTCACAATGAAATCAATAGGAGGTGGATTCAATGCCGGAAACCTCTGATTTCAGCAGTTTTCTCATGCAGAATATGGGAAAATAGTTAGAGATATGGGAGATAATTATACATTGGGGAACAGTGTGAACTACATCTTATAGTGGTCTCTTATAGTATAAGACCGATGTAGCTCACACTGTGTAAATGTATGGTGCTTTGTGTAAGTGCAAGCTGCTTTGTGTACTGTGTAATGATTACACACAAAGCACCTTACACTTACATAGTATTGTGTGTATGGTGTGTGTACTGTTTTTACATTATTAACCTTTTTTACACCAGTAGGCTGTCTTGCAGGCTCTCTTGCCTCTCTGCCTCCTAGGCTTCTGTCCTCCGGCGCTTGCTGCGTCCGCCCACTGATGATGTCAACAAGCGCCGGACACACGCAATGCGCTGCTATGGACTGTGGAGCGTTCCCCTCGCTTCCCCCACGCCTTAGGCCCCGGACGGATGATGCAATCACATCTGCACATGCGCGCAGGCATTCAGTTTGGAACGCGCATCCATAACGGCGTGCGTTCCAGCTGAATAACGCTGCTATGGACTATGGAGCGTTCCCCTCACTTTCCCCGCCCCTTAGGCCCCGGACGGATGATGCAATCACGTCTGCACATGCACGCAGGCATTCAGTTTGGAATGCGCACCCATAACGGCGTGCGTTCCAGCTGAATAGCGCTGCTATGGACTATGGAGCGTTCCCCTCACTTTCCCCGCCCCTTAGGCCCCGGACGGATGATGCAATCACGTCTGCACATGCGCGCAGGCATTCAGTTTGGAACGCACATCCATAACGGCGTGCGTTCCAGCTGAATAGCGCTCCTGCAGACGGTAGCGCGACTTCTCAGCGGCTAAAGCTGTATGTATTTTCCGATGGCTTTAGGCGACCCCTGTGTTTTGGTCGTTCGACCCCCGCCGCGGTCCCGACCCACAGGTTGAGAACCTCTGCTTTGGTGCATACAGCCAGGTAGCTCCCTATTGAAATCAATAAGCTGCTATGACATTTTTACACAAAACATTTTTACACACAAGCTGGAGCTTCAAGGAAAAGTCCCCTTACTACATAGAAAGTCCACTGTGTCTTTGGGGGTTATTCATGAAGGGATAGCGCCAGGCAGTGCCTCGCAGCGCCAGGCAGCGTCTGGTGAATGCTGGGCGCTGTAGGCTAAACCTAATCTGGAGAGCGCCTCTAACAGCGCCATGTAGCGCCTGATGTATTATTACAGGCGGCTCAGCGTATAGCGCCAGTGCTTAGCTTCCAGAGCGCCAGGTATTATCTTTCGCTCAGTGTCGCTCTCACATACATTTCAATGACTGTTCATTTGCTTCTGTTTAGACATTTTTTTTTTCGTTTTTTTTGCTCAAATCATTGTGTGACCTCTCCTGGCTTAAAACAAACATTTTTAGAAACTTTTTTGATTTTTTATATTTTTATGCACAATTGTCATTACAGGTCCGGCAAAGTGTTAATGTCACATTGTTAAAACAATGTCCTTCCATGTGTTTTCGCTTTGTTACTGGTGTATATGTGTTCAAAAACAGACTTTAATCACACAGTGTCTGGCGCTCTATGCTATAGCGACCAGATTTAGAGCGCCGATGCTGTGTGTGTTCTTTTGATAAGTATGGTGTGGAACGCCGAGAGACAGTCGCACTGAGCTGGCGCTACTTTTCACTCCCTGCAGCTCTGTACTTGTGTTAGAGCGCCCAACATACATCACATTCATCAATGCCGGCCAGGTTACTACAGCGACTGGGGCGCTCTGTTACAGCGCCCAATACCCGCTTACAGCGTCTACTAGCGATCGCTCTAAGCGCCGCTATACAGGCGCTCATCTGCCGATACCTGGCGCTAGTAGTGAATCAGCCTCCACGTTATTTCTTGTGCATACTGGGCATCCCTTTATAAGTGCTGTCAGCCTTGTAATGCACCAACACAGTGCTGCTGCTAGGAACATGGGGGGTTAATATCAGAGGATTCAAAGTAACATCCCTCGGATCACCTGGTCTGTTAACCAAGATGGGCTAACACATACCTCATATCCTGTACCTTTTCCCAGCATGCATTGCCCATTATAGCTAATGTCTGGGTGCACTTTGTCGGTTGTTTCATTGCTTATCTGTCCATTGTCCTTTGACCATCATTGTGGGTACAACTCATTTTTGCCCTATGGTATCTCTTTGACCTCTGACCTCCCGAGTTTGACCTTTGGCTGGTTCCTGAACTTGTTTCTGTATGACCGGCTGGACACTGCATAATACTCTGATCATCCTGTTTGACCTTTGGATTGTTTCAGGACTTCAGCACTTTTCCCCAATGCTTTGGAGGTTCACCGGCTTATACCTAGTCAGACAACATACTCCGCACTATTTAAACTGGACCAAAACCCTTATAAGAAACAGTGCTCACATGCACTCCTCCCCAGGACAAGTCAGATTGCTGCACATAATTATTTGTTTACCTTTCTGTAACTCCTGTTGGGGTAAATTTTACAAACACAGTGGTGCCCCATGGAGCTGCAGGCCACCTGCAAAGAGGCATAGCTGCTGAGTTTCCTGCTGGATAGTCAAAATCCTGGGTTAAGCATTGGCTCCCAGCAGGCAGTGAGAAGAAACATCCTCAGTGGTGACGCAGAAATCAAATCCTATTTGAGTTCTATTTTAAGGATGCTCCAAAATGGCTGCAACCAGGGTAAAATTGATGAGGCTTTTCAGCTTTGAGAGGATGGAGCAAATGAGTGCTGACAATGATTCAGTATCATGCGTGCAAGTGAGTTTTGGGGAGTTTTTTTTTTTCCAAATGTGCAAGGCTGCTGGTCTGGTTTAAAGAGGACCAAACCCCCACGCCCCATCGTCCCTGAAATCTATAATTCCGGGGCCGCTGGATTCCCTCCCCCTGGGGCATCCAGGATTGGGATGCCTCGCTGTGTGAAACCCCCAAGTACGTCCGGAAACTCACCATCTAATGTCATATGCCGCCGCACGCCTACCAAGTGCACGGTTAGCGGTGACACCCCTCTTACTGTCCTTTGGCCTCTTCCCTTGGTACTATACAGTTATCACACTGCAGCCAGATTCCCCGCCTGTCTAATATGGTTTGCCATCTTTTTATTGCCTGCCTATTCACCATTTATCTCTTGCCCTTGCCATTGAGTGGGGTACTTAAGCCCTGTAGCAGGTCCAATTCCTATTGTCCCAGCTGTACCTTTTGTATAGGTGTGCTTGGGATTTAAATAGAATTAATATATCCTCCTTGTTTTTTTTGTTTTTTTGATTCTTTGTAGAGGCTTGGTTTGATGGACAGGTGTTTGTGCTTCTGGCTGTTAGTATATTCCCATAAGTAATTTTTTGAAAGTTATATGTATTCTTTTACAGGGTCTCCCCCACAGACATACACCGCAGTGCGGATCTCGGCTCCTGTCAGAGCACAGACAGCTCTGACAGGAGCTGCGCCCCTTGCAGCCTATCCTGGCTGCTTCAGGGCGGATATCACATGTTCAGGGCTTCTTTGCGCTGACTGTGACGTCATTTCCGCCTCCCTCCGATTGGAGGGCTGTGTCAGTCCGGTTGCTATGCAACCGGCCTGAAACCTGCGGTGTCTCTCACTGCTGCAGCCAATCTACAGCACTGCAGCATGGCGAAATTTGTCGGGGGGCCCCTGCCGGTGAGTACTTCACACTGGAGTTTGTTGTGCGATTATTCTGTGTAATTATTTAGCATGCCTGTCAGTATTGACAGTGCATTCGGCGTGACGTCATGTGACGCCAGGCGGGCTTTTCCTGACCTGCCATTGGCTAGAATCATGTATTTATGTTGTTACTGCCATGTACCACTTGTTGCTTGTTATCCCTGATGAAGGGGGCTTGCGGTAACCCCCGAAACATTGGACTATGGATTAATTGTTCCTGATTGTACATTGTACGAATACAGCTTTGCTATTCTTCATATACATCTGGAGTGCTGGATTTTCTTCGCTACCTGGGGAAACTCACCATCTTTCGCGGTCTAATGGCGCATGTCTGAGCTGCAGCCACATCCCCACTATCCCTTTAGCAGGGCGCATACTCGTACTAGGCAATTGTGAATGGCCGGCGGGCACGCTCCATGTTAGAGGGTAGCGGGGGATGCAGCCGCCAGCTCACTGATTGGACGAGTGACCACGCATGTGCCATAGGACTGGGAAGAGGTGACTTTGTTCAGGTGACCTGAGGGGCTTCACATAGCGGGGCATCCCTGATTGGGGTGTCCCGGGGGAAAGGACCAAAACCCTGGATAGTCAAAATCCTGGGTTTTGGTCCACTTTAAATGCAACCATATGCAGAAAAGCATTTCCGACGTCCCAGCGATTGGAGGATTGTTAGAGGCGGTGGAGAAGCTCGGGGGGTTGGACGCTGACAGAAGGAAGGGGCCGATCCAGGCATTATAATGATTGGCTGCTTTCAGCTGCTTGCCAGTCTCTGATATAGCGAGAAGCATTTGTGGGCAATTATTACATTAGGAGAAACATATTGTTTAGCATATTTTATACACCAGTCACGAATAGAGAACTTTTACTCGTCTGCACATTTTTGAAAGTCACTTTCTGCCTCTTTAAACGGCCTGGATTTGTTTTTAGTGCAGCTTTCAAGTGCAGCAATCAAAACAACAAAGAGGAAAGTGAGCTCGGAACTTTCACCGCGCCATCGAAATTCTTCTAATCTTAGCCTTGAAGGTATTTTAATATTCAATGGAACTTCTGTTATAGAAATGTACTTCCACCACAAAAAAAACGCACCTTTGGGTTGTCCCATAGCATATGCAGCTGAGAATCAAGCGGCCCATATGTCCTGCAGCAAAAGCTTTTAATCTGCGCTCCCAATCCTTGCGCACTCCCTCCAGGGACAACAATCCTGTATAGTATTTTACCATTAATTAGTTATACATCATTATTTCAGACAATTTCACTTGCCTTCATTTTTAAAGGCTCATTCTATTCTGTGCATATGAAGGTTTAATGATTAGAAATGAATTTTAGTTCTAGGCAATAAACAGAAAGTTTTAAGCGCTAAACCTTATTTTGTGTATTGTCTTGTGTTAATGTGATTCAAATTTGGGACTGTTATTATTGCTCCTTCTGTATCACAAAAAACATCTTCAGATGATGGGGGTGATATAGCCCCAGTGCACCTAGTGCTTAAAGTTGACCAAAACCCACCCTCAAGTTTATGGGACCCCAGGGCAGGCATACTTGCTCCCCCCAGGGCACTCAGATTCAGGATGCCCCGCAGTGTAAAACCCCCAAGGTCACCTGGAAACTCACCTTCTATCCCGGTCCAATGGCGCATGCGCAAACAGCAGTCACATCCCCACTATCTTTCTAGCAGGGTAGCAGGAAATGCGGCCTCCAGCGAGCTCAGATCTGCTCACCTTAGATGAGCTCTTGGAAGAAGGAGCGAGAGCGGATCCAAGTGCGCTGACTGGACGAGAGGCTACGCATGCGCCGTAGGACCGAGGAAGGGTGAGTGAGATTGGGTGCCCTGGGGGGTTTCACACAGTGGGGCACCCCACTGTGACATAGTCAAAATCCTGGGATTTGGTCCAATTTAATCATCCCCTACAGTAGGTGGACAATTAAGGAGAATTACACTTTTTCACTCCACTTTCACTAGTGCTTCTGCACTAAATTGAAGAGGCAATTCAGCACCAGGTGCAAAAAGTGCACTGCCAAAGGACAATTCAGCACCAGGTGGGAGAAGACCACTTTTACGTCATTCGCTTAAAGTGCAATTTCTACTCCAAAGTTCACTCTGCACTTCATGTTAAATTGACCCTGATGTCTTGTTGTTGGCGAGGTTTAGCTGAAGGTATAGTGGGTAGGCCACAATTGTCTTCTTTTATTCTTATAAGGCATTACATTTGGTGGATAGAGTTTATCTGACACATCTAGCCCAAGCAGCATCTTGGATGAAAGCATTCACAGAGCTTTAGGAATTCAGGATAGGTGTATTGTTGTTGGGATCTCAAGATTGGTTGTGTTGTGCATTTTAGATGCTGTACTTTAAAGAGATTATCTGAGTTATCATAGGATTTTTTACAGAGAACGCTGCAAATCTTTGTTTCCCAAATGCCTACTAATAAGACACACTCATAAACCACACCCCGCCACACCCATCTCTGCTTAAACTGGCAAAACATCCTACTTTGAGACCACAAAAAGGTCAGGAGGCCTATAACGTTGGATCTTCTAGCAGCATTAAGGGTAGTGTTGTATGAATATGTTCTGGTGCAGGTCAGCTGATTATTTTTGTAGAGATGAGCGAACTTCGCAAAAATTCGATTCGGGCGATTCGCCGAATTTCTCAGAGAAATTCGGGTTCGTCCGAATCGAACTTTAGCGAATCGCTCATCTCTGGTGGGAGCGGGGAGGCCGGCTGCACTGTCAGCTGTCATCAGAGGACGCGTCATCAGAGGAAGCCGGCTTCCTCTGATGACGCATCCTCTGATGACAGCTGACAGCGCAGCCAGCCTCCCCGCTCCCACCATGCCAGCATTTTTTTTTTTTAATTTCAGGGAAAATTCGGTTAGCACGAACCACTAAAAATTCGGGTTCGTGCTGAATCGAATTTTCCCTGAAATTCGGAGCGAATTCAGGTTCGTTAGAACCGATTCGCTCATCCCTACTAGCCAGCAAACATCCAGTCGAACTTGAATTTAACTGTAACCCAACATCAACACTAAGGGTTATCAGGGCGTAAACCAGCTGATTTTATGAGCAAGAGAAGAAAAATGAATCAGACAGAAATGCAAACTGTCATAAATATCCATTTAACTGAAAAATCAAACATTTTAGGGCACATTTTTGGGTAAAATATTTTTACTTAATCTAGATAGGTTCTTTGTTGTACAGAAGTCCCATGTACTGTTTGCTTTATTATGGGCCGGGATGAACGTAGGCTCTCTGGGGCCTTAGACAAACTACTCCCAGGACATGCAGCTTCACTCCTCAATAGAACAACGCTTACTGGGGGTAGAGACGGGGCCACAGCATTGAACCACATATGACTGACTGTAAAATCATCCATTGCACTCACCTGAACTACTAATGAGATAATGAGTAAAAACAAACAAAACAAAATTATGAGTAAAAACAAAACAAAAAAAAAGTTACTGCCCTACCTGCAGCACTGCCTGAGGTGGCTGCCTCACATGGCCTCATTAAAGGTGCACCCCTGATCCGGGGCCAGAACTCTACATTTATCTATTTTAATCTAAACATAAATTATTGGCATTGATTGTTTAATACAAATATGGCTAGACATGTGTAGGGACCTGGTAATAACTAGACACACATAAATCAACTAATAAGAATCCTTTCAATAGAGTTAACCGTACATTAATTCACTTTTATGGTTTCTACCCATTTAGGTACATTGGAAGTGCCATAATCTAAATAGACACTAGATGGCAGTAGTGGGTTTAGGCCATAGACTAACATAGTCCATAGACTAGAATGGGGAACACTCTAGAAGGAGAGGTCAGAAGGGTTGTTAGTCATAACAGGAGATAGACTAGTAACATAGAGGCCGATTCATTAACAGCAGCAGGTAGCGACAGTTGAGCGACTGTAGCGGCATTTTCAGAGCGCCCGCTAGTAGTCGCTGTGCTTGGCCGTTGTTCGGTAGTTGATAGCGACTCAGTCGGTTTGCCGTAATGTTGAATATTGGGTGAGGAGTCGCTATTTGACAGGTTCCGCGCTGTATGGGAGCGCATGATAGCGACTGGTCAGAGCGACCGGCTCCTACCATATTCATTAACAAATCACGCTCAAAAAATTCTCGCGCTGTAAAATTCATGTTTAAACCCCAGAGCGCTGGCGGCGATGGGTTAAAAGTAGTTTTTTGACCCCCAAACAACCTTATTTTTGGAAACCCAAAAAAAACAAGTTTTTAAAATAATTTTGTTATATGAATACATTAATATCAGACCTGTAATATCAATTCTGTACATTTTTTATTTTTTATTTTTTTTACCTTAAATTATCTAAAATGGCAGAAGTGGTCACAGAATTTTTCACATTAAAAAAAAAAAAAAAAAAAAAAAACATTAATAACAATTAATTATGAATATTTAAAGATTGTTCCATTGAAATGCATTGGAGAGCGCCAGGTAGCGAGAGGTCATACCTGTCGCTGTTCAAGGTCGGACGCTGGCGCTGTGGGCTGAGGCTGGAATAATGATGAATGAGTGGCTATATGGCGCTATCTCAGTCGCTAAGCAGGATTGGCTTGATAAATGTGCGATTGTGGTGGGGAGCCGGCGTTCTCGTGGCGGGGCCCGTCATTACCGGCCGCTCACCAGTCGCTACCTGTCGCTATCCCTTGTTAAATAAGGACATCAGTTACAACTGAAAGCTAGTGATTGGTCAGAGGGTTTACCGACCATCCTATCAGATGTCGGACATGAGGCCGAACATGTGATAGAAGGTTCTGGAAGGTAGTCAGAAGGTATAAAGGGAAGCCCTCAACCCAAACCCAGTGTTAGTGTTAGGTTCTTAACCATTTGAATTGTAAGGAGCAGGAGCACAGACTCTAACAGAGAGAGAAAGGAGAGGTTCCAACCTAGGACATTATTCTCTATGGGAAGCAATGCTGATGATTGTACCTGATTATGGACAGAACTAGAGATGTAACTGGAAGACATGTACTTGTTCCGTGTTTGCCTTTGCTTGTGGAATAAATAAAGAGGAACTCTGCTTTCAACAGTAGGCCTGCTGTACATCTTTCTAAGCAGCACCAGTGAGTACTTACCTTTCCCTGAAACCCTAACCCTTACCTACTCACAACACACACATCGGACACCTGGGCCCAGAAGAACCTGCTCCCTGCCGTCACGTGAGGGCTACACATGTATCACCTGAATATTGCCAAAACTCTGTTCTGGTCATCGAAACCTACAAAACTCTGGTTGTATTTTACTTATACTTGAATCTCAGCAACAGCCACACTAATTAATGCAGCTTAATGATTGTTTTTACTTTTGGCCTAGAATAGTTCACGGTGGTCCTAAACAACATGTTCCCAATTAATAACTCCACTAAGCAACCCTGAACTCTGAAGGAGAAACCACCAAAGAAAAAGAGCTTTGCTTTTGACAGATGCAACTCTGGGGATAAACTGAACATCAGTGCGTTTAATTAGAAACATAAAAGCACAAATATGGACATTTTACATAGAATCCAAGATAGCAGTGAACATTCTTGCTTAATCCGCTGGGGTTGTAACATCATGTTTTAATAATCGAGATACTTTCAGACTTTTTGTGGTTTGGCTCTATATGAACTGTGAGTCAGAGGAGCTAATTGCAGGCATTTTGCTGTGTGTGTGTGTGTTATGAGCACTTGGGGAAAAGGGCCTTCATACACCCAACATAGGTATTTGAACATTATATATGGCCGTGTGTTTCTCCAGGACAGAAAGATAATAAATTACTTGGAACGTGAATACAATTTACCCCACCCTGCATATATCAGAATCAGCTATTGCTCTAGTGCTAGCTGGAACATGTAATTTACATTTTTAATTTATAGGACGTGTGAAGATAATGTAAAGAGACCCTTTAAGCCTTGATTCAGCACAGGTAAAAAATCTCAGTTTCTGAATCTCTTCCCAGTTTCCCATTCCCCCGAAATTTTTCTCCCCCATAGATTTCCCCTATTCTTTATTGGATAAGCTGGTGGACAGGAGTGGTGAGGCACGACCCTGAGGGGGACAGACGAGCCAGACTTCAAAGAGTGTGTGTCAATATCAATGTGAACGTTTATGCTGTTCTGCCTGCAATGCTTTATGGACAAATCTGATGTGTTGACTTGTTGATTGCGGTTTGTCTTACTGCCCTGTTCATCTCAATAAAAATGTGGAAGCTGATTCATTACTCATTACTAACGCCGGCGCCTAGTGTCTACTCCCCCGTACAGCGGGTATCGGGCACTGTAACAGAGTGCCTCAGTCTCTACAGTAACCTGGCCCGCATTGATGAATGTGATGTATGTTGGGCGCTCTAACACCAGTACAGCGCTGCAGGGAGCAAAAGGTAGCCCCAGCTCAGTGCGACCGACTCTCGGCGCTCCACACCATACTTCATCAAAAAAGGACACACACACACAGCGTCAGCGCTCCTATAGCATAGAGCGCCAGATGCTGTGTAATTAAAGTCTGTTTTTGAACACATATCCACCTGTAACAAAGCGAAAACACATTGAATGACATTGTTTTAGCCCTGTGACATTAAAACTTTAGTGCCAGACCTGTAATGACAATTCTGCATAAAAATATAAAAAGTAAAAAAAGTTGTCAAAAATTACTTTTTCTAGGCCAGGAGAGGTCACCCAATAATTTGAGAGAAAAAATAAATAAATAAAAAAAACAGCGCTGTTTAAACAGCTACAGCTGCGGCGCTATACGCTGAGTCCTCTGTGATGATGAATCGGACGCTATATGGTGCTGTTAGAGGCACTCACCAGAATTGCCTTCATGTGGTTTCCCGTACAGCGCCCGGAGTTCACCAGACGCTGCCTGCCGCTACGAAGCACTACCTGGCGCTATCCCTTCTTAAATTACCCCCTTATTGTTAAAAACAAAATCACAGTTGCTCGCATGATGCAGGGGACACATGCAAAACAATTGTGCGTGTGCAAATTCAGTTGAGAAAGCCATTTGTGAGCTCTTGCACCGTGCCACTAAATTTAAAATTAAAAACATTATTAAACATTGAATATTAAATAAAAATTAAAAACATACAGTCACTCACTTTCTCTACCACACAGCAGGTCCCAGACAGTTCACCCCTAAGAAACTTTCCAGTTGCCGAGAAAAGGGCCCCCAGTGCGTCACGTGCGTCACGTGCTCCTCACGTCAGTCACTGTGTCTGTGCACAGCAACGTCTATTCAGAGCAATGGAGGATGGCCAATGCAATGCCTGACATGCCCCCTACATTGCAATGAATAGAGGAGGCTGTGCACAGACACAGTGAATGGCGGGTGTGGTCGGCAATGACCTACAGTGAACATTGGTCATGGCCCAAAAAATTCTCATTCTTGAAAACCAGGAGGTTTCCGAGTGGGGGACCAACTGGGAGCCTCTACATGAGAAAAAAGGTAAGTGCTGTTTTTTTTTTTAATTTTGGGTTCAGTTAAAGTGGACCAACACCGAGAGGTGATCGGCCCGGAAATCTATAAGATTCCCGGGCCGATCACCTCCCACCCCGCGGGACATCCGTGATCGGGATGTCCCGCGGGGTGAAACCCCCCCAAAAAACCCCAAACACCTTACCTGATCCGGCCGCCGCCGCCTCCCTCGCGCCCCTGTAGGCATGCTCGCGCCCGCCCCGGCCGTCTGGGAATGGCCGGCGGGGGCGCGCGCGCGCCGAAAGTGACGCGAGGGAGGCGGCGGCGGCGGCAGCCGCTTGGACGTTCCTGATCCCCGCCTGGACGTTGGCGGGGATTGGACCGTTCAGTCACGTGGGAGCGGGGACAGGTAAGATTTTGGGGCTTCCTGGGGGGTTTCACACAGCGGGGCACCCCCGATCGGGGTGCCCCGCCGAAGTGGACCAAAACCCAGGATAGTCAAAATCCTGGGTGTTGGTCCACTTTAAGCGAGAAATGACAGCCAATAGCCCTATTTAGGCCAGAAATGAAAGCACTCTCGTCTGAGCTTTTCCATTACAAAGCATGCTCCCATGACTTCTGCAGTGCCAAAGGTTCAGCTGACTGTCCCTCCTTTCTCCCACCTACCTTTCATCTGGAGAATGAATTTCCCAATTATGAATTGTAAATCTGTACTATTATTTTATGCATTTTCCTATTTGTGCCTAACATGTATGTTTTAACTTGACTACTAGAGATGAGCGAACTGGTTTTATCAGAACCCAAGTTTGTTCCGAATTTCAGGAAAAATTTGATTTGGCACAAAACTGAATTTTTGGGGGTTCGTGCTGACTGAATTTTCCCTGAAATTTAGTGGCAACTTGGACGGTGGCTAAAAGAAAAACTCACCGCCATCCTTGTTCCAGCGCCAGGCTTGGATCCAGTGTGCGGCAGAAGCCGACATGCACAGCTGACAGCACGACCTCATCCGCTCCCAGTGTGCTGTGTGACATGCCGGCTTCCCCGTCATTCTGGTGCAGCGGCTGGCTGTGGGTGCAAGTTGGATACGGGGAATTTGCCGAATTTCTTCAAGAAATTTGGGTTCGTCCAAATCAAAACTTTGAGAATCGCTCTCTAGTGGAATGTGCGATACAACACAGCACTGTAGGAGCAGGGAAGACTGGTAGCACTGTCAGTGGAAGCCGACTTGCACAGCTGACAGTGCGTCCAGCCTCCCCCGCTCCCTCTATGCTGTGTGTGTCGCACATTCCACTAGAGGTGAGCGATTCTCAAAGGTACGATTTGGACGAACCCAAATTTCTTGAAGAAATTTGGCGAATCGCCCAACTCCAACTTTTAGGAAGTTTGCTCATCTCTATTGACTACAATACCTTAATTTATAGTTTACTTTTGTAAATGATCACACAACACCATAACTGTTACTAAAATATATCCTTACTTAGTATTTTATAGTATTTGATTTAATTTTATAGTTAAAATATTTTTTTTCAAATGACTAAAGAATATCACAATTTACAATAAATAACATAAAATACATTTTAGATAGTAACATAGAAAGAAGGTGGTGGGTAAAAAAAAAACTCACCATCATCCTCGTTCCAGCGCCACGCTTGGATCCAGTGAGTGCGGCGGAAGCCGACTTTTACAGCTAACAGTACGACCGGCCTCCTCCACCAACATGCGCCAACATGCGCCCGCAGCCAGCTGCTGTGCCAGAATGACAGGGAAGCCGGCATGTAGGTAAATGTCTGTGTGATACACACAGCACTGTAGGAGCGGGGAAGGCCGGTCGCAGCATGCGGTGGAAGCCGCCTTGCATAGCTGACAGTGCGGCCAGCCTCCCCCGCTCCCACTGTGCTGTGTGTATCGCACATTCCACTAGAGATGAGCGATTCTCAAAGGTTCAACTTGGATGAAGAAATTCTGCGAATTGCCCGAATCCAATTTTTAGGAAGTTTGCTCATCTCTATTGACTACAATACCTTAATTTATTGTTTAGTTTTGTAAATGATCACCCAACACCATAACTGTTACTAAAATATATCCTTACTTAGAGGGCGATTCATTAATAGCGGCAGGTAGCGACAGTTGAGCGACTGTAGCGGCATTTTCAGAGCGCCCGCTAGTAGTTGCTGTGCTTGGCCGTTGTTCGGTAGTTGATAGCGACTCAGTCGGTTTGCCGTAATGTTGAATATTGGGTGAGGAGTCGCTATTTGACAGGTTCCGCGCTGTATGGGAGCACATGATAGCGACTGTCCCTAGCGACCAGCTCCCACCATATTCATTAAAAAATCACGCTCAAAGAATTCTCGCGCTGTAAAATGCATGTTTAAACCCCAGAGCGCTGGTGGCGATGGGTTAAAAGTAGTTTTTTAACCCCAAAACAACCATATTTTTGGAAACCAAAAAAAACAAGTTTTTTAAATAATTTTGGAATATGAATACATTAATATCAGACCTGTAATATCAATTCTGTACATTTTTTTTTTCTTTTTTTTTACCTTAAAAAAATTTAAAATGGCAGAAGTGGTAACAGAATTTTTCACATTTAAAAAAAAAAAAAGAAAATTAATAACAATTAATTATGAATATTTAAAGATTGTTCCATTGAAATGCATTGGAGAGCGCCAGGTAGCGAGAGGTCATACCTGTCGCTGTTCAAGGTCGGACGCTGGCGCTGTGGGGTGAGGCTGGAATAATGATGAATGAGTGGCTATCTGGCGCTATCTCAGTCGCTAAGCAGGATTGGCTTGATAAATGTGTGATTGTGGTGGGGAGCCGGCGTTCTCGTGGCGGGGCCCGTCATTACCGGCCGCTCACCAGTCGCTACCTGTCGCTATTCCTTCATAAATAAGGGCCTTAGTATTTTACAGTACTTGATTTAATTTTATAATTAAAATTATTTGACTAAAGAATATCACTATTTACAATAAATAACATGAAATACATTTAAAATAGTAACATAGAAACATTTAAACATTTTAAAAATCAAATAAAATTCCCACTAGTGGTCCGGAGATTAACAGTGAAGATTTATCAATCTCTCAGCAAGGTATTCATCAAAAGGCTTCTCTGTAACAAAAATGCTACTGAAACCCACCAAAAGCACCATTCTCACCAGCAAAACTATGGAAGGAATTCTTTGATCAATCTCTCGCCTTAATGACTTGCCTTGAAAGTTCATTGGGGTCCCTGAATCCTGTGACCGCACTTATGAGAATTTTCACACAGGAGAAAACTAGCCTGGGCACTAGCTTGTGTACAAATTCTTGCAAAATAAAAAAACATGCTCAAAAAGGTTCCTGCTGATTTGGTGGGTTAGTGTCAGAAACTAGTGTTTGTTACAAAAAAAGTGTGAGAATTTGTTTGCGTGCTTTGAATCAAACCTATAGTAGCCACAAAAGGGGAGTTGAATCAGCACCAAGAGAAAATGTTCTCTTTAGGTGAAAAAAATAGAGGTGTTTCATTTCCCTCTGGTGTTGGACCCCCCCCCCCCCACCCCGGTAGACAATGAAAATAAATGGCAGTTTTCTCAGTTTTCTCTCCCAAACAGTAGTAGACCTTTTTTTTACCTAGTGCTAAATCAAAGAGGGGATTCAGAAGCAGGTGAGAAAAGTGCCATTCACTTGAATTGTTTACTTTGGGGGTGATTCAGCACCAGGAAGAAAAAGAATACTCTAAGGATGAATATAAGTTAAATCTTTTTCATCTAAGTTATCGAACAATATTATATTTCTTTGAACCTCATCTAGCGTTTTATCTATTTATATAATTTAATGAATGAATAATTTATTCGATTTTTATTATGGTAGTTTTTATGTGTAAATGATTTTTAATCTTGTAATCTTTAATTAATTTAATCTGTTATTGGGGTAACACATACAATATCAATAATTTAATAATCATGAACGGGGTGGATAGGGCCAACTTAAAAATGGTTGTTGTTCCTTCTGTTGGGGTGGGCATCCTGATTGCTGCTGCCCCTTGTGCTGTAACAGCCATTAAACCACAAGAACTTACCTTTCAAATTGCCCCCCCCCCCGGCAAAATTGGCGCAATTTGCAGGCCTCCCCTGGGTATCCGACCATTGATGACCCCAGGGTGGCCATTAGAGTGGCTGAAATTTGCAGGGGTAGTGTTTTGAAAGGTAAGATTTTGTGGTTTCCCAGTGTTACAGCATGCAGGGGGGGGGTGTGGGTGCGGTCAGAATGCCCCCAAGCACAGGGAACAACACCCATTTTATTAAACTATTGTTGTTTTGTTAGTATTGTGGGGGAAGATAGGAACGTGGTCTGGGTTTTCTGACTTGGAGGTTACTGAAGCACAGAAGGGGAGGAAGGGTGACTATGGCAAAAGCAGTGTGGTCCACCAGGAAGGCCTGACTATGGTCTTCCTGCCCATGATAGAGCCTGCTATGCATAACTAAGTGGCGTTTAAAAGCGTGCACTTTTGGAATTTTAACACATCACGACCCTGGAGTTCCTGAAAGCTGGGTGAGCTGCCTTTCTTTTTTCGCACTAGCATATTAAAAAGGGCTAAAGAATACAGAAGAAGGTGAACAATGAGTTATCAAGGTGGTACAACACCATAGTAAACCTTTTTTTGGTATCTGAGGAGTAAAGAATTCTGCTATAATATATCCTCAATCATACAAGAGGAAAACATCATATTCAAAAAGGTAAAAAAAAAACATGCTCTTCTGAATGTGTTTTTCCCAAATGCCCAGCTAAGTATTTCGAATGCTGAATAACATCGCTGCTGTAAATGCAAATTCTTTGTCAAACGAGTTGAAAGAACTTTAGGGAGCATAAATCTGTACAGTCAACGGTGAAAGCTAATTCTGACGTTTAATTCATCAGTCGCCCCATGTTTATCCTGATCCAACTGCCTTCTGTTGCATTTTTATCTAAAACATTCATCTGGTTTTGTCAGCACCAATTCATCTGACATTTATAATTATTGGTCTCGTGCCGGCTGCTTTACATGCTTGGCTTGAATGGTCAGCTCGAAGCGCTCATAATACTGTCATTGTTCCCCTACTCAATTACATCAATAAATGATATAATGGTGTGTAAGGTTTTTATTTATTCCGTATTATTCATTAAATTGAGTGCCTGTAAATTCATCAAATCTTTTTTTGTCTTGTCACATGATTTGTATGCATCAATAGCCATGCTTTTATGGACCTAGGTTCTCCTCCTTCAGCTTGAAAAAAATCATTTCTATTTTATAGTACATGTAGAATCTGCTGACTATGTGTGGCGCACCAAGTATTTGGCCTCTGTTCCTAACTATCGCTCATTACATAATAAGTGATCTGAACTTCTCCACTAAAAATATGAAAGCCGCAGTGTTTTACACCCAAAGAGTGTGTAAAGAGATAATTAGGAACATAGGCCAAATACATGGTGCGGCACAAGGTGGCTCCCATGTTGCCTGCTGATTGGACAAAAAAAAAAAAAGAATTCTGTGGACTGGACAAACAAGAAGCATCATTTAGATCAGGGGTGCTCAACATTTTGAAAAGCACGGCCTACTTAAACCAGACCTTCACCCTATATAAGAGTCTATCTTATATGTTTCCCCTGTACACACAGATTGTCCACATTAAAAATCATTCTACTGGTATCTACTGCATTTTTTGAACCTTTAAACATCCAAGATGGCAGCACATGGATATGCCTGCAAACACTCACCCCCTGCCCCTTTGCCCCCTTTCCTCTACTCAGTATGTGATGCTAACCAGTGGGGGAAAGAATAATAAGTAGTGACTAAAAACATAAAATATATTCATTTTAGATTTTTTAAGGGTTTGGGATTTTCATAAAATCATGCTTAAGGTCCGGTTTAAGCAATTTGGTCGCAGGACACAAGGTTGAGGTTCAGAATTTCACATTTTTCATTTTAAATAGCATAACGAAGGTTGTCTACCCGCACTGAGGATGCTCACTGTCTCCACAAACTCCATTGAATTGATTTTTACACTTGTATGTCCTTCCACTATACCACCCATTACCAATACCATATTTATAAATAACAATGCCCACATGTTATCCATACACATTCTAATTGCCTTCCTTGCCAGATATATGGGTTCCATATTTATAGTCCATCCCCTCATCAGTCCCAAATCATACATTTATTACTCAACCCATCTAAATGCTAAACATTCAATTAAATATAGAAAGAAAGCAGTTATCTTGCTATAGTGCCAGAGATTTCCCATTCCTCCAAGCCACCACTGCCACCTCTTTTTGCCAATGCTTTACCACTCTCCTTGTATCCTCTCATCTTCCTGAGCCTTTATTTAACTACCAGTTCTTTTTAACCCTCCAACCCCACAGCAGGCCAGGGGCCACGTCAGATGGCTTCGAGGGCATGTGTGGTTGAGCATGTGCATGTGTGGTTTATATAATTGTTTTTCCAAAGGCTCTCTGAATCAGACCCTGCTGTTATGCTGAGAGCATCATGTAGTCAGGAATGACCTTAGGTTAAGAGATACCTTGTAAAACATATCCAGGACACCGTCTCCCAAACACACCCGTACATTCACACTGTGACAAAGATAGAGGTAGCTGGAGTGAAAATAGGAGAAAAGGATGGAGGGAAAAATGTGAGAAAACAAGAAAGAGACATGAAAAAAAGAGATGGATGGAATATAAGAGAGAAATAGAGAGAACATAGAAAAGAGAGAGAGATGTGGGGCACTGAAAAGATAGAGCCAGAGATAATGTGAAAGAGGGAAGGAAGGGTAGGAATGTGCAAAAAGGCACTTGAAGGTAAGTGGATAGAGAATGAAGAAGGGATGTGAAACGAATGAGACAGATGAAGCGTGGAAAGAAAAAATACACAGATGAAATGTAGAAAGGTAAAGAAGAGAATATGGAAAATGGAAGGATCGTAACTGGAAAACTGAAGAGGGAATGTGAAAAGCCGAAAGGAGAGAGAGAGGGAGGGAAACTGGAAGAAAGAGAAAGAGATAGGGAAAGGAAAGGGCTGAGTAGACATGAGAAAAAAATAGAATAATATAATAAGAAAATGTTGTTGCGCTTAGGGGTATATTACATTAAGGTTGCATTTGGGTAAAGGGGGAGGGAGGTAACCTGGAAGAAAGAGAAAGAGATAGCAACATAGGCAAAGGAAAGGGTAGCAATGTGCAAAAAAGCACTTGAAGGTAAGTGGATAGAGAATGAAGAAGAGATGTGAAATGAATGAGACAGATTAAGCATGGAATAAAAAAATACACAGATGAAATGTAGAAAGGTGAAGAAGAGAATATGGAAAAGGGAAGGATCGTAACTGAAAACTGAAGAGGGAATGTGAAAAGCCGAAAGGAGAGAGAGAGGGAGGGAAACTGGAAGAAAGAGAAAGAGATAGGGAAAGGAAAGGGCTGAGTAGAAATGAGAAAAAAATAGAATAATATAATAAGAAAATGTTGTTGCGCTTAGGGGTATATTACATTAAGGTTGCATTTGGGTAAAAGCCATTCAGCACTGTTTGTCAGTGAAGTCATAGAATTTACATTGGCATCGGTATTGTGTTTGTTTGCAATTACAGAAATGTATTCTTACATCTGGTTTTGATGAGAAGATAGGAATTGACTCTTGAAATTGAAAGCGCTTTTTTATAGGTTCCAAGAAAACGACTTGGCTTAGGAAAAATTGTATGGCTTTAGTGAATACTTATTTGAGTAATGGGTATTGCTTAGACTACTGGATGTTGAGAAAAGGCCTTACTGATTAAGGGATTTTGCAGGTAAAATAAGGGTGTTTATTACTTTATTATTTAAATCTATGGCTTTGGATATTAGTATGAGATCTAAGGCGGCATTGCCAGTCTGTTCAGCTAACAATTTATGCCACCCATGCACACCGTTTGCAGCATAAATGACATTCATTATTAATAAAAACATCTGGAATATGTTTGTAGGTTTTGGGTAGATTTCCACTAAGGAATTCATCTGGTAACATAATTAAAGTCTTACCCTTCATATGCAGATGATCACTGCTGTGATTCACTACCTGCCTCCAGTTACTCAAGCCAATAAACACATAGCACCGTACAAGCTGTTGTGTGTCAATTAAAAAAAATAACAATGTACTTTAACAAAGGATGAAGCATTTACAATGGTGGCCTGTCACCTGTAGCTTCTCAGTGATAAAATAGCTTTTGAGATGTTATTTGTTATCTGTACACATTATTACACCATAACTGTTGTACAGTATGTGCAGGTTTGTTGCATCTCTACTGTGAGATGTGTGTAGTGTAGGGTCCTCAGGGGGAAAACACTGACTACACTCAGGAGCACACAGAAAATGTCCGAACAGCAATATTCAGTCCAAATGTTCACAGCCTGAATAGGGTGGACTGAGGCCAAAAATCAGCCAGGAGTTTTGCTGGTCCTGGTCCATCCTGCAACATCCTCACTGAGCCTTTCCCCCAATGTGCTTCCCAGCCTGTCAACCTTAAAGTGGACCGTCACCCATGGGTGATCGGCCCGGGAATCTATAAGATTCCCGGGCCGATCACCCCCCTCACCGCGGGACATCCGAGATCGGGATGTCCCGCGGTGAGGGACCCCCCCCAAAACCCCAAAAGAACTCACCTGATCGGCGGCGGCAGCGGCCGCCGCCGCCTCCCGCGCGCTCCTCTAGCCGTGCGCGCGCCCGCGTCGGCCATTTGTGAATGGCTGGCGCGGGCGCGCGCACTGTCAGAGGGGCGCGCGGGAGGCGGCGGCGGACGCGCTGCCTTGTCCGCCGCTTGTCCGTGGGAGCGTGGTGAGGTGAGTTTGGGGGTTTCTGGGGGGTTTTAAACAGCGGGGCACCCCTAATCGGGGTGCCCCCCTGAAGTGGACCAAAACCCAGGATAGTCAAAATCCTGGGTGTTGGTCCACTTTAAAGAGGACCTTCACCCTAAATAAGAGCCTATCATATGTTTCCCCCACACTGTACACACAGATTGCCCAGATTAAAAATCTTCCTACCTACATCTATTGCATTTTCTGAGACTTTAAACATCCAAGATTGCAGCCTGCAAACAGGAAATGTCTTTTGACTGTGTTGCTCTGCATTATGGGATTGCTGACCTTTTCCTGACCCCCAGTTCTGCTCTGTCTGTGCAAAGCACAGCTATAACCCTGCTCCCCTGCACTTATGACCCCTCTCCTCTCTTCAGTATGTGATGCTACTGAGCCAAGATGGAGGCGCCCGTATCCTAGAGTTGCAGGCCAGCGAAGGTACAAAAACTTTAAATATATTAATTTTAGATGCTGGGGAAAAGTATTTTAAGGGTTTGGGCTTTTCATTAAATGATGCTGAAGGTCCGGTTTAAGGCTATAGCATAACAGGAGCAGTTCATGAGCAGGGGTGAATATGGTCACTCGTAATACATCCTTCAAGGCCATTGTCTTAAAACTTTCAGGACGCTAATGCAATCAATAACTCACCCCTATACTGCTTATTGTAGACTGAGGGTGTGGATTGGGACTGATACTTGTTAAGGCGAGCGCTGCACGCCCATCTAGCAGCACTTCACTTACCTCCATGGCTGCATCCAGCATCATCCATTTTGCAGCACTTCCCTCATGGCTGTTCCTAGCTGTCTCCCTTCCCCCAATGCTTCCTTCTCACATGCTCAGGTGCGCGCACGTCTCCGTCCACTAGAGGGCGAGCACACTAGATTCCTGAGATTTAAAGGGCCTGTACAGCACTGATTGGTGCCTGGTCATCCAATCCTGCATCCACTTCTCCTATTTAAAGAGGCACTTCCTTCAGCGCCGGATCTTGGTCTCTCCATGCTTGTTGAAAGTCAGACATTCTTGGATTGCTCACCCATGTACCGACCTCTGCCTGTCCCTGACTCTGAACCTTTGCTGCCTGCCCCGACCTCTGCCTGTACTTACTACGGCTTTTGCCTGCCACTTGTGTACCTCGCTGAACCTCGGCTGATTGTGGGACTGGGCCACTGTTGGGGGGTAGCGACCTGGGGGTCACTCGCCGCACAAGACCAACCTGCCTTGCGGTGGGCTCTGGTGAATACCGGTGGCCCCTTAGACTCCGCTCCCCTGACACGGTACCCGCCATTGGTCCCACAGTTAAAGCGGATCCCCACCCGAGTCCGCTCCACCCGGTCCGTGACAATACTTATTGCTGCTATATTCCTGGACAAGTCACTATGCATTGAGAAAGCCAGAAAACAGAAAAGTCCAGTTGCCTTAATTAATTTTAACCATCCACTACCAATCATGTCTTCCTCTCACACTTAGGATACCTCTTAGTGATTTTAGAACAAAATAGTTCACTTGTGTGATTACTTATTTATCCAGTACAGTGGAGGGGGAATCATATTTGCTCACTCACTGGCCGGTAATTTTAACATAAACAAATACAAATCCCCTGTAAATACACCTATGCACTAAAAAGCAGACCAAAACCCACTGAACTTGTGAAATACATTTGGCCAAATCCCCTGACGATACTCCCCTCTTAGGGTCTAGAACTAGAAATGGATATTTTCAATTTCAAATAGTCCTGGAATATTTTTTTTGCTGTTTCTCTTTGTATGATGGCAGGTGATCAGTCATTGCATAGGTATGACGATGACATCATTGCCACACTCAGCAGTGGCAGTAAATGGAACAGGCGCCATTATCTGGGATTAGAGCGAAGCGGGAGCAGTAAAAATGAGCAAAAGTTACTCTTCATGGGGGGAGCAATTCTTGGATAGGATGGCCCTGCATCAGCGATTAGGCTACATTCACATCTGTCTGAATGCATTTACGCTTCTGTGTTTTTCATATCTGCAAAAAGATGTAATGTAATATATCCTCTATGGCCCCTTCAATGCCTCCCCGATTTGATAGTATGGTTGGAACATAGCCACAAAAGTCCTACTTGCTGTGTTCCAAGTGGTCTGCATATGCAGATGTATTCTGTGTATATTCTATAGAACTGCAACTGCAAATAGTGCAGTTGAAAAATGATCTGCAACTGCATCTGCAACTGCATAGTGTGAACGTAGCCGTAAAGTACATGCTAAAATACTTAGGTCCTTTTCGCACCACAGATATGTTGGAACACAAGCAAAAAATGAATTATTTTTGATGAAACAATGGGGTTCTTTCAGGTGAATGTGAAGTGCTGCATTTTGTAAAAACTCTGCATACAAGCACACACCTATTGCATTACCCGGGCTGGTTCCCCTACTGGTCCTGTGTCCTGCTGCCAATGCGTCCTTCTGTTGGGTTCTGTGCCCAGCTGCTTGGTCCTTGTCTCTCACTCCTAAACTGACCAGATGTCCCACTTTCAGTAGGACAGTCACACTTTAAGACATTTTGTCCCAATGCCTCCCCCAAAAAACTGGGGACACTTAAAGATTGCCCCGTTAAATCTGGGACATCTGTTCGATTTACAATTGAGACCCTGCTCCAGCTCATTTGATGAATGGTGGTAGGAGAATGCTTGGCTTAACGTTAGGACCAACGCCAACATCCTTTACAGATTAGAGATATCCAAGTTGGTTCTTAAGCATATGTCTGGGAGTGACGCTTCACCTACCGCCACAGAGGAGTAGCATAGAATGCTGCAGATTTTTTGCCTCAAAAGCCAGCGAATAATCCACACCCAAACCACACTACAAGTATCAGTATAAATAAGTGCCTCACTTCAAATACTCAAAGAATGATCAGTTTTCCAACCCCATGAAGTGGGCAAGGTCATGTCAGGAGGGTCTATAAAAGTGCCAGTACAATGATACCACAAACGTGAGCACAGTGCAGTGTATTAATGTGTTGCTCCTACAGAGAGTCAGAACCTTGCAAGCCCCCTCTGTTACAGTCCATGGAGCAGCGTAGTAAAGGACCCGTGCTTTGAAATGAGAATGTTTTATTGCCACAAAGAAAAGGACTTTCTCTTGATTAGTGTATCGCTAATGTTAGAACAATCAAGGCAGCAGCTTTTCAATCTACATATACCCTCTATTCATAAATAACTATAAGCTGTTTATTGGTTGTCGGTTGGATAGAGAATAGGTGGTATAATGAGGGGCAGCATTGCTCCTTGGCATCTTAGCCTTGGTTGAAGGACCATGTGCTTTATTTTTAATAAGCTTTTAATTTACATCTGATGACCTTTAAATAGTTTTCAAATAAGCAAGCTTAAGTGGTTAGCCTTAGAAAACAAAAGAGCTGGAAAAAAGAAAATGAAACAGAACACTTGTTGCCTTGTCAACCACTTTTTCTTTTTTTCTCCCCTGTGACTTAATCTTGTTCTTGGAGTATATGCATTTAAGACCTACTTTCTCGCTGGTTTACATGAGAAGTATTCATTGATCTGTGGATATGTCTGTACATGTTTCCAAAATTTTCTAGAGCTAGCCTCGGTCAAAACATCTGTAGCAGCCTTCCTGGTTGCCTTGTTTCATGTTGACATATCACATGGGAAATAATGACTTTTCCAATCTCTTTGTACTCACCACAAATGTGAATCAGGCCAGGTAAAGAGGAGTGCTTGGTACATCGATTATAGAAGAAGTCGGCTAGACACATTAAATAGCTGTTTTTATTTTTTTGCTATCCAGTGTTGATTGTCATTTATCACTCTCCGCTTCAGCATTGGCTTCTCATTCTTTCTTCATTAGTCATCCTGTTGTCAGCCATTACCTATTGCTGATATTATCCAACAGTAATGAAAAGATTGTGCCAGGGTCACAAAGAGAATGTCAGGATGTGAATAGCAAAGTCTACAGCAAATTGTATGCCGGCTTCACAATTGTTTCTTTTAAAAAGCTTCCTCTGAACAGATCGCTAGCGAAATGAAATTTCAGCGGATGCTTTAGGTGGAATGTTTATTACTCTTTATTTGTTTGCTGTGCTGAAAGAAGTAGGTCTCACTTAAAGTGAAGATGTTGAAAGGTAAGGTGGAACCATGAGAAAATATTTAGTTCTTCTTGCTGTGGAGCAAAGCCACTGCTCAAAGGGTATAGTGACTGAAGGTGCTGGTGGTGGAAACATTTATTATTATTTTTAGGTATTAGAACTTAATCACACCACATTTAAATGATAAACCTTGAGGGACTCCCTGGCCATTCAGCAGGCAATTTGAAGGAACTTGAAGGCATTTACAGTATATGACAGTTAGTGTTATATTCCTAAAGCGCAAATGGCCATATCAAATTAAATAAAATTAAATGTAATATAAAGCTTTAGCCTAAGCATGGATATACAATAGGTATTAGCTGGATGTTTAAGGAAGAATGGTCAATTTAGAGAAGACCTAACTCTTTGGACTTGGATTATTCACTGAAATGTGGAAAGTTCTCTATCTCCTGTAGATGACTTCTGTCTCATTTGACTGGTGTTTACCAATGTTCGGCAGACATATTAGCTAGGTAATCTGTGTTTGTGGTGTTGAGCTCCTTTAACATCTGGGGGGAGTAAGTATTATCTTTAAGCACATTCACAAATAGCTAAAATTAGGGAGGGGAACCAACTGGCTATCCAAACTGCTCTACCTAATTCCTATGTTATAGACAAAAATTATTGCTAATATTTATTACCAGTGTTGAATGATGTGCTTTGTGTCCAGGCCAAAGCTATATTTGACCATGATCTTGCTGATTAAGTCCAGTTAGCCCCATCCTGCATACTGTCAAATCATCCCACCACCACTACATTTGAACTGGTCCCTGCGCCATTGGTATCTTTCGTGAAAAGGAACACAGGTCTCCCCTCCTCCTTGCTTTACAGACGGCCCTTGCTGAGGCTGCCAGGCACGGAACCTTTTATAACATAGAGGGGGAGCCTTTGTGGAATCCTCCCAATGTGACTAATGATGTACCTGGAGGGGAGGAACATAAAGGAAGACTCCTGTGGAAACCCCCTTTATGTCCCTTCCCCCAGTGATGTCATTAGTCACATGGATATTCTACAAAGGCTCAGCCACTATAGTATAAAAGGTTCCTTCCCGAGCAACCCAGTAATAGCTGTTTGTGAACTTGTTTGGGGTCCGAAGGAGCAGTTCGAGTACCGAACGGCGGATAGACCATGCTCTGGCACATCACTAATGACCACACTCATTGGTCAGCATTTCAGGATTTTGATTATTCAAGTAAAAAAAAGAAATTATTATATCTCAAAAACTAGTGATTGTTGACAGTGCTTGACTAGTCACCACAGTGCTCAAGCTGTGTCTGCAATATGCGGTAATTATTGCTTTCTCATCTAAAGGGTGCTTGGGGACAATGTACCAACAAACCAAACTAGGGGGTGCGTATTCTCCAGAGTGGCAGGCAGGTCTAGGATTCAGGGAAACGTGCTCCTAAACATTTTCCTTAGTGATACAGAGAACAAGTTAATTGGCTAATTATCTGTTAATTAAGAGAAATCCCAGAACTCTAGCATGCTCTCAGCCCTCGAGGTTTATGCCGCGCACACCTGGCGCTTCTGAATTCAGAAACATTCCAGAAATAAGATTTCTATTTAAAATATATTTAGTGTGATTCTTGTTTCAATGCATTGCTACAAATATATAACAGTGCCAGCCCTTTTTAATGGAAAAACAGGTTTAAATATGTTACTTGCCTACTGTGAAAAAAAATAGAGGCAACTCAGTTTGTAAAATGGTAAATGGTAAAACAGTAAAAGCTCATGCGAACATGAAAACTCGGAGATTAAAAAAAAGCAAATGAGTTGTACAGTGTTGCTAGAAGGGAGTCCTTTCTTACTTTGTATATCAAGTTGTGAGCAGAGTAAGAGGTTTAAAGTGAGTTAACACATAGATATGTGCAGGTGATCTAGCACTAAAGCTCTATGTATTTGGAAGCAGTGAAAATAACTTATGGACACCACAAGGACAAACAGTGGTGTTGTGATCTTTCAGAAAGGCTTGTGGATCTGTAATTAGTTTAATTCTCTGCTATAAGGTGACTTGGACCAATTGGATACAATTCATTTCATCTGTACCTTTTTTTTTCTTAATTTTTCTTGTAAGAATGCTGATGTATTGTGCTTTCATGTAAATTTCCCCTGTTGGCTGTTGCAGGCTGACCATACCATCAGGTATATAGAATACTGCGTGACCATATGGTTGTAGGCCTGGAATAGCCACTACTACCAAGTAACTACCTTTTTTTACAACCCCAGCCACCCCTATGCACAATTCAGCACACCTGACTCACACCATGAACACATTTATGACTGAACGTGGCACGTGTCAATTAGAGATGAGCAAACGTCTTGAACGTTCGATTCGGGCGATTCGCCGAATTTCCCCAAGAAATTCGGGTTCACCCGAATCGAACTTTCACGAATCGCTCATCTGAAAAAAGCGGGCAGGCCGGCTACGCCTGTCAGCGGGCCTGCCCTCTCCCACCATGCCAGCATTTTTTTAAAAAGCAAACACTTACCTGCATGGTCGGAGCGTGGAGGCCGGCGCCGCTCTCAGCTGTCATCAGAGGACGCGTCATCAGAGGGCGCGTCATCAGAGGGCGCCTGAGAGCGTAGCCGGCCTGCCCGCTCCCACCATGCCGACATTTTTTTTTTTTATTTCAGGGAAAATTAGATCGGCACGAACCAAAAAAAATTCGGGTTCGTGCCGAATCGAATTTTCCCTGAAATTTGGAGCGAATTCCGGTTCGTCCGAACCGGTTCGCCCATCCCTAGTGTCAATATAACGATGGCCTGTTTATGAAATGTTTAATTCTGTCCTGTTTCCTTACCTGGCAAGCTTCAGAATTATTCCTGGTGTGTTTCTGCATAAAAAAAGTTAAAACCTAGTAATTTTTTGTAGCCAGTGCCCAGATTTTATTTATGCATGGCCATCAGAAACCCTGCTTCTGAAGAAGCGAGACAGGAGCAACTCCTGTTTCAAGGATCAACATGTAACATCCTGTGTCAGAGTCACACAGATAAAAAAGATAGAAAAATATTCAACCATAACTTTACAACACAAAATTATAAACAAACAAAACTCTTCTGACACAAAAAACTGGCAGATATCTGGGAAGTCAGATATGTTTGCTTTCATTTTATAGCTAACCTGGACAGAATTTTCTATTCTTTAAAACAGGGTCCTCCTGTGTATGTTTTTCTTACCTGTCTTCTCTCTCTTGCTCTGAAACTGAGCCTCACAATTGGCCGCTGGTGGTAATCACACCATGTTCATACATTTAGTGTTACTTTGGTGTCAGTGAGACAGGCAATCTACAGCAGCTGGTTTAGATGGGTGGTTGGCTGATACAGTGATTGGGTAAAGAAAGCACCACTCACAATCTTAGCCATGGCAGCTGAATCTATAGGAACTGTCATCCAGGACTGGGTCAGGAATCTAGCAGGAGATGGGGGTATATTTTTTGACAGCCAAAATGGGCTTGGCACAGGGTAAGAATGGGGGGGGGGGGGTCTTCTTTTGAAGGGGAAGTCCAGTAATGTCACTATCCCCCACCCTACCTGCCCAGGTGCTGAGGCAGGACATGGGATTAGAACACCTTACCTGTTCAGGGAATCCAGTGACCAGTGACCACACTGGTGGTCCATGAAAAATGTTAATATTTGCTATGGGTGCTAGTGAGCCCATTGTGGGCTCCCAGGCATCTGACTCCACAATATGACACAACCTGTCACATGACACCTGTATCATAGTGGCATGCCAGGTTGCTGGTATGCAGTGGTACCTGACATCCCGACCAAGAAATGACCATACTGGTGGTCCATGAAAATGTTAATATTTGCTATGGGTTCTACTGAGCCCATTGTGGGCTAAGGGGTGGATGGTCACTGCTGCAGAGTGTCCTGGCTCCTGCATGCAGCTCCCTGGCATCTGGCTCCACAATATGAAACAACCTGTCCCTTGATACCTGTGTCATTTTGGCATGCCAGGTTACAGGCTTGCAGGGATACCTGGCACCCCAAGCAAGAAATGTCTCTGTCCGTGACGAGGCCATCTAGGTTTGGTCCCCCAAGCAATTACCTTATTTGCCCTTATAACTATAACTAGGTCTTATTGTTGAGTAGGGCTTATATTTAAAGCATCCTAAAATAATCTAGAAAATCATGCTAGGGTTTTTTTACCAGGTCACAGGGAAGCAGCTAAATGATGGTTAATTAGCAATTCATAGTGTGGGCCATCCCAAACCTGAATGTCCCATCTAGCTGCAATTCACCGGTGTAGTCCTATGCAAGACAGGAAGTTCACATAGCAGCAACCCCTGCTCCTCTGAGGTTCATAGTGCCACCCGGCATTTTGTCAGGTATGGAGAACTTGCACAGTGGGGGAGCAAGGGATGCCACAGGGATGCACATTTACTGTGTGTAGGACTACGGGGTAAAGAGCAGTTAGGTGAGACTTAGCTAGCAAAACAGGAATCAAAAATATCATACCACATGTCAAATATGACTTTTAGTCAAGTATTTCTGTGTAACAACATAAAGAATTACAGCTAAAAGTGTTATATACAATTAACAAATGATAGCGATAAATGCAGTGACTTTCTCAGCCTTAATCTTATAAATAAACCTATAGCATATTTCTAAGTTCATTAATGATTTGTGGCGGAATCTGTAATTATTTTAAATTAATTTATATGTTGTGTACCATCTGCTGTATGTACATTTGGCTTTATCTACTATTTCAGTTTTGCAAACTGTTCACATTTATTCAATTACCATGGTAAATTCCTACTGTTGTTAGCAGGAAGAGACAAATGTGCTTTCAGAAGCTGCTTATTTTAATATTAGAAAGAAAGCCCAAAATGTTTCCAGATTCCATGTTCCCTGGATTGTCTGTGGTACTTTAAGTTTGTCGCTTTAAAGAGGACTAAAACCCACCCTGGAGTCTATGAGACTCCAGGGCAGGCATACTCGGTCCCCCTGGGGCATCCTGATCGGGGATGCCCCACTGTGAAAATCACCTTCATTCCCGGTCCAACGGCGCATGGGCAAGCAACGGGCGCATCCGCACTATCCCTTTAGCAGGCACACTCCTTGTTAGAGGGAAGCAGGGGATGCAGGTGTCAGCGCGCTCGCATTTGCTCGCATTAGACGAGCTCCTTTACGAAGGGGCTCTAGGGGATCCGAGGGTGCTGATTGGACAAGTGGCCGCATATGGGTCATAGGACCGAGAAGAGGTGAGTTTGTTCAGGCGACCTAGGGGGTTTCACATAGGGAGCACCCCGATCGGTGTGCCCCAGGAGCAAGATCAAAAACCCTGGATAGTCAAAATCCTGGGTTTTGGTCCACTTTAAAGCAGGCCTTCAGTTAAAAAAAACAAAGCTTAATACATTGCTCCCCCTCTACCATGCAGGTAACGGGCTCCTGAACTGCATGGGAGCTGCCATCTTGATTCACACCTGAGAGCCCTTCTTCTGAAAAACTCTGCATCACATTCAAAATTGCCCTAAATGTCTGTGCAATCATCCCTTATTTCTAGCCAGAAGTAGTAAGCCATCTGCTGTAATGACTCAGCAGGAAGCTCCTAGATACATTTTAGATACATTGATTCCTTTGTCGTAATGCTCTGCGGCTTAAAGAGAGATGTCAATCCTTTTCTGATGTTCCTCTCTAAACATCCCTCCCTCACTGCCTTTTGAATGTCGGTGTTATCTAAAAGACCGACATCCGGTAGCATTCCTGGCCCCTTTCCAACCCTCCTCCCCCCTTAGCCGTCCCAAAGTGAAGGCTGCAGGCTTAACCATCCTTACCTGTTGCCGTCCTCTCTTCAAATGTCCCGCGCAGCTCCTCTGATCTTGTGCAGCCTATGCAATGACACTGCGCATTCACGAGATCTGAGGGGAGGCGCAGTGCATGTCAGGATTCCAAGATGGCACTGCCCAACTGAGGACGATAGGGGAGGGGAGGGATGATGAGCGTGATGCACTGGAAAGGTACGTTTACATTAACTATTTTGTAAACCGGATGGGAAGGGGGGGCGGGCAAGCCAGGTCTGGGGAGTTTTTACTAACTTCCCATGACCTGTACTGTTCCTCTTTAAAATAACATCGTAACAACTTCCCTCCCACAGATTTCCTTTGCTAGAGCAGCTGTTTCTGCAGGTACAACAAAAACGATGCTCTGTGTTTCCACAGGCATATATCTCTTTCAGTTTGGTGTGGGCTGCTGCTGGCACAGCCCCCCCCCCCTTGTGCTCATGTGTAAGCAGGACTGTAAGTTGTGTAGCAAGATGGCTGCTCCCATGTAGTTCAGGAGCCCCACATCTACATGGTCTTTCACAACATTTTAATGAGGTTAAGCCCTCTCATACAGCTTATGCCATTGATTATGGGGGTGGGGGGAGTGGATTTAGGGGAGCAATTTTCTAAACTTAGTATAGTGTTCTTATTTATTTTACACAGACATGTCCTCTAATCCTGTATGTAAGAAACAGCCTTTAATTTGGAGAGTAGGTTCACTTTATTTCCAAAAGCTAAAATAAAGTTTTTAAGATGTCTGGTAATGTTTCTGGAATCTGCCAGATCATTCCTGCACTAAGCAATCAAAGTTTATAATATTAAACCTGTTAAATATAGCTGGAGAGGTGTTGATGCTTTCACGTTGGTTTTTTATTCAATAGTCTTCTAGAAGTCTAATTAGGTGTGTCTGGCTATAACAGTAAATTGTTGTATATGTCGGAATATTGTGCTCCTGATGTGAAAGGACCTCGTTTACCGTAATAATCCAAACTGATGTTTCCATTTTTGCCATTTGTTTGGTAGATCAACTGTACAATCTGCTCTTCTTCAGCAGTCTTTGGGGCCGGTGATTACCGCACCCTAAGGCATCCAGATTTGGGTTGTCTATCTACTGCCCACTGGGCTGTCTGCTAACCTGGGCACAGATTATCACAGGGCTTGTGCTCCAGTGTCCTCTTTTGCACACCATGTGACTTTGTGGCCAATGGGGTTTACCAGGTGGGCATTCAAAGTGGCTTGTACATATTTAAAGACCCCCCAGGTCGCTGAAACAAACTCACCCTTTGCGGTTACACGGCACATTCGAGGACGCTCGTCCACTCTGCACGCTCGGATCCGCTCACGTCAGCTCGTCTAAGCGTTCGTCTAAGACGAGCATATCCGAGGTGGCTGCATCCCCCGCTTTCCTCTAACGAGAAGCATTCACAAATGCCTGGTGCGGGCACACGCTCTGCTAGAAGGATAGCGGGGATGTTGCAGCGGCTTGTGCATGCATTGTTGGACCAGAAGAGAAGGTTTATGGGCCACCTGGGGGGTTTCACACATTGGGGCACCCCCGATCGGGAATTGATCTGCCCTGAAATCTTATAGATTCCTGGGCCAATCTCTGTGGGTTTTGGTTTTTGATAATAGGAAAATTAGAAGTGGTAATCTAATGTAAAAACTATAGAAAGTAACTTAAAGGGTAAGTCCACTTTAGATGGTATATTTTTTGTTCCAAAAGTATGCCCTCAAGGTGCTGAGCCTATTTAGTAAGTTTTTTTATTTTCTCCTATGTTAGAAAATGTGTGTTCAAAAATTCCAGCGCAAGTAAACTTTTTAAGTCCCTGCCAAAACAAACCAAACAAATAAGTATCACTCACCTGCCAGCCCACAGACTCTATCCTGTCCTCTGCCTGGCCTTGCTGAACATCCCTGCTGCCAGTCACATAGAAGCAGCTTCCCTCTTTGATGTGCAGCAGGAGGGCGCATTACTTGATCTATCGGGTAAATTGAGAGGATTGTAATGTGAATCACCATTTAATAAATGACATGACAAATCTCATTAAAAAACGTACCTGTTCTCTAGCTGACATGATTCCATGCAATCGCACATGCTGAACCTTAACCACCCTGAAGCTGATAGCGTGCTCCCGGGCAGCTTTTGTTGGTGTGCTGGATGGTGTGCCCACTATGAAACGAGAGAGCATGCTCCGTCTTCAGGGCCATTTCAAGAGACGAGCAAGCAGGTTGATGGCCCTCAGGGTGATGGCCGTCAGTGCCAACACAATAGTTTGTGCAGTGGGGGGGCGCCATCCTGGTTTCTGTAAAAAAGGTCAGACCCACTGTTAATGGTTCCGGCCATACCTCAGGCCCCTCGTGCCCTTTTATTGGGCTTAGTCATGGGTATTGTGGTATCATGGTATTTAATATAATGGGACAATTGTAAGTGGTACTTGGTGAAAGACATTTGGAAAACACATGTAAAGACCTTAGAAGCAGTCTCCAACTTTGATTGGCAGCAGGTGGCGTATCACATGAGCCATCACGTGTCCACTGATAACCCACAACTCCTTCATCTATCATGATAGCCCCAAATCATGTCATAGGCCCCATGTTCCTATAGTCCCTGTGGTTCATCATTTAGGATACTATACATATTTTGTTTAGCCTAATCCAAAATGATTCCCTTTTGACATTTACTTATAACCTGACCTGCTGGGCGGCTGAATCATTTTAACAGTAATGGTCATTGTAAAATAGGCTGGGCTGCCAAACGGCCATTGCAGATGTCCCACCTGATCTTATCATGTAAGCTATTAATGCTGTCTTGTGAACATAATAAAGAAACTAGTTAGTAGGCAAAAAAAATATGATGCAGGTGTTACTGCGTAGAAGACGCTTGGCCAGAAGAGCCTTCATGCAATATCCTCACCAGCCTGGGGGACGCATGTCTAGATGTAGTACAAGGGACAGTAACTGTAGGTGAATGGCTCTTTTTATGGCAGCTACTTGTATGGCTCAGGAGCTTTATCTTGTTACAGGGAATGTGATTTATTGCTGTGGATGTACTGTGTGTTACTGTGTAACATCTTTGCAGTAATTCAAGCTCTTCAGGGACTCTGGAAAGAGAAAGAGAATCTTACTCCAGAATATGATAGATCCCAACCAATGCAAATTTGTGGAAATTGTCTCCTCGCCATTGTAAATCTTCTAAACCAAACCTAAAGAATCTCCGGGGATTTTTTTTTTTAGGGCATTTTGTATTCGAGGTATTCTATTCCATTTTGAATATATGTTAGCAGGAGTAGGAGAGCCTTTACACATATGCATGAATTGTTTCCTAGGTGTACAGTGTTTTTACTTTTAGTTAAGTGTTTTGGTGTCACCAGTCACTAGTAGGGCTAAAGGATCAGACCTATGAAATCAGTGGCTGCCTGAAAATTCAAGCCACCTTAGTCACATAAGAGAATCATTACATATATACAACAATCAATCAATCAGTCAATCAATCAAATATTTTTTGGTCACATACACCATCATGCTCTTTTCAAATATAAGATCCCATAAAACAACACCCAAAAATGACTAATGTTGTTGCAGTTCAGGTGTGTTTTGCCTATTTAAACTTTTCTTGCAGTTGCCCTTCAGTTCTGTTGAAATGCAGAAAGTATGACTTTGCCTTCTAACCGATGCTGTATGAAAATGGGGAGATGTGAAAGGGCCCATAGAGAATACATTATTTTTATGTAGATTTTCTGCATCGGCATAGAACGCATAAATGCAACGAAATTCCGATAAGTGTAAAGGTAGCCTGGGTGATTGGAAATGCTTCTATCCACCGAATCGAGTCCCCACTGGACCTGGTCTAGTTAGGTTTGCTGGGTGGGCATGCATACGGTGTTGTGCAAGCCCTTTGAGTAAACTTCACTGGCTGCTAGTGGTCACGTAGGCCTTGATGCATCATGGGATCTAGAAAGTAGGTGATTTCATGACTGAACCAGACTAACTTGAATTACTGGATCCTTATTCCTTGATAGGGTTATTATTTAGCGCCTAATGGCCAATGGGTATTAGCTGTTCAAGTGCCTTATGGTTTCCCTGATATGAACCTGTATCTGTGACCTAAGGGCAGAAGATGAGATGGCTGGGGTTGCATGTTTTCCTTGAACGATAGGTGGGCCTGCCATCCAACTGACCTGCTTATGAAGGGAGAGAGGTATTGTATATGTTCTCTGATTTTCTAGTTATTCCCCTTAGCTGATGTTTGCTGACTTGTAAAGCCTGTGGCTTGTTCAAGCATGTCTTTCCTCCTTTTAATTCAAGTTAAAAATCATCTTCTGTGCATGAAACAGGAACATTATATAAATACATCATTATATATTATATATCATGATATATATCAGGGTTTTTCTCTTTTGGCATATGGGTATCCATGACAGGTTGGATCTATAAAACTGTGCTATATTTCAGGTGCCACATGCTAAACCCGTCTGCCATAATCCTCTATACTACATGGAGAAGACGGTTTGTTCACTAATGATACATAGTGTCTAGGGACTCCAAACTCTGGAGGGTTTCAAGTTCTCTGTCCTTGGTCTACCATCTGCCATGTTTGCATTTACAATGGTATACATTGCATATAAACACGTATTACATTACATGTCGCTAAATTCATCCCTAACTGACTCAGTCTTTAGCCTGCACTTGCCATATTGGGCTGAAAAAAAGAAATTTAAAGCCACATTATAGATTTTCTATAACTAATTAAAATGTTCCTCCAAGGTTCATATTGGAAGTTCAGGTGCTATTGACTCGAGCAGATTTGTGCTGAAGGAGCTATTCTATACTGAGACAATTGAGCTCTCTGTGTTAAAATGCCGAATGTCTCCTGGCAGAAACAAAAGCAAGACAAGGAGAATTCTATTTAGTAGCAGTGATGGGTTTTTCTACGATGCGGTATACAGTGTGGCTGCCAATGATGACCACAACAATGAGCAAGCTGATTGTTAAATGCACAGTCACTAACTTATCACATGAGCGTGGTGAAAGAAAGGCTACAAAACGCTACAAAGAAGTTCAATGACAGAAGATGACTATATGGTCCATCTAGTCTGTTTCTGTGTTCTCTTTATCTTAGGATAGATGTATGCTTATCCCAGGCATGCTAAAATTCACTTACACTGGGGGCGGGGACTCTCTTCGCTTTGCACACCCCCAGCGGAACACTATAAGGTTGGTCAGATGCACACAACGGAGGGTGCAAGGATTTTTTCACGTATGGAGGGTTTAGGTAGTGGTTCCTGGGCATTCCAAATTAATATTATCTCAACTACCTCCTAGGTGGTACATATGAGTGTTGAGCATTTAACATTTAAAGAGAACCACAACCTATGAACTTGGCCCACTTTTGCATCTGCCCTTAGGGGCACCTCGATTTTGGATGCCCTACTGTTTGATCTCTTTGGTTCCCCCAATACATGATCCATTGATCTCACGGTGCATGTGCAGGCCTCCCTGCATTCCCCATTGTGTGTGTTCGCCATGCCTGGTTGACTTAAATGGCTGCCACTGCAATTGCACAGGGCGGAAGGGTGGAACAGGGCGGAAGGATGGAGGAGCTTAGCTGTGTACCCCGTGGTATACCCTGCTGCTTCCCCCAGGTGTGCTTGCACCAGCAGAGGTTTAAGTCTGCAGGGTGCAGTGAATAAGCACAGCAACAATGCCAGGCTAGGGCTGATCTAAATGGTCCTCTTGGTTTTGGTCCTCTTTAAAGTGCATGAAACACAGAAATGCACATACAAAACAGCAGCTTTGTATTTTTGGAACAGTTCAGGCTTAGGTAAAATACAAATGGCAGCAAATCAGGATGGAATCTGAAGCCTTGCCACGCATCTCCTGTTAACTTTTTGGGTGACAACCAATGATACACATATCACTTATCTGCAGAAATGTCACATTATTTGCAGGAGGAACATTTACAGTATAAAGGCTGAAACCCAATAACATTTTTTAAGCAGTAAATGTTGGGGCTTCCTTGGAAGGCCTTCTCGGGGTTAAAGAAACACTATTGCGAAATTGTGCAATATTAAAAATCCATATACACACTTTGGCTATTGAGAGGAGGGGTCACTTATGCACCCAAACTCAATAAAACTCCTGCCAAGCTTGTGGTTTATTCTCTCATGGTAGATATAAAATCAAGGGGTGACAGGTTTAATGTATCAGGGGTGACAGAGCATGTAACCTCTGATTTCCTCTTCTTTCCATTAAAATAAATAAAACAAGCCTGGCTGGATATTTCTTGATGTCAGGTGTATAAGTGACCCCTCCTCCCTCCATCCAGCATATTTATATAGATTTTTATAATTGGGCCGTTTTTTGCGAAAGTGCTCCTTTAATTTCCTAAAATCTGACATTCTCTCTACACTGAATATTCTATAGACGTTAATTTTTTCCTAATTAAACTCCTTACTACCTACCGATATTTCAATAACTAATTAACTCCTTCCCAACATGTTATATGTTATAATAATATTTTTTATGAAAAAATCTGAAATCTGATAAAAATGTATAGAATAATAGATTTACTCATCAATCCTTGTGGAGCAGGTGGAGCCATGCAAATGATTCTTACTTCTCGTGCCATCCAAGGCATGCAGAAAGTCGTTGAGTGTACAATTCGAATGAATAACCTAAAATTTACACAGCCAAACACCTTTCACTTGTTGCCACTTGTTTCAGTTATGCGGCACTCATCAGATCAGAGCTGGAAGTATTTGGCTGAGGATTTTGTAGCTCACCAAGTCTCACCACCCCCCCTCCCCCATGTAGGCCAATACTTCCAGCTGGTGAGGACCAATACTGTAATGCCCTGTGAGTCTCCCACCTTCTGTGAGCTGGCAACCCCCAATCTCCACTGCCGCTTCCGCCTTTAGTCAAGCCCCCGTTCGCCAGGACGCGCGATATGCCTTGCCAGACATGGTTGCCCCCAGGTCTTAAATGGCGCAAAGGATGCCAGCTTACGGTGAAATTAGAAGGAACACGAGGTTATACTAAGGCCAAGGTCGTTCATGGGAAATTAGTCTAAAAAAGCTTCTACTCACGGGATGAGGCAGGAGAATAGTGAGAAACTAGCCGAAGGTCAAGCCGGGTGGCCGGAGGTACGCGGTATCCAAAGGGGTCAGACGAAGATCAAGGTCAGGCAGGCAAAAGGGTCGGTACTGGCAGCGAGCTGGGATGGTCAAACAAAGCCAGGTCAATCTCGAGAATAGCACAGATAACGTCACACCCTGAGCAGTACTAGCTATAACGGGCAACGAGGTCAGGGCTGGACTTTATTTAAAGAATGGCTGGCCAATGGGAGTACAGAGGGAATAGTGTGTGTGATTGGTGTAAACTAGAATCCAGAATGGGATTGGAAGCTGATCCCAGGGTCTGGACTGCCCTAACCAGTGAGGCCGTCCAGCCCCTGGGAACTCAGGTGTTCATGATTATTCTATCGCTGGACAGAGCGGCATATTTTTTGAGTCGCTCTGTCAAAGAGCAGGCCACCCGCAGAGGAGCGAGGGAGGCAGGCAGGGAGACTCGCGGCGCTCTTTGGCTTCCGGGAGCGGCGAGCACGCTCTGCTTCAGACAGCCGGGGAAAGCCGCATCGGCCAGGAGGTGCTTATCGCGGGTCCCCCAAGAAGGGTAAGTTCCTCGCACATACACCCTAAATATGCATGGAAGGTATTTGGCTGTCTAAATTTTAAGATAATCCTTGGAGTTGCACACTCAGCCTTAAGTGTCACCAATGCGTAAAGAGGTGATATGCAAAAGGCGTAAAGAGATCATTTGCAAAAGGTGTAAAGAGATCATTTGCATAGCTCCGTCTATTGCAAAGAGTGATGGGTAAATCTATTATTTCTTGTGTTTCCCATTTTATGAAAGCACCTCTTCTTCTTTTCATATAAGTAGAGGGTGTTTTGGTCTGTTTAGTCTGCCAAGCCCCCGTAAACCCCCCCCCCCCCCCCACACCCTCCATAGAAGCAAATAGAAGCATGTCATTCAGGAGTGTTGCCACGCATTGAATTATGCTGACAAACACAATGGTTTAATGGAATGACCTTTCCATATAAATTATATTTTTCTTCTTCTTCAATAGGAAGAAGCCTAATAAATGGAAATGTGATGACTTTTTTTCAGGTGAATTTTCTTTTTTTTTACCAGATTTCTTAAATACAAATTTCTTTATTTATCATAGAAGCCTCATCCTCATTCATAAATCTACATTAAAGTTTTATTGCGGCAAACACAAGGCCACCGTACATCAATCTCACATTCTCGCCATTTTTTGCAGGCTAGTGCAAGGCGCAAGCAATTCATGTTATGTGGCTGTGTGTATGCAATTATGTCCTATTTTTCTTCAGCATCCTAAACGAATGATGCTGGAGAACAGCCATTATGTGCTTCTATTCTTATATTATACACAACAAAGTGATAACACAGATTGCATTGTTCTCCTTGCATTGCTCATTTTGATGTGAAATTACAACTCTCACTGCGAAATTGTGTTATGCTATCACCATAAAGACATAATAGTTTTAAATGGTGGCATCATATTTGTTCCTTTAACAAAAAAAAAAGAAAGTGAGGTTGTCAGTATTGTGTGGATGGTTTAAATGTATTTGGCAAAAGATTTTATAATTTGTTGATGTGCTATGCTTGTATGGATATATACTACTGTATATATTGAGGAGAACCTGGACTGCGCACATGGGTTACAAAAGACAAAGTAGGGCCAACCATGATTGATTAACTTATTCTCTAGCACAGGGGCACTCAACCACTTCTTCTAAAGGTCCATTTAAAGGCATTCGGTGTGAGGTGAAAGTCTGGGCCGAGGGCTATCACAGGGAGTGGATAGTTAGAAATCAGCACACTGGGGGAGGGTCTATAGATTCTAAAGGCAAAACTAAAAAGTCTGCTTGACCCCACCACCCCAAATTGGGAAAAAAACAGGAGCTTTTTTTTTGGCCTCACAGAACCTACAGCTCTGGCTTGCGGCACACTGCATTCTGTGCAGGCCGTGTACAGGGGTGGATTAGGGCCCCAAATATTACTGGCAATAAGGTCTAGTAACATGGATGGATAGATAGAGCTCGGGGGAGAGGGATGAATGGGAGAGAAGTTCTAAGGAAGAGGGATGGATAGACAGAACAGAAAGGGCAGGGAGGGATGGAGAAAGAGTTTGGAGAAGGGATGGATGGACAGAACTAAAAGGACAGGAATGAATGGGCAGAGCTGGGGGGAGCTGGGTTAGATGGCCAGAGCTGGAAGAAAGAGTAATGGATTGGAAAACCTGGGAGGCCGGGGATTGGATGCACAAAACTGGGAGAACAGGAATGGATGGGGCAGAGAGACTGGGCTGGATGGGGCAGAGAGACTGGCCTGGATGGGGCAGAGCTGAGGAGACAGGGATGGATGGGGCATAGCTGAGGAGACAGGGATGGATGGGTCAGAGCTGAGTGGACAGGGATGGATGGGGCAGACCTGGGGGAACAGGGATGGATGGGTCAGAGCTGAGTGGACAGGGATGGATGGGGCAGACCTGGGGGAACAGGGATGGATGGGTCAGAGCTGAATGGACAGGGGTGGGTGGAGCAGACCTGGGGGAACAGGGATGGATGGGTCAGAGCTGAGTGGACAGGGATGGATGGGGCAGACCTGGGGGAACAGGGATGGATGGGTCAGAGCTGAGTGGACAGGGATGGATGGGGCAGAGAGACTGGGCTGGATGGGGCAGAGCTGAGGAGACAGGAATGAATGGGCAGAGCTGAGGAGACAGGGATGGATGGGCAGAGCTGAGGAGACAGGGATGGATGGGTCAGAGCTGAGTGGACAGGGATGGATGGGGCAGAGAGACTGGGCTGGATGGGGCAGAGCTGAGGAGACAGGAATGAATGGGCAGAGCTGAGGAGACAGGGATGGATGGGCAGAGCTGAGGAGACAGGGATGGATGGGTCAGAGCTGAGTGGACAGGGATGGATGGGGCAGAGAGACTGGGCTGGATGGGGCAGAGCTGAGGAGACAGGAATGAATGGGCAGAGCTGAGGAGACAGGGATGGATGGGCAGAGCTGAGGAGACAGGGATGGATGGGGCAGAGCTGAGGGGACAGGGATGGATGGGGCTGAGCTGAGGGGACAGGGATGGATGGGGCAGACCTGGGGGAACAGGGATGGATGGGTCAGAGCTGAGTGGACAGGGATGGATGGGTCAGAGCTCAGTGGACAGGGATGGATGGGGCAGACCTGGGGGAACAGGGATGGATGGGTCAGAGCTGAGTGGACAGGGATGGATGGGGCAGACCTGGGGGAACAGGGATGGATGAGTCAGAGCTGAGTGGACAGGGATGGATGGGGCAGAGAGACTGGGCTGGATGGGGCAGAGCTGAGGAGACAGGAATGAATGGGCAGAGCTGAGGAGACAGGGATGGATGGGCAGAGCTGAGGAGACAGGGATGGATGGGTCAGAGCTGAGTGGACAGGGATGGATGGGTCAGAGCTGAGTGGACAGGGATGGATGGGGCAGACCTGGGGGAACAGGGATGGATGGGTCAGAGCTGAGTGGACAGGGATGGATGGGGCAGAGAGACTGGGCTGGATGGGGCAGAGCTGAGGAGACAGGAATGAATGGGCAGAGCTGAGGAGACAGGGATGGATGGGCAGAGCTGAGGAGACAGGGATGGATGGGTCAGAGCTGAGTGGACAGGGATGGATGGGGCAGAGCTGAGTGGACAGGGATGGATGGGTCAGAGCTCAGTGGACAGGGATGGATGGGGCAGACCTGGGGGAACAGGGATGGATGGGTCAGAGCTGAGTGGACAGGGATGGATGGGTCAGAGCTCAGTGGACAGGGATGGATGGGGCAGACCTGGGGGAACAGGGATGGATGGGTCAGAGCTGAGTGGACAGGGATGGATGGGTCAGAGCTCAGTGGACAGGGATGGATGGGGCAGACCTGGGGGAACAGGGATGGATGGGTCAGAGCTGAGTGGACAGGGATGGATGGGGCAGAGAGACTGGGCTGGATGGGGCAGAGCTGAGGAGACAGGAATGAATGGGCAGAGCTGAGGAGACAGGGATGGATGGGCAGAGCTGAGGAGACAGGGATGGATGGGTCAGAGCTGAGTGGACAGGGATGGATGGGTCAGAGCTCAGTGGACAGGGATGGATGGGGCAGACCTGGGGGAACAGGGATGGATGGGTCAGAGCTGAGTGGACAGGGATGGATGGGACAGACCTGGGGGAACAGGGATGGATGGGTCACAGCAGAGTGGACATGGATGGATGGGGCAGACCTGGGGGAACAGGGATGGATGGGGCATAGCTGAGGAGACAGGGATTGATTGGGGGCGGAGCTGAGGAGACAGAAATGGATGGGACAGAGAGACAGGGATGGATGGGGCAGAGCTGAGGAGACAGGCATGGATGGGGCAGAGCTGAGGAGACAGGCATGGATGGGGCAGAGCTGAGGAGACAGGGATGGATGGGGCTGATCTGGGGGGGGGGGGGGGGAGGAATGGATTGGGCAAAGAGACAGAGAAACTACGTTTGTGTGTACCTTGCAATGCCACTTCCCACCTGTGCAGTACTTCATATTGCAATGCTAGGGCCAGGGAGCCATGACACTGGCAGCGAGACTAAGCACTACATTGCTGATCAAGGGGACAGCTCTGAGCACAGCAACACACAAGCAACTGAGTGCAGGGCTGTCAAGGCAGAGGTCCGGAAATCTGGCACTGAGGTCCGCATTCAGACCCCGGTCCACCAGTTGTGTATCGCTGCTCTAGCAGCTAGACCATTCAAAAGGATGTTCAAGCATTTTCTAACACTCCACCCATCTGTTCTCCAGCTTACTGGGGGGGGTTCTGCAATCTGAAGCTAGGACCTTGAGTGATGGATCAATCAACCAATCCTGTGCAGCAGTGGTACTGTACTGGTCTGTCATCAAAGTCCACGGCTGCCATGCAGAGCCCTTCCAGCATCAGGGGATGATTGGAGTGATCAGGAGAGTTGTTTTATTATTTTAACACCCAAATCAAGCTTAGTACAGGGGGAGGGAGGGGTGGCTGAAGGGGTAACAAGAAGCTTAAACCTCCTCTTTAAAGTGGACCTTTCACCAGGAATTTTACTACTTTGGTTAAGGGTCCTTGTCCCTGGGGAATCCTGATTTGGGATGCCAAGCTGTTTGAATTCCCCCAGAACACCCACACAACTCAACTTTTTCCAGACCCAAGGCGCATGTGCTGCCTCTCCTCCAATCAGTGCTGTATGCTGTGCATACATCAGTCACTGTGAAAGGAAAATCTTTTTTCTGTATCATCTAATTGTAGCCATCTAGAAGTGCCTCTTGTTCTATTAACAAGGGCCATATTTTGCATTAGACAACCTAGGCCTGTTCCTAGAGTGGCCAACAGTAACGGCTGCTCTAGAGTCTGGAATACTTTATGGATGGCTGCCTGCACAGCATCTCAGTTTGGGATGCCCCACTGTCTGGAACCCCTTGGTTACCCAAAAATGTTACCTTATACAAAACCCTAGATCAGCAGCACAGAAAACTCTTCTGTTCTTAGTCGTGAACCCGGCAGCATTCCTTGCTCATTCCGCCCTGTGTGTACACACAAGTAAAAATTCAAGTCTGCAAGGGACAGGAGCGCGCATAAGCAGGGGATGCTCATCTGGTTTGCACATGTGCCGTGGAATCACAAGAAAGGTAAGAAAATAAATGGTGGCAGCAGGTATCCAAAATGCCAAATAGAGATGCCCTTGGGACGGGGACCAAAACTCAGAAATTGGTAAAATTAGTTTTTTGGTCAATTTTTAACCCTTGGGGCCTCCCACCAAACACTCTCTGCATTTAACCCTTTGTGCTTATGCATTTAACCCTTTGCTTGTGGGGCAGTAATGTTTGGGTGTGGGGGTTTGGCACGCACACTGCATAATCATTTTTCATGCTAAAGAGGTATCTGTACAGCCTGAGAGGCGCAGTTTATAAGGTCTGGGTGTACATACGCTGAATATTTATATTGAGGGCTGGGGGGTTGGCAGTCCATGCACACATGGTGAAGAGGGAGACGGGTGTGGGATTTTTTTTTTTTTTTTTTTTTATACTCACAGGCTGCGATCTGTCTCAACAAATGTGGGGCGGGGGAACTAACTGTGCTCAGGGCAACATGAACTCCAAATACTGCCCCGCTCTCACTGTGTGTTTTTCCAAAACGGTCCCTATAAAACAATTTGTGAATCCATTATTTATAGCCTACATTGGATCGTTATATTGTTTATTGTCATAGATCTGGAATGTCAGACAATAATACTTAAAGGATAAATGCACTTCAGCTCTTTTATTTATATTTATAAGGCTCACATTTGCTAGTCTAACCTTTCCCTTATTTCATCTCTCTTGATGTCCTCTGACACACATTCTTTGATAGCACATTGCTAAAACATTTTCCTTTCTCGACACTCTAACCTCTGTACATTTCTTTTCAACACACTTGCAGATATTTCCTTGAGGTAAAGTGCTATATAGAGATGATGGCAGCTGGGAATCAGTCAAGTGTAATGAGCAGCATACCAGCGTGATAACATTATCTTTAAAGTGGGACGCAAGGAGTGGGCACACAAAGGATCTTTTTTATCTCTCTGATATAAAATGAGGAGAGGTTACATTATCTTTTAGGCTTCCTCCACTTTGGAGTTTTTATATTAAACGCAAAGAAGCACAGGGACACTATAAGCAGCCAATGATCACATTCATTTTTGCTGTTCCTTAAAGTGGACCAACACCCACCCGTGATCGGCCCGGGAATCTATAAGATTCCCGGACCGATCACCTCCCTCCCCGCGGGACATCCGAGATCGGGATGTCCCGCGGGGTGAAACCCCCCCAAACTCCTTACCCTAGTTTCGGTGGCGGCCGGCCGCCGCCGCCTCCCTCGCGCCCCTCTAGTCGTGCGCGCGCCCGCGCCGGCCGTCTGTGAATGGCCGGCGCGGGCACGCGCGCGTCAACAGGGACGCGCGGGAGGCGGCGGCGGAGGAGCCGCTTGTCCGCGGCTTGTCCGTCGCCGCTGACAGAGGTGAGTTCGGGGGGTTCGGGGGGGTTTCACACAGCGGGGCACCCCGATCGGGGGTGCCCCACCGAAGTGGACCAAGACCCAGGATAGTCAAAATCCTGGGTGTTGGTCCACTTTATGGCTAATGCCATGCACAGTACTGCTAAGGCCTTTATGGGATTCATGATGAAGCTGAGTTTCAGACTGTTACTTACCAAAATGTACTTGTGACGTTTTTATTAATGCAAGCCTTCAAAACCTTGACTTCCTGTGGAGGTTCCTTCACTACCACCAGTGAACCGAGCCATGTCAGCTCGTAGTAGTGCCACCAGCTCTGTTTGCTACACCCTGCTCCGTTAGCAGGATTATATCGGGCCAGAAGCCAGCCCGGTAGCGTGTAATATAACCGAAAGACAACTATATAGCATAACGAGTAGACCAACTATATGGTATAATGAGTAGACCAACTATATACCTTTAATGAGTACCAACTATATACATATAATGAGTAGATCAACTATATACGTATAATGAGTAGACCAACTTTATAAGTATAATGAGTAAACCAACTTATTATACGTATAATGAGTAGACGAACTATATATGTATAATGAGTAGCCGAACTATATAGGTATAATGAGTAGACAAACTAGATAAGTATAATTAGTAGACCAAATATATGCCTATAATGAGTAGACCAACTATATACATATAATGAGTAGACCAACTATACATATGTATAATGAGTAGACAAACTATATACGTATAATGAATAGACCAACTATATACATATAATTGGTAGACCAACTATATACGTATAATGAGTAGACCAACTATATACATATAATGAGTAGACCAACTATATACGTATAATGAGTAGACCAACTATATACGTATAATGAGTAGATGCAATACAAGTCAAAAGGACAAATTTAGTAAGTTACAATCATAGCAGAAAAAATTGAATTTACCTTATTGCAGGCAGATGATAAGTAGTGATGAAGTCAATCACAGGGGATGGGTAAGGCCTGCTGGTTCCTTGTACTTGCTCTATGTCACGTGACCCTAGCTCTGAGACCTTTATGCACAGGTGAGACACTCCTCCTCTGCCCTCTGAGCCTAGACTTCATCTCTGCTGTTTAGAAATCCTAGCGAAAACTGGAAGCTCTTATAACTTTACAACTCAGACAGACTCCCTATGGGACCAAACACCGCAGTTTGATATGATTCCTAACCCGAGTTCTCCTTATCCCAGGCCCTGAATCTCCTGGGATGACATGGATCCTATATATGCAGGCAATATGAGTTGCAAATTCCAAAGTGTGGATCAGTTTATGATTAATGTGCATTGAGAATTCATAATTCCCTGTCTCGTACTGGGGCCGAGATGTCTGCAGGATTTCTTTGAAGCTTGCATTCTGGACATGCTCACAGCAGGGGCTTTCCAGCCTTAGGTTTGGTCTTTAATCAGCTGCGTTTGTTGTTTACTGACTGGACATGCGCCAGGCATTTGTGAAATGATGAACAGTTTTTGAACTAGCTTATCAGCGGATATTCCTGTGAAATTATAACTATTTTTCCTCACAGTACTGAAAGGGATACAGTCAAATAAGAGTCTAGGTCTGGTAAAGAGCCCCCATCAGGGGAGAATGAGATCAGTTGCCCGACAAAAGGTCATTGGATCCCAGAAGGGTGAAAACTGTGCATTTTTGAACTTCCTATATCTCTTTAAGCAGCTGGACATCCCAGGGGAGGCTATATAATGGACCAAATATCTTATTTGAATTTAGGTCTGCTGTAACGTCTCCATGATCTCCCTTTCCGTTCTTATAATAATGATAAAAATATTATTATTGTCAGTTCTGTTTTACCTCCTGCGCCTTCATTTTACTATCCTGCAATTAAAAACTATAGCAACTGGCATCTATGAGGGGTATTGAATAATTGTTTTGCACAGCCAACACTAGTATTATTATAGTGTGCTAGCAGGAGTGCAAAGCAAAAAAAAATATGTACACTACAGGTACCAAAAGAAAAACACTAAAAGTAGTGCCGCGCAGCTTAAAATTATGCAAAATTTTGATATATTATATAAAAGAAAAAGCACATACATCACATATGACAAACCCTTAAAACCAATTAAAATACAGATGATGGAGTCGGGGGCTAAATTCCAAGTAAATAAAATAATGTCTCATAAGTATCAGATAAGTAAATATCACAATCTGCAAGTTTCGGGTTTGTTCTGAACTTTGCGAGTTCAGGTTCACAAAGAACACTGCTTCCCAAACCAGCCAGAACACGGAAAAGCTGACTGACGCTGCTGAGCATCCCATCCACCAGCTTAACCTAAAGAATGCAGCAGTCGAAGCTGTTATACAATTTACCAGCGGCAGCGTTCCTTTCAAATGGTCCTTGGCCTCGGCACCAAGAGTGAGGACTGCCAGCTGGCACTAGGAGTGTCCTCACTCATGAGAGTGGCGGCCATCTTTCTGTGGCCCTGACCGAGGACCATTTGAAAAGAACACAGACAACTACTGGACCAGGAGTTACAGCAGTGCTTCCCGCTGCACACTTGGCACCCCCCAGCCACATCCGGCACAACTTTTTTTTTCATTCCAGGTTCGGGTCCTCATTCCACACGTTTGACCAAACTTGCCAGACCCGAACTTTGGGGAGTTTGCTCATCCCTACTCATGGGCAAAACGGTGATACAATATGTGTGTAAACATATATGCCTGTATAAAAAAATGTTTTTATGTAAAAGCGAAAAAAGAAGAAAAATACAAGTGCTGTGCTACAGAGGATTGCAAACCCCCCAAATAATACACCAAACAGGGTAAAGAAGGAGACCTAGAAACCCTATAATAGCAAATCAAATACAGTACAACAATGAACAGTGTAGATAAGACAATGGCCCCCATCCCGTCCTCATTTCACGTGTCACATGGCGAGCTTGCGTCACTGCTCAGGAGATATGTGATGCATGTGCTATTTTCATTTGCATAAGGAATTGAAATTTTGTATATTTTTGAGCTGGGCAGTTCTAATTGCTGTGCGTCTTTTGCTACCTGCTGTGTACCCATTTTTTGTATAAGGGGTATTGACTTAACCCTTTCTGAGAAGACCTAGGACCCCAAATGAGTACTTTGCATTTGAACACTCTTGGCTGTGGGGCATAGACTGCAGGATCATGACATGACAGGGACTCCAGGAACACGTTTTCTTAGAGGAAGCTTCTTTGTATTTAGTTTACACCAGAGTCAGTAACCAAATCTCTTGACACAGAACGGAAGCCTGCAAGCTGATCCTTAAAATAAAGAAAGGTGTCAGGTGGCAGCTGACATCTCATTGTTCTAAATAAGAGCTGAAAGAAGTGATTTCTTTCTGGTCTTACACGGGTAATGGTTTTCTTGCACATCATGTTTTGCACACAGTGTTGGTCAATGGCCCATCTTCATCCAGGAAGTATGGAAGTGCTACGACATTTTCAATAAGGAATAGTAGCCTTTATCTGCCGCGCTTTCTAGCCTTTGCAATGTAAAGATTTTACACAATGTGACAGTTACAGTCCAGTGACAGTTTTATTAACAGCTGTGAAAGACATTATATGTTACATGTCTAACAAAAGAAGAATTTAAAGTGGACCAAAACCCACTAAGCTTGGGAAATACATTTGTAAAAGCCCCCGGCCGATACTCCATTCTTAGGGTGTAGAACTAGAAATGGATATTTTTCGATTTTCGAAACGCCCTGGAATGCTTTATTTTTTGCTGTTCATCTCTGTAAGATGTCAGGCAATCAGTCAATGCATAGTTGTGGCAATGACATAATTGCTACACTCAACTGTGGCAATGAATAGAGGAGGCAGAGCTTTACAGCTAAAACAGGCGGCAATATATGGGAGTTAGAGTGAATCAGGAGCAGTGAGCAGTGCTCTTCATGGGGGAGGGAGCAATTCAGGAGATGCTAGTTAGAAATGTGGGCTTTGGTGCGCTTTAAAGTGACCATCACAGCCAGCAGCATAGCAGTAGAGACATTACTACTGGGTCTAAGGTTTTGCCACCTCCATAAGTTCCCCAAATAATGTACAGGATGTTTTCCAATGAAGAATGAAATAGGAAAACATAATTTAGGGCACTGAATGAAGCATGGAGATGCGTTTCACATAGAGAGATTCCCTAATAAGATGGACACACTTTTTAATGACTAGCCCTTAAAGTGTAAATTTGGCAACATAACCCACCCCCTCCCGCCAAACTCCATAATTAAAAGATTACCTTTTTCTTTTACATGGATCTTTCCAATGCAGGATCCAAAATGGCTGCACACTGCAGCGCTACACACCTCTTATAGGTGGAGGTACAGCTGCCATTTTTGTGTCTAGCTGTTTACAACTTCACATTCAGGTATATGCATTTACTCTTTACTTTTAAGTCTGAGAGGAAGATTTTCCTAAGACTTTTTACTCACGGGCTGGTTCTGAGCCTTGCGCATCTTGGCAATTCTAGGACAATCGGAATGGTATACTGTATTTTTCACCCTATAAGATGCACCTATCATTTGGAGGAGGAAAATAAGAAAATAATATTCTAAACTAAATGTTGTGCTAAAACACCCCGTTACAGGCAGTGTGGCATCCCCCCTCTCATAGGCAGTGTGGCATCCCCCTCCCATTGCCCAGCTTCCAGCTCCACCACCGACGCTTGGTCCGGAGCGCACTGACACACGAGTGTTTGTATCAACACACGAAAGGCAGTGGCCCACCGGAGGTGGCCAGAGCGGGGACTCCGTGTCTCCGCTCTGACTTCCAGCGCTGCCACTGCCTCTGTCATTGAGCGCTGCCACTAGCAACTGAGTGTCAGCCAGAGAGGCAGTGGTAATGACAGAGTAGGGACAGCGGACGCAGTATACTGCATACTGTAAATGTATACTGTTTTTTCACATTTTTTTTTACATTCGCCCAATAAAACGCACTGACATTTTCCACCCACTTTTGGCGGAAAATAGTGCGCCTTATAGGGCGAAAAATAAGGTACATTGGCATAGACAGATGATTTGCATGGCTCTGCCCTCTGAGATTTTTAGGTTATTCTTGGAAAGTATGCACCATATGCCGTAAAGATGGTCTGTCCTTTTTTGCGGGTTGGGCAAGGGGGGAGGCACTTTGCGCCATTTGATCATTACGTAATAAAAAACTCACCTGCAAACCACAATCCCCCACCAATCAGAGCTATGAGTGGAGCAATGTGTGCTCTGCTTCTTGCTTCTGGGCAAAGAGATGTCACTCCCCCAATCCCATTGTTGCAGCAGCTATTGAATGACTGACGTGTCACCAGTAGGGAGACCCGGGACAATGCCCTGTGGGCCACACTGCTTTGCGGCCAGTTGGGCTGCTGCTTTTAATACCCACACTCAATCCCTGCCCCCTTAGTCTCCCTCTCAGGCCCCTGTACCCAGCCACACTGTACCCACAAGCCAAGAAACCCCAGCCCCCCATTGCTATTGCCCTGGCATAATAATTGGGGGGCCTCAGTAAGGGTGTCTCGGGCCGGCCAGAGGCTGGTAAAGTCCAGGGCTTATTTTTGGCCCCAGTCTGCCACTGCGTGTCACTTAACCTGCCAGCTTTTGTAGATCATGGCTGAGCTTCCGCAATGAATGGTGGGGTATCTGGAGGGGGTGGGGACCTTCAGTATTTAGAGGTCCTCTTTAAGGAATCCAAATGCTTTAACATGTTCATAGCCACACACAATTTAGCATTAAGCATGCTTTGTTGGTGTATGTCTGTGCTGTAGTCCTCCTTTAATATCCCCATTGCATTGCCTTTTATCAGTGTTCCTGTGAAGTCGTTGATGGTGGTGTATCCACAGGAGAGCTGTAACCTTCCTCTTGCTGAAGGAGAAGAACGCCACCGGAATCAGCTCTGGCGCGGCTCATTTTTTTCCTGACCAATAAACATTACTTTAGCTGGGTTTACTTTTCCCTGTAGTTTATTAAGCCGGTGGATAATAAAAGTATGCGGGTTTGTGAGTCACAGGAGCATTATAACATATATTGTATATTGATTTTTTTTTTGTTTTTGCAAGAGTCGTATATTTAGTGTTAACAATATAGCGGCCAGAGTTAGGAATTTGTGAATTGGATTTGTTAGAACTTGCGGCCAGATGCAGCCGCAAAACCTTGTATGTGCCCAGAGCTACAGAAAATATCTCAGCTGTTAATGACCCATAAAGTTATGCAAGATGCACGTTTATAGCAATAGTTACTTAAAGGGACTTTAATTCGCAAAAGAAAGAAAAAAAAAAACCTTGGCAATATACCTTGCCAAACACTCCTCCAGTGCTGAGTAAGGGAGGAAATTCCCTTTCTCACCCTGGCCACCAGCCACACCCGACAATGCTGACCACCAATCATCTCTGAGATCTCTTAAAGGAACCACCACCCCCCCTGACTTGAATGGCTCTCTGCCATCAAGCCCAGCTAACCCCTTCCTCCCACCTCCATGCCCTCCTCCTCCTAATAGCACTCACCCCCAGTGGCAGGGCAAATGTTGCTGGGATTGGGAGGTGTGTGCAGCAGACCCCCACTGCTGAGAAGCCGCTGACACCCACCCGAGACCAGGGAGAGCCTCCACCACTGCCCAAGATGAGCCGCCCGAGACTGAGGGGAGCCACCACCGCTGCTACTCGAGATAAGCCGCACAAGCCACTGGAGTAGCTATCTGAGACCGAGAAGATATGATATTAGTGGGTGTGTGCGTGCATGTGTTTTGGAGTGCGTGCATATGTTCGGGAGTGCGAGGATGTGTGCATATGTTTAGGAGTGTGGGCACGTGTTTGGGAGTGGGGGGTACGTGCATGTGTTTGGGAGTGCATGCATGTGTTTGGGTGTGCAGGTGTGCGTGCATGTATTTGGAAGTGTGTGCATGTGTTGGGGAGTGCGTACATGTGTTTGTGAGTGCAAGGGCGCGTGTATGCATTTGTGAGTGCGGGCATGTATTTGGGAGTGCGGGGGTATGTGCATGTGTTTGGGAGTGCGTGCATGTGCTTGGGCGTGCAAGACTGCGTGCATGTGTTTGGGAGTGTGGGGGGTGCCTGCATGTTTAGGAGTGGAGACATGTATTTGGAAGTACATGCGTGTGTTCGGGAGTGGCAGGGTGCAGCATGCGTTTGGAAGTCGTTCATGTGTTTGGGAGTGCAGGGATGCATGTGTGTTTTGGGGAGTGCGAGGGTGCATGCATATGTTTGGGAGTGCGGGTCTAGGCGTCCAGTGTCGTCAAGCAAAAGGGAGAGAGGGAGGGAGCACAGCCAGTGTGCAAGGTCTCGAGCTCTTACAGACCCCTCTCATTATGCTGATTATTATGCAGCATCACAGTATCAAGGGCCACGCCCGCTTTTTTCTAAGAAAAATCATGAGGTCAAAATAAACCACGATATTGTGGTCATTTCTTCTTTAATTTAAAAACGGAAATCTACAATTCACCATTATTTTGATGTTTTGGTTTACAGTAGCATGTACTGAGACACTGTATTGGGGCTCCGCCATATCAATGCACCCCATACTGTAGAACGCTGGCTTTTATTTTTATTTTTTTTCTTTTCCACACCTGTTGCCTTGAGATGAAAAAAGGAGCGCCCAATAAGCAGTCAGGATTGAGCGCTCATTATTTTGGAAGGTGCATCCTAAAACTTTACACTAACCAAACCTTTTTTCTATTTTTGAATATGCTGAGAACTAGAGCTACTCCACATATGCAGTGGTGTTACTAAATGTGACGAGGCCCTGGTGTGAGCACTAAATAGAGCTTGTACAAGCTAGACAACTATAGACTGAAAGAGACAAATGCTGCTCCCTTTATCTAAATGATGTCAAATGACCAGAAATCTGAGAAATAAGGTGGAGGAGCAACAACGATAGGCCCCTGACCTCCCCCCCTGCACCCCTCAAGACACGTCCCCCCGAACATATGTGTGGTTTCCAATACGGACACCACCTCCACACTGAATCTGATATTCCCCTGTCCTCCTCCCTCTTATGTCCGAAACTTCTCAATTGCCTCTCCACTAATCTGGAATGCCCTCATCCACTCAGTTTAACACCTCTCAACATTCTAAACTTTTAAAAGTGACATGTAAACTCAACTCTTCAGGCCAGTATATAACTTAGCTTAAGCAACTTTTATATTCTCCACAGGGCACATGCCACTGAACTCAAGACCTACCATTTGTGATCTTTCTCATTCTGTCTCCACTTCGTATCCTTTGGATTGTAAGCTCAGCGGGGCAGGGCTCTCTATCTTGTTTTCATAGCATTTCATCAGAACTTTTTCATCAATATATATTAATGGACAGCCTGGGCCTGGCACACAGCACATGTCCATTATCATGCTGGAATGTGGAAAGTATGGCGCATGGCTTCATATACTGAAAGTACCCTTTTCCGTTAAATCAACAAATATAACTTCAGGGTATAGTCAGGGGCGAACTGGCCATAGGGCATATCAGGCAAATGCCCGGTTGGCTGTCACCTCCCCTGCACTGGCTGTCTGTTGATTTACTAGTTCACCGGCTCCGGCAATGCTTTTTGCGGCAGGCAGGTGAATGGGAGTCACCATGGAGCACCCAGTGGCCTACGGCAGCATCCGTTCACCCAGCCTGCGACAAGACGCATTGCCAGAAAGCCAGCTTTAAAGTACAAGGCTTACAGGTGGCCAGTGCAGGGGGCACTGGATTACAGGAGGCAAGGGCGAAAGAGGGGCAGCAGACGCGCAGTGTACAGAATGAGCATGAGAGTCAAGGCTCAACTTCAGCTTCTACAGGAGAGCGGGGTCATGGGGGGGCAGAGACTTTGCTGCACTGCTTGTTATGAAGTGTTTGGGGGATGTTCTGCCACACTGCTTATTATGGGGGGGGGGTATAATATGTGGCAGGACACACTGCAGAAGGGCTGGTGTGACCAAAAATGTCACGGGCTGTTTTTTTAACCCCGTCCACCTCTGGGTATAGTCCAGGCAACCAGGCACCCCTGGACTATACTCATCAGGGTTGCTCAGCTTTGTCTCAGGCCACAATGAATTGGTTCGGGATATTTTCATTTGCAATAACATAAAAAAAGTTTTCCTACAACAATCAGGAATAATCAGGACAAACCAGGGATGGTGTTGTACAATCAACTGTACAAACTGTCACCTCTGTTTTCTAATGCTCCCTCCTATATCACTATGCGTCCATCTTTACTGTACCTGTTCAACTAACTTTACACAGAATTTTTATTTACCCTTCCACTTTCCCCACAACAGGTCAGGGGCCCCCAGGCCACAAGTTGAGCACATGTGGTATAGTTCATTATTAGTGAGTAGGAGAATGTTGAGAGTGGCCTATAAGGAAATGAGAGCTGTAAGCATGCTGAGATCAGGGAAGCTCCCTAAAATGATCTTCTCTGTTAGGAACATTAGGGATTAGTGGAGTCTTGACAATAGGTTTCTGCAATTCGAAGGATGCAAGAGTTTTGGATATACAGCATACAAATATTTATATATTTTCTATTATTTTTTTCTATCACATGGGTTCTCAACCTTTCTTCATTTAGTACCACTTTTCAGGTACCACCTGCATAGTATATATGGGTTGTCAGTTACCTAAAACAATGTAGGAAAACACAAAATAGCCATTTAAATGCATAAAATGCACATATATAGTTGGCATCAACTTTTTGAGAGGGTTTATATTTATGGAGCAAATCAAGCATGGATCAGATTGGGGTACAGATGATTCAGGAACCTTGTCATGTTCCACCTCATAGGATCTTGGCTACCAGCGAATCATTGGTTCAGAACTGTTTTAATAGAAATTAAGAGTGTGTCCAGTTAAAAATTATGAGGATTTAAATATTTACCTACAGGCGTCATTTAAAAAATGTTGGCTGCTATTCAAGATCTTCACCTGTAATACAAAGAATCCAATAGGCATGGAAGTATGCAAAACATCTCAGAGCTCATCTGACCCTCATGCTTGCCTTAAGTCAGTGAGTCAGGTGAAGAAACAGAAAGGCAGATGGTTAGAGCTGAGTGATAGCAGTTGTGTAATTCTTTCTCTGCAGGTTCTCTTTAACTCACCTCTTCATCCTAAGTAAACTTAAATTGTTGTCCACGTCATAAAAATGTCTGTTTCCTGATGAGGCGTGCTTTAAAAGTGTCAGTATACCTTCATCATGCTCTTCCATGTGCCTCCAATTAACATGGCTTGTTTCTCCAATTAAATATTCATGACGGCTTCCCACAGGATGGTTCATTTATGATGGAGACACTGATGAAGTGTGAAGTAAATAAAAGGAGTGTGGAGATGTTTTTGGCTCCTGAAGTACATATTTGTTCTCTAAATGCTCAACTTTGTGGCCTAACATAGTAAGTGCTAATCTTTAAAAGCTGTTCCGGGAGGAAAAGTGTGTTGGAGACAGATGGGGAGGATTCATGAGAAAAACGTTAAGCTTGATATCTTATTCCGACCTCTCCTTGTTTGTGAAATTTTATTTTACCTTTTGTCCCCCCTCGCCCTTATGTACATTTGGATATATCTCATGCCCTCCCTAATTGTCACGATCGCACTCTATCAGCCCAGCCAAGACGCTAGACAGAGTGTGATGGTGCAAGGGTTAAAGCCACCAGACCCCTGGGTATGCACTACTAGTCCCAGCAAGTCATCAAATTAACCCTTTGATAAACGTGTTTCACCAGAGCTTCCTTCAGAAAGGTGAGCTCATATATTTAGAGATCAAAGGCCAGAGCTGATTAATTAAACTTTTAATCTGATAAAAAGGTATCACAGTGCTAGATGTAATATACAGAAACAATTGACATACAAGTACAAAAAATACATAAAAGAGTACAGCAAAGATCAGTTCAGCAAATATAAAGTTCTTACAGTATAATGGCGTAGCAGTCCTTATGAATGCGTATCCAGTTGTTGCTTAAAGTTTTATGTCCAGCATGACCCAGCTTTCTGATTTAGGTTTGTCCTTAGGTGTCTGACTTAGAATGTCCTTAGCATTAGGGTTTATTAGCTAAACTTTGGAGGGAAAAGCGTCACCCCTCCCCTATGACCCCACCTGGTGAGGGCATTTCTCTCCCAGGTCGCTTATCTGAGTTCTGGTTTATGGTGGGTGCAGAGACAGCACATCCTACTGCTTCAAAGACCTTTGACTTCAAAGAAGGAAGTGCCACAAACAGGAACCCCCCATAAAACTGGAATACACAAACAGTCTGAGTGACCCCTCACCCAGGCCTTGGGCCTGACACTAATGCTTTTCATTTGTTTGCTGTGACATTAATTTTATAAAGTGAAAAAAAATCATGATTATACATTGATGTGCTTCCAAAAAAAAGTCTATAAAAATTAGGGCTCATTGAAAGGCTCAATGTGCAAGACTGCAGAATGACATACAGAAACCCCCACAACAGCGTAGTGTGGCAGATCCCCCCACCCCAATGCCGCTGAACCAAGTTAGTTAAAGAAAAAACGTCATACCTGCACCGGAAGTCACTACTCTCTGCAGCCCGCGCACATCAATGATGCATCAGCACGCCGCTTTGTGCACTGTCATTGATGAATCGGTGCACAGTCAGCTGCACAGTCTGCCAGTGCAGCCGTCCGCGCACCGATTTATCAATTACAGTGCACAGAGCGGCATGCCAATGTCATTGATGCATCGGTGCGGGCTGGCTGCGGAGCGTGGTGGCTTCTTCTGGATCATGGCCCAGATTTGAAGTTTGTTTTTCAAACTAAATGGCTAAGAGGCGATCAGGGATTAGGGGGTTGCTTTGAAGCCTTCATATTCGCTCTATAAGACGCATGTGCATTACCCCCAGCTTGCTTTTGCTGGAATATAGAGCAAAAATATTGAATATATATATAGTATGTTTATTTATAAACTAACTGCAAAGGGGAGGAACCTTGTGCAGGTATATGTGACTGTCAGTAGTGTTGGACTGGGGTACCTTGGGCCCACCTAAGGAAATCATTCTGGGTCCACAAAGGAAATAAGTTATCTATAAATCATAAATGACTTTTGGATTGCTTTATTGATAATAAGGACCTGCCAGTAAAAACGTAACTTTTTTTGAGCCATCCACTTTGCTTCTCCTCCTGCAGCTGTGGAATCTGCAGTGCATCACTGATTCACTCTGCTGTGCACCATCGCCAATGACCAATTACAGGTTCGCCTTGCACACATGGACCAGGAGGAGCTAGAGATGCTGTGCTCCATGGCTGGAGCTACTACAGCAAACTGGGAAGATGTAGAAGTAAAGTAAGCAGATAGCCCGTAAATGGTTTTATTATGCAGGGCCATCCAAGCATGCCATTATCATTAAATTGATTAACTGTAATGAATGAATAGCAAACCCAAAGCACCGTGTTAGTCTCAGACCTCTTGTACTACACGGCTAGTGGCCTTGGGTAAGTGATTTGTTGCCCACTGGAGGATCTTCTGGTGGGCCAGTCTAATAATGACTCTCAGTCGGGGAGGCCGATTCATTAATAGCGGCAGGTAGCGACAGTTGAGCGACTGTAGCAGTATTTTCACAGCGCCCGCTAGTAGTCGCTGTGCTTGGCCATTGTTTGGTTGTTGATAGCGACTGAGTCGGTGTGCAGTAATGTTGAATACAGGGTGACGAGTCGCTATTTGACAGGTTCCGTGATGTATGGGTGCGCATGATAGCGACTGGTCAGAGCGACCGGCTCCCACCATATTCATCAAAAAATCACGCTCAAAAAATTCTCGCGCTGTGAAATGCATGTTTAAACCCCAGAGCGCTGGCGGCGATGTGTTAAAAGTAGTTTCTTAACCCCCAAACCACCATATTTTTGGAAACCAAAAAAAAAAAAATTTTAAAGAATTTAGTAATATGAATACAATAATATCAGACCTGTAATATCAATTCTGCCCATTTTTTTTTTTTTTTTTTTTACCTTAAAAAAATTAACTAACATGGCAGAAGTGGTCACAGAATTTTGCACATTTAAAAAAAAAAAAAAAAAAAAAAAAAAAAAAAAACATTAATAACAATTAATTATGAATATTTAAAGATTGTTCCATTGAAATGCGTCATACCTGTCGCTGTTCAAGGTCGGACGCTGGCGCTGTGGGCTGAGGCTGGAATAATGATGAATGAGTGGCTATATGGCGCTATCTCAGTCGCTAAGCAGGATTGGCTTGATAAATGTGTGATTGTGGTGGGGAGCCGGCGTTCTCGTGGCGGTGCCCGTCATTACCGGCCGCTCACCAGTCGCGACCTGTCGCTATTCCTTCATAAATAAGGGCCTTAGTGTTGGGGCTATTGGCCCCACTGTGTGTTGGGGGAAATAACCACCCAATGTATGAATAGCCAGCCTGAAATTAATCTAAAAGATGGGCAGTAGGAATGATAAAGTCACAAAACATTCAATCTCTTGAAATTGTTGTCAAGTGTTTTTAGGTAAATGGTTTGACCCCTAACAAAAGAAATGCAATACTTTTTGAATAAGGGGCTGAAATCAAACTGCGTGGGAAGCTTCCTACTGGCACCTCTGTTCCTTGGAGACTGGTCTATATATGAGAACATTATACAGTGTATATACCCATCCGTTGCCATGAAAATATATCTGTTATTAGGCATCAGAAAGACTGGGAATACAAAGAGATAAAAGCCTAGGAGGAGGGTCAGGGTCACAGAAGCTGCTTACTTTCTGTCTCTTTAATAAATAGACTAAGCTGCTTTTTAAATCCTCTGTTTATTCAGTGTAGCCTCTAGAGCTAAGGTGACACATTTATTTGGCATAATGTTTTTAAAACATCTTTTTTTTGGTGGATGTAGCTTAATGTCACCTCGGCTTTCTGCTCAATTGACCATGAAGTGTGCGTGGGACCTATGTTCAGGGTCACAGAAGGACAATGTAATTTATCCAAGGTTACAAGGACCTGACCTGGGCATTCTAATGGTTGTCCCAATCTAGCACCATCAGTTACTGTCAGATAAAAAAAAGCTTTTCATGTACATTGTTGTTAAAGAAACAGCAAACATAAAATGCATGTTCATCATATAAGAGAAAAAATATATATATAATATAAATATATTATAAATATATGTTAAACACATAAAATATATCAAACGAAAATATGAAAAATTAACTAAAGATGTAAAAATAGCATATATTTTTAATGTGCTGGACTTAAATTTGAGTATTGTGCATATCTGAAAGGCTGTGTACAGCCTGTGTGCGGGATCTCTCATCTCCGTGTTAGGAGCAGCGGGGCCACCATCTATCTTGGGCATGACTTTTAGGTGAATTCTTTTCCTGTTTATGTTGCACACTGGTTATTTGAGTGTTTTGTATCCATATTGATTGGGAATCTTATTAAGCACTACAGCACTTTTCTAATAGATTTAGGCCCTTATTTATGAAGGAATAGCGACAGGTAGCGACTGGTGAGCGGCCGGTAATGACGCTCACCGCCACGAGAACGCCGGCTCCCCACCACAATCACACATTTATCAAGCCAATCCTGCTTAGCGACTGAGATAGCGCCATATAGCGACTCATTCATCATTATTCCAGCCTCAGCCCACAGCGCCAGCGTCCGACCTTGAACAGCGACAGGTATGACCTCTCGCTACCTGGCGCTCTCCAATGCATTTCAATGGAACAATCTTTAAATATTCATAATTAATTGTTATTAATGTTTTTTTTTTTTTTTTTTTAAATGTGCAAAATTCTGTGACCACTTCTGCCATGTTAGTTTAGGTAAAAAAAAAAAAAGTTTTATTTATAATTTATATTACAGGTCTGATATTTAATGTATTCATATTACTAAATTCTTTATATTTTTTATTTTTTTTGGTTTCCAAAAATATGGTTGTTTGGGGGTTAAAAAAACTACTTTTAACCCATCACCGCCAGCGCTCTGGGGTTTAAACATGCATTTCACAGCGCGAGAATTTTTTGAGCGTGATTTTTGATGAATGTGGTGGGAGCCGGTCGCTCTGACCAGTCGCTATCATGCGCACCCATACATCGCGGAACCTGTCAAACAGCGACTCGTCACCCCGTATTCAACATTACTGCACACCGACTGAGTCGCTATCAACAACCGAACAATGGCCAAGCACAGCGACTACTAGCGGGCGCTGTGAAAATACTGCTACAGTCGCTCAACTGTCGCTACCTGCCGCTATTAATGAATCGGCCTCTTATTGGATATATATATATTTTTTTATATCTATTTATTCTACCTTTGGAGATGAATCTGATGCACATTAATTTGGGATATTAGTTTATTTGTCTCCTACGATGGATTTGTATATGTTTGTATGTGTGTGGTTTCATTTTAAACTAATAAATATATTTTTTTGAATGAATTTTGCATAGTTATCATTGTTTTGGGGGCTTTTTGGTGCTGTGGGTTTAGACGGCTGTTTTGCAGTAGCTGGAACCGCATTTTGCTGTAAGTACTTGAAAGGCTGTGTACAGCTGGGAGGTAGCTTCTATTCAGAATGGAACTTGCGCCATGTGATTGCTGGAGAAGTAAGCACAGCAAGCATTCTGGTCAGTTTTACATAGCATGGCATTCCAAATCCAGATGCCCCTTGGGTGAGGAACAAAACCCAGGAGAGCCAAATGCTGGATTTTGTTTATCATTAAAGGAGCACTATTGTGAAAAATGGTCCAATCAAAAAATCCATGCAAATATGCTGGATGGGGGTAAGAGAGGTCACTTATATACCCAGCATCAAGAAATATCCATCCAGGCTTATTTTCCTTTCTTTTAATGGAAGGAAGAGGAAATCGGGAGTGACAGGCTCTGTCACCCCTAATACACTAGACCATTCACCCCTTGATTTCATTCCTACCAGAAGAAAACCACAACGATGGTGGGCATTTTATTCAGTTCGGGTGTATAAATGACCCCTCCTCTCATTAGCTAATGTGTTTGTATAGATTTTTTTTACTCTACAATTTCCAGATACAGGTCCTTTAACCCTTCTAGTGCCAGCTACGTGAGTCTCACATAGCTGACTTTAAAGCCCCATAAAAAAAAAGTAAAAAAGATACAGACTTACCTGACCCCTCTTTTGAAAGTGCCCTTCAATAATCAGCTATTTGATTTTTGCCCCCGGGCCTCTGATCTTCAGGAGAGGGCCCGGAATAGCCCCCCCCCCCCCCCGCGCCATTTGAAAGAAAAAAATAAATAAATAAAAATGACACAAACTCACCTGACAGTCCGATCGCTCTCCCCGGGTCTTCTCTTCACCAGGGGGGGCTCCGATCCCCTCTTCGGGTGAGGACCCAGCAACGGGCCCTCACCGTCCTCTTCGGCCGGCGCTGGCCCCGCCCCTAGTCCCGCCCACTTGTGGGAGAAGCGGGATGACGTCATCCCGCTCCTCATATACCGGCACCCGGGCTCCGACTGTCACTTGTCGGTAGCGATCGGAGCAGGGAGGGTGGCAGGCAGGGTGGCTCTGATCTCTCTGCCTCCCACCCTCCCTGTTTCGATCACTACCGACAAGTGTCATCTGCAGCGGCACGGGACATGGGATCAGAGGTAAGTATAAGTAAAAAAAAAGAATAATAAAATATTTTGTGTCTGTGTCTTTTTACTTTTAACTATTTGTGAACTGGTAAGGGGTCCATGAGACCCCTTATACCAGTTCACAAGCCTCTGGGGCTGGCAATCACCTGCAGCTAGTAGGTGACCAGCCCCCCATTACCTGCCTCCCTAACGGCCAGGGGGGGGGGGGCAGAAGGGCCCAGGCCACTTAGTGGCTATGTGGGCTAGTAGCCTGCAGGGCCACGGGGCCACCAAAGCTGGCCCCTGCACCCTGTTCTACAAGCCCCCACAGCTGGCCTGGGTCGGTAATGCTGGGTAAGGGGGACCCTATGTCATTTGTTTTTTAAGTTTAAAACTTTAAACATCCAAGATGGCGGCTCATGGAACATAAGGCAGCCTGCAAACAGGAAGTGCCTTCTGACTGTGCTGCTCTGCATTCTGGGATTGCTGACCTTTTCTTGACCCCAGCTCTGCTCTGTCTGAGCAAAGCACAGCTATAACCCCACCCCTGTACTTTATCCCGCTCTCCTCTCCTCAGTAAGTGTGATGCTTCTGAGTCAAGATGGCTGCACCCGTATCCTAAAGTCCTGAACAGAGTTGCAGCCCAGTGCAGGAAAAAATAATAAATAAGTGACTAAAAACTTAAGATATGCTAATTTTAGATGCTGGGAAATAGTTTTATAAGCGTTTGGGCTTTAGAAAATATCATGGTGAAGGTCTGGTTTAAGTCAAATATATGCACTGGTTTCCAACTTCCCAGCAGTGCTTTATGACCTTCCATCATGGTCTTGAAGGCTATATATATATATATATATATATATATATATATATATATATATATGTGAGTATGTTAAAATTTGCTTTTACTTGCTTTAAACTTTACAGAAGAAATACCATTTCCAATACTAAAGTCCTCATTCTTTCCCGTTATCTGTTTAATAAAACAGTACCTTAATATAGAACCTTTTATAGATTCCACATTGTTTTTATGCAAAAATCTCTGCTAGTGGAAGCTTTTTTTTAACCTCCAAAGTAATCCCTATTTAAACGCCTGCCTAAGTACACAAAGGTCAGTTCATTAACTGCAAGGTCCTTTTATCCCCTATCTGTTCTGTATCTTTTATTAAATATATTCATGTCCATTAACAATAAGTGAGTAGAGAACAAAAAGCCAATTATTTGCAGAACATTAAATCCTTAGAATATTTCACATAACTTTAATTAAGCTAATGTATTACATTGGGCTTATTACACAAATAAGAATTTTCCATTTTTTAGTTTGGAAGAATGTAGAAAAAACAAAGGAAGTGGTTTCTGCTACAATAGGGCTACTGTACAGCAAGACAGCTGCTTAGAGTGGACGCCACAGTGGGGAAATAAAAGTGTCATTGGGAAAAATGGGGTGTTAATTAACTGAGACATGCGCAACAAAAGTTTTGTGACATCATTGCCAATACACATTGAGGCCTAGGCTTTATTTCTTGTCCAAATCCATTATTTCTACCTGGGCAATGGTGACTACTTTCATATTCATGGCGTAGGAAAAGATGCTCTTTCCTATCATGGAAAGTATTTGCACAGCACCCAATACAAGGAATAATAGCATTACCCATCACTTCTTGCAGTGGGCGTGGCTATGCAAATCATCCCTTTACATCTCTGAGCAATCCAAGGCACTCGGAAAAGTTGAACGTGCAATGCAAGGATTAGCTTTTAAATTTACACAGCCAATCACATCCACTAGTGGACACATGTTTCACACTTTTGGCTCTCATCAGCACTAGGGTGGATGTATTTGACTGTATGTATATTCATGGTCTAAATCTCTGTCGGAATTCTCATGCTATTGCTGTGTTGCCACCCAACCTTCATAGGCTGCAGCAGATGAGAATCTAGACTTTCTGGCACCCGGAGTAAAGATTCTAAATTGTGCCCCCGACCTGTTCTCAGGTCTCCCTTTGGCACCCCCCTGGCCTGCTGCACCCGGGGCAAGTGCTCCCCCCCCCCCAGCTATGCCCCTGGGCTGCAGCTCGATTGTGAGCTTAGATTCCCGGCTTCCTGCAGCAACATCGATCCCGGCTTCTAACAGTGACGTCCATCCCCAACTTCTAGCGGCGGCGTCAATCCCTAACTTCCAGTGGTGCGGCCAAGACAGGCAGCAACAGCGACATGAGCGGGCCCTGGGGGTTGGGACCGGGGGATTTGGCCACTTAGCTGTTATGGAGGAGGAGGGATTCTGTTACTCAGCATGTTATGGGGGGATTCTGCCACTCAGCATGTTATGGGGGGATTCTGCCACTCAGCATGTTATGGGGGGATTCTGCCACTCAGCATGTTATGGGGGGGATTCTGCCACTCAGCCTATTATGGGGGGGATTCTGCCACTCAGCATGTTATGAGGGGGATTCTGCCACTCAGCATGTTATGGGGGGGATTCTGCCACTCAGCATGTTATGGGGGGGATTCTGCCACTCAGCCTGTTATGAGGGGGTTTTGACACTTAGCTTGTTATGGGGGAGGATTCTGCCACTCAGCATCTCACGGGGGGGCTCTGCACTTGGCATGTTATGGGGGGGTTCTGACACTCAGCTTGTTATGGGGGAGGATTCTGCCACTCGGCATGTTATGGGGGGTTCTGACACTCAGCTTGTTATGGGGGAGGATTCTGCCACTCGGCATGTTATGGGGGGTTCTGCCACTCGCCATGCTATGGGAGGGCTCTGCAACTCATCAGGTTATGGGTAGGGGGATATTGACACTCAGAATGTTATGGGGGGGGGGTTCTGCACACTGCCTGTTGTGGGGGGGGGGGTGAGGATAACGGACCAAACACACTGTAGGGCCAGTGTGACCAGCAAAGTCCCAGGATGTTCTTTAACTCCAGTCTGCCCCCAACCCCCCTCAGCCCCCCCCCCCCAAAAAAAAAAGGCCAAAAAGCAAAAGTGCTGCCCAAGCTTCTATATTTCTATAGTTCTGAAAAGTCAAACATAGAGTTCAGGTTTACAACGGATCAGCTGATTACTCCTGTACCTCCCCCTAACTTTAATGCTAGATTTCATTGCAGATGTTGAGTAGTGTAAGAAAAGTAGGACCCAATAAAGGAACCATAGTTGAGATTTCACCTAGAAGGTTGCTGCCCTGGATGAGGCCCTTGAATGCCTAGAAATACAGCCTAGGTCAGGCTCTGACAAGCCTAGAAATGTGGGTTATCCAAATGTTTGCAGGATTTACTGGAGAGTTTTGAGTGTTATTCAGAGCTGTACATCCCTGCAGATGTAATGGGCTGTACAGGTTGGTACAGGTAATGAGCTATACAGGTTGCAAATCATTTTAATTGGGAAGATATTTTATTTTAGAGGTCTGGATATCTGCAGCCTATGTGTGATCCACACAAATTAAAAATGAGCCTCTCTAAATTTCCATAAATTTATATTTTTTCCTAGAAAGGTCAGACCAGCTCATTGATTGAAGTCGTCAGTCATCCTGAGCCTTCACGGTGGCAGATTTACTATAGGGACCTGATTTATCAAACACTATCGGCCAGACTACAGCACATTGGTGCAAATTAAAGTGCAAGTTATAATATAATTTATAATTTTCTTTTTACACTGGCGCATGTTGCTGCACTACTACTAAAACGTTAGCAGTGCAGCACAATGTAGGAAAAAATATAATAATAAAATTAAAAATTAAAATATAATAATAAATCATATTTTGCACTAATCTAATTTGCACCAATGTGGTCTTGTCTGGCAGATAATGCTAATGTATTAGCTATATATAATGACACTAGGTTTTTATTAACTATGATGTTGGCCAAAGTGGACAAAAGAGGAGGCCTGTGATATCCTTCAGCGGGGCGGGGGGTTAATGACAGTAATGATCTTACACTGTCATTGCATGTAACAGCATTTTAGAGCTTTTTCTATGCTGTTGGTGCTTCATTGATACTTTGGTTTAGATGAAAATGAAATGATTTGTGCTCATGCCTAAGGGTTGAATCATCAACCACAACATAAATTAAAATTTGAAAACACTATTGTATTGTAAAGGGGGGAAAAGGGCAAATGTTACTGTTTAGAATGCATTCCATTTTGCTGTCTGAGCAGGACAAGCTCAAGGTTGAGATAATATTAATCAGGTTTAAAATGATAAATCACAACAGCCTATCACAAGTAGGTCTTACCATTTACTTTATTATTCTGTAAATTTGTGGCGGGTGACTAGAGGCCTGAGGCCAACATGCGGCCCTTCAAAAGGTCATTTGAAGGCCTCCTGAGACTTTCCACTTTTGCATATTCTTCTTATGACTTTGATGCTGGTTTGAGCACAGCGTGGTTTTAAAGTCTGACTTTTTACTATGCATGAACGCTGCATGCTAGAATTTGAGACAAAAACTACACTGTGGCCTTTAATACAGCTTCTACTAAGCAGTTAATGTGAGCAAAAATTATTATGAAGACAAATGGATTTCATTTTTGTTCAGAGCCTAGTGAAAAAACTCTATTCTTTTTTGAGGAGAGAAAATTGCCATTAACTCTCCTAAAAAAGAACTGAGGCCCTTATTTAACAAGGGATAGCGACAGGTAGCGACTGGTGAGCGGCCGGTAATGACGGGCTCCGCCACGAGAACAGCGGCTCCCCACCACAATCACACATTTATCAAGCCTGCTTAGCGACTGAGATAGCGCCATATAGCCACTCATTCATCATTATTCCAGCCTCACCCCACAGCACCAGCGTCCGACCTTGAACAGCGACAAGTATGACCTCTCGCTACCTGGCGCTCTCCAATGCATTTCAATGGAACAATCTTTAAATATTCATAATTAATTGTTATTAATTAATTTTTTTTTTTTTTTTTAAATGTGAAAAATTCTGTGACCACTTCTGCCATTTAAAATAATTTTTTTAAGGTAAAAAAAAAAAAAAAATGTACAGAATTGATATTACAGGTCTGATATTAATGTATTCATATTACAAAATTATTTAAAAAAACTTGTTTTTTTTGGTTTCCAAAAATATGGTTGTTTGGGGGTTAAAAAACTACTTTTAACCCATCGCCGCCAGCGCTCTGGGGTTTAAACATGCATTTTACAGCGCGAGAATTTTTTGAGTGTGATTTGTTAATGAATATGGTGGGAGCCGGTCGCTAGGGCCAGTCGCTATCATGCGCTCCCATACAGCGCGGAACCTGTCAAATAGCGACTCCTCAACCAATATTCAACATTACTGCACACCGACTGAGTCGCTGTCAACAACCGAACAACGGCCAAGCACAGCGACTACTAGCGGGCGCTCTGAAAATGCCGCTACAGTCGCTCAACTGTCGCTACCTGCCGCTGTTAATGAATCGCCCTCTGAGTTTTCTCACCAGGCTCTGAACAAACCCCAAAGTTGCCTAAAGCTTGGTGTTCAGTCAACCAATTTTTTAGGAAAAATTATTTATTTAGGAAAACACATTTAGGTAGGTTTTATATATTTTTCCTTTACAAAAGAAAGCACATATTCACATTTTCACTACCTCTTGATTTCTTGCTGAATTGAGACCCAAGTGTTGTTTGCAGGGTAAATTTTCAGCTTCATGCCACCAAAACTGTGTTGGTGTTTGCCTCATTGGAGGAGCTTTTTTTATTTCTCAAAATTCCTTCCAACTGGTACCAATTTAAAATGTGCACTTTTCATTAGCATATAATGGCACTGACTGGCCAGTATGCATAGATTCTTTTTTTACTTTAAAAAAACAAAAAGTACAATACAAATGTTTGGGTTCTAATTTCTCGCTAAAATCAACTGTTCCTTCAATAGGACATTTTTAAAATGTGTGCATTAACATATAAAACAACACACTAGTGGTTGGGTATATTGTATGGAATCTGAAGCTAGGACCTTGAGCATTAGAGGGGTTTTGGCGATCAGGTGAGCTTTTTTTTTAAATCCTAATCTGGCTTAGAACAGGGGGAATGAGGGGTAGCTGGGCAGTTACAAAAAGCTTTAGCTTCCTTTTAAAGTTTTTGTTTGATTTACTGTTTTTCTGCATTGAATGATGGTATAACTGTATAATCTTTTTAGAGTAGAATATTCAGATTTCTGTCTGTGTGTGTTCATTGTGTTTATGTTGCTTTTGCTCAGTTTTGTCATTTCTGCCCTCTCACAGGTGTTATTTACTCCTCTGTCTATTATAAACAAGGGATGTGTACAGCCATGGCACTGGGCTGGATCATTGCTTCTCTTTGTCTGAAGTGTACTTGATCTCTCCAGCCCGATGTACCCATGTTTCTTGCTCTGTTTCCTGGGGCAATGACCCACTGTGATCTGTACTGGGGCCCATGTCCTTTGTAGTCTGTACAGGGGTCCATGCCTTCCATTGTCTGGATTGGGGCCCAGACTCTCCATTGTCTGTACTTGTGCCCATACCCTCGGTTGTCTGTACTGTGGCCCGACCATCTGTTTTTTGTATTGGGGCACATGCCTTAGTTGTATTTATGGTGGCCCGCGGCCTCTGTTGTCTGTAATAGGATCCATATCCTTCATTGTCTGTACTAGGGTCTACCCTCTGTTTTCCCCTTCCCGTCTGTGATCATCACGGCCCGGGCAAGCTCTGCTAAAGACGTAGGTTGGTTAGGGGCTCTCTGTCAAGTACCAGATGCTCCAGGTGGTCAGTGTCTTGGCTCTCTGAGGCGTAGGCGCCTTGTTTGTTGTATGTATATATGTTTCCAACCAATGTCTCTGCTCACCTGTTCCTGGTCTGTACCTGGATTCCCCATGTACCCAGCCCAAGTCTCTTTCCACCTGTTCTCAGCCCATGACCCCAGAGGAGTAGCTAGACTTTTTGGCACCCGAGGCAAAGATTAGAAATGGCACCCCCACCTGTTCTCAGGCCTCCCTTTGGAACCCCGCTGACCTGCTGCACCCAGGGCAAGTGCCCCTCCTGCTCCCCCTAGCTAGGCCCCTGCATGACCCCAACAACTCTGTTCTGGTCTGTGATTTCTATATACAGCAAGTAGTTGCCCTAACTATGGCCTCTAAAGAAGAATTGGTCACCTGACTGGCTTTAAGTCAGAAATTGGTGCAGCTCAACTGCCTTCAGCTGGCCTAAAGCAGTCTGTGAAGGTTCTTGTTCATCTAAGTCTTAGTATAGTTGCAGTAAGACAGGCTTATAGCAGTGGCCCCAACAGAATTGCCGAGGCAGCAGAGGAGCCTTTTGCCTAACCTGAGTTAATCTTTCCATTGCCAACCATGTCTCTGCCAAGCCAAGACTTTATGTAAACCCTTGCCTGACCATCTACCTCTGCACTCAAGGTCCCCACTGACCATGTGCAATGGCCACCTCCCCGGTTGGTCTCGCAATCTTGCCACCAGAAACCTCCCTTGGGATCCCTGATTTCCAGGCATCAGCTGTTGAGCAGCCCTTGCACAGGTTGCTCCGGGGTCAGCTCTTGGAACTTCCTTTAGGTTGACTAAGAGGCTGATTCAATACTAACGCCAGGTATCGACAGATGAGCGTCTGTATAGCAGCGCTTAGAGCGACCGCTAGTAGACGCTGTAAGCGGGTATTAGGTGCTGTAACAGAGTGCCTCAGTCGCTCTAGTAACCTGGCCGGCATTGATGAATGTGATGTATGTTGGGCGCTCTAACACCAGTACAGCGCTGCATGGAGCAAGAGGTAGCGCCAGCTCAGTGCAACCGACTCTTGGCGCTCCACACCATATTTATCAAAAAAGGACACACACACAGCGTCAGCGCTCTAAATCTGGTCGCTGTAGCATAGAGCGCCAGACGCTGTTTGATTAACGTCTGTTTTTGAACACATATCCACCAGTAACAAAGCGAAAAAACACATGGAATGACATTGTTTTAACGTTGTGACATTAACACTTTAGTGCCAGACCTGTAATGACAATTCTGCATAAAAATATAAAAAGTCAAAAAAGTTTCTAAAAAGTGTTTGTTTGCAGCCAGGAGAGGTCACACAATGATTTGAGCAAAAAAAAAAAAACGACAAATTGTCAAACACGCTGTTTAAATACAAGCAAATGTACGGCCATTGAAATGTATTGGAGAGCGACACTGAGCGAAAGGTAATACCTGGTGCTCTGGAAGCTAAAGCTCTGGCGCTATATGCTGAGCCACCTGTAATAATACATGTGAGGCTACATGGCGCTGTTAAAGGCGCTCACTAGATTTGCTTTCATAAATGTGGTTTTGCCTACAGCGCCCAGCGTTCACCAGACGCTGCCTGCCGCTACTAGGCACTACCTGGCGCTATCCCTTCTTATATAACCCCCCTAAGTTGTTCTGTAGCTTGAGATACATGACCATTGACTTTAGAGCAGACCTGTTACATGTTTTATTTTTTTATCAAGGAATGTATATGTATCTGCCATCTAGCATGTTTATGTACATTTATATTATTATTATATTATTTGAGCACATATTCCCTCAATCTAACTTTAATTGGGAAATGTCTCATTGAAAATTGTTCTACCTCAAACACTTCTCCACCTCAATCCTCACAGACATGAGATTAAAAGGCAATTGTTGTTCTGCTGAGGTGAGATTTCATTCAAATCATTCCTTGCTGAGGGTACCTGAGGACAACATTAGTGAACTGTGTCTCTATAAACTGATTTCCCAGCCCTGAGACTCTAACAGGGATAAATGAGCCAGACAGCAGAAGTTAGGAAAATCCATGTAACCGATATCTAAACTGTGGTGAACTATTTTCTTTCCCGGACAAAAATATTGAATGTGCTTTGTTTATTATGTTTTCCCTATCAGGAACATTAATATCATTTTTACCAACCAGGCTGAAAAAATATACTGCCATATGGAAAGTAAATGGTTCCATCTGTGTTTCTTCTTGTGATCAATGGGTTGATGCGCAGATAACTGTCACTGGTGTATCATGTGACAGAGCCATCGTGCAACAGACTCTGGCCCTTATTTATGAAGGAATAGCGACAGGTAGCGACTGGTGAGCGGCCGGTAATGACGGGCCCTGCCACGAGAACACCGGCTCCCCACCACAATCACACATTTATCAAGCCGATCCTGCTTAGCGACTGAGATAGCGCCATATAGCCACTCATTCATCATTATTCCAGCCTCAGCCCACAGCGCCAGCGTCCGACCTTGAACAGCGACAGGTATGACCTCTCGCTACCTGGCGCTCTCCAATGCATTTCAATGGAACAATCTTTAAATATTAATAATTAATTGTTATTGTTTTTTTTTTTTTTTAAATGTGAAAAATTCTGTGACCACTTCTGCCATGTTAGATAATTTTTTTAAGGTAAAAAAAAAAAAAATTGTGCAGAATTGATATTACAGGTCTGATATTATTGTATTCATATTACTAAATTCTTGAAAATTTTTTTTTTTTTTGGTTTCCAAAAATATGGTGGTTAAAAAACTACTTTTAACACATCGCCTCCAGCGCTCTGGGGTTTAAACATGCATTTCACAGCGCTTTAATTTTTTGAGCGTGATTTTTTGATGAATATGGTGGGAGCCGGTCGCTCTGACCAGTCGCTATGATGCGCACCCATACATCGCGGAACCTGTCAAATAGCGACTCGTCACCCCGTATTCAACATTACTGCACACCGACTGAGTCGATATCAACAACCGAACAATGGCCAAGCACAGCGACTACTAGCGGGCGCTGTGAAAATACTGCTACAGTCGCTCAACTGTCGCTACCTGCCGCTATTAATGAATCGGCCTCCCCGAATAGAGTGTTCTGCATATCTACGGTCTGTTTTTTCAGGTTATGGCCTGGTCCAATGTGGACCAGTCTTTTGTATGTAACTGGGAAATGCGCCGGTCAATAAAATAGTAAACTCAATTTTTACTGGCCACATACAAAACATATACAACATATATATACATAGATACAACATTGTATTGTATTGGAGAAACACAATACAATATGATATAATGGTTATGGTATGGTTAGACAGTGGATAAAAGAAGCCTACACGCCCCGGTTAGAATGGTAGAAAAATAATTTCAGACCGTTTTCTACCATTAATGTCACTTATAATCTGTACATTTCAATTAAAAGACAAACTAAAATATTTTGGGGTACAAATATGAAAACCAGTAAAGTAAAATCTTGTGCACACCCTTAAGGTGGACCAACACCCAGGATTTTCAAAAGACTTAAAGGAGCCGCAGCACACAACCCTGTTAGCTTGCAGACCAACCCATAATCTGTCTTTAAATCTGGTAAAAACAGAGGCTCGGTCACACACATCTGCAGAAGTATGCTAAGCTGCACCACCGCGCCACGGTGCCTCTATGGGTGCAGTCCTAACTCTAATCTCTGAGAGCCCCACTTGGGACATACAGTGCAATAGATAAATTGGGAGCAGCTTACCTGAGGTTGCCCTAAACCTCATGTGCAAGCCATGGGGTGGAAGGGTCAAGACCTTGCAATACAGCCTAGACCCCACACACCATGTGCTTGCACAATTTCAAAGTGTCACTATCCTGGGTGTTGGTCCACTTCTGCGGGGTACCCCGCTGTGTGAAATCCCCCAGAAAGCCCAAAAAAAACGTACCTCACCGCCGACGGACAAGCGACGGACAAGCTGAGGCTGCAGCGGCCGCCTCTCGCGCGTCCCTCTTACAGGGAGCGCGCCCACGCCGGCCATTCACAAACGTGTGAAACCCCCAGATCACCCACTCAATTCACCTTTCTGCCGTTATCACTGCACATATGTGGGTTCATGGTCAATCATCTCTTTATACCATACATACTAAGGTAATGTAATGTATTGTAAGGGGTTTGAAGGTTATCTAGGATGGGCTCATACAGTGGGATATCCTGAATTGGGCTCGGACAACCCCGAGACTCCAGGGCTGGCACTGGCAGTTATAGGTCCACGTTAAAGTCATTATGTAGGCGCATTTAAATGTATTCCCATTGTGCATTTTTCTTTTTTGAAAATGAAGCTACAGTTATGGCCAAAAGTGTTGGCACCCCTGAAATGTGAACAATCACTTTAATTGATGGCAGCTCTGTGCTGACTATTATTTAACATGAGCTGACATATTGAGCCCAACAACATCACCAGTTCTACAAGAGTGCTCACATTGCTGTGGGGGTAACAGCAGGATTGTATTACACACATTGGGTTTGCAACATAGGCCCTTATTTATGAAGGAATAGCGACAGGTAGCGACTGGTGAGCGGCCGGTAATGACGGGCCCCGCCACGAGAACGCCGGCTCCCCACCACAATCACACATTTATCAAGCCAATCCTGCTTAGCGACTGAGATAGCGCCATATAGCCACTCATTCATCATTATTCCAGCCTCAGCCCACAGCGCCAGCATCCGACCTTGAACAGCGACAGGTATGACCTCTCGCTACCTGGCGCTCTCCAATGCATTTCAATGGAACAATCTTTAAATATTCATAATTAATTGTTATTAATGTTTTTTTTTTTTTTTTTTTTTTTTTTTTTTTAATGTGAAAAATGACCACTTCTGCCATTTTAGATAATTTTTTAAGGTAAAAAAAAAAAATTGTACAGAATTGATATTACAGGTCTGATATTAATGTATTCATATTACTAAATTATTTAAAAAAACTTGTTTTTTTTAGTTTCCAAAAATATGGTTGTTTGGGGGTTAAAAAACTACTTTTAACCCATCGCCGCCAGCGCTCTGGGGTTTAAACATGCATTTTACAGCGCAAGAATTTTTTGAGGGTGATTTTTTAATGAATATGCTGGGAGCTGGTCGCTATGGCCAGTCGCTATCATGCGCTCCCATACAGCGTGGAACCTGTCAAATAGCGACTCCTCACCCAATATTCAACATTACGGCAAACCGACTGAGTCGCTATCAACTACCGAACAACGGCCAAGCACAGCGACTACTAGCGGGCGCTCTGAAAATGCCGCTACAGTCGCTCAACTGTCGCTACTTGCCGCTATTAATGAATCAGCCTCTAAGTTTGTTAAGGACCATGATGTCTGTTATATGACATTATGGACAGTAATGTATGCTATTGTTTTATTCTCTAATTAAAATAAAAGAAGATGGTTTAAATAATAATAATGCTCCCTGGATGAATAGGTATATTTTTAGGTAGCTTAAGCGTATTGTGAAAAATGCATATTTATGATCATTGTGTATATTATATAGCTAGAATAATAATAATGCAGGTTATTTCAAATTAAATATGAGATGGTGATATTTATTCCTATTTTAACCTCGTTGTAATGAGTAAGACTGAATCATTTACAATTATTAGGGGAAAATTATCCAACATTAAAACTACATTAAGACATTGTAAAAATAATTGTATTTAATTATAAAGTCTCTGATTGCCTGCTCATGTCAGGTAAGAGATATGAACTCAGGAACAGGCAGTGCCGTCCGGAGGGTAGGGATGTGTCTAGCACCTACACACACTTTCTTGTACACATTCAGTATTGACCCAGTAAAATAGAGTTTCTATGTTGAATCATTAGAGTCAATAATAGGTCATCTGTATAAGCACAAGGGACTATACTACAGACTTCTGAGGGGCTACTTGGACCATAGTGGGCACTCAGAATGGAAATATTTTAAACTCCTAATTTCCTGTTCCAAAAAATGTAACGTACAAAAGCACTTTATAACTTGTTATCACTTTTGTAGTTTTTCCCTCTAATACCCAATGTACTGAGCCCCCTGTGACAAAGAATATATATATATATATATATTTATATACGTGTATATTGTATGTACTATTCAGCTATGTAATTTATGAACCCTTTAACTGTCTTTGATGGAATAAAGATATAAAATCTATAAGACTCCAGGGCAGGCATACTTACTCCCCCTGGGGCATCCAGATTCAAGATGCCCTGCTGTGTCAGACTCCCCAGGTTGCCCGAAAAACTCACCTTCTTTCCCGGTCCAATGCAGGCCACATCCCTTCTATCCCTTTAGCAGGGCGCGTGGCTCCTTGTTAAAGGGTAGCAGGGGATGCGACTGCCAGCACACTCGGATCAGCTCGTCTTAGACAAGCTCTTGGACAGAGGGGCGGGGGCGGATCCGAGCACGCTGACATTTACATTCACCAGCTTTTAGTGGTGAACCCTAGAGATGAGCGAACTTCTCAAAAATTCGATTCGGGCGATTCGCCAAATTTTTCAGAGAAATTTGGGTTCGTCCGAATCCAACTTTTGCGAATCGCTCATCTCTGGTGGGAGCGGGGAGGCCGGCTGCGCTGTCAGCGCAGCCGGCCTCCCCGCTCCCACCAAGCCCTGAAATGGAAAAAAAAATGCCGGCATGGTGGGAGCGGGGAGGCCGGCTGCGCTGTCAGCGGGCGGCGGAAGCCGGCTTCCGCCGCCCACTGACAGCGCAGCCAGCCTCCCCGCTCCCACTATACAGCAAACACTTACCGGCATGGTGGGAGCGAGGAGGCCGGCTGCGCTGTAAGCTGTGATCAGAGGACGCGTCATCAGAGGAAGCCGGCTTCCGCCGCCCGCTGACAGCGCAGCCGGTCTCCCTGCTCCCACCATGCCGGCATTTTTTTTTTTTTATTTCAGGGAAAATTCGGTCAGCACGAACTACTAAAGATTCGGGTTTGTGCTGAATCTAATTTTCCCTGAAATTCGGAGCGAATTCAGGTTCGTTAGAACCAATTCGCTCATCCCTAGTGAACCCCATAGGCATCAAAGTTATTTTTGGAGAGATTGCCACTTTAGGTCTTTTTAGCATCTTTAACTTATTTTTCGAAAGTGAACATTAGAAAGTTACCCAGTATATGAAAAACAACTAATAATATTTTTTTTTACATGACTTTTATATTTTCAAATAAACTAGCACATGTTGTAAATCCCCCCCCTAAATACCTTTGTTCTATCAAAGACAGTTGAAGGGTCTGTGCATATTGGTTAACACTCATATAAATCATTTGGGAGTCTTCCCAATATTAGGCAGCTTTTGTATAATGATATTATCACTCTACACTTTTTATATAGAACCCGTTTGGCTGTGTAAATTTAAAGCTAATCCTCAGCATTGCACACTCAGTGTTTCATTGAGCGGCTCAAGCATTGTACTTCCTCCTCTGTCTCCTTAGTTAGGAAAATCATTTCCTCATTCAGATTTCAGTCCCCACCCCCTGACCTGGTCCATCAATCAGCCTAAGAACGAAAAAAACCCACACCCTGCCCAGACGACCTGATTGGTTGGTTCTCTCTGGAGCTCTGAAACCCGTCCCCTGTCTCTCCTCTCCCACTCATCACAGTGTGCTTACATCACATTGCTGTTTCCACACCCACTGTTCCAAAACATTTTTTCTATGAATCTACAATGCTCTAATACTTTTAAAGATAACTTAGGAACTACAGGGTCTTTTTGAAAAAGGATTGAAGTTTAGGACAGTGCCAACGTGGAGCCCGAGACAATTAGACAACAACAACGGGCGCTCGTCTTGAGTATAACTTTAAAGTCACTGTCCGGACACACACTAAATTACTCCCCTCTTATGTCCCTTGGGAACAATGTCAAATCAACCATTTCAATGCATCACAACATCTCCAATTATATGCATATACCTTAGGTATTCTAAGCAATGCTGCTTTTTTGCTTCAGTTTGGGTCATAACTGAGCTTAGAATAGCATGTCATGGTGCAGCTTTATGAGTCTTGAACATACTCTGCTTTGCTCAGACACAGCTGCAGGGCCACTGTGGCTCGCCATGCCTGCTCACTTTGAAAGCACCAAGGAACCGATTGGCTGTCCGGCCACTTTCTTGCATGCTCCTGCAGGAATAAAATTGAAAGGAGGGCAAACTTTGGAGCCTTGCTAGGGCTTCTGCCAAGTGCTGCAGAAATGGAGAAGAGGCACATGGGACAGGTATTAGGTGAGCTGCTTGCTGCCTTATTTTTGCCATTAGGTGTAAGTTCTCTGTAAGTATGAAGATGCCGGTGTTGCATACAGGAACTGTGGGCTGAATCTGCAAGACAGAAGCCGTAGCGGAGACATGGGTAAAAGGTGAGTGTATATATATATATATATATATATATATATATATATATATATAATTTCTGTCTGGACACTGCCTTTACACTCCTGGAAGTTTCAGGCATTGTAACTAAAGACCTTGGGGCAGCATGAAGATACTGTGTAAAGGGAACAGGCGAGATTGGAGAGAGAAAAGAGATTCGGAGAGTCTGAGTCGAGGCATTTCTAGCCAAAACTAGTCCCTTTTATTTAGGGGTAAGGTGTTATTTTTTTTCTACTCTTTAGTGAGTCTTTAAGGACTCATGATCAGGGGCTGCCAGTAGTCCATGGTCTACACTAACTTAAAAGATGTTTTTCAGTAATCTCTCTTCCAAACAAATAATTGTCTTTAGCCTCATGGGGTAAAGCGAACTGGAAAAATATCTCAATTCATTTTTTAGATATGCAAATTCTGAACTGTGGGTTCTGACATCTTGTGACATCATGCTGTCACCCCGGGCCTATTTATATTTTAATATGAGTTATTTTTTCATCTATTTTCTTAAGAATGATGTTTGCAAGAATTATTATTTTTATGTTTACACTCTGCCGTGTATAATATATTCATGAAATCCTCTTCAGCTATGTCAATTAAAATGTCTGGAGGATGTTAATTAATCACAGCATTTACTTCGAAGCAAAATTAAGTAGAGGATTAAAGACAGTTAAAATATAATGGGTCTATGTAATAAAGTATATTAATGTGGGTTTATAAAGTTTAAGTGTCACCATCATGATGTCGTTTGATTTCTTAACTTTTCTAAAGCTAAAAGCAACATGTATATTGGGTCTGTTCACATTTGTGCCAATATTTCACTCGGGGGGTTTGTTTAAGAAGAAGATATCTGATTGGCTGTCATCCGCACAGAATGGCATCCCTGCCAGCTTTGATCGCTCGCTGACAGCATAGAAACCAATGATCAATGAGGAAGCCTGTTCCCTTTCCACTGGAAGCAAGACCATGCTTCGAAGTGAGACGGGGAGTTATCAATGGAGTTATCAATGTTATTATCAATGGAGCCAGACAGCTTCAGCCTGCATCTTACAAATGTAAGAGGCCGATTCATTAATAGCGGCAGGTAGCGACAGTTGAGCGCCCGCTTGGCCGTTGTTCGGTTGTACATAGCGACTCAGTCGGTGTGCAGTAATGTTGAATATTGGGTGAGGAGTCGCTATCTGACAGGTTCCGCGCTGTATGGGAGCGCATGATAGCGACTGGTCCTAGCGACCGGCTCCCACCATATTCATTAAAAAATCACGCTCAAAAAATTCTTGCGCTGTAAAATGCATGTTTAAACCCCAGAGCGCCGGCAGCGATGGGTTAAAAGTAGTTTTTTAACCCCCAAACAACCATATTTTTGGAAACAACCAAAAAAAACAAGTTTTTAAAATAATTTTGTAATATGAATACATTAATATCAGACCTGTAATATCAATTTTGTACATTTTTTTTTTACCTTAAAAAACTTACCTAAAATGGCAGAAGTGGTCACAGATTTTTTCACATAAAAAAAAAAAAAAAAAAAAAAATTAATAATAACAAATAATTATGAATATTTAAAGATGGTTCCATTGAAATGCATTGGAGAGCGCCAAGTAGTGAGAGGTCATACCTGTCGCTGTTCAAGGTCGGACGCTGGCGCTGTGGGCTGAGGCTGGAATAATGATGAATGAGTGGCTATATGGCGCTATCTCAGTCGCTAAGCAGGATTGGCTTGATAAATGTGTGATTGTGGTGGGGAGCCGGCGTTCTCGTGGCGGGGCCCGTCATTACCGGACGCTCACCAGTCGCTACCTGTCACTATTCCTTCATAAATAAGGGCCTAAGTGTAATTTTTCATATACTGTTGGACAGGGGATTTAACATATACCTTATAGACAATAAATGTACCTTTTGCTGCGACACCTTTTTGGTGAGGTTATCTTTCTGCTGTGTCCCAAAATATGTAAGAAGAGGCAGCACACCAAGGGTTAACACTTACAAATGATAACGTAATCCAAATCAAAGTGCATTTACTAAAAAAATTAAAGTTTATATAGCAAAAATAAATATATAGCAGACCGGGCCATGAAGGACCCTTTGTAATGTCACTCGCAACTGCAGATTTGGTAGTAAAGTTTATTTTCTGCAGAAACTGTTTCTCCATACTCCTCCCAGCTCCATACTAAATAAAAAAATCCTGGCATTTCTCAACTATTGTGTGAATGTTACCTACCAAACACTTTTTGGAATTTTGTTTTGGATGCAATCCATTTCACTAACTCAGAAAAAAAATAAAGACACTTTATATGGAGAATTAGATGAGTAATTATAGTTGCTGGCAGATCCCCCATATTAAGTCATTCAAGAACCTTTCCATTTCCTGTTCAATCTTTCAGCTGCTTTACAATATATTAATGTAGTTGGATAACATTAGTGGTTAAATCTTTCTAACTTTAAATGCCTGAGCAGTTAGGAGATACTTTCTCAACTCACAATAAAAGGCAGAAAAGATACAATCCTTTGCACCTGATTGAGAGTTGTGATGAAGTTATTCAACAGTTTAGGTGCAGAATTTTTCCAATGAGGTAGATTTTTTTTTCTCAAATTTAGAAATGTATTGGGTATTAAAGCACATTTAAACTGAGCCTCTCTCAAAATCTAAAGTCAGTTAGCCCTATTTAAGAGATTGTCCTAGAGGCAATTTAGGATGCCCTGCAATTTGAAACCCTGGATTTCTCGATCTCGATCCTCAGTCTCACAGCTGCAGCTCCAGCCAATATGCCCCTGCTGGCAGACATCCAAGTCTGCCCGACCAAGTAACTGCACAGTGAGGATGCTGCCAGAGGTGTGTGCATGCGCCGTGGGATTAAGGATAGAAAATATTTGGACAAACCAGGAGATTTCACACTGTGGGGCATTCCACATCCTAAAGGAAGGACTTAAGCAAGACTAGAGTCATCAAGCCATTAATGCCAGCATAATTAGATTGTGAGCTTGACACATATGAGTGGTAATTTATCCCTTTAAGCTTTGTCAGATTTTCTTATCAGAAAGAATCTGATAAGAAGAAAGAATATGTAGCTAAGCGGGATGGTATAAATGGTACAAATGACTTGCACCATCATAATACATAAAGATGTATTATGATCATTCAAGTCATTTGTACCTAACAGAATTCACTTTCGCAGCCTTTCCTATCAGACAGTAGACCAGGAATTTCTTTGGCGAATCCATGGCATCTTTCACACTCATAAAAAGCCCTTTATCGCAGTGAGGTGCTTGTTGAGGTGCCCTTTGAGAATAATAGGTGCCTTGGTCTAGGCTTGGAATTCTTGAGGCCAGTATTGCAGGAACCAATGTGAGGCCCTCCAGAGCAGTTGAAGATAACCATGTACATGTCTGGTGTTTGATGGGAAAGTTCCTTGAAGTCAAAGACTTTTACTTTAATAATAATGTTAATATTAATATTATTATTGTTTATTTCTAAAGCACCCAGGTATTCAGTGGTACCATACAAAGAATAAGTTACAGGAGGGTGGAACAAGTAACTTAATACAAAGAGCATTATGAGTCATATATAACAGAGATATGACAACAAATACATATAATACATATATTATTATGAGTTGAATGCAACAAAAAAGAGAGAGACCCACCCTTGTGAGCTTACAATCTAAAGGATAAAGGTGGAAACAAGAGGTAGGGTCACAAAGAGTATTTACTAAGCATGGTAGCAAGTGCTCTGAAGGTTGACAAGACAGTAAAGTGGTTTGGTTAGACCATATGGTAAACTTGTCTAAATAGATAGGGTTTGAGGGTGCTTTTGAAAGTTTCAATGGGTTGAAGAGTATTGATTTGTATGTAGTGCAGAGTAGCACATGTGAAGACTTGGACACAAAAATGGGAGGAGATGATCAGGGTTGAGGTGATCTGGCAGATCGGAGACTGCGTCTCGGTTGGTATTTTAGAATTATAGGAATGCACGTGGCTGTAGAGGGCTTTGTAGGGTTAGGATCTTTAACTTAATTCCTTCCGATATTGGCAACCAGTATAGGGATTGACAGCAAGAGTAGAGGTGGATGAGGAGAGCAGCAGAGTTGAGAATCGATTGGAGGAGTGCCAGTTTGTTAGACGGTTGACCACAGAGGAGTGTGTTGCAGTGATCTAGCTAAATTTATAGTTAACAGCGAGCAAAGATGTATATTTTTTAGCACTAAAATTCCTTCCTTTGGACCTCAGAATGAGTTAATATGGCAAGGTAGTTTTGCTCTTGCTATGCAGCACATTACAATTGCTCACATCCAGCATTAAATGAATGCTATTATATCAAGTGCCCTACAACCAATTATGAACTCATAATTTTTCTCTGCAGAGCCCTATGAAGTAGGTATGAATTTTCACAGTGTTAATGGCATTGTATAGCAAGGTAAGCCAAAACATGAAAAAGCCTTTTTCAGCAGGTGCAGCATTTTATTTCATTATTAATGAAATTTCCTATCCCTCCTTTTCATAAATGTAGCATAACTTGTTTTACAGAAAGAATAGCACGTAAAATAGTTGCTAAGCAAAATGTTAAATAACACATAAAGCATTAGTAGCATCTATCATTAAATAATTCAGCTTCTCATTTACGCCCCTAGATAGTTCTGCTGCTATAATTATATTGTATATTCATTTTTAGATTAGCCATTTTAAGATAGTCTGGCAGACAGAGAATGCTTTCTGGTGGGCCCGGGCACTAACCTACTGCCCACTAACCACCAAGGCAGTAAAAGGGATCCAAAACTAACAAAGTATTTATTAATTTGATAATACTATTTGTTATTTGGTTAATAAATATTACATTGTATATTATGCAGCAATATAATTATGTTTTATCTGAAGGTTGGAGTTCTAGAAGGATTTCTAGATGGTGGACCCAAGGTTCGAATCCAACACTGCTGGCAGATATAAGCCAATCAAAATCAGCAAAGGATGAGAATTCAGTCCTATGAGGTTTGGCCGTCATATTGATGCAGATATAGAAGCAATAACAAGGCACAGTAGAAAATAGGGAAAATGTAATACTGTCATTGCAGTTACTCAAACATGACCCCAACTGGTAGGTCAAGAGTGATGACTCATAAATGCCATTATGCACCTGCCTGTGCTGCTTTGTGCATTGCCATGCCCATTTGATGCACCTTACATGTTTAATGCCTTTTTTTGGTGCAGCACTGACCACGTGGTCCTATTGTTTATGTCACGAAGCTGAATGTGGGTGCAAAGTCTTAGGGACAACCTGATCATCCAAGAAACCCTGTGAGAGAGTATAGATGTCTGTGGCAGATTGTCCCTAGGCCATGTTCTCCAGAATTCTCTAGTCTGTGGTATGGTGGCTGGGCATAAAAAACTGAATGGTGATGGTAATGGTGATTGAATGCTACACAAGTGTCCGGAATTACTAGGTTGGCTTAGACACAGACTGGATTTGAGAACAGGACACTCAGCTGGATAAGAAACAGAAGACAGATTGTACACAACAATAAACAGAATATAGGAATAGGCTGGGTGCTTAAAAACACTAAAAGCAGACCTCCAGTCAAAAATTCAGTTTGTAACGTTAGTAAATTTAGTAAATTGCTCCTCTAAACCCCCCCTCACAATCTCTCTCTGACTAATCCTTCGGCTAATCGACTAATTCTAAGGAAGCTCCAAGCTCAACTGCAGTGTGTCTATGTGCTATTAAAAGCTCTCCCCAACTCCCTATTTATATGTAAGGGCAAGCAGGGCACTCACGTGTAATCCAAGATGGCTGCTTCCATGTAGTTCTAAGAGCGGAGCTATTCTACAACATATGCATGGGTTTAAGCCCTCTCAAACTGCATCTGCCTCTGATCATCAAAAGGGGCTTCAGAGGAGCAAATTACCAAATTACTACAACTTTATTTTCTGGACTGTAGGTCCGCTTTAATAACAGACTAAATACAGGAATGACAATCAGGCTGCACAGCATTCAGTAGAAATAAGTCCAAGGGTGATCTAGTGGAGACAGTCAGCCTCATTAGTATGCAAAATTATAGGAAATCCGCTTACACGCCTTCTGTCAAGAGGAATCCAATTATTCGATCCTTGCTGATAATGATATTTCTGGGCCACCCGAACCCCTTCAGGTACAATGAACATTGTAACTGAGAAACACCATTAACAACAATGATAGAATTCATGAATTATTTTTCTTGAAAAAGTGGCGTGCCAGTGGATTGCATACAATTTTAGATGACCAAATAGTGAATACTATAACTGACTGGATTTAAAAACAAACTGGTCTGGCTGCACAAAGAAGCACACCTAGAGACGAGCAAGCAACATGAGACCCTTGGGCAAAAGTAAAGGTTTTTCTGGGTCTAACTCTCAAACTTAAAGGAGCAGTATCGCAAATTTCTCTTGGTGACATATTTAAATGGTACTTTGAATGAAGGTAAGTGTTGGAGTAAGAATTGCAAATTTAGAAATAAATGATGTCTGTGTTGTGCAGCTGGAGACTAATAGCTCATGTTTATGTCTGCTGAGTGTCGGGGCCTGACACTCTGGCCTGTTCCACGCTGAGGAGAGGGGAAACAATGTAACAAAGCAATCAGCTGTTCAGTGCTGGCAGCCGTCCAGCATAAGATAATATTGCAACATTGCCTGGCCAGAACTCATATATCTAAAACAGAAAGGAAAGCTCTAGAAGTCATTTAGCTCATTGGTAAATTCAATGTCAGTTTGAACCAGAGAGTCATTGGTTCGAATCTCTTACCAGTTTTTTTTTGTTTTTTGGGGGGGTTATTTTATTTCAGAATTGGATTTTTACATCCTGTTTTTTTTGCTCTAAACATTTTTAATTTTGACAGTTTTCCCTTCATGTTGGCTCTGCTGCAGAATCTTTCAGTTTTACCATTTTCTCTTTCATATTCTTATTTTTCATTTTTCCATATGATCTTTCGTTCAGCTTTGTGTGTTTTGAGCAAAGCCCAACCCAGGATTTTCACTATCTGGAGTTTTGTGCCCCTAGGGGCATCCTGACTTGGGATGCCCTGATATGTGAAATCCCCAAGTTCGCCTGTGAAAACGTACCTTTCCCTGTCCCATAGCGCATGCGCGGGCTCTCATCCAATCAGCACTGTTTGCACACAGATGGAGAGCCTGAGCAGTAACCTTCCTGGCCGCCCGGCCTGTCTAAATGACTATCTGCGTGAGCGCGCCAGAAAAATGGGATCTGTGGTTATCCAGGGATCGTTTCACACAGTGGGCATCCTGATTTAGAATGCCCAAGGGGGAAGGTCAATGGCCGGGTCTTATAGACTTCAGAGTCGGCCACACAGTGTTTTGTTCCACTTTAATACCTTTAGATTTTCCTGCACAGTTATTCAAAGAAGAATTTCAGTTATTTTCAGTCAGTTTAGTTTATTTTGCATAGATTTTACACATTTGAGTCACCTGGTCTCATAACAAAAGCAGCACCTCACACACACACAGCCGTTACCACTGATTACAGTGTCAGCCTCTGAGGTACAGTGTTGCTAGGAGACCAGTGGGCTAAATTAAGCAGCTCACTAAATACAACCCAGCAGATCCCCCTATTCAGCAAATGGACTGAGCCATTGTCATTATACAATTTAAAAGAAAGGCAGATATTTTTTCCTTTTTCTATTGCCACATTATTTATACACATGTTAGAAGCTATTGTGTGGCTATTTAATTATTTACCTTTTTAAATGCAAATTTCGCAATACTGCTCCTTTAAGCATTAATTTCTCAGCACTAAAGCATTAGTGGGTGGCTAGTGGGAGTTAAAGTACTAGGGGCTGTGCATGTGGCCTGAGATAGATGAGGGCTTTTCCATCCCTCTCCCCCAGAGCCACCAACAGGCCACATAGATCAGATGCATGCAGATGCACAGGTGACATACTCTAATTAGTGCAGCAGCAGGACTAGAGAGACAGCAATGTAGAGAGCCACAAAAAAAAAAAAATACCCGTTGTTGGCTCTCGAGGAGAGGGTTGAGGAACATTGCTTTAGTGTGACAATTTCAGTATTCCTGACAGTGTATTTGCTGTAATCTACATAAAAATGACATATAAAACAGGCAAAAATTGGATGTATAGACCACTTGGACAGAAAATAAGACAAATAGTAATTAATAAACATTTGGTCTATTAATAGACCTTTTATAGCTCAAGCCATTTAAATGAATTGACCAACTGCTCCACCTGGCGTATGTTCGGGTCTGCTCTTGGGTCTGCTTTTCGACCACTGCTGTGGGTCTACTGGGGTTTAGCTACTGCTCAATTCAGGAGTTGTTTTTGTTGTTCAGCTCTCTGTTCGGATATTACAGATTTCTGTGAGCTTTAATTGGTTACTAGAGATGAGCAAACTTCTTGAAAGTTCGATTCGTGCGATTCGCCGAATTTCCCCAAGAAATTCGGGTTCGCCCGAATTGAACTTTCACGAATCGCTCATCTGAAAAAAAAAATGCCGGCATGGTGGGAGCGGGCAGGCCGGCTACGCCTGTCAGCGGGCGGCGGAAGCTCCCACCATGCCAGCATTTTTTTAAAAAGCAAACACTTACCTGCATTGTCGGAGCGTGGAGGCCGGTGCCGCTCTCAGCTGTCATCAGAGGACGCCGCATCAGAGGGTGCGTCATCAGAGGGCGCCTGAGAGCGTAGCCGGCCTGCCCGCTCCCACCATGCCAGCATTTTTTTTTTTTTATTTCAGGGAAAATTCGATCGGCACGAACCAAAAAAAATTTGGGGCCGTGCCGAATCAAATTTTCCCTGAAATTTGGAGCGAATTCCGCTTCGTCCGAACCGGTTCGCTCATCCCTATTGGTTACAATGTCCACCTAGTTTTTCATTGTTTTAACTCGGCACTGCCAATACTGTACAATGGTGGAGCATCCTTTTACATTGAGCTGCAGTTACTCCAGCGTTATTCCATGGCACTAGTGGAGGCTGAATAGTTATGCTGGTTTAAATGGGGTATTTTTTAATGGTTACAGGGGTATCCTAACCTTGTATTATGATGTATTATCTTGTATCTTTGTTAGAATTTACCGAATTTACAGTTTAATGCTTTCTATAAACATTGCTTCTGTTCTTACATTTATATTTTCAGCAGTGTTTCCAGGGGTAGATGCTGAATTGTATGCTTTGAAGGACAGGTTATAATTAGCAGTTTAAACATTGTAAAGCGATGTGCATTTGGCCTGTGCTACTCCTGCATACATTACTATGAAACCAGCGCTCATACATCACAAACGTGAATTCATTTCTTCGTCTGTTGTCACATATAACGCCAATCCATTAGGGTCTGGTAATTGTGTTTCTGCACAGACAACCATCATTCTTGTCTGGATTAGCAGCTTGCTGCATCACACAAGCCCTTTTTTGGCTGCCAAATTGGGATTACTTTAGCCAAATCTGAGGCCATCACAAATAGAGAACTGTAGAAAAATGTTTTTCTACCAAGCTAAATAGCTATCATTTCATTTCTAATTGTATGGAGGAAGTTCTTGTTTAAATTGGTTGGCTTTGGAATTAGTGCTTTAGCTGCAGCTATCTACTGAGTGAGGGGTCTCTGGCCAACAAAGGCATGATTTGGGTGTTTTTCACAAAAATGTGGGGGAACTTATTCTCCTATTCAGGAAGCTTGCTGCTTCATTCAGAGAGCATTCCACACCTTAGTTAATACCTCTAGGGGGTGATGGGGGGTGTTGTTTTTAGATAATGTATCCAGCTCCTTATGGAAAAACGTTTGCAACTCTCCTGGAGAACCTTTCCACCATAAAACCCAATAAGGAGCAAAAATATATATTATAGGGTTTATTCATCAAGGAATAGCGGCAGGTAGTGCCTCGTAGCGGCAGGCAGCGTCTGGTGAACACTGGGCACTGTACACAATACCACATTTATGAGGGCGATTCTGGTGAGCGACTCTAACAGCGCCATGTAGCGTCTGATTCATCATTACAGGCAGACCAGCGTATATCGCCAGAGCTCTAGCTTCCAGAGCGCCTGGTATTACCTGACGCTACCTGTCACTCTCCCATACATTTCAATGGACGCTCCTTTTTTTCAGTTTAAACTGGGTTTTTTGTTTTTAATTTTTTTTCTCTCAAATAATTGTGTCACCTCTCCTGGCCTAGAAAAAATCATTTATGAAAACTTTTTAGATTTTTTATATTTTTATGCAAAATTGTCATTACAGGTCTGGCATTAAAGTATTAATGTCACAATGTTACAACAATGTCATTCCATGTATTTTCGCTTTGTTACTGGTGGATATGTGTTCATAAACAGACTTTAATCACACAGCGTCTGGCGCTCTATGCTACAGCGACCGATCCAGAGCGCCATGTGTGTCTGTTTTTTTGTTGAATATGGTGTGAGTCACTGAGAATCGGTAGCACTGAGCTGGCGCTACCTTTTGCTCCCTACAACACTGTACTGGTGTTAGAACGCCCAACATACATCTCATTCATCAATGCCAGCCAGATTACTACAGCAACTAAGGCGTTCTGTTACAGCGCCTGATAGTGTATACTAGTGGTCGCTCTTAGCGTTATGAGCATATAAGTTTTGGTCCACTTTAGTCTGGGGTATAAGGAAGTTAGTGTAAAAGGGCACATACAGCAGTAAAAACATATATAAAACACATATTAAACAAGAACCGACTTAAAAACTAAACTTTAACTGACACGCATAGTTATACAGGCAACATGATTATTGGATACTTTGTGTTGATATTGTTATAGGCTGCAGTACTGTCACATTTTGCCCTCAATGAGTGCTGGTAACGATTTCTGAGCAGCCACATCAATGTGTATGATAGAAATCTGCTTACTTCTCAATTGTCCCTTGTGTTTCTCAAGTGGAAAACAACTGATGAGGATCTGATTTTAGTTCCTGCACTGCCCATCGCCCCCTCACTAGAATAGTCTGGCCGCAGAACACACAGCGTGGAGCTGGAATGATGTTTAATGCCGGCAGCAGCTGTCAGACATTCCTCTAGCGAGGAGGTGGGATGCCAGAGACGGGCATTGCATGGCTTCTGGATTTCCCCTTCTATCTGTGTGTGTGATTATATAGACATGCGGCATAATTCAGCATTTCATTACAACTAAACATTTACTTTAAGAGGTTTTGTAACTTTTTGCTCTGCCTTTTAGTAGAAGTTATGGGAGTCATAGTAGTAGGAGCAGCAATAGTATTGAGAAATTATAAAGTAAGCATACAAGAATTTATGTAACTACTAGGCAATACAAGTGTGATAAAGTAAAGTTACATGTGCCAGTAACCAAGAATATTTATTAAAGCAGGAATATACCATATTAGAAGTCAGTCTCCGGGGGGCATATTGTTGAATAATCTCTCCAGTTTGGGAGGTCTTATTGTGTGAAGCCCTTCTGGTGGCCTTTTATAATTACTTCATCTGTGATCCCTCAACACAGTTGCAGCTCTCCTCCAATAAGCTTTCTAAGCTGCTTATATGTCAGAGTCAGGGCCAGATTATGAGGGGGCCCAAGGGGTGCCATCACTTGCCCTGCAAAGAGGGCCTCCACCAACCTTTGGGTTATGGTCTGGTCCAGGAGCCTTTTCAGTCTTTGGTCTGATGGGCCGCGGGGCCTGCAACAAAGCTATCAGTGGCGGTGGGGGCGTGCCTGTGCAAGCCTTTTTTGTTGTTGTTGCAAACCTACAGCCAAAGCCACTACAGGGCAGGACGGAGGGTCTAGCACAGCAAAGCCGCCGTTAGCAACGCTAAAGTGATCAGCAGCTGCTCACTGCACATAAGTCACCAAGCACAGCCGCTGGCAGCTCAATGCAGGGAACTGTTTTCTGCTGGACAAGCTGGGCGACTACACTACCCCCGCCCAGAATGGCAAAGCAGGAGTTCCCGAGCAGCACGCACCAGCACAAGGGTGGCACAGGGGACTCGATCTGACGTTCCGGTAAGTAGGTGGGTGCCAGACAACCATCAATCAGTAACTTGGCTGGATTATTATTTTAAAAGAAAAAAATACTGAATCTGGGGCCTCCACCAGATTTTGTGCCCAGGGGCCTCCACCACACTTAATCCGGCTCTGGTCAGAGTGGCTTAGTAAAGTTGAATGGAAGCTTAGCCACTGCTCGTGATAAGTGGCACATACCCTGCATCACTCCATGGCTGTTCGCAGCTGGGGCAACCACTCAGTTACAGTCTAGACGAATGCCAGTTAAGCAGCTGCCAGTTGCACATTTGCTGTGGAATGAAGAGGACACTAGGTCCACTTTAATGTCCCTGTCCAGGCAGACACTAACTTGCTCTCACCTTATCCCCCTTGGGAACAGTGTAAAATAAGCCAATTCAAGTCATTTCAAAATACCTGATTATATGTAAATACAGAATGCATTCTTAGGAAAGACGTTTCCTTCACTTCAATTCTGGGTCGTGGCTAAGCCGGGAAGGAAGTGTTATGGTGCAGATTTATGGGTCAACGGCCCACTCTGCTGTGGTCAGAGGCAGCTGTGACACCACCGTGCCATGCTCGCTCACGCTGAGAGCATCAAGGTGGCTGTAGTATCTGGACATTTCTGGCCTATTGTTTTTTTTTTATACACACACTGCAAATTTCATGATTGCAGGCATAGGAAACAAAATATGTTTCATTTAATTCAATTTTCACGCATGTCTGCTATGATTTGACTTGAAATGTATGATTTAATTTAATTTACTCATGCATAGAGCATAGTGTAGAGACGAACAATATGTCCGGATATAAAGTAAACTTTTTTGTCGAGCTTACCATATTGTGTTCCAGAAGAAAATCATTGCACATTTTGTCATGTCATGTGTGCTGAATATTTTTAGCCTGAATGTTAAAAGCTTAGAAACTGAGAAATGTACAGGAAACTGCCACCGTGAACTATTTATATATCAGGAAATGATCCCAATTTAGCAGCAAAACCATTGGCATTGGTATTAAAAGACCATTAAAATGGCCAATTGTTAGCAAGCTGGACTTCTAGTTCTAGCTACAACAAGTTTGCTTTAACAATTCCTATATTGGGATCATACTGATGATCTAGGTGTCAATCCAAGCTTGGCAGTTCTCTACAATACAAGCAGACCCAAAGCAGGATGCCCCAGAGACAGGAAGTCACCTGGCACTGGGGTATTTTCTAATCAAAGACTAGGAATAATGGGTTATAGTCCAATTTCAAAGTCAGAAATTTGTAGGAAACAAAGCAACGATATAAGCTGTCAAGACAGCTAAGTTAACATGCTTCTCTACACACAGTAACTGACTTTGCATTATCCCAAATTCATGGCCCTAAAAAGGTACGCACCCCGCAATCCTCTACAGTGTATTAGAGCTTAATTTCGGTCTAGCGGACAGCTAGCAAGCAACACACAACCTCTGAGCCACATGTCCCTCCCCCAACACCATTTGGGGACCCCTGCTGTAAATTATAGATTTAAATATTCAGAGCCACCACCAGTGGTGACCCTCTTATACCACGTGCTACTTATATTTTTTCTTATCTACATGTATATGTATTACATGGTACAAGAGGGTTACCACTGTAAGTGTCTCTATCTGAATTTATGAGGTCCCCAATCTTTAGCTGGGAGGCACATGTGGCTTTCAGATTGATGCCAGGACTGGACATTTTCAAGGTCTTGAATTTGAGATGCAAAGTTAGGTACTGTATGTAGAGAAGTATGTTAACCTACCTGTCTTGACAGCTTCTATTATTGCTTCATTTTTTAAAGTGGACCAAAACCCATAATTTATAGTCTTAGAGTTTAAAAGACTCCAGTGCCCGTGTTTTCGTGTCTGTGATACCCCTAGTTTACCCCGTGTACTTGCCAATCCAGTGACCCCCGCACCTCTTGGCTGATACATGCTCCCACACCAGGCTTTTTTACAATAGAGGGGAGCACACTGCCGGAGGCGTAGGGCACTCAATATATTGGGAATCAGGAGTGCGTCACTAGAAGGAGCGTGATGTGTTCATACAGTCAGCAATTATTTCCAGCCTCTAAGCAACCCCTGTGATGCCCTTCTCTCATGGCGCTTAGGTTAGACCATGAGCGTTATAGAAAAAAACACTTCTTACCTTGCTTGGAATCTAGCGCTATTCTCTTGGTGTTTCTTGCTCTGGCTGCAGCCATCTTTGTGAGGCCACACTGCTTGACTGGCCATTCACCTGAATGGGAGCCTGGAACATGCAGAGAACAGGGAATGTGCTATGTGCATTCTCTTTACAGCCACCACCTGAGCACTGATGGCAGTACTGGATTCCGGGTAAGGTACGAAAGTCTTTTTGAACCCCCCTGTCCTGAGTCCGTGGCAGGGTGGAGGTGGTTAATTAGAGACTGGACTTTAATATGAGAATGAGAGCCAGTGCATGTGCCGTGAGAGCAGGAATCAATGTGAAAATCATTGGTTTTGGTCTGCTTTAAAGCACATGCAGCTAGTGAACCCTATTGGTAGTTGGTGGATCAAGGGATCAAGTGGCTAGCAATATTGAGAGGCGGGAGCATGGTGGTTTAGCAATATTTACCACTGCAGAACTCAAAACCCATATTGATTTGATGCTTGTTGTTTTATATTGTTTGTGGTTCAATTTCACAATTATTTTGAAAATGCTTTTCATATTTGTTGATATTTTTATATAGCTGCATTCACTGATGTCAATCACATTTGGGCAAAATCCCAAAAAATGCTGTTTGACGGAACACTCAATGAAAACTGAAAGCCGTTCAATAAAACAGAACTATTTATGTGTTTTTGTTCCAGTTTTAAGGCACAATTTAGTTGTCAAAAGCACACAAATGTGAAGGGGATCTTAGATATGAACACATATAAAGGCTGATATGACAATTTTCGTATCCTTTGTATGAGATGGTCGATCAGCCATGCAAAATCTGCCTGGGAAATTAAGCTGATCGTTATGTATAAAGCCATGTGATTTGCGCAAAGCTTCCAAAATGTAATTTGTATAAGAATATAAAAAGCAGGAAAAATATCCAACGTCTACTGGACGTAATCCAGCTAGTATATTTAAGGCTGGATTACGTCCAGTAGAGTGTTATATATATAGCACACGGATGACACATCATTCCCCTCCTAATAAGGCTTCCTAATGTGAGAATATATAGAGTCATGTTTCAATGATTTACAGTTTAAATATCTTTAATTCAAAAGGGAACAATTAACGAACGACAAAGCATTTTGTGTAATTCATTTGCATTCAAAGTGAATAGGCGCATACTGTATATCTAGGCATGGTGCCAGCCTGTTTTCTCTGCACTATGATCTTATTCAAATTAGTAAGGGCTAAGACTGTAATATCGTAAGTCACTTTGGTCGTTGCTCTAATCTACTCTTCATGAGGCTCCATATGGTAACTTTGAAGATCAATTTTGAATTATGCCTGGGCCTTGACCAAATATATACCTCTTATTTGGTTATAGCTTTAATCATAAATTGTTCTAGTCTAAGATTAATATCATTTTAAATACACCTTGTCTGATGCCATCTGCTGAGTTCATAAGCCCAGCAATCATGGGCACGATACATGAAATTTGATGTTTGGTAAAGAAAGGTTAATGAAAAATAGAGGTTATAGGGTGATTTTATATACAACACAATATGCAGCCGAGCTTAATCCTGATATTTTGTGTAAATACTATGATAAATAAAGTTAATGCACTTTAAATGACTCTTCTGTAAACTTTATACTTTGAAAACCCAACTACAGGCAAAATGTTTTAAATGAGTGAACACAGTGATGCAAGGTTGAAACCAAAGTAATATTTTTTTATTGTTTATCTCTGGAGAGATAAAACTACACTTACTGTTCATAGTGACCAGACAGTTGGTAACTCGAAAACCAGAGGAGTGTCCCTGGAGAGATAAAATTACACTTCCTGTTCATAGTGACCAGACAGGAAGTTTGTTTAAAGACAGTTGGTGTCTCGAAAACAAGAAGATAGATAATATTACACTTCCTGTTCATAGTGACCAGACAGGAAGTTCATCTAAAGAGAGTTGGTGCCTCGAAAACCAGGGGAGTGTCCCTGGAGAGAAAAAAAAACACACTTCCTATTCATAGTGACCAGACAGAAAGTTCATCTAAAGACAGTTGGTGTCTAGAGGACCAGAGCACTGTCAATAGCATAGGAAGTCCATAAGTTGTGTCAGTCATCAATTTCTTGTATTTACATTTCGAATGCTTCCCTTTTAAGATGTAGGTCTAATACAAATAAAGAATTTGCCTTTTTATTCTGTAATGAATAGCTGAGAGATCCTTTCCAACTTAGTTAGGTGTCAAACAATTGATGTTTTTAATGTTATGCATCTGATTTGGTGCAGGGATGAAGCCGCATCCCATGGAAGCCTTAACATCCTTACTCGTAGTTAAGTCCAAATATTAGCTATTTGAATTTGCTCAACCAGGCCTGAATAGCAATAATAATTGGTTCAAAGTATATCCCCCTTCTTCTTATTTTGTAAAATCTAATATTTCTTTTAAAGTGACCCCTCCTTTCCCCCTGGAGGGCTATAAGGACTCAGGGGCCCTGGTTGTATCAGTATACCAGACCCTAGACTGTCTGGCATGAGTCCAAGACTCTTCCCTGGGGGCCTAAATAAACACAGGGCCCAGATTTATAGACAATGGGATCTTCTGTGGGTAGTCAGAAAGAGGTATAGTATTGAAATTCTGGCCAGGTGGCTAGTTGACCCCCTTATCCTTTGGTCATTTGGCCTGTGGATACCAGACCCTATGCTTGGGGCACCAAGCTAGTAGCACAGGGGGAGGTGGGAACTTGTTTAAATAATATAAAAAATGAGGGGGTGTGGGTTATTAAACCAGGGTACTTGCAAACAACCAACAACATACTGGGTAGGAAGCTTGCTGATTCCCTTATGCTCTAGCCTGTGTAAACAAGTCCCTATGTCTGGTATACTGGGCCAGTAACCCCAGGCGGATGGGGCCACTTTTTTAGACAGTAAAAAAACTAAAAACTGCCAGATCATTCAGACATTTCCTCCTATCAACTGTAATTGTATTTTGCATGCTGACTACCACTGACCATCCAGCGTATACCTGCCGAGCTGTGACCTGTTTAGCTCATCACTAATAATAGAAACTTTTGAGACCTTTACATTCTAAGATGGGGTGTATGACCAGGCCGTTAAGAGGGAGAGTATCTGCAGGTCTCTCTATTTCAACACAGGGATTCTATTAAGGCCTTTATATCCTGTGATTGAATCTCTTGGGGCCTTTCTGCACTAAGATGGAATTTCTTTGTAGGCCTCTGCAGGCCTTTCCATTCTAACTTGAGGAATCTGTCAAGATCGTCACATTCTAATATGGAAAGTATCTAGATGTTAATGAATGTTTTATTAATTATTGATGAATGTGTTGTTATTAACAAGTTTGCAAAAAAATCTACTTCACTGAAAATTGTCTGTCTCTTACCTGTAGAAATTTGTCACTTAGTACTTGGTACCTATTAATGTGTTGAGTGGGAAATACTCCCAAATCTATTTGATTTATCATAGAGTTTGGAGAAGCACCCACAAATATGGGGAGTATCCAGATGTACCAGAATGTAAGTTCTAATATATCTAAAGTAAATCACGTGGTTTTCTTTACGTTTTAGATAGTTTTCAAATGGGGAAGGCTGAATGCTACTACCCCCAAAGGAATATTATGGGCACAAGAGGTCGACTGTGTCTGTTCCCTGGGATCACTGAAAAACTTACCTCTTCCTGGTTCCTGGTTTACATGTGGGCCGCTCAGCCAATCAGCTGTGCTTCTTTTGCTCAGCTTCCTTCTGCTCTGCTAAATGCCAAACGAAGCCAAGCACACCACTAGCCACATCACAGCTCAATTTCTAGCTGTGGGCATACCCGCTCCACGCATTAAAAAAGGCCTGAAAAGGGTACACGCACAGCTGAGGTGAGCAGGGATGCGGGAACAGCGCTGAGATGCAGAGAGGGCTCCGGAGCAGGTGAGTGTAACCTGTGATGATTTCACACAGAGGAGCATCCTAATTCGTGATTCCCCAAGGAATGGGAATCAGGTGACAATAGGGCCACCATAGTTTTTCTTTAAGGCCCAGCTGTTTTTTTTTCTTATATCCATTCTTATAGCTATTCAGCTATTTCAATATGGAGGCCAAGAGTCACCCAGTTTTTCATTGCCCGTGTTTTGCCTGTGAAACCTGCCATGTACTAAAATCATGGAGACATGTGACACCAATGGTGCTCATTAGGATGGTTTCTGAGAGTGTTATCAGGACCCACTTGGCCGTGGTATTTCACAAATGAATTGTTGGGGTTTCCAAGCATATTCCCTGTGCTCTCCAAACTCAAAAAGGACCAATTTCGCTTTGCTTCTGTTCCCTTCTGTTTCTTGAATGATCAAATTTACATCCTGACTCTGCATAACTGACCCTGCTCAACCTTGTTCAAATATTTGCACATCTATGGCAGCATCGGTATTGTACAATATGCTCATCATGTCATGAGCCCGGTAAAGTATCTGTTAAAAATAGCTTCATGCTTCCTATTATCTTGAATTTCCATTTTTATCATCCGTTAAAAAAAAATGGCACATTGTCCTCGGCAAAATTAAAAAGTAAAATGCATTCCATTAATTAGAATTCGGCAATCATATCATCACTGCTGATTAGTCACATATTGCTTTAACTAAGAGACTTTTGAAGTGATTTGCAATGGACAGGCACAGGGATTAAAATAAAAGGTAGAAGGCACATTTCAGATAAAACGGGATGCATAATGTATTCCGGCATGGGTCGATTCAGAGGTTATCTGTGTAGACCTATCTAAACAGAAAATTGAAGTATTGCTGTAGGCAGTCTTCTTTACTGTAAAGGTGACTTTGCAAAGAGCAAGGCACGTTGGATGTTGTTGACAGTGAAAATCAGCAGATACTTTAATGAGCAATAATTGGTGCTCAGAAGGCAGTCTTCTGCTTTATGAATATGCAAACGCACCAGCTCGCTTAAAAAAGCTGCATATTTGTGGAAAGTATTTTGCACATGAATTACAAGTTTTAAAAGCGGAATAATAGAGGGCTAGAGGGGGGATATTTATCAAAGCCTGGAAGAGAAAAGGGCATGTGAATTTTAAATGCATTCTTAGCACTACTCTAAATGAGCTCTTATAACTTCTGTAGCATCTGGATGAGAACAAAAAAAACTAGCCGAGCCCTTCGTTCAATGTGTACGACTGTATCTGAAGCTCAGATCTTGCTGGTTTAGGGGGCGAAGTGTTCATGACAGAACATGGGCTAAATGGAGAGCAAGTCTCTGCTGGCTCCTGTTAGGCTAATGTGGTCATCATCCAAAAGATTCTAGTTTCTGCTGAATTCCTCAAACTTTGGATGTTGCGTTCAGCTTTCCCCATTGAATACAATGAGCAGATTGCGGCTACAGAGCAGATGGCTCTACGGAATCTACAGATGAAATCCAGGAGTAGATGAAAATGCAGGCTCAGTGTGAGGTATGTAGGTAATACCTAACGGCGCAGGTCATCCTAAATCAAGATGGCTTCCAGGAGGTCAAAAGTATTTTTTTACGTTTGATCCTCTTTAATATAGTGGGCAAAAAAGATCTAAAAGCCTCTTATTCAAGGATACATAGAAAACAGAAATTATTTACATGGCACATCCAAACCAATACTAATAATTAGGTCTATACGTAATATTTTTAGTGAGTAGGGGGAGTCATGTAAAATATCTTGGTCGTGGCTATGTGCTGTCTATAAAGCACTCTATAAACAATTTACATAGCCATAATGTCTGACTTGTGGACACATGTTAAAGGCATGTGATCCTTGTCAGCACAAGGCTGGGAGTGGTGGCAGAATGGAAGATGGAGGGTAGAGAGCACTGTAAAAGAAGATTAAGGGGGTTATTTAAGAAAGGATAGCGCCAGATAGTGCTTTGTAGCGGCGGCAGCGTCTGGTGAAAACTGGGCGCTGTACGGGAAATACATTTACGAAATCGAATCTGGTGAGCGCCTCTAACAGCACCATGTAGCATCACATGTATTACTACAGGAGGCCCAGCCTATAGCGCCTGCACTCTAGGTTCAAGAGTGCCATGTATTACCTTTCGCTCACTGTCGCTCTGCCATACATTTCAATGGGATTTCATTTGTTTGTGTTCGGCACTTACATTTTTTTTTTTTTTTGCTCAAATCATTGTGTGGCCTCTCCTGGCTCAAACAAACACTTTTATACATTTTTCTTTATATTTTTATGCAGAATTCTAAAGTGTTATTGTCACAGTGTTAAAACAATGTCATTCCATGTGTTTTCGGTTTGTTACTTGTGTATATGTGTTCAAAAACAGACTTTAATCGCACAGAAAATCTCTGATTGGGGGGGTGTTAATGCGCGGTGGCTCCCATAAATTGGGTGTGTCTCTAAGATCGCCCCTATGCTAAATACAGGCATGGTCAAAGTGATGGCACTTGTAGCCCCTGCCTCAGCCTATGTGAGTATGTTGTTAGGCAACTGAGGATGCCAGTGGCAAGTCTGTGAACTAGCAGGAAGCTATTTCACATCCAGTGCTATGTGGAGTCCATCTTTTTCCAGCACCGGGCAGCATTCTTCCACTGTCCATCGCCTCTGGGGTCCTTCATTGGCTCCTCTGCTGCCTGCAGAAACATCAGAATGACCACTCTTCTGGCTTTTGGAAGAAAGGAGAACAAGGGTCCCCCTTTCTTACAGGCTGGCCGAAAGGGAGGGTTGTTTATACCCCAGGGTGTGGCTTCAGTGGGAATCCCTCAACATCATTTAACAGCTTTGGGGTGGGGAGCAAGGGGGAATGAATTTCCATAAGGGTGGCAGTGTTCCTGACACATCTAAGGGCTCTGATTGGTGGTCAGGTTTGCTGGGGAGGCGCTGGAGGCAGGGGATATTGCTTGCGATTCAGGGAAATACAGGGAAATAAGAGCACACAGATCTCATGTGACTGCAGGTAAGCTGTGTCAGTCCACACTTTGAATACATGGCTGCACAGTCCCTTTAACTGTTACCAGTTCTTTCAAATGCATTTGTAATTACCAAACAAAACTGATAAGCACCTGCAAAGGATTGCTGAAGAATTTGAAGTATGAGCTTGTTGCCCAGAGATATGAACATGGAATGCAACCTCAGTGACAGCTCTGTTCTCCCATCCATGCTAGCAGTGCTATAAAATGAGGATTTCCACATCTACAAGTATCTGTTTGCTGGAGAAGAAAATCCTAAAAGGACCCAAGAGAGATTTATGGGGTGAAATGCTATTGACACGAAATAATAACCTCAATTTTGAGTTTAAATTGCCTTTGGATTCTACTAATTTGGCTCGCTTTTATCAATGCCAAGAAATTATATTGCTTTGGCAAAGCAGCCTTGTCTTAAAATATTGGCTGCGGTGCCAACAAGTATGCAAAATATTATTATAAATCCAGTTACTAACTGTCACCAGTCTCCTTTTTTTATAGGGAACTAATGTTCAAATATCTCTTTTAGCATTCGGATTCGATTTACAAAATAAATGAAATTGCTTATCTGTAGAATCCGGGATGCATCTTATTCTAGATTTTGTTTGATTGTATGTGAAAGGAGAATAATGTAATGTAAAATGTGATGGCTAGAAAAATTAATAGAGACATTAGGTTCATGTCACCTAAGGTCCTTGAAGTACCGGTGTCACTGAATCGGAAGCTCTGACAATATTTATATAGGCAGCAGGGCAGGCATCAGCACTGGGCGTACCTGGGAAGGTTCCGGGGCCCCTGCACATTGGCAGGATCCACTTCATTCCCTCTACCCTGGGCAGCCCCTATGGAGGCCACTAGGCCAGATAGCCAGAGGCAGATTGGCTATTGGGAGATCCTGTCAGTCCTTCTAGTCTTTTTTTTTTTGTTTTGTTTTTTGTCTTGTTTTTTTCCTTCTATTCTTTACTTTCTTTCGTGCCATCTATCCTTTCTTTTGTTAGTTCTTTCTGCCATTCCTTTCTTCTTTCCTTCTATTATTTCTGTCAGTCATTCCTTCTCTTCCTTTCTTCTTTCCTTCTATTCTTTCTGTCGGTCATTCCTTCTCTTCCTTTTTTCTGTTCTTTCTTTCGTTCTTCCCATCTCTTCTTTTGTCTCCCATCCGTTCTCTCTCTCTTCCCTGCTTTGTTAAATCATTCCTTTTATTATTTCTTTGTTTCTGTCATTTATTCTACGCTTTCATTCTTTGTTTCTTTCCTTTTTTATATTACTTTATTTTATTTTTTTCCATCTATTCTTTCTTTTTATCATTCCTTTTCAATTTTTTTTCTTTTTTTTCTGCTTTAATCTTTTTCCGTCATTCCTTCTAATTTTTTGTTCTTTATTTCCTTCCTTTTCTTATTTTTTCTGTCTATTTTTTTGGAAATATTCACCGTACATGCAACCTTATCACCATGTATGTTATACCACAACGCAAGGGGCCCATTGAGACTCTATCACCCAAGGGCTCACATACACGTGGAGCGGCCATGATAGGCAGCCTAATGCACAAGTAATATATCTGCTTTTATTTTATTCAGATGAGGTCCCATCCCCAGGATTATTTTCTTGGGCAGACCAGCCTATTAAATCTATCTATCAATTATCTGAAGCCTCTAATTGTCATCCTAAGCCCTGCTTATTTACTTTGATAAGTTTCTTTTTCTTAAAATACATATATTTAAAAACTTTCAGTAAGACGTGTTTCTAGATTACAGCATACAAAGCTTTTAAAACTCTACTTTTACAAAAACTATTTCCATAGCCCCCATTAGAAGTACTGTAAAAAAACAAGGCAATTGTTCATCAAGCTATTAAAAACCCAAACATCTTGCCCGGAATTACATTGTAAAGGAACATTCCAGGCAAAGGGTTAAATTAGCGTGCTTTCTGCTCCCCTCGTGCTGGCTGTCAGGGGCTGCATCTTTAATTCAGCACTAATTTCATGACACATTTCTGTTGACTTACTTTTCTCCATTCCCTTACTTAATTCACTACTGATGGGACCTTTTAATTGAGACATACAAGGATGAGTAATACTCGCTGCTGAGTAGGCCCCAGCAGATGAGAGTTCACCAGGGTTTATCATCAAGCAAGATGAATGAAAGATGCAGCCCCTCACAGCCAGCATGTAGAGAACAGAAATCTGAAATTTACCTGGAAATTCCCATCAATGCTTGCTCAAATCCAAAGCTTATAAAATACAATACTACCTGAATCTCACAGGTTGCTTCAGTAATGAAACCCACCTTGATGTAAATCTGGCTCTATTGCCCAGAACAGTTGTTTGGTCTGTCATAAGTGTCTTGGACAGTCCTGCTGACTCCAAAAAAAAGAGATCAAGCTGGGTTTCCCAACCTTACATAAATTGAGGGCCACAGTCAGTACAAGGTTGTAAGCCACATTCAGTGCAAAAAGATTGAGATTAACAGACTGATTCATCATTAGCGGCAGGTAGCGACAGATGAGCGTCTGTAGCAGGCATTTTCAGAGCGCCCGCTAGTAGTCGCAGTGCTCAGCCGTGGGTCGTTACTTTATAGCGACTCAGTCGCTGTTCAGTAATGTTGAATACATTGTGAGGAGTTGCTATTTGACCAGTACAGCGCTGTATGGGAGTGCATGTTAGCGACTGCTCATAGCGACCGACTCACACCATATTCAGGAAAAAAACAGCCTCACAAATCTCTGGCGCTGAAAAATACTTGTTTGAAGCCCAGAGCGCAGGAGGCGGTGTGTTTAAAGTCTGTTTTCAAGCATCTATCAACTAGTAACAAAGTGAAAATATATGGAATTACATTGTAGCAACATTGTAACATGAACACTTTAATGCCAGACCTGTGATGTCATTTCTGAAGAAATATATAATAAATGAAAAAAATATGAAAAAACTGCTATTTCAATGCCAGAAGAGGTCACAGAATTATTTGTGATTTTTTTGAAAAAAAAAAACCCGTTAAAAGAGAAGAAAAGGATCGTCCATTGAAATGTATGGGAGAGCATCAGGTAGCGAGAGGTCATACTTGGCGCTGTGCAAGGCCGAACGCTGGCACTGTTCGCTGAGGCTGTGAAAATGATGAATCAGACGCTACATGGCGCTATCCCAGTCGCTAAACAGATTCTGCTTGATAAATGTGTAATTGCGTGCCATGTCCGGCGTTCACCAGTCGCTACCTGTCGCTACCTCTCATTAACCAGCCACTACCTGACGCTATCCCTACTTAAATAAGGGCCTAAATCTCACCAGACTATAAAGGAGAAATGTCCGGATGATGGGGAAGGATGCTGGCTTACCTGTTTCTGCAGCTTCCTGCACCACACTTGGTTTCAGAGTGTCCTCCACAGTGGAGTCCAGGAATCAACACAAGAGAGGAGACTTGGAGACCTAGTCCTTGATTTACTAAGAGTTGAAAAAAAAATCTTAGCAGTAAAGAATTTAATTCATGAGAAAAAAGCCTGAGAATTTCACTTTTAATGAATCACCAGATAGAAAGACAATGGAAGCCAAGTCTTTTCTTAGGAGTAAAAAAGTGCCATTGACTTCCTATCTGGTGATTCAGTGAAAATTAAATTCTCAGGCTTTTTTCTAATTTATTGAATTTTTTACTATCATTAAAATTTCTTTCAACGCTTTGTGACTCAAGGCTCATGTCTGGCACTGGAAACTTCTAGATAATGCACAACTCTACATTAACACAGACCTCCAATCAAAAATCAGCAGCAGTCCAGTCATCCTCACAGCATCCAGCCACACAAAAACTAATGGCAAGCTCATGATTAGGCAAAGCTGCTTACCACTTCCGTATTCCCTGGCTGCCTGCAATCGGTTCAAGTCCAAACTGCTTGGGCAATGCAATGTATCTGGTTCACACAGCTGTGTGCAACTAACCTGACTGGCCACTAGTAGCCACATGGGCCAGCAGACCAGTCACTAACATTGAGAGAATGCGGGAGTGGTAATTAGCTCTGCCCAGTCTTGGGATTACGTTTACTGTATGTGCAGCAGATCATCCCTAAACAAGATTCCACTGAGGGGTTAGTGGACTTCCATTGCACTGGAGGTCAATTTTAACCCCAGACATCCAGTGATCCACACAACGTGGGTCTGATACGTTGGTACAGACCCATGTTGTGTGGCTCACTGGATGTGAGCAATCACACACAGAGGTGTTGAGCAAGCTGAAATATACCGGCGAAACATGTTCACCCTGTAAATGTGGCCTACTGAGGGAATGTGAATTGTGAGAATATGCCTTGAATAAAGATGTAACCTATTACTAAGAAAACACTTGGAAAAAGTGTTTTATTGCACAATTTACTTGATCACAATGTAATTGGAACAAATCAAATATGTATTTTTAGCAATATCTAATTAAATTGGTATGTTTTATCTAATAGTGAGTGAATGTATTACATTAGGAGAGGTAATGAGACCCAATAGGAGTGTGGGGAGTAACTGGAAACTCCTCCAAATGTTCTTTCTAATTCCTTATTAGCCAGGTACATTGCGTACACTGAGTTATTTTCACATCTGGGCCAAGTGTTTTTGTTGTAAAAATAAATTAAAGACAACAATATCAGGCAGAAAAGAACAATAAATGAACTAGATAATATTTACATATCTTAGGTAAGCTAAGATAGAATTAAGTATGTTCTGGGTCTAAAGTAGACTTTTCCACACTCCAGTTTGAACTTGTTGAACTTAAAAGTGTAAAAATGAAAAAGCTGAAAGCAAATAACTCATCTTACATATAATAGTTTTGGTGTTAAGAATGCTGTAACTTTGCCTTGAGGGTGCTTGCCAGAAAGGACCATGACCTGGATGGGTTGGGTCTTTGAAAATCGGTTCCTTCCTCTTCTTAGCCTTTCAAGAATATAATGGTTAATGGAAGTCTCTGTGTGTCTTGTTTAGAGACACTCCCAAACCACACTAACTCCCAAACTACACTATGATGGCTGAGCACAGGACTGACTCAATTACTGACTTGTATCTAAACTTCCTCAGTTGATGCAGCAAGAGCAGCTTTTTCAGCATTTTTTGTGTATCCCTATATCAATGCTTTTGAGAGTGTTCATGACCAAAACATGTGTTTTTCCCCCCAAGTACTGAACATAACCATGTTGATTGAATAAGCCATATAACTGTTGGTCACTAAATTATAACCATTTGACAAAGCACCTAAGAACATCCGTCTGGAGATCTGTAGTAGGACCTGCATAATAAGGAGTAATTTTCCAGCAAAAAGACCTATGGCAAGTAGAATCTAATTATTTAAACTAGGGAAGGGTATAAATGTTTAGACTTTCAAAAAGCACTTACTTATTATGAACCCAACCATATGCATTTTGGAATATTTTGGATATTCTAGATCAGAGGTTCCAAACCAGTGGTACTCGAAATTCCTATTAGGTGGTACTTGACAAGGCTGCAGACTGACCCTAAGCCTAATATGCTGGCATCTATACCTTCATTATATCTTTAAAAAACTGCTCCAAAAGGTGACATTTGCCTGTGTGGTTTTGTGTGTTTCATGCACGTTAAATTGTGTGTTGTATTGTGTGTTGCATTTGGTTTTTAGATGAATGACTTCCCATACATACCACTCAGGTGGTACTTGAGATAATTAAAAAATGGAAATAGGTACTTACTGAAATAAGGCTGTGAACCCCTGCAATAGATGTTCTATTTAAACTAAAATTAAAATGATATTTTTTCCCAAAGCTAGCACCTAGTTTCTAGCTAAAGTTTTAACATTTTTGTAGTAACTGTGGGAAAATAATCGTTTTGCTGCAGGAAAATGATGCTTAAAACAATGGAGGACACACTAGCTGCCCACATGGTACATTACAAAGCATTTTTTTCTGTGAAAAGGTCTTGGCAATGACAGTGACATGGAATCTAAGGCAAGAACACTTTGATTACCTTGTCATATACCTGTCACCTGTTTAGTCTTTTGCCTGCAGTGCCAAAGAATAAGTTCCACCAGACACTACCAGACAAGGACTCAGTAATGACAGTGATGACTATGTGTAACCTCTTTAAAAAAATAGAGTTATCAATATACTGTTTCTAATTCTGATTCCAACATGTCAAGTGTGTTATTCTGAAGATTTTAGAGTATAAGGATAAAGGAGACAATAGAGAATACTCAAGATTCTAGAAGAGAAACCATCATAAAATTCAAGGACTATTCATGCAGTTTGTATCTGCTGACCTTATGAACACTATTCACAAGAGCTATCGTTAACGCCAACTGAGGTCTAGTGTCAGATCTATCAGGGCTGCCGATTATGCTCTCTATTCTAAGTTGTCACTCACTCACACTGTTACCCTCAAACCATTTTTCCTCTTCTCAAGGTCTATTATTCACTTCTCTAAGATTTAAGAGTTGTGATCCAACCTAAATGTGTCCTTAGACATTGAAGGTCAAGTTTTTTTTATTCCTGAAAACAAAGAATATCTTTTTATGCCAATGCAGGCCCTTAATAAGTGCTAGTAAATGGTATGTGGAGGTGAAAATTCTCTATTACCATGGTGAATTGCAATTCCTTTGGTTGTTTTAACCCCGTATAAATGCTTTCTTACCTTAACGTGGATAAAAAACCCAAGATTCCAGAGCTGCCACTAGCCTCCCCCGGGACATCCTATAGCAGGATGTCCCCCCTGTAAAGCCAACTTTATTGGGATTACTGGGATCATGGGTGTCACATTCCCGGCCTCCATGTAAGTGTGCGTGCTCCTGCTTCCCAGCATCCGAATAGCGTGCCTGTGGGTGTGGCCAGCCACTTGCTCCTCGTCATGACTGCACTTTTGAGAAAGCAAAACGGTGATCTCAAAATTGGCATAGCTTCGGTGGTGGAAAAGCTTGGTTTTATTTGAAAACCAGGCCACCACTGAGCCGGTTACTACTGGGTTGGGGGGGGGGGGGGTAAAGCATAAAAATGCCTTTCCATCCACTTTAAGTAGCTGATAGAGGCCTTTTTATAAAGGGTGATAATAAAATCAAAATAAAAACCTTTCAGTCCTATTAGGCCATACCTTGTCTACATTGTGACCATTGTTCACCTTTATGGTAAATATTTCAGTAAAAAATCTAGGAGTAAAAGAAAAATGAGAAACGGTTTGCCTTATTTTCTCTAATATTTAAAGTTATGACAAAATGTATGTTCGAAATTTGAGGGCCATTAAAGTTTTCCACTTCAAACTCAGAAGATATTTGCTATGGCTCCTGCTGCTATCAAATTAGGCAAGGAAATGGCTTGGGGTAGCTGTCTTCTATTAAAAGCCCCAGGCATGACCTTGAAGAAGAAAGCTCCTCACCTTGAAAACGTTAAAGCCAGCTTTATATATTTTGTGGGGCTTCAAGTAGATATTGAGTAGATGAAACAAAACTGCTACTGCCCCACAATACAATTGCGCAATGCCAATTGGGTTAAACTTAATCCCCACCACATAGAGCTAACTCTTCCAAAAATCAAGAGGATTGCATTTTATTGGCTCAAACAAACCCACAAAAGCATACACATTTAAAAGCAGGGATGACATGTATCAAAACTAAAATATATAGAAATGATCGCTATCGGTGGCTGTCCCAAAAAGGCCTAGAATGCAACAAATATTTTCAATAAGGGGCCAATAGTAAAGCAACACTAAATTGTGGGCAATGAATCAAAGATAACCCAAGACATAATCAACTAGTGCAGATTACGTACTTGATACAAAATAAAATAATCAGACAATGTCCCTGTCCAGACCAAAAAATAAAAGATGAAAAAAGATAAACCTCAATTACCCATTTTTAGGTTGTAAGCGGGCAAACAATCAGCAGTGACGGACAACGGATTTGAACGGCAAAAACGGCTTTAATTCAGCAAAGTTCAGTAGATAGTCCAAAAGATTGCAGCATAAATGCAGTAAGCAAAAAGGGTTACTTCACCAACCAAATAGTCCTGGGCTGGGTACTCCAGCAAGCTGATCAATTCCAGTCCACTTTACAGGGCGTATCAGCCCTCTGCTGAATGTCCAGTGCTATCCTTCACCACGGTGCAGCTCAGCCTGGGCTCACTCCAACAGGCTGGTCATAGACCAGGCCGTGTGCGCTCTTCTTATACAGGCTTCTCCTGTAATCAGTGTGCACACTTGTGGAGGGCCTTAGAACATGTAACAACCCGTTAGGGAATTGGGGAAGTGACCTGGGTCCTGAAAACCCGGCCCGGATTGTGCTTTATACAGCCAAGCAGGGGAGAGATAGACATTTTGATACAATTTACCACATATCCCCCACTCTTCTTCAGACCCACGGTCTGACAACCTTCAGCGGCCATACAGTGGGTTCGGGACACAGCGACTACATTTCCCGGCTTATGTTCCGCTTTAAAGTTCACTTTTTCAGCCAGGGGTACTATTCTCCGCACTCGGTCACCCTGATTACAGGCCCTCACCCTGGTCGGCCTATTACATAATGTGTTGGGGACCACACGTCTAACGGACTTAACGGGAAGGGTTACCAGTTCTGCTGGGGGTACTCCATTGTTGGCAGGAGGGATACACATTTCCCACAAGGGCCAAAACAAGGGGAAATCCCACCCAACCATGACATCATAGCCCAGGCGTTTTACTACGCCAACCTCATGGGACAATGTTCCCGCGGGGGTCTCAAACTTACCCACGACATCCCGTGGATGCCAAGCACGCTCAGATTTTCTTTGGTTTGCAACCACCATGCACCAGGTTGACCCGGACCAAACTTACCCGGCTACCTGAGTCCAATAATGCCTTTACTGGGCGACCATTCATCTTTAAAAACACAACCTGCGTTTCAGATTTTGACCGCTGACTGGCAGCACAACCGGGGTCTGCCAACAGGGATCTTCTGCGACCCGCGTCACATTCCATGGGTTCAGGGCCAAGGTCGCAATCCGCGGCTATGTGCCCCCACTCACGGCACCTCCAACACTGGGGACCCCGGAACCTCCTTGCCCGGACGTCTTCCCTAGGGTTAGGGGGCCTCTGGGGGTCAGGGACAGTCTTTTGCCCTCTCACAGCGCTCCACACACCTCCCAGGGGAACTTGTTTACTCACTGGTCTGCCGGACTTGTCAGAGGCATCCCGAAGTTGGTCCTCAGTCGCGACAAATCGTTCCACAACGTTAACTAGCTGCTTAGCAGTCTGTGGTTCGCCCTGTCCAGCCCATTGCTGTAGCTTCGGCGGCAGTGCCTGAACAAAATGGTCCACCATGACTTTTTCGATGATCTGCGCAGGGGTCAAACGCTCTGGCTCCAACCACTTTTGGACCACATGAATTAGGTCATACATCTGCGATCGGCCAGGTTTATCAACAGAAAAAGTCCAGTTGTGTACTCGCCTTGCCCAAACCGCTGGCGTGACTCCCAGGCGAGCAAGGATCTCCATTTTTAGCTTGGCATAGTCCCGCACATCCTGCTCCCTGAGATCAAAATATGCTTTTTGCGGCTCACCTGACAGGAACGGTGCAATCACGTCAGCCCATTCCGTGACTGGCAGCTGCTCTCTCTCAGCCATGCGCTCAAACACCGTGAGGTAGGCCTCCTCCATCCTCATGGGTCAGCTTTTGTAAAACCCGCTGAACGGTTCTTCTCGCCCCCTCCGTCTCAACCGGGCTTCTCTCTGGTTGTGAAACTTTGGCACCAACAGTCTCTCTAAGCGCGGCCATCTGTTCAATCAACAGGCGATTTGTCTCCTGCTGGTTAGCCACGGTCTGCTGCTGCATTTGGAACTGTTGTGCCAGAGCCTGCTGATGCCGGAGGTCAGCTTGTATTAGGTGTTTTATCACCTCCTCCATTTGCTTTTGTTGAGACATCTTGATTGCTGCCTTCGCCAACGACAACCAAAATGCAGTGCGTTTTGTCACTCCGTTGCCCCTAGCAACAGTCACTGTGCCCGCATCCTCCACCAATTGTAAGCGGGCAAACAATCAGCAGTGACGGACAACGGATTTGAACTGCAAAAACTGCTTTTATTCAGCAAAGTTCAGTAGATCGTCCAAAAGATTGCAGCATAAATGCAGTAAGCAAAAAGGGTTACTTCACCAACCAAATAGTCCTGGGCTGGGTACTCCAGCAAGCTGATCAATTCCAGTCCACTTTACAGGGCGTATCAGCCCTCTGCTCAATGTCCAGTGCTATCCTTCACCACGGTGCAGCTCAGCCTGGGCTCACTCCAACAGGCTGGTCGTGTGCCGTGTGCTCTCTTCTTATACAGGCTTCTCCTGTAATCAGCGTGAACACTTGTGGAGGGCCTTAGAACATGTAACAACCCATTAGGGAATTGGGGAAGTGACCTGGGTCCTGAAAACCCGGCCCGGATTGTGCTTTATACAGCCAAGCAGGGGAGAAATAGACATTTTGATACAATTTACCACAGGTATGGATCTCCAAGACGTACCTGTTGAGTAGGCTTTGCCTTAGGATTCACATGTTCCCCCATCTGGTTGCTTAAAGTCTGGCCATGCTCTACAAGAGCAGATCCAGGGCTTACCTGAATCCCATTGAAATCAATAAGGATTTGAGCTTGGGGGTCCAAAAATGGCTGTAAAATAGGGGTAATAAGGGGTAGAGGGCTGCAAAATGAGGATAATGATAGGGCAACTGTCCTGCAAAAAATGGGGTAGGGAAAGTACTTTAAATAATAACAAAATAAAATAAATTAATTGATTTAAATAAATTAAAAAACAAATAAAATAATAATTTGTAAACAGATGTTGAAAGTCCAGGGGGAGAAAGACGAATGTGGCTGTGTAGGTGGAAGAGGAGGAGATGGATGTGGCAGTGTAGATAGAAGAGAAGGAGGTGGATGCGGCGGTGTAGGTGGAAGAGGAGGAGGTTGATGTGGCGTTGTAGGTAGCAGAGAAGGAGGTGGATGTGGCGGTGTAGATAGAAGAGGAGGAGGTGGATGCGGCAGTGTAGGTGGAAGAGGAGGAGGTTGATGTGGCGGTGTAGATAGAAGAGAAGGAGGTGGATGTGGCCGTGTAGGTGGAAGAGGAGGAGGTGGATGTGGCAGTGTAGATAGAAGAGGAGGAGGTTGATGTGGCGGTGTAGGTAGCAGAGAAGGAGGTGGATGTGGCGGTGTAGAAAGAAGAGAAGGAGGTGGATGCGGCGGTGTAGGTGGAAGAGGAGGAGGTTGATGTGGCGGTGTAGGTAGCAGAGGAGGAGGCGGATGTGGCGGTATAGATAGAAGAGAAGGAGGTGGATGCGGCGGTGTAGGTGGAAGAGGAGGAGGTTGATGTGGCGGTGTAGGTAGCAGAGGAGGAGGTGGATGTGGCGGTGTAGATAGAAGAGAAGGAGGTGGATGCGGCGGTGTAGGTGGAAGAGGAGGAGGTGGATGTGGCGGTGTAGATAGAAGAGAAGGAGGTGGATGCGGCGGTGTAGGTGGAAGAGGAGGAGGTTGATGTGGCGGTGTAGATAGAAGAGAAGGAGGTGGATGCGGTGGTGTAGGTGGAAGAGGAGGAGGTTGATGTGGCGAAGTAGATAGAAGAGAAGGAGGTGGATGTGGCCGTGTAGGTGGAAGAGGAGGAGGTGGATGTGGCAGTGTAGATAGAAGAGGAGGAGGTTGATGTGGCGGTGTAGGTAGCAGAGAAGGAGGTGGATGTGGCGGTGTAGATAGAAGAGAAGGAGGTGGATGCGGCGGTGTAGGTGGAAGAGGAGGAGGTTGATGTGGCGGTGTAGGTAGCAGAGGAGGAGGCGGATGTGGCGGTATAGATAGAAGAGAAGGAGATGGATCCGGCGGTGTAGGTGGAAGAGGAGGAGGTTGATGTGGCGGTGTAGGTAGCAGAGAAGGAGGTGGATGTGGCAGTGTAGATTGAAGAGAAGGAGGTGGATGTGGCGGTGTAGGTGGAAGAGGAGGAGGTTGATGTGGCGGTGGAGGTAGCAGAGGAGGAGGTGGATGTGGCGGTGTAGATAGAAGAGAAGGAGGTGGATGCGGTGGTGTAGGTTGAAGAGGAGGAGGTGGATGTGGTGGTGTAGGTAGCAGAGGAGGAGGTGGATGTGGCGGTGTAGATAGAAGAGAAGGAGGTGGATGCGGCGGTGTAGGTGGAAGAGGAGGAGGTTGATGTGGCGGTGTAGATAGAAGAGAAGGAGGTGGATGCGGCGGTGTAGGTGGAAGAGGAGGAGGTTGATGTGGCGGTGTAGATAGAAGAGAAGGAGGTGGATGTGGCCGTGTGGGTGGAAGAGGAGGAGGTGGATGTGGCAGTGTAGATAGAAGAGGAGGAGGTTGATGTGGCCGTGTGGGTGGAAGAGGAGGAGGTGGATGTGGCGGTATAGATAGAAGAGAAGGAGGTGGATGCGGCGATGTAGGTGGAAGAGGAGGAGGTTGATGTGGCGGTGTAGTTAGCAGAGGAGGAGGTGGATGTGGCGGTGTAGATAGAAGAGAAGGAGGTGGATGCGGCGGTGTAGGTGGAAGAGGAGGAGGTTGATGTGGCGGTGTAGATAGGAGAGAAGGAGGTGGATGTGGCCGTGTAGGTGGAAGAGGAGGAGGTGGATGTGGCGGTGTAGGTGGAAGAGGAGGAGGTGGATGTGGCGGTGTAGGTTGAAGAGGAGGAGGTGGATGTGGCGGTGTAGGTGGAAGAGGAGGAGGTGGATGTGGTGGTGTAGGTTGAAGAGGCGGAGGAAGTGGCCAACACTTTAACCACTGGTATGAGTGTAGACTTGCAGTGACTGACATTGCGGTGAAGATAGATGGTATGAGTAAACATTACAGTTACTGACACTACCCTTAAAATTACTTGCTGTCCCCTCACAGTCCCCTATATGAGCCTCCTCTCTCTATCTACCTGACATGAAAAGGACAATTTTTACATTTTTCTCTGTCCCTAACTGTCCCTCACTACAGCTACAGCCTAACTCTGTCTAACCTACCTAGCTGTAACAGCACAGTGTCATGTGCCCCGTCCTGTTGCTATGGTATAAAAGCTGGTTGAGTACCCGAACAGTGCGGGTCCGCTCATATTTGCTCCCTGGCAGATGAAGACATCATAGCCAATGGAGCACACATGTACAGAGAGGTTGGTGGGGGGGGGGTTGTCAGGCACTGCCTCCACACTGCTACATTCAGGTTATGGGGGAATCGAATGTTCCCTGGTACATGGAATTTCCAAGACCAGTTTTTGCCTTTGTTTCCATGATGCAGCTTGCCAAGTTGTACGGTTGTACTGCTTTGGTGCTACTTGCTTTACCTATTAAAATGATGATTTATAGATGAAAATTAGAGTTAATACTTCAGAGACCCACTCTCTTGGTTCCACTTACTTGTTCCTATAGTCCTTGGTGCGTCTCAGCTCCGCAGTCACATCCCCGCTCACCTCTAGCTGTGCACATACCCATACCAGGCCTTTCTAAATGGGTGGTGCAGACACGTCCACAGTTTGAAACTAAGTGGGGGTGAGTCCAGCGCTGCACTAGGCCCAATTCAGCTTCCTTCAGCTGTTTAGTCATCTCAGCCTGCTTAGCTGCTACCAGAACCGAAGGGATCCGAGCAAAATCAAGCATGATGATAGGCTGAGTGGTCTGCTCAGCCAATCAGCACACTCAGTTTCAGACGCACCTGTGATGGGGACACCAGGAAGACTAAGCACAAACTGGGGGGATACACAGAGCGGGGCACCCCAAATCAGGATGGAACAATTCCGGAATTCCTGTGTATGTGTATAATATATGTGGACTTTGTGAGGGTTAATTTAAACTGGACCAAAAGAACCAGTGCTTATATGCATCCCTCCTAATGACATTTCAGAGTGCTGCATATAAAACCTCCTGACATGTTCGATTTTATCCACAAAACGGCATCCTATGGAGCTGCAGGTTACCCACAAAGGTGAAATGCTGCTGGGTTTCCTGCCGCTGTGCATTGTGGGTTTTGTCAGCTTAATCCGGCAGCAGCATAGATGGAAAGCCAAAAAGGAAGCCTCAGGGTGTTGGCTGCTACCAGGAGAAATTTGGTGAGGAGGTGTTTCAGCTTTTTGAGTGGATGCAGGAGCGTATGTGGGTGATGTCAATGATACAGTAGAAGCCCGGAGTCAGAATTTTATTTAGATTTATATTAATGTGTAGAACTAGAAACAACTGTGTCTCATTTTTGCTGATTCTGACTCCAATCCTAGTGACAGAAAATGAATTCATAAGTACACGTCTTCTCACTGGCACATATATTGTGCTGGTTTTCCAACACCATTGTTACAACAGGCAAAGAAAATCCCAAACTAGTAATGCCAACTCCAAGACTAGATTAAATGTTTTGGGTGGAGCTGACCTTTAAACATTTTCAACTTTCTGCAAATGATTTCACCCTTTTTATTGAAACCACATATAGCTCTGCTGCATTCCAATAACTAGCATGTTATAACCCACATTACCACATTCCTTATGACTGATGACTAGGGCAGTTACAGACAAAACATCTGCAATACAGCATTGAAGCTGACCCTGTGTTGGATTTGATTGAAGCCAGATAATGCCTGCTTAGTGTAAATCTAATTTAAGCTTCATTTTGGAGCTCTGCATGAACACTGCCCTCCTGGAATAGTCCTGTATGGTCTTAACCAATTTGTTAGGCTGTTCCATACATGCATGCTGGTATTTTCAGAAAGCTGGGTCAACAAAAGTCAAAGTGGTGTTCAAAATTCCAAAACAATGCTTCATTACAGATATAAATTAATGTAACTGCAGATAAAATGTATACGGGATGGCAATGCCTGGAACTAGGCGTATGTCTACGGCAGTGCAATATGTGGGCAGAAATGCTTTGGGTGAAATCTCAACTGTGATCCCTTGATCCTTTTACCTCATTTTCTTTACCCTGCTAAAAATTTTCAATGTAATCCAGAATTTGGGGGTAGGGGTCACTGGTGTGTTTGCCCCAACTAACTTCTCAAAGCAGAGTGACTTTTCAATAGGACATTAAAAGCTGAGACTAACTTTTTCCTTTTCAGTTTCTGCATGATTCCCCAGCTTTGTCTATTTTGTCTTATGGTTCACTGATTTTTATTTTCTGGCCATAATCATTAGGGGTGTGTTTTGAAGGAACGCTATCATGAAATTGTGTAATATTAAAAATCCATAAAAACATGTTGGCTAATGAAGGAGGGGTCACTTATACATCCGAACTGAATAAAACTCCTGTCAAGCTTGTGGTTTTCTTCTCCTGGTAGGAATAAAATCCAGAGGTGACAGGTTTAGTGTATCAGGCGTGACAAAACCTGTCGCCTGATTTCCTCCTTCCATTAATAAAAATCAAAAACAAGCCTGGCTGGATATGTGTTGATGCCGGGTGTACAAGTGACCTCTCCTCCCACCATCCAGCATATTTATATGAATTTTTATTACTGGACCATTTTTTCACAATAGTGCTCCTTTAATAATGGGTGTGCTTTCATATGAAGGGGTGTCATAAATTAAGGGTGGGGTGGGCCTAGGGTGATGTGAACCCTAAAGTTTGTCTTGATCAGAAACATTCCTCAGCATGTCTGATCCATAAAATAGTTGCTGAAAGACTCACCCATGATGCTCTGTACTGTTGTACATGAACAGAGCTAGGATACCATGTCCTTCTGGGGTGGGAATGGGTGGAAAGTGAAAACCATGTTAGATTTTTTTCCTTTGACCCAAACGGTCATGGGGAGTGGTTACGGATGGGATTATTTTGGACTTTAGTGTGCTGGGGGCCCAGTCTAAAAGTTTGCTCTGTGGCCCTATCCCTAAATATGGGCAGCATATCCCTAGATATGCCTTAAGTTATGCCAAGTTATGCCCCAGGCAAGATCTAAGGGGGATGCTATCTTATACTCTTCAAGGATATTGAGTCATGTGGAGGAAGTACATATAACTTAAAGTGCACCTGTACTCTGAGGGAAGTTTAAGTCATCGCCTTCTATCGCCAGCCCAGTGCCTAAAACCTAAAGCCTGTGTTTCTTTTTTTTTTTTGCTAAAGCCTTTGCCCAGTTTTGATAAAAACACTAATAGGAAGTAGTATGATGGTGAATAGCAGCTATATGCTAATTTGTTCAGTTACAACTAAACTGTCACATAATGGCAGTTAGGTTGAAGTGCTCCCCATTGCTGAGCTGTGTGTACTGTAACTGAAGAGCAATATGGCTGACTGCATCCAGTTTGTGTTATTATATTATTGGGCAAAGGCTTTTGTAAAAAAAGACACACAGACTGTTTTGGGGCACTGGGCTGGAAATAGAAGGTGACCACATAAACTTCCGTCTGAGAATAGGTGCACCTTTCAGCAATACAATGAGCCATGTATTCTGTCTGGCCAATCCAATGTGTAGGAGGCTCTAAAGGCCTGCCAGAACTTGATGGCGATAGAGTGTGGCATTAAATTGTGTGGGCAGATAGGACGCGTTAAGACATTGTTATCTCCTGCCTCTGTATATCACACTGAGGAAAGAGGCCATATACAAGCACAGGTTAAAAAGATTTTCCTTCTGCAGGTCTGAGGCACCTATCTTCTCTCCACAATTTCTGAGCATAAAATAGAGCATGAGGATGGATTCTCAAAATGTGAGAGAAGACATACTATGAATAACTTTATACAAAGTAAACACTTTAGGGATATGAACATATTATCAAAGCCTGCAAAACAGACATGGCCAGCAGATGACAATAAAAGCACGTGGAAACATATATGTGAAAAAATTATGGAAATATACGCAATTAGCAATACAGTCATTAACCTTTCAGTACTGTCCAAAGGAAGGAATCTGTGGTGGCAGCACAGCTCAAATTCTATGCACACAAGTTCAGAGTTTCCCAACTAATCAAGTGAGGGGGTATCCTATTAAAAAAACACAACAAGCTGCTTTAGGTGGCACCAATCCTATGGATGGCAAAGGCCGGTCTATCTAAAATGAATTCCTGCAACATCATTAAAAGTTGCCAGACTCATGTCTTTACACTCCTCTAGCCAGCAGACAGTTAATGTAACTATATATAAAAAAAAATATGTGTAAGCGCATGAAACTTGTACTGTATGCAGATTTATCAAAATAATTTGGTTTGTCTATTGAAATAATTGCTGGGGCAATTTAAACAATTATGTTTTTTGTGCGTCGAAGCAGATTTATGTATAGTACATCTTGTTTCCATCATCAAGCGATGACCTCTAGCAGGGGTTAATCTATGCATATCATTCGCCGCTACCATCGCATTATTGTGTAACTTGCAGATGTTATATTATTCAACGCATTGTGCATTCATAGCCGGCTCGATCCGCAATTATGCAAAACGTAATAAGTGGCGAGCCTGTCTAAGTATTGTCCAGGTCATAGGCTGCGAAGGCTCCGCAGTACAGAGTCCATTTTAAAGCACTCGCCTCTCAATGGCCTTCTGTATGGCACAACAAGGACGGCCTTTAAGAGCGCTGAAAAGTTTTTCTTTAGAAGTCGTATGGGCACTTTTATAGCAGGAATAAGCTGTCAATCCAACTTTTAAAGGGAACATTTGAGACAGAAAGAGAGGGACATATTTTTGATGACTATTTTCTCCCTTTTTTTTTGTTCCACTCAAAAGATATTTAGAGACAATTTACAGAAACTGACTGTGTTGAAATTGTTGCTTAATGGGGATCTGGAGAATCATCATGAACTCTACAACAGAAGGAGATACATAATTCATGAGATTGTAAATGTGTATAATACCGAAATTCATCAAAATCCTCAACCTCAAATAAACAACCTCAAATTGGAGATGAGCAAAAAGGAATGTTTTTCTCTCCCTGGGACGAGCGTTGTATTTTGGGACGAGTGGGGCGAATTGATAAACACGTGCGCGGCTGATTGGCAGGGACGTATTCGCAAGTGCCGGGTTATTAGGGCCCTACATTTCTACTTGCTTAATCATTAATGCAATCCGGCATGTGACTGAGTCTAGCAAGTGTGGGTGAGCAGTCTGCAGAAAACAGTTGATGTATTTTAGGCACTTTCTGTGAAATAGCAAATTTAGCACATTGTCTCCCTCAGCTTTAATCAGTTATAGACAATGCAAATGAAAGAAATGCTAGAAATGTGTGATTCTCAAAAGGCTACGAAATGGGTTCATATTTGAGATGCTTAAGCTAATTAGCCTGCACTCACCTGTCAGTGTATTTTTTAAATACATTTTAAAGAAGTTTTCCAACCCAGTGTGCAATTTACTAAAGTGTAGTGAACAGTTGCACCTTACTTAAACCTACCTACCTTATAATCAACTCCCTCCCTGGCAATTAACGGGTCCTGGTATGCATGAACCTTAAGCAAAGCTAACCCATGCCCCTGCCGATGGTAAGCCTGGCTATACATATTTAACTTTCACTTCTCAATGGACATACATACAATAGACGCAGGGGCACGTGCTTTGTCATCACTATGGTGTACCCAGGCAGGAAATGGGAATCTGGTCTTATTAATCAATTGTACTGCTGAAGTAAATCGGGCTGTGAACCAGCAAATGACTAATAATGTGATTGTACCACACATGCCCCACACATGTACCACAAGAACCTTTTAGGCCCACCTGTTTCCTGAACCTTACTACCTTCTAGCCAGGTAGATGTGGAAAACATCTAGTGGACCTATTAGCCTAGCACCTAGCACCTAGTGGACCTATTAGCTGGTATGTCTTTTAGACTCCAGGGCCTGCCAACTAAGCAATCCTGACCGGAATGCCCCACTGTGTGAACCCTACACGATCACCCACGCTCACTTATCTTTCCAGCGCCGCATGCCACATTCGCATCTCCGGCCTCCCTGTGGCTGAGGTGTGCTCCTGTACCCAGTCGTTCAATTCCGTGCAGACTGCATGAAAACTGGGGATGCAGCAGCTCTTTATTCTCTGTGCCAAACTTCTCCAAAATAGCACTTTATGCCATGCATTAATATGCACGGCATAAATTGCTGTTGGACAAGAGCCAGCGCATGCAATGTGGGACCGTCAGGATAGTAAGTTTATCGAGTGACCTGGGGGTTTCAACTAGTGTGACATTTCAAATCAGGATGCCCAAGGGACGAGAACCTATCACCAGAATAATTAAACTGCTGGTATTAGGTCTTTAAATTGGACCAACATGCTTTTCACCCTCCAGCCGAGTACCTTCAGCAATGCTGCTGCCTTGGCAGCTCGGTTTAACAAAAAAAAAAATGCCACGCCCAGCCATCTGAGATCGATGATTGGCTGATGTGATTACCATGTCCACCGGCCTCATCCCCGACCACCCTCTAGTCTGAGACGTGCTGTTGTCCCCAGCCTATTTGAGTAGCTGGGCACTGGAGAATGCCTGAACCGCAGTGAAGCTGGGGATGCGGCCGTGGACTGAGTTTGTGGTGTAAGAAAGGTAAGATTTGTGAGTGATTGCCAGAGGTGGGGTGAAGCAGCAGGGCATGCCAAGTCAGTGGAGACTCCAGGTCCAGGCAGTGTAGGTTTATTTCACTTTAAGGGGAACTCTAGTAATTTTTATTTGCCAGAGGGGCATGGACAGCACAAACTCTGCCTATGGCCTGTCTTTCTTAGCCAGACTACCAAACCTGGGGAGATCCTTCTACAGCAGGGGTTGACAACCTTCTACTTTGCGAGCCGGCAACCTTTCTTTTTACTTTCACTATTATATGTCCAGAAACTTTTTTTTGGCATCAGGAGAAAAGATTCAAAATAGGGCCCTCCACCTCTGTTCAGGCCCACCATTGGCACCACCTGACCCACTGCACCACTCTGCTCCCCCTAGCTATGCCCCGGATATGGGTACAGCAGGCCAACCTGGCGCTCCCAGCATGGCACACTATATATATATATATATATATATATATATATATATATATATATAATAAAAAGTTTTCTCTAACTTGTTCTTCTTGTTGGCAAAATTGTTACAGATTACAGTCTAGCATTTTGAAGAGCACACCCACTGACATGGCTGAATACAATGAATACAATGGCAAATAGTTGGGCCGACTGAACAGTTTGCTTATATGTCTTTATTGTGTACTTAGCTTTTTTTTAGGGGGGGTTAGCTTTGAAGTCCTAAAAATCCCAAGAAAGCATAAAATGTATTTACTGGTTGTTTCAATACACAGGGACAGACAACTCCATGACATGGTATGAACTTGAATAGCATGATCAGTCTTGTGCTGAATATGGTCTAGCGCATTATTTATTCGTTTGAATTAAGAAAGTAGAGAGAAGAAAAGTATACACGGGGAGTGCAGCACACAAGACAGGCAGGGGGCAGGCAGACGGCTTTGTGCCTGCATACAGAGTGCAACATAATGCAGGCGGCTGCACAAACCTGATTAAACACTGCCATGCTCTGTATTCGCTAAGTGCTGATTTGTGATGAATTGCCAAATATTTCCAGCCAATTTCATGGCCATTATTCTCAAAATCCAACATTATATGGAAAACATGTCGAGGACCGTTTTATAAGGAAAACGTAATACAGAAATAGCTTTGGTAATTGGTAATATGGCAACCACGTTGTACAAAGCTGAATCTAGGGACACACGCTTTGTTGCACATGCAGTTTGCTCCTTCAGGAATAGATACAAGTATAAAAGAGATCCTGATTGGTTGTGGGTATCATCGCGGGGTCAGAGCAATTTGATATGATGAATCAAATTCGTTCGTAATTACTTAAAAAAAAGCGCCTCAACTTCAAACTTTGAGGATTTGTTTTAGATGAAGCTCTAAAATAAATCATGATGAATCTGATACACTTTTATTTTTTACAGTCCTTGTCCAGACATACACTTATGTCCTCTGTAGATTCTAAAATTCTAAAATGTATCTATAATATAATATACATATTGCAATAGCACTAGGGAGCCAGTCTGATCAATCAATCACAGATACTGATCTTAATTGTAAGCTGTGTGTTCTTTGTTGTTGGTCATGGATAAAATTGATCTTTAAAGAACATGTGGCTTATGTTCTGTGTAAGGAATTAAATATATATATATATATATATATATATATATATATATATATGTCATCATTTTCACCCTCATGCCCTAAAAAATCAATAATCTTCACATACAGGTTTGTCTTTCCTAGGACATACCTTTCCTGTGTTCATACCTTGAACACATAGCTCATACTCTACTCATACCTTATACAGATTCCTCACCCCACAGCCTCCAGCAGAGTCATTTATGAGTCAGTGATATCTCGACCTCCTGTCATCATTCTTCTGTGTTCAGATTGATAGATCGATATGAACTTTTTCCCCAGCATACTCCCTCGGCCGTGTCATCCTTACAACACAATTTAAATCGAATTACTCATAATTGATAAGCAGGGACAAGCAGGATGGGAGAGTCATGCACTTCCCTCCTCCTGGAAACCCTCATATAACCTTTGTAGGTGCTTAATCACCTGGAAGCTCATACAATTCTTATATTTAAAGGGGGACCAATGGCTGGACATGGTCTGGAATAAGCACAGGCCGCAAGAACACACTGGTTGGGGTTCCCTTGCAGGATAAAAATGGAATGGCTGCTTCATCCCCAGAGCTGAGCATTGTTTCCAACTTAGACATTAAAGGAGGACTATCTAAAAAAAAATCCAATGATAAAATAATCCAATGATAAAAATCCATATAACATGCTGTAATATGATGGATGGTAGGAGGAGAGATCACTTATACAACTGGTATCAAGAAATATCCAGCCAGGTTTGTTTTTTAATTTTAATGGAAGGAAGAGGAAATCAGGGGTGGTATGCTCTGTCACCCCTTATAGACTAAACCTGTCACCCCTGGATTGTATTCCTACCAGGAGAGAAGAAACCACAGGCTTAGTTAAAGTTTTATTTAGTTCTGGTGTAAAAGTGACCCCTCCTCTCATTAGTCAACGTGTTTATATGGATGTTAATATTACACAATATCGCAATAGTGCTCATTTAATACTAGCCAAGAAAGGCTGATTTGTAAATAAAAAAACAAGATTGACCAGATTTATGTACATGTGGCCAGTGGGCAAATTCTATTGGCTCCTGTCACCTTGCACATAATCTGCATGCCTGGCAGAGTACATGTGACTAATGCTCAGAGGCACTTTACTCTATCGAGGTATCCGGGGGACAGACATCTAGAATGCCTGGAGAGCCGTAGTGCTTTTTACAAAATGTACAGTATGTCATTACAGGGTTAAAAATCAAGCAGGCTAGATATCACTAGCAGCAAATATGTTCATCCAGGTGGCAAGCCTACAGGAAGACGATGAGGAAGGAGTAAGCAGTCAGTACCATATTCTCCCTTTGCAGAATAAATGTTTTTGACCTGTCCCCAGGGCCGTATTTGCCACTAGGCACATGTAGGCACGTGCCTAGGGCGGAGCTACAGTGGGGGCTCCAACCAGCAAGGATCCAATTTTAAAAAAAAAAAAAAAGAAAAGAAATTCCATCTGCAAGCAATCAGGCAGCTTCCAGCCATATTCCAAAGCTGCCAATAGTGTTTTTCACACAAAGCCATCAACACCCACCTCCACAGACAGCAATGAACTAAACACGGCAGGGAAAAGGGGCGGGGCTAGGCCACCAGAGACAAAATGAATAGAAAGCTTAGCACAGCGCCCCCTGCCTGTCGTTCTCCCTCTCTGTGTGTCAGTCTGGCCTCCCTCAGCACGGCCCGGTGAGTAGTCTCAGATGCTGAAAGTCGGTGTCTGGACTCCAGTTAGCATTTCCCTCTTCTTTCACCCCTCTCCAAGCTGCTGTGTAGGTGAATGTGCTCAATGTTGAGATCAGCTACACGAAGCTCAGACCAGCAGGGGCTACGACAAGATGGCCGCCCCCATCATTGAGGACACAGGCAGAAGCACTAACTGGTACCTTAGCTAAGGGGCAGAGAAGAGGAGTGCAGCACATGGCACAGCTCATGTGCCTCCCAGCCTGCCATGCTTCAGAAAGTAGCACACCAGCCAAGTAAGGTTATGTAGCACTTGTATTGATCTTTCATTTAACTGTCTTCATGCCTTTATTTCTTACTCATTTCTTTCCTTCCTCCCTTATTTTTTTTAACTTTCTTCCCTCTTACCCCTTTTTCTTTCCATTTTTCCTATTCATCCTCTTTATTTTGTTCCATTTTTTTCTTTCCTTTCTTCATTTTCCCCTGGCTCCCTTTCTTTTGTTCCTCCCCTCCTTCCCTCTCTTTTTTACATTTTTCCTCTCTTTGTTGCATTCTTGTCTTCTTTTTTCCTCTTTCTTTTCCACCTTCCTTCTCCCCTACTGCATTACTTCTCTTTCCTCCAATCTTTTTTTTTTGCTCCTTCGTTCCATTCCTTTTTTCTCTTACCTCCTCATTACCTCCACTCACATTTGTCCTTTACTTGCTTTCTATGTTTCCTTCCCTATTTTCGCTCCTTCCTTTACTTTTTCCCTTCCTTCCTTTTGACCTTCATGTTTTTCTTCCTTATTTCTTTCCTGTCTTTTTTTTTAATTCCTCTTTTCTGTATTTCTTTCTTTCCATTGTTCTTTATCCTTTTTTCTTCCTTTACTGCCTTACTTCATGTCTTTTCTTCCCTGCCTTGTCTATTTTCTTTCTTTCTGTCCTCCTTCTCACTTTCTTTCCCACTTCTTTCCTTTTTTTCTTCTTGCTTTCCTTCCTTTTTTTACCTCAGTCCTATCTCTTTTCTATGTTTTTTTCCCTTACTTTATTTTCTTTATTTGTTTTCCTTTTTTTCTCCTTTCCTTTTGTATTCTCTTTCTTTCATTCCTTCATTCTCTCTTCTTTCCTTCCTTGCATTTCTTTTCTACCTCCTCATCGTTCTTTCTTTTGTCTCTTTATTCCTTTCTTTCCTTCCTCCTCTCTTTATTACTTTTTGTATCCTTCCTTCTTTATTCTTTTTTACACTCCTTCTCGCTCTGTTTTCTTCTTTCTTTATTCCTTTCTCTCTCTCTCTCTCTCTCTCTCTCTCTCTGTCTCTTGCTCTCTCTATCCTGCCTCTGTTTGCTTAAAGCAGAAAAAAACCCAGACTGGGATTTTGACTTTCCCGGGTATTTTCTGTGCCGCTGTGTGAAACCCCTCCAATCACCCTGTGAAACTCACCTCTTTCCCGTCCAATGGTGCCTGCGTATTAAAAATGCACAGCAAACAGATCTCAGAGCCTGTGCATTAGAATGATGAAAGGTAAGTATCGGTGACCTTGGGGGTTTCACCCATAGCAAGGACCTATCACCAGAAGCTGTAGTATGTTAAATAGGCAGTGCAGGACTGGGAACAAAAAAAAACAATATTACTTAACTCTCAGTCAGCAGGCTTGATCTCTTGGCTGCAGCTCTTTAGTTTCAGAACAGTCAATTCTAATCACCTAATGAACCACCCGCTGCCCTGGAGCTGAGAATTCCTTACCTCACCCGGGATCCAGCGACATGAATGGATGGACAGAGAGGGGGGAGTCTATGCAGCAGATCCAAGATCCCCCTCCCTGCATTGCTGTGTCTATTTAGCAATATAAGGCAGTGGGGGGGGGGTGAAAGAATTGTGCCTAGGGCAGCATGAACCCTAAATACGGCCCTGCCTGTCCCATATAAATGTTACCACCGCTTTGTTTGGTCTGGAGCCTATATGACATAACATTGCTGGCTAATAGAATTAAATATGGTCATACTGGTGATGGAGCTTGATGACCACACGCTATCATCAGCTCCATCACCTATAGTTCCATTCTCAAACAGGAAACACCAAAAGCCTGAGACTGCGCATGCATACTGTGCAGTGGCTATTAGAAGCCTTTGGCTCTCATTGGAGGTGGACATCTTCAAAGGTGAGTAGAAGGGGGTGGGAAAAAAGTCTGTAGGTAGCTTACTTGACTCCCCACCCTTAGGGAATCTTTATTTTGGACAGAAGGATTTCTGACAATGGGCAGAATTACTTCCTCAGTCCACTAAAATGTGCTGCTCTCATGCCCCTTGTGACTGCGCCCAGCCAATGGAGTTTGTTGAACTGGCATACGAATAGTGCACACATGCATAACCACTTTGGTGGCCATGGAACACGGTGATGGAATGCAGAAGAAGGAATATTTTGCTTGTTTGGTCTAACTTTCAGTTTTTACTTTAAGTGGCATTCCAAATAAGGATACCCCTGAGGGGGTTAAATGGACCTAAGGTCAATTAAAGCCTGTGCATGTATTCAGGCTTTACCTTAGGCTGTAGGTCTGCTTTAAAGCCATACAACTGCCAAAGAAAAAAAGACTACTTACTTTTTGTCCCCAACAGTTTATCAGTACAGCACTCAGCAGTTGGATGCTGAATCCTAGCTTGTGCCACACCTTTCACAGCGCCAGCTGGCGCTCAAACTCAGGTCGGAATTGATGGTGTGTCAGGCTTGCGACCCGCCCTCCGTCACGATAGTGCTACCACACCCTCTCCATTCATTGCAATTTAGGGGGGTGGCAAAGCCTGACACGTCTCCTCTATTGTAGTGAATGGAGAGGGCGTGGCTACATCCCTGTGACAGATTAACAGGGGGTGCTGGAGTCGGTGCAATGTATGGAGTTCAGGCACAGGGCAACGCGGGAAGGGGCAGCTGTGGCACAGGTTTAGATTCAGCAATCAAGTGAGTTGCTGATCACTGGACTAACCTCAATCAGCTGCGGGGAAAAAAGGTAAGTACTCTTTTGTTTTGTTTTTTTGTTTGGCTGCTGAATGACTTTAAGAGCCAATCTCTTGTCTTTTTTTTCTAAAATGTTCTAGCAATTTCCAGCGAACATTGCGGATTAGCTATATGCCAAATTGGGGAAAATATTGACATTTAATTTACCATGGCTTTTTATTTCGGAGCCGTGTGTAAAAAAAATTTCCTTTTTTGATGTTTTTTCTTTTTTTTAGATTAATATTAGGTGCCTGCAGTAATCCGACATCAGGAGAGTGACCCACAGCGAATGGCAGAACATGTTGTGGTAAATCCTCCCTTAGCCGGTGGTTACTCTCTAATTACTCTTTAACCTCCAAGTGAATTGGCCTTCATAACGCACATAATCCCTTTGATGTTAAGCGTGCTATTGGAAGCCTTGCTTGATTTCATAATAGCAGGCGTAATCACAAACTTTCCCTACAGGAAGCTGATGAAAGTGTTACAAGTGTTAGAACTTGCATGTTCCGCGAACAAACATTTACAAAAGGGCTCTGTGCCAAAGAAGAAAAAAAAAATATTTCCACGCAACAGCATTTGTCTCGTGCCACCTGAAACGAATAGTTGGTGTTCATTTCGGATTAGTGTGCGTCTACTACAAATGCAAGTAAAAAAAAAACGGACTTGTTTTGTTTTGAACATTAATTCTAAATTTGCATGAGCTTTTTGTTTTGCCTTCGTATGAGTTTTTGATCCCACTGTGCGGCTAGAAATGAGGTGCTACTGGAGTTTGATTAACGTATGATAATGCGCCGTTTGGATATTAATTGGAATTTAAAATGTGTCTCGGTAGGATAGATTTTCAGAAATCATTTAAGCAGACCCTTTTATCGCAGACTCCCTGCCGGAAATAAAAGTTTAACTTTTGAGCTTAGAATCCTGAGGCAGGGAGGCAAGATAATAAAAATTGTAAATAGTGTTTATTACTGGGGTTGTTTCACGGAAGGTTATTTACCAAAGGTGCAGCTTTGTTGGGTTTTAGTACAATTTATAGCTGGCTGAAATTTAAATTGAGAAGCTTTCCATTTATTATTGTTTAAAGGGCATCTGTAGCTATTGGATTAATAAAGGATACTGACATTTATTTTCTCACCCAAACCCAATGTGGCCAAATCCTTAGATTCAAAATGAACCTACCGAGGAGATCTGGCCTCAATCTTCAGATGCACACCTATGGTCATGGTACCCAAGAGCTATGACCCTCCAACCAGCCATATCACATAGCTGGAGCGCACAGCTCACCAAATGCAAGGTCAATGCCCTTTAACACAATCAAAGGTGACTATTTGGTCCCTTTTTGTGATTCAGTTTGACATACCAATTGGTGGGCTGAACTTCACCCATCTTGCATCATGGTGTGTGAGATACACAATTTACTCTGAATCAGACATCTTAACTCTTTATCAGATGTTTCCAGCTGGTGGCACCCACGCTGCCAATGCGTGTCTCAGTGTGTCTCTACTGAAGTGCATTTATTAATAGCTGCAAGTGGAGGTGGATGAGCCTACAACCTGTGGGCAGTGGTGTTGCAGCCGTGACCACTCTGGAATTGCACCTGTGGGTGGTGGGTTGAGGAACATTGACAGTCCGTCAGTGAGAGGGGTGATCTGTGGTTTTCATACTATCCATGCTTGTGCGAGGGGGGGAATCTCTGACATGTCTTTCAGCCCAATACAGAACGCCATAAGGGGAGTACCTACACATGTGTTTTGCTGTCCTGTGTTGGGTAGCAGGCCCCTGGGACCATGCTCATCCTTTGTCTTCTGGGATCAGCCCTGATTTAAGGCCCCGGAACACAGCAGGTCTACCCACCTCTGCTCACTTCTACCTACTTTTGTCTTCCTCTGATTACCTCTGGCCATCTCCGCTTTCCTCCAATGCTCACCTCTGCCATTTTCTGCTTACATATGCTTACCTCTGCACTCCTCAGTTCAGATCAGCCCGTCTCCTGCTAACCTCTGCACTCCTCTGCATATATCTGCCCTCCTCTGCTCAAATCTGCCTCCCCGTGCACTTCTGTTTCCTCCTCCTCTCTGCACCTTTGCCCCATTCTGCCCACCTCTGGTCTCCGCATCTGCTCACCTTTGCCATCTTCTGCTCTCCTCTGCACTCTTCTGCCCACTTCAGACCATCCCCTCTTCACCTCTGCCTTCCTCTGCTCACCTCTGCCCTCTTCTTCTCACAATTACCCTCCCCAGCACATTTCTGCCCCTGCCTGCACTCCTCCTCTGCTCACTTCTATCATCTTCTGCTCACCTATGCTCACCTCTGCTCTCCTCTGTGCACCACTTTCCTTCTTAGCTTACTCGGCCCTCCTCTGCTCACATCTGCAGCACAGTGTAGGTCTCTTTAAAGTGGACCTTTCTGGGGAAATCTCTACTGGCTAATAGTTGGGACAGAAACTGAAGTGTTACTTTATGAAAAAAAGCTGAGAGCCCCTGCTCTAGACAATGAGCAGAACTACCCCTATTGACACATATGTGCCTAAGTTATCTTAAATCCATGCTGTGATGGACAGATTTGCTCATCATTACAGCCAAATAGACAATTTTTACACTTTTGCCGTGTCGCTTGCGGAATCACTTTATATTTGGCTTGCAGCCAAGCTGTCGGCAGTTATCTCTAGTTCCAATAGAATGTTTCCATAAACAAAATCTTGTATCCAGGCACCATGGAACTACAGTAGGCAGGCAATGGATATTATCAGTCGCTTTTATTATCATGCTGGCCGGCTTTGCCGCTGTACATATGTCATAACATTTCAAAAGGGAATTTTCACAGCTGAATAAAAGGATGGATGTTGCTGTTCTGATGTCTCTTTAAAGTGGACCAGAACTGGCTGATTCCCTTTTCCATGGGGCATTCCAAACACCCGCTCTGTGAAACTATGCACGGCCTGCCATGGCATCACTCACTTACCTTCTCGGCTGTGTGCGGCCACGCCCGCCGCTACTGAATGGCCGTGCATGGCCCCCCGCAGCTGAAGGATGCAAGCGACGCAGTGCGCCACCGATGTGGCTGGGATTCCATTCAGCTTCTCCAGCCATACATTAATTTGTGTAGCTGGAGAAGCTGATCGGACGAGAAGTGGTGAATTTGTTCTGCGAACACAGTGGGGCGCCCTAAACTGGAGTACCCCAGTGTTCTTTTTACACCTAGTAGGAAAATGTACAGCTTACTAAAAAAAAGAATACAGCACAAGGTGCAAAAAAGTGTGCTACCCTAGTTTAAGGAGTAAAAACATCTATTCCCTTTCAATTCCCTCAATTATGACTTTGGAGTTGATTTAGTACCAGGTGTAAAAAAAACCTTCTATTTTATTTTTCCATGAAAGTGCACTTTTAAACACTTTTTGAAACTGATTCAACTTTTCTGATAGAAAAGCTACATCACAGAGCTTGTTCTTGTTCTCTACTTTGGTATTTCCCTCGTGGCATGGGCAGACAGGTGTGGTTGTGGTTGCCTACACCACTCCAGAACGACCATCCAGCCAGTATGAAATGTTTGGAAAACTCTCCAAAAGAATTTGTAGATATGAACCTGGTCTTCCCATCTGTATTGCTTCACCCACGTTCATGAATTGCTTTTTTCAGTTGAGGATCTCAAATCTAAATGAAACACGGTAATTTAGTCATTTCCATATAAATAAGAAAGTCTCAGCTTGCTGTCATTGTCTGTATGAGTGGAAAAAAAAACTCACCTAAAATGCCAGATCTCCTCTCCAGCCCGCCTGGAAGGTGTAATTTTGGGGTTTGTGACTTGAAAGCTGTAATGACAGGCTTAAAAGATCATGTAAAGGGCTGACGTTGACAACAAAATGATTGCAGCTGGCCGAAAGTAAATGCCTGAAAAAATTAACTCGGGTCATGTTACGCATGGTCTTATGTACTGATAAAGGGATTATGGCGTGCACACCATTTCTCTGCTTATTTTTAGTACATCTTTGCCTGCAAGTTGTCATTTACATTTGTATTTTGGGACCAGTGTCAGCACGTTTAATTGACCTGCTAACACAATAGTTTAACCAGGTACTTAAAAACTATTATTATTAATGGGAGTTAAACTATCAGTGCTCCCATTGGAAGGGAGGGCAATTTGGGTTTATAAAGCTTAATAAGAAAACTCTAGGATGTTTTACAGGTGTAGAAAGCTCCAACACAAATAAACAACATAACATAAAATTATCTTGACATCTTCACTGCTTTGCAATGGTTTCTGTCAACCAATTGCAATAAAATTTGCAGCATCGTGGTAAGCTCTGCTACATCTTTCATTGAAAGAGAGGGAGATGGTGACTAGATACCACTGTGTATATGTTTCTGTGTATACACTCTCCCGCGAATTGGCAAAGGTCTCTAAGGAGGTAGAAAATATCTCATGAGAGCTTTTAATGACCTTTGGCGAATTAAGCTTTAGAAGCATTACCACATCACAGACAAAAAGCAAAAATGGACCCCTGAAGTGCGTTTCCCATCCCTGTCTTCGAGAGCCACCAACAGGCCAAGTTTTGTGGACCTCCACATGGCCAGTTCTATGGCACTCTCAAATCACTAACTACTTCATCTGTGCATCTGTGTGGGAATCTGCAAAATATTACCTGTTGGTAGCTATCAAGGAGATTGTAGGGGAACACTAATGTAAGGGATGTTAAAGAAGCTCTGTTATAAAAGTGTCCAAAAAACATGCAAGACAGTGGGGAGTTACAGCTACACATCAACTTAAACAAATATCACTAGGCTTTGTTTTTTTTTCCCAGTGGGTGGGAATGAACTCCAAGGTCGAAAAGGTTTTTGAAGGTACCATTCCAGTTTTACAGGGGAGAACTGATTACCTTTAGATGCTCATCTCCTGATTCAGCTTATGGGGTAATACTAGCCTAAACAACTTTATCTTCTGCACAAACGATTGCATGATAGGTATCTGCGTACATCAGAAGAAATACAATAGTACCAGGCTAAGTAAGTCACAGGCACAGGAGACACAGCGGTGAGCGGTTATTTTTGTATTGCTAATATTGTGTTGCTAATGTTTTTAATATTCAATTAAAACTGGATTGGGAAATTTGGGTAACTAGAGAAACATCTTTAGGAAAAATAAAGAAAGACCAGTTGTTTTGCATTATTAATACAGTTATACCATGACATACATGGATAAGAACCTTCATAGACCTTCCCATAACAGTCTTTAGAAAAGAATCATAAAGAATGGAGCACATAGTACAAGAGGTGTTCATTAAATGATCTACCTTTCCTGCAGTGATTGTATGCCCTGCAGCATCAAGCAGAAGGCTTCTTGCCGCTGTAGGAACCCTGTTACTGCCCCTCTGATTGCATTATCTTCAGGCATTTTCTTTAGCTTACAAAAGAGAATGTCATCACTGGAAGTCACTGGACTGTAGTTAGGAGGGTTAAGCTCCATGAAGCTGCATTTCCTTATAGCAGCTTGTGATTTGTGAGATTGGCGAGCAGGCACATTTTCGTGAAGTCGCAACGTACCTGCTGATAACTTCAACAAGTTTTTCCCTTTGATTGCTTTATGTAATGCCTTCATTTTCAAAGCATAAGTGTTTCTGGTAATGGCCATGCTATGACCTTTCCAGCTGACTGCTGCACACAAGATTTCTTTTGAGTTGGTGACACCTTGTGCTTTCATTACATGGACTCTTGTTTGGTCTCAGGATCATGTTGGTTGACCCGAAAATCAAGAATAGAAGTTTCCTGGATTTTCTCTAAGCATGTCTGAATTCTCTTGGGTACATTTTTGACAAGATATTTTTTGCTCAGGTGTCAATATTCATTGCACCCACTGGGAACTGAACTTCATTATCAAAACATCATGAATACTGGAAACCCTGCCAAGTGAAATGCCCATTCATGAGCTATAGTATAACACTCACCCAACAATCTGGAAAATGATTTAGCTTTACTGGATAGATGGTCAAAACTGTGGAAACTAGAGTTTAATGTCTCTAAATGTAAAATCATGCACTTGGGTAGAAGGAATCTCTGCTCTGAGTACCGTATGGGCAGTACTGTGTTAGCCAGGACCTCGGAGGAGAGAGATTTAGGGGTACTGATTACTGATAGCTGCAAGATGAGTGGACAGTGTAGCCAGGCAGTGGGAAAAGCAAGCAGGATGCTCGGCTGCATAGCTCGAGGCATCACCAGTAGGAAGAGGGAGATTGTGATGCCGCTGTATAGAGCCCTGGTGAGGTCACAGCTAGAATACTGTGTGCAGTTCTGGAGACCTTACCTGCAAAAAGACATTACTCAAATAGATTGGGTCCAAAGGCGGGCAACAAAAATGGGATTTAAACTTAAATCAGGAGAGACTTAAAGAACTTAATTTGTACAGTCTGGAGAAAACAAAGGAGAGGGGGGACATGATTGAGACCTTTAAATATGTGAAAGGATTGAATAAGGTTCAGGAGGGAAGTGTTTTTAAGAAGAAACTTAATGATAGAACAAGGGGGCACAACCTGAAGCTAGTCGGGGGGAAGATCAGGAGCAATGTTAGAAAATATTAGTTGAAAAATCAACAGTCACTGAATTTAAACATGCCATCTATCCTAAGATAAAGAGAACATACAGTAACATAAGGGCAGACTAGATGGACTGTATGGTCTCCTTCTGCCGTCAACCTTCTATGTTTCTATGCAATCTTTCAAAATCACGACCCCCAAAATCACGACATTTCCTCTGAAGATGTTTCAACAGGTCACCCTGAACGGGTGTCATATTCAGTTGGTTTTCTTACCACAACTAATCTTGGTAATAGGAAGGTGCATCATCACCATATACAGCAATCATTTTATGGGTTTAAGATCCTTTAGTTCCTTTGTGATGAATTCAATCATGGGATGAAGCTCCAAATCCCTGGCTTTCTTTGTAGAGTCGCAGTGTACTGCACTTGCCATACTATCACTTCCAAAGCTTTGCATGCATGCCTCTCATATGTTTATTCGCTTTAATATTGAGCATACAAGGTGGGCAACATCTTCAAGATACATTTTTCCATATTTTATTTTATCAGTTTTATATAATTTCATTTATATTTCATTTTATTATTATAAAATGTCTCAATTTTTAAAAAAATATATACTGTAGATATTTTATCGCCGCACAATGTCTTTTGTATGTTAGTGTACAGAGCAACAATATTGTTTCAGAGTTTGTGGCATCACATTATTGTCACTGAAGGTCATGCAGATTTGTATCGGAAGGTGAACTAAATGTATTATTTTTAAGCCATAAAGAAAAAAGGATGTGGAACATTCATACACTGTATAAATACATGAACACAAGAGCTAAGAAACATTTAAAAGGACAAGATCAGACACAACAAACCTACACAACTATCCTTGTGACACAATAACAGGAGTGAGCGGTGACCTGAGGGTAATGGCTTTGAGGATTAATAACATCTGCAGGATGAAAGGACTCAGACATGTCTGGATTGGGTGAGACTTTTTGACAAATTATTAGACCAATTTGGTTAAATAAACAACAATAACATTTTACATTGCTCTTGTTTTGTCATTTTTAATTATTTTAATAGCACGAAAACGACATTACTAACATCACGTTTTAAAGTAGCTTTGAAATAAGCTTTGAAGTCATAGTTTGGAACAACAACAAAAAATAAAATACTTCAACCATAATTGTCAAATGCTGCCACTGTCATCCCCATGTTATGTCAGAGTACACACTTGGAAAGGTTTTGCATGTGAGCAATGGCCACTTTAATTTATGGCTTAGGATAGCTCGATCCATGTTCCTAGTCACTCATCGGCTCCCTAGCCAGTACCACTTCAGCCCTGCCCAAATAAACATCTCCACTACATAAGACAAACAAATGTCGAGGAATACAATAAGCATTTTTGATCCTGTGTGGTCTTTCACTATGTTACCACCTTTGTATTATTTCTGAAAGATATCACAGTGTGACATCTGGCTTTGTGCTTAACAGTTCCCAGCTTGACATATAGAGACATGCACTTTGCAAAAATTTTTGAATGGTACAACAATGACTTCAAAGAGTGGCTTTATAAATTGTCCATCTGCAGGCTAAGGATCGCTGTGATGGACTAAAAGGAATTTACAACAAGCAAATCTCCCCTTCTAGGTTGCTGCACATCGTCATTTTATATTGTACTGCATGTCCTGTAAACAGTATGAATTTTATGTGTGTGATATCAATGTTGGTCATTTCACTGCCCATTCTCATTAATGTATCCATTTGTTCATTGGCATTTTATAATATTTTATTATTGTTGCTTTTATCTTTATTCTGTCACTTTAAAGTGAACTAACATCCAGACTTAAAAAGGTCTGGCATAAACCATCCTCTAGGGGGCAACTTAAATCAGGAATTGCTTGAATCCATGCAGCTAATGGTACCCCCTGCCCTAAGCTTTATCTCCAATGTTCTTCCCCACTGCTCAACCAATGTGCTCCCTAGATGAGGGTATAGCTCTGCGGGGGCAGATTATGGGCAGAGGTGGACATGGTCACTCTTAAAGCAATGCTACTGAAGTATTGTCGGAATAGGTAATATGGCAGGGGTACCTCACAGCCTGCTCAAACTAAACATAGAGAAAACAGTTTGTTGTCTTCCAACCACCCAATTCTGCTCCAGTCTCCAACTAAACAATGATCTCAAATTTACTGCAGCACGTCAAGTTTTTCCTTTGTGTTATACTGGATCCCCTCATTTCCACCTCACATTCAGTCTCAAGTCACCTCCTGTCATCTCCAACTAAAACATATCTCTTTCTCTCACCTGACACCATTATAACTCTTGCATGCCCTAGGCACATCCCAATTAGACTTCTGCAACATTCTCCTTTGTGGTCTACAAGCAAACACATTGGCCCCCTACATTCTATTCTGAATTTTGCTGCTCCCAGCATTCACTTCTCCTTTTTCTTTTCCGTTGTTGCTCTTCTCTGTTAGTCTCTCGGCTTGCTGCCAGTACCATAAACTCAATCCAAGTTCTTTCCGACATTTCATCACTTGTTCAAGAATACAAGCCTACAAACACATTGTCTGTTCTGCCCAGGACCTCCACCTGTCCTCAACCCTGATCACCTACTTTAACTCCCATCTTCAAGACTTCATATGTGCTGCTCCGCTCCTCTGAAATGTTCTCCTCCACAAATTTGCCACTCTTCAACCCTCCAATATTTCAATAGGGCTCTCAGATCTGACCACCTTAAAAAAGCCTATCATCCAGTTTCGACAAACCACAATCTCGACTTGAAAATACTTGCCACCATGCTTAGGACACACTACTTGCAAAGGAAAAGTCCTCACTTCTATTGTACTTCAGTATCAATATATATTTGCTGTTACATCAGGCCCATAATACCCTGTGTAATATGAATATATATATATATATATATATATATATATATATATATATATATAAATATATTGTGTCATATGTGATTTCTACTTGTCTCTCCCTAGATATGATTCTAATGCTATAGCGTTGAACAGCCAAAACATGGGCTAGGTTGTCTTGGCATAGAGGGGGGTTACAGTGAAGCCATGTATAGGGGAATGGGTTGGGGGTGACTCGGGATGAGAGTGGAGTGGGTATTAGAAGTAGTGGCGCACTGGCAGGACAAAGGGAATTCTGGTATATGCTTTGGTATATATGGGAGGCTAGTTGTCCCAAGCAGCCCACTGGCTCACCCTATGGCCAATCCACCCCTGGTTTCAGATACCCTATGACCAAGGTGTTGGTTCTAGTGGACATTTAAAATCATTTGCTATAGACTCTGCCTAACTTTCTTCTCCATTTAAAACTGAAAACTTTTACTATATATATATATATGTCAAGCTATAGCTTTGTCTACCGTGAAATATCTGGTTTAAATGTAGGTTAGACATCTAGGTTTTTAGGATTCTTTTGAAGCATGCTCAGCCCTATGTTTAAGCTGTGCCTTGCTGTACATCTTGTCCTTGTCCAGATTCTGTGCATTTTATGGAGGCCTACATCTCACCACCCCACTCCTTTCACACACAGAGAGCTTGCGGCAGAGTTTGATCAGCAGGATTGTGCCCTTAGCTGAATGCTTTGAAATCAGTGTTGTCCATTGATCTCTGTGACTGAGCAGACAACAGACCCTGTTCTGTTCAGCTTGACGCCATACTTTTGTTAAAAAGATAAACTAAAACTAGTTCTTGCTCAGTATTCCACCATAGCCAGTTGGCCGTGTTTCACTGCCAGTGATGACAATTAGCCTCTTAAACAATAAATACAAATATTAATGCCAAAACATAGGCTATAAAATCCCAGCAGCACTCATGTTGCCCTTGGTTGCCTGCTCTAAAAAATTGGTCTTTAGATCAGTAAATATTTAATATGTCCCTAGAATAATAATGACCTGCTTTACAAACACACTGTGACATTTTATAAGGTGCAAGACTCACCATGATATGCACAGTATAAGAAAATATGCTTGTTTTTTGGTTCAACAGAATATACATTGTAGTGGTGGATAGTGTGGCTAAGTAGCAACAAAAAAAGGTTAAAAAGTGTCTACATAGGCTACACCAGGGTGTGCCGATACTGCAGAAACATTTTTATTACTATTCGCGCAAATGGCATAGCCTGGACCACACAACACATGCCAATATGATGGAAAAACATACTTATCAGTTAAACAAAATTATATTAAAGCACACAAACTATAATGTGACAATCATAACTGTCGTAAAACCTATTTACAGAAAAGCTTTAAAAAAATCAAAACACTCAAATGCACATATGTGCTTCTGTCTTGTCCCTAATGCCCAAAAAAGCTCAAGACTTGATAAAATAACAAGCTGTGTAATGTGCATTCATGCTGCCATACTCTTAGGATTCAGTAAATGCAAGGTTGATGTGCTGATTCAGCGCTTGCTGGCACAGCCTGGCATATTACATTACCATATATTGCATGGTAAATCAGGCCATAAGTATGTTTTGAGTTAGTAAAGCTACTTATTTTTTCAAACAGATGCCCATTAAATACCCAATTTTGAGGTTGGGTGGGTTACTGGGCAGCTGGATCACAACATATTCTCTGTCATCCCAAGTGATGGCAGCGCGCAACCCAGCTCCTTGACCATGGTGATGTATCCCTTTTGTGATAGAGCCAGGCAAAGAGCCCACTGATAGCGCTACTGCTCCAGGATGTGACCCTACCTCAAGCCAGAATGGTGCAGGCTCCGTTGCAGACATAATGCACCACCTGATAAACCATGCTTCTCCCACCACCATTGTGCCAGATGCAGAGCATGATGTTGTAGTATAGTAATGTAAATGCAGATGACAAATGGATTTTGGGGAGAGCTCTTTGTTATAGCCAGGCAAGGAGCCCACTGATAGCACTAGTGCTCCAGGATGTGACCCTACCTCAAGTCAGAATGGTGCAGGCTCCGTTGCAGACATAATGCACCACCTGATAAACCATGCTTCTCCCACCACCATTGTGCCAGATGCAGAGCATGATGTTGTAGTATAGTAGTGTAAATGCAGAGGACAAATGGATTTTGGGGAGAGCTCTTTGTTATAGCCAGGCAAGGAGCCCACTGATAGCACTAGTGTTCCAGGACGTGACTCTACCTCAAGTCAAAATGGTGCAGTCACCTTTGCAGACAGGATGCATCACCTGATTATCCATGTTCTCTCACCACGATTAAGCAAGATGCAGAGCATGAAGTTGTAGTATAGTAGTGTAAATGCAGATGACACATGGATTTTGGGGGAGAGCTCATTTTTCCATGCATGCTTTCTCACTCTGGCTGATGCAAGTTCCCTTTTCCCTGTGTCTGCTCCTCCATTGCCATACGTCCTTGTTGCCAGACAGAACATAAATAATAAAAACACCACACTTGTGAAAACTTGGTTGACAGCTAAGATTCCTCGGCCATTCAGTTGCTGGAGCTTCTAGGGATCCAGGGTGTAGGTGGCGGGAATCAATGTATTGCCACTGATTATAGGTGAAAATATTAGTTTTTTATAGAGAGGTTTGGAAAAATATTATCTTTCCCTCTAAACTGATGAATTAGCCCTTCTATTTCCATAGCATGTATCTGCATTAAATTAGTCTTTGTATTCCTAATCATTGTGAGTTATATCAGCTCAGCAATTCACAAGTACTGCAGGTTATCTATAATGTGTTTGGAGGACAAGACTAAAACGTGCAGTGCAAATCTCATTACAGTTATGGATTTGGATGCCTATGAAGAAGCCGGATATGTAATATAATCCCTATTTTTGATAAATGCCTATTTGTGGCACAGGTTCATGCTTGGCTTTGGAATCTCCCTGATGGTGCATCTATATTAAAAACACTGTTTATTTTAAGTTTACCAATGTAATGTTGCTGTTGCTCTCATTTTCTCCAGTGACATCGATGTGTTGCTTTCATGTCATTGAATGACAGCTTATGAAAACAAATGTTTTCTTCAGTTCGACCTGCAGAACGCCATTGCCTTGGCCAATAACAAGATTGCGTTGGCTCCTACTCATTTTTTAGACAGGGTTATTGATCACTGTATCAGTGACATTTTCAATCATGTGTTATTGTCCTGTGGCTGTGTGATGTATGGCAGCGGAAGCTCGCAGAGCCCAGAAATATATATGTCTTGTCCCCGACACTTCCCTGCAAAGTTTCAGCATAGTCATTCATTTTAAAGGAGCTTATTGAATATACTGCCAAGCTCTTTACTGAGGGGATCTGTGACCGCAAACAAAGGGAATTGTTATGAACTCATTTGTTTAGTTATTATAGGTTTAAAATGTATACAGCATTAGCTAGGGAAGCTTTGTGCCCAGTCTTTAGGTAATGCCCCCGAGGTCCTGAGTATGTTTCTGTTTTATTTTTTATGCTGTCTGGCCAATTTTCCTGCATGTTGGTTTGGTACGCACTGAGGTGTCGATTCTGAACCATTTGTATAAAGCTCACCTTAGGTGAAAAATAAAATAAAAGTGATCTTTTTACACCTAGTTTTGAATCACAATTGATTTAAAGTCATTTAGCTGCCTTTTGTCCTGAGCAGTTGATCATTGCTAGTCTGGTGATAACCTGGTCGCTGGATTTGATCTGTGTTGAGGACACAGCCTGCGATTCGGCTTTGTTCTGGGCTGATCAAACTTTTTTCAGTGGCACTTCTGTTCCCAGACCACACTTCCTGCATCAGTCACATGCCCCCTCACTACAATGGAGGGGAGTGTGTCAGGCCTTGGTCCACTACCTCCATTGCAATTTATGAAGAGGGCATGGCAGCACGCCTTTGATCTATGGTCACAATCCCGACCTGATATCAAACCCGTCTAAATCGTCAAGCCTTGAACAAGGTTGGGTGGGGCCTCGGATCCTGTGATCAGGTGAGTTACTGATCACCACACTAACATTCAGCTGCGTGGGACAAAAAGTAAGTACCTTTTTGTTTTTTTAATAGGCTGCTGAATCACTTTAACTCTTGGTGTAAAAAGTCCACTACATTGTTGGGGAGTAAAAGGATCAGTTACTTAAGCGTCCTCTGTTGGTTCTCCTGGGTTCCGGCGTCCCTCCTGGTCCAGTGGGTGCCGTTCTGCTGGTGGCAAGGAACTGCTAATGTAACTGCCCTGTCAGTATTTGTAGTAAGGGAGGACACAGGTCCCCCCTCCTCCTCCCTTGGTGTCCTGTCAAGCTAATCCTAGCCCACTAGGACACAGAGGCGTTTATACCCCTAAAAAAGGAACCTCTGTGGAGTTCACTCCATGTGATTAATTTCCCGAGAACCCCTTCCATTGCCTCCCCTCCAGTGGTGTCATTAGTCACATGAGGGGAATCCACAGAGGAAGGAGGAGCCCTTTGTCCCAACTCACTAAAGATACTGGCGGGAGCCCCTGATCCAGTTGAACTGTTGAGAGGACACCATCTGGCTGCGGTCAGGTAAATTAAAATCTACAATGGTGCGTTTTTTTTAATCTAATTAAAAAAAATTATTTTTTAACTTTTGTTAGTACAAAGGTCCTCCATGATAGTTCACACTTTGTCTGGCAGCCAGAGCTATTGTATCTGCTATTAACCAGATAATAGGGCCGGAGGGCTTCCAAACCGTATTTCCCCGCTCCGGCTCAGCGCTATTGGTAAATCCATTTAAGCCTATGTTCAGTCATTTACTTGCCTTTAATTTTGAGAGAACAGCTGCTCCTTTAATAAAAAGCTCTTTCTTAGCTATCAAATGTCTATTTCCCTCCATCTCTAAGACATGCTTTAAACATTACAATAAACAAAAAAGAAGACGTACCCAAATGTTCCGTGCGATTGTTAACAGGATTGATGCAGTACATGTATATTTATGCTCATAACAGCTTTTCTTCGTGTTATTTATGCATCTCATTATTTCGCTCATACTTCATGTTTATTCTGCCAGTATTTAAATGCAATCACAGTTGCGTTGTTTTTGGACATCATGCCAGCTTCATCGCTCATCTTTTATTAAACAAAGTTTATTTGAAATATTAGAATGTCATTGGAAGCAGCAAAGCATAGCAGTAACCTTCAAAGGCCTCCCTTCCATTGTGGCTTCCCGAGCTTCTTCCGTCCCTGCACCCGGCGTAGGTGGCAGCGTGCGCTCGCGCGCGCGTGTGTGTGTGTGTGTGTGTGTGTGTGTGTGTTGCCGCTGTTGATCGTGTTATAGTCTTTCTTTCAGAACCATTCTTTAGAGTTTCCAAAGTTTCTTAAGAAGGTAGAATATATTGTGTATCCTCCACCATTGTGTCACAAATGGCGATATAGTCTGAAGAGAAAATAAAAGAAGGCTTGTTGTTATGAAATTATTTTTTATTGTCTGCATAGTTGATTTCTGTAGAAGAGGAACTGCTGTCACTTTGTTCTTTGTAATCTAATTTATTATTTTCATACTGTATTTGTGTATTGCGACCTCAGTTGCCATAGAGCTCTGGAGACAATACAGAGGAAAGCTGTTTTCCTAGCACGCAATATAAATGCAGATTATCCTTTAGTGTCTAACCGCAAGCGCAACTTTTTTGCTACTGCTGTAAATTTAGATTTGGGGACCCCAGGATGATTTTGGACCTGAATTTGTATTGCATTGCCTTTCATGTGCAATATTTTGTTTGCTATTTACAGACGCCAACCTGATCCATCCCTGCAGGGTGATTTAGTTCTGCGCTTGGCACTGATCATGTTCCTGAACACATCTGAACACATCTGGGTTCAGACAAACAACTGGGTTGAATAGGAGTTCTAATTATCTAAGTCTAGATGTGTTGCGATAAATGGTCATTGTGAGGTGCAGGGTTAACAAATGCTGCCACATCATTTTTTTAAATCTAAGTTTTAATACAAAATAAATAAATAAACTTCCTCACCACTATTTTTCCTAATACTGACAGCATGGGGGCATCCTGTCTGATATGCCTCAGTCTGCAGGGTGGCACAGCAAGCCTGATCCTGGGCATACCAATAATCATCTCTTCCACGTTCCCGTGAGCACATGACCGTGAATCGTAATGAGCACACCAGTCCTGAATGGTTTTTGGTGGCAGCTCATTCATCTGCTATTAGTGGAAGTTTAAAACATAACTTTTAATAATTTTAAAAGGATATATCCCAAATGTCAAGTAACAGGTAGATGTAAAAACTAAATGAAACTATGACGCATTTCAGATCTCAGATCCTTTATTGTGTAATACTTGATACAATGAAGAATCCTGTGTTGCTAATTGGGTTTAATGCTGCTTTAAGTTCAGCCAGCTTCACAGCTGGAATAGAAAGAGGCCTACTAGGTGCTCCAAGATAGACCAGGAGAAAATCAGGCCGCCTTTTAGTTGTGAGTAGATGCAGGAGTAAATGTATGTGCTGACAATGATTCAATATCATGCCTTCAGGTGGGACAAGTGAGTTTGGAGAGTTTCTTTTAGATTGTGCAAGGCTGTTGGTCTCATTTAGGTATCAAAAGAAGACCTGCAGGCATTTGACTTATATACATAACGTTGAAGATTTGAGCTATCCTCTCTGAGCAGCGTGTTTTGGGGGAACTGTCATTATAACGATGCTCCTAATTACAGTTAGGGGTAATTCAATAATATTTATAAAGGCGGTACATAGCAGCACATAATAGGGTATTTATTAGCCATCCAAGCCTTCTCCTTAAATACCTACCCCATAGAGTACTGTAGCAAACTCCTCCAACTTAATTCGAAATTCCCAAATTATTCTCTTTAGTAAGATGCAGTTTGTTGTGTGTTTTCTTTCTCTAACTGGTACAATACAACTTGATTTCTAGAGGTCACAGTCACACTAGTACTTTAATGATGACACCGAAGCCTCAATCTTCCTTCTCAGGTTCTGAGTAGTTGCCCCTGGCCTAATTTCTGTTTCTGGTTCCCCCCAACTACTTCTGGATGCCTACCTCTCTGTTCTCCTGCACACAGGTCTTCTTTTTGCATAAGGTTTACATGGATACTCTACTTTCAGAGCTTTCCAGAACCCTTTAAGATTCTAGACACAAGCTTGACTAATTAATTACTGTGGTTTCAAACTTTACCTACATCAAGTGATTCACATTATGATTATTTTTTTTTATAAAGCATCATCATAGTCTGTGACACTGTACTCCCTATAGTCTAATGCAGTAGTTATGTACTTCCCTTAGGCTAATGGCTCATTTCCATGGAACAATTTGCATATGAAAAATTGCTAAAACGACCACAATCAGACGAGAATGGATCCTTGGGATCGAGCAATGAATGAGAATTTGTTAATAGGTTGAGTGTTGTATAGCTTTGGCTAAAAATTTCTTGTTTGTCACATGAGCACTGAGATGTAGAAGCAAAAAAATGAATACAAATAGGACGTGGAGTGCACAACACGAGCGATCGCTCTAACGAACTATTAGCAGACCAATCTTCTGAGTGATTTGCTGAATACATAGTTTGTTCACTTGCTGAAAGAACAGTCAATATATCTGTTTATGAAAATGAGCCCGATCTCTTTAAATGCAAAGCTGCTACAAAAGGTTAAAAATAATGTATTTTCATTTTTGTTGTGTTTCTTATGCTCTAAATTGCTGTTTTGTGAGCCTGTAACAAAGTTTTAGGTGATGGACACCCCCAAAAGTGATACTCGAGGTAATTCGAAAATAGAAAGAGCCATGGGATAAAAGTTTTGGAAATCTGGTATTTCTATTGTATGCCTAGGGAAGACTGGCTGGTGATTGTAAAGTAATTGCTGTCAGATATTTTGTTACATTATCATGTAACATTACAGCACTTAAGAAATAAATATAATAAGAAATTAATAAGAAAATCTTTAACCCTGAGGGTGGTGAAGAGTAACTGTAAATTTACTCATTCCAAATACAAATGCAACATGATGCAAAGTCACTTTAAACCATTTCTGTATGGTTTAAACTAGACTTCTACTTAATTAGACAGCAGGGCGCATCCTGAAATTGTATACCACTTTTTGAATGGGCGCTTAAAGTGGACCAAAACCCAGGATAGTCAAAAGTTTTGACTATCCTGGATTTTGGTCCTTTCCCCGGGGGCACCCTGATCAGGGGTGCCTCGCTGTGTAAAACCCCCCAGGACGCCCGAACGGACTCACCTCTTCCTGGTCGCACGGCGCGTCTAAGAGCAGCGCTCTGACAGCCGCATCCTCCGCCTCCGTCTAACAGGGAGCATGCCCGCGCGGGCCTTTCACAAAATCCTGGCGCGGGCATGCGCACTGCTAGAGAGAAGCGAAGGATGCGGCCGCCAGAGCCGCTGCTCTTAGGCGCGCCGTGCGACCAGGAAGAGGTGAGTTGGCTGCGGCTATCTGGGAGGGTTTCACACAGTGGGGCACCACGGATCGGGGTGCCCGTGGGGAAAGGACCAAAACCCAGGATAGTCAAAATCCTGGGTTTTGGTGCACTTTAAGCTGGAAGCTGGAAGAATGGGGGCTGTTTATGCTTAGCACTACTGTGTTCCACACCCCACGTGACTGCAAGCAGCCTAATAAGCCTGATAGACTGTCTAAAGCAATTTGTGGGGGGATCCTGACACTGGTTATTATCCACAGCACAGTTACCCACAGCAACTTGCTACCTGAAGAGAAAGTCCGGTCATTTTTTAACTATACTTCCTCTTTAGCCTAACTTGGCGATTCACTAACATATGGCAAGTGTTTGCCACCCTGTTTGGTCAGCACAATGTCTAATATAGTGTGCATTGATCTTTATAGTTAATACCCAATGGAGGTGGTAGTTATGTCACATGCACAGGATTAAAAAAAAATGTGCACTTGAGTGTTAAAGTAAAGAGTAGGGATGAGTGAACCCCCAAAGTCTGGGTCTGGCAAGTTCGGCCGAGCTCTGAATAAATGTTTGGGGACCCGAACCCGGTCCCCATTGAGTTCAATGGAGATCTGAACCTTGAAGGGTGGCTGTGGTGGGGCGCAGAGTGTGCAGCAGGAAGTGCTGTTGTAACGCACTTGGGTCCTGCAATCCTTTGGCTGGTCAGTGGTGGCAGCATTTAAACCTGGGTACAGAAAGATGTCCGCCGGCTCTCATGAGTTAGGACACTTCTAGTTCCAGCTGGAAGTTCTTCCTGCACTTCCTGCTGCTGCACTCCCTGCTCAACAGCCCATCCACCAGCTTTTTCGTTTTGGGGGTTTCCAAACTCAAACATGGACTTCTGGCTGAAATCCTTGTTCAGGTTTGGGAACCTGACCTTACTAAGCTTGGTATAAACCAAAACTTTGCGGTTCAGGTTGGCCCATTACTGGTAGAGCCAGAGAGCCAGTGAATGCCAGGAGGTCCCAGCAGCTTAGCTACCTTAATGTTGTCCCTTCTTGGCACACAGCAAAGGCTGCCAGTCTGAAAATTAAGGTAAGCAGACATGGCGTGTTTAACAAAAGAAAAGGAAGAATAGATGCCCGTTAAGCTTTAGATTGCAAATTTTTGTGTCCACCCTAAGTTAACTTTTAATTTTAAAAAATTTCTTGTGCCTTTCATTTTAATTAACACAAAGAACTTTCAAAATTCCTGTGCCTTCAAGCTAACTTTAATTTTGTAGGTCGATCCTTCATTATAATGATGCTGTTTGGTCAGCAGAATCTGTCATAATACTTAATAGTCAAATTATCCAAGCCGCTCTTTTGAAGTGGCAGCTTGAGATGGGAGAGACTGTTTGACTGACACGCATTCTTATACACACAGACTGCTGCAAAATGGATTTTGCTGAAGATGATTTACATGTCTCTGGACCTGGACACTGCAATGGTTTTATTTTTCATCAAGCTGCTTCAATATGTACATGAGCTATATGTACTGTATATCGACACAATGTGCCCGTGTTGCTGTGATAAAATACTGTAGCACATGGCAATGTTTTTCTGGGATCAGAACGGCTTTATATGTTGCTTGGAGCAAAGTCCGTGGTTTATTAGTTATCCATTTTATGTGCCGTGGGAAAGAATACAGTGTCACGTTTTCTTCTTTAGACATACTACTGAAACCGTTTTTAAAATATCAGCAGTTGTCTCTTCACTGTTCAGATTTCAGTACTGCAAATGTCCAACTTCAGAAATGTTAGTTATTATTTATTTTTTATAAAATAGGAAGGGTGAATGGTTGTTGATGCTTTCTGTGACGAAGATTTAGCTTGACCTGTTTCTTCATCATAAATAAAGCATTCATGTAACAGAAAAGTGTCCTTAACAAGGAACTATAGACAATTCCTGTGTGTGGCACAACATATTTAGAGCTTATTACCTGTGATTATGTAACCAACGCAAACTCTTCAGGCTGGATGTGCAAGCCCACTTGGAAATTTAGATTAGTCACCAGCAGTCATGTGACCGACTGCCATTTTGTGCCATACACAATGAATGAGGAAGTGGTGACTTGCCTATTGTTCTTCTTTAAGACAGGTATCACGCTCTAAATATGATGTTCTTATGTAAGTGGCTTCCTTTTGTACCAATGGCACCCATGGATCTCTATTAAACAAATGGAGAAATTGAAGATTAAAGCTTGGATTAATTGTCCGCCCAAAAGTCCAAAAACCACTGTGCTCATTAAAATTACCCATTACACCATCTGCCTGTTTTTTGTTTCATTATCTTGCTTGTAGCTGACATTTTCGACCTAGTTTGCTGACTCTTTCTCTCCCTTCCCCTGGCCATAATCAATGATTTGGGTCACTAGCCTTGAAAGATGGACAGCCCCCTCTCATCACCTAAATGGCTGCTCAGTGCCTCCCCTCTAGTCCCAGCCTTAGCCACTCCTCCTCTCTCCCAGTATGCCCTCCGGCCCACAGCTTGTTCATAATGGGCTGTGCACGTTCACAGCCTGAGGTCACGCAGGGAGTAAGCGAGGGTGGGTATGGCTGGGGCTAGAGAAAGTGGGCTGAGGGTCAGCAAACTTTAGAAATAACAGAAGCTAAACCTGGTGGTCAGTGTGACAGATAAGTTTATTAATTACAGCGTATTTTGTATTATATTAGTGCTTGTTGCTTGTCTTAAGGACACTTTTATGTTGAATGTTGAATGAATGTTCCAATTGTGATGACCAAACAGAAGGTCTACACTGTTTCCCTGAAATCAAGATATTTGCTCCAAAAGATGCATTAGGGCTTATTTTCAGGGGCAGTCTTATTTTTCCATAAACAACCATCTAGCATTTTACATATTCCCGCAGCAATGCAAGTGTAGAGGCTTGCTTTCCCCGGTGACCGGAAGCAGCCATAATGCTCTAATAACCCTTAGGAGTGGAGTGTATGTTTTTTTGTTTCGCATCTTTTGAGTGCGATTCTTTTGAGGGTTTCTGCTTTTCTTGGTGAAGAGTCTGTCGGTTCTGCTGCATTCTTCCGTCCATTGAATTGACTTTATACATGTATAGCTGCCTGGACACTATTCAAATCAACTTTTTTATGAACTATAACTAGAGATTATTTTAGGAGAAGTTCTTATATTTTGAGCATCCACAAAAATCATAAAAATCATGCTAGGGCTTATTTTTCGGGGACATGGGGTAGAAGGAGAAAGCTAGAAAAAAAAATTGCTTCAGTTCTGGTGCCGTGTGTGTTATCTGTGTGGTAGTTTACAAGGTAAACAGTTATGTGGTTTCTCCAGCACAAGGCTAACAATTATTATTATTATTGTTATTATTATTAATGTTTATTTATATAGCGCCATCATCTTCCATAGCACTTTACAGGGTGTGATTACAGACAAGGTAAAACATATAGTACAGGGAATAAGATGCTACAACGTTTAAATCAAGTGCTGTGAGCACAGGAGACAATAGGAAAGAGAGCCCTTCCCATGTGGGCTTACAGTCTAAAGGATGGGTGTGGAGACAAAGGGGCGGGATCACAAGTGGTAGAGCTTGAGTTGGGCTGCATGTGCCATTTGAAGGTTATAGGACTTGCTTAAAGTGGACCAAAACACAGGATAGTCTTTGACTATCCTGGGTTTTGGTCCTTTCCCCTGGGGGCACCCAGATTGGAGGTGCCCTGCTGTGTTAAACCCCCCCAGGACACTGAGCCCAGCTCCCCTCTTCCTGGTCCCATGATGCGTCTAAGAGCAGTGCCTCTGACAGCAGCATCCTCTGCCTCCCTCTAACAGGGAGCGTGCCCACTCTGGCCATTAACAAATGTCTGGTGCAGGCACACTCCATGTTAGAGGGAAGCGTAGGATGCAGCTGTCAGAGCCGCTACTCTTAGACGTGCCGTAGGACCGGGTAAGGGTGAGTGAGATTGGGCAATCTGGGGGTTTCACAAAGCAGGGAAAGGACCAAAACCCAGGATAGTCAAAATCCTGGGTTTTGGTCCACTTTAAGTCAAGTTATATGGTTGTCTGAAAAAGTGAGTTTTGAGGGCACTTTTAGAGTGACAGAGAGTGATGGATTGAGCGGAGGAGTGCATTCCAGAGATGTGGGCAGGCAGACTTGAAGGTGGGAGTGCAAGGGGGTAACCAAGGAGGAGGACAGGAGAATGTAGGTTTATCTAGCTAACGTTAAACTCCAGTTAGTCCAATGTTTTAAAAAGAGATGGGATCCATTCCATTCCTAGGCAGGTTTTTCTTCTAGATTTTGGTGATGGCTGGATCATTGAAGGAGCAGTAGAATGTCTTGAGACAACAGGTCTGCTGTAATGTAATGTGATATGGACAAGTTGGCACTGTAGTGAACCCAGCAACAAGAATGGTGTGTAGAATGCCCAGTGTTTAGACATTTTAGATGCAATTTCAATGCCCATTATGTGTGGTGGTGGGGGTGGAATGGCTATGTGGACCATTTTCCCTTTGGGCCTCTTCAATATGCAGTTTCTGGAGCAAGTGCAATATAATGATATAATGTTGATTTACTGGAATAGACTTTTTCCACTTATATGGAATGTGATTCGCGTACTCTTTATTTATTAACTGTGCTGGATTTATGACTGACATAGAAAACCTTAAAAGATGACCACAGAGTCCATAGTGCACCACCTATTATTTTGTTTAGTTACTACACTATTAAAGCATATGCTTACTCTACTTCATGGATTCAGCAGCTTATGGTGTATTAAAATGCATCGAGGCGTAGCTAGGGGGGCAGGGGGGCAGGTGCCCCGGGCGCAGAAGGTCAGGGGTGGCACCAAAGGGAGACCTGAGCACAGGTGAAGGCACCATTTCGAACCTTTGCCCCAGGTGTCAGAAAGCCTAGCTACACCTCTGAAATACAAAATGATTCTCGGAAAGTAAGTTGAGTTGGTAAATTGACACTTGAAATAAGAAACCTTGATGGACAGATATATTAACATCTAATTTACCGTGAGTGAAAGTAATGACTGCAGAAATAAAAGTAACATGAGCTTAAAATGCAATAAACACCTATTTAAATAACGCTGGTGAGAAAAGACAGCAGCAGTAAATATGTGTGAAAAAAATAAAAGCAAGAGGACTTTATTTAAAACACATGTGAGTATAAACTGCTTGGCGCACGTTTTGGAACATTTTGAATGAACGTTCATTGTGTTTTATTTTGGGTTTATGTTAACATCTAGAAGAAATACAGCTTAACTCCTAATGGATCCCGGTGGATTATTTCCTAAGAGGATGGCTCTCACTAGAAGAAACATTCTGCATCGTATTGGAAGGGTCTACATACAGAAGTCTGGAATTAAACTGGCACTGGCATCAGACCAGATCACAGCAACATTACATTTAGCACAAACTAAGCTATATGGCAAATGCAGACTCAGGATCAAATGCTGGACCAGCAACTGAGTTTGGGACAAGGTAAAGGAAGGGAATCACAAATTGTTCTTTTTTTTTTTTTTACAATTTCAATTCCCTTTAAGTTTACCACTGCCTGAAACTTTTGTCTTCAGATTCTAAATAAATAGCAGTCTGTTCCCTCAAGCATCTCTCTCATTCAGAATCATTGTTTGGGAAAACAATACTTGCAAGCTAATTGGCTAGAGACTTCTAGGAGTCTCCCCTATATCTCTTTACGGTGGGCTACAGAAGCAGGATCCAGACTCAAAGACAGATAAAGATTCCACCAAACAAATTTAAGAGAAAAAAATGGCAAGATGCTCAATGAATTACTGTCTCAAACTCTTTACAGTATTTGTACAGAGCAATTATAATACCTCTCTCACATTCCTACACACGGTGATCAACAGCACAACTCATGCAAGAGCAAAAATCACTGGGATTTTTCCTGCATCATTTAACTGTTCCAAAAATAACGGTTCCAACAATGGGAACTGTTTTAAAGATGACCAAATCCCAAACTTGGTCCCCCCAGGGCACCTCGATCGGGTTTGTCTGTTGTGTGAAACCCCCCAGGTCGCCCAAAAATTCATCTTTGTTCCCAGACCAATGCCGCATGCGAGAGCAGCGGCTGCATCCCCATTATCCTTTTTGCAGGGCGTGTAAATGTGGCAGGCATTTTTGAGTGGCCGGCACAGGCACCCACCCTTTTAAAGGGTAGCGAGGAATGCGTCTGCCAATGCACTTGGATCTCCTGAACTAAGGACCTTGAGCTGATTGGACACATGCTTTGTAGGACCGGCAAGAGGTGAGTTTGTTCGGGTGACCTTGGGGGTTTCACACAGCAGGGCACTCCCGATTGGGGTGCCCCAGGGACAAGGACCAAAACTCCAGATAGTCAAAATCCTGGGTTTTGGTCAATTTAAAATGTTTTTTTTTTTTTCATTTCAAATACATATAAAGGCCACACATGGTCTGCTCTTTAAAAAAAACACATTTTTACACCACTAGCCCTGGCTGGGAAATAACTGTATGAGATCACAGAAAGATCACCAAGAGATAGCAAAATGACTCCCCAGAAATATAATATATTGTATATTTCTATTGCAACAGATTGACATCTAAAGCAACGTAAGACAGGAAGTAGTAGCTTTTCTATTGGTTAGAAGAGGTACTTTAACCCTTCATGGGGGGTTTAGGGTTGGCTGAGAAAGGAGTCATGTTGGTCCCCAAATGTTGGCTTTTGTAGGAATCTTTTGATTATTTCCTATGGATTTCGTGCACAACATAACTTGACTGTTCACATAATTGAAGTGGTGGCTTTGACTTTTTGGATAGTTGCACATTAGGTATGGAAAAATATAAGGGCCACCCATGTGGCTTGCTTTACAGCTGTGGAGGGAAAGCTTAAAATACTATTTTTTTCTCAATTGTTTTTAACAGCACTTTGTTTATTGAGTGCCTTGGAACAACAATCTTAAAAGGGTAGTCATGGCCTAGATTAGAGATGAGCGAACTTTTGAAAAGTTCGATTCGGCCGATTCGCCGAATTTCACAAAGAAATTCGGGTTCGGCCGAATCGAACTTTTACGAAGTTCCCCATCAAAAATGCCGGCATTGTGGGAGCCGGCTGGCGGGCCGGTAAAGCCGGCCGGCCCGCTCCCACCATGCCGGCATTTAAAAAACAAAAAAAACAAAAAAAAGCATTTTGCCGGCCGGCCCGCTCCCACCATGCCGGCAAAAATGCTTTTTTTTTTTCTTCGTTTTTTAAATGCCGGCATGGTGGGAGCGGGCCGGCCGGCTCCGCTCCCACCATGCCGGCATTTTTTTTTTTTAATTTCAGGAAAAATTTGATCGGCACGAACCACAAAATATTCGGGTTCGTGCCGAATCGAATATTTCCTGAAATTCGGAGCGAATTCCGGTTCGGCCGAACCGGTTCGCTCATCTCTAGCCTAGATATATGGAAATGGCCTTGGGACTAGAAAGTTGCAGGTTCAATCCACAGCCATGGGACATGAGTGAAGAGCTCTTGAGCACCTAACCCCCCAACTGCTCCCCGGGTGCCATAAATAGGGAAGCCCATCTTTCTAGATATGAATACGCTCACTGCATGAATGGGTTAAATGGAGGTAAATTCCTATCTGTGCCCAAGCATACAATGATGATCTATGCCCATCTACCCCTGAAAAAAATGATAGAAGCAGCAGGTAATACTGAATGCCTCTACAGCAGGAGAGTCTATCCAATCTCAGTAAGAATTAATTGTATGGTAGGCCTCTGGACGTAATTCCACTGGTGGGTCCAAGATCACCAAGTCTGACCCTGGTCATAGCTTTCTCCCTTTTTGTTTACCATAACATTAATTAGGACTAAAGGTGTCAAGCTTCCTCTTAGTGACATATCTTCCCATCTACATCCAGTCCAAGAACAGCTTTCTCTACATGTATAACTCAATGACTGAGATTGCTTTGTGTTTTCTCTGTGTAACAGAGTGTAAAATAAAGAGAATATTTATTCAATATAAAAGAGTAAAATAAAAACTAAGTAAACTCATTGGTTTTCATGGGTATTTCAAACACTTGTTATACTTATTTAAGTTCAAAGAACATTCAAAATATCGGAAACAATTTGTATTTTATTGATAGTTTATTGGCATCTCCACATGCCTCTTCCGGACTAATATTTCTTATTGTCAACACATTCAGGGAACATTCTTATCTGTTTTGTTCCCGGCGCAGTTTTATACACGTACACACATTGCCCAGCTTCAAGTCCCATTTCCTGCACATGGCTCGGCAGGACATATCTATTGATAGCTGCAGGTGTCCACCTTGTCCTGCAGTGATCGTAAATAAGAAAATATGGAAAATAGTGGAAATAGATAAAGCAGTGTGGTAGGTCCCGTAATTTACAGCAAACCAGTTGAAAAATACAATTATTCTATTTTAGTTTTAGTTAAGATTATATCCACATTATTAAAAAATGTTTTCAAGGAAAATGGCTAGAAATGTTTTTCATGTTCCATTTTTATAAATCTGTCTGTAGTTCTAGCCTCTCAATGAATATCACACAGGGAGCTGTTATTTACAAATATGTAAACACAAGCTTTTAGGGAATTCTTTACTGTAAGAGCAGTGAGACTATTGAACTCTCTGCCACAGGAGGTAGTAATGAAGAAAGCACTAAGAGTCCAAAAGTGGCCTGGGTGCCTTCATTGCTTGTAATAATGTTAACAGCTATGGCTAATAGACCACTGGAAGGAGATCTTCTTTTATATACAGGCTGAACTGGATGCTACTTGCTCCACCCGGAGCATCCAGATTCAGGATGCCCTACTGTGTCAAACCCCCCAGGTTGCCCGAAAACTCAACTTTCTTCCCAGTCCAACGTAGCATGTGCGAGCAGTGGCCTCATCCCCGCTATCCTTTTACCAGGGTGCGTGCCCGCACCAGGCATTTGTGAGTGGACGGCATGAGCACGCTCCCTGTTAAAGGGTAGTGGTGGATGTGGCCATCAATGCGCTCGGATCCGCTCACCTTAGATGAGCTCTTGGACAGATCTGAGCGCACTGACTGGACCACAGGCTGTGCATGCGATGAGATTGGGTCAACTGGGGAGTTTCACACAGTGGGGCATCCCTGATCGGGGTGCCTGGGGGGCAAAGACCAAAACCCAGGGTAGTCAAAATCCTGGGTTTTGGTCTACTTTAAGTCTTTATTCAGCCTTACATACTATGTATGTTACTATGTATCTCACTGGAAACATTCTGTCACTGGAAACACTCTATGTCACCCGAAGAATTGCCACATTGCAACACCCAATTAGAGGATTTTTTTGGGTTCATTTTTTTTGGGGTGTGAAGACTTTCATTAAATCTATAAAACACTCTAGGGCCTGGTCATTTCCTGTTCTAGGGGCATCCTATTCTGCCTAAGCATAGCTTCTGCACCTGGCGGTATTCCCGCTCCCAACCCTTGCCGATAACCGTTCCACCTTGGAGGGTCAGAGAGCTGTAGTGCCACATTTGCACCTTTAGGAGCAAGGTACATGAGGATGAAGGTAATGAGAATATGGTGAAACAAGAGTCTCAGACTGCAGGTCATCACAAATTGGAATGGGGAAAAGGGTCAAAACTCATTGAATGAGTTGGTCCTCATATTCGCATAGCCTACTAATATTTAAAAGGTCAGCAAAGGCTAGTAAAAAAAGGTTATCTACCCCTCCCCTGCAAGCTCAATCCTATGGCGTCCTGTGGGCTGCAGCCACCGGGTTTCCATGTTGTCAACTCCTCTGGTGCTGATAACCCTGTTCACAATGCTGCAGTGGGCACTTATTTGCACATCCCTCAGCTTCAAAACAAGAGCCTTCAAGACATTTTTTTTTTTAATTCGGCCTTTACTGTCTCTTCAAAATTCTCAGTTTCATATACCGCCCTAAGCCACTACTGCAATATTATATCTGCCACAAATGGGGCTTACCAATGCTATTTATGATTATTTTCGATTTTTGGAGTTAACTCAGGAGGCGAACTATGGTGAAAAATAGTCTGATATTAAAAATCAATATAAATTTGCTATACAACAAGAGGTAAAAATATTGCCACCAATCAGTGATTTTGTATTTTACGATTCAATAACATTTTAAGGGGAGGACTGCTCATCTGTAATGGCCTTCCTCCTGAATCAGCCTGTAGGGCTTCACTTTCATCCCTGCACAAAGCACTGTATGATCAGTAAAAGCTTCTAGACACATATCAGCAAATTTGCAACAGCAATAAGCCGTTTTTTCATAGGTCTGGCTCTGGGGAAATGCACTCCTTCCCTGTAAAAGTAAAATGGTAAGTTTAAAAACCTCTCACCCAAGATATTTTTTACTTGCTGTAAATGAAGACAACACGCTTGTTTGGGTTTCTCCATGCAGGGTAACAAAGTTACCCCTCCTCTTGCCATCTAGAAGGTTTAATCCTTTTTGTTTTTGTAAAAACTATTTTTCCCGAATGATCTGCTTTAGGAAAAATGATACAGTAAATAATCGGATAGTTTGGCCCCAGTGGTCTTGATTGCCTGGATTTAATTCCCATGCAACACAACAACTGAGATAATGAAGACCAATATACACTTCAGCCTGTAGCATGCTTGGACTGCTGCACCTCCTCTATCATTAGAATATTAACCAGGAAGGTATGAGAAGGATGGGAGAGGGCTTGATGATTATATCAATTAGTTAGGCATCTATCTATTATCTATCAAGATGCAGAGAAATGTCCAAGAGGACTCAGCCAAGGGGAAAATGAATACTTAATTTCACATATATTGGAAACTCATGCTCCATCAAGCTTAAGGAATTCTCTTACCAAGTAAGGCTCAGTACAGGTCCTGAGAATAAATCTACTTTCCACACTTCTACCTCCCCGTCATTCCATCGCACTCTTACCAGTTCATTTTACCCTTCAATGCTTTTATTTTTTTTTTAAATGCAAAAAGCATCCATTGTTCTTTTGCTTAGTGACTTATTCAGAAACTTCAGATCTTGCTGTATGTTTCTCATGGTCTCGCTTTCCTAGTCTTTCCTAGTATCCAGTACAAAAATGCAGTTTTCAGCTGTGGTGTGCTCCCATGCCCAGCCATTTTGACTTAGGGCCAGAGAACACTTCAAACTAGGGAAACCAAGGTTTTGTAGGTCCCTGCCCCACCTACAGTTAAGGTAGTTTCCCCCAGTGGCACATGCCCTACACTGTTATAAAGTCCATTTCAGTTGTAAAGATTTTCAATTTGCAAAAAAAACTTTTTTTAAATCTGAAATCTAGTCTCTTGTGGTCAGAGCTGGATTTAAAGACATTCATCTTTGGGAATGTTTTAATATATTCTGCCCCTTACCTAACAGATCTTACCTTTATGTCAGGTTCACTATTAAGATGCACCATGTTCTTGGAAGATTTTGCAATTGATCACATGAAACCCAACACCATCTGCTGCAGTTTTACCCATGATCTTTTGAACTATCACTGGTGGAAGACTACAGTACCACAATTAAGACCCAGCATTCCATGATTGTTGGCTCCTGACCTATCTTTAGAAAGAAGAAAAAAAGAAATTTGGTGCACACTGGTAAAACTATGCTTCAATGGGTGCAATGACCGGGGCATCCCATACCCCATAGACTGAAGGAAAAAAAGGCTGGAAGGTCAGCACTCCTTAAAATATAACGTTTAATGATGTCCTCCTTAAAATTGCTCATACAAAAAACAGCGGTAAAAGAAATAGAAATCAAGTCACAATAGCAATCTGATAGCAACAGTTTGCTATTAGGACTTGATTTCTATTTCTTTTACCGCTGTTTTTTGTATGAGCAATTTTAAGGAGGACATCATTAAACGTTATATTTTAAGGAGTGCTGACCTTCCAGCCTTTTTTTCCTTCTATCTTTAGAAAGCCTGTGTCTTATTATCGTACTGTACATTGCTATTTTTGAAAATTTTGTAAAAGAAGATTTGCAGAATCTGCATAATTTACCTAGACACAGTTAACAAAGTACTTGTGACAAGTGAGCAAATGGTTGGTAAAATAACTCTAATCTTAATGCCTCAAAGCTTTTTGAGCTGGTTCCCACTCTTATTCATAATAAGGAGTAAGAGTCACCTTCCAGGGCCATGCTGGGTCAAAGCATTTAGAATATAGGGGATTTAATTATATGTGACCCGACCCTGGTTCAGATATATATTGCAGAGTTTTCACAATATGTAGAGGAGTCAGTTGTAGAAGAGAATTAGGGGAGAATTGACTGGTTTACTAGGAAATGCAGGATACAGCAGAAAACCAACAACAGAGACCATGAAGCATTTATATACTGTATAGAAAGAGCTACACATTAGTATTAGGAACAGCGCCATCTCCTGTACAACCTCCATCATATATACAATACACACACTGTCAAGCCAACAGCTGTTATTATGCTCCAACAAAATAAGGGCCCAGCATTGCTCATCAGTGACCTTTTATTGTCGCATTCAGCCACTAAGATGCCAATTTTCAACTCAATTAGATACAGTTAGACTACTAAACACTGAAACAGCTAAAACAAAAAGGATGCTTTCTTTCTGTACAGGAGACCACAAAAGTACAAATTAGATAAATAAGTTGGAGGGACAACAATGGCCTCATGGTCTCCGATGTGGTTGCTACCTCTGTAGTCCCTGCTCCTGGCACCTTATGATAAATCCAGGCATGTCTTGCCTTGTCTTGCTTATGGTGCTTCAGGGAACAATTACGTGTCTAGGTTATGTTGTTGTCTAGAAGGTGCAAAGCAGGATAACAATTGCTATCCCAAGAAAATGTTGCGTGCTAAAAAAATAATTAAATGGTGTCTTTAATAGCTCCAATTCTATACCCATCTTTAACCATTTACATTCTGAGTCAACCAATGAGATGGAATGTAAGTGAAATTCATGTGAATAGCAGTCAGTATGGATACAGTGTCCATGTTATTGTCTTTTATCTGTTTTCTGGTAACTGCCTTTACCATTTTCACCAGTCTACTCTATACACAAACATTGATTTACTATGGTCAGGGTCTGCTGCCAGGGTTGCAGCCATAGATTCCCCCCCCCCCTTTCAGTATGACTACAGGATCGATGGTCCAGCTTGCATGGCAAGAATAAATCAGGTCTATAATATGCCAACTCTGGCAATTTCTGCATTTTATAAACAGCGTGCAATGGGCTGAATGTTCTTTGCTCATTCTTTACTAGATTTATTAGTATTTTTATTAGTCTTGATATGATAATCCTATTTTCCATCCAAATGTAAGCTCAGTTGCCATGCATGCCTCAGGTTTTGAAAAACAATTGGAATTATGTTGCTGCAGCAAAGGTAGACTTATAAAATATATATGCAGATATTTTTAGATGAGGCTGGATTCAGCACAGTAAAAACCTGAAATGTTACCATTAGGAAAGTTAACATTTGAAACATATAGTTGTAAATTAATAACTTAACCATGTTAATCCATTTTCTTGTCTCCTGTCATCTCCCATGGTGAAAAACAGATAGAATATTGACAGTCTTTTTAATTAGTGTTTCAATTCACTAGTTCTGAAAAATACTTAACCAAAAAAAATCTATTCTAGAGGACAATGTGTTTAACCCGCAATGAACATGGCAAATACTCTTACAGTATGTGCTTATCCCTTCTTCTCTTACTAGTGCCCATCCAGAAATGTCCTTACATAGCAGGCATAAAAAGTGGTGTGTTAGTATTGCTGCCTTTATTTATCTTGGACCAAGTTTGGACAATCTTTGATAAAATGTGGGGTTAGGGAAGACCAGAACGTGAAAGCAATTTGAATCTAACCAGAAACAGAAATATTAAACTGAATTCATTTGAATGTGACGCTTTAACCAATAAGATGACATCCTATTGTCAGTCTTCTTGCTCAGACCCTGTATATGCTAATCTGGACTCACCCATTGAATACCCAAGCCAGAAATATTCAGGCTTTTATAGCAAATTAAAAAAGATCTGCTACTCATATATGAATGTTGGCAACCCCATAATCAGCCCTGAGTTAAAAACTTATAAAATATAAAGAAGCACTCATTTGTTGGTAGAAGATTCTTTCTCACATCTGGCAGCTAAAATGGAAATTAAGAGGATTTTTCAGGCAAAAGGTTAACAAAATAAACAGCAACTTACCTTGCCAAGTGGTCCTCCAGCATTGAGCCTCCTCCTAGATCTACGTCCTTATCAGCCTCTCCAGCAGCACCCTGAAAATGTGGGCCACTAATACTAACTCGAGGAGCTAGTCCATAACACGCCCCTCTCTATATCGATAGGCCATCCTCAGCACCAGCCACTAGAAAGCCCAGACCATGACCCGCCCATATAACAGCCTGGAGGCCAATTGCGGGACTCCTTTCCCAGCGCTGGCTCATAGTGAAAGTAAGGGTGTCCGGTATTCTGGGGGGAAGGGTTATGTGCCGGGGAGCTCCAGCATTCTGGATGCCTCTCCAAGCTTGTTTTTATTCGCTGTCTGCGGGACCAACACCCATTAAAGAAAAAATAGGTCTTGTTCCATTCAAGCCCTGTTAACCTCATCCTCCTTCCTCCCGACCCAGCCTCTTCCTAACAAGCTCTCTCACTCCCAGCACCGCCCCACCCATTTTGCTGATTTTTATGCGTCATCACAGATCCAAGGGCCACACCCACTTGCTTCAGAGAAATAATGGGCTAAAACTATAAACCTTGATGTCTTGGCCATTTGTTCTTTAACTTAAAAACAAAAAACAGTTTAGGACACTGCTAAATGTAGCCAGACACAATGGTCCCACAATTAGCTATGCCTGAAACTTTATCCAAATCTCATTACCCAATAGAATCACTCCTCCTCCATTCTCCTCCACTATCTCCTGCATCAAATGTTCCCTTATCAACTCTATATCAAGCAATTTCAAAGTCATTCAGCGGGCAAATCACCTGATCAATGGAACTGAGCCCCTGCAGCAGCCCGTGGTCATAGATGTCACGCTCGGGGTAACTCCAGCCCTCTTAATGAGCTCGCAACCCCCAATCTCCACAGCCAGCTTCACCTGTAGGAGCCCCCGCTTGCCGGGACGCAAGATACGCCTACCCGGGATCGGTTGCCCCCAGGACTTAATGGCTCAAAGGATGTAAGCTTATATGTGGGAGGACTGGTGAACCAATAGCAAGAGCGTGAGTGACGGAAGTCCAGAGACAGGCAATAGGTCGATAACGGGAAGGCAGAGATCGTAGCGGCACCAGGGGTCAGGCAAGACGTAGTCGGGGTTCAGGCAGAGGTCAGCAACTGGGGATCAGGATCTAGAAGCGTCAGTTCAGGCAAAGGTCGGCAACAAGGAATCAGGATCGAGAGGCGTCAATACAGGCAGAGGTCGGCAACAAGGATTCAGGATCGAGAGTGGTCGTACAATCAAATCGGCAACAGGCTAGACTTCACAGGAGTAGGTAACACAGGGTTCTGAGCGCTATCACAGGCAATTCACAACTGAGAGGGAATTGCCTTTATAGGGACAGGTCTGAGGGAAGCAGTGTACTGATTGGAGCACATAGGATTCCAAGGGTAATTGGCTGCAGAGCAGAAGAGGGCGAAGCCCTCAATCCCCTAGGATTCATTAACCCTTTAATTGATCCTCCGGCGGGTGCGCGCAGCACAGCGCCGCCGTAGGGCATAACAGACACGTGCTCGCGGCCGCGCGCGAGCACGTCTACTGGAGGAGGAAGCAGGGGGCGCGGCTGAGCTGGGCGCCGCTCGAGCCGACGCTGCTCGAGCCGACGCCGCTCGGCGCGGCCGCCGCACAGTGACAGCTGCAGCTGGCCGCCTGGAGACGTCGCTGGAACGGGGATCAGGTAAGCGGTTCCTGACACTACCCCCCCCTTCACGAGGGGCCTCCGGACCCTCACCCGGTTTCCCTGGATTGTCACGATGGAACCTTCTTACAAGAGCCTTGGCATGAACATTCCTCGCTGCCACCCAGCATCTTTCCTCCGGACCATAGCCAACCCAATCCACCAAATACTGTAAAGAATTACGCACTTTACGTGAATCCAAGATCTTATTCACTTCATATTCGGGCTCATTATTAAGAAGAATTGGTGCAGGACCAGCAAGCGGAGCATTCTTCGCCGGCTTTAACAGTGAAACGTGAAAGGAATTAGGTATTTTCATAGTCGGCGGGAGTTGAACTTTAAAAGACACATTATTCAACTTCTTGACGATTGGAAAAGGACCAATAAATTTTGGACCTAATTTGCTAGATGGCTGACAGAGCGCAATATTTTTAGTGGAGACCCAAACTAGATCGCCTACTCGAAGAGTAGGTTCCTGTGATCTGTGGCGGTCGGCAAATTTCTTATACCTCAAACCAGTGGTCTTAAGAATTTCCTGAACGTGTGTCCAGATATTCTTCCGTTCTTGAAGCCACTCCTCCAACGCCGGCAGATTGGAAGGTGACCCTGAAAGGGAAGAAGCTCTAGGATTTTTCCCTAAGTTACAATAAAAGGAGATACCTTTGTACTCTCACTAGGCGCGTTATTGTAAGCAAATTCGGCGAAATCAATAAATTCCGCCCATTGTTCTTGGGCATCAGAAACATAACACCTTAAGTATTGTTCCAAAGTTTGATTAGTTCTTTCCGTCTGCCCATTAGTCTGGGGATGGTAGGCAGAAGAAAGAGAGATCTGTATTCCCAACCGCGAACAGAAGTGTTTCCAAAAACGGGAAGTAAATTGAACACCCCGATCAGAGACTATATTGGACGGAATACCATGAATACGAAAAATATGCGAAGTAAACAGCCGCGAAAGCTCAGGTGCAGAAGGAAGTTTGGCCAAAGGAACGAAATGTGCCATCTTACTGAAACGATCTACGACCACCCAAATGAGTATTACCATGTGAGAGAGGCAAATCTACAATAAAATCCATAGAAATATGGGTCCATGGCTCAGCAGGAATTTCAAGAGGAACCAAACTGCCACTAGGAGCCTTGTGAACTCCTTTACTTCGAGCACAAATAGCACAAGCGTCGATAAAGGCAGTGATATCGCGTCTCATGGTAGGCCACCATACATGACGACGGGCAAGCATAAACGTCTTACGGTTACCCAAATGACCAGCAGTTTTGGCATCGTGAAATTTGCGAATTACATCCGAACGCAGGTGCGGCGGAACAAACTGGCACCCCAAGGGTACATCACTAGGAGATTCATCTTGAAACGGCGCCAAGGTATTGGAGAGATCAGGAAGTAACGCCCCCACCACACAACCTGTGGGTAAAATTGGTTCACCAGAATCACCCCGATCCTTACATTCACCGAACATGCGAGATAGAGCATCAGCTTTAGTATTTTTTACACCCGGCTTGAAAGTAATAATAAAATTGAAGCGCGAGAAGAATAATGGCCAACGTGCCTGACGAGAGTTCAGCCTCTTGGCAGAACCTATGTATTCGAGATTTTTATGATCGGTATACACAGTTATAGGATGTAATGAACCCTCCAACCAGTGTCGCCATTCGTCAAATGCCAGTTTAATAGCTAATAGTTCCCTATTGCCAACATCATAATTTTGTTCCGCGGTACTGAATTTACGCGAAAAATAAGCGCATGGATGGAGACGCTCAGGGTTACCAGAATATTGTGACAAAACTGCACCCACTCCCAGCTCAGAAGCATCCACTTCAATAATAAAAGCTTTATGAATATCTGGATGCACTAAGACAGGTGCCGAAGTAAAGGCCTGTTTCAAGGTTAGAAAGGCCTCACAGGCAGAGGGGGACCAGTTAGCAGTAAAAGCCCCCTTGCGGGTAAGGTTGGTAACGGGTGCAACAACATGGGAAAAGCCTTTTATGAAACGCCGATAAAAATGTGCAAAACCTAGAAAACGTTGCAATTCCTTTAAAGTTTTGGGTTGGACCCAATCCTGAACTGCTGAAACCTTCCCCGCGTCCATCTCCAAACCCTGGTTGGTAATAACATACCCTAGGAAGGGAACTGTAGTGACTTCAAACACACACTTAGACAGTTTAGCAAATAAGTTGTTCTCTCTTAATTTTTGTAGCACCAACTTAACATGGTGTCTGTGCTCCGGTAAAGAATTAGAAAAAATGAGAATATCATCCAAGTAGATGACTACAAATCTACCGAGATATTCCCTGAATATATCATTAACAAAATCTTGGAAAACGGCTGGCGCATTACAAAGACCGAAGGGCATGACCAGGAACTCATAGTGCCCATCCTTCACATTAAATGCAGTTTTCCACTCGTCCCCCTGTCGGATGCGAATCAGATTGTAAGCCCCTCTCAAATCCAATTTGGAGAAAATTCGAGCTCCTGTGACTTGATTGAACAGATCCCCAATCAAGGGTAAGGGGTATCGTTTTTTTACAGTGATCTTATTCAAGGCTCGATAATCTATGCACGGTCTCAAGCCACCATCTTTTTTCTCTACAAAAAAGAACCCGGCCCCAGCAGGCGAGGTAGAGGGACGGATAAATCCTTTCCTAAGATTTTCGGTAATATACTCCCTCATTGCTTGCTCCTCCGGCAGGGTAAGGTTATAGATCTTTCCCCTCGGGGGAATAGTGCCAGGCAGCAAGTCAATGGGGCAGTCATAGGACCGATGTGGAGGAAGAGTATCAGCAGAGCGTTCAGAGAATACATCGATCCAATCAGCGTATGGCTGAGGTAATTCCTGTGGTAAGACTTGAACGCTTCTGAGGCCTGTATTAAAACAGTGACCTTTACAGTGGTCACTCCACTTGACCAACTCCCCAGCCCGCCAATCTAACACCGGGTTATAGAGTTGCAACCAGGGGTATCCCAAAACCACCGGAGTTTCCGGACAATCAAAAATAAAGAATTCTAAGAATTCAGAGTGAGAAGAGCCGACAATTAGTCTGAGAGGTGGGGTCTTGGTATTTATAGGACCTCCCTGGATTGCCTTTCCATTGATAGCTAAAACTTGTAGGGATCTTTCAAGAGGAACTACAGGGATCCCTAAGGTGGAGATCATGCCCCTGTCCAAAAAGTTTCCAGCCGCACCACTGTCTATGAAGGCGGAAACTGTCTGCTTAGAGGACCCCCAAAACAAATCAATAGGTACAAGCATCTTATTCTGGCGAGAGTTACAAACTGACTCACCCAGATCAGTACTCTCTACCTGGCCTGGGTGCGGAAGTTTTCCGCCGGTTTCCCCTTGTTGGGACAGGACCCTGCAAAATGACCAGAATTCCTGCAATACAGGCATAACCCCTCGGATCGCCTACGCTGTTTCTCCTCTTGGGATAAGCGGGTTCTCCCTAATTGCATAGGTTCTTCCTGGGAAGATGATGAGGTATTTTCTCCACGGGGAACCGGGGATCTATGACTCTGGACTGGTCTAAAGGACGGGGAGCCCCTACTCTCTCCATGGCCCTTTCTCTAAGACGTCGGTCTATTTTAATGGAGACCTGCATTAATTGATCTAGGTCCGCTGGCGGGGAAAATTGACTAAGGCATCCTTGATGCTATCCGACAGTCCCACCCTGAACTGACTACACAAAGCTGGATCGTTCCACCTAGCTTCGATAGCCCAGCGGCGGAATTCAGCACAGTAGTCTTCAGCCGAATTCCATCCTTGTTTTAAGGCCCGAAGCCTATTCTCTGCGGTAGACTGTATATCTGGATCGGCGTATAAAACGCCCATAGCATTGAAGAAGGCAGTCACTGATTGTAGAGCAATGTCATGGGACGGTAAACTAAAGGCCCAGGACTGTGGGTCTCCTTGAAGCAAGGAAATGACTAGGCCTACTCGTTGGACCTCTGTGCCAGAGGAGATAGGTCTTAACTTAAAATATAGTTTGCAGGCATTCTTGAAATTGGAAAATTTTGCTCGTTCTCCAAAAAATTTCTCAGGCAGTGGAATCTTAGGTTCGGAGAAATGAGGTGGTACAGAGGAAGTTGGCACTTGACGAGATTCCTGAGTGGCCACTCTTTGAGCGAGTTGGTTGATCGCTGTGGCCATAGTTTGCACCTGCTGTACCAGGTCATCCATTTTTTGGCCTGTGATAATGTCACGCTCGGGGTAACTCCAGCCCTCTTGATGAGCTCGCAACCCCCAATCTCCACAGCCAGCTTCACCTGTAGGAGCCCCCGCTTGCTGGGACGCAAGATACGCCTACCCGGGATCGGTTGCCCCCAGGACTTAATGGCTCAAAGGATGTAAGCTTATATGTGGGAGGACTGGAGAACCAATAGCAAGAGCGTGAGTGACGGAAGTCCAGAGACAGGCAATAGGTCGATAACGGGAAGGCAGAGATCGTAGCGGCACCAGGGGTCAGGCAAGACGTAGTCGGGGTTCAGGCAGAGGTCAGCAACTGGGGATCAGGATCTAGAAGCGTCAGTTCAGGCAAAGGTCGGCAACAAGGAATCAGGATCGAGAGGCGTCAATACAGGCAGAGGTCGGCAACAAGGATTCAGGATCGAGAGTGGTCGTACAATCAAATCGGCAACAGGCTAGACTTCACAGGAGTAGGTAACACAGGGTTCTGAGCGCTATCACAGGCAATTCACAACTGAGAGGGAATTGCCTTTATAGGGACAGGTCTGAGGGAAGCAGTGTACTGATTGGAGCACATAGGATTCCAAGGGTAATTGGCTGCAGAGCAGAAGAGGGCGAAGCCCTCAATCCCCTAGGATTCATTAAGCCTTTAATTGATCCTCCGGCGGGTGCGCGCAGCACAGCGCCGCCGTAGGGCATAACAGACACGTGCTCGCGGCCGCGCGCGAGCACGTCTACTGGAGGAGGAAGCGGGGGGCGTGGCTGAGCTGGGCGCCGCTCGAGCCGACGCTGCTCGAGCCGACGCCGCTCGGCACGGCCGCCGCACAGTGACAGCTGCAGCTGGCCGCCTGGAGACGTCGCTGGAACGGGGATCAGGTAAGCGGTTCCTGACAATAGACCCTCCAGGGCTGCAAACTCCATTCCACGTTGCATCTGTGCTGGGCTACGTCCTCCCACCATCAGTCACAGAGATGCACTACAATGGAAAGAGGTGTGTCAAGCTTTGGCCTTCTACCTCCATTGTAATTTATGGAGAGGGCGGAACATTGCTCTGTGATTGATGGTGCGTCGCAATAACGACCCACCATTAAACCCGTCTACATGTTTGAATCCAGCAGTCAGATGATAGCCAGAATGGCCCCAATCAGCTGTGCTGGCCAAAATGTGAGCACCTTTTGGGTTTTGTTTATTGCCCGAAATCACTTTTAGAGAAACCAATAATTTCTTATATAGAACCAAATGAGAAAAAGACCTGGGTACTAAAATAGAGGCCCCCTATTGGAAAAAGCTTTTTAGATATGTACGTAGTCTACAAATAAAAAAAAAAGTTCTAAGAATGACTAAAAGTGTTGGTTTCATATCTGCATTCCCTTTACAGGAGCTGTTTACAGCACTATGATAGTTGTCCTTTAATGATGTATATTTTGAGCTTAGAGTTTAAAGCTTAGAGCTTTTGTTAAACAAAAGGTTTAACAGGCTTTTGTTGGAACTCAGAAATTCAGAATGTAGATATAAGATTCTGATGGTTTATTTAGTCCAACAGAATCTACTCTACTAAATAACAAAATTAGTTTTGATGATCTAATCTACAATGCAAGTATGCTGCGATGTAGCCGGCAATCGTTAGATTAGAGTGTTTTTTTGGGTGAAAAAATGTCCTTGAGGTGCTGAGCTTGTTTGTTATTTTTTTTCTTTTTTATTTGTTTGTAACAGGTTTCTCTGGCAATAATGTTTGTAATGTACACCAACTGGTGTACAGACCATAGATTTTCTGACTCTGGCTTGCTAATCATCTGATTCGCTGAGGCGGATATGAAGCACCACATTTCTGAGCTCATGTGTTTAACCCCTCCTGCTCTAATTTGCCCTCTTCAGATGAGGGGATCACAATTTTCCATTCCAGTAGCTAAAGGGTTACTACCAGCATTCTCACCCGAGGGAGTTCATCTGTTTCAGTGGACAGATTCTGGGATTTGTAGGCAAAAGCTATACTTTTAAGGGCTTTACTAAAACCAGGAATACTGCTCCCACTTGAGCAACAGAGCCACTGGAATATATGAAACTTGGAAACAGCATGCTGATATGTAAATCACAGGTCTGGGGGCACAATCCCAACATGAAAAATGAAAACCATAAGTCAGAAGACCAAAAACCTGATAAAAATTTGTTTTCTTTAAAATATTCTAAATATTTTTCAGAGATGCCGGCCCTCACACTATGCTTATATATGTTTCATAAGCTTTCGTTCCTGTCGGGCTTATTGGTTGGAGCCTGACCTCTCTTAAGAGATTACAGCTTTCGTCACGATGCTTACTAGTGGGATTTTTAGCTGTGCTAAATCCGGAGGGTCCTATTTTTACGAGATACAGAGATCCGTGGGTTGCATTTTGTCATAGTCCTCGTTTACCAAAGGGATTACCTTTTACTGGTTTCAGGTTAATTAGGGATTTTGAAGCCCCGGTAGGTTTGCCGCGCAGTGTCAATTAGCAGAATGATTTATTGAGCGACTGCAACTACCATAAAACCCCTTATTCTACAAACAAGAATACATAAATTAGTAAAGAAACTGCGACCAATATATACTCTGAAGCTCGTTTATCTGCTAGTTATATTATGTAGTGCTTTAGTGTCCATTTAATGATATTGGTGAGTACAGAAAATATCCAGGGGTAGCTTGTGTTTAATATTGTATAGTGGCAAGAAGTAGGGAACAATAGATCAAAGGCATGCAATCAATCTGTGTAGCAACGAGTAGAAGAAAGGTCTAGAAGCTGAGGATCTCACGAGAACAAGCAAATTTGTTAGAGTTTTTGATTTCCTATAATAGACTGGCTAGAGAATTCATAATTCTAGCACAGCCCTTGTCTCTCCTCTTCAGTGCCGGATGTAGACAAGTGTTTTCAATAGTCAATGCAAAAACTCTGCAAGGACAGTACAATTAACTGGAACCCAATTCCCTAGCTGTAATAACTTTATTAGATAGCTTTTAGATATTATATGTCAATTTCTTTAATATATGTTTAACTTTTTTTGTGTTCTGTGCTAATATGGATAAAGGTAGAACCGCTATGCTGTCTGGGTCTGTCCAGGTATTGGAAATTTACAAGCCCTACTCCCCTTCTGTTCTGCTCCATCCTAATCTGATTGGAAAAAACTTTACTGGATCCTAATATTGAGTCACGTGATGTGCATGCCCTTCTCCTATTCGCCGCCAAACACCACCCCCCATCTGTCAGTGATTCGAGCATGCCTTCTCCATTCACTGCAACACAGGGGGCGTGTCAGGCCTCTAAGCCACTTTGACTGATACAGGGAGAAGTTTTTTGGTTCTTTTGTTGCTAGCTAATGCAGGGGCACACTCAGGGCCGGATTAAGTGTGGTGAAGGGCCCTTGGGCAGTATTTTTTCCATTTAATCAATAGTCCAGTCAAGTAACTGAGTGGTGGTTGTCTGGCATCCTCCTACTTAGTGGAACTTCAGATTGAGTCCCTTGTGCCACCCTTGTGTGAGTGTGTGCTGCTTGAGAACTCCTGCTTTGGGTTTCTGGGTGGGGGGTTTAATCACACAGCTGGTCCAGCAGAAAATAGTTCCCTGTATTGATCTGACAGCAGCTGTGCTTGGTGGCTTATGTGCAGTGAGTGGCCGCCGAATGACAGCTCTGCACCCACCCATCACTGTATCATTGCTGATGGCAGCTTTGCTGCTCTCAACTCTCTTTCCTGATCTGTGGTGGCTATGGCTGCGGGTTTGGAAAATACAAAAAAAAAAAGGCTTACCAAGATGCTGGGGGTCCCTCACTGCCGCATATAGCTTTGTTACAGGCCCAAGACTCAAAAGCCTCCAGGACCAGACCATAACCCAAAAGTTGGTGGAAGCCCACTTTGCAGGTGGTGGAGGCCAAGGATGTGTGCCCATTGTGCCCCCCCTTGCAATCTGGCCCTGGGCGCCCTGCATCCCTGTTTTATTTAACTGGAGAAGCACACAGCAGCCGTGGGGAACAGACCTTTTAAAATCAAAATCATTGTATTTTGGTTGGCATTTATTTTTATCACATACATATATTGAACTCCTTCTATATGGATGGATGGAACGATCTGGTGACCGGAGGGTTGCAGGTTCAATTCTTGGCTCGGGACATGACTGAAGCTCTTTTGATTAGGGCACATAACACAACTCTGCTCCCCAGCTGCAATGTTTAGGACAGCCCACCGCATATATGGCCCCACAATGCCCATATATGCAAATGAAAAATAAAAGAATGATGGTAAAAATTACAGATTTAGTAGTATAAGATAGGTAAATGGGGGTGCAATAGAAAATAGTTAGTACAATCTTTTGTTTATCATCATTTTGAGGGGTCATGGTTTCCGAGTAAAAGGATAGTTAATGGTCCATTTAACAGAGATTGGGAAAGTTTGAAAAGATCCCTTTATTCAAGAAACCACCTGCCCAGGCAGCCAATCAGGGCACTAATTAAAAGAGTCATAAATAGAGATGAGCGAGTAGTATTCGACCGAGTCGGTATTCGATCGAATACTACGCTATTCGTCATACTCGATTTCGATCGAGTACAGCGGCGATGGCGCACTCACAATTCGTTTCCCCTCACACCTTCCCTGGTGCGTTTTTTACACCAATCACCATGCAGGGGGGGTGGGACAGGTCCTGGGAGGACGCTGGCATCGCGAGAACGGCGTCTAGACGCATTGGCTGGAAAAACCATGTGACCTCGAATCTACAAAACTCAGCACTTCCTCTTCGTCAGCATTAGCAGCTTGAACTTAGTGAGGGACAGACGCTCACAGCAGGGAAAGACAGGCTGTAGCTGGCAGGGCCCCAGAAAATCAGAATATCGCATTTACCACCATATATACCAGCTACCAGAAGACAAGAGAGTCATTGAGAGCCCTTATTAGGGCTACTATGCTGAACGGTATATAGCTCATATGTAGGCAGGCAGGGCCCCAGAAGCTCAGAATATCGCATTTACCACCATATATACCAGCTACCAGAAGACAAGAGGTCATTGAGAGCCCTTATTAGGGCTACTATGCTGAACGGTATATACTGTAGCTCATATGTAGGCAGGCAGGGCCCCAGAAGCTCAGAATATCGCATTTACCACCATATATACCAGCTACCAGAAGACAAGAGAGTCATTGAGAGTCCTTAATATTAGGGCTACTATGCTGAACGGTATATAGCCCATATGTAGGCAGGCAGGGCTCCAGAAGCTCAGAATATCGCATTTACCACCATATATACCAGCTACCAGAAGACAAGAGGTCATTGAGAGCCCTTATTAGGGCTACTATGCTGAACGGTATATACTGTAGCTCATATGTAGGCAGGCAGGGCCCCAGAAGCTCAGAATATCGCATTTACCACCATATATACCAGCTACCAGAAGACAAGAGAGTCATTGAGAGCCCTTATTAGGGCTACTATGCTGAACGGTATATGGCCCATATGTAGGCAGGCAGGGCCCCAGAAGCTCAGAATATCGCATTTACCACCATATATACCAGCTACCAGAAGACAAGAGAGTCATTGAGAGCCCTTATTAGGGCTACTATGCTGAACGGTATATAGCTCATATGTAGGCAGGCAGGGCCCCAGAAGCTCAGAATATCGCATTTACCACCATATATACCAGCTACCAGAAGACAAGAGAGTCATTGAGAGCCCTTATTAGGGCTACTATGCTGAACGGTATATAGCTCATATGTAGGCAGGCAGGGCCCCAGAAGCTCAGAATATCGCATTTACCACCATATATACCAGCTACCAGAAGACAAGAGAGTCATTGAGAGTCCTTATTATTAGGGCTACTATGCTGAACGGTATATAGCCCATATGTAGGCAGGCAGGGCCCCAGAAGCTCAGAATATCGCATTTACCACCATATATACCAGCTACCAGAAGACAAGAGAGTCATTGAGAGCCCTTATTAGGGCTACTATGCTGAACGGTATATAGCTCATATGTAGGCAGGCAGGGCCCCAGAAGCTCAGAATATCGCATTTACCACCATATATACCAGCTACCAGAAGACAAGAGGTCATTGAGAGCCCTTATTAGGGCTACTATGCTGAACGGTAAATACTGTAGCTCATATGTAGGCAGGCAGGGCCCCAGAAGCTCAGAATATCGCATTTACCACCATATATACCAGCTACCAGAAGACAAGAGAGTCATTGAGAGCCCTTATTAGGGCTACTATGCTGAACGGTATATAGCCCATATGTAGGCAGGCAGGGCCCCAGAAGCTCAGAATATCGCATTTACCACCATATATACCAGCTACCAGAAGACAAGAGAGTCATTGAGAGTCCTTATTATTAGGGCTACTATGCTGAACGGTATATAGCCCATATGTAGGCAGGCAGGGCCCCAGAAGCTCAGAATATCGCATTTACCACCATATATACCAGCTACCAGAAGACAAGAGAGTCATTGAGAGCCCTTATTAGGGCTACTATGCTGAACGGTATATAGCTCATATGTAGGCAGGCAGGGCCCCAGAAGCTCAGAATATCGCATTTACCACCATATATACCAGCTACCAGAAGACAAGAGAGTCATTGAGAGTCCTTATTATTAGGGCTACTATGCTGAACGGTATATAGCCCATATGTAGGCAGGCAGGGCCCCAGAAGCTCAGAATATCGCATTTACCACCATATATACCAGCTACCAGAAGACAAGAGAGTCATTGAGAGCCCTTATTAGGGCTACTATGCTGAACGGTATATAGCTCATATGTAGGCAGGCAGGGCCCCAGAAGCTCAGAATATCGCATTTACCACCATATATACCAGCTACCAGAAGACAAGAGGTCATTGAGAGCCCTTATTAGGGCTACTATGCTGAACGGTATATACTGTAGCTCATATGTAGGCAGGCAGGGCCCCAGAAGCTCAGAATATCGCATTTACCACCATATATACCAGCTACCAGAAGACAAGAGAGTCATTGAGAGTCCTTAATATTAGGGCTACTATGCTGAACGGTATATAGCCCATATTTAGGCAGGCAGGGCCCCAGAAGCTCAGAATATCGCATTTACCACCATATATACCAGCTACCAGAAGACAAGAGAGTCATTGAGAGTCCTTATTATTAGGGCTACTATGCTGAACGGTATATAGCTCATTCTAGCTATATACACACTGCACACAACGGCTGCTTTAGTGAGGGGTAGCTGCTGCTGGAATAGGGACAGAAAGACTTCAGTGGTGTATTAGCACCTATATACAAAACTATATACACTCTGCTCAAAACGGCTGCTTTAGTGAGGGGTAGCTGCTGCTGCTGGAATAGGGACAGAAAGACTTCAGTGGTGTATTAGCACCTATATACAAAACTATATACACTCTGCACAAAACGGCTGCTTTAGTGAGGGGTAGCTGCTGCTGCTGGAATAGGGACAGAAAGACTTCAGTGGTATATTAGCACCTATATACAAAACTATATTTTGCACTACTGTTTTGTGTCCTCTGTGCCAACAAAACACTGTTATATACCCGGTGCGTATAGGCACCATTTCACCTTCTGGCAGTATACGGCTGTATAGCCAGGTGTTCTCCTAAAAAATATATTTATATTTTCAAGAGGTCTCAGCTCTTGGGACTCCACACAATGTTTGAGAGGTCTCAGCTCTTGGGACTCCACACAATTTCTAAGAGGTCTCAGCTCTTGGGCCTTAATACAATTTTCAAGAGGTCTCAGCTCTTGGGACTCCACACAATTTTTAAGAGGTCTCAGCTCTTGGGACTCCACACAATGTTTGAGAGGTCTCAGCTCTTGGGCCTCCACACAATTTTTAAGAGGTCTCAGCTCTTGGGACTCCACACAATTTCTAAGAGGTCTCAGCTCTTGGGCCTCCACACAATTTCTAAGAGGTCTCAGCTCGTGGGCCTTAATACAATTTTTAAGAGGTCTCAGCTCTTGGGCCTCCACACAATGTTTGAGAGGTCTCAGCTCTTGGGCCTCCACACAATTTTTAAGAGGTCTCAGCTCTTGGGCCTCCACACAATTTTTAAGAGGTCTCAGCTCTTGGGACTCCACACAATGTTTGAGAGGTCTCAGCTCTTGGGCCTCCACACAATTGTTAACAGGTCTCAGCTCTTGGGCCTCCACACAATTTCTAAGAGGTCTCAGCTCTTGGGCCTTAATACAATTTTCAAGAGGTCTCAGCTCTTGGGACTCCACACAATTTTTAAGAGGTCTCAGCTCTAAGCTTCCCTTACTGCTGGGGTGACACACTGTAACAAACCTCCTCCTGTAAGCTTCCCTTGCTGCTGGGGTGACACAATGTAACAAACCTCCTCCTGTAAGCTTCCCTTACTGCTCGGGTGACACAATGTAACAAACCTCCTCCTGTAAGCTTCCCTTACTGCTGGGGTGACACAATGTAACAAACCTCCTCCTGTAAGCTTCCCTTACTGCTGGGGTGACACACTGTAACAAACCTCCTCCTGTAAGCTTCCCTTACTGCTGGGGTGACACAATGTAACAAACCTCCTCCTGTAAGCTTCCCTTACTGCTGGGGTGACACACTGTAACAAACCTCCTCCTGTAAGCTTCCCTTACTGCTGGGGTGACACAATGTAACAAACCTCCTCCTGTAAGCTTCCCTTACTGCTGGGGTGACACAATGTAACAAACCTCCTCCTGTAAGCTTCCCTTACTGCTGGGGTAACACACTGTAACAAACCTCCTCCTGTAAGCTTCCCTGACTGCTGGGGTGACACACTGTAACAAACCTCCTCCTGTAAGCTTCCCTTACTGCTGGGGTGACACACTGTAACAAACCTCCTCCTGTAAGCTTCCCTTACTGCTGGGGTGACACACTGTAACAAACCTCCTCCTTTAAGCTTCCCTTACTGCTGGGGTGACACAATGACACAAGAAGACATGTCTGACCACATCTCACACACACACACACACACACACACACACACACACACACACACACACACAATGACAATTAGGGGTGGGGTTTATTTGTTTTCCCCCTTGCCTATGCCATCTGTGGTTGTGGTTGTCATAGGCAACGTGATTTTAAGGGGTGCAGAATTTTGTTCTTCTTTTTTGTACAGTTTGGCTTGGGGTCCATGGCAATGTAGAGGAAAGAAGGTTTCCTTGTCTTGTCTCACTTTACGTAGAAGTTATATTGTGTTTGGAGTGTATTTTTGAGAGGCTGTGATAGTGGCGTAATAGTGCGACTTGGGCGCGTTATATGCACCCAGACATGCTTCCCCTGCTGTCCCAGTTGCATTCCAGCAGTGTTGGCATCATTTTCTGATGTTTCAGGGTGGACTTGGTGACCTCCAAGTGGTCGAATTGAGATTTCCAAGTGGCGAGCATTTTTTTCCCATAGACTATAATGGGATTCGATAATCGGTCGAGTAGTCGAGTAACGCGGTCTATTCGAATCGAAATTCGAAATTTCGAATATTTCACTACTCGCTCATCTCTAGTCATAAAGTAAATAGCTAAAGCTAACACACTATGAAGGTAAATGATGATAAGCTATTAAGGTATTTAGACCAGTGGTTCCTAAACAGTGGTAACAGTACCACTGGTGGTACTTGAGCTCTTCTCTGGTGGTACTCAAGACTGCAGACAAGCTACTGCTCCAAAAGGATGTGACAGGTGGGCAAGTCAACAAGCTTCAGGATTGCAGAAGCAAAGAATCTCCACTGTCTAGGGAATTCTTAATTATTGGTGGCAAGGGATCATACTTGAGATAACTGCCAGATGGAAAGTGGTAGTCCATGAAAAAATGTTGGAAAATCGTAGACACTGGTATTTAGAGATGAATAAGCCAGAGTAGACATTGGCATCAGAATGAAAATGCCAGAAACATTTTGCATGCTAGTAGTATGAATGCCACATGCAATAAAATGTTTTTGGATACAAGGAGGAGGGACATTTCGTGCTTTCTTCTATTAAACAAGCTGCCTATTAGTAGACAGCGCCCATATGGCACAGTAGCCAGAGAGTATATTGAAGAACTATGGTATTGCTGGGAATTGTGGTGAATAGAAATGCAATGTAACGTTTCAGTAAAAAGAGGAGCATGTAGCAGCACCATTATGCTGAACTTTCAATGAGCATTACTTTTTTACAATACGGTTTTGAGATTTGTTTTGGGCTGTGTTTTAGTGTTGCCAACATTTTTTATGTTAAAGGAAACGTCTATGAAAATGACACTAATGAGGGACCGAAGGTAAGTGTAATAAACTTCCTGTCTTTTAAATCTGTGGCTGACTTCCAGGGCATTATTCACCTGAGCTTCACAGGCAGCTGCCTTTATTTTGCTTGGTTGCTTTCACTATTGAATTATACCAAGCCCATAGAATCTATCAGGATTTTCCTGACTAAGAGGGGGAAGCGCAGCAGGTGCTTTATAGACTATAAACAATTGGCAGAATGGAATTGGCTTTAAAATGCTAATTTCATTCAGGTACTGAAGGTGTCAATGAAAACAACTGAAACATTGCTTTTTATACAGTTCTTAACTAGTTATTCTAGTGAAAAATACTAAATGGGGAAATACTAAGGGAAATACTTCTGTGGCAACAGGTTTTATGCCATGCTTTATTACAAATAGCATAGGCTTTCTATTCTTTTCCATGGCTTTTAAACCAAACGTTCAGCATAATTTAGTGAAAAGCCCAAACTTATAAAAAAACTATTCCCCAGCACCTAAAATTAATATAATTTACGTTTTTAGTCACTTACTTTCACTCACTTTCTTTCGGGGAGAGGGGGGAAAGGTAGAAGAGATACTCTATAATTATTACAAATTCTCTCACGGTCAGGGTGTTGAGGTATGTTTGGGCTCAAATTGTAACCTGGAAAGGGGGGGGGTGTCTACACGGGGGTCCTAGTGGGAGTCAGTGGATCCTAGAAGATACCTCTAAATTACACTCTGCTGTTAGGTATTTTTAATAAGTTTTATTACATATAAATTCTGAAATATTAAAAAATATTAGTAATTTCAGCATTTTTCATTTTGATTATGTTCTAACATTATTTTATGTAAATCCAACGATCCGAGCCTTGTTGGCTCAAAGTTCTTATTAGAGTCTGTGAGGGAATTAGTATTGTTGGATGGGCTTGGGTACTTGCCCTTCCGTTGATGGTCCGTTCTGGTAGTAATTCCCTCAATTTGTAGCAAAGGATGGGTTGTTAATTCCTCAGTCTTTAGCAAGCTGTTACCATTTAATGAGTTGTAGCAAGGTATCGGTACTCCATAACATACGCGTTTCGCATATAGCTTCCTCAGTGTGAGGGTCCGTTGGCACTATTGGCAGTACATGCATTGGCGAGTATATCATTTGTAATTACACAGTGCGTAAAAGAGAGGGTTAAAATGTTACTTACAGTATTACCATGTAGGGGTGCCCGAGTGCCTGAAGTTGTGGCTTGCTGTGGCTTTCCTTGCTCTCAATGTATTGTTAGGGTGGTTCGAGGTTCAATACTGTCCTAAAATATGTGCAGGTTAGTCCGGTGTATGTGGTGGGTAAGGTAGTCTAGTAAATAATAGTAAGCTATGCTCACCTTGTTGTAATAGTAAGGCCATCCAGAGATCAGCACCCTCTATATTATTCTTTCCCCCGCTGGGCTGCAAATCTGTTCAGTACTCTAGGGTACGGGTGCTGCCAAATTGCCTCCGAAACATCAGATAATGTGGAGAGGGGGGAGTTCAGGGGGTGGGTTAAAGCTGTGCTTTGCTCAGACAGAGAAGAGCTAGGGTCAGGAAAAGGACGGCAATCCCAGAATGCAGAGCAACAGAAGACACTTCCTGTCTGCAGACAGCCTGAGCCTCCACAGGTTGCCATCTTGGATGTTTAAAAGCTTAGAAAATGCAGTAGGTGCCGGTAGGATGATTTTTAATGTGGACAATCTGTATGTACAGGGTGGGGGAAGCATATAAGATAGGCTCTTATTTGGCGTGAAGGTCCAATTTAAGACAGTATTTAAATTAAACGAGTAACAGTAGAACTCTATGTCATTTCTTACTGACTACAACAGCAGATAGTGGCCAGTGGCAGCTACCTTGGTATTCCCTTCGATTGCAAGCCCTTATTCAGTCTTAGATCATGGGTTCTTATCCATTGGTACTAGTACCACTGCTGGTACTTGAGCTCCTATCTGGTGGTACACATGGTCACTGTTAGTTAAAGTGTGGGAACATGAGCACTTCAGAAAAGCTCAAAAGGATGTACCAGGCGCAGTCAACAAGCTGCAGGAGCGCGGATGTAAAGGATCTTGGCATGACAGCATTGCTGGAAGAGAATCTTGTATTTGTGGTCCAGTATAGAATCTCTACCTTATTGGAAAGGTCTTTATTAGTTTTAGCTGTGGTGGTACTTGAGGTCATTTTAAAATGGGGAGTGTACTATATGGCAATAAGGTTGGAAAACCCTGTTCTAAACAGTCAGTTTAAACATCCACTTGGCAATTTAACTGGCACCTAACTGGTTTAAAGTGGACCAACACCCAGGGGTGATCGGCCCGGAAATCTATAAGATTCCCGGGCCGATCACCTCCCACCCCGCGGGACATCCGAGATCGGGATGTCCCGCGGGGTGAAACCCCCCAGAAACCCCAAAAAGATCTTACCTGATCCGCCGCCGCTTCCGCCGTCGCCGCCTCCCGCACGCCCATCCAGACGTGCGCGCGCCCGCGCCGGCGGCGGCGGAAGAGGCTTGTACGTTCCTGTCCCCCGCCTAGACATTGGCGGGGATTGGCTGTGGCGTTCACGTGGGAGCGGGAAGAGGTGAGTTTTTTGGGGTTTCTGGGGGGTTTCACACAGCGGGGCACCCCCGATCGGGGTGCCCCACCGAAGTGGACCAAAACCCAGGATAGTCAAAATCCTGGGTGTTGGTCCACTTTAAGAACATATCTTATAAACCTTCTTAATTCAAGTTAATCAAGGGAAGCCCTCATACTACATAGTTTCGGAGTAAGGAGATTTATATGGCAGGACAGTGGACATAGGGAGTAGAAAGATGGATAGAATTTAGTGACAAGGGGGAGATACACATGACTGCAAAAAGGAGATACAGCAGCAACATAGACACAGTAGCTCTAGAATAAAGAATTGTGGAACATTACGTTTACACAGTCGGCAGCTAAAGAAACGAAAGGTGGAAATGTCAAGATGTAAAGCAGTACAGGTCACAACGAGCTATAGTAGGGATCTGATTGTGCAACAAGCCCTAAATAAGGGTATGGAAGGGACAAGCGTAGAGGTATACAGTACAAGGACATGTGAGTGAAAATACATTAAACATTACAACATTAAAACTTGAGTTGTATAGGAGCAGCATGGAGTGATAAAGAGAACTCCCCTCTAATGGATAAAGTGTTATAATGGGGTGCTGAATAGAGTGGAGCTGGTAGGGATATACATTGAGGCTAAGTGGGAGAGATCAGGGTATTATTTAGCTGGCAGCTCTGGAAGCTTGGTACCATGGCTTCTGTAATAATGGCAAATGTCACCTAGAGCAATGGAGCATTACTTGCAGCAAAAAGGGTAACATGGTATTTTCAATGGTTAATGGCTCACAGGCTGCCATATAATTCTACCATACATACTAGTCAGTCTATGGGCCGCGTTGTCTTATTTGTCCATTTCACGGGGCTGCAGGTAGGCAGATGTGGGAGAGGTAGGCAGATGTGACAGGAGCCAAGATGAGGAGGGCAGAGGTAAAACAGAGGTGTTTCAGACAAATGTGAGGTGGGCAGGGGTGGGATTAGCAGAGGGGGGTAGTGGTTGGCATAGGCGAGGTGAGCAGAGGTATGGTGGGAAGATGTAAGAAAAGGCAGGCAGAGGTGAGATGGATAGAGGAATGATAGACAGAGGTGAGGTGGGAGGAGATACGCTGAGTTGAGCAGGAAACACAAGCAATATAATACAGATTATTAAGCACTTCCTGTCTGTAGTGCCCAAAATGTGAGGCTAGCTCTCAAAGGTCACAGACAGAACTAATCTGGTTTTAGCCATTTTCCACCTAAAATATTTTACCAGGATTTAGGCTCTAAGGACTTATTGACACAATGCTGCCAGCTTTCCCTGCACTCAGATAATTGTTTAGGTATCATGTTTGCTTATGAACACACAATTCAGTATACTTGCAACTTTTCAACTTAAAATCCATGGCCTACAAAGACTTATCTGGACACACCCAACACAAACAACACACCAGTAGCACATATGTGTCACCCAACTCTACAGGGAAGTTTATTGGTGCCTCACTTCCTGTTTCTCGAATAAGCAAGTGGCTGCTCGCATTACAGGCAAGGCAAGGGCAACTCTCAAACTCCCTAGGGGTGCTGAGGCCACAACTAATGGCAGTGCAGAACACAGGTTGTGCATCCCTGGTCTACATGTAAGCAGGATATGGGCTAGTTGTGGTGTTTTTTATATAACTGGCTCAAATAGTGGATTTATCAACCTTATCTCCTGTAATATAAGTTTAGCCATTTCAACAACTATAGGGTTGACGGATGTATTCGCAAAACAGTTGGCCTGAGAGACATAAAAAGTATAAATTCATTCCTGGTAATAATCATATGTTTTTGTAGTATCATTATTTTATAAGATTACAGTTTTGCTTCAGTCAATAAATATAAGAATAAAAATACAGCTATAAAAACGGTTACGCTTTTTAGCACTTCTACTGCAGCCATATTTGTTAGCCTAGTTTTAGTCTGGAGACTTTGATAAATAAACCCCTGGTGCACTTAAGGCATGCAGCGTCGGAGCGATTTATCATTTGTGGTTAACTGCACACTTTAATAGTTGAGCAAAATACATAAATATTAAGATGCAGATTTCTCACTGCCAGAAAAAATGTTATTACTTCCTAATTAAATTCAACGCATTGAAACACTCACATATTTTAATTTTAGCTATATAATTACAGTATGCCATCCGTGTACAGTGCTAATGTTCTAACACGCTGTATCATTGTGCAACGCGCACCTTTCAACAACTGAATGGTTACTGAAATGACTGAATGAGGGAGAATGATCTTACTCTAATGGTATATGCACAACAGACATTTTGTATAGCTTGCATCATTCTCATTAACAGGTAGAATTGACCATAAGTGGTCAATTATTTCAACAACAATATTAAAGTTGACTGACACCAAAAACGTAACATTCTGCACAGTTTTCAATAGTTTCCCCCCCCCCCCCTCGCCAGCTCAAGTTAAAAGGCATTGAAATAAATAATCTTTTTGGGGGATTGGGTGACTAGCCCGTCACTCAAGTGCATTTGGGAATCAAGACCAACCCTGCCCACTGCCGGCTTTATAGAAGGATTGCAGGTATTTCCTCTTTAAACCTGGATAAAAACTGCCCTTGGGGGTATTTCTGGGATCCCAATTGCTGGAATCCCACTTGATCAAGCCCCTATATACCCCCTAAATGATACCTGTCACTTTGCTCCCCTGTAGAAATGCGGTCATGTGATTGGCTGGCGGCAGTCATGTGTCTTATTCTCAGGCTTCCGCATTGCCGGCTAATGGCTGAGAGTGGGAAACGTGACCACCACCATGCATTTGCTGACAACAGGTAAGATTTAAGTGAAAAGGGCTTGCTCAAGTTAGGGGCCCCAACAATCAGGATGCCCCCCCTCCCAGAGTGGACCAACACCCATGTTTTGTAAAATGGATGTTGGTCTGGTTTGTGTAAAAACAGAGCACTGGGGCACATGGAGTCTTCTATCAGGGAAAGTGGAAGCCCAGGCTAGATATAATGCCCACCTTGCCATCAGATTCACAGGGGATCACCTCTGGATCCCGGGTGAGGTAAGGGTTTATTTTGTTATTGTAACCTCTTGCATTAGCTCCAGGGGGAGGATGACAGGGCAGGGAGATTACATTTAGACTGGACAACCACTTTGAAAGTCAGTAAACACATCTGTGATTCTGCACTAGTGGGCAATGCTGGGCACATGCAGTTGCTGAGTAAACGACAGCCATAGCATACTCTGATGCCTCTGCACAGTGATCAGGCAAATGAGTAGTTTGTAAATAGCATAAAGAAGAACAGAATAGGGACGTATAAACATGGGGTAGTCTTGCCTACACAGTCTTCTTTCAGTATCCTAAACATCCGAGTAGTAATGTTACCATCAGTAATTGTTTAAAGCAACGGCTTAGTTAGCTACCAAATAATTATAAACATGCAATTACTTTATTGTTGTATACATTTTAATTATTTAATTGAAAGTGGAATTTACCTGATAAATAAGTAAAATGCTCCTGGGTTAGATTCATCTGTTCAACGCAGCAATGTGGCACCCCTAATACAGACTAAGCTTATGTTAAAATAAATATTGGATTGTGTAGATTTAGTTTTCTGTGCTTTGGCCTTTTGTTCTTGTTATGTTCTAATTAGGCAGGGCAGATTGTTGTGTTTTTATGTCTTTACTAGTAATTAGGTCAACACCACTGGTTTTAAGTAAGTAGCTCATTTGTAAATTGGATGCGCTTGGGCTTCTGGAGAAAAGAAATGCGCTGCACTTCAGGAGGTTGGGATGACATCACTGCGAAAGTTCAAACACAGTTTTCTTCACTGTTAAGACAGAACTTTCTGCATGGTTTGTAAAATCTGGAGCAAAGATCAGATTCTGGAGTTGTTTGTGATGCAGGACGCCATGGATGATGTAACAAGAAAATAACCTGTCTATCATGGAGCTGATGGACTTGCATATCATTAGAAATGGATGACTACTCATATATATGTTGAAACAATTAATCTTACGTTTTGTTGCCTATAAGAATCAAGCGGTCTGAACCTGGAGGGAAGATCCTGAACTGGTGTTAGACATTGCAATGCTGACCAAAGAAAAGATATAAATAAAGAGGTCTATACCTCTTTGGCTTAAAGCAGCTGTTTCATGTGGTGCGCTTCACGATTTGGAAAGCACCTCTTGTGGGGTTGTGGGACACTAAAATCAGAGATCCTCTCCAAAATGTATGACAGATAGGGCCTTCTGGACATAAGTATGTTTGCATCTGCTGGGGTAATGGGGCAGACCAGGAATCCACTGGTGTTCACAGCAGATGCCTTGGTGATGCCATTGTCAAAGTTCAGGATGGAACTTACATTCCCTCCACTTTCACTATTGCTCCAACATAAAAAAGATGTTGAAAGTTCAATCAATGTGGTCCCGCACGGCGGTCTTTGGGGTGTGCGACCTATGCGAACTCACAGGACACCATCCCTGTTGCTCTATTAGGAAGTTTCTATTAAAATTAAAGAAAAAAGACCACGCTAAAATTACTTATGTTATTTACAATCAAGGTTTAGTACAAATTGCAAAGTAGAACTGCTCAACGTGCTGTGACCCAAATATCCCAATAGGTCCAGGCTTGAATGTACAGTAGTATAGCACAGAGCAAGATCCTATTGGGCTGCTTAGATGCCCTTACACCATAAAAAAGTGTCCAAAAACTGGATTCAACGTTGTCCCAATGCATTAGCACAGGGTGATGACTAGAGTCACTTCACTTCAAGCAAAAAAAAGTGTGCCCTTCACCTTCTGTAGTGCACTCTTACCAAAAGCAAGGTATGAATATCAACATCAATTTACACCCATCCGGGTCTCACATCTGTGGAACTCATCAATCTCCTGTAGATCGGTGTGAATATACAGAACAGATGCCTTGGGCTCAGCTCAGATGTAGATCCATCATATGAATAAACTCAAAAAAGGGGGGGAAAGAAAAAGCAGAACTAGGATCTAGCGTAATAACGTTTAATAAAAGTAGATTTATAAAATGGTGCCAGAGGCACTCACAATTAAAAAATGTACATGAGCAATTGATAGCAATAGCGGCTCTCACCCAACCTTTCTGTCACCTCGGCCGATGGTGGATGGGAGGGAGAGGGTTCTGCTGTGCCCATAGATAAATTCAAGTCCTGGTGAGATGTGTGGTGCCGCCGTCTATCAGGAAGTTCATTTTAGACTCCCTTTCACAAATAAATCCCTCAGTTGGCTCAGCAGGGTCTCTTTTTTGCCCATTGCCTCTGGTATACCTTCATTATCTAGAATCATCCAGCCCTGTAGCCTTTTGACTCTAGGATCGGCTTAATGGGTTTTACTCTGCTTTGAAAGTCAAATTAAACCTTCACATAACCAGCAGAACACCACATTCCATAGAAATCCAATGAACCTATTTATGCCTACCTCTTTCTGGGTGCTTGATATATCAGAAAGGTGAAAAGAGATTAAAAGCATGACCCCGCCTACTGCTAAGAACCATGGGTTAATCCTGTTATTCTTGGTATGTTCAGTTTTAAGAAAGGGCTCTTTACCTTGAATGGGGACTTTTTGGTCTCTTTAAGTTCATTATATTAGGCCCAACACCTCTTGGTTTCGGAACACTGATTCCTGCCTCCCTCTCTTTTACTTCAGGGCAATATGCATATAGAAAACCTCCACTTTTTTCAGATTTTTGGTACTCTACCCTATTTTTTTCCTCTTCTGTAATGTAAACACATTTATGTTAGAATTGTGCCCCCAAACCTGTCATTTACTTATCAGCATGCTGTTTCCAGGTTCCTATATTCCTGTGGCACTGTGTTGCTCAAGTGGGACTGGCTTTCTAGGCTTTGAGTAAAGTTCATTAGTATATCCTCCCAATCCCAGAATCCTTCCACTAACAAAAATAAACTCCCCTCTCCCACACAGAAGATCATAGAAAAATCAAGTAGCAATAATGAGACACCTCTCCCCAGATGATGGGAAGCGGTGATCCCCTCATCTGAAGAGGCTGAATTAGTCCTAGAGAGGATAAATCTGTGAACTCAGGAATGTGAAGCATTGTTTTTGCCTTAGCCAATCAGATGATTATCAAGGCAGGAAGCCTCTGTTCCATACACTAATCAGCTTGTATATGGGCTTCTAATGTAAAAACACATTGTTGCTAGAGAAAACTGTTTCTTTTTTAACAGTTTCAAACAACTGAAAACAGATACGCTCACCACTTTAAGGTCAGCATTTTGGCACACAATAAGGGGCAATTATAAAAAATGTACTTTTCCTTTAAAGGTGGTTTAGGATGCTGTTTTGAATATTGTAATCATCTCCAGTGATGTGTGACTTAGATGACCCACCTTTATTGCCACTTTCAGGCTGCAGTCTTGTCACTTTGTTCTTTCTATGGGCAGCTCTTTTTGTAAGTGTACAAAGCCAGATAGTTCACATTGCTGCTCCAGAAGTGTTTAGTCAGGCTTCTGACCTTGCTGCACCAATAAATTTGTGATAACTGCTTTAATCTTTACACCTATATCAAAGGACAACATTTCTTTCCTTTTATTTGAAACCTCATATGTCCCCAGAGTGGTACAACTTTGATATACAGTAAATCAATAATAACTGCCTTTCTGAAAACATCTTTATTGCATTTTTTCTTCAGGAGTCGTAATCACAAGACTGCTTCCGTGATATTGTGTCTGCTTAATACTTCTGCCTTCACAATTACAAATATTTTACCATCTTTGTGACTTTGTTGAAAAAAAATAACATCAGCTAAATTTATTGGGATATTAGTTCATGGGGCAAATCAAGGGTTAAATTTTGGATGCGTATATATTGAAGAGCAGCTCAATGAAATAAGAAGCCAATATTTAAAGCTGCGTGAACCATTCTTTTCTTTCCTTGCCGTGACACTAAATAAAAAGCTTATAGGAAAAGGGAAAATTCCGAGTCTCCTCTCCAAAATTGTGTTACTGTCGGTCTGTCTGAGATTTCCCAGATCAAATAAAGATAATTCTCAGCTGAACTGAAGTAAAGAATTAAATTGCCTGCGGAAAGTCCTCTTCATTAAGGGAACATTGGCTTTTATTGTTGCATTTTCTATTAATCTTTTTTGAATGATGACCCACTAAAATTTGGCTCAAACATCTTTATTCAGTAAATGGAACCTTTGGTTTCAGTTATGTCGATGAGTCTGCTGGCATCCCATGGTTCATAAGCACCCATAGATATTTTTTTAACAGTTTAAGGGTGGGAGGGGGACCTTTTTCTAAACAACCACAGAACGAGACAGGTACATTTTAGTTGACATACCGCATATTAATTGTAATAGAATCCCACAGGGTTATGAATGGTATAGAAGAGAATAGAGAAAAGCAATGATATGTTACAACGGGCTATTATCATATTACCTCTAGACCCAGAAATACACAAAATCTTGCATTGACCGCAGTCACCAAATCCGACACAGCTAATATGTGTGTTTTTGAGAGGCTTTACATTTTTGTAAAATGTTAGATCAGTCTATTGATTCCAAAAAAGGCCTATCTACATACACACAAGCCCCCAACTTTCATCTTGAGCCTTTCTGGGGCATATTCGAATTAAACTAGGTGAAACTCTTAAAAGAAACAGTGCTTATATGGACCCCCCCCCCCCGACTAATTCAGATTGAGGCAGATAAACCTAATTGTACTTGTTTTAAAATCTTGTCGGGGTCAGTTGTCCCCTCTCAATAGCGTCCTATGTATCTGCCAATTAGAAAAGAAACATATTTGCATAATGATATCTAAAGGCTGATAAAATCATACCATCAGATACATTCTAGAAATAATTTGTTTTTCATAACCTTAAAAGCTGTGAGCTATGATGTTTGACATGCATTCTTCAACAAACTCCATACAACTCTGGAGGGAGGGTCATCACCCCTATTATTCTGATGTCATCCTTTCTATTTTGCCTCTAGCAACCACCTGGGAAAGACGTCATTGTAAGACCCCTGCATCGAAAACATTGTTCACAATGATACAGAGGATGAGACAGTTTTTCTTCCTCTCATCTTACGTATCCTCCTTTAAAATGTCTAGTCTGTGACTCAAATATCATGTGGCAAAAGTTAGAATCTGTTGAAAGCTTAAAATACTCAGCTGTCTGCTTAATGACAGCCTCTTTCTGGATTACATCAACGACAGTACAGTATGATCTGCCCTGAAAACTTCATTTTCACACTGCGTATATGCTGACATGACAGCTGGAGAACATGACTACGAAATGTCAAGACTTGGCTGGACCGGCCATAAACACATGTATGATCCATCTATTTAACACCAGTGATAAATGAAGAAGACGTGTCATCGTGCTAGCAGCCAAATTAGATCATATGGAGTCCAACATTACAGCTGCACAGGATTCTATGCTAATCTTAGGCTTCCATTTGGGTCCTACCAATAAATGTCCAGTTGGTGATTTAGGAAGGAAAAACATTCATAAATACTGAAACAAAATCTATATTTATTAAAGAGGGAAGGCAGCTTTTTCTACGCTTCAAAAGAGAACTAACTTCTCAATTGCTCCTTGAGATGGAGGACCTTAGAGCTTCCAAACATTGTAGTTGGACCTTTGCAATCTTATAGACATTTTAACTCAGTTTTCCATTTGCATTTGTTGAAGTTTGCATGTCAAACTTCAAAGTCTCATATTATGTATCTGATGGGAATGGTATGTTTTTACAGATAGTTGTGTAAATATGTTCATTTTCTGAATTATATATATTTTTAACATTAAGTAAAGGCATTTGGTAAACACCTAGAGTTACACCAAAACCACACTGGTTGCTGGTAAAATTATAATGAATTAATTTTTATTGGATCTGGACAGAAATGTCCCCTGCAGCAGAGTATAACAGGCCAATGTGTAATTGCAGATTTCTAAGTGAAGCCCTATAGTGGATATTTCTCCTGTACATGTTTCTGGTCTCGCTTTGAATCTATGGGGCTCACAGTTATCTTCACTAAGGCAAAATAAAATTTAATGTAAAGCAACTGGTTATTTACAGCCAAGTTTCAATATATTATAAAAGACAAAGGCAAGTTTTGCACATTGTCATATGTGCTATGTTGGGGAATGTTGGGAAAAATATGAATGTGGCAAGTACTGATAGGCCCAGAGTCACCTAGTAAAAAGTCAAGACAAAACGAAGGCTTAGATCAATGTTCCCCAATCCTCTCCTCGATAGCCACCAATATGTCTGGATTTGTTGATCTCCGCACAGGTAAAGTAATTCGAGTTTTAGAAGTGCTTTAGGCTTAGCTATGTGGAGATCCCAAAAACGTTGGTGGCACTCGAGTAAAGGTTTGGGGAAACCTGACTAAGATTATCTGTCAGCAGTCTGCATACCAGATGGGGAGGTTTCCCGTTTCCAACTGAAAGCTTAAATTTGAAAAAAAAAAACAGTGGGTGTCCCCAGAACTGTGAGGTAGTCAAAATTCACGGTAGGTTATGGCCACTTTTCTCTCCTGATGACACCCACAGCTTTGCTACTTTTCTACTAAACAAACTGCCCACTATTCGATCCAGTCTGCTGCATCAACGGCATAGTGGATATTTAGCTATACACTTATCCCTAGAGGCCCTGGTAAATGAGATGCAGTACAATTAAGTTATTTTTATATAGGAAAACAAATCATTAGACAATAAAAAATATTCAAACATTAAAATACAGAACTGGATATCTAAATAAAACAGCCAGATGGAAATAACAACACTTCCCCTGATTTCCTTACATGAGCTGATAGCATTATCAGCCTTGCATAATCCAACCTATTTTAGTCACAGCAGAAAATAATCCACATTGTTTCAAACCTACACTATGAGCATGCAAATAAGGTCTCATTAGCATTTTCAATAAAATTTTGCAGGAATCTTATAGATACTTTTTATCCTTCCTAAAGGAGAACTCTTATCAAAGTGCAATGTGCTTTGACTGCTCTTTGTGAACGAGGCATTTAATTAGAAAAGTTCTGGCCTTTAACAGGGAGCAGGATCTAAATATCGATTTCAGCCTATTAGGTGTGACTACACTTAGAGATACAATGCGACCCCCTCCCTCATGATCACATCTGTTGCCTTTGTCCTTCTTCTGCCCAAAAATGACCATTTCAAAGGTTTTTTTATTTATCGAGGAGAGTGCACATGCATGTTGACTTTATACCAAGGTGCCAACAACAGCTCCCTCCATTGAGATGAGGGCCCCTAAAGGAGCCTCTGAGTTTAGTGATCCAATCTGTAGACCTGTCTGAGACTGGTGTCAAGTTTCAAGCTCATATACATAGGTATCTAAATATATAGATGTGCAATAGTTGGCCATGTTAGGGTAATGTCTGAATGCAACCACCTGACAATTCCAGTGTATGAATATCAATCATTGTTTAGCATAGATATGAAATCTCTCCCTAGGGTGGGTTTCATAGGTTCCACACTTACAAGTAGAATTTTTTATATATTTAAGCTTAAGTCATAAACTGGTCTTTGGTTTATTTAACAAAAGGCCCTGAGAAAACATGGCTAGTTGGAATGGGTCAGGTTGACATCTATTGCAAAACAGATATTTTTAATTATGTTAATACATTGGGATGCACATCTGGCCATCCCTTGCTGTCTGATCATTTTGCAAATACATTTTAAATATCCAATCAAGTTAAAAAATTACAAACACTTATTTAAACCAAATATTGTTTGACGGCCAAAACTATTAAGCCATTATTATTAGTTTTTTTGTTATTTACTACTCAAATTTCATAAAGCATTTTAAAAAAATAATCAGCTCCTAGGTCTGGAGTGCTTGGAAAAAAAACAGAGAATGATTGGAAAAGCTTGTGCCAGATTTTTCCAGACAAAAGCTTGTTTTCTCTTTTTAGAAATAAGCACAATGCTTTAGGCTGATATGGCAGGCCTAGTTTAAAAACAATATCCTGATTGTGCAGGAGAGTGTCCATAGGAGGAATAGAGCCTCTGTTTAACAGCTTATTGACAGAAGTCATTTCAACAACTAGACAGCTGGCCAGTCCGGGCTTAGGGTACTTATCTCCTATAAGCAGCTGTGTTGCATCTGCCCATAACAGGAAGACAGCCCCAGCCATATATATATAGCCTCAGATGCCAAGGGGATGTATATGTCAGTATTTAAAGACAAGGTCATCCTTGCATTGCCTAAATATGATCCAGTCAGTTTCTATATCCTTTGCTACCCAGCAGCACTTAGCATTGAAAGCTGCTTTATTATTCATGTCCTGTATGCATTTAGGACATGTGAGCAATGATGTCACCACCATACAATGTGGAGCTCCATGACTGAACTGCATGAAATCATAATATGGGAAGCTTTCATGAATGGCTTTACAAGCCCTTCATTTATCCATATAAAGGACAAAGAAGGACAAGGGAGAGCGATAGTTTGGCTTGATCTTAACTGAACTTCTTGTTTATATTGGCTGTGAGTGATTATTGTCCAGTCACACATAAAAATGCAAATACACTCCCAAAAATAATGAGATTATGTGGGCTTATTCTTTATTAAGTCTAACCCATGTTTCAGAGTTTCCTTAACAGGGTATTAGTATTGGCTGCATTTCAATTAATGTGTTCTACTTTATGCTTTCAGAAGTGAATCAGTAACATTTTCCATTTCCAGAAGCGACATAAGGTCACCAAAATATAAATGGATATCTGGGGCCTATAGCACAGAAAACCTGATGCCTTCAACCTCCTCTTTCAACATATATCACATACAACTGCACCTTATCTGCTCCTCTATTGTTTATTGTGCTTTTTTTGTTGACTGGTAAACTAGGATCCTCAAACTTTTAATCAAATGACTTCACTGTAGGGCATGAGTGGCAAGTTTCCTGGGCTTTGAAGCCTAAACCTATGAATGTCTGTCTTTGGATTTCCAATCCAGTCATTCCAATATAATTTGTAAATGTATAAAAGGTGTATTCCATAATAAGACAATAACATCACAATAACATGGTGAAAATCTCCAGAGCTTAATAGAGTTTTGAAACAAACAGGGCTTGCAGTCCCATACATTAAAAAAACACTTTCCAAGCCATAACAAAATGCTCCTCTTCTGTACCCTACGGTGGCCTCTTTTGTGTTTCAGAGTTTGGGGCCTGTGGTGTGCTGGTGTGCCGTGCTGCTTCCTAGAGAGGGAGTGCACCCAGGCAGAACTTGGCAAGTCCCTTTCGTTGCCAAGGGTGGAGCAACATGATCTAATCACTTTGATAGAAGTAGGGACAAAGTCTCACCAACCTTCCAATAAAAAAATGGATGAACTGAAACTCTCTAAAATTAAAATCTTGTAGAGAGGCCTAATCCAGCCATATGGACTCCATATGACATTAAGGGGGGCTAAGTGGTTAGCTTTTCTTGCAGGTTTAGAATTGTAAGATCAGTTCTGCTACAGACAGATGATGTCCTTTGATATCAGACTACTGGTAAAGCCTTACAGAATACAGTGGGAAGCCTGCTGATCTGCAATACAATATAGGCTACTGTATATAGCAATATGTAGCTTGTATCTACATCTAATTTCAGAATATCTTCTAAAGCTTAGCTTGGGTGTATTTGTTTACTGCATTTCTGTGTTGGTTTGTAGTGGACCTATGGCTAGAGATATTTCTAGAGGGGGGTTCTCATTCATTCAGGTCATAATTTGTCTGTAGTAGTAGGTCAACACATCTAGACGTTTTCCTTTAACGCAAGTCCTCTTATCTTGTTGTTGCAGACAAAGAACTCCTCCAATCTAAAGGTCTCGGGGGTTATATGTACACAGAAAACCCTTTTGTTGTCTGGTTCCAGGTGTATTTTTGCACATAGATAACATCTTTGCCATAGGCCTAGTCCAAAACAGATCTCTGAATTCACGTGTTTGAGTGGAGAGGCAAAGGAATCAAAGGACTACTGTATGTGTGTAAAATGTCATGTCTCTGTAAATTTCTTATGTGTATGATGAATTAACTTATTTCTATAGGACTTCAGAACTTTCATCTAAGTCACCTTGATGTAGATCAGAGTGCCCAATATTCAGCTGGCTTTGTGACTGATGAACCATTCTCCAAACTGAATATTGTGGCTGGTGAAGCTCCAATGCAGGGGCCCTATTATTGTTGCTCCTCCTCCTAATCAGTTTACATGGTTCGCATGACATCAGGTACAGAAAACAATCACTATTTTCTCTGTTGCTTTACCCTTTTGATGTTTAGTTGCACCCAGTTCAGTTAAAATCATTGCAAAAGGTTTACTGCATGAGTCTTGACAAGGCTCCAATTTAATGACTGCACCATGGTCTGGTCTGCTGCCTTTTACAGCTATAAAGTATTTTACTCATCCCTACCTGACTTTGAAAGAATACAACTATGAAACATATTACTTACCCAAGACAGGAAAGGGTTACACCATCTGTAGCACAAAAAGAACTTTAGAGTAGAGGGCTAAAGAAAAGCAATATAAGAATGTAGCAATAGACCCGCTCAGCACTTTTTCACTCCTCAGTCATGAAGCGTACTATAATTAAGTTTCCTACTGTCAGCCTAAAGTCAATCAGTCTGTTAATATAGTTGCCTGCGGTCATTTGGTAGCCAATCAGAGCACTGAAAAAATATAAAGTTAACATATAAGTAAGTGTAATCTGCCCACTATTTTTCTCCTTGGTGATACCCACAGTGCAATGATCTTAGAAATAGCAGGTATTCAGTTACTGTACAGTAGGACATCATTTGTAAGCCTGAGAATATTGGAAGGTTTCTCATGAATCATGATTAGTTCTGCTAAGAATGGATATCGCGTATGGATTTTGTATCAAAAAATTGAAACATCTGCAGCAAGAAAAATAAGGAAATTGTAATGCATTTAGGTTTCATCTGAATATCATAATGACATTCTTAAAGGATGATTCATGTTGTATTTCCTTTGCTGAGCAAAACTAAAATTTCTAGGGCAGAGCCTATGGGATATATCATTATTTAAATAAAATACAGATTTTAAGGCATTTCATTTTTAATACTTGGGTTTGATCCTGTTTATTTTATAATTACAGGACAGTTTTTATCACAGTATTTAATGAACACTCAAAATAATGGCAGACCTGCAAATAAATGATGTAATATTCTATAGTACTCACATGTTACATGTTTTATAGGACGTTTATTGTTTCTAAAAGGCACCCATATATGTTGCATTATGAGTCCTAACACTGTTTAAACAATTTAGCGAATATTTCTGATCCTACTAATCAAGTAGCTCTAATAGATTTCTGGGGATCTTTTGCTAAAAAAGAGACTGATTAGTGCAAACCCTAGTGATTATTATTGCTGATGATATTACTTATTGCTGTGTATTTATTGGAAACTTGTGGAGATTTAAAGGTTTAAAGAGGAGCAACCACAAGCCTAGAGGCCAAAAAACTCTAGAGCCGGTACACCCCCTTCTTTTTGGGATTCCCCGATATGTGAGACTCGTGGTATCACCCACAGTATCACTGAAAAACTTACTAAAACATACTTATCCCCAGAATACCTCTTACTACTGTGTGCTCCCACTTCAGGTCTGAAAGGCCATCGCAGTTATACGAAGCTGGAGGAAATCAGCTGCAGGAATGCTTCCCATTCCCCTTCAATTCAGCGTTCTATTAACTTATTAAGCATAGAATGCTGATTGGAAGAGTGCCGTGGGATCATTACTGAGGCATGTATATTGAATCTCCTAAACCAGGATGCCCACTGGATGAGAAAGACCCAGGAGAGTGAATTCATTGTGATCAGCACTAGATTTATCCATATGCAAAGTGTATAACTATTGTAAAACACGGGGAGGCCGATTCATTAATAGCGCCAGGTAGCGACAGATGAGCGCCAGTAGCGTGATTTTCACAGCGCCAGCTAGTATTCGCTGTGCTTGGCTGGGGTTTGCTTGTTGACAGCGACTCAGTCGGTGTGCGGTAATGTTGAATACGGGGTTAGGGGTCGCTGTTTCACAGGTTCCGCTTGTATGGGTGCGCCTGACAGCGAATGGCCAGATCGAATGGCTTTCTGCAGATTCATTAAAAAATCACGCTCAAAAATTTCTCGCGCTGTGAATTCCTTGTTTAAACCCCAGAGCGCTGGCGGCGATGTGTGTAAAGTAGTTTTTAACCCCCAAACAACCTTTTTTTTTATATGTAAAAATTATACAAGTTTTTCTAAACATTTTGTAATATGAATACATGAATATCAGACCTGTAATATCAATTCTGCACATTTTTTTTATTTTTATTTTTTTTACTTTAAAAAAAAAACCTAACATTGCAGAAGTGGTCACAGAATTTTTGACATTAAAAAAAAAAAAAAAAAACAGTAATAGCAATTAATTATGATTATTTAAAGATTGCTCCATTGAAATGCATTGGACCATGCCAGGGAGCGCCAGGTCATACCTGTCGCTGTGGTGGGATTAGCAGCGGCGCTGTTCGTTGCAGTCGGCTACATGATGAATCCCGCGCTAGCTGACGCTCTCGCCGGCGCTAGCCTCATTTAGCGTGATAAATGCGTCATTGTGACCGCCGCCGGGCGTACTTGATTCGGTAGCCGCCGTTAGCTGGCGGTACCTGGCGCTCGTCAGACACTACCTGGCGCTAGCCCTTGATAAATAAGTAGATTATCAGATTAACAGATATGTATGTGACAAAGTAGGGCAAATATTTCAAATTATTGGCATAACAATACGTGCCCGCGTTTATCTGCATTTTGATTTGTATATTGAGTAGGTCAAATAATCTAATTTGCGTTGAGCTGGGTTGTGGTTCTGATTAATTTGATCTCGGTGGGCCCAGCCACCAAAACCTAATAGATACGACCAACTGCCTGGAAGCAGTATGAAATGCGTCACCTTGCACATCACATACACATTCAGTATCTTGAATTTTAAGAATTTAGAGTGTGACGTTGACCAATATATGATCTAACCTAAGCAACACGGTAAATCATCATCAGCATTTTCAGCTTAGTAAAGAGCAGTTACTGTCAATATCATATCTATAAATCCCATTTCTAAGACAATTTTTTTATTTTTTGTTATTATAAGTGCTAATGCCCCCCACTTCCCAGCCTTATTCTATGCATGACTACAACATCTCTCTCAAATGTCTCACTGTTCTACTAGAGTAGTTTTCCTATTAGACTTGCCCCACCTTTAAAATACTATACAGTTCCTAAAATCCCAGCTCATCCATCATCAATGCCTTCATTTTACCATAAAAACAAGTGTCTTTTGTCAACCGCAACAATCTAACTCTCTATGGGTGCTTACCAAATCAGGTTTATTAGTCACATACATCACTATGCGGAAATATGACATGCAGTGAAATGGCTTATACGACTGCTCACAATGGACACTTTAAGTAAACATAAAAAACACATAGAGAATATGTGAAATATAGCCTAGTGCTATAATATACGTATTGTATGTAAACCCATACCCCAACAATAATATAGGATTGAAGGTCATGGGCAGGACAAGAGTAAAAAGGGTACTGAATAATAGAAGAATGCTTTGTTACGTAATAGTTCCGTGCATTTGGAGGATGCAATTATTCCTGCATTTCCTTGTCTGTTTGTATTCTTATTCTTGGTAAATTGGTGGGTCCCAACTGAGAATACAAATGTGGGAAGAAGCTCTATTCCCCTGAGTGCAGCAGGGAAAATATGCAATAGTTGGGGTGATCGAAGTCTTCCACTATCTTTCTGGATTTGGCCTGGCACTGTTTCCTATAAAGCCTGCAGGTCAGTGAGAATTCTCTGATAATGCTCTACACTGTACATGCTACCTATGAACAGACAGACAGATTCAATTTTATATGGTTTGAATTGATCAAACAGAAGGAGCATTTAGCAAAAACAGGAGCAAGAGGGGTTTACTTGGCACAGAAACCCTATTTGTGCAGGTAATTACCTTTCAGCTGTGTCGAGTTTTGATCTTTCTTTCAAATTATTGGTGACCCACCACCTACCTAGTATGTCTGTTTCTGTAGGACTGGCCAAACCTCCTCTTGTCACCTGCAACTCTGAAATTCAGTATACCAACCTCTTCTCTTTTAAGGTCCCTGTGCATAGTAAGACATGGGTCCACTTTAACTGTCTAGCTAAGATGACCAACCACTAAACAGAGTTCGAGATAGGACTTTGTTGAAGAACCAATTATTACCAATAAAGAGGCCATCGACTTGGGATCTATCTTTTCAAGAACTGGAGGATTATGACATTTTTTGTACTATCTAATTATAACATTCATATCTATTTATAATATAGAAAATATATAGTGTGCATTTATACACATATATAAATAGGCTGACTATTTTTAACACAGTTTTCCTTAATACCAATTTGTTTCTGCACTGCATAAAAAGGATGCAACATCAACATAAAACAACATATGTCCTACGTAACATGACAGAAAACTCTTGTGGAGAACACTTTTTTAGTAAACTTACGCAGACAGGCGTCAGCTTTTTAAAAGCAAACACCTGCTCTGACACAGAGCCGGAGCTACACCATAAGTTCTTCCCACTCCTTCCAGGAAACAATCAGCAGTCATAAACTTCTTCAGATTAGTTCTTCCCCCCATCATGCCGCCTTACAGCTCTGCTGAACAGCAATTCATTACAGCTTTTAAGATAACATTCCGAATCCTTTCCAAGAAACTGCAGAAAATTGGTCAGAGTAGGTGGACCAAGTGTTTGCCATCTGTCATCAAATCCCGCAGAAAAGAAATGTAATCTCATCATTAGGTTGGTGGGCAGCCTGGGAAAAAAAATAAAAAAACAAATGAATGCTCCTACGCCCAACACATGGAGCTTCTGGAAGGTGCCAGCAGACAGAGTAAAGCTGGGTCTTGCTCTGGATCTCCCATGGGATGCTCTGAATCTCAGACACTGGCACGCAAGCAGGCTCAGGGGGCTGAATGTGTGGTGTGGATGCAGGATTACCGTAATCCTTGTTTCCTGATGGTGTCACGTAAATATTTCAAGATTCCTCGTAATCCTCTTTGAACTGTTTATAATTCTTGTGGATCTGTCAGCTGTGTAAAGTCAAATAAAGGATATGCAGCAACTTGACCAATTAGTGTTGACCCACAACTGTGGCACAGCACAAGGAAGAGAATGTGTTTTAACTTTACAGAGGTCCATCTTATTGAATGAACTTATGGTGAGTCTCCAGATGACGGACGCTGGTTTATTACAAGTGAGATGGCCTCTGTCTAAGGTCACCAATACATACAAGTACAAAACAATGAAATAGCAAACAAAAAGCTGCCACACTCTCCTTCCAAATTATTGAAGGACATAACCTAGGTGACCCAAAGTCACTCTCCTTCTGACCCAAAGCCACTCTCCTTACAGACTCAAAGCCACTCTCCTTACTGACCCAAAGCCCCTCTCCTTACTGACCCAAAGCCACTCTCCTTACTGACCCAAATCCCCTCTCCCTACTGACCCAAAGCCCCTCTCCTTACTGACCCACAACTATTCTCCTTAATGACCCACAGCCCCTGCCCTGTCCAGTTATTTACGTCTTTACATACTTCCTCAGGAAGTTCATGTTTAGGAGCGATTATCATGCCCAACTGTTTTTGCAGACCAAAGCTCTACTGCGGCTTTAGTAGGGATAGTGGTTGGGCAGCATATGTGGGTAGGCAAATTGTTTCATTGGGCAGCCAGTGACAGACTCCCTGGGAATCCATTCATTGTGAATAGGTTGTCTGGTATTAATATTCACTGCAATCTATTATTATTAACTGGAAGCCCTTACATGTGCTGTGGACGCATAGGGTAAGGTAAGAGATAGTGCAATCCTGGGGATTTCAAACACAGGAGAATCCCAAATTGAGGTGCATATGTTAAGTGGACAAAAAGTTTGATCCACTTTAAGCCATTCTGTTGTTATAGGGGAGCACTGCTCTTAACCACCATGCAATGCTTTGGGCAGGTGTTAAAGGACATTTCATTTTTGTCTGATTTTAGGTGTTTTGCCTTATTGTTTTCCTCCTTTGGAATGTAGAAAAACATTTGGATTGTACCATCATACCTGGGATTTAGTCACGGTGTGGAGAATTATCCAATCAGATTAAGTCAAGAACACCTTTTTGCTAGAGAAATCTGTTTCTTTTATAACACAAAAACAAAAACAAATAAAGAAAAAAATAGATAAGCGTGGCACCACAAAGATACCACTGAAAGTGGACTTCTTTAAAGACAATTCTTCTGTTCCCCACAGGCTAGCATAAGGAGAAGCAGTAAGAGACGAGCAACTCCTCCTTTGAGTTTTATTTTATTAGTAGAAGAAAACCACAAGCATGGCTGAATTGCTTTCCAGATGGGATGTATAAATAATCTCCTGCTCTCATGATCTAACCCATTTATATGGGTTTTTAATATTTAACTATTTCACAACAGAGCGTTACAAAAAGCGTGAAGATGAGAAATGGCTCAATACTGTCTTGCCAGCTCACTTCTGGACCTGGACCTTGAGTTCTAACTTCCTGGTAAATCCCAATTCCTATGTGTTCTCAGCTTGATTCCTGTTGTGACCTAGGCCAAGAATTTGACTATGCATCTTGCCCCAGCCTCTGCTTGTCCTTCTATTCTTGAACGTTGGCTACTGGCCCTGAACATGCCCGACTTTGTCTCTTTCTTCACCATTTTTGTTATCCTACTTCTTATAGTATCTGCAACCCAGTAAAGACCAGTCCTGTCAGTAGTTTCTGGGCTTTGAGGGTTGGTAAACTACCTTAGACCAGGGGACCTCACTACTGGAGCTCCATCTGGCTCCTCCTGCCTACTTTAGTGCCAACATGGACAAACCTCCCTCATCTTTCTAAATGACATCAGTCCCTTGTGTAATCAATGGCCACAAATAGGGTTTACCAAGTGAGCATGTGCATGCCATGTGTGGCACTGAGGAGGAGTAAATTAGTCCAGATATGGGCATTTTTAAGGAGAGTATAGTAGACAATATTGGAAGCAATAGTAACATCTCCGAAAGGAATTTTTCAGGTTGGGAGATGCTGCAACGCCGAGGGCAGCATGATTTGATAATTAGTGCACAATTGTACAGTAATATATTCATGCCATATGTCATGTCTTATATGGACTACTAAGACCCACCTTATCAAGAGATACTGTTTATGACTCATCCAACCTCTTCTGTGGAGGAACAGTATCTTCTACTTGTATAATATGTATGTCATCATATACAAATACAAATACAAACCAAATGTTAGTCTGTATTTGCTATGCAGGATCTTCCTCTTTGCAATGTTGGCAGAAATATGGGCCTTACAGCTGTAATGATGTAGAAAAAAAACAAAGGATGCTGTGGACAGGCAGAATTACAAAGTTGTTAAAAGGTGAGGAGCCATTTCATAAACCCATTGTGCTGTGTAAGATGACTAGCCAGTGATCATTCATAACATGTGTTCCAGTGGATATCGCTGTTAGTCTAGTATCTGATTTCCATGTAATCCAAGAGGGGCCGACCAGCTCCTGAAAATGTAGAGTAGTCAGAATGCTGCCCATTGTAGAGCCATCGATTTTGCTCAGAGGCTTGTATTAGCATTTTTCAGTAATCAGTTCTACAACGGATTGAACATGGAGGCTTGATGGTTAATGACAAGAGAGTGAAGTCATGGCAGCTATGACTTGCAAAGCAATGCACAACTAAATGTATCTGTTTTCTTTTAAAAAGGGGCAAAGAGTAACCTAGGGAATGCATTAACTCTTGACAACAATCAGCAGATGTATAATTCAGTTTTCTGCTAAAGCGAAGATAGGTACCATCTAATTGGCTGCTATGGTAACTGTGTTTGTACATTAAATTGTCCATAGCTCTGCTTTATTAAACTAATCTGTAGACGTGGTGTACCGATGAGCTATACCTTGCATGACATTAAGTGTTTTGCAGGATGCTCTCTGCGGTGCTCTCCTCCTTCAACCACATCCTTTTATTGCCCTCCTAGAATCTTTGTATAGGTTTTCTGCAGCCCCCTTCACCCCACCCCCTCTATATTCCTTGATGCAGGCTCTCTGCAGCCCTCTCCCATTTCTCCTTGTGATTCTCATCCCCCAATTTAGCAATGTGCAGATGAGCTAAACCTTGCATGACATCATATGTTTTGGCATCAAGCTTACTTAAATAATCAATTTAAAGCAGACCAAAGCCTTGTTCTTGAGTCTAACAGACACATCCCCAGCATCTCTAGGCTGAGGCATACCCAACCATTCATATAGACTGGGGGCCCGAGCATGCTGCAGACCACAGGGAGATGGGTGATGCAGCCAGTGGTGTGAGTACGTCACCCAACATTTTTGAGATCAGCAAACTAAAGTTTTCCATTAACTCATACAAAACGTCTTGAAGCTTTACATTCCTAGTTTCATGTCAATCCCCCCTCTATAAGTTATTCCAGTCCCTTTTCTATGATTTATATCCTTGTACCATGTAGACTGCTTGCTGACAAGTTTTTGTGCAGGGTGCTCTCTGTGATGCTGTCCTCATTCAACCAAATCCTTTCACTGCCCTTCTTGAATCTTTGTATAGGTTCCCTGAAGCCCCCTTCACCCCAGCTCCTATTCTTTGATGCAGACTCCCTGCAGCCCTCTCCTATTTCTCACTGTGATTTTCATCCCCCAATTTATCAATCCTGTGCCTACAGCCCACTATCTACATACTGTACTACCCATTGCCTTACTTGTCCAAGTGGTACCTAGGAAGGTAGGGTCTGAGCCAGGGAAATTCTTCCCACTTCTACATAATAATTGCCTGTAAATCCCACTAATGCACTATGCCTTCAAATTTCCAACCCAATGTACTGAACCACCCCCACCTCAAAGAAGTGTGTGTGTGTGTGTGTGTGTGTGTGTGTGCGCGCGTGTGTGTGTGTGCGCGCGTGTGTGTGTGCCTAAGGAAATATGAAAATATTTTGCAATAAGGATTTTGATATTGATTCTGTTTCCCAACACATTGTTGCAGTTTCCTGGCTGTCATGCTGATTATCCGATGTGCCTATGCTATCTATGGCTTCTGGCTGTTGCCTTACTTACCATTTCTGATCAGGAGGTTGCTAAATATAATAGCCTCTGGAACATTATCTGCTCTCCAATACTAATGTTTCCATAACATTGATTTGGTCATATCTACCTTTAACAATAAGCTGCCCTGAAAATAGCGTCAACCTTAGGGCACACTCATTGGCCAGCCAGAGAACACATGGGGGGTGGCTAGTTTATCGGGGATGTCCTGCTCTAGTTATGACAAAATCCTGGGCTGACATTTGGCCTCAGTCCACCACTGTTCACCACTGCTTGGGTGTATCATTAGTTTGTGGAACAGTTTTCCTTATATAGCACAGAATCGCCAATGCAGCATTTTGGCCCCTTCACCGATGCTTTTTGTTGCTCAATTAAATCATATACCCTCCGGATATTCCAAGCTGTGTTTAAATGTGTTGCATGGTGAGTCGCCAGCACTGCAGTGTTGCAGAGAACTGCATATGGTAGACTGGAGCAAAAGGGTTAATGCCATACTAGCATATAGCAAAGCCTCCAGGTCCGTCCATTTCCAGGTTACATCACTTATCTGCATTGGACAGGGAGAATATGTTGTGATAAATGATCCCTTGTAATGGATCTATAGCAATCTGCCACTGAATTTTATGTAATGTTTCTGTACAGCAGGTGGATGGAGAAATCTTCAGAACAAAATTGCAGTGTCTAGGGACCTCCTCCTGAAAGAGTTGCTGCATACTGATGTAATAGGAATTATACAGCCGAGAAGATGAAACACGTAGCTTAGAGGCATCATTCAAAGGAGTTGGCGTCAGCAATATGTAGGATGTTCATTTTTTTATTAATTGTTGATAAACTGATGATTTTTGAAATCACATCCGAACATCTCCGTCGTGGAGGAGTCAGAATGCGAAATGAAGCCTTTAAAGATGTCTCGCACGTAGCCACTAGCCCTGCTTCCTGAATGAAGTCTTTATTGCTGGCACACTGTGGAATCAAATAATAGGTTAGCAGCTTTTCAGTTCAGGCATCTTTCCTAATCGCTTGTGGTCATGCAGCATAGCCTGGCACTTCCATACATCAGCCACAAATACTCAGACTTTCCCCACCTACGGTATAACACACACACACACACACACACACACACAACAACAACAACAACAACACACAACACACACAGACATATACATTAAGGTAGACTTACAGCCAAGTGCTGGTCCAGGGTGTCTGGGGACCACCAGTAAAATTGACCCTGGGTTTCCATTTGTCCATTTGACATAGAAACATAGAAAGTTGACGGCAGAAGGAGAGCATACGCGCCATCTAGTCTGCCCTTATGTGTATACTGTATGTTCTCTTTCTCTTAGGATAGATGGAGGCATGTTTAAATAAACAGTGACTGTTGATTTTTAAACTCTCTACCTCTGCTGGAAGTTTGTTCCAAGCATCTACTACTCTTTCTGTAAAATAATATTTTCTAACATTGCTCCTGATCTCTCCCCCGACTAGCTTCAGGTTGTGCCCCCTTGTTCTATCATTAAGTTTCTTCTTAAAAACACTTCCATCCTGAACCTTATTCAATTCTTTTACACATTTAAAGTGGACCAACACCCAGGATTTTGACTATCCTGGGTTTTGGTCCACTTCGGTGGGGCACCCCGATCGGTGTGAAACCACCCAGAACGCCCGTAAACACTCACCTCCCCACGCCCCTACGCGGGCGCTCGTCCAATCAGAGAGCTCAGAGCCGCTGTGGTATGCACGTACAAGCGGCGTCCAACCACAGCGTCTCTGAGCACTGGAGGCCGCGTCTCGTGCTTCCATCTAACAGGGAGCACGCCCGCGCCGCCCATTCACAAACGGCCGGCGCGGGTGCGCGCCCTGCTAGAGGGAAGCACGAGACGCGGCTGTTGAAACTGGGTTAAGGTAAGGTTTCTGGGCTTCCTGGGGGGTTTCACCCCGCGGGACATCCCAATTTCGGATGGATCTGATCGCCTCGGGAATCTTATAGATTCCCGGGCCGATCCCCCCTGGGTGTTGGTCCACTTTAAAGGCCTCAATCATGTCCCCTCTCTCCCTTCTTTCCTCCAGACTGTACAAATGAAGTTCTTTAAGTCTCTCCTGATAAGTTTTAAGTTTAAGTCCTTCCACCATTTTTGTTGCCCACCTTTGGACACGTTCTATTTGAATAATGTCTTTTTGCAGCTAAGGTCTCCAAAACTGAACACAGTATTCTAGCTGTGGCCTCACCAGGGCCCTATACAGCGGCATGACAACCTCCCTCTTCCTATGGGTGATGCCTCGAGCTATGCAGCCGAGCATCCTGCTTGCTTTTCCCACTGCCTGGCTACACTGTCCACTCATCTTGCAGCTATCAGTAATCAGTACCCCTAAATCTCTTTCCTCTGAGGTCCTGGATAACACAGTACTGCCCATACGGTACTCAGAGCAGGGATTCCTTCTACCCAAGTGCATGATTTTACATTTAGATGCATTAAACTCTAGTTTCCACAGTTTTGACCATCTGTCCAGTAAAGCTAAATCATTTTCCATGTTGCAAACACCTCCAGGAATATCCACCCTATTACTAACCTTTGTATCATCAGCAAACAGGCAAACTTTTCCTACCAAGCCTTCTCCTGTGTCACTTACAAACATATTTAGGGCCAATGCACACAGACATGTTGTATTACGTGTATGCATTTGGGATGCTGCATATAAAATAACGTACCATATTTTTTGCCATATAAGACGCACCTGCCCATAAGATGCGCCTAGGATTTGGAGGAAGAAAAAAGGAATATAGATACTGGGACTTCCCTGGACTGGCACTGTGACTCCCTCCTTGAGGCACCCTAGTATCCATTTCTCCTCTTATGATTATAAAGGTCCCGGATCTGATCCTCAACCTCAACTTTTTGCACTACTCTGTTCTTTATTCTGTGATGTTGCTGTGATTTTAGTGCTTAGTGCTTTAGATAAGTACTTGTGATGGTGGCTGCCCTCACTCTGTTCTCCTAAACTTGTGGCAGGCAGGGTTTTTGTGTGATGATTGAAATCACTGCCCATCTCCATCACATAAAGGAAAGAGCCCATAGCATTATATGGCCAGCAATTCTCTTTTTCAATAATTTTTATTAAGTATGTAAAATGCAACACATACATCTATGATAACAATGTACAATTTAATATAGACAGTAAATTCTTCTGTTTCAGCATAAACATTGCTCTTATCAACTTTGAAAGAAAATTATCACTTAATTTCACCACTATATATTGTGGATAAGAAAGTAATAATAGATAAAAAATATATAATGTAAAAATAAAACAAGAAAAAAGAGGGGGGGGGAGATGGGGAAAGGGAAGGGTGGGAGACTAATAAAAAGGAAGGGTAGGGGTGAAAAAGAGGGGGATTCACATTTCTAGTAGATACAAAAAAGATAAATAATCCTCTTAACTGGAAGGTCAATAGGACTATATCGTCAAAAGATTTTTTTCGAAGTCTGAGGGCCAAAAATTTTGCACCCGGGATTCCACACTTCTCGAAAAAGCTCCATAGAACTGTTATGTATTGCCGATAATTTTTCCATGGCCATGACCCTGTTTTTTAATTCTCTGTAGCTTAGAGCAGGCTCTTTCCAGGCTTTGGCTATCACCAATTTCGCTCCAGTCAAAATATGATATACCAGTTGTTGCTTTTTCTTTGTAATATGGGGGATTGGAGCGTTAAGTAGAGCTACCCATGGATCTCGAGCTATGTGTCTGCCGCACACTTTACTCACTGCTCGAAAAAACTTTTACCCAAAACCCCCTGGCTACAGGGCAATCCCACCACATGTGTCTATAGGACCCGGAGAGAGGCACCCCTGGGAGCAGTCTCCCTGTGAGTCTGTGGCGAAATGCTTCAGTCTTTCTGGAACCAAGTACCATCTCATCATTAGCTTAATATTTACTTCACTCGAAGATACGGATGCAGAGTGTCCATATGCAGCACTCCACATCCGTGCCCATTGTTTCTGGTCTCTCTCCTCCCCCAACTCCACCTGCCACCTCTGAACATAGATAGGACTCGTCACTGTTCTGTCCAAGACTAAGCTGTCATAAATCTCTGAAATTGCTCCACGGTCAGTTGGATTTCGGTTACACTGCCTCTCAAACATAGTTGGATCTCTTGTTTCCCGTCTAAATCCAATAATCGACCTGATAAAGTGCTTGACCTGTATGTATCTGAAAATTTCCCTTGGTGCCAATTGGAATTTATCTTTCATTTCCTGGCATGTAAGAAGCTCTGAATTCTCTAGGCAGTCTGATATTTTCAATGCAATCCCTGCATCTTTCCAAGAGACAAAACTATGCGGTGATTCTAAACTCGGGAGAAACATCGGGTTGTTCCAAATCGATAAGAGAGGCAGAAAAGTTGATGCTAATCTGCTTGAACTTAACATTGTCCCAGATGGTAAGGGAATGCTTAATAATTGGGTTTTGTATCCATTTCCTAGTGTTAGGTGTAACCCATAGTAAATTATCAACTGCTATTGGGGTACACATATCTTTTTCAATTGAGACCCATGCCAGTACATCTTTTACTGAGTGGTATGTGAGCATCTGTGCAATCCTAGCTGCTTGATAGTATTTGGTAAAGTTTGGGACCTCTAGTCCCCCTTCTCTCTTGGCTCTAAATAAGACTCCTTTGGAAATTCTAGGCCTCCTGCCACCCCAAAAAAAAGACAATGCCTTTTACCTTGCTTGCAAGGTATCATAACTGTTAGGACTCTGGCAGCATAGAGGAACTTGGGGAGTAGCGACATCTTAATAGCTGCTATCCTGCCAAGCCATGATAAGTTAAAATCTTTCCACTGCATCAGTAGTGCATATAGCTTGCGAAATAAAGGGTAAAGATAAAGAGTTGGTTAAGTTTCCTCTTTCCAAGCTAAAAGATTCAGATTTGAATCCATTGTATTTTACATATGCCAGTGGAGACCTGTATAAGGTTTTCAAAACATTAATAAAAATTGGCCCAAATCTCCATCTTTCAAGCATAAAGAAAAGGTATTCCCATGATACAGAATCGAATGCCTTCCTAATATCAAGGGACAGGAGCATGGCCGGAGTCCGCACCTCCTTTACGATATAAGTGAGCTGAGTGATTTGCCTTATGTTGTCCCCCGCCTGTCTACCCGGTATAAAGCCCACCTGGTCTTTGTCGATTAGTTCCGGGAGAGATTCAGACAACCTGTCAGCCAAAATTTTTGCTAAAATGTTTACATCCAGATATAATAAGGAGATAGGTCTAAAATTGGACCAGATTAGGTGGTCTGTATCTGGTTTGGGTAACATGCCAATTGACGCTGTTAATGATTCGCGAGAGAACCAGTTGCCTCTTCTAATATCGTTTAGCATTGCCATGAGTTTGGGGGCTAGAATTGTACTAAATGTCCTATAATAGGCGGCTGAAAAACCATCAGGACCCAGCCTTTTATTTGGTTTCAGATTAGCTATCGCCCTTTGGACCTCTTCTAAACGGATCGCCTCCTCTAGCCTCTCTCTTAGATTATCCGGTAGTAAGGGTAACTTGATATCTTTAAAAAATTCTTCAAGATCCTTTGGTCTCGGTGGGGAGGAGTTGGAATAAAGTTTTTGCAGCTGTACTTTAAACATGTTAACCACCTTATTTGGGTTACTAGTTATCATACCTCTTTCATCTTTTAACCTGACTGTGGAGTTAATCTGTAGATGTGTTTTTAATTTTCTGGCTAGAAGCATACTTGGCTAATTGGCTTTGCAATAGTACTTATGTTTAAGCCAGCTTAAAGATTTCTCTGCTTTGCCCGCCAATGCCAGGTTTAGCTCTTGTGAGACTCTATGTAACCTACGTCGTGATTCTGGGGTCATGTTCTTTTTGGCCTCCTCTGCCACTTGCTGATATTCTGCTTCTAGTCTATTGATGCATTCTGTCCTTTCTCTTTTTTTTTCGTTGCAATCTGTATAATTTTTCCTCTAATAGTGGGCTTATGAGCTTCCCAGCAAACTGTTGCTGTAGTCTTAGGTGTTTCATTCAAAGCAAAATATTCTGACAATGTCTCGGTCAGAGCAGCGATCGTGCTCTCATCAGAAAGTAACGAGGGGTTAAGAGACCAAGTAAATTCCAACGGCCTACTAATCAAGGAGTTTAGCTTGAGAAGCAGGCCGTCATGGTCTGACCACGAGATTGGGATGATTGTCACTGATCTCAGCGGTTCAGGGTTGCAGAAAATCTGGGTTCCAGTGACCATCAATGCTTATGGTTCAGAATAAAAACAGACATTGTGCAATCACACACCAGAACCAAAGTGCTAGACTTTAGGAAGACAAACTTCAAGGAAATGGCGGAGTATGTAGAAAGAAAATTAGGTGAGTGGAACAGAGTAGCAGAAGTGAGTGCCCAGTGGTCACTATTAAAAATGGCCATCTTAAAGGCAACTAAGCAATATGTGAAACAAACTAGCAAGAATAAAAGGAAGAAGAAACCATTATGGTTTACTAGGGAAGTCAGCACTATCATAAAAGATAAGAAGTCTGCCTATAAGAAGTATAAAGTAAGTGGTAAGTGTAAAGTAAGTGTAGCTGACAGAGAGGCATATAAAATTAAACAGAGGGAAGCAAAACTAATTATAAGGACTGCTAAAGGGCAAAAGGAGGAAGAAATGGCCAAATCTATGAAGAGGGGAGATAAAACCTTTTTTCGATATATTGGTGACAGAAAGAAGAAAAACAATGCAGTCTCAAAAATTAGAAATAGGGAAAATAAATATATTGACGGAGATAAGGCTGTGGCTGACCATCTGAATAGCTACTTTTGTTCGGTATTTTCAGATAGTAGCAGGCATTGCCATAGCACAGCATCCCGCTGGGAGGGCACAGCTCCGGAGTTTCTGGAGGCTGATGTCTTAGCCGAGCTGGCACAGCTAAAGGTAAGTAAGGCGATGGGTCCAGATGGAATCCACCCCAGAGTTCTAAGGGAACTTAGGTTTGTGATTGCAGCCCCTCTGACTGATTTACTTAACCATTCCCTTTCAACTGGTGAGGTTCCAGATGATTGGAGAATGGCCAGTGTCATACCAATCCATAAAAAGGGGAGTAGAGAAGAAGCCAGTAATTACAGGCCAGTTAGTTTAACATCTATAGTGGTCAAATTAATGGAAACACTCTTAAAAAAACAGATAATTTCCCATCTAAAAATTAATGACCTATTGGACCCAAAACAGCACGGCTTTACTGAGGGCAGATCATGTCAGACCAATCTTATTGATTTCTTTGACAATGTCACTAAAGTGTTAGATGAAGGTGGTGCTGTGGATATCGCCTATCTGGATTTTAGCAAAGCCTTTGACACTGTACCACATAAGGAGCTCATAGATAAGTTATTGAAGGTAGGACTCAATCCCTGGATAGTTCAGTGGATTTCCAGTTGGCTGAGGGATCGGTATCAGAGTGTGGTTGTAAATGGTGTGCAATCTGAACAAAGGCGAGTTACAAGTGGTGTGCCGCAAGGCTCTGTCCTGGGCCCCATTCTTTTTAATATATTTGTAAGTGACATAGGAGAAGGCTTGGTAGGAAAAGTTTGTCTGTTTGCTGATGATACAAAGGTTAGTAATAGGGTGGATATTCCGGGAGGTGTCTGCAACATGGAAAATGATTTAGCTTTACTGGATAGATGGTCAAAACTGTGGAAACTAGAGTTTAATGTCTCTAAGTGTAAAATCATGCACTTGGGTAGAAGGAATCCCTGCTCTGAGTACCGTATGGGCAGTACTGTGTTAGCCAGGACCTCGGAGGAGAGAGATTTAGGGGTACTGATTACTGATAGCTGCAAGATGAGTGGACAGTGTAGCCAGGCAGTGGGAAAAGCAAGCAGGATGCTCGGCTGCATAGCTCGAGGCATCACCAGTAGGAAGAGGGAGGTTGTGATGCCGCTGTATAGAGCCCTGGTGAGGCCACAGCTAGAATACTGTGTGCAGTTCTGGAGACCTTACCTGCAAAAAGACATTATTCAAATAGAACGTGTCCAAAGGCGGGCAACGAAAATGGTGGAAGGACTTAAACTTAAAACTTATCAGGAAAGACTTAAAGAACTTAATTTGTACAGTCTGGAGGAAAGAAGGGAGAGGGGGGACATGATTGAGACCTTTAAATATGTGAAGGGATTGAATAAGGTTCAGGCGGGAATTGTTTTTAAGAAGAAACTTACTGATAGAACAAGGGGGCACAACCTGAAGCTAGTCGGGGGGAAGATCAGGAGCAATGTTAGAAAATATTATTTTACAGAAAGAGTAGTAGATGCTTGGAACAAACTTCCAGCAGAGGTAGTTGAAAAATCAACAGTCACTGAATTTAAACATGCCTGGGATAAGCACACATCTATCCTAAGATAAAGAGTACATACAGTATACACATAAGGGCAGACTAGATGGACCGTATGGTCTCCTTCTGCCGTCAACCTTCTATGTTTCTATGTTTCTACCAAAGAATTATATGGCATAAAAATGTGATCAATCCTCGTGTATACTTTGTGAGGGTGAGAATAGTGCGTGAAATTTTGTGTTCCCGGGTGTGCCTCTCTCCAGCAGTCCGCCAACCCACACGTGTCAATAATCTTTCGAAATGATCTAGCCGTATTGGTCACCGGGGCCGTTAAGATCGGACTTGTTCGGGATTGACTGTCTATGTGAGGATTTAGTACCAAGTTAGAGTCCCCGCAAATTATTGTTGTACCATGCGCCACTTTTGTAACCTTTTTAAGAAACTTTGAGAGAAATTCTATTTGGTTAGTGTTTGGGGTGTAGTAGCTTGCCACTGTGATATCCACATATTGTAGAGATCCAATTAATATCAGATATCTACCCTCGAGGTCTTTGATTTCTGTCTTCCAATTAAATTGAGATCCTCTACTAAACCTAATAAAAATTCCCTTTTGTTTAGTGTTGGCGCATGCTAAGAATATTTGTGGGTATGATGAATTGAAAAATTTTGGTTTGGAGCTATCTGAGAAGTGGGTCTCCTGTAAGCACAATATATCTGGGTGCAATGATCGGATTTTCCTAAATGCCAAGCTTCTTTTCTGAGGTGCGTTAAATCCCTGTACATTGAGTGAAAAGATAGTGACCATGGTTGTTTAGTAGGGGAAGGAGGGGGATAAAGAAAAAAAAAAGGGGGGAAGACTCTAGATACTAGAAGGTATATAGGGTAGGAAATTGGTGCTAATTCCAGGGGCCAAGATCTAACTTTATAGAGGGACGTAGTAGCCAAGGAAGTTCCGCTCCTCTAGAATATCAACTTATATTATGACCTCCTCAATTTAATTTCCTAGTAACGGAAAAGGGAGGGATGTCTAGTCCCTTTCTAACTTCTGCTCTTCGCTATCCGAGAGAGTATATCACAAGCTCGGATAGATAGGAATGTAACATGTGAGTGCCGCCGGGCAGACCGGCTGTTTGTAACATTATAATTAACGAGCGCTAATAAGTTCCTTTCACCTATCTTACAGAGATAGGAAGAAAGAAAAAAGAAAAGCATGTGAGTTCTAAGCCTAGTATTATGCTATCCCCTCAGAACCTCAGGAAGGCCCCATCCCAACACCCCAAGGACAGAGAACCCAGGTGTGTCAAGAGGGATATCCCTCTCCGAGGGACCGAGGGGCCACACAATCCTTGCTTTATCAATGGAGAGCCCTTATGTTGCAAAAAAAAATGTACGATTGTAAATCACCATTTGATCTAAATATAAGCTAATTTCTTTTCTATAACGGCGTGAAGAAACCCCGGTACCACAAGAGATATTCAGTTCTGGGTTATAGTGAAAATATGTTCGTTCATGAACCCCCGATACCATGAGAGTTATTCTGCAATATCGGGGTTATGATCCCCCCGCCCACCCGGTGGGAGCCCAAATAACATGAAACGGTATTAACTACAGTAAATTATATAAATGATAAATCTCAGGGGATTCTTAACTCATTGCCATGGAGGCGGGGAATGCCCAGGTATTAAGACCTAGGCCTCCTCGCCTCCTGAGGCGGAGCTCCCCATTCACATATATAAACATTCTATAACAACACGTTTGAAAAAAAAAAAAAATACTTTCACTTAACTAATAACCAGAAGAAAACAAAGAAAACGACTCTAAACTTTATGAATCTCTATACTTCCCTCTTTTTAAGCAAATAGCAGATTTATTAGTCCCCTCTCTGATTCTCATGTATCTCTAGACCTGTGTGGAAAACGGCGACCACTTGATCTCACTCTGTGCCTTGGTCTCTTCCCCGCACGTTGAACCTTGAGAGATTCGCCGTTAGATCTGGGTTACTTGTGAGATGTATTCTGCATTTCATTTCTGTAAAGACCCTCCGTCAATAGGTGGCGTTGAAATATTTCTGTCAATGTCGCGGAGTAGGTATCCCCTCTGTAGGTGAAATAAACACGAAAGGGGAATCCCCATTTATAGGAGACTTTTTGATCTTGTAACATTTTCAGTAATGGTCTCATCTCCCTTCTCCTTGCCATCGTGATCACAGAAAGGTGTGCAAATACTTTAAATTTGTGTCCCTGAAATGTCAGGTTAGCAAAACCTCTGGCAGCTTTCAATACTCCTTGGTTGTATAGAAATGAAACTTTGCCAAGATATCTCTACTTGGTTCTTCTGGGGGTCTTTGGGGGCCCAGGGTTCTGTGGACATGGTCCATTTCAAGAAGCTCGATAGGGATCCCAGGGAGCAGTCCCTGACATAACGCCATTACAACTGATTGTGCATCCTCCATGTGCTCAGGTAATCCTCTAAAGCGCTAGTTAGATCTCCTATATCTGTTTTCCATATCTTCTATTTTAGCATGCAGTGCATAGTTATCTTTCTTTAACATTTCCAGCTCACCAGCCTGTGCTTCCCGAGTAGTTATTACATCCCCCAATCTTCCTTCTTGGGCCCCCAAGCTCCGGGTTACCTTTTCCAGCTCAGTGGATACCTGGTCTTTAATTTTATTTGTATTGTTAGAGAGAGCTTTTTGTAGCATGGCATCAAATTGCTCCATTAATGTAATATTCAGTGCTGGCTGTGCTGTTTGGCTTAGCTATGAGGGAGAGAGCTCAGCTGCACTCGTTAGGATGGACTGCTCACTCCCTGCAGTCTCCTCCATGTCACCCTCACTGAGGCCTGCCGCCATCTTGAATTGCTAGGTCATGCTGTCAGAACAATGAAATGCTCTGCTCTCATTCACCTGAGCCTCTCAGCAGGACAGACTTCTCTCCTCAGCCTCTCCACTCGCTCTCCTCACTGCCTGTCAGCTGTTCGCTGCTCCGCTTGTACTCTGCATGCGCAATCCGCCCGGCAGGCACGGAGCCGATTCAGCAGGCTGCCATTCAGCTCACGTACGCATGTGCACTCAGGGCAGCAATTCTCTTGTGAGCAGCAATCTCGTCACACAATCGAAGTGTATTGCCCTGGTGTGTGAACCAAGCCTGGTGTGTGAACCAACAGTTTCTTCTCCTACACATGTACCAGGCCTCCCTACCCATAGCCACTTCCTAGTATTTATGTAGTGTATTTAAATGACAAAATAAATGTCATTCTGAACTGGATCTAAATCTGAAAATGACTGTATGACCCAAATTAAAATGCCTTCCCAAGTAATCCTAAAATTGGGCAAAGTTAATTTAATCCTGCTGGCAGGGAAAAAACTCTATATTCACCATTAATTTCCTTACAACTGATCGCTTCTATCAGGGCCAGCTCCAGGTTTGTGGGGGCTCTTGGGCAAGACAGTCTCAGTGGGCCCCAAAGTAGTGAGTCACATAATGCCACCTTTTAGCTCCGCTGCTACAAATGGGTCATCTTATGTTGCTGATCGTCCTCCAGTCCTTGTCAGTTGTCACCTGGTTCTTGCCACCTTCTGAGCTTCCATCAATTGGCCTTCATTCCATGCCACCTTCTCCAGTGTTTCTGATCACCCCCTGTTGTTGAGGCCAGCCATGAGCAGGTCTGCACACAACACCCGTCATTTGGTTGTTCGGGTCCACTGTAAAATAATACCATGGCCAAGCATAAGCCTGAGTGGACCCCTGAATATGACAGAGGCCCTGGCAATTGCCCAGGTTTGCCCTGTGCTGGCGTCGGCCCTGGCTGCTAGCCCGGTGCTGATACACTTCCCGAACACCTAATCGGAGTCGTCGGCGCAGCTGTCACCACCATCGTCAGCAGCTCATGTCCATTCAACAACTACTAGACCATCCTGCTCCATTGTCACAGGATATATGGCATGGCCTCCTCTATTCATGGCAAAGTTGGTGACAACTTGGTCCAAACCCAGGTTTCCAATTGTGCATTAACTGAGTTTTGATCCAAGCGGGGGGGGGGGGGGCACTCTAACTGTCAATGCCTCCCTGCACTTACACTCTAATTGGCTTATCTGCACCGTGCTCCCTATTGCAAAATCTGGCTTCTAATTGGCCACCTGCAGTCACATGGTCTGAGTATCTCTGGTTGTTGAAGAAAAATCCAAGGCTATGACCATTGACAGAAAATGGTGGGGACTTATTTTGCAAGGGGGCATGATGCAGATAAGCAAATTGGTGCTTGAAGGTAAGCACAAGGAGACATTAGTAATCAGAATGACCAACATTTGTCAAATTTAATTCTGCAGGCAGAAGTGGATGGTTCCCTTAAAGTGATTCGAACTCTTCTTGGTTTTATAAAAAACTAAAAAAATATATTTTAGCAGGATTTACAAATAAATTAGAGGTGGGGTGTGATGTTTAAAGAAAAGTGATCACCTCTTGGAAATATAGAATTGAGAATTTATACATTCTATAGACAAAAATGGGGGAAGCGGGGGCCACGTCACATTGGTTCAGAGTTGAGTCAGTGCCCCCAAGTGAGAGGCAATTGGGAGTTATAATACTGTAGGCAGATGCTGTTTTGGAGGAATACATTTTAGCCCCAGCAGGCAAGATGTTAATTTGCGAGGAAACCTGATGAGAGCTAAACAGAAATCCTATAATTCAATTAAGCGAAAGCCAGCCGGGGCGCGATGCAGTTCACCGCCTTCATAGCCATAAAGGGGAAATTATTTTATATCAGGTAGACATTCGTTTTTAAGATGTCCAAAGAAATATATTCTCTTTGTGGCTAACAATTGTGAGAGATTCATGGCTTGCATTAATCTTCTGTACCGCATAGTGATTTACTTACAGGCTGCGCCATAAACTGAATTAAAAAAAATTGCTGGTCTCAGCAAAATGGGACGGGATGACTTAATAGACAGGAACACGTGGCTGCCTTGCAAAGCATCATGCTGCTGCCTTCCCCTCACCGCTCTATGGATGTAAATTAAAAACAAAATGCACGACGGCTTGATGGGGCCGACATGCTTGTGGATGTATTTATGAAATGAAAACTGCGCTGATTGGAAATATTGAGTATTGGAGGTACTCGCCAGCCTCACGCAGTAAATACCCATACATTTTTTTTTACTTAACTCTAAAACAATTCCCTGGCGTTTCAATTAAAATGCCTCTTCTAGGCTTTGATTTTTACAAATTGTGTTTTCCATCTATTGCTGGCTCAGGGGGGAATTGTGACAGCGCTCAGCAGCTATAGGGGCCAGGCTTCGGTAGGCTCTGCTGAATTATTAAGGGCTTCCCATTCCACTATATGCACCTTTTAGGAAGCAATAATCGAGCTTTTTATTGAATGGACTGTTTACTCCGACCTGTCAGGAATAAGGAGGAACTGCTGAGTGTTGTGTATTAATAGCCTGCTTGTGCAAGGCTAGATGCTCCACTCTGCTGATGACATTGCTGTATAAATATTTTATACCGGCTGGACCATTTGGTAATGGGAAGCATGTTGTCTTATGAAATGTATGTATAACACCAACACTGCCACCATCATCACCAATGAAAAGCAGAATTCTTAGCTATAACATTATTATTATTATTATTATTATTATTATTAATAATATTAAAAGTATTATTAAAAGTATTTTTTCCATAAATAAATAAAAAAATGGGGTACCTGCATCCGGAGAGCATTCTGGTTTGGTATGCTTGTCATTAGTTTTCACCCCCTCTGTAGACCGGTGCCACACCTGTGTCTAATGTGGCAGCTGGCAGCCTTAGCAATTCATTGTAAGCTTTCAGGCTGCTGATTGACATAGCATGGTGGTCTTAAAGTGGTAAAATGACATGACTCCAGGACTGTCTTTTGGCCAATCGCAGACTAGCTAATCTCAAATCCGCTGGGTGATGTGACAATCCCGCTGGCAGCATCACCAGTTTCCCTTCTAGTTTGTAGGGAGCCCCCTTCCCCCAGCTGAATGCTTTCCATCTAAAGTGAAGATGGGAATGCACCATGGGGGCCCCCGGGAAAGGTGAGTTATTGGAGCTATTCTGGGGGGTTTACACAGAAGGACATTACAAATCAGGATGCACTGGAGGTAGGCAAGTGGTGCCATTTTTAGAGCCGGGGCATTATGGTTTTACTTTTTTTGCTTTCTGCAATAGAAAAAGCACAAGGGTGACGCCTTCAGAAAAATACACCCTGCCTGAACACCAGTATCAGATTGTCCCATCAGAGGATTCTCCTCCCATCAGAGGATTCTCTGGTGGGCTCCAGACACTTGCACAAAGGCCACCATCTGGGCAGCGGAGGAGGTCCAACACTAACAGTGTTTCTGGTTTGCCTGAAGTGTTTTGTGAAGTTTACTATTTATTCAGTAAGTCACTTTTGCCATTAATCAATAACCATCACACATTACAGGGGGTGTAACTGGGTGTGCAGGGGTAGTGACAACAAGATCAGCAGAGACCCATCAAATTATCAAAATTGGGCTCTTATGGATGTACAGGAAAAAACACCATTTGTAGCTTCTGTTTGAGTCTTATTTCTAATGCAGTTGTACCCAATAGAGTTACAATGTTCCATGATGGGGCCCCATTTAATGTTCGCTCCAGGGCCCTGTCAAATTTAGTTACACCACTGACACTTTTTATTGTGAAATATTATGTTGGGTGGTCATTATTTCTATGTGCAATGACCCAATCAGTCACCAGGCTTTGTACAGCTGTTATCGCCCAAAGTATCAACGCAAGGTTCAGCAATGGCAAGGCTCCCACTCAGCAACTGGAGGTGCAATGAACTGGCCCTGGAATCAGTTATGCCCAGGACTTGGGTGTTCAAAGGCAAGCTATGGTTAGCAACAGCGAGCAATGTTCTCACCAGCACACCAACAACAGGCAATGCATGCTGAGAGAGGGTAGGTTTTATATGCCCCCTGTCCAATCATGCTTGAGGCCAGTGTCAGCTTAGCTTTGGATAATTTACCCAGTTAATTAGAGGGAGGTCACTAGCAACCCTTCGACATTAAACCGGACCAACAGCCTGTCATAGTTGGAAAAGAAAGGTAGCAGCCATTTTGGAGTTTCCTCTCCCAGCATCCTAGCTGTGCTGCTGCCTGCATTGGGCTTCCTGTTACTGATAATACACAGTGACAGGAAGCCAAGCATACTTCCTGTTTGCAGACAGCCTGCATTGCATGAGCCGCCATTTCTTTTTAGTCTTCTTCAGGCATAATAGCCTAACAATTATAATTAAGCTTCAATGAGAAAACTCAAAAAGGCTTTAAAAGCACAATAAATGGAACAACTTTGGATTATCTAGTATGCAAAACAAAAATGTAACCTCCAGCAGAGAGTCAGTGAATTTAAACATGCCTGGGATAAGCACACATCTATCCTGAGATAAAGAGTACATACAGTATACACATAAGGGCAGACTAGATGGACCGTATGGTCTCCTTCTGCCATCAACCTTCTATGTTTCTATGTTTCACATGAACATTCGGCTTGAAAGCCGAACCTGCAGCATTTCAGCACGTGGAATGAATGACAAACCCTTTAATTTTATTAAGTATTGGCCCATATATAGCCAAGCCAATTACTTACCAGCAAGATGAAATACTAAAAATGGGTTCTGACCTTTTTCCATTCTAAGCAAAACAAAAAAAAAAACACACACCTTGGGATCGATTCAGAGCCAGGTGAGAATTTGCAATCATTTTTAGGAGAGAAAACTGCCATTGACTTTCATTGTCTACTGGGTGTACATTTTCACCTGGCTCAGAACCAGCCCCAAGGTAGACAATGAAAGTAAATGACAGTTTTCTCCTAAAAAAAGAGTGGGAATTCTCACCTGGCTCTGAATTAACCCCCTTATGTTTCTTCTCTCCATGGACACTAGACCTAGTGGAAGTTTTAAAAGTATATAGTCAATTCAACACCGGGTGAGAAAACTATTTTCCTTTTTAGGAAAGAAATCTGCCATTCGCTTTCATTGCCTACCTGATGTAAATTTCCATCTGGTGATGAATCAGCCCCAACGTAGACAATGAAAGTGAAAGGCAGTTTCTCTCTAAAATGTAGTAGAGTTTCTCAGCTGGTGCTGAATTAACCCATAAGTCTCACTCTCAGGGGGAAGCTACTTGTGGTTTCATCATGTTTGATTGCTGTAAAGCTCTTGCGGTGGGATCCAAGTATTTTTTTGTGAATGAATAGCTGGGGTCTAAGGTGAGTATATGTATACGATAAGATGTCTACATAATGATATATAAATCACACTGTGTGCGTGTGTTTCTCGGCTCCTCTATAGGAGAAGCACATAAATGGATGCATTAACACAGAGAGGCGTGAGGCGAGATACTTCTCGGAGGATTCATCTTAAGGTAAATATGTGACCTGACATACAGCTCTGCCCCCGTCTATTATGTTCCTAATGGGGTTTTCTTTCTGCATCTCCAGAACCTAACATTGCTCCTCTGCATCTGCTAAACAAGAACAGTGAGTGGGAGTATATTATATCCATTGATAGTTCTTATCTTATTGTTAAAAGCTAGAGTTCTGAAATGGGTATGCTGAGTATATTTAAGGTAAACTTTGAGAATACGTAGGCCCTTATTTAACAAGGGATAGGGACAGGTAGCGACTGGTGAGCGGCTGGTAATGACGGGCCCCGCCACAAGAACGCCGGCTCCCCACCACAATCACACATTTATCAAGCCAATCCTGCTTAGCGACTGAGATAGCGCCATATAGTCACTCATTCATCATTATTCCAGCCTCAGCCCACAGCGCCAGCGTCCGACCTTGAACAGCGACAGGTATGACCTCTCGCTACCTGGCGCTCTCCAATGCATTTCAATGGAACAATCTTTAAATATTCATAATTAATTGTTATTAATAGTTTTTTTTTTTTAAATGTGAAAAATTCTGTGACCACTTCTGCCATTTTAGATTTTTTAAGGGAAAAAAAAAAGAAAAAATTGTACAGAATTGATATTACAGGTCTGATATTAATGTATTCATATTACAAAATTATTTAAAAAACTAGTTTTTTTTGGTTTCCAAAAATATGGTTGTTTGGGGGTTAAAAAACTACTTTTAACCCATCGCCGCCAGCGCTCTGGGGTTTAAACATGCATTTTACAGCGCAAGAATTTTTTGAGCGTGATTTTTTAATGAATATGGTGGGAGCCGGGCGCTAGGGCCAGTTGCTATCATGCGCTCCCATACAGCGCGGAACCTGTCAAATAGCGACTCCTAACCCAATATTCAACATTACGGCAAACCGACGCTATCAACTACCGAACAACGGCCAAGCACAGCGACTACTAGCGGGCGCTCTGAAAATGCCGCTACAGTCGCTCAACTGTCGCTACCTGCCGCTATTAATGAATCGGCCTCCCCGTTATCTTCAACAGAGATGAAGTCTACATATAATTTCACATATAATAATATTTATTCTACTATGATTCCGCAGCCACTGACAGGCAGCACAGCATCTGGAAGTGGCTTTGAATGGGCCAGTGAGCCCTAATATTAGTATCTGGGTTATTAGCCCATTGTTGTGTGTTAGACTAATCAGGCTTAAGTACCTTGCAGGCCAATGAGCACAGAGTTTCCCCAGCCAATCTCCTCCCCAGGACCCCAATGTATATGTCCTAGCACAGTCTATCATTGCCCATTATAACTATCGCTAGGGAGTGTTATCTTTGATGTATTAACCCCAGTTGTCTTTTTGAACCTTTTCTTTGATCCTACAGTACTGCACCTTTAAGATCTCTTGTGTTTTACTCTGGGTATCTTCTTGACTCTGCTTGCTGATTTTGTACCTCAAACTGTGACCTTCTGTGACTGACCCTTGGCTTGAACTTTGAACCTGAGTCCTCTTTACCTTTGTGCCTTGTCCCCTGGTTGGACTGATCTTTCCAAGTAAGACTCCTGGCTCAATCTGGACTTCCCATTACCACACGTTGGATCTCACCCATCCACAGTCCCAGCTCTCAAAGGATATTTTTTGGTGCTACAAAGTCCTGAGGACTGTGTCTGTGGAGGCGTTACTTGCATCTCGGTGAAGGTGACCTTCACTATAAGTGAAGCAACAGTGGAGATTGGGTAATATCCGCTCATCTAGGTTCTGTGTAATGGTGAGTCTGACACCTACTTAGGGACCAGTGGCATAAACATGAACATCCTGGGGGTCACATTGGTTCTTAGGGACTTTTACTCTCTAGCTAGCCAAAAATAATGAATAACAGATACCCACTTACAGTCCCGCGCAGCTAATCTTCCTGAAACTGGAGGTTTACCTGCATTGGCAAGCTCATAAAAATGTGGGATGCCCCATAAAGAGAGGGAGCACTTTATCTTTAAAGCAGACCAAAACCCACATTTTTAACTAGCATCCCCTGAATTGCTCACCCATGAAGAGTACCTTTTGCCAATTTTCACTGCTCCTGCTTCACTCTAATTGCAGGTCTAATCCCAGATAATGCCGTCTGTATACCACCTTCTCTATTCACTGCTACTGTTGTGTGTGGCAATGATGTCATTGCCACACCTTTGCAATGACTGATCTCCTGGCATCTTACAGAGAGGAACTGAATAAATCAGTGTTCCAGGATGATTTGAAAAGCAAAAATATCCATTTCTAGTTCTAGACCCTAAAAGTGGAACAAAATATAGAGAACACCCAGAGTGATGGGTTTCCACTGTGCCCCACAGTGTGAAACCCCCAGGTCATTGCAAAAATTCCCCTTTTCCGAGGGCTCCGTCATGATATAAGGAATCATTCCAGCATCCCCAGCATCTCTATTTTTATTCAGATAGGGGCAGGGGAGTGCGCCTTGATCTAAAGAGAACTGGGGATGCTGCACTCTCGCAATCGATTGCTGTTTTAAACTAATGTATATCTGATCATTAATATGCACGGCATACGGTGCTGATTGGACAAAAGTCTGATTATGGACTTTAGGAGCGGGGAAGGGTAAGTTTGTATGGGTGACCGAGGGGGGGGGGGGGCACCTATACAAATGGGTCAGGCATCCCAAATGGTGATGCATCCCGGGCATGGAACAAAACCTGGGATAGATAAAATCTGGGGTTTTGCTTTATACAAAGGGACATTCAAATTTGGGATACCTTGAAAGGTAAGGGTTGAATAGTCCATTTTTTTTACCTTAGGCTCAACTGTCCAGCAGCAAATGTCAATTACAGGCCTCTGATCAAAGTGATGATTCATTGGCCTCTAATTAATTTCATCTTCCCCTCTTTTCCCTATTGCTGGCTTGGCTAAAGCAATTAAATTAGCTTACATTAGCTTAGTTGTGAGGCTAATCAGAAGTATATTATTTGCCTTTGGCCAATGAATATACCCATTCAGCCATTGACACTGGTCCATGTAGAGTCCATGTATTATAGAAATAATCTAATGTTGTGTTTGTCCTTGTCATGAAACAGATGACTTCTTGCTGTGTCTTTGTAACCTAGTTCATTACACGCGATGGCATTATGAAGAGCCAAACTCTCATGTGTACAGCATGGAAAAGCTTTCCTGTGCCGAGGCTCATCATCACTAATACACCCTGCACGTGATTGGCTTCCTCCTCGGCTCTAACGCCTCCGCTCCCCTGGCATTTCCCCCGTCTGACATGCGAGTGTAATGGTTCTATTAGGGCAGCTTGTCTGCTGAGCTTGCTGCTTTGTAGCGTGCATGTCATCAGTGGTGCCGCTCTGCAGTTTCCTTATTAGCATTGCCCTTTCCTGACTCTGCAGGGGCCATCACCTAGAATTAAATGGCTTCTGCTTGGCCTGTCCGCGCTCCCTGCAAAATGATTACAGTCCATTATGCCACCTCCTTGCTGACAGGCCGATACTGCTGTTATTACACTAAAATCACTCAGTATTTAAATATGATACTACCTATCTCGGGTGAGTGCTCGATAATGAAAAGCGTTTGAGAAATTGGAAAAATTGATGAGAAACGTTTGCAATTTCGATACACTTGCTAAGGTTGGACTGAAGCTAATAAGAAACTTCGGAAGGATCGCTGAACTTTTCCAACCTTCAGAATTTTGGATTCTATAAAAGAAAAAAAAAGTATTTTGAACATGGTTAAAGTTCCTGTTCAGACACACACTTACTTCCTCCCACTTTATCCTTCTTGGGGACAGTGTAAAGACATTTCATCTCAAAATCTCAGATAATATGTTTATCTTTGTCTCGTTTCTGGGTTGTGGCTGGAATGGGAAGGGAGGTCATGGAGCAGCTTTATGAGTCATGAGCATGCTCTGTTGTGGTCAGAGACAGCTGTGGGACCACTGTGGCCTGTGGGCTCACTCACGATAAGAGAGCTTCTCAGCACCTAAACCTCCCTCCCAGCATCCACCAACCACTAGCTCCACAGTTAGCTATCCTCAAATATTATAAACGACCCCAGGGGATTATAAGTTGCAGTACACACTGTGGTTTCTTCCTACTGTGACCTCATAATCAGCCCAACATAGCTGCAGCAGCGCAGATACTGGAACAGCATTTCCTTCCCAGTTAGCGTGTTGCTCATGGGGAGTGACCACCGTGGAGGAAGAGTGGCTAAGAAAGGCTATAGTTTCAAGCCCAGGCATGCTGATTACAGCTGCCACTATTAGCCTATTTAGGACTGCTATTAAGGGCCCTTGGGCCTGTGACACCAATCCTAGTTGTCCTTCCCTGATGAGTGCCTGGACTAAGAACACTATTATTAGGACCAATAATAGCTCTTATACCTCAAATGTTTGTATGGAGATTGTTCTTACTTAATTGCAAGTTGTGTGGCCAACATTAGGCCTATTTTGGTGAGAATAGCCCAGGGTTAATCATCTTTTTGAAGTGAACAAGCCACTTACCGTAAGTAAGCCACAATAGATAGGCTCCAAATTGTTTTCAAAATGTTTCTCATCTTGACTAGCACAATGAAGAATGAGGAAAACACATTTATGTAGAACAATCCCCAGATGCTGATTGCCCTACATGCTGGTTGCCCTACCTTTCGGTCCCATATTTATAGCCCTTCACCCTCCGCCCCAGATATTAACCATGTTCCCAATACTTAACCCATCAAAACTCCCACCATTGTGAAAAAACTATAAATATAGAAACACTATTACTAATTATGGTGCCAGAGGTTTCATCCAGGGATGGTGTTGTACAATCCATGTCACTTTGCTCCAAGCCACCACTGTCACCTCTATTTTTCAATGCACCCCTCCTATATTACTCTCTGTGCCTCCACTCCTACATTTCCCACAGCAGGTCAGTGGCAACATCAGATAGCTCAGAGGGCCACATATGGCCCCAGGCCATAGGTAAAGCAATGCATACCTGTCATAGACTAACCGGGAAGATGGGTCTGGCATTTATTCACCCCCACGAGTGATCCTGGGGAGGGCAGAAGGGGGAGCAATGTTTTTCTTAGCAATCTATTGCTGTAGCGAGCCTAAACCGCTCCACTAAAAATCTGAATATGGCTTTATTTGCAATATAAGATTTTTTTAGGAGCAACTGTTTTCTGAAATATAGTGAATATTGAAAAATCTCGCTTCTATCAAGCCAGCATCAAGCGATCTTTATTTTCCTGTCAATTTGTTTTGGGGAATGACAGAAAATGAGGAGCTGTGTTTTCTCTGCAGTCCTGCTTTATGATATAACCGAAGGCGATTCATCTCTACTGCACACTAGTACTAATAAAAATAAGGACTCAAACCACAGCGCCCCTCCCTGGTCTATAAATGAGAGCGTGTAAAATGAAATATTTCTATCATTCAATTCACTTCTGTGCCATTGCTGCCTCAGCATTCTTGTAGTTCTACAGATGGAGTGTCCGGGTAATCTATTCCTTGTGGGACGTGGTGTAGCGTTAACACTGCTCAGTAATTAGTGTTAATAAATTCAAACATGTCAGGAAATTTGTAAAATGTCAGAAGTGATAATGTGCTAATTTTATCTTTTATTCTAAATCTACTTGGCAAACGCTCAGGTTTTTTGTGACACATCTGGAGGCTGATTTAAGACTAGCACCGCTTATTGTCATTTATGCGTCTCTATGTAGCGTCGCTTAGAGCATCCGCAAGAGTATGCTGCAAACAGGTGTCTGTCACTATAACGTAGCTTTGCCACAGGACAAGTGACGCTGTAGTATCCTGTCCAGCATTGATAAATGTGGTGTCTGGAGGGTGCTGTAGAGGCGCTCTCCCTGAATCAATGCATATGAAGCGTCCCGAGGCGACGCTACATATAACAACAGGACAGCGCTGCAGCGAGCGATAGGTAGTGCTTCCGAAGCTCGCCGCAGAAGCCCATTTTTAAGAAAAAAACACAAAGCCAGCGATGGCGTAGTTGAGCCGAATTCTGGGAGCTCTGGAGACGGACACTGGATGCAATATAAAAAATGTCAGTTTCTGAACATATATACACCAGCACCAGAGTGAAAACACATGTAATGACATTGTTACAACACTGTAACACTGACACTGCAATGGCAGAGCAACACATACAATTCTAAAAAAAATAAAAAAATAAAAATAAATGGCAATATAAGTCTTTGGTTGATGTCCAGGAGAGCCAAAATAATCATCGAATGATAAAACAGTGGGAAAAATTGATCCACATTCTGTTTATACACAAACAAATTAAAGACCATTGAAATGTATGGGAGAACGCAACTGAGTGAGAGGTGCTACGTGGTGCTGCTGAACACACAGCGCTGGTGCTTTACACCAAGCCCCCGCTAGTGATACATGTGACGCTACATGACGCTATTAGAGGCTCTCACCAGTTTGACTTTCATATATATGGTGCTAAGATTATCTGTTATTTTTTTGTATTCTCTATTTGTTTGCAACTCTGTGTTATAAAAGAAAACAGTTTTCCATAGCAACAATGTGTTTAGCTTGGCTATGTACACCAAAGTGGTGATCTTGAGTAGATATCATAGACTTTCTCACTCTAGCTTGCTCACTCTAGCTTGCTAAACATTTGCTGCTTGACAGGGCTTAACCCTAAGCAGATGCTGCAGAATATATTGGCAGATGCTGCACTCCTGGACTGGATGGGAGCGGACACCTTGATATACAACTGACAGCCCTGCTTACACATGAGCATGAGTAGCAGGGGGATGGGGGTGAGCCTTTTATATCACACACACTGCACTTCCAGCTAGGAAGAGATCTTTTCTGTTCCCATACAAGGCAAACTGGCAGTGTGCAGGCTGCAGCAAAGCTTGGAGTTTTGCCATAAGCAGCCTACACCAAACTGGGCAAGTTATGCCGCAGAAAATCAGGGCAACATCTCTGTCATACTGCACACACACATGTACGTACAGAACACAGCTGCTAAACATGTGTAAGATTGAATGAGCTCGCTTATTTCAGCTGCAATGGCGGCAGTGTTCTGTGTGTGAAGGGTTCACTTCTCTCTTCTTATAGACCTTAGTGTACAGACTAGGCAGGTAGTGAAAACTGCTTCGATAAAACACACAATTGCTAACATCAGAAACAATACAAAAATACCACATTAGCTCAGTACCTGGAGGACATCCCTTTGGCGCAAAAAATGTAATTGAAAGTAAACTTTCCCTTTAAGGCAAATTTGACTGTGGGGCTGGGTTTGTTCAGAGGCAGGGCTGTCAAGTGTGTAGGAAGATGGCCGCTCCCATGCAGTTCAGGAATGCAACATCTACATGGGGTTAAGTCCTCTCAGGTAGCTTATGTCACCTATTACCCGAGGGGGGATGTAGGGAATCAATTTACTAAGCTTTTTTTTTTAAATGAGGAAAAGGTGATATTTTAAATTTGGGGTTCATGGGCTGCAAGAGTAGTTAACGAACCCTACCTGTTTCATATTTGCCAGGAAAGGTTCTGATCTGCATTAAAGTGTACCAAAACCCACCCTGGAGTCTATGATGCCCAGTAAACTCACCTTTTCCCAGATCCAATGGGAGGGCACGCGCCAGGCATTTGTGAATGGCCAGCATGGGCACGCTCCCTGTTAGAGGGTAGTGGGGATGTGGCCACTGGCGCATTTGAGTCTGCTCATCAGGATTCGGCTTAAACAATACTTAGACAATTGGGCCAGAGCATGTGCCGTAGGATCGGGGAGAGTTATGCCCTTATTCATCAAGCGATAGCGCCAGGTAGTGTCTGACGAGCGCCAGGTAGCGGCAGCTAACGGCGACTACCGACTCAAGTACGCCCGGCGGCGGTCACAATGACGCATTTATCAAGCAAAATGAGGCTAGCGCCGGCGAGAGCGACGGCTAGCGCGGCATTCATCATGAAGCCGCCTGGACCGAACAGCGCCGCTGCAAATTCCCTCTCAGCGCCAGGTATGAGCTGTCGCTCCCTGGCGATGTCCAATGCATTTCAATGGAGCAATCTATAATTATTCATAATTAATTGGTAATAATTTTTTTTTTTTTTATGTCAAAAAATCGGAGACCACTTCTGCAATGTTAGGATTTATTTTTAAGTAAAAAAAAAAAATTTAAAAAATATTTGTGCAGAATTGATCTAACAGGTCTGAGATTAATGTATTCATATTACAAAATGATTCTAAAAACATGTATAATGTTACATTCAAAAAATATGGTTGTTTAGGGGTTAAAAACTAGTTAATACACATCACCGCCAGCGCTCTGGGGTTTAAACAAGGAATGGACAGCGACAGCACATTCGGAGCGTGATTTGTTAATGAATATGAAGCTAGCCGTTCGCTCTGGCCATTCGTTGTTAGGCGCTCACATACAACGCTGGACCTGTGAAACAGCGACCCCCCAGCCCGTATTCAACATTACCGCACACCGACTGAGTCGCTGTCATCAAGCTAACGCCAGCCAAGCACAGCGAATACTGGCTGGCGGTGAAAAAATCACGCTACAGTCGCTCATCTGTCGCTACCTGGCGCTATTAATGAATCGGCCTCCCCGTCTGGGTGACTTGGGGGGTCACCGCCTGCCCCACCGTGTACCTACAGTATGGTTTTCATACAGCTTTAACAAAAAGAAAGTTTTGCTCCACATACGGTAAATATTTCCAAACGGTAATTATTAGTTCACTCCTCAAACTCAAAACTCTGCAACAGATGTGTTTTCAGAAGCTCTCGTGCCCTCCAGTTGCTGCAGTGCATCCGGAAATTAATTGCTAGATCGGTAGCTAAATCTGTAAACATTATAATTTTTCAAGTGAAACAAAAGAGAAATCGTGAATGAGGAAATATTTGAGCTGTTGAAGTAATAAGGATTTCATCCTGTATTGCTCTTGCAGTGCTGCTCAGCTTCCAGCTTTCAATATTTGATCATCAGACATTCAGCTCTCTTCGAAGATGAGTAGTCGCTCTGGTGAGCTAGAGGTGAATTGTCTGCTAAAAAGAGTTTTTTTTTTTAAATCAAAGCCCTCCTAAATGTTTGTTTTAAAATATATAAGGGGTAGTTGCTGTCTGATTCTTGGTTGCCCACACATTCACCCCAGGGTTTATTACACTTAGCCAGAATGTCACGAGATTGCCCCCCCCCCCATCATGAAGATCTTTTTACATGGTAGAAAGACATGAAGGAACATCAAGACATTGCACAAGACCACGGGCCCTCATCTCTCTTGGCTGGAATCAGTGAAAGACTCTCCAACTGTCTGAAAACGAATATCATTGATAACATTTTTTCTAGATGATATAAAGTGGTATTTTACATCAAAGCCCTCTTAACTAGTGTTGGGCGAACCCGTATCGCAACATTCGGGTTCCTACTGAACTGCTGTACAGCTTACCTGAGCCCCAATCCGGTTGCTGCTCCCCATGGCCGCTACTCCCATGAGTAAGGACACGCTGCAGCCATATTTCTGTGGCCCCGGATGTAGCCTATTTAACAGGAACGCCAGTGATTTCTGCTGCACATTCTGCCCCCCCCCACACACCCATGTTCACACTCTTGACCACCCTCTGCCTGGGTGGATGAGGAGTGGGAGGTCAAGGGGAACCCAGAGGCAGAATAGCCCCTTTGGTTGGTTTGCCCAACAGTACCTTTTGTTTTAGCAGAGTTAGGGGGTAGCTGCTGGCTGATCCTTAGTTGCCCACACTTTCACACTAGCGCTTGCTTTTCTTAGCCAGAATGCCACAGAATTCCCCTCACCAATGAACCAGTAAAATATTTGTACCCAGTAGAGAGATGCTGAGGCATGCCATGACTGCACCAGATCCCTTGCCCCATTTCCCAGATTTTTTTGTCTTGAATCCATGAAAGACTCTCCAGCTGTCTGAATTTTCTATTTCTAGCACTAATTATAGATTCTTCATCACTAGTGTTGGGCTTCAGGTTTGGGTCAAATGGAACCTGAATTTAGCCATTGTGGTTCAAAGTGGATATTGGAATTGCATTTCCGTTTTTTTTTTTTTTTTGCTTCTAACCTCAGTAATGTCTCTGTAAATGGCAGAGGACAGAATTGCAAAACACATGGATTACATTGTGATACACAACTGCTTATTCAAGGGAATGGCTTTGTCTTACTTACAGATCTTTTAAAAATATTAAAGCTGGAGTCTCTCTAAACTGAAAATGTATACTTTGGCTAAGGTGAGTACACTAGAATTTGTGGTCTTCCCATTGTGCATTCATATTACCAGGGGCAGCAATGTACTGCCCATAATGGTTCTCCAACAGCAAAATTATTTTTATGAAAACAACAAAATGAAACAAAAAAAATCAAGGGAGACTTTCTAGGAACTTGAACTTTACTATATCTTCCAAATTTACGAAGGTGGGTCCAGGTGGTCTGAAACAAGTAGCCAGTACATGGTGCACATGAAGGTCCTCCAAACAACAGCAAAATAATTGTTATGGAATTAAAGCTAAAAATTCCAGGGTCAAGGGAATCTAGATGCTCATCCTTTCAAATACCTTCCTAATGCATTGTGGGGGGTACAGATGGCCTGTGGAGTCGGTATTAGAGTAATGGTTAGCCCCAATCATTTTAGTGACTTCAGTAATGGTCCATGTGGTCTGAGACAAGTAGCCAGTATACGGTGCTACAATTTTCAGGACCATTTTTAACATTACTTGAGTAAAAGTTACACTTTCATTATTATGAACCCGGGGCAGTGCTGGAAAGCGTTTTTGAAATTCCTTGTAGGAATTGGGGTCTTTGTAGTAACCCTGAATGTTCAGCTTTCACCGGGACTGTAAGTGTATGAGATGAGCTACTCTGCCAATTTTTTAGCCCCTTGGCATTTTAGACCAAGCCTCCACTGATAAAGCAGATGGCTCGTTTAAGATCAGAGAGTGCAAAGATAGCTGTTCCCTTGTAGCAAAAGTAGGCAAAATGCTATAACAGAATGGAGGAAACAAACAGACAACATAAAAATGTATATGAGGCGCTGAAAGTGTCTCCATTTGTTAGTCAGCAGGCATTTTAGGCTAGGTCTTTAAGTGCTTGAGTAGCCAACCAGCACCATAATGGCATCCAGCGTGATAGTCTTATCTTGACAACAAAGTGTTCTGGCGTTACTGATGAACATGGCTGTTTTGTATTGGCCAGGCCATGTCTTTGGACATGCATCAGAAGGTTCCGCTATCTATTTTAGTATCTCTTCCGAGTGCTTTTGGATGAGGACACTGCCGACATGAATTGGGCACACCGGGTTGATTAGCCTGGCAGAGCTAGACACACTTGGCTTACTGACATAGAGACAGAGCGTTTCACATTGTAAAATACTTCTTTGTGTATAATACATAATTAATGTGTGTGAACATAGTTAAAGTTGAATAAATTTGAATTGCTTTGGCGTTTTCTCCCGGTCTCAGTAGAGGGCTGCGGAAGAATGGTAGGAGAGGGAGGCCGAGCTGGAGCCTGGAGGATGGCTAAACACGAGCAGTGACAGAAGGAAAGCTGCTCGTCTAGTCTTCCAAATCTTAGGAGCAGGATTTTGAATCAGAATTCTGCTGTTTATCTGTATCATCTGTATTCCAGAAAACAATCACTGGGAACAATTTAATTGGTATCTGATGAATTTGCATTTCTTGGCTCATAAATTAGGCAAAATAGGAAACAATGTGTATACAGGGAACCAAATAGATATTATGTTTACTGTGAGCCTATGGAAGGGGGTCTGATTTTACTGGTCATTTAGTCACCAAAGTTTAGTTTACTAGAAAATGCATGCAGTGTCAGTAGGAACTAATTTTTAACCTAGATTTCAAAAGGGTCAGTATAGGTCCTTTTTTTGTGGACTTTCCCACAGATTCAAATAAAACATGGCAGCCACTCATCACTCTCCCGTGGCACTGCTAAGGCACCTTCGTACACAGGAACTGTTCTCAATAGGAGCCTCCATCAAATTCCGTATATGGATGCACTCATTATTTTCAATGAAAGCCTTTGAACAGAAGCTGTTCCTCCCTTGCTTCGGCCTAGCTTCTCAGACTGCTGCGTGGGAGAGTGAGGAGCGGCATGCAAGTGACTGGCAGCGATGTCAGGCTTATGTAATTGTTTGGAGAGTTGCCAACAAAAGATGTTCCAGGCACACCTTGCCCAGTAATTTAAACGCATGTTTTACCCTCTTATTTCAAAAAATTCCAGCAAGAGCATGACATTCAGAAATTTCACATAGAATAGAGTAGCAGGTGATGCATAAGTTACCTACAGCAATCCATAGCATTACTGCCTTCCCTGCTGTCAACTCATGGTAGATGCTGGCAGGGGGTTAAAGTGACCCAGGAATCCAGAATTAACTGCTTTGGGTTTAAATAGCACAAGTTAAATTAACAGCAAGCTATGCCAGATATCCATTAAGTTACAGATAATGATATTACGGTGGTATATTAAATTACAGTCCCAGGCTCAAGCTCTTTACTGGCAGCCACTTTTGTTCTCTTGAAGTAGTCTCTGCAGCCACTGCTTGTTGATCTCCCTTTAGCCAGCACCAGTAAGAAGCCTGGCATAACTGAAAAATCTTGAGATCAATTCAGCGCCAGGTGCAAAAATTGCACTTTGCATTATAAAATAAAATAAAAGTGCTAATTCTTTACCTGTTGGTGAATAGGGGTGGGCTTGTATCTGGGCTGGAGCTAGATTCAACCCAGGAAATTTAGTACGGTTTGCCCCATCCCAAATACAGGCAAGTTCAAATTATCCAGCATGCCACCTGGTGATGCCAGCCACCTGCCAGAAATTGAAGTAACAAAATATGTTTCGTCTATAGTACATAAGGCTTTTACTATTGCACTGTGACAGCTGGGGGCCCCTGTGGGCTTTAGGTACACTTTTATTCATATGGGTTGGATAGGAAAGGCCTGATTTATCAAACACTATCTGACTATGCCACATCAGTGAAAATTAGAGCAGTGAAAAATATAATATAGAATTTTTATTCTACTTTGGCTCATGTTGTAGCATTGCAAGAAACACATTTACTGGGACATTAGCATTGCAGCAAATTATATTTTGCACTACTCTAATTTGCACCAATGTGGTGAATTCTGGCAGATATCGCTTGATAAATCAGACCCATAATCAGAGGTTTTGAAATGGCCCATTTTGTACTGTTCGCAAGAGGGATTAGGGGGGAGAAAATTAGAGTGTGCCTGGACAGGGACTTTAACAGCCAGAGAGGATTCACAATTTAAAGAGGAACAACAGACCTGTTCATGATGATCACTCCCCCCTACACTGACTTTTAGATGTCCGCGTTATCTGAAACTCCAACATCTTGCTGCAATCCCCCCCCCCCCCCAGCCGCCGCCAACTAATCGCTGATCGGCTTAGCCATACTTAACTAGCCATCCTCTATTCAAAACTCACACGCCACTCCTCAAATTTTGCGCTTCTGCACTGAGTGTCATTGAAGCCTATGCAATGACACTGCACCTGGGCAAGATCTGAGGAACGGTGCAGTGCATGTTGGGAATCCAATCCAATGTGGCTCTTCCCTATGAAGTATGAGGCTGCGGAGGGATGCTGATCATGATGCGACCAAAGAGGTACGTTTAAATGAACTATTTGCTATACTTGAGGGCAGGGCTGGATTACTGGTGGAGGCCCCTGGGCACAAAATCTGGTGGCGGCCCCAGATACAGTATTTTTTTTCCTTTAAAATAATAGTCCAGCCAAGTAACTTATTGGTGGTGGTCTGGCACCTGCCTACTTACTGGAACGTCAGATTGAGTCCATTGTGCCACCCTTGTGCGGGTGCGTGCTGCTCGGGAACTCCTGCTTTGCCATTCTGGGTGGGGGGTGGTGTAGTCACCTCCAGCTGGTCCAGCAGAAAACAGTTCCCTGCATTGAGCTGCCAGCGGCTGTGCTTGCTGGCTTATGTGCAGTGAGCGGCCGCCGATTGACAGCTCTGCACGCACCCATCACTATAGCATTACTGATGGCGGCTTTGCTGCTCTGGGCTCTCCATCCTGCCCTGTGGTGGCTTTAGCTGCAGGTTTGCAAACACCAAAAAAGACTTGTCCAGGCGCGGGGGCCCCTGGAAGACTGAAAAGCCTCCTGGACCAGACCATAACCCAAAGGTTGGTGGAGGCCCCCTTTGCAGGGCAAGTGGTGGAGGCCCCTGGGCATGCACCCCTTGTGCCCCCTCATAATCCAGCCCTGCCGGAGGGGCAAGGGGGGGGCATGCAAGCCAGATTTGGGGAGTTTTTTACTAACTCTCTATGACCAATAATGTTCCTCTTTAAGTAGTTCTCAGACGAGCAGTATTTTGTTTGCATTAGTTTTGTACTTACACTGAGAATCTGAAGCTGTACATTGCATATGCTGTGCCTACCTGAACACTGACCATTAATGCTCAGGGAAAGAACATTGAGTTTAGACTTCAGAAATGTCAATATGATGGGGGAGATACAAAAAATGGCACATTATTTAACTACTAATCTGACAATGATGTCACCTGAAGTTTGGAGCCATTCTGTACATTTTTGCAATTTTAAAATCTCTTTTAAATCTGTTGGGCATTATGCAATGGATGTTCTCAAAATTTGGCCCCCATAATTATTCCAAAGTATAAGATCAGATGTTACATAGAATAAAATGGCGTTGTAAAAGCGTATACATTTTTTTTATAAATATGACCAGTTGTCTCTAAAGTTGGGTATTGAGCATCTTTTTCAGTTCCTGACATGTAATAAGAGAAATGGTAGTTTGATATTTATATTTTTTACAAGTTTATGATTTAACCAGGCTGGTAAAAAATGATTGAGCTAGTCCGATGTTAGCAAACATTTCTGTTGAATAAGCTAGCTTGTGCTGCAACAGTCATTTGGCATTTATCCCGCCAAGTAGAGATCAGACCTCAGAAGCAGTGATGTTCAGTGTAACCGGAGGGTATCTTCACTGAAAGCTAGTGTTGACTTTCAGATGTGATATACACTGCCAGCATGGCACAGGCACCGGCATAAAAGAGAGGCCAGAAGAGGTAGAGAGACGAGCAAGTAGTGAGTAGACCGAGCTGTAGTCATAAGTGCCCTGCCATGTGCTGCCATAAATCGTATAATACACTCAGCATACGAAATGGATCATTACACAAGCTGCATCATGGAAACCTAAACATCTTTGGGATCGGATCATCATTATAGTGTATGTATAGTACATCTTCTGTTCATTGCTTCAATGAATTACTGTATTTCATTGCTGCACTGCTGTATTCAATTGCAGGGACTTTCTAGCTTTCAAATTGACTGGCTCATCGCCTACCTGCAGAACGGCCCTAATCCCAGCAGTCATCTTGTTTCGCTGGCAGTCCTGCTGGCTCAGTCCTTAGTTGCTGCTGCTGGCTCTAAACCTGAGTCTGCACAAATATATGCCAGCTTGCTAACTGGCACAAGGATCACCGTGTACAAGTTATGATAAACAGAACAGGCTCATGTAACCTAAATCGGTTGTACAGTATTACCTTACAATTTCTTTGACTGGCCTAGCATATTGGGGGCAACTACTAATTTAAATTCCTAACACCCTGTCAGTAATCAAGGAGGTTTGATGTCCTGATCCAGACAGGATTATGATTGTATTTCCTACAATTTTTTTTACCCTCACACACGGGTCTTTGGAAAAGTTGCCACCACTGGCCCTAAATAGCCAGACAACACATACACACACATATCTCAAGCTAAGTTCTCACCTTATGCAGTAAATATACCCAATCACACCGCTAGAGCCTCGGCCTGACTATACAGCTATACAGTCACACCCCGATTTACCGATTGTAAAGTGATCTCCCACCGCTAGACCAGCACTAGTAGCGATAGGCAAGCACACAGGGCACAAGATTTAGCACACAAACAATGTCTCTCCTGAAGATAAGCAGGTTAGCACACAGAAGACTACTTTATACATTTTGTATCCATAAGGGGCAATGCATGTAAAAAAAGATGTACAATAAAAATAACAGACATTTAAAATATGACAAGATGCTTATAAAATCAAAATGATAAATAAACAGAAATGTGAAGATGTGAAGATAACTTTCTGCTGTGAGGGGTACACGGAAAGTGATGATAACAGCCTACTTAATAGAAGCGATCCCCTGGCATGTCATGTCATCGGTGCCATCTCTCTCGTTTTTAAAGTGGACCAACACCCAGGGGGGATCGGCCCGGAAATCTATAAGATTCCCGGGCCGATCACCTCCCACCCCGCGGGACATCCGAGATCGGGATGTCCCGCGGGGTGAAACCGCCCAGAAACCCCAAAAAGACCTTACCTGATCCGCCGCCGCTTCCGCCGCCGCCGCCTCCCGCGCGCCCCTCCAGACGTGTGCGCGCCCGCGCCGGCCCTCTGGGAATGACCGGCGGGGGCGCGCGCGCCGAGAGTGACGCGCGGGAGGCGGCGGCGGCGGAAGCGGCTTGGACGTTCCTGTCCCCCGCCTGGACGTTGGCGGGGATTGGCTGCGGCGTTCACGTGGGAGCGGGGAGAGGTGAGTTTTTTGGGGTTTCTGGGGGGTTTCACACAGCGGGGCACCCCCGATCGGGGTGCCCCGCCGAAGTGGACCAAAACCCAGGATAGTCAAAATCCTGGGTGTTGGTCCACTTTAAACTGATTCTAGGGGCGGGCAGCATGCTGGATGCAGCCAATTGGGTCTCAGGGGAGTTCCATTGTTAAAAGTTATGCTTTAATGTATATATATTTTTTTAAGAGAGGTGTGCAGCAAATGTCTCATTCACAACTTTGTAGTAAGTTGATGTAAATTAGCCCATGTGGAGATGTCACTTGATTCAGCCAAAAGGCCTGTATTTAGCACCGTGCTGTAAAATGGCTTGTTCTCTTGTCCTGTAATATGCAAATGGTTTCCTGTTGGTAACTCCAGACACATGCCCTAGCTTGCATCTAGATGGCAAGGTGTGTTTTGACATTCTAAGGTTATGTATACTGTTATATGTCATATTTTTATCTGGTCATACATTTAATATATCCTCACACATTCGGATCCACCCCATCACCAAAATGTGTTAATACTTAAACTGGAGCAACAGCCTGGCACAGCTGAAAAATAGACCTCCCTAAAACTCACTTGCCCCATCTGCATGCATGATATTGATTTGATCCTGCTTCCACTCAAAGCTGAATCGCTGTCTTAAAATTTTTCTCCTGGTTGCGGCCATCCATCACCTGGAGGTCTACATTTCCCAGCATCCCAGTCATGCTGCTGCCTGGATTTAACTGACAGAACCCACAATTCACAGCGGCAGGAAACCCAGCAGGGAAAGAATGCATATGAGCAGTGTTTCTTGTAAAGGTTCTGGTCCAGTTTAAAATAACCAAGGTTATTGCTTAGGATGCTTGGTGGGGTTGGGTATGGACAATATGTGTTTGGGAAAATATTCCTCACTCCTATCACCTACCCCTCTAACTAATCAGAATATTTATTGTTAATATACCACAAAACAATCCTTACAATAATATCCAAAAGTCTTTGTAACTGTTAAAAACATACATACATGGCAATCTATTTCCAAAACAGATTGTGTTCCTATTATCGGGGATTTCATAGATACACACAGATTATAGAGGCAATTGCTCTCTTAAAGCGGAACTTCACCCTGAATAAGAGTCAATCTTGTATGTTTCCCTTACACTGTACATACAGATTGCCCGCATTAAAAATCATCCTACCTGCATCTACTGCTTTTTTTGTGGCCATGGGGTCATTTAGACTCCAGAGATGGCTATACATGCCAATGTTCATTTTCAAGCACCGAACCAATATTCAAGGAAATAGGGTTCTGTGTCATTGAGATTCCAGTCTCTATGCTGTCTGAGGGAGAGGTGACCCTATGTGATGTTTTTTATTTAATTTACACAAAAGCATAAAAAATTCCGCCACAATTTGCTGCAACACCCTAACAATATGTGGATTTGTAGGCTGGGGTGGACAAGTCATTGAAAAAATGAAGAGATAATTCACAGAGGAAAGCGCCTATCACCAAAAGTACACCCTCAAACTTGTACCACACAATCACATGATCATGATAAAAGGTAAAAAAAAAACCACCAGAATAAAAAAATGCTCTCCACCACTCCTAACTGTAGTAAAATATATACATACCACTTATCACTAGGCAAATTCTAACATTAGGATTGATTCAGCACTGTGAGTATTTTTTCACCCATGTTCACGTTTATACTTGGTGCCATACAGCACCATATTTAACTGCACATTTATTTAAACATTTGCACAGCTTAATATGATGCTGTATTGCACGAGGGGAAAAAAACTAATGAGAAAAAGTGTTTACTCACAAAAAAGTGAGTAACAAAAATACTCACAGTGCTGAATAAACCCTAATATAGTATAGGGCAATGAGATGAAGTCCTCACTCCTATATATATATATCATAAACCTGTTGGGACAAAAAAAAAGGTACAAATAGTGCCCAAAAGAAGAAACATATATTAAAAAATTGTAGTAGCAGGCTGCAAACCACTCAAGAAAATATTTACTTTCCATACAATTATAATTAATAATGCATACTGAAATACATATACATGTAAACCCATAAGACAAGTGCCATTTTAAATGTCTGAGAGGAGGACACTCAGTGTGTCTGTGCCCCCCCCCCCCCCCTACAAAAGGCCCATTTGCGATGACTAGAACCGCTGCATAAAATCTTTCTAATATCCCGCTTTGCTTCTTTTCAATAGCGGATCAGTGCATGCTGTGCTTTGTACTTGCCTAGGGCTGGTGTGAAAAGTAAGTTAAAAAAAGGCATAAAAAGGTGTCAAAATGTATTTAAATTGCACCTTTCATTATCCATATGCACACTTTGAAAGCACCTTTTTTTAAATTGGGGACCAAATGTTCTTTTAATGCCAACAGATAGAATTGAACTAAAATAAAATGTTGAACAGGGTCAAATCAGATTGATGACCCCATATTGTTTTGGATATATATGTAATATCTCTACAACATTTCCAGCTGAAAGCAGTAACCAGGCGAGATCCATTTTTATTCCTGCATTTACACTATACTGGCCAGTGCAACTAATAAAAGATGCAAATAAACTACAAGCATTGGGTCTGTGGTGAGGATGGACCAGCTCATACGATTACATTGATTATTATGCTAATATATGTTTTAGGGTCCTTAAGCTGCTGCTAAATAGCCCGGGGAGGGCACTGGAGCAATGGATTCTGTGCTCGGCTTTTATAGCGCACTATAGAGGTGGTAGGGAAGAAATAGGCAGGCGGGCGGATGCCGAGTTTTATCCGTCAATCAATCTCCTGCATATTTCCTCGCACAAATGCTTTATTAGAAGCAAGCTAGGATACAATTAGAGAACACAGTCCTCCTGAGCGCCATACAGATGCCGTTCACTACTATTATGTCTTCAGAGACTCATATACTTTTACAGACACTTTTACAACCAAGAAGTTCTCGGGTATTATAAATTTTATTGTTGTTGTTATTCAGTTTAAATATACTGTAAATAAAAATGGCATGTTTTTAACTTTAACTTTATATAGTTGAACAGTTACAGCCTCATAGAGAGCGAACAGCACTTCAATGAGAACAAAGTCACTTCTTATTGTTGGCGGAATTTACGCCTTTCGTGTAAAAATACAATTTATTTTCTGTTTAGGATGGTTGGAGCTGTCACGTTTAATACAGTGTAAAATATTATAGGTGCAATGTAAAGCCAGCGAGTTTGAAGGCTATTAACATAAAAGATTATTGCCAACTATTTATTTAGTGCTGCTTCTCTGGTGCTGTGGAGAACCTTAACCCAGTATGAGGTCAATTTAAGAGCTGAAGAGGAATGGGTCAGGAGGAGAATTTTTTTTAATTCTAGTGCTGGTGTTGGAGCCCATGCATGGTGTATTTATAATGAAAATATCAACTGGAATAAAGGTGGTGGTCGGGGGGGGGGGGGGGGGGTTGGTGGCACACGCAGTGCTATTCAAACACCAGTAGCACAACTAAATGTGATTGGGTTCTGGGGCGACTCATCAAGGGGTCCTACAGTAACCCTTAACCTGGCATTTTGACTCAGATACCATTGGACAAGTAGACATTAGAGACAACTTGTTCTTCTCCTCATACATGATACAACATGAGCACAAATCTAAGCAGGTACAATGATTGGGACCCCCTGATTTTTGGGTGCTGGTGTGGTCACTACTTCTGCACCCACTGTAGTTGCTCCCCTGATAAACACCTATCCTGCAACACTTCCTGGCTTTATTCATGCACATTTAATTAACACTTGAGTTTATTCTAACTAGACCAACCGCATATAATTCATGGGGATCATACTGAATTGAGAATGGCAGTCACATGATTAGCAGGTCGACTTCAAGAAAGATACAGCAAGTTCAGAAGCCTTGATTTATTATTATAAATATAATAGGACCTCAATGAATGAGAAGTACTGATGCCTTTTAGCCCAAGAGGTTTTGGAGGAGCCCATGGAGATGTCTAATGTTTATGATGCAAGGATGCCGCCATGCTGCCTGGGTGAGAGGAACTAATTCGACTTTGAGTTCTATTTAACAGCTTTGGGAAATTAAATTGTTGCCACTTAAAATGAAAGCCCCTGTCCTGGCATGCTTATTAAAAAAGTCGATAATCACCATTTGTCCCCCGCAGCTCCTCCATCCTGCCGCCTTCATACTTACCGATTAGGGAAACAAGCGGTCCTGTTATAGTAGACAGGTAGACATGGCGGTGTCCATCAAGATGGCTTCATGGCCCCTAACACACATTCTCTATTTGTTGCATTTGGGGGGGCGCACATTAGTGTTACAAATCAATAGAATAGTCCATTGCAATAATAGAGTAGTAGTGTAAAGGCGTAAACAAGGCACCTTGGACTCACCACAAGGGAAGATGGAATCACAGACTCTTCGCCATTGGTAAGTATGAAGATCCCGGAGCTGGACAGAGTAGCTGTAGTGAGGAACACTGGCACCAGACCTGCATTGAGGAGCTATGTTGGACAAACATAAGTATAGATTTTTTATTGTTTTTACCTGGACAATCCATTTAAAGTAAAATTCCAGTCTAAAACTGACTTAAAAGAAAACTCCCCTTTTGTCAGTGTTTTATGTTCTTCCTTATTGTTTTCCTTCTGGAATGTAAAATAAACATTTTTGTTTGTTGTGCCCCCAGACCTGTGAATTAACAGCATGCTGTTTCCGAGCTGTTTCTCTCTGCACCTCTGAAACCCAATCCTCCTCTCACACTCATCACAGTGTGCTTACATCACATCACTGTTGCCACACCCACTGTTTCTCCTCTTTTTTTCTATGAATCTCCAATGCTTTAACACTTTTAACGATAACTTAGGAACTACAGGGTCTTTTTGAAATGATAGTTTAGAACAATGCAACGTTAAGCCTGAGACAATGGGACAACATTCGGGCGCTCGCCTTAAGTATAACTTTAACAAACATGAGACCTTCCAAGCATCATACTTAAAATTATTTTTATATATTGCCTGTTTTAATATTTTTTTTTACTGCGGCTTGGATTTATTCATGAAATTACAAAGAACTAGTCACAATTGCCTTTCTTTAAAAACATCTTATTGTTCAATAAAATACAAAAAAATGAAAATCATTCTTTAGTCTGTTTGTAATTTGCAGTTCCCCGAATACCTGCTCGTGAAACAAATGGTTCTTCTTGTACTCTTTTCATCAGCATTTTATTCGCCAGTTATACTGCTGTTTTCTTGTCAAAAGAAAATGACTATGAAATAGGTGTGCAAATTGTCAATGAACATAGTCCATCAAAGTCTTTCAGGGCTCTTGTCTGGAACACCGCTGTGACGAGCATAGAAATGGAGTTCTCTAACAAACTTTTTAATCTCTAGCTTGCCATATTCTAAAGGAAGACAGTCAATTAAAACATTCTTATGATAAATGTACTGTCTTTGAGACTTTATTGAAAAGATATTTTTGCCAATGCGTTGATCATTTAAGGACTCGAAATGATCATCAAAGTAACAGTATGTAGGATGGGCTCATTTCTACGCCGGAGGTGTCCACATGCTTGGATACATTGCTGTAGGAGTTTTATTTACATATGAGTAACATAGCAGAAGTATTGTAATGGGCTTCTTCATTTTTGTCTAGTCTTCCTTGTTCTTTGTTTACTTGCTGGGCTTCATACTCCTTGTTGTTCGATCGCATGCCTGAGGATGTTCGGACACATTCCTCTAATGTTCCATGCCATCACAGTGTTGATCATAGGAAGGCAGTGCTGCCTCTAAGATATTTTGGGGGTTGTCAGAAGGTTGCAAGTAGCCTTGTTCTAACTAAAATTGTCCATAGGCTGACATTGACCTCATGCCTTGATTGACCGGTGGTCACAGAAATCTTCTTCCAGGCTGCCTGACCTGTTTTATTGTTTCCTTTGCTTTGGGTGTGCTTTGGTGAAAATTGATCTCTGCTACTTTCCATGCTGAATACAGTATGCTTGACTTCACCTGAACTTTGCCTGGACCAGTCTGTTGCCTGAATTTTACTATTGGCCTGGATTAACGCTTTGTTGTGTGGCTTGGAGGACTGACTTACTGTGTATTATTTCTGTTTGCCTGCTTTCCAGTCTTCAGTTTAACCCTTGCACAGTTCCTAGACACGTTAACCTGATTATGATCTGGCCTGCTTCTATAGTTCTCATGCTCTTTTTGATTTGCTCTGTAAGTTTGTGGCTGCAGTTGTTATCTTATGTGCACTGAAGCACTGGGGGCAATTGGGCACTGGGATCGCTTATAGCTCCTAGCTATAGGTGAACCATGTATTTTTTGTCAGGGTATAACAGCTGAAAAAAGACTGGTTGGGTCATTACTAGTGTTAGGCAAACCCCTTTAAGTTCAGCAACCTCAGCAAGTTCGACTGAACAAAGGTTCGGCTAGGCTACCCGAACTTGACCGGAACTTGAACCTGGTCTCCATTGAATTTGGGACCAAAAAATGACAGGGGCCCCCTGGCTCCTCACCGCTCGCCAGGGTTCCTGCTGCCGGAATTTATTCATTTAAAAAGCCAGAGGAGCCCCAGTCGGTGGGTGAGGAGTGGGGTGGTGGAGGGAGCTTCACTAATGAAGAGTACACTTACCTGACCTCCGCAATCCTATAAGCATTCTTTCCTCGCTTAAAGCATCTGCAGCTGGGGGTTCAAAAAGATGGCTGCCCCCATGAGTGGGACACTGGCAGCTTTTACTGGAAGTGCTGCTAGCTAGCTGACTTGTGTCCCTGATCAAAAGGGGCAGTCATGGCTTTGTGATACAGATGCAGATTTGAGTCCCATTAGTGAACATCTCTTGTGAGTAGGGATGTGTAACCTGTGACTATAGAAATATTTCTTTAGACTGTGAGTTAGGAAGTATGACCTGTGAATGACCAGTGGATTTGAAAAAATCTTCCGTGATTAAGGAAATATTTTCCATTAGATTATATATCTTGTGAGTATTGGGAAATTAATTAAAACAATTAACTAGTAAACTTCTCCTGTAAGTATAGAAATATTTTCTGTAAGTAAGGATATATTACCTGTGAGTTGTGTTAATTAGGGTGAATGACTTACAAAACTGGAAATAGCACCTATAAGGAAATATGTCCCATGAGCAAGCACGTATAAACTGTAATAAGGAACCATGATCTATGTGTGTATTAAGTATTACATTTTTTTCTTTGAGTAAGGATATACTTCCTGTTGGTAAGGAAGTATCACCTTTGAATTGTGAAATATGGCCTGTGAGTTATGAACTATCACATAAAGAAAATACTGTATGTTCTGTGAGTAAGGAAGCATGACCTGTCAATTGAGAGATATCACATGGGAGCTAGGAAATATTTTGTGTGAGTAGGAGACTCTGAGCTGAAAAATGGAGGAAAAACAACCTACCATTTTGAAAATTGTTATGACATATCTCCTATGAGTAAGGAAATATCCCAGTTATAGCTTCTGAGTGTTTTTGTTTTAAGAGCTTTAGCGAATCAGGTTAGTGCATGTTTAGCACATTGATGCTTTATCTCCTCTGTGACAATGTCCTGTTGAGATGCAATCACAAAGTTGTAGCCAAGTGTGAATTGCGCCTAATGAATACAAATATAAATCACACTACATTCCAAAGACAAATAGAAGGTGTAAATATACAATTTACCATAACCGAGGCTGGTAGCGGTATAATTGCCCGACGCTTTATCTTAGGCGCTAGTTAGCGGAGTGTTTGATGAATACCAGAGCCGCCGTTACCATCTCCTCTCATGCCTTTCATCAAACAAGAAGTATTTTCCATACATTAATCGTGCCTTTCTCGTGCCGCAAAACTATGATTGGTATTCTGTGTGAAGCGGTTTAAGTACTTAGAATGTGAGGCTCCACTTTCATTAAAATATTCTCTGTTGTATAAACAGAAAGGGTCACCTTACCCAGAGTTATTTCAATAACATTTGGGTAGGCCAAGGAATATATCCATTGTAATGACAGAAAATAAAATGTTTGCTTTATGCAAGAACTTTACTAGTACAAGCACTCTGTGCGGTGGAATTATTATACTATTGTCAGCTGTGCATAATAGACCAACACATGGGCATGGGGGTGCTTTATATTCTATGTACAACAATGAGGTTAAGGAAGAATTAAACCTCGCTACTATAGCCCCCTGTTGGACTGTTGTAGCATTGCAGCACCTGTTAAATAATAATGAGTAATAAGTGAGTAATAACATAACAAAGCTTAAGGAAACTACATAGGCTAATTGTACATTTAAAACATAATAATCTTACCTCCTGCAAGGATGGGGCCTTAAACCATGTATTATTGCTCCAAGTCCGCTGCTCTCCCTGTTGAGCCGCCTGCTGTTTTCCTTGTGTGTTTCTGCTGGATTTATGTTGTTTTCTCATTGGCCCTAATGCTCCAAGATCTCTGTCAGGTGTGTTTGATTATTTCATGTTTTCCATGTAGATATATGTTTCTAGCCCTGCCTTTGGGCTGGATAATTGTGTCTGCTGCACTGAGTGAACATGTCCTCCATAGTCTGTTCTAGGAGTCTAGCCCTCCATTGCCTGTGCTCTGTTGTCTGTACTGGAGCCCACACCCTTCATAATCTGTACTGGGGCCCAGACTTTCCATTGTCTGCATTGGGGCCCAGACCCTCTGTTTTCTACAATGAAGCCCAGAACCCCTGTTTTTTTTTTGTGTACTGTCTGCCCTCTGTTTAGGCCCTCTATTGTCTGTTTTTACTGTGTACCATCTGCCCTCTGTTCCCCTTTTACCAAGTCTGCAACCCCCATAGGACTGCCCAGGGCCTAATGTACGCTCCTTCATTTGGGGTTTTGCTGAATAATTGGGTAGGTTACGGACTCTCTCTCTGTTGCACCTCTTGCACCCTGGGTACTTCATCTCTTGCCTCTCTGGTGACTTATAACTAGTTGTGCTGTCTTATGTGTATATGTTCCAAGCCACCTGCAACTCTGCTCACCTGTTTCACAGCCTGTTACTCGGCTCTCTGGTTCTTGACTGTGTCTACTTACCGTTTCCCAGCCTGCTACTCTGCTGTACTGTTCCCAACCTTTTTCTCTACGCACTAGTTTCCAACCTGATACTCTGCTTACACTGTGACCCTGCTCACCCATCCACCAGTCAGGGACTATTGCTATGGCCTCAAGGGAGGAGCTGGCTGCCTAGCTAGGAGCAGCCTCCCTGTCCCGTGTCCCATTTACCATACTAGGGAACTCCCAAAGCACCCTGAGTGCCAATTTATATAATTCATCTGGACATGACATCTCCCATGCAAATGTATGCTAGTCTGCTTTATCAAAATGGTTTTGTTGTGGATTTCTATCTTCTGTTCTATAGCTATGACTACTAGTTATCTATCTATTCCTTATTTGCATCACAGTTGGAGCTGCTACATTTCCTACCTCTGTCTGTCTGTTTGTTTCAGCCTCCTGTCCAGAATACTACCAGCAGAACTACCATTTTAAAACATGGTAATATTGGTACTGACCTGTGTAGACATAAAGTCCATAAATTTCACATCTCTCACATTCAGTCCCCTGCACAAATAAGAAATTAAAATTTAAAAATGAAAAAACAAACACACTCACATTGTACCAGCTTTTTGCCTACCCTCAAGCAGGATGCTCATCACTGCAGATACTGCCTTCTGTGTCTGCTGTGATTGGGTAATGTGATCATTACTCATTATCACTAGGCCAATGAAGAGTGCCCGACTATTGTCATGGGATCAGCTTTTGGACACACATGAATGGAGTGGCTGATAGTAGGAAGCTGACGTAAAAAAATCCAGTCCATTTGGTGGTGCCAGACAAGGATATCTCAAACCACCTCCTTATAGATATTAGACAAAAAAGTTGTCACTTTACCACATTTTTATTTCAAATAGCAAAACACAGCATCAAACGGTTCAACACACAGGTTAAAGTCATGAGTTTTTGCATTGAAGCTTTAAATTGTAAGCTCCTAAGTAAGTGCAGAGCTTTTTCTCTTAATGTGCTTCTCTAACAATGTGTTTTGTTTTGTTGCATCTGACTTATAATACTTTGTGTATTATATACATTTGTTGTTATATTTTTGTTATTTATGACTCATAATTAGTGATGGACTTTGGAACCAGGCCAAGGCTCAATTCAACACAGATCTTTGTAATTTGTATGGATCACCCCCACCCCGGATACCGACAAGTCAAATTAGCTAACATGCCACCCACCAGTGCCAGCAGATGATATGCCAGTCTCCAGGTTTATACGGACCCCTGGGCGACAGCGTCTCAGTGGGCCACCTTGTGGTGTGACACTCCCTACATGGGCATAATGTTGGATGTATGGTGAATATTGGCAAAGAATAAAAAGAAAAAAACAATAGAAGGAAGACAAAGTATGGAAGAAATAAGGAATAACCAGAATGACAGAAAGATAATGCATAGAAGAAGATAGAAGAAAAAAGAAAACAAGGAATGACCCATAAAAGAGAATACAAAAGACATAGCATAGAAAGAAAGAAGATAGTGACTAAAAATAGATTAACCCTTTCGCTGCCAGCCTACCTGCAGCTTTTGTCGCCCTCTGTTGCCAGACCATGTTTCACTATTTTGAGCTACACATGTTCAACTGTGATTTTTGAAATGAATTCCAGGGATTTCCCAGGAAAATTATATATTGTTTTTTTCAAGAGAGTCTGGGCTTCAACATGAAATCTCTTGTTTGGCCTTTTTTAGTGTATTCTCAATACTCTTTGGTGAAATATTTGCAAAAAAATAAAAAAAATTGTAGTGTTTTTTTGTAATAAAAAATATGTTTGTCAATAAAATTTTATTGCGTGCGAAACCCTAATTTCTCCCAGTCACAGCGGTACCACATATGTATTGATAGACACCCTTTCCTACCCAGGAGACTCCCCCAATCTGAAACAGAGCTTTAGGAGATTTTCAGATAAATTACAACTGCGCTATGCGCTATGCGCACCTTGCAGTTTTTACAGAAAAACAACCATTTACATTTAAAATACCCCCCACAAACTATATATTCTCTAGAAGTACACACCTCAAGCTTTCTAGGAATACCAAGCTTGTTTATGTGGGCTTAGTTTTCTGGAAGTAATCCCTCAATGTATTCTTTGGTTGCACAAAGTTTCCCTAAAAAAGAATAAAAAGGAAGAATCAAGCCACATTTTCCTAAAAAAACTATATGCAAACAAGAAAAAACAAGTAAAATCTCAAAAAGCAACATCCCCCGAACAGAACGATATCCAACATGCATAGGTAGTGTCAAGGGAAGAGTTGGCAAACACCACAAAGTAAAGCTGCGCATAAAGGTAATTTTACTTGAAAATTTCAGCTCTGCAGACAAAATGCGCACCTTGCAATTTTTCAACCAAAACAACCCTTTACATTTGGAATATCCCCTATAAACCATATATTCCCTGAAAGTACACATGTCCAGCTTTCTAAGAGTGCCGAGCTTGTTGTAGTAGGCTCACTTTTCTGGAAGTAATCCCTCAAAGAATTCTTAGGTTGCACAGGGTTTCCCTAAAAAAATGAATAAAAAAACTGAATAAATAACATGTTTTCCTAAAATATAAATATGCAAACAAGAAAAAACAAGCTAAATCTGAAAGAGCAAGGTCCCTCGAGCAGAACAATACCCAACATGCATAGGTACTATTAACCCTTTTAATTGCCAACCTACTTGAAGTTTTGTCACCCTCTGATGACAGGTCAATTTTCCCCATTCTGCGCCATGTTTAACCGTGATTTTTGCCGGAATTTTCAGGAAAATTATAGATATATATTTTGCAGCAGAGTTAAGGCTTGAACATGAAATGTCTTGTTTGTAATTTTTCTACTTTTTTTTTATATTTTTGTGTAAAAATAAATAAATAAATATGAAAGAAAAAGAAACAGGGAAAAGATGGAAGGAAAGAAACAAAGAATAGTAGGCATGACAGAAATAATAGAAGGAAAGAAGAAAGAAGACAGAGAGAAAAAATGGAATGGCAGCAAGAACAGATGAAAGATAGAAAGAATAGATGGAAAGAAATAAACAAATAGAAATAAATAAAAAACAGGGACAGAAAAGAAAGAAAGAAAGAAAGAAAGAAAGAAAGAAAGAAAGAAGGAAAGACTCACTAGAATGGCCAATCTGCCCCTGGCTGTTAGTCCTTAGTCCTGGGGAAGGAATGAGATGGGCCCTCCCAAGGTTCAAGGGCCCCGGCACCTGCCCAGGTATGTCCAGTTCTGACGCCTTCCCTGCCAGTCCCCACTACCCTATGAACTGGTAAAGGGGTCCCTTGGAACTTTTCTTTTAAGGAACCATAATAAAGGGCCGTGCTGAGTATAAGCTATTTTACTTTACTGCTTGTAATGACTTCATTGAGAAGAAAGAATAGCCTTGCATCTGTCAGAATCTCAAGTGTGGAAATTGTGGTGAGTTTTCAACCTCATTTCATCAAGGGCAGTAACCTATATCAATGTCATTTTAATGTAATCGGTGGCGCAGAACCTCCAGCCAAGCCGTCCTGCCCACATATTCATTTTCTCTATCACATACTGCTCTAAGGAATAAAGCTTTTTCTGTGTGCATTGCATCTTTCTAATTTATATGGGGACTTACCTGAATGTTCTGAAGAATCTCAAGCTGAAATCCAGTCCATTTTCTGTTAGTGGACATGCTATCATGCAGGATGACTATAATTAGAATGCTAATTGAATATGATACAGTACTATTACATATAATTGTGCTGATTTAAATAAAGAGTTCTCACGTGTCACATTTACACTGTAGCGGGTTCTAAAACGTATATAATGTGACAGCTTGATACAATTTTTCCTTTCTGCTTCATTTACAAAAGACGGCGCTTTGGCACAAATGTATGTTTCTATCGTTGTAATGGGAATAATATGTCTTGTAATAGCGTTCCTGCACAATGAGGCATCCTGACACTCGGCCTTCTTGCGGCAAAGACGCAAAATCAATGTGTGAATCAAAATGAATAGTTTGACCCGTTACCCCTTTTTTTGGGGGGGGGGGGGGGTTCTAATACTACTAATTGTATCTGTCTATCAACTGAGAATAAAAGTACACCTAATAGGGCAAATGATAAGGGATATATTTCCTCTTGGGTCACTAGATCTGATGATGGTTCTTAACAAAGATTCCTTTAGTGTCAATCTAACATCAGGAAATTCACAAACATAACTTGGGCTGGTGACCAGTCAGTGAGAATAGAAACATGTATAATATATAATGTCGAATTTAGATGATAGTTGAACTGAACTGAACTGAATTTAGCTGTATAAGTCTCTAGAGACAGTGGTCTCCCTCTTTGTGGAGCATCCCGATTGGGGATGCGGGAAAGTGTGTCCCACGTATTATTATAGGCTGCTCAGCGTATAGCGCCGGCGCTCTAGCTTCCAGAGCACTAGGTATTACCTTTCGCTCAGTGTCGCCTCCCATACATTTCAATGGCCGTTTATTTGCTTGTGTTTAAACAGCGTGTTTGACATTTTTTTTTGCTCAAATCATTGTGTGACCTCTCCTGGCTGCAAACAAACACTTTTAAAAACGTTTTATATTTTTATGCAGAATTGTCATTACAGATCTGGCACTAAAGTGTTAATGTCACATTGTTAAAACAATGACATTCAATGTGTTTTCGCTTTGTTACTGGTGTATATGTGTTCAAAAATAGACTTTAATCACACAGTGTCTGGTGCTCTTTGTTATAGCGACCAGATTGAGAGCTCCGGCGCTGTGTGTGTCCTTTTTTGATCGTGTGGAGCGATGAGAGTCGGTCGCACTGAGCTGGCGCTACCTGTCGCTCTCTGCAGCGCTTTACTGGTGTTAGGGCGCCCAACATACATCACATTCATCAATTCCGGCCAGGTTACTACAGCAACTGAGGCGCTCTGTTACAGTGCCCGATACCTGCTTACAGCGCCTACTAGTGGTTGCTTTAAGCGCCACGATACAGACGTTCATCTGCCGATACCTAGCCTTAGTAATGAATCAGCCTCTTAATTTTTAAACAAGCCCAATTTCAGTTCCTAGATCTTTCATTTTTTAAAAGGTCATTTGCTTTTCTAAGCTCTGATCATGTATAAGGAGATAAAGATATAAGCCATATATTTGCCATTCTTGCACCCTGGTTAGACCAAATACTATTCAGTGCATGATGTTAATACTAGCAGAGCTCCTTATCTGACTATTGTGGGAAATGGTTAGATTATAGCACACAGCAGAGCAGTCATTTATCACTGGTCCATATGTTGCATGCAGAAGTGAGGCTGCATAGGATGCTGTCAGTCCAGTGCAACATAAAGAATTTGTCTCAGCCACAGCACATTCTGAAATAGTTCACTGAGTTGGTTATGGAAACCTGCTTCTATATGTTTCATAATGTAACAACATTCCCAGTCACCTCTGTAATTGTATTTCTGAATTATTGACTACTCTGCAAAAATGTACCGGTGCACTTTGTAATATGAAATCTCTTGGCTGTCCATCATTCAGGCCTTTCAGACTCAGGGTAATATCAGCTTGAGCACTTTGACAGGCCTTAGGGAGGTAATAGCTTGATGGTTCCTTATGATGGCTCAGTTCCTTAGTACTTCTTGCCCTTAAAGCTTGAAGTACCTCCAGAAAGTCTCTACCAGTTCCAAGATAATGAACAATAAATGTTCCAGTTCTATTAATGTTGAAAGCAAGTGTCATCATTTTCTTCAGATGTCGTGCAAGGGTTCTTTGTAAAGCACACTGGGAATTAGGAATTAAAACCAAATCAGTTAATGAAAGTGAATTCAGTATTGTATATTTCTCACTTTGCTTTGCTGCAATGTACACATATTTTCTTGCTTAGTTGAATCATATCAATGTGATCATCCTGTTTGGCAAGTAATTGATAGGAAATTAAGCCCAAGTCTATAGCAATCCTAGCTGCTTGTATATGTTGCATTGAAGATTACAGCCCTGGCAGGCAACAATGACGGTGTGTATGCGTCAGAGGAGTAGCAATGCTTATTGGCACCCAGGGCAAAGATTCAAAATGGCCCCCCCACTTGTTCTCAGGCCCCCCCCTTTGGTGCCCCCTGACCGGCTGCAACCGGGGCAAGTGTCCCCCTGCTCCCCCCTAGCTACACCCCTGGGTGTGTGTGGGGGCTCAGTAAATATAAGAGGTTGCATGAAGAGGAAGGGGGGCTCATTGCCAAATAAAGGTAACAGAGTGGACTTGGAGCAACAAATCCCCTGGGTCAAATCCTATAGCAAGTATATATAGCACTATATAACATTTTTTTCTATATTTAACCCTTTAAACGCCAGCCACGTAAATTTTACGTGGCTGCTTCTCCAACCGTTAAACGCCAGCCACGTAAAATTTGCGTGCCTGGCTTTACCCCCTGCTAGCGCCTGAAAATGTAAAAAAAACCCACTTACCTGACCCCTCATTCGAACCGGCCGGGTCTCCTCTTCACCCTGGGGGGCTCCGATCCCCCGTCGGGGCTCCTCCGGAGGAAGGGGAGAGCGCAGAGTAGGGCCCCCCCCCCCCCCGTTTTTGTGGCTGCTGGCTTTTCCTGTAAAAAAAAAAATAAAAATGACATTTACTCACCTCCATGTGCGCTCGATCGCGCCGGCCCTTCTCTTCACCTGGGGGGCCTCCGATCCCCCCCCCCCAGGGCTTTCTATCTTCAGGAGAGAGCCTTTCAGGCTCTCTCCCCTCTTCCTCCGACGGGCGCCGCCATTTTGCCGCGAAGCCCCGCCCCTTTTGGGGGCGGGGCTTATGACGTCACTCGGCCAGCGTCTTCACAGCTCCAGGCCTCTCAGCTGTCAGATGCCGGTGATCGGTGGCCGGAGAAGGATGGGGACAGGAGATCCTCTGATCTCCTGCCTCCCCTCCTCCTCTGGCTGCCGATCACCGGCATCTGTCATCAGAGCGGCGAGGGACCCAAGAGCTGACGATCGGAGGTGAGTATAGAAAAAAAAAACATTTTTTTTTTTAATAAAATGATTTTTACTGTGTGTGTGTGTGTGTTTTATTTAACTGTTAACCCTTTGTGAACTGGTAAGGGGTCCATGAGACCCCTTATACCAGTTCACAAGGCTGGGGTCTGGCAAGCCACCTGCAACTAGCGGGTGGCTTGCCATTAACCCCCGCACCCCCAATTACCTGCCTCCCCAAAGCCCAGGGGGGGGCAGAAGAGCCCGGGCTCACATAAGCTATGTGGGCTCGTAGGCTGCAGGGTGGGGGGGCCACAAAAGCTGGCCCCCCCACTCTGTTCCTACAAGCCCCCATAGCTGGTCCCGGGCTGGTTATGACGGGTAGGGGGGACCCTACATCATTTTTTTTTTAATTTTAAGGGTTAGGGTTAGGGTTAGGGTTAGCCTAACCCTAGCCCTAACCCTTAAAATTCAAAAAAAAAATGAGGTCCCCCCCCCCTGGGAGGGGGAACCCTACGTCATTTTTTTTTTAATTTTAAGGGTTAGGGTTAGGGTTAGGCTAACCCTAACCCTAACCCTTAAAATTAAAAAAAAAAAATGAGGTCCCCCCCCCTCCCTGGGAGGGGGGGACCCTACGTAATTTAAAAAAAAATGTTTAACGGTTAGGGTTAGCCTAACCCTAACCCTTAAAATTCCCCCAAAAAATGGGGTCCCCCCCCCACTTTTTTTTTTTTTTTTTTTTTTTAAAGTGGACCAACACCCAGGATTTTGACTATCCTGGGTTTTGGTCCACTTTGGCGGGGCACCCCGATCGGGGTGCCCCGCTGTGTGAAACCCCCCAGAAACCCCAAAAAACTCACCTCTCCCTGCTCCCACGTGACCGCGCCGTCCAATCCCCGCCCACAGACAAGCAGAGTGACAGCGACGGACAAGGGGCTCATCTGCCGCCGCCTCCCGCGCGTCACTCTCGGCGTGCGCACGCCCGCGCCAGCCATTCACAGACGGCCGGCGCGGGCGCGCGCACATCTAGAGGGGAGGAGGTAAGGGTTTTTGGGGGGGTCCCTCACCGCGGGACATCCCGATTTCGGATGCCCCGCGGTGAGGGAGGTGATCGGCCCGGGAATCTTATAGATTCCCGGGCCGATCACCCATGGGTGTTGGTCCACTTTAAGTGGACCAACACCCAGGCTGATCGGCCCGGATCAGATCCCTCCCCGCGGGGCATCCGAAATCGGGATGCCCCGCTGTGTGAAACCCCCCAGGACGCCCCGTTCGCCCTACCTTATCCCTGTTCCAACGGTGCATGCGCGGGCCGCATCTCGCGCTTCTCTCAATCAGGGCGCACACACGTGCCGGTCATTTGTGAATGGCCGACGCGGGCGCGCTCCCTGTTAGAGGGAAGCGCGAGATGCGGCCGCCAGCGTGCTCAGAGCCGCTGTGGTATGCACGGACAAGGGACGAACAACCACAGCGGCTCTGAGCACTCTGATTGGATGAGCGCTCGCGCATGCGCCGTAGGAGCGGGCTGAGGTGAGTTTTTTTTATACCTTTCTCGGGGGTTTTACGCAGCGGGGCACCCCCGCGGAAGTTGATCAAAACGCAGGATAGTGAAAATCCTGGGTGTTGGTCCACTTTTTAGGCTAACCCTAACCCTTAAAATTCCCCCCAAAAAATGGGGTCCCCCACCCCCTGGGATTAGAAAGAAAAATTTTAAAAAAATTAAAATTTTAAAGAATTAAAATTAAAAAGAAAACGACGTAGGGACCCCCCTCCCGGGGGGGGCACTATTTTTTTTTTAATTTTAAGGGTTAGGGTTAGCCTGGGAGGGGGGTCCCTGTGTCATTTTCTTTTTAAATTAACCCCTTATGTTTATAGTGTGGATAGTAGTATTTTATTTGTAAATGTTATAAAATGCTCTTTTCAGTTTGGGGGGTCTCCTGGACAAGAATGGGGGGGCTATCGATACATATGTGGTACCGTTGTAATCGGGAGAAATAGGGCTATCACATGCAATACGGTTTTTATTACTAAAAAAATGTTTTATTTAAAATAAAGGAGACAATTGTTTAAAAAATATTATTTTATTTATTTATTTATTTTTTTTTTACACAAAAATATTTAAAAAACAGTAGAAAAATTACAAACAAGACATTTAATGTTAAAGCCTAAACTCTGCTGCAAAAAAATATATATATATATTTTCCAAGAAATTCCGACAAAAATCACGGTTAAACATGGCGCAAAATGGGGAAAAATGACCAACTGAGGGTGACAAAAGTTCAAGTAGGCTGGCAATTAAAAGGGTTAATAGTACCTATGCATGTTGGGTATTGTTCTGCTCGGGGGACCTTGCGCTTTCAGATTTACCTTGTTTTTTCTTATTTGCATATTGATATTTTAGGAAAAGGTGTTTTTTATACTGTTTTTTTATACATTTTTTTTGTGAAACCCTGTGCAACCTAAGAATTCTTCAAGGGATTACTTCCAGAAAGATGAGCCCACGACAACAAGCTGGGTACGCTTAGAAAGCTTAAAATGTGTACTTTCAGGGAATATATGGTTTATCGGGGATATTCCAAATGTAAAGGCTTGTTTTGGTAGAAAAAGCACAAGGTGCGCACTTTGTCTGCAGAGCTGAAATTTTGAAGTAAAATTACCGTTACGCACATGCTTTACTTTGGTGTGTTTGGCAACTCTTCCATTGACAGTAGCTATGCATGCTGGGTATTGTTCTGTTCGGGGAATGTTGCTTTTTCAGATTTTCAGTTTTTTTCTTGTTTGCATATAGTTTTTTTTAGGAAAATGTGGTTTTGATTCTGCTTTTTTATACTTTTTTTCGGGAAACCCTGTGCAACCAAAGAATATATTGAGGGATTACTTCCAGAAAACTGCACCCATGTCAACAAGCCTGGTACGTCTAGAAAGCTTGAGGTGTGTACTTCCAGAGAATATATAGTTTTTGGGGGGTATTTCAAATGTAAAGGGTTGTTTTTCTTGAAAAATTGCAAGGTGCGCTTAGCGCGTAGCTTAGTTGTATTTTATCTGAAAATCTCCTAAAGCATTGTTTCAGTTTGGGGGAGTCTCCTGGGCAGGGAAGGGTGTCTACCAATACACATGTGGTACCGCTGTAACTGGGAGAAATTGGGGTTTCACGTGCAATAAGATTTTATTGACAAACTTACATTTTTTATTACAAAAAAACACTACAAATTGTAAAAAAATTTTTTGGGGGGGTTTTTTGCACATATTTCATCCAAAAATATTGAGAACACACCTAAAAAATGACAAACAAGCTCCCACGTGACCGCGCCGTCCAATCCCCGCCCACAGACAAGCAGAGTGACAGCGACGGACAAGGGGCTCATCTGCCGCCGCCTCCCGCGCGTCACTCTCGGCGTGCGCACGCCCGCGCCAGCCATTCACAGACGGCCGGCGCGGGCGCGCGCACATCTAGAGGGGAGGAGGTAAGGGTTTTTGGGGGGGTCCCTCACCGCGGGACATCCCGATTTCGGATGCCCCGCGGTGAGGGAGGTGATCGGCCCGGGAATCTTATAGATTCCCGGGCCGATCACCCATGGGTGTTGGTCCACTTTAAGTGGACCAACACCCAGGCTGATTGGCCCGGATCAGATCCCTCCCCGCGGGGCATCCGAAATCGGGATGCCCCGCTGTGTGAAACCCCCCAGGACGCCCCGTTCGCCCTACCTTATCCCTGTTCCAACGGTGCATGCGCGGGCCGCATCTCGCGCTTCTCTCAATCAGGGTGCACACACGTGCCGGTCATTTGTGAATGGCCGACGCGGGCGCGCTCCCTGTTAGAGGGAAGCGCGAGATGCGGCCGCCAGCGTGCTCAGAGCCGCTGTGGTATGCACGGACAAGGGACGAACAACCACAGCGGCTCTGAGCACTCTGATTGGATGAGCGCTCGCGCATGCGCCGTAGGAGCGGGCTGAGGTGAGTTTTTTTTATACCTTTCTCGGGGGTTTTACGCAGCGGGGCACCCCCGCGGAAGTTGATCAAAACGCAGGATAGTGAAAATCCTGGGTGTTGGTCCACTTTTTAGGCTAACCCTAACCCTTAAAATTCCCCCCAAAAAATGGGGTCCCCCACCCCCTGGGATTAGAAAGAAAAATTTTAAAAAAATTAAAATTTTAAAGAATTAAAATTAAAAAGAAAACGACGTAGGGACCCCCCTCCCGGGGGGGGCACTATTTTTTTTTTAATTTTAAGGGTTAGGGTTAGCCTGGGAGGGGGGTCCCTGTGTCATTTTCTTTTTAAATTAACCCCTTATGTTTATAGTGTGGATAGTAGTATTTTATTTGTAAATGTTATAAAATGCTCTTTTCAGTTTGGGGGGTCTCCTGGACAAGAATGGGGGGGCTATCGATACATATGTGGTACCGTTGTAATCGGGAGAAATGGGGCTATCACATGCAATACGGTTTTTATTACTAAAAAAATGTTTTATTTAAAATAAAGGAGACAATTGTTTAAAAAATATTATTTTATTTATTTATTTTTTTTTTTTTTACACAAAAATATTTAAAAAACAGTAGAAAAATTACAAACAAGACATTTAATGTTAAAGCCTAAACTCTGCTGCAAAAAATATATATATATATTTTCCAAGAAATTCCGACAAAAATCACGGTTAAACATGGCGCAAAATGGGGAAAAATGACCAACTGAGGGTGACAAAAGTTCAAGTAGGCTGGCAATTAAAAGGGTTAATAGTACCTATGCATGTTGGGTATTGTTCTGCTTGGGGGACCTTGCGCTTTCAGATTTACCTTGTTTTTTCTTATTTGCATATTGATATTTTAGGAAAAGGTGTTTTTTATACTGTTTTTTTATACATTTTTTTTGTGAAACCCTGTGCAACCTAAGAATTCTTCAAGGGATTACTTCCAGAAAGATGAGCCCACGACAACAAGCTGGGTACGCTTAGAAAGCTTAAAATGTGTACTTTCAGGGAATATATGGTTTATCGGGGATATTCCAAATGTAAAGGCTTGTTTTGGTAGAAAAAGCACAAGGTGCGCACTTTGTCTGCAGAGCTGAAATTTTGAAGTAAAATTACCGTTACGCACATGCTTTACTTTGGTGTGTTTGGCAACTCTTCCATTGACAGTAGCTATGCATGCTGGGTATTGTTCTGTTCGGAGAATGTTGCTTTTTCAGATTTTCAGTTTTTTTCTTGTTTGCATATAGTTTTTTTTAGGAAAATGTGGTTTTGATTCTGCTTTTTTATACTTTTTTTCGGGAAACCCTGTGCAACCAAAGAATATATTGAGGGATTACTTCCAGAAAACTGCACCCATGTCAACAAGCCTGGTACGTCTAGAAAGCTTGAGGTGTGTACTTCCAGAGAATATATAGTTTTTGGGGGGTATTTCAAATGTAAAGGGTTGTTTTTCTTGAAAAATTGCAAGGTGCGCTTAGCGCGTAGCTTAGTTGTATTTTATCTGAAAATCTCCTAAAGCATTGTTTCAGTTTGGGGGAGTCTCCTGGGCAGGGAAGGGTGTCTACCAATACACATGTGGTACCGCTGTAACTGGGAGAAATTGGGGTTTCACGTGCAATAAGATTTTATTGACAAACTTACATTTTTTATTACCAAAAAACACTACAAATTGTAAAAAAAATTTTTGGGGGGGTTTTTTGCACATATTTCATCCAAAAATATTGAGAACACACCTAAAAAATGACAAACAAGACATTTCATGTTAAAGCCCAGAATCTGCTGAAAAAAACAATATATCACTTTCCTGGGAAATCCCTGGAAATCCCTTCAAAAATCACAGTTGAACAAGGGGAGCGCAAAATAGTGCAAAATGGTCTGGCAACAAAGGGTGACAAAATCTCAAGGTAGGCTGGCGGTTAAAGGGTTAATTGTATGTTTAGCAGTGGTAGGCATTTTTATGGCTTGAATATTGAGAATATGGTTATGGTATGGTTGCAATTGTTGGGGGGAGGGCTATACATATGGGATCCATGTATTTGGAGAGATAAGAAAATCAACATGTGCATTGCTAGAGTGTGGGGATTGTTAGAGTTTTAAATATGGTAATGGGGTGATGTGGTGGATGGACATACAAGTGTAAAAACTCACTAAAGGAGATTATGGAGACACAGAGTATCCTGATTGTAGAAAATCTATATCTTTATTTAAAATAAAAAAAATGTATTTCTGAACCAGTTTCAAGTTCTTTTAGCCCCCCCCCCCCCTCCTGCACCCTGCCACCCAAAAAGTTGAGACCAGGGAGGTGCAAGGTGACCAGGGCAATGTCAGAGTACTGTATGCAGGTAATGCAACTTCTGGTTTCCCAGTCTCCCAGTGTGTTGCTGTGTGACGCTTGTGTAACATTCGTGTGACACATAGAGGACTAGGCCGGAAAACAAAAAAGTGCAGTAAGTAGAATACTTCTCTGTCTTCCCAGTTCTGCTATTTAACCTTTTTGGAGCTGTGGATCGTTTTGTGTAGGATAAGTAATTTATGATGCAGAGGGATCCATGTGGACTATCCTTATTAATTTTTGGGGACGGAGATCTGTGTGTAATTTGCACAATAATTGTTAGTTCTTTCAAATTTTTGCTGCTTTGTTGACTATTTCAATGCCTTTGGCTTCTGAACATCTCTCTGTACTTTATGTGGCTCTCATGATAAGAAAGTTTGTGGACCCCGATCTACGAGAACATTTCTGTGGTCTGTAAAGTAAAAGTGGGAGTGGGATTGTTTAAGATACTTTCATGTGTTTTGTCTTCAAATCACCATTCATAATAAAACGTAATAGGCAATAGGGCTTGGTTAGAAGTATGCCTTCATTATTTAGGATCGTTCATAAATATTCCTGTCCACACAACAGCAGCAAACATGGCTTGGAGTGTGGCGGTTGGCTCAGGCGGTACATATTGTGTGCCTCTTCATGGATCACTGTCACCGCTCACACACATATTGCCTGGAAGCACTTCAGATTTCACTTTAGCAGATAGAATGGGATCAAAGCCCTTTTAGGAGAAGCATATTTTACCAGTTAACAATGTTTCTGTTTTATTTTCATTTGATGAAGGAAATGACCTCGGAGATCTTTTTCTCATTTTTAGAATGGCCCTAGGGACAAACGCACTGGAGCCATGCAATTTTTCTAAGTAAGATGTCCATTGCACATATATTAAAAGGACTGGATTAATCAACTTTAAAAGCAAATACAGGGAAAGCAATTTAAATCAATAGTGAAGCCTCCCGCTAGTGCGCATTAGTAGAAGAAAAGGAAGTAAATGACTTGGTTATATTGCCTGCCTGGTTTTTATCCACTCTTAAAATATATATTTTACTTTTCCTGACTTCATTAGCTTTTAAAGTCTTTAGTAGTAAAAGATTATTTTTTTTTCTGATGAAGTAGATTGTTCCGTTTCCTGCGACTGTGTTGCTAAATCTATAGCACAAACTATGCTACACTGCATAGGACTTGCGGGGTCCACCTAAAGATGACCTGGTCATAGCTCACAAAATACTTGTAAAATGTGCAATATTTCTTTTTATAGAATGTAGTATTGGTAATTATTGTATATCACTGTAAGGATCTTAAAGCAGACCTAAATGTCTGGAGGATTGTTCACACTTACACCCCCTGGAGGTTAAAGTTTAAAAAAAAGAATAAAAGCCACAAAAATAAATGATTATGCCCAAGTGCCTATGCAGCTCATGTATGCTTTCCACATGGTACATAACTAGAAAAACTGAAATAATTAGGGGCACACATTTCATTTAGAAACAAGTATTCAACTTTATTGAAAGATGTATTGCTACCACTGACACATGAAACCGAAACAACACCCACTTTCGCTGTCAATCAAGTGACCAAGGAGAGGGACCTGGGCAGACCCCTAGGGAGGAGGGAGAAAGAGAAAATTTCCCTGCTGGCGCACAAGTCTTCTGTCGCCTCCAGGGTTCAGGAGACTAATTATAAAATCCTCACTCGCTGGTACTACACCCCGGACAGGCTCAATAGGATGTTCTCAACGGTAGACCCAAAGTGCTGGAGGTGTGGAACCGAGCGCGGTACGCTGTTCCACATCTTCTGGACGTGTCCTAAGATCAGAGAATTCTGGGGTAAAGTCTTGCCCATTATCACACAAATCACGGGGGTAGATATGCAGGATGACCCTGCCCAGGTCCTGCTTCACTCAACAAGATGTCCAGTCGGGAAATACAGGAAATCGCTGCGAGTCCACCTGCTAAACGCTGCTAAGCAGGTGATCCCCAGGCGATGGAAACAAAATACCGCACCGTCGGTGAGGGATTGGCTGGCGGAGGTACTCAACATATGTGAAATGGAGGATCTCACGCTGTCGCTCCATGACAGGGAGGAACAGTTTAGGAACACCTGGATGTCCTGGTTAATGTTCCAGGAATCGGAGGAGTTCAGGGCATTGTACGGCTGATCGGGCATGGGCCTGGGTTGCCTCGGTGGGTTTGACTCGACTGGAGCTGGGTCCCTAGAGAGAAGAGAAGTTTTCAAATATGCCCCGGCGTAATTGCCCGTTGCTAGGGGTTACTGTACTGTTTTGCACTATGTGAGCCTCCTTCCCCTGGGGCCACGTCCTTCCCTTCCCCCCTTTCCCCCCCCCCGTGCTTCCCTAGTCCCCCCTCCCCCCTTTATGTGTAGTCCCGTACTGTCTTGTGTCTGGGAGTGGGGCCGGAGCACCCTGTGCCCCTGTGTACTGGAGGACAGTGATCCTTGACTGGAACTGATACGCTACGAGAGGTCACCAGCAAGCCAAGAGCTAGAATAATGTTTTGAAATAATAGACATGTAGAGACACCTGCTGATTATAAAGACAACTGCTATGTGACACTTGTATGAAGCTGACATGTGGCCTTACTTCCTCCATCCCCCTCCCTTTGCTTTCTCTACTGTGCTTTTGGATTCTTCCTTGTATTTTTTGTTGGTTGTATTGTACTTATAAAATTGCTTAAACAATTAAATAAAGAATATTAAAAAAAAAAAAAATCAAGTGACCAAGATGGCCAATCAGAGCCCTTGTTTTTCCGAGTGACTGAGGAGATAGATAAGAATGTTCCCGGTTACTTGTTTTAATGCACAGGAAGGCACCGGCAATTGGGAGGCATAGGATGCTTTGTGAAAAATGGCTGTTGTTCTGGTTTAAAAGCATGTAAAAATAATTATAGCAACCAACCTCAACTGGGTAGTTAAAATACATCAGGACGAAGTCCTCTCATCCTGATTCTTAGGCAACAAGCACAACTTTTGCTCCACAGGCAACTTAGCCAGTCAATTGGATTGGACAGATAAAAAATAGTATAAAATGTCAATACCACATTTCGACTAATTATTGTGCTCAAAACATACCAGTACAATCTAGGGTATCTTAAAGTCTCAAATTAACACACACATATAAATATATATATATATATATATATATATATATATATATATATATATATATATATATCTCATGACTAGAGGTGAGCAAACTAGTTCATCAAAACCCAAGTTCATTCCGAATTTCAGGAAAAATTTGATTGAGCGCGAAACTGAATTTTTGGGGGTTCGTGCTGACCGAATTTTCCCTGAAATTCACTGGCACCTTGGGTGATGGGTAAAAAAAAAAAAAACTCACCACCATCCTCCTCATTCCAGAGCCACACTTGGATCCAGTGTGGCAGAAGCCGACTTGCACAGCTGGCAGTGCACCACGAGGATGGTGGTGAGTTTTTTTTTACCCATCACCCGAGGTGCCAGTGAATTTCATTGAAAATTTGCTCAGCACGAAACCCCTAAAATTTGGTTTTGTGGTGAATCTAATTTTTCCTGAAATTCAGGAAATGCAGCCAGCGTCCCCCACTCCCACCGTGCTGTGTGTATCACATTTCCTCTAGAGATGAGCGATTCTGAAAGGTTCAATTCGGACGAGCCGCAATTTCTTGGAGAAATTTGGCGAATTACCAGCAATCGAGGAAGGTTTGCTCATCTCTAATCATGACACAAAGGGTTAAAATGTCTTTATCAGTCAAATAAACTTTCCAGCTTCTTTTTTTCATGATACATATGTTCGTTTGTTATATTTTGTCACCGCACTCCTGACGCTTTTACCATGTGCGTATTATGTACTTACCAGATAGCTGCTTATATAATGCCTTCAGCAATTGGCCCCGTAGTGGTAATGATCTTTTCAATAATGGCCTGTGCCACTAAACTCAATCTTGGGCCCCGTTACAGCATTCAAATGATGCTTTATATTGTACATTTGCAACACACTGTTGAAATGCCTTGGAGAAGGTTTATAGAGAACGCATTAGCGCTACTAGTGGAATTGCTACAAATGGAAATTTACACAAAGAGCAAACTGAAATCTCCCCCTACTTGACGAGCATAGGTGGAGAAGTGTATTGTAGTGGATTGTAGCAGTTCACCAGTGTGTTGGAACACGTACTATTCTGGAAAATGTATGTGAAAAAAGCATATTACCTTTCTGTAATGTATGTTGCCGAAGGCTTAGTTCTCGTCTGGCTGTGATAGAAAGGTATTAATGTCACTAAGACTTTTGCTGATGGCTCCTCTGGTATATATGAATTTTATTATATGGATTAATTGTCTAATAGCTTAATTATTAGTTAAATAGAATACGTGTAAAACATAAATAAATAGATATATATCCATTTAAAGTGATAGTGATTTTTCTTTTATCTCACCTGAGCAACTTAGCAGGTGAAATCATAAATACATTATACTATTTCCTGATTGGTCCAGGCTATTTATTTTCCTAGATTTTTATAATTGTTTTCTTAACCCATCAGGACTCTATCACCCTCCTATGAGTTACTGCTGCAGCTCAGGCGTGCATGAATTCATTGCTTGATAACAGCTCTTCATTTCAGCGTCCATTAGGAGAATTCATTGTGGATTAGATTATAGTCAAGTGGTGGTGTCAGATCTCTCAGGTCATGTTTATACATGAACAGGAGCCCTCCGAGGCCTGGAACAGGTGCGCTGACTAAATACAAAGGCCCGGGAGCTTGTCAGAACTGTTTTCCTAATCCACAAAGAGTTCATTTGTTGGTCCATTAAACGCTTTAAGGAAAACATCATCATTTTATATACCCGGAGGGACCATGTAGTCTGTAAAACTTATCACCATGTCTTTTAAGTATGAACTGTGAATGCATTTGGTGTTCAGTCATCTTGTGAGCCATCAGCGACAATTTTAGCATTTAAGTGACTCAGCAGATCAACACATTTATTTTTAATACATCTTCAGATGAGCATGTTGAAAGTGCTCCATGCAATGATATTGAAAGCTATTTAATCTGCCTCTTAACTTGGAGATGCACCTATCCTATTCGGTGTAAGGCTTTATTATCATTAAGGTCAAAGAAGAATTTTGGACCATGCAAGATATTTCCTGGGGGCATCCCTAATCAGCACCCCTAGCAGAGTGTTTCCCTAAAAAAACCCTGTGCCAAGATATGACGCTGATCAAATGCAGCACTTCAAATGCAGGGCAGATATTGGCCATTATTCACAATGCCACATTTGGTCAGGATGGGGTCCTGGAAGTTGGTTACTATGGCGATTGGGAGATCTAGACGATCTAGGTTGCCTAGAAAATATAGGGGGAGCCTCATATTTTCATTTTCATTCTGATTAGAGATGAGCGAACTTTTGAAAAGTTCGATTCGGCCGATTCGCCGAATTTCACAAAGAAATTCGGGTTCGGCCGAATCGAACTTTTACGAAGTTCCCCATCAAAAATGCCGGCATGGTGGGAGCGGGCCGGTCGGTAAAGCCGGCCGGCCCGCTCCCACCATGCCGGCATTTAAAAAAAAAAAAAAAAAAAAAAAAAAAGCATTTTTGCCGGCATGGTGGGAGCGGGCTGGCCGGCTCCGCTGTCAGCGGAACCGGCCGGCCCGCTCCCACCATGCCGGCATTTGAGAAAAAAGGCAAACACTTACCTGCAGGTCCGGAGCGTGGAGGCCGGCGCCGCTCTCAGCTGTCATCTGAGGCCGGGCCGCTCCCACCATGCCGGCAAAAATGCTTTTTTGTTTTTGTTTTTTAAATGCCGGCATGGTGGGAGCGGGCCGGCCGGCCGGTTCCACTGTCAGCGCGGAACCGGCCGGCCCGTTCCCACCATACCAGCATTTTTTCTTTTTTTTTTTTTTCTTTGTTTTTTAAATGCCGGCATGGTGGGAGCGGGCCGGCCGGCTTTACCGGCTTTGCTGACAGCGGAACCGGCCGGCCCGCTCCCACCATGCCGGCATTTTTTTTTTTTTAATTTCAGGAAAAATTCGATCGGCACGAAACACAAAACCGATCGGCACAAACCGATTCGTGCCGAATCGAATATTTCCTGAAATTCGGAGCGAATTCCGGTTCGTCCGAACCGGTTCGCTCATCTCTAATTCTGATAATACATTATTTTGTTAAATTAGATCAAATGTGACATTATTCCCTCTCCCATCCATACCCCGTCCCCACCAAGCCTGATTTGGCCATTAAAAAGGGAACAAATCACCCACAGACTTTGCTGAAGGGTGAAGTCAGAAAAAGGGCCAATGGGAGTGCTAAGCGTTTTTTTTGCCTAGGTTGAATGGAGGGATGGATTGGAGATTATTTATGGAATACCATAGCAGACCTTAAAGGGGACCTTTGCATTATATATAGATGTTTTATGATCTGTCTGTTTAAAACTAGCTTTGTTGGCTTAAAGGTTTTACCCAATGACTCTTGTGGTCAACTTGTAACTGTCATGGTAAATCTTCCACCAGAACACCAGATGACCCAGTTCTAAAATACTTGGAAAAATTGTAGGCTGGCCACCTCTAACCCTCCACACATAAAACCTCACTCAAAGGTCATAAAATCTATCAAAATGTATTGACTCTACAAATGACAGAATAACACTTCACAAGACAATAGTTAAAAAGGTTTGTTTCACAATCACCATGATACATTATAATATGTAGAAATTACTATGATTTGTTCTGATGGTGGTACTTTTTAATTCCATTCAAAATTAGGTGAACATATTTCGCCTATGTACTTTATCAACACCTCTATAAAAGTATATCACAAAAATAGATAGTTTAAGAATATCTCCATTATGATATTTGGCATGCATTAAGAATTCACAAAGTTAAATGATTGATTCTACTTACAAATGACAAAACTACAAAAGACAATATTTAAAAAGGTTTGTTCCACAATCACCATGATACGTTATCACAAAGTGAATTCTTAATGTATGCCAAATATCATAATGGGAATATTCCTAAACTGTCTATTTTTGTGATATACTTTTATAGAGATGTTGATAAAGCACATAAACAAAATGGAATTAAAAAGTCCCCACCATCAGACAGCATCATAGTAATGTCTACATATAATAATATATCATGGTGATTGTGAAACAAATCTTTTTAAATATTGTCTTTTGTAGTGTTATTCTATCATTTGTAAGTAGGATCAATATATTTTGATACATTGTATGACCTTTGAGTGAGGTTTTATGTGTGGAGGGTTAGAGGTGGCCAGACTAAAATTTTTCCAAGTATTCTCAAATAATTCTCTCCATAACCATCTCACAATTTATGGCAGGAGGGTGCCTTTATCCCAGAAAGGCTTATGCCAGAAGGGATTGGTTTAAATAGATTTAAAATAGACACCTTCCTTATGCATGCTGCCACCTTTTCTTACTTTTTATATTATGTTTTTAAATGATGGTCTATTTGCAAAAAATTTAGACTTGTTGAAAAGGTCATACAGTTCTACTCTTTTCAATAGGTGTTGCATATGCTGCATGTGACCGTCACTGATCACAGCTTGTGGTTGTTATTAATAAGCTTTCTAAGGATTGAAGTTTTTTGTGTGGGTGTGGGCATGGGTGTGGGTGTGGGCATGGGCGTGGGCGTGGGCGGGGGGGGGGCTTTTTTATTTATCTGCATGTGGGGATGGGGAAAGCCTTGTGATGCTATAGAATAATTAACCAGGGCATATAATGAGTGTGAGAGGATTTGCTGCAATTTTTACTTTTATTATGCGCCCATACCACAATGCAGCGCCGGTTGCAATCCCCAATTTTTTATTTTTTGGGGAATGGGAGCACATTAGCAATATAGAAACACAAGGGATTTCATTTGAGACATGTGAATGACACAGGTTTTGCGTGGCCCAAACCACAAGTTTGCAACACAGCCCAAAAGTGCAAACAATGCATACAAAAACAATTTCAAACATCCCAGGGATCCCCTGGAACATGCACAGTCCCCCCAAAAAAATATATAAAAAGGGTGTCCAAAAGAATTATAACCAATCCAGCTGATTGAAATCTATGAGATAAGGCCACACAGTGCAGGGTGAGTGCCTGGTCTTACGTGGCACTGTAGGGGACACAGCACCAGCATTGATGATAGATGGGACACTACCTGGCACTATACGAGGCACTCTGGATTTTGACCTTCATAAATGCACCTTTTGCACTGGGACCTGACATTCACCTGACACTCATCTAGCACTACCTGGCACTAGCACTTCCTAAATAAATTCCTAAATGTATGTTACCCAGCAATCTGCATCTCAATCATCAGCGGAATGTCTCCTCCTTTAGAATGGTTACTTCTGTGGCACCACACTGGTAATCACTATTTAAATTTTTGAGTCATTGAGCTTAAGCTGATAGAAAATAAGCCAAAGCCACTGACTTAAATATTCAGAAAAGATGACTGGCCGAGCCGTGTTTTTTGATGACTGCAAGAAATTTAGAGCAGGAAATTGCTGGATATCTTTGTAACCCCGTAGAGTCCTCTTATGGTTTGAAGACCTTGGTATACTTTAATTAGAGGGTACGAAGATACTGCTGCTTTAGGCAAAACACTCTTTTCAGGAATAGATAGCCTAAGGAAATTTATCAATCTTTAAACTGTAGTGTGGGCTTTATACTTATTTTCGCTAAAAGCTGCTATTTTATGCTGCAGATTCCAGTACGTTTGAGGTTAAGGTTTCTTTGATTCATGCAAACAGTGCCAAATGGTTGGTTTATAGGAGGTCATTGGGAAGGTTACACTACCGCAGCATGAAGAGCGTTGAAGAGGTGCTCCTACTGTACAAATATGACTGTATTTGATGCTAATCTTTTCTGGGAATATCGTCACCCTGTTCAGTGACCTATGGAGAATTATTCAAGGGAAGGTGCTCAAACGGCAAAGGTGTCCAACCAAAAGCATTGCTTAGTGTGGAACTGGGGTGTCTTGGGTCCTGACTGAGGGCTCACCCTACCTGTAAATGCAAATATTACCTTTTTCAGGGCATATGCAAACTGGATGATTCCATTCCCCCCCCCCCCCCCCGTGGGCCCCTGTGGGCCAGGTCAAGTCTAGTGTTGCTTTCCTGCTGTTGGAGAAAAACTGTTCAGAGGTGTATTTTCAACACAAGGGTTTAAAGAGTTTGTGAAATGAATGTGAATTTATAGAATAATAGAAAACAAACACAATAAAGTGGTCCAACACCCATTTACCACATAATGGGTGTGGGCCACATTGTGGCATTGTAAGGGGGGGGGCAGGAAACTTGGGCCTGGAAACCCCCCACCCTTAGACCCCCGCAAACCGAAATCCTTACCTGCTCCTCATGCAAGATGCAGCCCCTTGATTGGCTCAGGGTCACTTTCCCTTTCCCAGCTGCTATTCAAGGCTGACCCATGTGACTACAAGAGGCCATTCGTGGGTCATCACTTTGTACGGATGCCCCTCAAGGTGAGTCTTAATGCGGCCCCCACACCCATTAGTTTGAAAATGATAAGTACCATATTACGCAAGAATACGTTAAAGAGGAAGATCACTAGTATTTTTACTTCAAAAGCTCATCTGGCTCTCCTCCAATCAGCTTTCGGGCATTCAGGCATTAAAATAATAAAAATAATTTACCTGATATGGTGTGGCCTAGAGGTAAGGAAGCGATCGTGTGACTGGAGGATTGGAGATTTGATTCCCGGGCCAGAACATGACAGAAGTGTTCTTGAGCAAGGTACCCAACCCCTTAACTGCTTCCTGTGCTCCATGGTTAGGGCAGCCCTTCGCTCTGGGCTTGTGTTCACTCGCTGTTTATGGTTGCCTCACTGCACAGATGGGTTAAATGCATAGGAAACACGCCTATGTATGCACAAGCATCTCCATATACGCACATAAAAGAAAAACAACCTTGGTAGGGGCAGGGCTCTGTACAGCAGCCATTGCCTTTATTGACGCTGCTCCAGGGATTGGCTGTATGACCTGCCAATCAAGTACTCCTCCTATAGCTTCTGTTGTCATAAATTTAGCGGTTTAATTATATCAACAGGACCAACAGCCTGGCACAGTTGGAAAAGAAAGGTAGCGGCCATTTTGGAGCTTTCTCTCCCAACTGACTTAACTGAAATGCACAGTAACAGGAAGCCCAGCACGACTTCCTGTTTTCAGGTGGCCTGCAAGCCCATGAGCCGCCATCTTGTTTTTAAAATGGTCCTAGTAGAGTCCTAGAAAAAGGTAAATTATTTTTTATGTGCAGCGATCTAAATTGCCCTAGAGAGAGCATTTGAGCACTGTTTGTTGTGTTGTTCTGAAAAAATTAATTTTTGAATGTTGGTCAGTTTTAAGTCTCCCATTAGGATCAGCACAAGGGGAGGAAGGGGTGGGCAGCTTTTGGTTGAATTTTACTTGGACTTCCTCTTTAATGTTGGACCGGACTGGCTTACTCTTCTTTTCACATCAGTAGTAGTCATCTTCTGAGTGAGCTGTAAAAGGAGCTATAACATAAAAGGAGACATAACATGATTGTATAACTTGATGATACCGAAAACCTAATTTATTCTTTAAATCACCTTTCAACACACTCTAAAATTACCTACATCTTGCTTTAATGTGTTACAAGAATTTTATTATAGTTTAGCCACTTCCGCCACCATTTTGCCTTTGGGTAGGCCACATTGTATGGCAGCTAGAAAATAACTAACTCAAGCCTCTACTGTGAATAAACAATACTTTGTAGCGTTCTCTTCAACAGCATATGCTCTGTTTATTTCCCAGCTAAAGCCATATAGCTTCAAGGGCAAACCAATCTATGTCTAGACATTTCCTCAACACAGCGATGATATTGTAGGTATTATTCACATGAGTGTCCATATAAATAGCACAACGGTGGGCAAATAGTGTTTTATTAATGGAATCAGGCTGGAGCGAAATTCATGCAGATTATAGAAGGCAATTTCATAATGTCGTCACTACACATAATTAAAAGCAAAATTATTGTGACTTGCCCAACATGCTGCCACAAATGTATGCCTCTGTGATGATCCCGCAGAGATCCAAGTTGTTTTTTCTGATTGCACTGAAAAAAGCTAATTGCACATTAGCTACTGCTATAAATTAGACATCATACATTTTTAGAATTCATTGGATTTGTCCTTCAAAATGTCCATGACAAAGAAAAATAGCAAAAAAACAAATATTAGAAAGTTCTAGAGATTGAACATTGAAACAACATATTCTGTAGAAAGAAAGAAAGAAAGAAAGAAAGAAAGAAAGAAAGAAAGACAATAATGATAGACAACATTTATAGTAGTAGTAGTAATCAAATATGTCCACTAGCTTTTCTTGTCTGCCATTATTTCTGATAGGAAGGAAATCTGTAAAAAAAAGTTAATGTCATTGCTAATCTTCTCCCCAAGTAATTTGCCAGGTTGTCATGCTATCTTAGTCATTTGACCACTGCTGACCTGATACAGGTGTGTGACAACAAAAGATCAGATTACTTCTTTACATGGATATAGAATGGCACATTCATATTAGATTAGTATGTCAAATATCTGTACTTCTATTAGTTTGTAAAAAACAAAAAAAGCATTTTGGTTTAGACTTTATACACCCTGCCAATATAATTAGGCACCTGGGTTAAGTATCAGATGTCATCTAGGGCTTCCCAGATGCCGAGTGCAGGTGGCCCAATAGGCATGCATACTTAAAAAGATAAAACAATTATTGGCAGCACAGCAGGTCTGAAATACTACAAAAAATGCAGCATAAGAGTTTCAGTCAAACCTTGGGCTTTATTGTGTATTTAGCTCGACAAAGGTTAGTGAATATAGGCTAACTGTCACAAAGAGCTCCACAGCCAGGGCTTGCTGACCAGGAAAGGTTGAACCAGGCATGTACTGATGCCTTGGGGCGCGGAAACAGGCTTTTAATATTAAATAAAATGATAAAAAAAACATGGCCTGACTTCAGGCCTAAGATAACATACGGTAATAACAACAGATTAAAAAACACAGGGTCACAGCAATAATTTGAGGACAGACGGGGTACCCCACATTGCTTTTAGGTGCAGTTAATTAGGAAAGAACTCCAGCAGCTCTCAGGTTAAAATGAGGGAAGATTGCTAAACATGGCTTGAAACAAGTTACTTACAGAGAAATAGAGAAAGTTCCACATGTACCAGAAATAGCAGAGGCAGACTAGCAACCTGCGGTACATGGACCAGGAGTAGGTGAAAGGGAACTAAGCAAGTAGTCCAAAGAACAAACATTACAGCAAAATCCTGTCAACATGTGTCTGGGGGTGGGGTACATATTTAAATGCCCTGAAACATGTTGTCACAGGTGAGCCACAATGTGCCTGTTGGCCAGGCAGCTCTGTCTAGTACTGGATGGAAGCAAAATGTTTCCAGTACTATCTGACCTTGACACAGAATGTGAGCTTGCCAAAATACATGTAAATACCCCTAATAACTTACCATGAGTTTTCTATCACACCCTAAATCTGAAACACGCATGGTCAACTGGCTTACCTCCTGTTGCTCCTCTAGCATCTAACAATATGTTCTGATGCCTGGCACCTTTGTGATCTCCTCACTGTGTCCCATTTGCCCAGATGTGTAAGACAGAGTACGAGACCAGGCCGGGGCACCCTAACATTCTAATGGGAGTTAACGCTTCAACACTACACATGGCCACCTTAAGACTAGAACTCGGGAATGCTAGGAGCTAATGTCGAAAATGTCTAGCCGACGCATTTAAATTTGTTCAGAATCTGAAGCAAGGTGTCGGTGCCTGTCGGTAAGGCAGCTCTGTCTTGTTTCCCCTGGAAGCAGGATGTCTCTGGAACTACTTAACCATGACACTAACACAGGTAGTGAACTTGCTGAAAGACACAAGTTATATCACAATTTCTATAAAAGACTAGGTCCATGCTTCTCCCGTGGCATCTAACATTGTGTTCTGAGACCCGAGATCTGTGATCTTCTTGCTGGGTTCCATTTGTCCAGATGTATATGACAGCAGGCATGAGACCAGGCCGGGGCACCCTAAAATACTAATGGGAGTCAGGACTCCTACACCATACATGCTCACATTGAGGCCAGAAGCTGGTACCACCTGGAACTAAAGTTAGTTTTTACTTTTGGACCACTGTAAAAGTGTGGACATATCATTAGAAAATAAATACCCTTAACCATTTTTTTCAAATGAAACCATACCCAAGATAAATTCCGATAACAAAAAATAGAGCGGACGTGCATAAACGCACACCTATCTCTGAATAAGGAGCACAACAACTATATAGAAATTATTAGCAAACCTTTATTAATACAAAATCGCACAGAAGGCTAAAAAACATATGACACTGACCAAGTACAGGGCCACACAGGGTATATACACATATGGTCAAAAACGGGAAGTACCACCCGCGCACGCGGCTCCCATGCCGCTTCAGGGGAAGGGGACCATATGTGTATATACCCTGTGTGGCCCTGTACTTGGTAGATTTCTGGTATATGGCTTGTTGCCACTCTTGCTTAATTATGGAGGTTTTGTTTCACATTGCTCTTGATTCATACTTTATGGATAATTTTTGTGCAATATAGTTCGTGTGATATATTTAGTACACTTATATGTAATTGTTTTTTCACTTTAGTACACTGTGATAATTTTATATCATTCATTATTATTAGATGTATATAGATATAGTTATTATATTAGTTATTTATTTATAGCACTTTATTATTCATTTTTAGTGGTGAGTGTGGGTAGGATAGGGAACTAAATTCTTTGTGCCGGCACATAAGGTTTATTTGGGGTGAAAATGGTGGGCAATATTAACATGGGGTATTAATTATTTGGATACACCCAATTGGGTATCAATTATTGAACAATATTGGTCAAAAACGGTTGTTTTTAATATGTCTGTGTCATATGTTTTTTAGCCTTCTGTGCGATTTTGTATTAATAAAGGTTTGCTAGAAATTTCTATATAGTTGTGGTGCTCCTTATTCAGAGATAGGTGTGCGTTTATGCACGTCTGCTCTATTTTTTGTTAGCTGATGTACATTTTAGTGAGCACACATTATTCATAATATTGTTATTGGTGGTGCACCCCTTTTTTGTCTATCAAGATAAATTCCGACAAATCAGCATAATTGAATCTCAAAAAAATCGAAAATAAACAAGTCAATTAAAATAATATATATTATATATCATAATGTTTTAATTTAATATAAAGTAATGTTTAGCCTTAACAGATTAAGGTATGTATTCAGCAGTTTATTGATAGCATCTCCTAAAACCTTAAGGAGCTTGACCTAGTCAGAGCAAGTGGGCGGATATAAATACCTTATTTACCAGGTTTACCAAGATTTCCAACAGACCAGACTTTGTGCACATCCTAACAGATGCGTCAGCTCTGGAGCACAGCAAGAACATTTACAACCTTTATCAATTATAAATAGCAGCGCAGCCTGAAGTTGTGGAAATCCTTTTAAAATCTATGTGAACTTCCGCTTCAATTTGACTTGCCAGGTCATGCAATACGTAAAATTGGGATTCATCTAGGATGCAGGTACCTAAAGAATTTATATATGGAAAGTCATGTAGTATCTAATTAAATATGATTTTATGAACAAAATTATATTTATTATATCAATTTGGTATCACACTGTGAGCGTATAGGGAATGCTTATATATTAAAGTATTTGGGGGTAAAATGAAAAACGTACAACAGCAATTACGAGACACCGCACAGTGGTGATATAAGATTTGATAAAATGTAAGTAATAATTTAGTAAGCTTGTAATAATGGGTAAACTTTTAACATACGTTCACTACTACCGTCTTTTCACAATATAAGGTGCACCTGACCATACAAAAATCCCCCTCCCCCATTCCCCAGGCAGCGTGCAGAATACCCCCAGTCCCCATACAACAGGCAGTGTGGCTGATATTCCCCCATCCTCTAAAACAAACATGTCACGATCGCACTCTATCAGCCCAGCCAAGACGCTAGACAGAGTGTGATGGTGCAAGGGTTAAAGCCACCAGACCCATAGGTATGCACTACTAGCCCCAGCAAGTCACCAAATTAACCCTTTGATAAACGTGTTTCACCAGAGCTTCCTTCAGAAAGGTGAGCTCATATATTTAGAGATCAAAGGCCAGAGCTCATTAATTAAACATTTAATCTGCTAAAAAGGTATCACAGTGCTAGATGTAATATACAGAAAAAAATGACATACAAGTACAAAAAATACATAAAAGAGTACAGCAAAGATCAGTTCAGCAAATAAAAAGAAAGTCTTTACAGTATAATGGCGTAGCAGTCCTTGTGAGTGAGTATCCAGTTGTTGCTTAAAGTCTTATATCCAGCATGACCCAGCTTTCTGATTTAGGTTTGTCCTTAGGTGTCTCACCTAGAATGTCCTTAGCATTAGGTTTTATTAGCTAAACTTTGGAGGGAAAAGCTTCACCCCCTCCCCTCTGACCCCACCTGGTGAGGGCATTTCTCTCCCAGGTCGCTTATCTGAGTTCTGGTTTATGGTGGGTGCAGAGACAGCACATCCTACTGCTTCAAAGACCTTTGACTTCAAAGAAGGAAGTGCCACAAACAGAACCTCCCATAAAACTGGAATACACAAACAGTCTGAGTGACCCCTCACCCAGGTCTTTGGACTATACATTATACAATCACAATACATATGCTTATTCTATAATCAGGCCTTGGGCCTGACACCTCCCCCTTAAGATGGGGACAGAGAGATCTAGCCTCTCCAGGCTGATAGATCTGTCTCCATTAACCATCTATTTCCCCCTGACGTGATAGTCCATCTGCATTTTGATGCAGGCTTCCTTTCCTGTGTTGGACAGTGAAATTATATTGTTGGAGGATAAGACTCCAGCAAAGCAGTTTGCCATTGTTACCTGACACTCTGTCTAACCAATGTAGAGGATTGTGATCAGTTGACAGTAAAATCCCTCCCATACAGGTAAGGCTGTAATTTTTGCAAAGCCCAGACCATAGCTAGACATTCTTTCTCTATGACAGCATAGGCCACGTCTCTAGGCAATAGCTTCCTACTAAGGTATAGTATGGGGTGTTCTTCTCCATTGGAGTTCACTTGGCTAAGAACAGCACCCAGCCCAAAATTGGAAGCACCTGTTTGTACCACGAACCTCCTACTGAAATCAGGGGCCTGGAGGATCGGAGAGTTGGACAATGCTGTCTTTAGGGCAATAAAGGCCTTATTACAGTCCTCAGTCTAGGTAATTTGCTTGGACATTTTCTTTTTAGTCAAATCTGTGAGGGGTTTGGCTATCTTGCTATAGTCTGGGACAAATCTACGATAATAACCTGCTGTCCCCAGAAAAGACATGACCTGTTTTTTGGTCTTAGGAATTGGCCAGGCCATAATAGACTCCACCTTACTGGGCTCAGGGCGTAGAGTCCCTCCTCCTACCCGATGTCCCAGATACTGCACTTCTGTCATGCCATATGGATCCGCCACTTCTCTGGTTTGATGGTAAGCCCTGCCTCAGCTATTTGTTTTACCACCTTGCCCAGGGGAATCAGGTGCTCCTCCCAGGTCTTGCTAAATATGGCAATATCATCCAAGTAGGCCACTGCATATTCCTTGTGGCCCTCTAGCAGCTGATCGACTAGTCGCTGGAAAGTGGCTGGGGCATTTTTCATCCCAAATGGCATGACACAGCACTCAAACAACCCAAAGGGAGTGATAAAGGCTGACCGCTCCTGGGCCTCAGGGGTCATATGGATCTGCCAGTATCCTCGGCTCAAATCCATGATAGTGACATATTGGGAACCTGCCAGCTGATCAAGCAGTTCATCAATTCTGGGCATGGGATAGGCATCAAATGTAGTCACTGCATTTAATCTTCGGTAATCCACACAGAACCTGGTGGATTTATCCTTTTTGGGCACCAGAACTACTGGGGAGGACCAGGGGCTTTTAGACTTCTTAATTACCCCAGCTTTAACATGTCCTCAATCTCCTTCTGTATGTGGGCCTTTATTTCTGGGGATACCCGGTAGGCTACCTGTCTAAGCGGTGGCTGGTCCCCGGTATCAACATGGTGGGTGACTACGGTAGTTCGCCCTGGCTTCCCAGTAAAGTTGGCACTGAAGGGGCCTAATACCTGATTTAGCTGCCTCTTCCTTTCATCTGAGAGCTGTGGATTTATCTGCACATCCTGAAGGGATCCCTGGCTCTTAGCTTCTTCCACAAGGTCTAGTAAGGGATCACTACCCCCCTCTTCCTCTGGTGCACTGCACACCTCCTCAGGGTCATAGTAGGCGTTTAACATATTAATATGGTACTGTCTCTGCCTCTGACCTTTCTCATCAAGGGCTACTACATATGTGGTTGGTTCTGGGCGCTGTAAAATGGTGAAAGGACCCTCCCAGGCAGCCTGTAACTTATTCTGCCTAATGGGGTTTAGAACCATTACCTTCTGTCCCACCTCATAGACCCGGTTCCTTGCATTGCGGTCATATCAATACTTCTGCCTGGACTGTGCTGCTCTGAGGTTGTCGTGTACTAGCCCAGTCAACGCCTGCATCCTGTCCCTAAACTTTAGAACATACTCCACCACAGAAGTCTCAGGGGTATGTTGCACCCCTTCCCACTCCCCCCTAACTAAATCTAGGGGTCCCCGCACTTTGCGACCATACAATAATTCAAAAGGCGAGAAACCTGTAGACTCTTGGGGTACCTCCCTGTAAGCAAATAACAAATAGGGTAAGTACTTTTCCCAGTCCCTGCCTTCTGATTCTACAAAGGTTTTTAACATTTGTTTCAAGGTCCCATTGAACCTCTCGCAGAGACCATTTGTTTGGGGTGGTATGGGTTGCTACCAAGTGCTGTACATTCACCTTCTTACAGAGACTTTGGCCCTTATTTAACAAGGGATAGCGACAGGTAGCGACTGGTGAGCGGCCGGTAATGACGGGCCCCGCCACGAGAACGCCGGCTCCCCACCACAATCACACATTTATCAAGCCAATCCTGCTTAGCGACTGAGATAGAGCCAGATAGCCACTCATTCATCATTATTCCAGCCTCAGCCCACAGCGCCAGCGACCGACCTTGAACAGCAACAGGTATGACCTCTCGCTACCTGGCGCTCTCCAATGCATTTCAATGGAACAATCTTTAAATCTTCATAATTAATTGTTATTAATTTTTTTTTATTTTTTTAAATGTGAAAAATTCTGTGACCACTTCTGCCATTTTAAATAATTTTTTTAAGGTAAAAAAAAAAGAAAAAAAATGTACAGATTTGATATTACAGGTCTGATATTAATGTATTCATATTACAAAATTATTTTTAAAACTTTTTTGGGGGGGTTTCCAAAAATATGGTTGTTTGGGGGTTAAAAAACTACTTTTAACCCATCGCCGCCAGCCTCAGGGTACCTGGTTGCATAATCCACCACAGTAAGAATAAATTGTTTCCCTGTGCTGCTAGGTATAGCTTGAGGCCCCACAATACCCACTGCCACTCGTTAAAAGGGTACAGATATGACTTGTAGGGGCACTAGGGGAACACGAGTAACATCCCTGGACTTACCCACTCTCTGGCAGACATGACAGGATCTACAGTAACTAGCAACAGCAGTACCCATACCTGGCCAGTAGAAATTGTGTGCCAACCTGGACTTTGTCTTGGCCACTCCCAAATGTCCTGCCAGGGGGGTCTCATGGGCTAACCTCAGCACCTCTTTCCTAAACTGCCTAGGAACCACTAACTGCCTTTCTCTCTCCTGGGGCCCTAGCATGCTTTTGGAAAGGGACTCCCAATACAGGATATTGTCTTCCCAATATACCCGATGCCCATCGGTGTTAGCACCTGGCTGTTCAGCACATTGTCTCAGCCCTTCAAGGGAAGGATCACTGCTCAGAGCTTCCCGAAATTGTTCATTGCCCTCCCTCCATCTTGTGGCATCAGGGGGCACATTTCCCTCAGGTGAACTAGCATCTCCACCCTCCTCTGCTTTGGCTTGCGAGTCACACAACTTTCCCCTCGCATCACCATCCTCCCATTTTACAGCTGCAGCCCTGGCACACTGCTGACGTGTAACCACTGCCACCATTGGTATGCCTCCCTGGGGTTTACCTTCCTCCCCCTCAGTCCCGGACATAACAATGTTACAGGCATCATACACATGCACATCACTCCTTCTCTCCTTCTTCTCCTCGGCCATCTCAGGCTCACAGGATGGGGACATATCACTCACTGCTGGTCCCTCATCCTTACATGTCACCAGGGGCACACCAACCCCCCTCCCTAGCCCATCTCCACTAGGTTTTGACATTGGCAATTCATTGGCATTACATTTTACATTACACCCCGCTTCACCTTTGGAAGACATAACTGGTACAGTCACAGGTAACCATTTATCAGCCCCCTGCACTCCCTCCCAGTTATCACATTTCACAGTGTCCCCCAAAGTCTCGTACAGTACCTCAGAACAATCAGGGCTGTCTGCTAGCCCCTCCGGTGTGTAGGCAGTGTCCTCTGGAGCATAATGGCAGAGCATCCGACCCAAATCATTCCCCAGCAGAATATTTACAGGGATGTCCTCAGAGACCCCCACCTCCCACAAACCTTTGCCTGTACCCCAATCCAGGTACACTCGGGCCATGGGCACAGCAGGTCGCACACCTCCAATTCCTTTTAAAGCCATGGTTTTTCCAGGGATGATGTCCTCGGTACCCACCACTTCAGGCCGCACTAAGGTAAAGGAGGCCCCCGAATCACGTAGACCCACGGTCACTCGGTCACCCACAGTTACGCACTGCAGGTTATCCGCTCTTTTCTCCACTGTTCCAAACACCAGAAAAACGGCTGGGTGTCCTCCAACTGCCGGTGGAGAATTCTTTTTGTTGGGGCAAGTGGCATTCAGGTGCCCAATCTTGTTGCATCTGTAACATCGGCGGGTGTCCCCCTGACCCAATGTGGTTCCTGTTGCTTTTGGTGTGGATGGCAGGATTCTCCCAGTTGGCCTAGTGGCACTCTGTGGGTGTGCAGCTCCCTTCCAGGTATTTGATCCAGCTTGTGCAGAACCACGCTTCGCTGTTGGTGCACGGTTATTAGCAAAGTCATCTCCTAGTTCTGCTGCTTCTGCGATTGTCTTGGGCTTGCGGTCCAAAATCCACTCTCTGGCTTCAAAGCTCCGTGTTTGGAGGAACTGATCCAGGACCATCAAGTCCACCAGGGCCTCAAAAGCGGTGACTTGTAGGCCCCCAGTCCATTGCCTGAATGCAGTCCTTAGCTGACCTGCATGTTCAGTGCAGCTTTCTGTGGCGCTTTGTTGTAAAGTCCTAAACTTCTTCCGATAGGCCTCTGGAGTCATATTAGCACTTTTTAGCAGGGCAGATTTTATTGCATTATAGTCCTGGTCTCTTTCAGAGGGAAGAGAAGCAAACACATCCAGAGCTTTCCCTCGCAGCCGTGGGGTTAGATATCGTCCCCACTGTTCCTTAGGAAGATGAAACTGCCGGCAAACCTTTTCAAATCCTCTCAGGAACACGTCTAGATCTCCATCTTTCTCCATCATGGGGAAAAGTTCCAAGCAGGGTTTGTGGTCACCTTCACCCTGCACATCACTGCGTGCAGATAAAGCGTCCCCTCTCAGCCTCAGAACCTCCAATTCATGTCTGCGCTGGGCCTCTCTTTCTGCCGCCTCTCTCTCTCTTTCTGCAGCTCATGCCTGGGCCTCTCTTTCTGACGCCTCTCTCTCAGCAGCTCGTGCCTGGGCCTCTCTTTCTGCAGTTTGGTACTGGAGAAGCAACTGGAGTTTAATATTAGCATCCACATCCCCAAGGTGTTGTAAAGCAGACCGCATATAAGAGTCCAAGGCCTCATGTGGAGTACTGTCCGGATGGGGAGTAATGTTGTGTCCCCCAGTCCCAGCTGTAGGACTTAGCCTCACATCACTCATCTCTGCTGTACGGGCATCATACTCCACAAGATCAGCAATAGGTTGCTCCTTGTTTTTTCCCCCTGTAGGGATCTCCTTTTCTTGGTACATTAGCTCCAGTGCGGGCTTGGACTGCTTGCGATATGCCTCCATATTTCCGATATGAAGCAGAGGAAGTAAAACAATAGATGGGGAAGACAGTCTTGCACTCTTTTTGGTATGTCGTTTAGATCAGCACTGAGCTCTGTCTTTGGAATTTACACACAATAAGATGTATGCAATTTCTTTTAGTGCTAAGATTTTCGGGTAAAATCCAGCAAGCACTAAAAATCTCTAAATATATCCCGACGCTGCCACCAGTTGTCACGATCGCACTCTATCAGCCCAGCCAAGACGCTAGAGAGAGTGTGATGGTGCAAGGGTTAAAGCCACCAGACCCATAGGTATGCCCTACTAGCCCCAGCAAGTCACCAAATTAACCCTTTGATAAACGTGTTTCACCAGAGCTTCCTTCAGAAAGGTGAGCTCATATATTTAGAGATCAAAGGCCAGAGCTGATTAATTAAACATTTAATCTGATAAAAAGGTATCACAGTGCTAGATGTAATATACAGAAACAAATGACATAGAAGTACAAAAATATATAAAAGAGTACAGCAAAGATCAGTTCAGCAAATAAAAAGAAAGTCCTTACAGTATAATGGCGTAGCAGTCCTTGTGAGTGAGTATCCAGTTGTTGCTTAAAGTCTTATGTCCAGCATGACCCAGCTTTCTGATTTAGGTTTGTCCTTAGGTGTCTCACCTAGAATGTCCTTAGCATTAGGTTTTATTAGCTAAACTTTGGAGGGAAAAGCTTCACCCCTCCCCTCTGACCCCACCTGGTGAGGGCATTTCTCTCCCAGGTCGCTTATCTGAGTTCTGGTTTATGGTGGGTGCAGAGACAGCACATCCTACTGCTTCAAAGACCTTTGACTTCAAAGATGGAAGTGCCACAAACAGAACCCCCCATAAAACTGGAATACACAAACAGTCTGAGTGACCCCTCACCCAGGTCTTTGGACTATACATTATACAATCACAATACATATGCTAATTCTATAATCAGGCCTTGGGCCTGACAAAACAGTGTGTAGAATGGCCCCTCCCCAAATAACAGGCAGCGTGTAAAATACCCCCAACCCTCATAACAGGCAATGTGGCAGATCCCTCACAGAGTTGACGCCATACACAGAGCAGAGGTAGCCGCTGCTCTCTGCATTGTCTGTGCAGCCGCCCCGGTGTCGATGTCATCGATGGATCCAGATCCCGGGTGAGGTAAGGAGTTTTTTTTGTTCTAACCGATCACCTTACTAGAATTCCTGTGCCACAGTGTCCTGTATGCTGTGAGTGGACTACATTTGTTCTATTACACGCACAGGCATTTTCCTCCTTTTGTGAAAAATATGGCAATTTACCAAAGCTGGATTGATGTAAGCAGTTTTTTTTATTATAGCTTGTTATTGTACATATCATTTTATTGAATAAAGATTTTTTTTTAGAAATCTATAAAACATTGTTTACAAGTTTTACTTGTGAAAATAAAGCCTCACATTTGTATACATTTTTTTTAAATAGAGGTCATAAACTCCAACATCAACAGTAAGGTTATTTTCCAGCAGCCCAAAAGTGCAATCCAATAGGTGCAAGAATTTGTGAATTTGCATAAAATACATCTGAAAAGTTTATGTCTGTATAATGAAAGGTGTGATTCCAATTACTTTTTGGCACCTATTTTTACTCCTTACTTTTACTTAGCTTTTGCATTAGCTCTAAGCAGATGTTAAAAGTATAAATCATAGCTCACACTATTTTTTTATATAAAAAATAAGCAGGAGGGAGCATTTTTATTTGAAAAACTGATGGAGCCAAAATACCTGTAGAGTGCAGAGGCAGCAGCTCTGAGAGTAATAAAACTCTCTGGCATGTACCTTTTCAGAGACAAGGCTGATGGAGATACAGACAGCTGCCAGCAATACCGCCTGAGGCCTCCCCAGATAGTGGAGACTGGGGAAACTCAGCAGAGGGGAGGGCTGAAGAGTCACATGCATGAATGATGCAGAATCAGGCACCAGGCAACTTCTGAAGATCTTAAAGCTGACTGTAACTGAGGGGAGCCAGCGGGGAGTAACTGGTATAGTACTACACCATGCCATGGTTTCAGCGTTGGGGTCTGCTGACAGATCTGGTTTTTAATGGATCCTTCCCCAAGGGGGGCGGACTGTGCAAAAGAAAAGTCTGGGCCCACTACTGTTGCCACTGGCCAGTGAGCCCAAATATGGGAAAAGTCCAATCCAGACAAAGCAGTTAGTCATCCAAGCCGAGGGGTTGAGAGCCACAGAGAGATTGATGCCCAAAGCCAGAGAGTCAGAGGGAGATTGTAATCCAAGAGCCAGAGGGTCAGAGCCGGAAGTCAAACCAGGAGGTCCCACAGGAAGATCTGCACGCAACTTCCTGGTGCAGCAGGCGCCGTATAAAGCTGAAACTAAATCAATAGACTTCTAAATGTATTTTGTTGTGGTAATGGGGGGCAGCATTGATCCCCCTTCTAAATGACTCAAGTTTGGGTGGCATCCCTGGCTGAGCATTAGATCAATGGTGATGGGCATAAAGGCTGGAAGTAAGCATTGCCAGTGGTTTGCTGACACAACATCTATGCAATAGGGGTGAGAGCCTATATCATTTGTGCACCTGTAAACAAGTAAAAGGACCCGTACAGCCAGACTCAGCATTTGTGTACAAGCACACATTACATGCTTGTATTTTGAAACATTTCACAATGAAAGGCCGTAAAATATGCACTAGATGACCACAGACTCGCACAAAGTAAAGGCACGTGTCGGAATCGCACATGTTTTTTTTTGTGATTCAATGGCCTTTACTGACTCGAGGGCTTAACCCTAACACTTCAAACTGGTTGGTCAGACAGCATAGTGTGTTTTCCATATTTGCACATTTCTAGTAATTTTATTTCTGGTAAGCAAAAGGAGGGTGACGGGCGCTGTAATAGATGAATCAATGCAAAGTTAATTGTAATGGCTAGACTGACAGCTTGTGCCTCCTCCCTCCTGCTCAGTGAAGTAATCACTAAGTGTATAGGGACGGGAATATGCTGTCAAAGCAAAAAATGATTACAGTTATTAAAAATGAGCCCAACTCCAGCCAATGCTTTCAAGCTAGAGTGACTTAAAGGGACATTGCAAGGCAAAAAATTACACTAGCCTCCTTTCTGCTGGCTACCAGGGGTGGAATCTTATATTCACTGGCACTTTTCATTCCCTGATAAACCTTATAGAACTTTCTCTGTTCTGCTGAATTGTCTCTTAGGGTCTCCAAAATGAATTGACTTCTGATGGGATTGTCATTTAAAACATGCATTGATAAGTCATTTCCTGCTACTGAGGAAGCCCTGCAGAAGGGATAGAGTTCACTGGGAGTTATTAAGAAATATAAAGCAGGCAGAATAAACTATACGGCCCCGGATGGCTAGCATGGGGAGAGCAGAAAGCAGGCTAATTTAATCCTTACATTTTCTTTTTGTTGCCCTTTACCTAATTTGAAGTAGCTTTACTTCCTGTCTCTGGTGACTGAATCATGGATATGACAGGCATGGGTTTGGAAACAGAAACCCTGTGTTTGCAGTGGTTACCTGGTAGATTTCATATTACTGCCCATGGACTTCCTGTCTCCTTTGTCCAAATGGCATTTGTTAGCTAGATCTACCCAAATAGGATGCCAAAATATGCGCATGCTGCTTAAATCTTTTCTAGAGCTGTTATAGTCATGATTCAACGGAGGAAATAGGAAAATTATTTTAGGGGCTGCATTAGCCAGATTCCAGGTTCAGATCCATATTTAATTCATCATATATATATATATATATATATATATATATATATATATATATTACTTTTAACTTATTCTGGCTTTTAGTGGATCCTTCCCCAAGGGGAGGCGGACTGCGCTGAAGACAAGTTGGGGGCCCACTACTGTTGCCAGTGGCTGGTAAGCCCAAATATGGGAAAAGTCCAGTCCAGACAAAGCTGGTAGTCATCCAAGCCGAGGGGTTGAGAGCCACAGAGAGATTGATGCCCAAAGCCAGAGAGGTAGAGTCAGTGGGAGATTGTAATCCAAGAGCCGGACTGGGTTGGAATCCAAGCCAGAAGTCATAGTCAGTCCAGGAAGTCCCACAGGAAGATCTGCAGGCAACTTTCTAGTGCAGCAGGCCCGTATAAAGCTGAAACTAAATCAATAGACTTCTAAATGTATTTTGTTGTGGTAATGGGGGGCAGCATTGATTCCCCCTCTAAATGACTCAAGTTTGGGTGACATCTCTGGCTGAGCATTAGATCATAGCCAGATTTCAGGTTCAGATCCATATTTAATTCACCACGTATATATATATATTACATACATGCTAGGAATTTGTTGTGGTGGGAGGCTCAGTACAGGTAGGGTAGGTGGCTATTGCTGGACCTTTTTTGTTTTTACCAATTCATTGGTAGCTCCACAAGGTGCCACTGCATGCCATCATTTTTTTTTTTAATACCCCTGCCCCAGCCAGGCCACTGACATATCAATGATTGCATGTGTTAAAAAGAAAACATGAAGGTGCAGACCAATCATTTTGATGTAAATATAGTTTACTATTTGAAGCTACTGTAGCTTCAGCTCTGCTGGGTGGTGGTAAGCAGTCATCAATGAGGGTTGAGCACAGTGCTAAGAGATGTCAGGGGGATAGAGGGGCTTCTTTATGATTTTTTACACTATGCAGGGACAGCGCCAGCACAGGACAAACCTGGGCAATTGCCAAGGCCCCTGACATCTTCAGCAGCAGGGGACGATCAGCAACAATGGAGAAGGTAGCATGGAATGGAGGGCAATTGATGGAAGCTCAGAAGGTGGCGAGAACCAGCTGACAAGTGACGGCCATGATGGAAGTCTTTAGTGGCAGCGGAGCAAGCAGTAAGTGCTGAAGGGTGCTTGGTGACAGTAGAGAATGCAACAAGGACTAGAGGACGATTGGTGACTATAGAAGGGCAATAAGGACTGGAGGGCGATCAGCAGCAGAAGATCACTAACTTATGGCAGCATAGCTGAAAGGGGACATCAAGTGACACCCTACTTTGGGGCCCACTAAAACTTTTTTGCCCAAGGGCCCCCACAAACCTGGAGCCGACCCTGAAACTATGCATTATTTATTATGGGCAACATCCATTGCTCAAACACTTTTCTGCTTCAATGTGGTGTGCCACAAAAAAAGGAAACATGTTTTGGCAAATACAACAATGCCAAAATGCGGTTGTCTACTCATTGTTAGTGATACACAATAGACTCGCTGTACCCTGTTGTGTATTTCATCATTGTATTTTTCTAGTCATTCCTTAGTCATAGTCATAGTGCTTTAAGCAGATACTTCCCAATCTTCAATTTTTATTTATGTATATTATTAATGTAACCACATTTTGTTGTATGAAAACAGATTTCTTCCTAATTTATCAGCTTATTGTTTGGCAGAAATGATTTTTATTCAAACAATCCTTCCTTCAAAATGTAATTAATTACTGTTATATCGAGCAGAGATTTAATTCTTTATTCGCCCTTTGCCTGTCACTGGCAATGCAAACAAAAAAAACTTCAAATAATTAAAAATATGATTTGTGTTTTGAAAGGCTTACTTTATTAGCCTTGAAACTTTGCTTGAATAGTGTCAGATGTCGCCAATTAATTTAGTATAATGGTACAGATATATCTTTTGTTGGATAGTTTAATGTGTGTGGGTAATAACCTGAGAGATTTAGGAAACGCAGAATTGCTCATTTACCAAGGCAGATTTGAGTTATTTTTTTCATTCCCTTTTTTATCGTATGTATAGGCAGGTTGGGATCTTGGAGATGTAGCATCCTATAAAACTGAACAACGCTATACAGCGTCACTTTACCTCTGATCTGCCTGTTTTCATGACCACTATTTGTATCCCTACTTTAACTGCCCTTCTGTGCAACTTCTTTGTACCCCACTGTCCTGAACCTCCTGTTACAAACTTTCATTGTCCTCTTAGAAACTTTCATTGCCCCAATACCGTAGGTTGATGACTTACTAAGTTCATGTATCTCTCTTGTCCTTATTGAAATGTTTTTTTTTACATCTTCCATGAAATGTTGTTTGCAGGTTTGGATCTTGGAGACGTAGCATTCTAAATAACTGAACAACGCTATACAGCGCCCCCTCTTACAAATTTTCATCGCCCTCTTACAAACTTTTACTGCCCCAATCCCGTAGGTTGATGACTTACTTACTTACTTACTTAGTGCATGTATCTCTCTTGGTGTCCTTATTGAAATACTCTTTTCACATCTTCCATGAAATGTAAAGTTGGGGTTCAGCTTTTTCATACTCAAAGCTGAACCCCAATTAAAGTCCCCAATTAAAGTCCCCAAAAAAATGTAAAGATTTTGTTAAAGAACAACAAAGCACAGCTCTCCTCCCACCAGAGCTTATAGCTTGGCCCAGAGTAAAAGGGACTCATAGGCTGAACAGCCTCTTTGTACTTGGGATACAGGAGAGCTAATGGGCTGGAGGGCGTATGAGAATGTACACTTGCAGGGGCAAATGCTGGCTGCTAGGATTCCAAACCCTGGTTCTGGACCAGTTGCTCCAAGGGGATTGAAGCTAGTTTTTTTAAGGAAAAATAATATTTTAGAATAGTAAAAAATGGGCATAGTGACCTTAATATTGGCTCTGTTTGAGTTTGACAATATACAAGTAAAATATAACAAACATGTTGATGCCCCTCCTCTTCAGTGATGCAATGGAATCACATGAGGAGATTCCACAGAGGCCCCACATCTGTATTATAAAAGCTTGACTCCCCTGGGAGCTCGACGTTACCCTTGGTAGGATGTCAAGAAAGAGCACAGACCTGTGGCAAGGGCATCAAGGCTGGTAATTACTAGGACTGGGACCTGTTAGTTCGCCTCTTGAGACCTGGGTTACCAGCCCCCATGCCCATTGCTTGCAACCTCTAGGGGATTGGTGCATATTTATAACTAATTTTATATGAAAAAAAAAAACAGAAAAATTGCTCTCAGAGCTCACTGGAAATGAATTTAGGGCAGCCCACCACTCTGGGCATGTGTGAGATGTGTGACATAATGGAAATGCTACTGAGCAAAGCACCTAACCCCCCCAATTGCTCTCAGAGCTTCTCGGGTATTGAGTTTAGGGCAGCCCACCACTCCAGGCACATGCGCACTTCACTGCCCCTTAATGTGTTATTTTCCTGTGTGTATTCACTGACATGGTGTTTATTCACTGGTATGTCCACTCTGTGGAATTCATTTGTGTGTAGTCACTAATTTAGTGTTTATTTGCTGGGGTATTTACAGAAGGTGTTCACTTGTTCACAGATGGGAAAAATGTGGAGGAAAAATTCCATGTGTGCGTAATCACTATTTCTATTCTGATATATGTCTCAAATTGTAACAACCAGTCCTTCAGAACTGAAAGGAACCTACTAAATGCCACCCCTTCTTCAATAACGGTAAACGCGTGTTTGCGTTCCGACAGAGTCCGATCCTCAATACTAAGCTATGCTCAAGAATACAAAGGCAAAACCTCAAACTAGAAATAGAAACACCCCAATCCTTTTTCTGAATGGGTATTGGATAGGGTGTCAATCTGCAGAAATAGAATTGCATTAAGCTGGGATAATAATAAGTTCTGGACTTGAACGGCACAGGCTTAAGTGCCCACTAATTGTTTCATCTTCTGTTTTATTCCAGGCCTCTATGTATCTATGTCACATTTTGTAGTGCATGTTTAAAGGTATCTTCCAACACTATGCAATCTGTATTTAAACGGATAAAGCTGATAAATGTTTCATCTTCTGGATTCATGCCTTTAGCAGCTAGCTTGTTTCGTATTGGCGTTGTTAACATCATTGTCTAAATAGGCTAAAATCTGGAGGCCATTGTATTCATTGATTTTAGAGCTGCCCTTACAGGAATCCCATGCACACACTGCAGAATGTAAAGAGTGCAGAACAATAAGGATGACATGGAAGTACTTTCATTAAAGAAAGCTTACTTAAATTTATTTTGACTTTTTGATTTTTAACTACCAGTAACTTATCTTTAGCTAAAGTATCTTAACATTTTAATGGCATCTGCCCTGAGTTAACTTAACTAGTTAAGATGCTTGTCAAGATAGGGATTACTATACAGTTTATGTAATTTCCCTATATTTAAAAGCACATTTGCAAAAATGTCATCTCTTTTTTTGTATGTGTATGAATACCACATCATCTTTCTATGTAGCATATTAGAGCAGATTAAAATTTATGCAGATTTTTTCATGATAGAGATAAGATTAAGAACTTTTATTCTGCCAAGTAAATACATGAGTACATACAAGGAATATGTTTTAGCATTAAGATACCCTCAGACACTGAACAGGGGAGATACAGTAACAATTAAAAATAAGACATTAATTAAACTTAATTTAACCTTGAAGTACCATGTTTTTGCACAGTGCCTTGTCTGATCCAGAGCCTATCACTTGGTTAATTTACCTCCTATTCCCTGTTGCAATTATTGGAATGTCTTTTTGTTCAGTTCCTTAATGGCTAGTGGATAGAAGCTGTTATTGTGTCTAAAGGTTTTTTGTTGATGGTAAAAGCATAAAGAAAGTATATCCTGGGTGTGAAGAGTCTTCAATTATTCTCCTTGCCAGAAATATGAGCTCTTCCGAATTGCTCTTCCAATAAAGTGATAGAGGAACCTATAATTCTTTCACCAGTTCTTGTGATCCTCCTGAATCGAAATGGTGGAGAAAAAAGAGTCTTTGTTTCCCCGGAGGTTTGTCTAAGTGAACATTTTTACCTCTGCTCCATCAATGCTAATAGTATGGTGATCCAGGGTCTAAAATCAATACCAATCTCAGCAGTTCTCTGGATGTACAGGATCAAGTTATTGTTTTTGCATCATAGCCCAACATTTTAGACCTGAGTATGGTAAGTAAATGTAACAACGAATTTCAGAATGCTGTATTGTCTAGATGGTGTACATAACAGAGCCTAATCTCACATGCTGAGATGTCAGGTCGCTCCTAATCTGTTCATAGATTTTAGAGCGGATACCCATTGCTAGCAGTTTTCCATAGAGGATGTTTGGGTCAATGGTAATGAATGCTACTGATTAGACTGTGAACAGGATTCTGGCATATGATTCTGGCCGGTCAGTATCATTCAGCGTGAATTTGACAGAAATGTTCTCAGCATGCTCTTTTGAATTGGTTGCCATGTAGGCAAACCAGGAGTTAGGACATCACCGGTCATTCTAAGACCTTTATCAAATTGTACTAAATTAATTCAAGCCATTAGAGGTAATTGAGGATTATATATGTATATATATATATATATATATATATATATATATATATATATATATACTGTAGGATGTAGCCACCCCACTAACTCTATTCAACTATAAACAGTGGTATATAGGATGTAGCCACCACACTGACTCCACTCAACTATGAACAGTGGTATAAATGATGTAGCCACCACACTAACTCTACTCAAATATTACCAGTGGTATATAGGATGTAGCCACCACACTAACTCTACTCAACTATGAAAAGTGATATATATATATATATATATATATATATATATATATATATATATGATGTAGCCACCACATTGAATCTACTCAACTGTGAACAGTGGTATATCGGATGTAGCCACCACACTGGCTCTACTCAACTATGAATAGTGGTATATAGGTTGTAGCCACCACACTGATTCTAATCAACTATGAATAGTGGTATATAGGCTGTAGCCACCACACTGATTCTAATCAACTATGAATGGTGTTATATAGACTGTAGCCACCACACTGACTCTACTCAACTATAAATAGTGGAATATATATAGGCTGTAGCCACTACACTAATTCTAATCAACTATGAATAGTGGTATATAGGCTGTAGCCACCACGCTGATTCTTTTCAACTATAAATAGTGGTATATAGGCTGTAGCCACCACGCTGACTCTATTCAACTATAAATAGTGGTATATAGGCTGTAGCCACCACACTGATTCTAATCAACTATGAACAGTGGTATAAAGGATGTAGCCAACACAATAACTAAATATTAAGCCTAATGAACTGCCCACTCAAATTAAATATGGGTTTCATAAAAAAATGTCATGTAAAAATGCATCACGTCTTAACTAGAGTACTTATAGCTAACAGAAATATGCCCTGTACTGGTCTTGCCGTCACAATTGGTCATTTTAAGGTAATAGATTTCTTGTACATTTTCCTAACTGATCCTTCTACAGCAGAATAGCAACACACTACAGCCCTGAGAACAGTGCTGAATGTGACCTTTAAACAGTCATTTAGCGAGTAGCCATATAGAAAAGGTAATTTATGCACCACATTTTATACCTCCTGTTACTTTTGATGCAGTTGTCCTTTAACTACATCAAGTTTTAGCTTTAGCTCTTCTGGAGGAAGCATTGTCCCTGTCACCTCTAAGCAATAACAAAATGCGATGCCATTATTTTTCATCTGCCTGCTTTTTTATCTTTGGAAAGTCAGCATATTTTGCATTTCTGTCAATCACAATATTCCCATTTAAAGCCCGAAAACCTAAGACAGATCTCAGAAGGCCTAAATTTCCCAGCTAATGATCTGTGTCAAATGTAAGACACAGCAGCAAGCAGCTCCTGGCATCTGACGCAGCCACATATTGTACTTTGAAAAACTGCTGCAGTGCACAGCATAGTAATGAGTTTAATTAAGGGAGCTATGGATATGATACCTGCGCCTCATTATATGCGGCAAGCATCTCTTGCTTGGGAGCTGCACATTTGCTGCTTAATAGAATTTTGGATACAGTCAGAGCTTAAACACTGCTGGTCTAATACCTAATTATTTTCGGCACACTTTCTAAGTGCTTGCACACATGGGACACTTATATATGCCCTCTACTCACTTAGATGACATTTGCTCAGCAGTCCAAAAATGCAACACAGGGCAAATATATGAACACATACCTGCAAACACTGGGAGGATCTGAAGGGTGTTCAAGGTCGGAAACAAGATGTGTTCTATTTTCTTCAGCACCTGGCTGGTCCTCTCTTGGGTAACAGATCTCTCTTTTTTTTATAATATTCTGCTATGGCTTTGGTCTGCTTATTGACAGCCATCTGCTGTTCGACTCCCAAAGGTCTTAGGGCTCTCCTTTGACAGGTCCCAAGAATTTTTAAATTCTAAAAGGAATATGAAAAAGAATAACAGTGAAAATAGTGCCTCGTTGGACCTTAAGTCAAATAAATATTTAGATCAGCTGATTAGCCTCCCCCGCAGCATCTTCATTTGGGATGCCTTGCTGCTAAATGAGGGCTAGCAATACTCTTCTAAAATCCCACAGATGCATCAGTTGCAGCCTTTCTCCGGCAGCCAATGTTACCTGGGAGCTGCCCACATGTGCCTGATTGGCTTTTGGTGGTAAGTGGAACTGTGTAAGGAACTTGTGTGCTTCCTAGGCTTTGTTTAGCAGGGGGCATCACAGAATCCCAAGTCTTTAAATTTACAAGAAGTATTCGTATGGCCTTGATGTCTTTACATATAATCTTTACTTTAAAACTTTACTAACTTTAGTTGTGGGGCTATGCTATATTTTACTCTCTGCCTCTACAAGTATAGCACGTGTCCAGATTGGTGCCACATATATGTGCAACTAATGGACATAAAATGCTTGTTATTAAACATGTTTAAAATGAAAGTACACAAACTGTCACCGGTTCCCAAGCTGCTTATCTCTCTCACATTGCTGGAGCCGGGCCGTTGGGTGGGTCTGCCCTGTGTACAATGGTCCATATATGAGGGTGTCCATTGTTGAAGGAAAATGGCAAGTTGTTCTGGGAAATCAGTAGTTGGAGTGGTAGAAACCGAGTATAGCCACCCACCCAACAACAAACATGTCTAACAAGTAGAAAAACAGAGGTTTAGCTGCATATATCTGTGTTCTTAATGAAAAATCTCCATACACTGAACATTTATGCTTCTCATACCTAGACTGTAGGAGAGCAATCAGCGGTGCAGGAGTGGTGATAGGTAAGCTGGCAAGTCAATTGCCCTCTGGGACATTCTGAGGTCTTTGGGAAAGTCTTTTCATCTTTACTGAAATCTCAGATGTACTCCTCAGGTGTTCACAGGTCTTGGTCTAACTTAGCTGACCTAATGTTAAATGCAGCTAGCTCAGGTGCACTTGAAGACGGGAGAAGTGGTTGGTAAGTCTTATGTCTAAATTGTCTTAAAGAGGAAAAAATATTTAGCAAGACGAGCATCCCAAATTGGGATTTGTCCTGTGCTGTGTGTATTTCCTGGGATCACCTATAAACTCACCTTTTCCTAGTTCCCATGGCGCATCTGTGGAACGCTCAACCAACCAGCAGTGCCCATTCTATTCAGATTTTTTTTTGCCACAGTAAGCTCAGTGGGGGTAAGGATATCTGAATGGAGCGAGCACCGCCATCTTCATCGCAGCCCCAGGCCTTAGCTGTGCGCATAACTGCACTATTCAGAAAGGCCTGGTCAGACATGCACCTAGCTATAGGAATGCTGGGGACACAGTTGCAGTGTGGAGATGTTGCACAGGCTTGTGTACAGGGGTGAACTTTGCCTCCCGGCTGCCTGAAGCTATCTATAGAAAGGCATCCCTGGCTCCTTCCTATGATGGGAGAGGTGCTAGGGGGTGGGGCCACAGATACTGAGCCACCATTGACTGACTGTAAACACATGATAGTGTACGGCGGGGCCTCTGGATCTATGCTAAACCACAAAACCACAATAAACAAGTACAGCAGTTGGTGTCCTTTTGCAGTACCAAGGATTTCAGAGGTAGACCACCACCCCAATAGTCTTATAGATTTGAGGGGGTGGTTGTTCTTCTTCAAATGTATTGTCTAAATCTTAAAAACATTACCCTATCTTTATTGAATAAATAAAATTTGAAGAAAAAAAAGAATCTGAATAACATGGGACAGAAATGCAAAGCAAGGCCATAAATGAGCCTCAGCTGCACTCACCCCTGGGATACCTTATCACCCTGGCAATTCAGGTATCTCAACTGGCTATTTTGGCCCCATATTACTACAGTGGAGGATGCAGGTGGCAACATTTATACAGTATATAGGGTCGCAGACAAACAAGAATATATAGACAGGATCTACGCCCCTGTTCCTGTTTCAAAATGTTATTCTGTTTTTAATTGATCGACAATAGCAGCACATTTGCTAAAATTAGTTGCTTTGGCTGACAGGAAGAGGCATACATATGCCGAGGCATGCACAATGAGCCAGCGCCATTTGCATTTTCAAGAGAGGATGAAATTGCTAACTCTCAGTGGCAGCGTGAGCTCCACTTTAGTAAATCGGGCCCTCTGTGTTACAATGTCATGGGAACCGTTCAGCATTATTTCTAAATGACACTTTTCCTGAGCCGCTGAGCTCCCAGTTTAGACCGTACTATCGCATATATTTTATGCATGGAACAAAATAAGATGTAAAACATCATCTATGATATTATAGCTGCTGTCTGGGAAAATGGTATATGTCATAATGAGGCGTATAATGCATGCGTAGGTATGTACATAAGCATCAGGTATGCCAATAAAACCTTCCGTACAGAGGTAGTTCTAAGGATCAGCAGCTGCAGTCCAGAATAAAGATAAGGTTGTATGTGGACCATTTAAAGATATTTAACTTCTCACTGGTCACTCGATTTTCACTATATTGGTTTTTATTCCTCTTGTCTGGGGTATGCCCCACTGTAGGTCGCTTGTAAACTCACCTTTCATTTGTTCCCACAGCACATGTGCAGGCCACTGGCCAATCTCTAATGATCATTCTATTCAGCTTTTGCTTTGCCATTTTGAGCTCAGAGAGCGAGATCATGGCTCTAGAGTCTTCTAGACACTGGGTCTGTGGTTGCTCCTCTTTAAAGTAAGGAAATCCCTGGGATTTGTCCCCCTCCCGCCAGGGTTTTGGTCCAAATCGCGATTTGGCATTCCCCACTTTTTGAAATGTCCTAGTTCATCCAATACTCACCTTGATCCAGCAATCTCATGATGCATGCTTTCCAGGAGGTAGCAAGCCATGCCCCCCCCCCCCACCCCATGGCAACCCCTGATTCCTCCTCCTAGCAATACAGCAGAGATGCCAGACATCTATCACTTTGTTTGAAGTTTCAGTATTCTCAGAAGCCTCAAACTTCTGGGTGGTGACCAGGCCTAAATTGTCCATAGAAAATAATTGATTGCTTCCCTGTTCTCTTGTAAAACCCACACAGATGAGGTTCCAACTTGCTAGAAACATTAGCTTTTTGTGTTCTGCATTATGTTTTTTCCCACTTGGATATTTTACATAGAGAATAATGGGCACCTCAGGTTGGGCTTGTATATATATACATACACATACACATATATATATATATATATATATATATATATATATATATATATACACACCCTTTTACAGGCCGGAAGCCATAACTGTGAAATGATCACAGAGGCATTGGGGCTCCAAATATAGTATTAGCTATGTGACTGGTGGCAGGTGAGTTGGCGATCTTCATTCTGAGAGCCAAATCTGATCTGAAATTTCCTGGAGTTTCCCATAAGTGTGATAAGTGAGCTCTGTTTTGCAGATTCACATAATTATAGCTAGTAGGTTTTATTTTTATTTTAGGTATAGTTCTAAAGAATGAGTACAAGATGATTTGGGATCTAGAAAATAAACAGGAAAAAACAATGTTGTCCTCTACCTTGAACATCTGCACCTCGCCTAGAACCAACACCCCCACTTCTGCATTTAAGGTGATTATTTTTTCCAGTAAGCCGCAGCAATGAGAAGCTTGGGACAGCATTACGGTTACATATCTACTCTTCTGTCACCAGCCAAGTGTTTACAGTCAAGCCATGTCCAATTTCCGAAAAAGATAAATTGCAAGCGAGAAGCTCAGAAGCTGGTGCAGCATCCGATTTGTGATGCCTTGTGAAGCAGCAATCACCCTCAGCAATACTAAATAATACCTTATTTACTATAAACAGCACTCAAGGAATTCTTGAATGCTACTCAAGTAATTATCTTTTTCCATATAATTATATTTCGTGTTTACTGTTATAGAAAGCATCTATCATCCATTTGGAGGAAAAATGCTGGGATTACACATTTCAGGTTTTATTCATTTCAGTGCTGGCAAGCAGAAAACATGATTTTATATGGAGATCTTTAGATAGGCTGCAGTTAATTTTACTCCAGTTTGAGAAAAATATAGCAATTCCAAGAGAGCATTAAAGGCAATCTGTTGCAGGGGAGGTAAGAGCGCGCTTCTGTAGAATCAAGTAATACAGGGTAGGAATTGCCATTATTTTTTAATTCAAGTTGCCATTGTCAGGTAACCAACAGTAGAAAATCTCCTGAGTTAAACTTTATCTTCTATCTTTTTCTAAATCTAAGCAGAAAATAGTAGACTGTGAACTTATAATTTATTTTTATTTGAAAGATAGTGGGGAAGGGGTTGTATAAGCTGCTTTTGTTGCTACCTGTTACCCTAAGGGTAGTCTTCAGTGATAATGATACACATATCCATCAAGGATAAATCATGAGCGTCACTGGGATAAAAGCGGTTGACTTTCCAACAGACACAATGTGACATGTAGAAAAACCTCATAAATAAAACAAAAATATTTTCCACTTTAATTTGAATGCTTGGCTAGACAGATAATATTTGCATTTGCAATATTAGAGTGGACCTACACCTTACAGCCTTTAGGACTGCAGTGCCCTCCATTCCATGTACATCCTAACTAGAGATGTCTGTCTGCCATAGAAATGTTTCCTCTGACAGTAAAATGACTACCGTTGACTAGTTGGATTTTCTAGAAGGATGTCCACACCCAGCCAGTGGACCTATTGGCTTCTAACAGGTTATCTGGCCATCAAGAGCACTTGTAAAAGTAAAAGTAAACCTGGGCCCTACAACCCTCACAACTGCTGTGTCCTCCACCCTCATCCACATCCCAACCAAGGCACCTCCTGCCTGCCACTCTCTCTAGCTTTGTGTGCCATCACCAACAATGGAAATAAGACTGATGTGGACATGGGAATCAGTTGCAGGGATGTTGCGGTGGCCCACACATGTGCTCTGGGAACCCTGGAAAGGTCTGTTTAATGTCCTGGTTGATTTTAAACAGTGCTTCATCCAAATCAGAATTCCCCTGTGGGCAGGAAATCAGGTGACCCGGTAGTCTTTAACACCTTGCTGTTCTGCATGGGTTTTGTTTCTTAATACCAATAGTAATGTTACAATTCTTAAAAAATATTATAATAAAATAATATTAGTTCTTTGCATTGTTTATATTTTTTTTTATTAAACACTATGAGGGTATCTGCTGCTTGCACACATGTCATAGCTGGAGCCTGTATTTTCTCTCACAGAGCTCTGGCTTGGGATCTGTAGAATAGATTTCTAGAGAGTAACAAGATTTGCTTCCCATTAACTTCTCAAATATGAAATGAAACACTCTTAGACCCCTATTCCTTCAATTGTCAAAAATGTAGCTTGACAGCCGAGGCCTGGAGTAGAGAAGTAGAAATCTGCTTTGCGGGATGCGTGTAAAATGTCTGCTTAACGAAGAATTTTGTGAGATGGCAAGCTGATGGTGAGGGTAGTTGTAACTAGTATGAGAAATCGGTTTAATTCATGGAAAAGTTTAATGGGAGAGTGATTTTCAGCTTGTTTACACCAAGCTTCTCCACCAGATAGTTAACTGATGCCGAGTCTCTGTTATATATACAGGTTGCTCCCACTACATGAGTATATAATTATCTACCATGATGATGATAAAGGACATGTACACCACAGTGTCGGCCTAGCTTATTTGAAAGAGAGAATACTATGACTAGGACATGTTAGTAACATAATAAATGTTCCCACCCACAGCTGCCATTACAAGCCAAAAATTGCTGATCAGAATCTTACTAGGGCAAAAATGAAAATCCTGCATATGAAATTCAAAATAGTTAATTTATTAAAATGTATTTCTTGATTATTAACTTTTTATTTTACAATTGTATTATGCTGATTCAGATATTGCGCCCTTGCTTCCCCTAGTGGCTTTTTGTGGATTTAGAACAGCGATGCACCCCATTTTTGATCTAAGTGCCACGTTGTTTTATTTTTTCACTTCAATGGGCCTCAAAAAATGCAAACAGTTAACTGCAACTAAAGTAAAAGCTTTTAAACTATTTAAATTATGTATATGTAGATATGAGCAAAGCTAGGCAGAGGTGAGGTGTGAAGTGGGAAGAGGTGAGATGGGCTATGTTGAAATGAGCAGATATGAGTCAGATGAAAACAGTGGGCTGGAGTGAAAGAGTAAAAGGTAAGGTGGTCTGAGGTGTGGTGGGAATAGATAAGAAGAGGTGATGTGAGTAAAAGTGGGGTGGGAAAAAGTGGGCAGAAGTGAGGTGGTCATCGGTGAGGAGGGAGAACACAAGTGAGGTATAAAAAGATTAGGTGGGAAGAAGTGGGTAGTCGTCAGATAGGAAAAGGTAATCTGGGCTGAGGTAAGGTAGGAAGAAGAGGAATGGGAAGAATGGGGCAGGAGTCAGGTGGGAAAAGGTGATGTAGGCTGAGGTGAGGTTGTAAGAGATGAGGCAGAAAGGGGTTGGGCAGAGGTAAGCAGAGCTGAGGTGGGCAAAGGTGAGGAGAAATGGCACTATGGGCCGCATGCAGCCCTCAAGTTGCAGGTTTTGCTACCCCTGATTGAAAGATCTCTTTGTAGTCCTATTGTAGGCAAAATAAATTATAACAAACAATAAATTAACTCGAAATAATAATAGGCTTAACATAATAAATAATCATAATAATCAGCAAGATGCTGTGTGCTATGGTATGAGTATAAAGATTTCTGAACTAATAGGGAGCAAATCTAGACCACACTGCAGCAATGAGTGGTAAACTGTGGCCACTAAATGGGGGGTGCTGGCCTAGATCAGCCAAGATTATTTGGGGTATATCAGTGTAACACTTGCTTCACTAACCACAAAACCAAACAAAAAAAAATATATGTATGCTAGTCTGTATCTAGAACCTGGAGATGGGGTGAGCTTGGCCAGAATATGCACATAGAGCATAATGGTCAGCCCGGCGCAAAGTCTTCCTAATGATAGCCAGTTCCATCTGCAGACCACCCAGCTTTAACAGGAGGTGGTACAATGAAGCAAGTCAGGGGCCTTGCAACATTACTTACTGGAGTTTTTCTTTACTCCTTTGCTTACTGGAGTTTTTCTTTACTCTATGAATGACTGATATGTGACACATCAACACTGCTAAATCCATCCATGATCTGAGTAATGCACTGTGATTGTCTAAATATATTGGGAAGAAGATTAGAGAGACCTCTTTGGAAGACAGCAGCTTGACATCCTTATTATCAATAATAAGCGGTTCTGTGAGTGTATCCTTTTTCCCATCCGGCTTTAGCTTGAACGTCGGATATTTTAAGTATCTTTCTTGCGTCACATATTTTACTGTTGACTACTTGAGATTGCAATGTTGTTGGTTACTGGATAATGAGCCTTGAGAGTGACACCTTCTAAGCTACTTTCCTCGGCGACTGTTTTTCAGAAGGCGCAGACTATCCTTCTGATTAGGGCAGAGAAAATAGAATAATTGTCACTTTCGCAGATTCAGCTTACAGCCAGCAACTTGATGAGAAAATAATTGAATTTCCCACCAAACCAAGAGATCGCAGAAAACACACATTAGGGTGCAGATGTAACAGATGTTGTTTTATTTTTATACCATGAAACATAAATTGCCATGCAGAACTCCATACGACCCATACAACCTTCTTGGCCCATGATTGTAGGCTTTTTAATACTGCCCTTCCTAATATTAAATACACTTTGACTGGAAGACAAGGCTAAAATACAGCTTGAAAATAGAGATATTGTATTTTATCGAATGATTGACGCTGACCTTTTATCTCCGTCTTTATCATTATTCTTCTGATTATTATTAACCTCTTTAGCATCACTGTGTTCAATGACACGCCAAAAAGTAGATAAAAGAAAAACAAAGGAAATTGAGACAAGATATGAACAACCCAAACCACAGAACATATTTCTGTATAGCAAAAACGTATCAAACCCTACAGGGATTGTTTGCGGCACTATAAACCCCGCCCCCTACTCCCTGGAGGATAGTTGACAGCTCAAGGATGACCTTCAGCCAGTCAGTCTGTCAAGACAAGACACAGCTCAAAGGGTGTCCTCTCATACCCAAAATAGTGGGCCATTCTATTTTGGAATGTCCCATCTGTTATAAGTTAGAAGGAAGCCTAAAATTTGTATAAACACTCAATCATCTGATATCCATCTCCAAAGGCAGCTGTAATTTGGTTGCTTCTCGTAATAATGTGTTGTACTGTTTTAGCTGTTGAAAGCCGTTGAAAGTAAAAACATAAGGTGTTACCTTTAAGACTTCTTTTTCCACTGCACATCATTGCCAATCAATCAGGTTTGCCAGGGCTGATATACACCCACCATGTGCATGGTCAGCTGTGGACCCACATTGGTCACCAGAGTCCACATGGACCACAAAATAGGTGCAAGAGCACAGACCCTATAATTCATTTCCATCTGATTTTTAACTGATAGGGCAAACTTAGACTGCTCCCTAGGCGGGGTTGTGGGAGAACCTAAAGCCTTTGATCCTTCTTGATCCTTCAGAAAAGCTTTCAGTGAAATCGATTGGAAGGAGAAAGAGGGGAGATTAAGGGTGTTTTGAAAATGATGCTGGATTTTTCAGGAGAGAAAGTTAAAGTTTTTCTCAAATACTAGTTAATAACTAAATTCTTTTTTTCTATTTAAAGATAAAAAACCCAGTAGACATGCGATAGGATTGCTCTAATGTTTAGGTGAAGTCACTAAATAACAGAAGCCTTTGGGGAGCCAAACACATCTGAAGAGGCCAATTTTTAATGTGTGGGTTTCCCATGAAGGCAAAGGAAGAACAAGTTGCCATAACACGAAAGAAGTATAAAACTTAACATTTAATCTTGTTGGTTAAAAGCATACTCCCAATGCCGAGACACACATCCACCTAGTCACAATGCATTTCCGGGGCTATTGTGCCCCCTTAGGGTTTCCCATAGGCTGCTGTTATTTTTATGAAACATTAACATTAACAAATAATTTACCCCACATGTAGAACAACCCCACCGCATGTGCAGTAGCTTTTGATTTTTAAATAGAAGAAAACATTTTTTTTATTTCATTTTATTGTGTGCTGCATGAGAAAAGCTTCTCCAAACTCAGCCTTAATCTGCAAGCGGGATGCCTGTGCCTGGGAGTCAGAATCAGCCAAATGGATGCAGGTCTGCTTTAATATGTCATTTCGATAATAGCTATAATACTTATAGCATCTTTACATTTCAGGTTAGTAATAACATAAGAAACTGACAAAACATCCATTTAAATGCTAAGCTTTGGTATGCAAGACACCGCAATACAGTAAAATACATTTTCTGGAAATGTGTAATAGTGTAACTTTTACCAAGCTTGGCTGTCAGTCAAACGCTTATGGGCATATGAACCATGAACAGCGTTATTGGCTTGCTTTCTGAGTAGATTGAAGAGACTTCTCGCCCAGGTTTAGAAAGTTCTAATGTGTATTCATACACATCCATCAACTCCTGGGCAGCAGCTTTGTTGGATGGATTTCAAGGTCAAAGGAAAATATGTTGATAATTTTACCAGAATAAATAAATGTCTATTAAATGTGTAAACTTGTTCCGGTGCTTGATAATAAAGCAAACATCATCTTGGTGAGGAGCACATGCATAAATAATGCTGCTCTTGGACCAAAGCACCCACATTGTCTTTTGTCTAATAACTTTGCTTTTTCCTTACTCGAGTCTAGAATGTGCTAAATATTTGACATTCTTTTTCTATTAATTGAGATTAGTTGACATTAACAAATGTAACCATGCATATGCACTACAACTACATTTTGCAGTATGATTATGTTGTAGACAGATTTTTCTAGACATTTAGGAGATGCTTTGAACTATCCTTTTATAGTGATCCAAGATCCATTTAGTTAGGTGATACTACTCACTTGGCTGTAATTTGTGTGTTGTACTCTGGACAGGCAGCAGCGTATGAGGCATCATTTTGGTGGTACAGAGTTTCTCTTGGCCTTTCAGTGGTGTTAAGCTGTTCATCAGGAGTAGCATAGCCTTAGGCAAAGTAAGGAGTGAAGGTGTCTCCCACCCTGCTTCCTTTCCTCCCCCTCTACCCCTGTGTTCGACAGGGTTAGGAAAAAAAATAAGCAAAAAATAAGCAAACACTCATCTGGTTGCACACTAGGAGTTTAGTGCTGCTTCCCTGGTTCAGGTCTGCCAAATCTCTGGAGATCTTGAATGACAGACTCGTCACTCAGTCACATAGACAATAGTTGAGCCCCTACTGCAGTAAATAGATGATGAGACATCACCAATGATCTCCAACAACTCATGATAATTGCTTCTGCCATGGGAGTGTGCTATTAGTCAGGATCAGCCTTTAGTGTGGCCAAGCCATAACTGTGCCAACCCTGTCCCGTGGCCTTGATTGGCAAGTAGCCACATACAGCTGGCCCTTTCCCAAACTTCCTTACATGTGATAGCATTATTTTTCTTGGTTTAGCTAAACCTTCTGGGAGTTTATCTCTTGCTTTCCTTTATGTGTTATGTGCTTTTACTCTTTTCTTTCGTAGCCTTGATTGACTTTTTGCCTGAACCCGAATGCTTAATAATTACCCTTCTGTTTTCTCTCATGGTAGACTGACGTCCCAAGAATGATTTCAGCTAGTCTACTGACCCTTTGGTTATCCCTTGGCATGATACATCTTGGACTGTTTTCCTTTGCATTGCCTATCCTGTCCTATCCTATCCTGGACAATCTTTTCTCTCTGGCCTTTTATGAGTATTTGTGGTCTAGGATGTTGTTATTTGTTGGATCTTTCAGGGTCAACTATGTGCTGGGGTATCATACAAGCTATCCCGGGGTTGAGTAAAGGCTCATCTAAGGGTGAAAAGTTTCTGGAAAGAGGTAGGCCTGCATAAGCAAGTCTAGGCAGAAAGTAGAAAAGCAGCTTCTAAAAACAGTGCATGGCATAGACCAGGGTGTGATAGCAGGGTCCTCTGACAAAAACAAGTCATTAGTCATGGATAGTAGGACACATAAAAAGCACCATTTATATATCAAAAATAATGAAGCAAAGTAGGACTTACCTTAACCCAGAAGTGCCCACATCAGTCCTGAGCATCAGAGCAGACCCATGCACCACCAGAGACAGCATTGGTCACTCCCATAGCATGAAACACCAGCCCGCTGCTTAGCCCCCTCCCCTCAGGTCTAAGCCAGCATGATTGGTCAAAAATAGACCTATCGCATGGCTAGGCCAACTGCCAGGACATTCATCCTTCACCCCCCTGATCAGTGTCAGCCATAGGAAAGAATGGTCAGGCACGATCAGGGCATGGCAAAGAAGCGCCCCGTGACACTTTGCTGGTTTTATATTAGAAATTACCAGCTAAACAAATGCTGGTGACTGTTATGGACAATACAGGGTACAGTAAGACCACACAGCCAAATACTTCCGGCCTTGTGTTTGGCTGTGTACATTTTAAGCTAATCCTTGGCATTGCACCCTCAGCATTTCTGTTCTAGGAAAGCACCTCTTTATCTTTGAGTAGAAGGTCTTTTGGTCTCTTCAGCCCCCTGTATTAAGCCTAACATGGGTCTCTTCACATGTTGGCTTGTGACACAGTAAGACCACCAAATATCGCCACTGACCCAAACCAAAATATTATACGATTATACAATATTATACAATACATATACATATATATTATACAATACAATACATATATATTATACAATATTTATAAAGAAAGCCCTATTGTTCCTTAATCTATAATGTCCCTTTAAAGCATATTTATTAATTTACCAAAAAACAAATAACATACAGCTTGCCCCATGTGCAAATTGAAAGGTAATATTCAGTGAAAACCCCTTCAGCTATAATAATTCGATTTGAAACAATGCACCATTCCGTCATGATGTCTATATTGTGCCATTAAAGAAGTTATGATTTCAGGGAATAAGTATTTCAGAGTCCGGCCATGTGGAAAACAAAATTAAAGGACAGACATATGAAAATTAGCATAATATATACGGATAGCTTAAAGCCATTGCAAGGGGTCTCTGCACATTGTGCTCATGAGCATAAGTCTGTATTGTGGGAGGCCAAGTGGATAATTAGAACTCTGCTGCTGTGCCTTTCTTTTATAGAGCTGATATTACATTTTAGATTGTACAAAATATATGCTTCTGTCATTCTAACTGATGTTTTTCACTTATTTTTGCTTTGCAAAATTCCTGTGGATTGGCCAGAGGAGTAGCTAGGCTTTCTGGCACCCGGGGCAAATATTCGATATGGCGGCCCCATCTGTTCTCAGGCCCCCATTTGGTGCACCCTAACCTGCTGCACACGGGGCAAGTGTCCTCTGCCCCCCCCCCCCAAGCTATGGCCCTGGGATTGGCTACAACTTTTCAATGTTTCTTTTATCAAATAAATTATTCCCTTTTTTTGGTTGTACCAATAAATTGTGCCAAGTTTCTTTCCTTATGTGGGAGAGCCTTATCTGGCAGTCTACGTGTCTCATGCAGACCTTTGGACCACTTTAAACATGCCAGATAGCAAGAAGGGAATTTATACCCCCATATGAAATAATAAAGAAAAGCTTTATGTAATAGGTTTAAAAAAATCAAAAGGAAACAGTTTCATTAGTTGTTTTTCAAATATTAGATAACTATGTGAAACTTAAGCTTAACAATCTAGTATCGATGTAAAAATTAACTAAACAGAATCTTAGGAGAGCAACCATTGATTCCAATTGTGTTTGCTAGAAAAATATGGAGTACTGGTCAAGTGTTCGCTGGTCTTCACCAAATAATGCTGGATTATTGGTAAAAACACAGGTGTAATTAGGCAAACATGACACAGGCCTGCAAATGCTGGTTGAAGTGTTCAGTAAATCAAGGCGCTTGTATAAGGTTTTCCACTTTGGTGTGTTGGGAGGATAACTGTCAGACCCTAGAATACTCAGGCAAGCTTTGGGGCCCCTGACTTCTTCAGGTGCCAGCTGACAGCCCACCTCAATTGAATAGCTACTTGGGGGGAAAGGAGAGCAATACCATGGAGAGGGCTCTGATCACTGCCTTTCAATGACATTTAAAAAAAGGTTCCATTATTGTGTGCCAAAATTATATCCTCAAGGTGCACTGCTAAGCTTATCTGTTTTTTTTTCTCTCCTATTTGCTTGCATCTCTGTGTTATAAAAGAAAACTGTTTTCTCTAGCAACGCTGTGTTATTTTACTGATGTGTTTGGTGTACCTCCCAGAGGCTTTCTGACCTTGGTTTGCTAATCATCTGATTGGCTAAGGCAGAGACGATGCCCCTTACCTCTCTAGTTCAACCTCTTCAGATGGGGGAATCCCAATTTTGTGTACCAGTTGCTGAAGAATTACAGGCAGCGTTTTCATCAGGGAGGCCATTACTGCTGCTTGATATAAGCTGCTGATGAGCTGCTACAGTGGAAGGATGCTAGGATTTGTAGTTAGAAGCTATACTAAGGCTTTCCTCGAGGCCAGGAAAGCTGCTCCTACCTTAGAAACACAAAGCCACAGGAATATAAGAAAATTGGAAACAGCATGCTTATAGGCAAATCACGGATAAGCAGGCACAATCCTAACACAAATTTTACATTCCAAAAGAGGAAAAGGCACAACATCAAAAACCTGACAAAAAAGGGGAGTTTGATCACCACTGACCTTATGGTAATATCTAAAGATATTGATATATTTTAATGATATTATTGCATTTCCTTCTGAAAACTTATATGTTAATAAATCTCTTTGTTTTCTATTTTTTTTTTAATTTATCACCATTTATTGTTTTCTGAATTATTTTTTTAAAACTGACACTTAACTGATAATAATAGCTATTAATTAAGCTTTATCAAGTGTGACAATCTGAGACCAGAAATTGTCTTTGGTGCCACGTGACTCGCACAAGTAACAGCTGGCAATATTATAAATAGAATGTATATTCAAAGCAGGTGCTATTAACATGTGAATGCCAACGATAACACCTCCGCGCCGACTGTCAAGCCTCACTAATATAGAATCCAACATAAACTACTTGTTGTACGGAATGTATTAAGCCCTTTCTTGTCCTTCAATTCTCAGCTTAACATCACTCGCGCATTGACTTTACACTGCAACTTAGTACCTGTAAGGCAGCACTATATCAGGCCAATTAATTGTTAATCAGGGTGCTAAACATAATCAGCTCCAGGGTCATGCAGTAATCAGTAAAGTGATCACATTGCCATGATCCAACACTACCATTTTAATTGACCATACATCATTCTGAAAGCTAACGTTGCTCTCATCCTTAAACAGTAATAAAATAACAGGGCTTTCAGGAAAATGAAATATACGTATATTTAGGATGCTCTCAATCAGAAGCTCTTTGACAACGGTTTCTTGCTAAAACCACTGGACTGAGTAATATATTCCGCTCAGAAATGTATCTGTCTCTGACAAAAAACTGCTGCTGCAGATACATTTGTGTGCTGCGTCATTATCAATGGCAGTCACGGGAAAGCTGGCTGCTGTTAGGAAAGTAGAGCAATGATTAAGAGTTATCATGTTGCTACAAAGTACTAAAAGGCCAGATCTTTCTAAACACAAAAGTCATTGCCTTGATCAGCTCAGGCCAGTCCACTTTGGGACTTTGCGTATAGGTACTAGGCCCTTTTACAGATTTTGAATGACATGCTTCCTCTATGGTTTAGGGTGGCACATTTTTTAACTGTTAATTGGGTAGGAAAAGACATGGATGTACTGGTTATAGGGATAACAGGGCTAATTCCCAGTGGGCCACTCTGGGTAGAGCATAACCCTTAGCACAAAGCCCACCTCCCCCATAGTCTGTGTCGTAATTCACTCAATCCTCTTCTTAAGTAGAGCAATGATTAAGAGTTATCATGTTGCTACAAAGTACTAAAAGGCCAAGTCCTTCTAAACAAAAAGTCATTGCCTTGTTCAGCTTAGGTCAGTCCACTTTGGGACTTTTTGGACAGATACTGGGCCATTTTATGGATTTTAAATGACATTTTTCCCCTATACTTTAGAGTGGTGCATTTATTAACTGTTAATTGGATAGGAAAAGACAGGGATGGACTGGTTATAGAGATAACAGGGCTAATTCCCAGTGGGCCACTCTGGACAGAGCATAGCCCTTAGCACGAAGCCCGTCTCAACCATAGTCTGTGCCGCAATTGACTCAATCCTCTTCTGTCACTTCAGCTCCCTGCCTTCCAAGTTTCTATAGAATTGGCAGAATTTTACCTCCCAGACAAGACACGGCCTATGTATTGTCACATTTCTAAAATACCTACAAAGGCTTTTCAATTTTTATTGTGAGGATAATCTTGTGTCCTTTGGAGATGCTCGATCACCCCACAACAAATCACTGCAATTGTCATTGCAATGCTCTAGCCTCAGCATTATGGATTCTAAGAGGCCGATTCATTAATAGCGCCAGGTAGCGACAGATGAGCGCCAGTAGCGTGATTTTCACAGCGCCAGCTAGTATTCGCTGTGCTTGGCCGGGGTTTGCTTGTTGTCAGCGACTCAGTCGGTGTGCGGTAATGTTGAATACGGGGTTAGGGGTCGCTGTTTCACAGGTTCCGCGTTGTATGGGTGCGCCTGACAGCGAATGGCCAGAGCGAACGGCTTGCTGCAGATTCATTAAAAATTCACGCTCAAAAATTTCTCGCGCTGTGAATTCCTTGTTTAAACCCCAGAGCGCTGGCGGCGATGTGTGTAAAGTAGTTTTTAACCCCCAAACAACCTTTTTTTTATATGTAAAAATTACAATACAAGTTTTTCTAAACATTTTGTAATATGAATACATGAATATCAGACCTGTAATATCAATTCTGCACTTTTTTTTTTTTTTTACTTTAAAAAAAATCCTAACATTGCAGAAGTGGTCACAGAATTAAAAAAAAAAAAAAAAAACAGTAATAGCAATTAATTATGATTATTTAAAGATTGCTCCATTGAAATGCATTGGACCACGCCAGGGAGCGCCAGGTCATACCTGTCGCTGTGATGGGATCAGCAGCGGCGCTGTTCGTTGCAGTCGGCTACATGATGAATCCCGCGCTAGCTGACACTCTCGCCGGCGCTAGCCTCATTTAGCGTGATAAATGCGTCATTGTGACCGCCGCCGGGCGTACTTGATTCGGTAGCCGCCGATAGTTGGCGGTACCTGGCGCTCGTCAGACACTACCTGGCGCTAGCCCTTGATAAATAAGGCCGTAAAGCTTTAGTATCATCTCTTTAAGATTGACCATACCCATGATCTGTCCCTGCAGTGCTATAGCCCTGGCTGATAAATGCACTCTATTACCCTGATCAGGATCATTAAATTCCTGGGCTGATTTAAGGGTCCAGTCCACCCCTGGGAATAGATTTCTGTTAGGTTGAGTTTGCCAACAGGAAAGCGCTGTAACTTGACCTCCCTCCTTGTTAATTTCAATATTCATATTGTGGCTAAAAACCTACACAACAGCCAAACTAATAGGTAAAACAAGGGGGGGGGGATTGCTGATGTAGAAAGATGTGCGGGTCCTTGGCATGAAATGTCAATTTTACGCCTCGGAAGCCAGCAAAGCATTTCTAGTATTAAATGAGACATTGTGAAAACCATTGAACCTGGCAAATCACGTGGTCAAGTATATTTATTCACAAAACATGTATTTCATATACTAAAACTAGTGCATAATGCTGATTAAGGTAATTTAACATTAGAGACTTTGTGGAGTGAGGCTTATATGGATGCATTTGCCCTGTATTAAATCACATGCATCTTTTCTGCAAAAATATGTGCCAGGCTCCAGACTGTCTCCCAAATATATAGTTTTCTTTTATCTTGGAGACCAGTGAGACCAAAAGGCCATGCGGCTACATAGCTAGTTGCCACCCAAGCTCAAGATTTACCCATATATACTTTTCGAGAAGTCTATGTGTGGGCAAAAAGCATCAAAGAGGTATTCCACAGCAGCAGAGTATGCTTTTTGTTGGCCAGAAAGCCCTTTTAATGAGAAAACACCTGTCTGAATTTTTTATTACAATTAATTTAGTTTTTTATTAATAAAATATTAGGGTAACAGTATATTATTTGTCTGCAGACTTAAATAATTGACCATTTATGACCATTTTTGAAAATTCAATCTCGGTTGATGTTATCCTGTCATCGCCACATTCTGGGCAATGATACATTACATCCCGTGTAGGTATATTACATTATGCTGCTCTACATTTATCACATTTCTAGAATACCGGCAAAGGCTTTTCAATTTTTAATGTGAGGATAATCTTGTGTCCTTTGGAGATGCTCGATCACCCCACAACAAATTACTTGTTTCAAATGAAACCAAATTTTATCTTCCATACAAGGTTGGCCTCCAGTTGCTGTGAACCCCATACAAGATCACAAGATGGCACACCCAGGACAAAATAAACTGTGCAAATGTCTCCATTCTTTGGGGGGGGGGGGCCTTGGTCTACTTACCTCTGACAAATGATTTTGGGGGGGGGGGCATTAGAGAGCAGACAGTGGTTGTTTCGGTACTAGATAAAAAAAAGAGTGTAATTTAGTTGTAAAGTAGAAGTGCAGTGGTGGTACATCAATTCCTAGGTATACAGTGAAAAGCAATGGCACATTATTAATTTTTTAAAGTATAAGTTGCCATTCACTTTCATTGTATAACTAATAACTGTTTCAGTGCCAGTGCACTTTTATTTTCCACTTTGTTTTTCTTTTTACTCCAAAGTTCCATTTATTGCCTTTTCCATATTAGATTTAGTTATACTAAAGGTAAGCGCCCAATTGTCCCATTGTCGCGGACTACACGTTGCACTGTGCCAAACTTCAATCCATTTTCAAAAAGACTCTGTAGTTCCTAAGTTATTTGTAAAAATATTAGAGCATTGGAGATGCAGAGAAAAAATGAGGAGAAACAGTGGGTATGGCAACAGCGCTGTGATGTAAGCACCCTGTGTGCTTTATATATATAATAGTAAAAAAAATAAGTGCATTGTTGTGACTCTAGTTATTACTGCCAGGACATAGTGTGACCAGAAAATGGGGTGAGAGATGCTGCAGGCTAAAAGCATCTCCAGTCTGCCAGCACATAGTATGACCAGAGAGGAGGGCTGGGTTTTTAGCTATAGAGAGAGGCAGGATGTCAGGGGAGGGAGTGGGGGTGTTTCCGTTCTTGATCCACTGAAGGTTGATTGAAGGACCAGGTCAGCGGGGTGGAGACTGAAAGCTGAATGTGGAAGTCATTTCCTCACTAAGTAAACCGACATAGTAGCAAAAAGAGCGCAGGAGGGACTCAATGTAACGTAAGCTACTGACATTTGTTTTTTAACTTTTGACTTGCCAATCATTTTAATTATTTAGGGTTGGGGGTTCCCCGGACCCCTCAAAAATTCATCCACCAAAGCTGAGCAGGTGGCAGTGGTACAAAAGTCACAAAAAACAGGGTTTTAGCCCTTGCCATTACAATTGGGATGCCCCACTTACATCTGGCTTTTCCAATCTGGCAACAGGAAGCAATAGCGGATGCATCCCGCATTTCCATTTACACTAAGGAGCGCTCCCGTCGCCAGCTTATCTGAATAGCCTCAGCCCAGAGATGCTGGGGATGCCACCGTCATAATTTACATCTCTGTGGGGGTCACGGCATAGGTGTCTTTTGCACATCCGGAAGGGTTTTTTCCGATCCCAATTTGGGATGCCCCAGGGAAAGGCCAGCAGCCAAGATTTTGTTCCACTTTAAACCTTACTTGAAGTGTAATGATGATGTAATTGGAAAGAAAATGTATTCAGTGTATTCTATCCTTTCAGTGGTGTGATTTTTCTAAAACTCTTTTGATGGCCAACGCTGTATAATGGCTAAGTGTGTGTTATTTGACAACAGTATCGTAAGTGAGAAGAAGCTAATAAAAGTGTATTATTATTTTTCTATAACCATTTATAATTAAAGGCAAATGGTGTTACATGTCTAATTTAATTACAGAAGAATGCTGCAGCTCAATACTTTATAGCAAGAGAAACAGGATGCGGCAGGTCTACCGTTGCTCCGGCAAGTCCCGCTTTCTGAGGTGGCACTTACTCCTGTTTTCAGCCTAACATTCACTATGTGCTTCAAAAGCTGGGGGCAATGCTATGGTGCACTTTACATGAAAAAGAATAAAAAAAAAACCTCAAGAGGAATGTGTTTTAATGCCAGAGATGGAAATAAGGGCTGTGACCTTTCAGCAGAGCTCCCACATTTAGATCTCTCTGTTTAGAGGAACTGTATGAATGCTACTTTTAATTCATTATAAAACAGGGACAATGATAAAGCTCTATCTGGACCAGATAAAAGATGAGTTTTTTTCCAGTAAAAAGCAGTGGGCACTAAGTAGAAGCCTTCAGCTACTTATTTGTGATGTTTATACCTCACTAAACCCCATAGGAAAAACAGCTTCATAGGGACCCACGAACAGGCAAACTCAACCAACACAGGGCAGCACCAAACAGAGAACCAGAAAATATCTCTTTATTACAGGAGGTTCTAGTGTATCATGGACTTAAAGAGGACCAAAGCTCAACCAGGAGTCTATAAGACTATGAGTATATCAGCGAGCTGTGGCCGCATCCCTGCTATACCTTTAGCAGGGCGCATGCCTATGCCAGGCATTTGTGAGTGGACAGCGTGGGGGATCCACTCACATGAGATGAAGCTCATAGACAAAGGGGCTCGAGCGCATCCAAGCACACCGATTGGACGAGCGGCCGTGCATGCATCGCAGGACCGGGAAGAGGTAAGTTTGTTCGGGCAACCTTGGGGGTTTCCCACAGCGGGGCACCACCGATCAGGGTGCTGCCGAGGCAAGGACCAAAACCCAGAATAGTCAAAATCCAAGGTTTTGGTCCACTTTAAATTCCGAAAAGTCAGAAAAAAATCTGTAGGTTTGCCGGGAATGGCACACAGGGAATAGGTATGCTGCTTCTCTGCAGTACGCTGCAGGAAATTCCAAGATGGCCTGGAGTGGGGTTGTGGGTGGACCACATTTTTGACTGGGGGTCTTCTTTTAAAGTGGGTGGCCCGCTGTACGAAACCCCCCAGGTCGCCCGAACAAAATCACCTCTTCCCCGTCCTATGACACACACGTGACCATTCGTCCAATCAGTGTGCTCGGATCTGAGTCCCTTCATACAGGAGCTTATCTAATGTGAGTGGATCTGATCGCACTGGTGGCCGCATCCCCCGCTACCCCCTAACAGGGAGCGTGCCCGCGCTGGCCATTCACAAATGCCTGGCAGATCCTCGCTCTAAGGAACTGGTCATTTTTATTGAAATGGAATGGGACCAACCAGCTGTGGGGAAATATGGTGAATATGTGTGTTTGTTTTTTCTGCCTGGACATGGATCCAACGTGGTCATGTCGTTCAACAGGTTTAAGTGAGATCTGGTCAATAAATCCTAAAGGAAAACTTTCTTTTTGTCAGGTTTTTGGTGTTCTACTTTAGTGTTTCCCTCTTTTGGAAGTAAAATAAACTTGTGCCCCCATGCCTCTAATTTACTCTGATTCAAATTTCTTATATGCCTGTGGCTCTATGTTGTTGACATGGGAGCAGACTTTCTGTCCTTAAACCGAACCTTCAGCATAATTTAAAGAAAAGCCCAAACCCTTAAAAAGCAATTCCCCAACATCTAAATTTAATAGATTTTTAAGCTTTTAGTCACTTTCTTATTATTCTTTCCCCCACTGGGCTGTAACTCTGTTCAGGACTCTAGGATACGGGCGCCACCATCTTGACTCAGAAGCATCACATACTGAGGGGAGGAGAAGGGATAAATAGTACAGGGGGTGGGGTTATAGCTGTGCTTTGCTCAGACAGAGCAGCGATTGGGTCAGGGAAAGGACAGCAATCCCAGAATGCAGAGCAGCACAGTCAGAAGACACTTCCTGTTTGCAGGCTGCCTGGTGATCCATGAGCTGCCATCTTGGATGCTTAAAGGCTCATAACATGCAGTAGGTGCAGGTAGGATGATTTTTAATGTGGGCAATCTGTATGTACAGGGGGGGAAACATATAAGATAGGCTCTTATTCAGGGTGAAGGTCCGCTTTAAGTAAATCTCATTGTATAGTTTCTGACCACAAATGCCAGAATCCTTCCTCTGTTACAGATAAGCTCATGAGCAGCTTTGACACAGTAGTAATGACCTCCTCAGGTGAGGACGCTGCCAGCGACCCTTTAGCTACTAGAACACAAGATTGTAACCCCCCCCCCCCCCATCTGAATTAGAGCAAACGGGCTTAAACCTGTTTTCTCAGCCAATCAGTTGATTAGCAAGGCAGAGTCAGGAAGTCTCTGCCAGGTACACCAAACCACCACTTTGATGTATGTTGCTAACATTAACACGTTGTTGCTGGATAAATCTGTTTTCTTTTGTTAACACAGAGTTGCAAACAAATACAAAAACATAACAGATAAGTTCAGCACCTTGAGGACATCATTTTGGCTCACAATAATGGAAACAAAAATGAAATTAACCTTTGAGTAATGTGACCTATCATAAAGAAGGAAGTTAATGCAGAAATGCAGAAATATATGTGATATAATAGCAGAGGCAAGCATAGGAGGACACCTGCATGTAAGCAGATGTAAATGTGATTTTTAATATTATTTTTCTGGAGTTCATCTTTAATTTCTCCATAGCAGCATTGCATCTTGGGCTCGACTCCATTACACTATGACAGCATCCTAGAACTGCTTCACCTTGGCGGGCACACGCAGCAGGGACCTGTTAATGCTCATAATGGTGGCCTACATACCACGCTGCTCAGCGCTGCAGATTAGGTAACGGGTAGAGACCAATGGGGGTTATCTCTCAAGAGACATATTAGCAGCACGGCCCGAGGTGATATTTACCTCTGCATTCCGCTTGGTTCCTTAAGCTAACAACTCCGGGGACTTCCGTGTTCGGATTTCAGCACTATTTTAAGACTTTCTCTCAAGGAACTTGAGGCTGTGCTTGCCGCAAGCTCCGGGATTTGTAAGCAGCAATTTGCATTTCTCTGAGGAGGTAAAAATAGTATAATTATGTTTTAAAAAGTAGGCCATGAGCCTAAGAACACCTATTCTATGGCAGTGATTAATGGTTTACTTCAAATCCCCTTCATATTGTGTGATGTTGAACTTGTGTTGCTGTACAGCACAAAGATAAAGTGTGTTTAGATATATGTTTCCATTCATATTCTCACTCTGAATACCAACCTCTCAGATTCCTATCAGTTCAGAATGTTGCTGCCATGGTGGCACGAGGCTCTCCTGTAAATATGCCCATGCTCCTGTGGTTACTATCACTCTCCTCAGGGTTTACCATATTTGTCATCTCCCACAGTTCAGGCTTCTGGCCTTTAGGTAAATGTGTGCGGATTAGAGAGCAAGAATGAGGTGACCATTATTTTATGGGCACTTTGGCCTGATCCAGCAAGAACAAGTTGCAGGTGAAGTACAGTGTAGCACACATGGCCTGGGGGGTTAGCACCCAGGAGCATGGAGAGTGAGTTTGGGATGCTAGGCCAAAAAAGGGAACCGTGGGCACATGTGGAAATGGGATGCTGATAGACTGGACACACACACAGGGTAGACATTCACAGAAGTCACGGGGAGGCCGATTCATTAATAGCGCCAGGTAGCGACAGATGAGCGCCAGTAGCGTGATTTTCACAGCGCAAGCTAGTATTCGCTGTGCTTGGCCGGGGTTTGCTTGTTGACAGCGACTCAGTCGGTGTGCGGTAATGTTGAATACGAGGTTAGGGGTCGATGTTGTATGGGTGCGCCTGACAGCGAATGGCCAGAGCGAACGGCTTGCTGCAGATTCATTAACAAATCACGCTCAAAAATTTATCGCGCTGTGAATTCCTTGTTTAAACCCCAGAGCGCTGGCGGCGATGTGTGTAAAGTAGTTTTTAACCCCCAAACAACCATTTTTTTTTAATGTAAAAATTATACAAGTTTTTCTAAACATTTTGTAATATGAATACATTAATATCAGACCTGTAATATCAATTCTGCACATATTTTTATTTTTTTTTTTTACCTTAAAAAAAATATCTAACATTGCCGTAGTGGTCACAGAATTTTTGCCGGTAAAAAAAAAAAAAAAAAAAAACATAAACTCAATTAATTATGAATATTTAAAGATTGCTCCATTGAAATGCATTGGAGAGCGCCAGGGAGCGACAGGTCATACCTGGCGCTGTGATGGGATTAGTAGTGGCGCTGTTCGTTGCAGTCGGCTACATGATGAATCCCGCGCTAGCCGACGCTCTCGCCGGCGCTAGCCTCATTTAGCGTGATAAATGCGTCATTGTGACCGCCGCCGGGCGTACTTGAGTCGGTAGCCGCCGTTAGCTGTCGGTACCTGGCGCACGTCAGACACTACCTGGCGCTTGCCCTTGATAAATAAGGGCCAAAATTTCGTTGCAAACTTTAAACAGGTACATCCGGATATATTCCACAACAGGCACATCTTATCCACAGCTCTCAAAGACCAGTTCCACTTTGGTAGACTCAAGGCTGCAGCAGTCTTACTCCCTTCCAATGGTAGCTAGCGTCTTGTCTTACTCCACCAGCTCCAAGGGGTTCCTCTCGCTCTTGTTCCACTTAAGTAAGGTTAGACACAGGCTTTGGCTGGATTCCTCCTCTGTTGATCTGGCTGTTATCTCTCTCCTGCACTCCGGTTACTACACTGATGAGCAAATGCTAATTCAGTCCTAAGTCTAATATAAGATTCTATAAACTGAGAGGTTAGAGTTCCTCCTAACTGTGAGTCAGATTCAAGTATCCATTCCTCAACCGCTTCTGCAGGTGTCAGGATGCATACACGCTCTGGCTTCCTAAATTTGTTACATTTAGACTAAAATCCTTCCTTTGGCCTTTCCACTGAACCAGCTAGGATTCAGCTTCTGGAAGTTAAAGCGGACCTTCACTCTGAATAGGAGCCTATCTTATATGTTTCCCACACCCTGTACATACAGATTTCTCACATTAAAAATCCTCCTACCTGCATCTACTGCATGTTATGAGCCTTTAAAGTGGACCAACACCCACCGCTGATTGGCCCGGGAATCTATAAGATTCCCGGGCCGATCAGCTCCCTGCCCGCGGGGCACCCCGATCGCTGTGTGAAACCCCCCAGGATGCCCGCAAATCCTACCTGTTCCTCGTTCCAACGGTGCATGCGCAGGCCGCCGCCACCTCTCGCGCATCCCTCTAGCAGGGCGCGCACCCGCGCCAGCCGTTTGTGAATGGCCGGCGCGGGCGCGCTCCCTGTAAGAGGGACGCGTGAGAGGCGGCGGCGGGCGCTTTCACCTTGTCCATCGACGGACCTCGCTTGTCCGTCGGCGGTGATTGGTGGAGCGAGTCACGTGGGAGCGGGGTCAGGTGAGTTTTTGGGGCTTTCTGAAGGGTTTCTGATCGGGGGGGCCCCGCGGAAGTGGACCAACACCCTGGATAGTGAAAATCCTGGGTGTTGGTCCACTTTAAACATCCAAGATGGTGGCTCATGCAGCATCACGCAGCCTGCAAACAGGAAGTGTCTTCTGACTAGGTCGCTCTGCATTCTGGGATTACTGTCCTTTCCCTGACCCCAACTCTGCTCTGTCTGTGCAAAGCACAGCTATAACCCCGCCCCCCTCCAGCTCTCCTCAGTATGTGATGCTTCTGAGTTAAGATGGCGGTGCCCATATCCTAGAGTCCTGAACAGAGTTCCAGCCAGTTGGGGGAAAGAATAATAAGTAGGTTACTAAAAACTTTAAAATATAAAATAAAAAATAAACTTTAAAATATATTCATTTTAGATGCTGGGGATAGTTTTTAAGGGTTTGGGCTTTTCATTAAATCATGCTGAAGGTCCAGTTTAACTCTTACTACACTAAAATGAAGTGTAAGCTCTTCTACACTTACTGTTAAACTTACAACTAAAGGTAGTGCAATTTAATGCAGACCTAAATGAATATAGAACTGGTTCATAGCCGCTTCAGTAGGACCTGGCATAGAGGTCATTGAGACACCATTCCCCAGGATGTGTAATAGGTTCCAAAGTAACAAGTAAGCAGGTGTGCCTTGTGGTGTTATGGCAGTTCTGGTCTGGGATCTAATGGGATGGTTCACCAAAGTGTTCATACCCTTTACAAAGAACTCCCACCAAAAATCCAAAAGGAGAATATTGGCTTTCTGGTCCTGTGTTGTTGTTGGATCCCTTTAGCGTGACCATATTAGCCTGATCTAAATATGCCCAGCCTTCCTATTCCCATTTTGCATTGCCAGCACCCATTAGTCCCAGCAGTGGTGGACTAAGGCCAAAAATCAGCCCTGGATTTTACCAGCCTCTGGCCGACCCAAGACATCCCTGCTGAGGCCATCCCAGACCTGGCAACTATGATGCTGGGGCTATAGCATTGGGGGCGGGGGTTCCTTGGCTTGTGGGTGCAGTATGGCTGGGTACAGCGGGCTGAGAGGGAGATTATGGGGGCAGGGATTTAATGTGGGTGTTAAAAGCAGCAGCCCAACTGGCCCCAAAGTACTACAACCCAGGGGGCATTGTCCCGGGTCTCCCTATTGCCAGTCCACACGAGTCCCAGCATATCATGCTCAAGCAGACGTAATGAATGCATGGTTCTGCTGTCTTTGAATGATGGAAAGACACATTTTGTTCTAAGCTCGGGGTGGCAAGCAAAGCTGAATGAAGTGTCCATCACTGGCCGCACGCCCGCTGCTTCACTGCGCCATCATAAAAGCCTGGGGCTATACTACACATAGAAAGTGAATACTACAAGCATATTTTTACACTTGATGCCAAATCACTTTGATTTAATCAGGTACAAAAAAGAGTAAAAAGTGCTTTTGACTGTTATTAGGGGGTGATTGAGAAGAAGAAGTTACTTCAGAGAAAACTGCTATTCACTTTCAGCAACCGGACGTCAATTTGCACCCGGTGCTGAATCAGCCCCAAGGTAGACCATTAAAGTGAATGGCAGTCCTAGAAAGGAGTGACATTTCTCACCCGGTGCTGAATCAACCCCAATGTCTAGTAAGGGGGCGAATCAGCACCACTGGACTTCTATTTTCTTTCACTTGCTGAATCTGCTCCATTAGGGAATCCTAAATTAGAATGCCCCACAAAGATGGAGACTACTGGACCTTATAGACTAAATAGTTTGACAGGGTTAAAGGAGCACTATCATGAAAAAATGGCCCAATGATAAAAATTCATATAAATATGCTGGATGGTGAGAGGATGGCATCAAGAAACACTCAGCCAGGTTTTTTTTCTATCTTTTAATGGAAAGAAGAGGTTCTGTCACACCTCTTCTGATCTCAAACTTGGCACATTTGGATTTTAATCCATATACCATACACCCTATAAGACTCACCTTTTCCCCCAGAAGTGGGGGGGGAATGTCAGTGCATCTTATCAAATACATGTAAAAGAACAAAACCAAAAACCTCGCTCCCATGCAGCAGCCACCACAGCTAGCTGCTAGACGAGCGGCTGACAGGTAAAAACTTGTGTCAGCTCACACCTTACTGTGATCCCCATTTTGTAATCAACAGCAACACTGTCAACCAACTGTCTACGCATGATCAGTCCTTTTCCCAGCTGACACCACCAATAACAAGTCGCACCTCCTTTACCTTAATCATGGGCATCTCTTTTTACATAGAGTTTCTAAATGACACTACTCTGTGTGTATTTATGTTTCCATTATACAAAATCATAATTTGGATAATATTGTTCACGGTTAACATGTGTGCTAGCCACTGTAGAGCTGCTGTGAGGGTCATAAAGTGATGTATATGCTTCTATATGCCATATATGTCACAGCTAGTGATAGGGATCAGGGCTGAGGCTAAATTTGAGATCAGATCATTTCAGATCGTTCTCCCCATCCCAAATATTGACACAATTTGCCATGTCTTCCTTCATCTGTCTCTCACCTGGTGGTGTCCTCTCTGCAGGTCCAACAGGTCAGTGGGTTCCTCCTGATCTTGTGGGATGTGACTTTCTTCTTTTAGGGAGGCACTATCTCAGCCATCCCCTCCTCCTTCCTTTATGCTGGGCCACCAAGGCAGAGAGGTTTTTATTCCACCGAGAAGGAGACTAATGGCATCACTGGAGGGGAGTGACATGGGGAATCTTGTCCCCTTTGTTCCTCCTCACTACAGATGCAAGTGGAGCGCTGCAATAGTAGTTTCCAAGATTCAAAATGCCAGAAGGTAGTGCCCATGACCTGGCTGCCCTGCATTGACAAGCTCTTTTTTTTTTACTTCTGAACCGGTAAGGGAGGCCTGTAAAAGTTCATAAGCTGTGGCAGCCTGACCTATTCTATCCAGCATTCAAAAGTAACGATGCGGGACACAGGGGACTATCTGGCCGGAGGACTTCCATACCAGGTTGTCATCGCTCTGGCTCATCACTAGTCTCAGCAGTGAATGACAGCACCTCTTACAGTGAATGTGGAAGAATTTAAGGATAATAATAATAATTAAGGATAATAGCAAATATAAGTATTTTGAATAGACCAATGTTCTTTTTTTCTGGCCTGTATAGTATAAGAGTTATGTAAATTTAATATAAGAATAATAATAGCATGTCGGTGAGGATGGGGAATTGGAGCGTAAGCTGCTCTGGTGCAGAGAGTCAAGGAAACGACTCAGTATTCTCTGAACATCACTATTGATTATTTTGCAGAGCTTTATAAATGTATAATTATAGTTTTTAAATCTAAAGAGAACATTAGAGTGAACTCTTTTGGGATAGTAACTGCTTTGTTAGCCCATCCTAAATGCATAACAAGCACATATATTCTCTATTTAAGTTAAATATATCCTGATTCTACTGTATAAAGAATGCAATAGCCTGACTAAAGGAAGAATACCATGATAAAATAATAGCAGGAGGGATGTCCCTCACCAACAACATTGACACATAGGGTGGCATGTGCAAGGTTCTGGTTGTAATTCCCTGTAAGTCAAATCCCCCCTTCTGCCTGTCACCTTTGCAATTTCAAACAGCTCTCTTCAACATCTGAAAACTAAGGGAATGAGAGCAGGCCCCGCTGCATATGGAAAATGTAAATGCACCATTCCTTGGCTTTTTAGTTCAGGATAGATCTTGGAAAGCTGAAACATAACAGGGCAGACTGTAAGCAAATACTGCTTTCTCCATTTATTTCCAGGTCTCCATTTGCTAAACAAAGCTGTCTCGGGCCATATGTGTGCCCTTGCTGAGACTAAAGTAATTGGCTTCTTAGTACTCTGGTGACAACTGTGCAAGTTACTTAGCAGCGAGCAGCAAGCGAAATGAAGCTACCACATTAGTATAATTTAAATAAATTATTGGAACCAATGCATAAATATTGGATGGCGATTTTGTATTGTCAGTAGCAATGGACCAAATAAAGATATGGCTGAAATATGAAAGCTAAATGTCGACCGTATAGTGTGACTTTCGTATATACAGGAGAGCAGGCCAACGGTTGTAGAACTAAAGATGGAAACTGGGGAGAAATATATAAAATGAAGATATGACTTTTGAGGTCCCCAGTTTGAGCAATGTAATAGGGTAGTAGATTAGTCATCAGAACTGTTACAAAGGCTAAACAAAATGGTAGTGTACATGTAGTTAAATGAGCACTATCGGGAAATTATGTAATATTAAAAATTCATGCAAACAAGTCGGCTAATGAGAGGAGGGGTCACTTATACACACAAACTAAATAAAACTCCCACCAAGCTTGTGGTTTATTCTCTAATGGTAGGAATAAAATCCAGGGGTGACAGGTTTAGTCTATCAGGGTCTGACAGAACCTGTCACCTGAATGCCCTTTCCTTCTATTAAAAGAAAGAATAACAAGCCTGGCTGGATATTTCTTGATTTCAGGTGTATAAGTGACCCGTTTCCCTGCCACCCAGCACATTTATATGGATTTTTATCATTGGGCCATTTTTCATGCTAGTGCTCCTTTAAGCTTTACTGATAAGGACTGCAGCAGGAGCTCTTTAGAGATTAATATGTCTGATGTCTGCATGGGTAATGCTTAGGCACCAATTCAGGAAACAGCCTCCCCCTGATAATTGGTTTCTGAAACTATAACTTTAGCTTTAGGAGGTGTGTAAAAGCAGTAAGAGCTAGATAAAGTTGGCGGTCAGTTTTCAGGAAGAACTGGTAGTTATATACGAGGTGTATGTTTTACAGCACCTAAGACTTTTCACCTGGGATCCAACATAGCTTGTGGTGGGAATGGGACCCTATGTATCAGAGTCCTCCATGAAGAAGTCCATCTGTCCAATAAAGCCTGTGCATTCCATTCAAGTTGACCATGATACATCAGGGACTCTGCATGAGGATCCCTCCTTGGACCTGAGAGAGTACCTAATTTACCCTACCACCAAACCCTGGAAGAACCGCTCCCCTATAGCGGCCCTGTCCAGGAGTCATCTCATCTTTGCTATTTCTAAAGTACACCCAATTTCCTAAAATTCTATCTCTCTACAGCAACACCTGCTGATCTTGTGAACTTGTAAATCAAATGTTCATAGTAAAGTATTTGATCTACCTTTAATTGTGATTTTTATTTTCAGAAATGGCAATGGACCTTCAAAGTTGAGCATTATCCTAGTGTGAGTTCCTGACTACACATACTGCATACATTTGCAGACTCTTTTGGGGGGGGGCATGCTAGAAATATTTTCACATGGTAATTTATCACAACAAGCAACCATCCTAATGTAGAAAAAGTTTAATAGGATACACCAAAAACTTAACCTGTTATTGGTGTTTTCATTCTCTTATCAAAAACTATTCCAAGATAGTTTGTATTCTGCTACTGAATAGAGTTTAATATAGAACATGGCAATAATCTGCTGCCCAAACTATAATTTAAATTAGGTTCATTATCTTTTACAAGTTATAGAACAGTACTTGTGTAACCAGAAAATGAACAATGAATGTCTTCAGGCATTAGATACAACGTGTACTACACTTGTCTGTGACTGGGATTTTTAAAGCCATTTTGGGGCTCGGATAAAAAGCAGAACCACAGCTTAAAATGGGACAGAAACACTGGATCCTTTTATAACAATAAATTAAACCCTTAGGTTTTAGTATTCATTTTTTTCTCTTTGGCGAGATAACATCTTATGATTGTAATGTTTTCTCTCCTTCACGTTCCCGAGAAAAAGCCAACTGCATCTAGACCGGCAGCAGAATTGCTACTAATTCTAAAATTTGCATTTAGATTTTCATGTTCTAATTGTTTAATTAAAAGCCGCACTGATATATTGGAAGGAAAAAAGTGGATTCTTTTAAATTAGCAAAAAGTATCATGTTCGCCGATAAGTCAATGGGATTTCCTCACCAAATTAAGTCACTTTAGGTCTCTAAATTTTTATTTGAATAAAGCCATTACATTTGTTTGATGGTCACAGCCAAATGAGTAGCAGAAGAGGTTCTGGATGGCAGACATAATTTGAAATAGACCTTACAATATGCACAGTGCAGATAGGGAGGGGGAATAATGGTGCGGGAAATTCTAATGAGGCTGTAGAAAAAGGTGCAGACGGAGGCTTGTAATAAAGTTTACACAAAAGCCAACAGTAGAAAATTAGCAGATGTGGAAAAAAAAAACAAATTACATCCCCATCCTATGGCACATCAATGGGGTTCAAAATGGCTGTTTGGAGTAAATGATCAGCATTGCCTCTTGTTTTTATCAAGTGCTCATGTAGCTTAGTACGTAAAATAAATACAGCAACTTTTTATCTCATTTACATTTGTAACCTGAGAAACGAGAGCCTGTTGATGATGTTCCTAATGGACACTTTAGTACTAATCAGCTTTCCACTATAAATGAAAAAAGAAAATAGACAGTATAGTCAGTGGCATTTAATATGTTATGCATTCAGCCCAATAACAAATGTAATTGCACTTAATTTCAGAATCCCTCATGTCCAATTGCTGCTTAGTCTTAAAGGTTTTCTCTAACGTGCTTAACGAAAATATGCTATTTCGTTTTTTGTTTGTTCATAGGCAAATCTGTCTTCTTTATTTAGCATTCACCAAGGACTGTATTATTTGCTTCAAAAGGAATGTCGTATAGTATCATGGCTGAAATAATGTGCTACGATTCTGAAATGAGGGTGGCCTGTAAAGAAATGCTGCATAAATAGGTCCCATCCCCAGGGAGATGGCAATCTTTGCCTTTTTTTTCTTGAAAAGATTTTGTATCATACATCTGTCATATCAGCCAGCATAGTCACACACTGTTCCTTAAATAGATCTCTATTTAATTTTATTAGAGGTGAGAGTTCTCAGGATATGCTTGAAAGGAGACAGGCATGCTTGCATAGCAGAAAGTTGTGCCACAGAAGGATTTCAGCTCCATCATTCAACAAAAGTAAGAGTACAAATGTTCCTAGCTTATTAAAATGATACATTTCTGCAAAATTAGCTGGGGGAACCAATAATAACTCAGTGGCACCAATGACGAGTCAAAGTCAATTATGGGAAGTGTCAGTTATGGGGGGGGGCACTGTTAACCCACTGTTAATCAGCTGTCCAACGTTTCTACATAAATAACTAACTCACAGGCAAACCAGGTATGCTGTACTAGTTTTGGATTGTATCTGTTGCCTTAATGGTATTCCTTGGTCAGTTCCTGGTGTCCCCTAGGAATTCTCTGATCCCCTGGTGGGGTGTCTAGCACTGTGCTTTACATAGTAAATAAATTCTTAAAACAGTCTCTGTTTAGATTTTTAAAAAGTGCTTGTTTCCTTGTTTCTGTTCTGATCTAAACCATCAGTAAGATCAGGCACTGTTTTTTGGTGATCTGGCCTGATCGTGTTCTTTTTCGACTCAAAGGTGTTGGATGGGGTTCAGTTGTGGACCTGCTTAGAAATGGCAGTCAAGTTTTTCTACACACGTTAGAGTCCAAGAGTAAAAAGAGAGGTAGGGGTCACTCACTCCTAGACAAGTAAGTCCCTTGTGTGTATCTGCCGGGTAGAACAGTTGCCATTAGTGTAGTACAAACACTCCTATAGACAAGTAAGTCCTCTGTGTGGGTCCACCGGGTAGAACAGTTGCCAACGGTGTAGTACAAACAAAAAGGGTGTCCCAGCGCTCCTGCCGCTCCACGGCAATGCATTTCGGGTTTTTATCCTGTATCAAGCCGATGTATAAAGTCAGTGCCTATATATAGTGATAATACTGGGTCACACAATGAAATAGCACCTATTTGCGTAAAGTTTAGAGGTAGGCAGGGAAAAATGGTTGTAATGGGAGGTGGGCAGGATGCATGAATGCATGTATTGAGGCTAGTAGCCAGCGTGTAAGGTGTATCTGTTACCGATAAGGTGTTGCACCAAGGAGGGGCAGAACCCCTGTGAAGGGGGCGAGCGGTACACCCCCAGATAGTCCCGCCCATAGAAGTGAATAGGAGACTCACCTGTAAATACAAGGAGGACAATCAAAAGACATGTCAGACAGCAAGGCCAGTCTTTCTTGATATACCAACTCGTTCCACAAACCCTCAAACACACAATGTTCTGTGTCCCTGTAGGTAAAACAGACTGTGATCCTATCTTCTCAACTACATTTTACACTAGGCACTAAGCACATTGACAGATGGCGTTCTTCCTCACTGTCACACTGACTGATAGTGAAGTGTGATACTTCAGAGAACATATTTCTGAAACCCCACTCACTTTGAAGCATGCGGTGCAGTGTGTACAACTTGGCAAAACCTTAATCAAATAAATCCATCTCATAAAGCCCTTAACAAATAGCTGTCAAGCTGGTTTTGGTCCCAGATGTATTTTATCACTTACCAAGTAGTGACCACATACTGGAGGTCCTACTTTGTAAGCCTATGGCTTCTTGAAGATCTATTATTGCTCCAAGCTTGTTCTGTTCTATTAACAACACATGTGGTTTTCTTATGCCAATCTAGCAAAGCAGGGCTTTAATTAGATGATTTATTAGAACAGTGGCATCTTATGACAGTGTCACATTGAAAACATTTAAGTATAAGCCATCAAAGGAAAAGGGCCCTGCTCTTTATTGTCATGTCTAACCTTTGGAGCTTTAGGAATTTAATAGGCTACACGTATCTCTTTGCATTGTGTGATAAATGTATTTATTTTGGTGAAAAGATGGGGTGCCGCTTGGTTGCCAGTATGGGTTATGTTTGAGCCCCCTTAAACATAGCCCTATATTAGGGTATAGAAGGTTTTCTCTGCTGCTGGATGAGGCCCATCTTCCTTTATTACTGACTTGTGCTTCTGTTGCTGAACCAATGCATAGCATAATAGATTTGTTGGTTGGTAAAGGCTATTTTTTTCATAGGTGCTTTATTGGCCTTGTTTGAGAGCAGCTACTGATGTAGGTAATTTTTTTGTTATTTTAGTGGTTTTAGAGGATGCATTTGAAACCCGCTATTGTGTATCTAATAGGTGAAACACTACCATACCCTGTTTGGGTTTGCAGTGCTAAATATGCTGTCCCAGCCAGCGCTAGTGGTCAATAGCGCATAGTCTTTTAAAAGCCCCTCACAGAGCCCAGCGCACAGCCAGGAGCGCCTGAGCACAGAGCACCGGTTGTCTTCAGCCAGCGATGCAGTGCGGGTGCAGAGAGAGCGTCTCTCAAGAAACGCTCGACGCGCGCCTGCAATAATTTTACATCAATAAGGCTGCCTATCACAATATGAAAATAGGATAGCTAATATTTAGATTACCTGTACCTTGTTTTTGGCTCATGCAAAGATTTTTATTCTCCCCATGTTGTGTATTTATACAACAACATCAATGGGAAATGATAATGTAGGTTATTTTTTTCCTACCCATTAGTTCACTTCAGCTAGCATGGCATATGGTGACAATAGGTGTGCGCATCTGCTTTCTTATGTCTTGACGAGGGAAAAAAAATCAGCCTCTATGCATATCTTCCCTATTGAGGTTAGTTTTTCAGAAATGCTATAAAAGATTCATCACTGCTGTTCTCAGCTATAGCAAGGACAGCTAATAGCAGACAAACATCAACTGCAAGAATCAGCAACTGCTATGAAATGAGTAATAAGTGGAAAAATCGCCAAACCCGGTTTGAAAATATGTCAGGGCTGAATGAAACCAAATGTAAATTGAAAGACTCAGAGCCTACACAGTGAATACCTGAGCAATATGTTTTGTTGTTTGTGCGGTTTGAGAAGCACATCCAACAGCCTCCATCTGCCGGCAGTTTAACGCTGACCTCCGTTTAACCTGTCCAAATATTTTTCTCAAAAATGCCTCATCTGCAAATAAAACACATAAACAGTTTAACTGTGTATAAGAGGCCAGGAGCACGTTAATATGGCTACAACCAATAAAGAGCAGATTGTCTTCCCCGCATAGAATCCATATGAATTATAAATGCCCTCCATTATACATGCAATACACGTATAAATATCTTATTGCACAACTTGCTATCCTGAGTGAGATAAATATGAGGGTTTTTTTTTCTTTCGTGGAGATGATAACATTATTGTGTACACAGCTGTTTGTCAGAGCTGGAAAATAACATGAAAAAAATCTTTCATGCCAAGAAATGGCGTTCTGAGATGCAGGAACAATAAAAAGCTTACCTGTTGTTACCGCTGTTCCTGGCTTTCTCACTGCCAGTGTTGGGCTCACTATCTTTCAAACACTTACCATCTGCACTTGCAATGAGGGGAGAAGCAGCATCTCCAGGGGAAGCATGAAGTTATTGACTTTCTTTAGGAGAAACCACATTTTAAATTATCTAGAGCTAAGATTTTTAAACTGGTTACCTGGCATCTTGGAATTCATAGGGCTCAGACACTTGCCTAGTATGCTCCATGGAGAATATTGCTCTGAGGCTATCGACTAAGAACAAACACCTCAGACGCAGGTATCAGAAGAGGATCGGGCAGAGGTAAGTCAAAGCAGCTTTCTGCTGCTGCAACCCTAGGTGAAGCAGGTTGATAGGTTGCTTTGCTGCCCATCAACCAGATTTTCTGTGTTCCGGCCAGAAGTTCATGTTCGGGTCTGGGAACTTCTACTCACAAACTTTGTTACGAACCCAAACTTTGTAGTTTGGATTTGTCCATCTCTATCTATGAGGAAACCTTTTTATGGGGGGGGGGGGGGGGGTGGGCAATATTTCCCTTTTTACTTTTTTTTAAAGAATGGCCCTGCAGCTCCCCCCCCCCCCAGGATGCCAGCATGATGCACTAAGTACACAGGTTTACGTGTCAGTGCCTGGGGCCAAGCAGCAACTTACCAGCCCCTATGTATTTTAATAAAATAACAGTAGTCACTGTCTGGGTTTTCTCCCACTGCTCAGCACCAGGCGGCATCTTTATTGCAGCTCCATTAAATCCAGCTACAGCTCCCAGACTCCTCTTCTGCTGGTAGAGCCTGTTTCACGGGAACTCTGATTTCATCTGAAGTTTAGGGGGACAGAGGACCCCTGTCAATTTGCCCTGGCATCCCATTAGGTGGAATGCAGGGGGGGGGGGGAGTCTGCTATACCCCTAGATGTGGCCTTCTATGATTGTCTTCCATGTGATGTGTGATGCACATCTGTCCCCCTGAACTTCGGATGCTGGCCAAGCTGCCAGTAACGCCATTGCTGCCCACGGAAGTATGGGACCTGTAGTTGGATTTAGCAGAGCTGCAGAGAGGATGCTGCCTAGTTCAGGATGTTGAGAGAAAGACACATGAGTACTTTCTCTCAACATGGATTTAATATGTTATTTTAAACTCTATTGCTGCTGTGCCCATCTGTGTTTGATCCAAACTAGACCTTGACTCCTGGCCCTTGTGCTTTGTTATTTGGATGGCCTGATCATCATGTGTATGGCTCCTGCCTTCGTTTCATTTGGACTTCCCGTTATCACCAACCTGCAGTCCCAGGTGTAACCTGTGTCCCGTGCGAACAGGGGCTTATTATAGGTGAAGCAATGGTAGAAATTGGGCAATACTCTCTGATCTGGGTTCTACGAACTGGTGAGTCTGACATCTAGAACTTTGTATGATTTTACCCTCAGTGTTGCCAGCATTTCACCTCTAGCTATCTATTCTGTTGTCTCTTTTTCCAAGTAGACCAAAACCCATGGCTATGTCTATAATATCCCGGGCATCTGGGTACAAGATGCCCTGCTGTGTGAAACCCCCCAGGTTGGCCAGTAAACTCAACTTCTCCCCCGATCCAATGGCGCATGTGCGGGCGGCAGCTGGTGCTTGCTATACCTTTAGGGCAGTTGTGAATGGCGGGCACAGGCATGCACCCTTTTAGAGGGTAGCGAGGATGCGGTTGCTAGTGTGATCCACTAGAATCATAGATGAGTTGGTGTGAGCGGATCCGAGCTCGCTGTTTGGATGAGAGGCCACTAATGCACCATAGGACCAGGGAAAGGTGAATTAGACTGTCCTACCGGGGGGGAGGTTCACACATCAGGGCATCCCTGATCGTGGTGCCCTGGGGGCAAGGACTATAACCCTGTACTGTCAAAATCCAGGGTTTTGGTCCACTTTGAAATGAAAAAAATGTTTAATCTTTTTTTAAAATGATCCATTTCAAAGAACATTTTAGTTCCATAGTTTGTACAAAAAAAATGCAGAGGATGAGATTAGCCATTTTGTTTGCTGCTTTTCAGGGTAATACAAGTACATAAATTAGCTTTGAGTGCTGTTTTATGAAACAAGAGAAATCATAAAATGAATAGATCTTATTAAAGAATAAGCAAAACTATATTTCTGCGAGTGCAGCATTATCTAAAGAAAAATATGCAAGATAGTTATGCTTTAAATAATATCAGAAAAAAAAGATATTTAAGAATCTGATTTACATGAATACTCGCTCCATAGAGGAACCTAATGAACTGTGAGGGCTGATGATTTGTTGGCTACTGAATATGCAGGTTTATAGAAAAGATCAAGCAGCCAATTCACAGTTTTAACATTCTTAGACTTATCCTCGACATTTAAATGTACAATAATGACAACGCTTTCATGTGCTCCAGCCATTGTGTGGATTGTAAAGCTGAGAACAATTATATTGTTTCATAAGAAAAACTAATTTCTCAGGAGATGGCAGATAGTGTGCGCAACAGAGCGTTGGTAAGTTAAAGTGTTTTTCATATGAATTCCCTAAATGGCAAATGATGGGCTTGATTTACGATCATTCCTTTAAAAAAAGCTCTTTTGAGATATCTACATGAGATCTCTTCTTACTCGCTTGAGTTAGAAAAAGTAACCTATATGTTAGGATATTTAGAGCATTGGGACTGCAGTCAGGAACCTGTGTAGAAAGCTTGAGGCCCAGGTATCTGAGAAAATGGGACCAGAGTGTGCTTCTTCCAAGAGAAAGGAGAATAGAGTCGGAAGTGCAAAGAGTACAACCAGACATGGACTGGCCCTACAGGTTACCAGGGAACCTACCTGAATTTAGCCCCTGAATTTAGAGGGTTATCCTGGTTTGCAGGATGCTAATAGCCTCTACATGCTGTCTATTGAGTGCCTAAGAAAGGTCCCCTGGTAGACTGTTGACACCCCAGTCTGAGCTCACAGATATAAGAAAAGCTGAATGGCATGTGCGCCGCTGGCCAACTTCCCTCTACTACCAAGGTAAGCACCTCAGAGGTGAACTGCAGCCTGGGGATGCACTGTTTGAGTGACAGCAAAGTGAGTATCCTGCGCGATCCCCAGGAATACACAAAGTGTGTCATCCCAGTTAGAGATGCCCCACAAAGAGGGAGACCAAGGGCCCTAGAGTCTTAAAGACCATAGCATAGACAAGGGATTGACTTAGCAGCTTTGGGAATATGATAGACTTCTAGACCTATAACAGCCAGCCCCAGGTTCAAAACAGGACAAAATGCTGCTGCCCTTGACTGGAGCAGGAGCAAGTATTTCAAGACCCACCGAAGCAGCTAATGTGCTAAATTGCAGCAGAGAGCCACCAGTTAGATGGCACTAGAGCTGCACAGACAACCTTGAGTAGGGCAGTGCATGTAGGACAACACTGTTAAGGGGAAGCCAATGATGTCAGGTTGAAAGTTAGATGAAGTCACAACTGAAACTGCCAAAGGTGTGAGATAAACACTAACACACAGCTCCATGTTTTCCCAAATGAAAGGCCAACTTGTCCAAACAAGAAAACCTGAAACACACGCTAGTGCAAAAACATTATCATAATACTGTGCTTTGTTGATAAGCTCATAATTTGCCACTTTGCATGTTGTGTATTTTTCTCCAAAAGCATTTCCGCTGAAGGTCGGGATAGAGTTTCACATAATACATTTATCCTTGCTTAAGAGGACATACATCAATTAATCAAAAAGATTACTTCCATTAAGTATGTATTATGGATATACTGTTCACCAGTGAGGATAAAATAAATTATCACCCGTTGACCTTGTTACACCTCAGTTACTCCATAAACTACAACATAAGGGATTTTCTGGAAAATTTTATTTTTTTTTATTTTATTCCAATATTGAATTTGCATGAAGGTCCATATTAATGCAGCAGTTCCACCGATGACATTAGTCATGTCTCGTTCTGCATCGCAGTTATGTCAAACATGATCATCTGTATGCCATTATAGTTTCATATTAAACCTTAAAAAAATGACACAGTCAGCTAAAGTGTAAAATCAAAAGTGGTCATTCAGTCAATGAAGCAGAATCTATGACAGCTAGTAAATCGAAAAACTTACAAGCGCTATGACATTCGAAATTTAAATTCCAACCCATTGTCTCCAAATCTAGATAATTGTGTTATTTGTGTTATAAAGTAAGGAAGAAAATGCCTCCATTTATTCTAGAGAACCATAGTGAGATAGCTGGGGAGGGGTCTGCTTCCAGTGAGCAGGAATACAGGCCCCAGCAGCCACCAACAGATGAATAGCCAAGATAAACATAAGAGACATGCCAAAAAGCTTCTGCACTAATGTGTTGACCTTAGACTCAAAAAACTTGGAGGACTACGCAGGATCAGAAAATGTAGAGCAGTGTGCCCTCTACATTCCCACATCTCCAGCAGAGGGGGCTCACCTCAGTGAAGGATTATGTAGTTGGCTTGGTATTTGGTACCATTTGGTTACTAGTTTGGAACCCATTTCCTGAGACCCAGGCTTTGTGAGCAAAGAATAGTCAGAGAATGAAACTCTGAGGTCCGATTAAAAATTACAAATAAAATATGGAGCCTTATCTGAGGATGGATGGAGGATGGATCATCTGAGAATGGTTGGTTGAGAAGAGTGTAGGTCTGAGAAAGGACATGTCAGATCAAACCTGTAGCCTGAAAAAGCTGCTTGGGGATGAGATAAAATGTGAGAGCCAGACCCTCCCAGCCTACGCTCTTTTGGGTCTCAGATCTGACCCCCTCATCAGTGCCTGGGGGGAAGCAAGAATTACCCATAGTTGGGGTCAAGGGAGAAGCTAGGCTAGAGATGTAAGGCTTTTTGGCCGAAAAGCTTGAACAGATTTTGATAGTGTGTTTGATAGTATGGTGACCTTGTGGCAATCAGAGGAAACCATTCTTGTTGCCCACCAGAGGAAATTATCCTTGGAGCCCACCCTTCTGCTAAAAGATAATTAGGTTGCTGCATAATAAAAAACGGATGTTTATTAACCAGATAAGTAATTAAGAAAAGTAAAAACATGATAAGAAATATCAAACTCAAAGAGCACTCCAGAGAGGCAGGAAGCGCAGTGATAATCCTGGATCTCTTGTACTGCCCTGACAGTGGCCCTGGGTCAATGCCTGGGGCCCAGCCGAGAATCCCCTGGTCAGCCAGCCCAACACTGGATGGAGCGATTTTTTCTTGGCACCCGTAAATTTTTCCAGGCTGTCCAAGGCTTAGTTGGCAGACTGCATATGGTAACGTTTTCTTCTACTACCACTCGACACTAATTCGAAGGAAAACAAAAAATTTTACTTTTTCAAAGGAAACTTTGGAATTTACATTACAATATGGCCTGGGAGCCTCCAGTCTCTGACCCCATTCCCATTTTGTAATGGATGGCTGCAGAGCTTCTTGTACTGCAAGTATATTTGTCAGTAGAAAAAAACTCACTGAACTGAATTTTCCTGAAATAATATGTGATTTAGCTTTTCCAAACAGCTCCCCCCGTGAATATTCTGCATATATATGAATGTTCCCAGCCTGTCAGCAGTGCAGCAGAAGCCCACATAGTTTACCTATAATTGTCTGCCCTGATAGAATTTCTGTTGAATCAGTCATTTCTCAGAATAGATCACTTATTTATAAGCCTGTTGATGCCAACACTTGCCTGAAAGTCAGAAAAAAATGGATATATATTGGATCTTCCCTATTGGTGAAATAAAAAAAGATTTGTCTGAATTAAGCAAAGCTTTATTAAAAATAAAAAGAAATAGAGATATTTTGATCATTTAACAGGCGACACACAAGTGATTTTTTTTTTCTTTTCATCATTGCTTATATTGTATAAACATCTGCTTAATGGATGCCAGTTCTGCAATCATATAGAAACACAGATCATTTGCTGTGTGTACATATTAGGAGTTCAATAACGACGACTGTGCTGCTCAGTTTTTATACTTCGATATCTGGCATTGGAGAAAAAATATTGCAGGGTAATGAAAGTGCGTCTATGCATTGCTTATCAATGGGGAGAAAAACAGCATGTCAGATGTGTCTTTATTTGAGCTAAAAGAAATGATTTATTTCCAAATCCAGTGGCTGAGTGTCTTAAAAGCATCAGCAATTATTTGCATTTTCAAAAGACTGAATATGTATTATTATGAATATCTCATTCTTTAAAAGCAGAATGTGCTCCAAACATCCACATGGTGTTTATCTCCAGCCTAAAACAGATATCTGTCCTCATGGAACACTTTTCTAAACAAACACTTTAACCACACTGTTAAACTGGTCCTTCATGAATCCAAAAGTGGCCCTGGAGGCCACTACATCCCACAATTAGGATGCCCACCAGCTGGAGATGTGCTGGAAAGCAGAAAAAAGCTAGAAGAAAACTAACCATGTCTGCACTCCCACGTTGCTTGAGCTGGAGCATGCCGGGTATGAGTTCACAGGGCTATACATGAACCATATTGTTGGTTGCAGCACATTAACTACTTATTCTATAGCAGCTACCATCAATGGAGTCTATTCTGCCATATTTCACAACATCTTGAATTTTCACAATACAGAAATCAGCAGTACAATTAAAGACATTCGTGTTTTCAAAAGTTGCAATATTGTATAAAATACATAGGAATAGAAATTACTCCCTGATGCAGTGTCTGTGAAGGTCAAGGAATGTGTCGGAGCCATATTGCCTTGTTGGGTCTCACCTTGTCCTTGATTGTGTAGCTGATGTCCTTTTTATGGGTGCCATTGTCATCTACCTTGGTCAATATTGTTATACATTTTTCTTGGGGTTCTTTCCCTATTTTTATAAGATGCTTGCATTGTTAGTTTGCACATCAGCCCACAAAAAAAAGGAACCAAAACAATAATAACTAACCCAGCCCACTCAAATCTATGGGATAAAGCCACACAGTGCCGGGTCAGTGTCTGGTCTTATGTGGCAGTGTAGGGAACTCAGCTCCTGCACTCATATACTCGCCAGCAATGATGATATATGGGACACTACCTGGCACTATCAGAGGCACTATGGATTTTGACCTTCATACATACACTGGGACCTGAGATTCACTCGACTTTCATCTAGCACTACCTGGAACTAGCGTTTCTTAAATAAACCCCTAAGATTAATAATAATTTGTTTGACCTGTGCAGCCTTTTGGTGTAGTGTGCATTTTGCGGTTCAGCACCTTTTGTATCAGTGTTCATTTGTTATAGTTCTCTCCCCATAGCTAGCACAGTCTTATCTGGCCTTGTGCCTAAACATAATTAATTACATGGGAAAGTTCAACTCATTGATACCATCCTGTATCTCCTAATCCCAGTACTGTATGTTATACTATAGCGCACTTAACTCATGTTAGTAAAGTGCATCCGATCACATCCTGATTTGGGATGCCCCGCTGTGTTAAACCCCCTTGGTCATCATTCAAACTTGTCTTACCAATGTTCCTGCAACACAAACAAAAGCTCTCATCCTGTTTTAGCCAGGCATGCGAAATTAGGAGCAGCTACAACCCCACCTTCTCTGCGGTCTGCAGCGCACTCCAACACCTAGCCAAATAGAGGTGCCATAGCCGTGGAGATACATGGGCCCCTCCAGAAAAGTGAAGTGTGTGCTGTGCTTCCCGGGGGGGATACACTTCAGGGGGAGTAAATCAGAGTTTTAACATGGTTGGTTCATTAGAGAGCAGAGAAATCAGGAGGAGGAGGGAGTGGTTCCAGGTGTAACTATTAGGTTCTTTAAAATTGAAGTCTATTTTTTTTGGGTCTGTTACCCAATCCCGTGCAGCAGTGTGACTATACTAGTCCTTCACTCAAGTCCAACTGTCACTCAGGCCTACAGAGTTCCACCCCCTGCCAGAATCGGGAGAGGATTGCAGTGATCAGGTGAGGAGTTTAATTATTTTAATGCCTTTAAAGATATAGGTCTCTGTCTATTGTAGAGGAGCTCTACCAACTGTACCATGTTTCCATACTTTATGAAACCTAGGTATGGAGTCAGTAAGTGTGGCGATCCTAAATTTAGGGATGAAGGTTTTTAGGCCTTGGCAATAATTTTTTGGTTTGCTGTTCATAAATGGAGCATTAATCTAAGCTGATTTATAGTCTGTTCCTTTGGTTTCTGGTTAAGTAATATTCTGCCCTACAGGGCTCTGTGTCCAAACTGGGACAGGAGCTGGTGGTTAAAGATGACTTCTAGTCTAGTCCAGTCTAGTTCAGTCTAGTCCAGTCTAGTCTAGTTTTTAGTGGGACATTTTTTTCTGAAAGTTCACTATTTTCTGAAGGTTCCCAATTCGACATGCCCCCACTGAGATGAACAACACCCTGATAAGTGAAAGATGGGTGTGTTGTTTCTCTTTAACATATCTTTGTCCCAAAGATCCAACCAATCAGTTATTTTTCCGTAGTTTAGAAAAGCAGACCAGCAAAACCATGGCGCTGACTATTATTATTACTTTATTATTACACATTTAGCCAATGAGAATGGAATTTTTTTGATCTATTTGTGTTTGTATTGCTCTATGTGCTTTATTTTCATGATTTTTTTATGATTAGATTTACATTTACTTGCTGTGTGCTAAACCAGCCAATATGTGACTTTATTACACTGACACTATGAACGCACATATATATCTAAAATACAATATTGAGCAAATTGCTCACATACCGCCTGTCACTGCAGCTATACTTTAAACTTAGGGGCTAGACTTTATGAGAACATCTGTTCTATCATTTTGCTGTCCTTTGTATTCATTGAGTTGACATCTTTGCTTAAACCAAAGCTCGTTACGGAGATTTACACTGGATTCTTTCACTTAATAGTGCCCTGCAACAGTTGTTAAAACGATTGAGAACTTCAGAACACGTTGGTCGCTTACATATTGTTTTTTTTTCAATTTTGCCCTCTTCATCCGGAAATATCTGTGATGTGTATAAAGGTAAAAACATATAATAATTGGCAGGGAAGAAAAAAACATTAAAGTGTGACACCCTCTTTTCTAAGTTCAATAAAAACAGTAGCTTTTTCAAAACTAAAATTGTAAAATCATTTCCGTACCGCTGGAGAAATCTAATCTATCAGGGATTAAAGGTGTTCATTACAGATAATCACAAAATAAGTCAAGGAAATGGAACTCTGGGATGAAGCACCAAAGTAAAGTCTAAAGCCTAAATGGTGGGGCTTTAAAGCAGACTTTCAGTCAGAAAAAGACAGTTTAGTAAATTGCTTACCCTCTTACGATCAGTGGCTTAAGCAGCTTGAGAGGGCTTAACCATATGCAGATGTTGTAGAATGGCATAAAAATTATTCACTCTTGAATTACAGGGGGGAGACCATCTTGCCGCACACCTGATAGTTCTGCTTACACATGAGAAGTAGGGGGATGCTGTGCCAACAGCAATTCACACCAATTTGAGACACATATGCCTCAGAAACATAAAGAAGCTTGTCTGTCATTTGTCACAAACACGGAATAAACAACTAATTTAGCATTTTTTGTTTTCTATTAGGGAAGCTGTTACAATGTATCTCTATGGCAGCTGCAGCCGCAAAAAGCATCCGGTCAGGGGATACAATGTATACAATGTATTTTATTGTATTACAGCTACAGCTTACTACTTCTGGCTAGAAATAAGAGATTATTACACAGAGTTTTGAGATTGAGGGACTCGTTCTCTCATGTGTGTGACAAGATGGCCACTACCATGCATGTTTAACACCTCTCAATAAACTTATGTCACTGATTGTTATAGGGGGGGGTTCAGGGAAGCAATTTACTAAGGTTTTTGACTGGAGGTCTGATTTAATAGGACATTTATAATACCATAAATGCCCAGTGCTACACACTTGTCTGGAAAACCTCATTAGCAGCTAGGAGTCACATGGTACAGGTGGGGGGAGAACTTCAATATTTATACAGTTGACTGGTGGTGACAGCAGATTAAGCAGGGCATTTTCTTAACTGTCTATAGAACACCAGTAGCACCTAGTTTAGTAAGTAATAGTTAGAGTCAGGGGACTATGGTCGGGGTACAGGAACCTTCTGAGGTTTTGCATGGGGGGCAGCAAAAAGGGGTAAAGGAATCCAGAGAAGTTGGATGCTGGGAGCACCTAGATAATACTTAGGAGGGTCTACATTTGTGTCAGCAGGGTTTCAAGGTAGGTTTAGATGCTTGCAGCCTAAGACAAAGACATTGTTTTTCAGGAAACGTGGTAGAATCATATTCAAAGCCTGATCTCATCCGGATTCCAGAGTTCCTAGGCTTCACATTTCAGGGACTTTTGGGAAGGGCTGGGCCACCCCTCATTTCATACATGTTGGTATTTATCAGTCCTCTGTTTTCTTAATATATGGGGACTGGTAGTAAAATGAATAGGAACAATTTTTAACTTCTAAATATAATTTGTTTTCCAAGAAAATCTGGAACTAAGAGGCCGATTCATTAATAGCGCCAGGTAGCGCCAGATGAGCGACTGTAGCGTGATTTTTTCAGCGCCAGCCAGTATTCGCTGTGCTTGGCCGGCGTTAGCTTGATGACAGCGACTCAGTCGGTGTGCGGTAATGTTGAATACGGGCTGGGGGGTCGCTGTTTCACAGGTTCAGCGTTGTATGTGAGCGCCTGACAACGAATGGCCAGAGCGAACGGCTAGCTTCATATTCATCAACAAATCACGCTCCGAATGTGCTGTCGCTGTCCATTCCTTGTTTAAACCCCAGAGCGCTGGCGGCGATGGGTATTAACTAGTTTTTAACCCCTAAACAACCATATTTTTTGAATGTAACATTATACATGTTTTTATAATCATTTTGTAATATGAATACATTAATCTCAGACCTGTTAGATCAATTCTGCACAAATTTTTTTAAAATTTTTTTTTTACTTAAAAATAAATCCTAACATTGCAGAAGTGGTCTCCGAATTTTTGACATTAAAAAAAAAAAAAAAAAAAAAAATAATACCAATTAATTATTATTAATTATAGATTGCGCCATTGAAATGCATTGGACATCGCCAGGGAGCGACAGCTCATACCTGGCGCTGTGAGGGAATTTGCAGCGGCGCTGTTCGGTCCAGGCGGCTTCATGATGAATGCCGCGCTAGCCGTCGCTCTCGCCGGCGCTAGCCTCATTTTGCTTGATAAATGCGTCATTGTGACCGCCGCCGGGCGTACTTGAGTCGGTAGTCGCCGTTAGCTGCCGCTACCTGGCGCTCGTCAGACGCTACCTGGCGCTAGCCCGTGATAAATAAGGGCCTAAGTAACCCAATTCAGGTTTCCACACATTTCTATTTAAAAATGTTTGCTTAGCATTAGTGATAGGCTTTGGATTCTGGAAGAAGCAAGATTCCATCTGGATCTTCTCTCATTTGCCCTATCCCTGATGTTGTAAAAACCCTTTGTCAGATTCTGCTGCTGGCAGGTGGCATGCTGACCATGACTATTCTGAGAACTGCTCTAGGGTTAAACATGAAACAAATACAGGTTTAATATAAAAAAAGAACTCACCGTTGGTGCATACTTCATCCATCCCCGCTGGATGGTGTCTTCTCTGCAGATCCACCAGGTGGGAGGCTACCTCCTGATTCGGCAGGGCGATGGCATGCGGTTCGCAGAAAGCTGCTACAAACACATGTTAAAGAACTATGGCAAGTCACAATAGAGACATGGCTTACTGAATCTTCTCCCAAGTAATTGGACACCAGCCAAAAGTAAATTAGTATCATTACTCATATGGACAACCAAAAAGGTAATTGTACTGAGATGGGCCAACCCCACACCACCTGATAAACAAATATGGTACAAAACCACAATATCAGAGCTTACAAACAAACTTGCATTAGCAACATGTGCGAACGACACGGAACTAGTAAATCAATACCTAACTCCAATACAGAATCCCCTTTTTCGATTGATATAAAATTAGAAAAATTGAAAGGGGATGAGGTGGAAGACCCACTAGGGGGGAGGGATAACTAGGGGAAGAGGGCACCGTTCAGAGGTAAAATATATAACAAGTGTATAAGTAGAAGAACCCGTAGAGATAGGTATATGTGTATATAGATACAAAATTATATCCACAGATATATTGATTGGCTTCTTACCCTACAATGATGAACTAAACAAGTACCTCCAAACGCATAGTGTCCTAAAAAGACACTAGTGATGATATAACAAAAATACTAGGATAGAAGGTACGATTTCTGAGTGGGGAAAAAAAAGAAAGCTGCTATTGCATGTGCCAACAACTGTAGTGAGGGGAGGGCACAGGTCCCCCATCCTACTTCATTGATGTCCCGCCAAGCTAATGCCGAGTCAACAGGGCATAAAGGCTTTTATACTACATGTGACTATTGACATCACTGTAGGGGAGGAGCATGGAAAGACATTCAGGAGGGTGCCCTCGGCCTTGTGGGCCTGCTCAGGAAGACATGACTACAGTGAGTTTTTTTTGTTTTCAAGTGGTTTTCTGTTTTCTCTTGGACTTTTTGTGAACTGATAAGGGGTGCAAGGGGTCCCAATTGTAGATCCCACTTTGTGGTGGCCAGAGCTATTTTATCTGGCAGATGGGAGTACCAAATGCCAGATACTGGGGCTATCCAACTGGATGGCTTCTGATAGTCTCTACTCATTCCAGAACCCCAATGCTTTATGCTGTGGAATAATGCCATCTTCAGGGTGTCTGCTAAATGTCCTGAGGGGCAGTGATAGAGAAGAAAGAAATCCTTGTGGCTGGTGGTGCAAAGGTTAATACAACCCATTACCTATCTGTAACCTATATAAGGTTAGTATAACCAGAGGATTACTATAACCACAAAGAGTCAGGGAAAATAATCAAAAGTGAGATAGGCAGTCAACAGTACAAAGCAACGCAATTACCTTGTAGTGACTTTGCTGTGCCCAAACCTGTTTTTATTTTATTCAGGTTTACTTTATAAAAAACAGACACACAATTTACTCATCCCCAGTTATTAAACTGTGTGATTTGGGTGACTCTTCAGCAGCCCAAATATTGGACCCAAGTATTGTAAATAAAAATTCCAAGACAGAAAGCTCAGCCTGTGCTTGCAAAAATCTGATAGCTATGCCCTATAATGATAAAAAAAAGTAAACGATAAATGGGGAGGAGAGGGCTGGTGTCATTTTAATCTAATATAAGTCACTGAGGCGATTATATACACTAAGCTATCACATTAACATATAGATAACCTCTAGGAAGCAGGGCCCACATATGATTCACAACAAACATGTTAGAAATCCTCAAATTTAAATGAGACCAAAATTTGCTATTATTTACATACACTATAAAGAGAGGAAACCAAACTTCCGAAAAATGTTACTTTTTATGTCTCAGTTATACATAATATAGTGTGTGTGTGTGTGTGTGTGTGTGTGTGTCTGTGTTGAAGGGGCATTGCAATATCGTGATATCCTTCAGACAGCAATGAATTTGATGGGCCTTTTGAAAATAAATATAAACATATATATATATATATATATATATATATATATATATATATATATACTTAAATTCAGCTTATGGGTTTTTCATACAAATTTGGATGGGTTGTATTTGAATGTATTTGAAACCCTCATAGACTGCCCATTATTCCAAGCTGGTAAAGTAACATATCTACTTTATCTAGAGTTACCCGTAGACCTGCCTCATCACTAATGCATAAGGTTTTTGAAAAAGGTTTGAAGAAAAAAATATTTCCCCTTGCGTTGCAAGGTCCCTTAAAGCACAGCCTCCCTGAAAATGGCAGAGGCTCTCAAGGGCATTTGGATAACCTTTGATGTTTCATTCCTGGGAGCTGAATCCGGGGATGGCATGGATGAAAAAGAAAGGCCCAATAATGTAATAGATGACATGAAAAATTGGCGTGATGGTGGCTGCTGACTGACAAATTGCCAAGTTATTAGCTAGGATGGGAGGAATATATATAGCAATAGTACTAGGTGGAAATGTGAAAATCCCCTGGAAGATATTTTATGATTACATTTTATATCCTATATGACGTGCCTCTGTGTTGTTTGTTGCCTTTGAGAGGCAAGTCTGTTGTGCATGTTATATTTGAACCATTATTGTGTCTGTTTTCTGGTGAATTACCTTGTCTATTGTTGATCATTCTCACTGCTCTCACATTTGCTATTTATTGTATTCTCTGTGGAGCATGGCCTTGCCTTATTTCCAGTGTATACATAAATGGATGTTTCTCATTTAGATGACAATGACTAATACTCAGCCTTTACAAGTGGGAAGTCAATGTCTCAGAGAGCTTCCTCACAATTATAGGTAGTTTCTTGATAAAAAAAACACTTGTGGATTCACTTCACTACTTACTGTAGGATCCACTGAAAGCAACAAAGCTTGGCATGCTTCTTCTGTCCTAAAAGCCCAGAGGCCTAGGGCCCTGAATCATCTGAAGTAGTAAAGATCCAAACCTTGCACAATGTGCTTCAATGTAATTTTTGCCTAGTGTCAGTTTATTCTACAATAGGAGCTGTGTTTATGATTCTTTCCTCATTAGTGAACACACCCCTGCATACCAAACCACGCCCCTCATTTGATAAGACTTATTTTTGGTCTCATCTAACTGCGATTTCTGTCGGAGAATGAAAATCCATGATTTTTTTCATGAAAGCCATAATTGGTGCAGCATAAGAAACGGGTATAGGGCTACTATTGGTCAATAACTAGGGACTAAGGCTCAGGCTGAAAAAGAAAAAAAGTAGTTCTATATAGACAGTGTTCTGCTTTACAATACAGCAGCTGGTTAATACATACCCTTTTGCCCCCCCCCCCCCCCCCCATGCACACACAGATCGAACTCTGGATATCAATGCAAATGACAAGTAGAATAAGACAAATAATCTTACACCAGACATAGGTCAATTCAGAGCATGGAAGAAATAGATAAAGAAAACTCACAGTTTTGGAGAGAAAACTGTAATTGACCTTCATTGACTACCGGGTGTAAATTGTCACCTGGCTGTGAATCAAGGTAGACAATGAAAGTGGATCTCAATTTTCTCTCCTAAAAAAGATGTGAGTTTTCTCACCAGGCTCTGTATCAATCCCATAGTTAGGGTTTTATCCTGAGCTTCCCGAGCTTACTCGAAAATGTGTACCTGCTCAACATTATATATTTTTAGCCTCCATTCTTTATAACTGTCACTGACATTTTGAATCTCTTCTCTTACAGCCATTTCGTAGAGTGACGTTTTCTGTTGTGAGCCAACCTCAGGATCCTCATCAAGGGTCATTGCAGAGTTGTTATGATAGCGGCCTGGAAGAATCTGAGACACCAAGCAGTAAGAGCTCCTCTGGACCAAGACTGGGTGCCCTACCCCTCCCAGAAGACAACTATGAACGAACTACGCCGGATGGAAGTGTTGGTGAGGCAGAGCATATGGAAAATGGTAGGGGCAAACACATACACATATACTCTAGGCAAGCAGTTGAAACAAATTTAGACTAAATAAAATACAGCATAAACTTGTATAGACTTGGAATAGATGAGCAAAACTCTTACTAAAACATCTTAGCTGTAATCCACTGCAATCTCACTAAGCTGCTCAACAACACGGTTGTTATGTGTGGGCAGTGAAACGTTGTTGGCCTATTTTCATTATAAAATACATGTGTAAAAAAACAAAATATGGGCTAAAGAATATTGTCGTTTTTAGAGTGATCTTGGTTGTAGTGAGTTGCAGTCAAAAGGCAAAATCTCACAGCTTTTACTCTGTAACTATAGGACTTTTTTTAATAAAGGGGACATTTATTCGAATAGCTTTACAATATGGAATCCGACAAAGTTCCCCATTGCTTGCTAGTTGGCTTGGTACATGGCTGGATTCTTGTATCGTTGCAAGCAACGCTAAAAACTGACTGCCCTTAGATAAGCCATCCAGTATGCACGGATTTCATTTATAATTGAATAAATTAAATTGATCAATAAGTAGCGGATCAATATAAAGAATTAAGTCAAGTAAAACTGGCCTTAGATAACAGTCAAGAATTTGTGCAAAATGGCGTACATATACATAATAAATTTATTAGATACATGTATTAATACCCAAGATATACAGAATACATAGATGCAGATTATACATAGTGGATATATGTAGTATTTCACTTGTGCAGTGTGCATGTCATGTTCATGCTTTGGCAGAATGAGGTGTCAGTTATCCTACGGGTGTTTCTCACTGTTCAAACACAGGTACCTGACATGTTTCCCCTTATGAACATCATGAGAATGGTTGGGTGTTAATGTGGTGCCACTTGATGTGCTGCATTTGTTTTAGATGGTTTCAGTTTTGTAGAAGGTAACAGAATAAAGAGAATTCGAAGTTCTTAATAGCTAGGTGGCGTCAGTGTAGTGAGTTGATAGTAGAGCCGGTGTAGTAGTGCGGGGTTGTCTGTGCATCAAGTTGTCCCCTAGCAGCAGTCTTGGCTGCATGGCTAGGAATATGCTGGGCAGCCCCAGACTATGCCGCCTAGCAGAGAGGTACTTTAGGTCTACTTGATACCTTCATTCTGGGACCTTCTTGAGAATTGAAAACCTCAAAAAATTAAGCCTTTAGTTAAAAGCATCAGGGAGTAGTTTTGGACCCACCGACACCTTGGTCTGCCAAAGCATGAACATGGACATTGTGCAACTAAAATACTACACAGAGTATGCACAGGTATACTATGTAAATACTGCATCTAGGTATGCTTCATATCTAGGATAGCGATACTTATCTAACAAATTTATTAGGTAATGTATGCAAATTTGTCATCAATCAAATAATTCAATTTTGCATCATTTCTGATATTCTATCACTGTTACAGTGTATCACAGAGCACTAAGCATAGAAGCATCTATCTTTATAGTATTATTTGCTACCATGAGGAAAGAAGCAATCATACCAAAGTTCTTGTAACTATCATTTACATTTGTCACTAGTTATGGAAAACAAACAGGCAGATATTGAAATCCTTTACATGGAAGCAATGTTACTTTTTATTCATTCTAATTGAGCTAATTTGCTTGACAAACAGATTTTAATGTGTTAACAAGTACACTGTTATAACAATGACAAAACATACGCAGGCATATTTAGCAGTATGAGTATATATTTTTAGTATGTGTGTGCGCACTTGATGTTATCAGAATTTTATTTGCAATGTCATTCAATCTGTTGCTATGTTGCTGTATATTGATAGCTGCCCATATAAATACAGATAATTAGCAATATATATATATTTATATATATATATATATATATATATATATATATATACAAATAATTAATGCTGTAAATCTAAAATGTTTCAAACAATTCTACAAATTATTTATTTGTAGAAAAAAAAGAACCTATAAGACCTTTGGCCTCTTTCCTCTTGGTTTAAGCTGATATTGATTTTATGGCATTTGTGGAGTACTTTTATTTTGGAGAGATTGGTTTAGTTTCAGTGGAGAATATGTGTGTTGTACTCGCTTTGGTGTGGCTTCATGATGTTTAGAAAAAGGACCTTTGAAGGCCATATCATATGTTTGAAGGCCATATCTTTCTTGGACCTTATTCATTTAAAACAATGCTTGAACCAATCCAACTCTTTTTCTGTTATTTTTTGTTATTGCATGAAGATAGACCAGATAGCACGGTGTTAACATATTTTGGGTTAAATCATTATTTGTTGGTAGAAATTCATCACTAAACCTTCAGAAAACTTCCAATGTACCCCTCGGTGGCCTAGGTGTCCAGCACAAGAACTGTCTGGAATAGTTTATTGCACTTTCTTTATTTTAAACTGTTAATGGCAATCTTCCGTGTGGCCCACCAGAGGAAATCACTCTAAGGGTCCTCCAGATGAAATTGTTCTAAAAGCCCACCAAAGGAAAATTTTTCTTGGGGCCCACTATAAGAAGAAAAAAGTTTCTTTAGGCCCACCAGAGCAAACAATTTTAGGGATCCACCAGAGGAAAATCTTTCTTGGGGGCCACCACAGGAAGTCTTCCCTGGGGTACACCCGAAAAAATCGTTCTTGATGTCCAACAGTGGATATCTTTCTATATCAGATAAATCGAAATCATATAAGGCCACCCTAATAACATTGTTGCACAATGTAAAGTTTGAAATTTAAAATGCTATTGTTGGACCTCCTGTACTGCTCTGATTGCCATGGATCAGTGTCTGGGAGCTACCAGAAGATCATGGGCCAGTCCAACTAATAGGGGTCTATTCAGAGCCAGGTAAGAAAACTCACTCCTTTTTTTAAAGAGGAAACTGCCATTCACTTCATTTCATTGTCTACCTTGGGACTGATTCAACAACCGGATGTACATTTTCACCTGGCTCTGAATCAGTCCCAAGGTAGACATTGAAAGTGAATGGCAGTTTTCTCTTTGAAAAAAAAATAAGTGCATTTTTTTTTACCTGGCTCTGAATTAACCCCTATATATATTTATTTTCTAGTGTTTCTGATTTTGCTTTGATATCTGAGTTTTGAATTAAAAGGCTGTTGCTCTGGGAGCTTTTCAGCTTTGTGAATGAACAGATTTAATAACAATGCATCATTAAATATGTCGCTAGAGATCTTCAGAAAATTCGGAAGTTCATATACTTTATGAAAAAGCTTTATTATTTTTTTTTATTTTTTACAAATGTATATTTTTATTTATCTGCATCATTACACATAAGGCCTCTCAGAAGCAATAATGTCAACAAAATAAGCCTAACCTAGATGATAATAGCAACGTCATAGATGGAACTCAGTATTTCAGTATTGGAAAACCGAAGGCGAGCGATGAAGAGTCCTTTAAGTGGTTTGTATCGAGGGAGAACTTACATATGTAGTTGGAGGTTGTCATGGCAAATGAGTACTTTGAAATGACTGCAATGCTCTGTTACATTGGCGAGTCATGAGAACAGCCTTGAAGCTGGAGAGAAAAGATGCTTGACTGATAAAGATAGAAAGGACATTTCGAAGACATAGGGTCCCACGGACAGACACAAGAGATCCTTGAACTGAATGCAACAGGTGGAAAATAGTGTATTATATGGAAGGGAATAAAGCAATGGACTACAAGGTTGGATGGAGCAAATACTGTCTGATAGTGAATTATTTGTGTGGATAACATCATTCAGACATTGTATATAGATTCAATGATAAATCTATAAGATATAAAGGCATAAAATACGAAATGTCAAATTTCTTTAGCTTTTCAAACAGGGAAATCATAAGCATTAATAATGTTATGAAAAGGAAATTGCAATGCTATTGTAAGTCTTTATTAAATGCAGAGAATGAGAGATAACCTTCATCATATATACAGTATTTGTAGTATAATTAAGGATCAGACTAGAATAAGTACTGTCTACAAGTGGCACAAAATCCTTTATCCCCCCCCCCCCCCGATCCAGCCCAATTATCTCAAATTGGCATTGGGCTTGGTGGTGGACTAGTGTGAAAAACAATTTTTTTCCACAATTGCAGCCATGGCCAGGCATTCTGGTTGATCTCCAAAATGCTGACCACATCCCCTACTTCCGTCTAGTCTGGGAGGTGTTCCCAACCCCTGCCTATATGAATGACTGGGTGCGAGAGTGCGTTTCAGTTACAGGAAAGCCAGAGGTTGTCGTCCACAAGGAACAGAAACGCCATTTGAGCTGCCAGGAATGGTTTGTTTACTGGTAACTCTGAGGTTTTCACACAGCAGGGGAACGCTAGAGGCCAGGTCTTTTAGACTCCAGGGCTGTGGCACAAAGGTTTTTGTTCAATTTAAAGTTCCTGGCAATTAAGATTAGAGGCTCCTTCTCACACACCGATGATAGAAACCTTAACCTCAGTCCCAGTATTCACCCACTTCTTTGATTCCTCGCTTCCGTCATGGAGTAAACTAGACAAGTGAATGCACAGCGCTGTGCAAGCCAGTCCTGTCGGCCTCACTGGTCACTAGCTGTCACGTGGGGCTGGAATGTTGTGCAGGAATGCAAAAGTAGGGCCTGGGTTTGGTCTTCTATTACTGGTATGCATCCCGCCAGTGCCCAGTACACGTATAATCTATCTTAAAGCATAAACAGACATAGAAAGCCCCAAAACAACTTTAATTTGCAGCCTTCATAGAAATGGCAACTACAAGTCCCTTACCCCCTTTTTGCACTTGTTGTCCCAGTAGATATGAGTGCACGAATCAACAGAGTGAATCAATTAATTTTTGGGTTTACTAGGGCTTGTTGTGTAGCTGGACATCCCAAATAGGAATGCCCTCTGGGGCAAGTTTTTAGCAGACCAAAGGGTTTTTTTGATGTTAGCTCCACTTTAAAAGGACTGTCTATGCCAAAAAAAGAAACCATACATACTAACCTAAGTCTCACATAGCTGATGAGCTATATTCCAGTACTTTGAAACTTACCTCTGCTGGCGATCTAGTCCATACCATTCCGGTGCCAGGCCACAGCCTGTGGTCGCATTGTGACCACCTCACTGCAGTCTTGGCATTTTTCAAGGTGACTGGCAACCCCTTCTCTATTCATTTCATATTTTTCTGTATAAGCATTTCTCAGACATGAAATGGTTAAATTCCCTGTACAGTTAAAAACATTTATTCACCTTGGATATGAATTGTATGATGCCGCTGGTACTGATAGGAGCGATCTCATCCCCGCTTTCCCAGAGGCCCAGAGTCTTGCTTCCACCCCCTCACATCAGTAATGGTGACTGGTCATACCCCCTTCATTCATTACAATGAAGGGGACATGGTCAGTCATCATAATGGATGCCAATGGGGCGATCCAGGTTACAGTCACCGCGCTGTGATGGCTGGCATAACACTGCCAGCATCGGTGGTTGGCATATTCGTATCAGCGAATTGTATCTCATCGGTAAGATCCAGTTAGAAACCCATCATTAGATACAACCCGTCTCTTTGGCCTTTCTGCTATGGGAGCAGCTACTGTATGGTAGATCTATTAATGATTTAAATCAGTGTGCTATCAGGTAAAGCAGCTCAGAGACAACTAATATCCTGGTGATAATTACATAGGTATTAGACTAATGGTAGTATTCAACAATTAAAGACTTGGCAAGAGTCATTTGTCTTTGTTTTAAGTCATCCTACGTTCTACTAGGCTCCTATGATGCCTTACAGGAGTTTTGAATTTTACAGGAAGTTACCATTGGCATGATGAGCTAAAATACATTGTTTCCCATTATTCAAATAATAATAATATACTATGGCCCTTATTCATCAAGCGATAGCGCCAGGTAGTGTCTGACGAGCGCCAGGTAGCGGCAGCTAACGGCGACTACCGACTCAAGTATGCCCGGCGGCGGTCACAATGACGCATTTATCAAGCAAAATGAGGCTAGCGCCGGCGAGAGCGACGGCTAGCGCGGCATTCATCATGAAGCCGCCTGGACCGAACAGCGCCGCTGCAAATTCCCTCACAGCGCCAGGTATGAGCTGTCGCTCCCTGGCGATGTCCAATGCATTTCAATGGAGCAATCTATAATTAATCATAATTAATTGGTAATAATTTTTTTTTTTTTTTTTTTTTAATGTCAAAAAATCGGAGAACACTTCTGCAATGTTAGGATTTATTTTTAAGTCAAAAAAAAAAAAAAAATATGTGCAGAATTGATCTAACAGGTCTGAGATTAATGTATTCATATTAAAAAATGATTCTAAAAACATGTATAATGTTACATTAAAAAAATATGGTTGTTTAGGGGTTAAAAACTAGTTAATACAGATCGCCGCCAGCGCTCTGGGGTTTAAACAAGGAATGGACAGCGACAGCACATTCGGAGCGTGATTTGTTGATGAATATGAAGCTAGCCGTTCGCTCTGGCCATTCGTTGTCAGGCGCTCACATACAACGCTGGACCTGTGAAACAGCGACCCCCCAGCCCGTATTCAACATTACCGCACACCGACTGAGTCGCTGTCATCAAGCAAACGCCGGCCAAGCACAGCGAATACTGGCTGGCGCTGAAAAAATCACGCTACAGTCGCTCATCTGTCGCTACCTGGCGCTATTGATGAATCGGCCTCCCCATTTGTTGCATATAGGCCGTCTACAAATTATTATTTTGAATCCAGATCATGATATATCTCTAGTGAGAAGCAGCTGGGCTTGTGCATTCCCAAATTATTGTGCATTTTTGAATGGCTCGTTTCAGTTTGGTATAGAAACGACCTCTGCATTTACACTTCAGGGTGATACAATCAAATCAGTTTACCCTAACACACTCTCTATGGTGTTAAATACCTCTTTGAGTTATAGTGTTCAGTAAGCTTTCATGACGAAGATTTTCATTTTTATGGATTTTTAAGTGTGACGTTTTTTGCCAATGGCAAATCTGTATTAATACCTTTATATGCTGAGTTTCATAACAGTTAACACCTCTTGCATAATCACTAACCAACCCCTAATTTAATTAGGGAATTGACACCATGCTAATTGGAAATGTATAAATTTATTATATTAATGTAATCATCATCAAACATATCAAATATGAAATATATTTTTCTTACCAGTTGGGCAAATTCCAAAACTTCACCTTAAATAGATCTATCATATGTAATTGCTTTTTGGTACATTTTATCTATAATAAAGCAGTCGAACAATTCCCCTAAATTGGTAATCCCAGTATAATACAACAGTACAATCCTTGCAGTTTATTATGTTCTTAGAGATGGTGGTCTGTACATGGGGTTGAGCAGGTAGGTTTTGGAACTTATACAGGACTTGCTGCTATTCTGTTCCCTGTGTACCCAACTGAAAGATGTAATCTCAAAAATGAGTGTCAAGTCTGCAATATGTTTAAAAGGGATTAAGTAATTGGAGAACATATACATTGCTTCCTATATAGTGTATTGTCAAAGGAGAGTTTCCATTTTGTCTTATGATCCAATATTGTGGTTCCTCTTTAGAAAAAAAAGAGCTCCCCAGAGAAATACAGACTGACTGACACAGTGGAGAGAGTGGCAAGGCAAAGAGAGCCTGCGAACCTGTCAGTTCCACTTGTCAGTATTATACAAATTATCTTTAGAGTTAGATGGGAATAAAATATTTTTCTGGAGGTGGAAGTGAAGAACCTTTAAAGTGCTGCTGCAGGCAAAGGTAATTGTTACACCACTGTGTACATTTGGCACTGGCCTTAACTGTTTTTTTTTCTGTTTTTAAATTGAAGAAGAAATGGCTGAGATATTGAGGTTTACATTTTCACCTCATGATTTCTCTTCTGAAAAAAGTTGGTGAGGCCCTTGGATCTGTGATACTGCATAATAATCATCTCTCTGTGCTGACAACAATGTGATGAATCTGGAGGAGGAGGCAGAAGAGGAGACAGAGGGAGGGGCAGGAGGAGGGAGGAACCAGCAGTCCTGTCCCGCTCTGCTGAGCTGATTGGGGCACGCTATAAACCCCGATATCTCGGCCATTTCTGCTTTAATATAAAAATGCAAAAGAGTTTAGGACAAAGCCAAATGTAGCCTGGCACAATAGTGTAACAATTACCTTTCCCTGCAATATCACTTTAATCTTAGTTTGAAACTTACACCGAAAAGATAGCTGTCGTAAATATAATATAATGTTACTGCTGGCATTGATACTTTCAACAGGAGAGCTTCCCGACCTGCATAAATGTCCCTTTCTCCTTCTCTCTTTTATTTTTTAAAACCTTCATTTTCCGCTCTTTCTGTACCCCCTTCTCAACCCCTCATTCTTTTCCATGTCATTTCCACATTCCCTCTATCTTTCTCTTGTCAATTTCCTCACGCCTGCCTCTCTTTTCAGATTCTTTACATCTTCCTTCTTGTTCTTACCTTGCCTCCATCTCTCTTTTCCAGTGTCTTTCTTTCTCTTGCACTTCCTTAATACATTCACTCCTTTCCTAATTGTTCCCTCACGGTTTTTAGCCATTCTCTTCTCTACTCCCTTTTTTTTCTACTTTCCTCCAATTTGTATTTCATTCCCTCATTAATTAATTCATTCATTCATTCGTTCATTCTCTCTCTCTCCCATTTTCCCACATTCCTCCCATCTTGCTCTCATTTCCACATTGTTTCAATCTGTCTCTTGTCACACTCCTTCTCTCTATCACTTTCCATGTCATCCTATATTTTTGTAATATTTTCCCTGTTTCCTCTTTTCCACATTCCCTCCCCATCCTCTCTCTTCATATGACTTGCCTGAATCTTTCTCTCCATCTTTTTTCCACATTTCATTTCTCTTTTACTTCTCACTTTTCTACCTTCATTCTTTGTTTTTCTGCATTCCTTCTGGTTTTCTTGCCCCATCTCTCTGTTTCCCTTTTCTCTATGTTTCCTCTATCTCTTTCACTTTTACTGAAACCTTGCACAGGGCGACACATGCCCTAAGCCCAGATCGCCTCAACGTGGGACAGCTTGACCAGTTTATGTGTGATGTGGTTATAGTTTAGGGGTGAGGCTTTTGAGGAAAAAATATCCACAGCATTCTATGCCACTGAATTGTATCATTTGGTGTTGCCCCCCCCAGTCACATGCTTCGGGGACCTTTGGTCTCTTAAAAATGTTGGTGATTTAGCCAATGCTTAGCCAATCCATGCTTTTCCCTACTGCCATTCAGCCTAAGAGGTAGAGCTTGTAAACCGACCAGACATCCACATCCTGCATGCGATGGGATAGACTTCCCAATAGTGTCAGCAACATAGGACATTTAGGCGTCCCCAGAGTTTTCAGTGGCACAAATGCCTTAAAATCTGGACTGTGCCACCAAAAGTGGTATATGTGGTCAAGGCATCTCCACAACTGGTGTGTTTGTTCTCTGTCATCTTTCCAAAATAAAAAGTAATTGGTTGATGCAGCCTAAAGTTTTGCTACCCTTAGACTGACCCTAGAGTCAATATACTACACATTATCAGTGTCGCTGGAAATCTCATATAAAGGAATTAATGGAGGAGCTCATTACCCAGAAACACTGTATATTTCTATGCTCCCTGACTCTGTGCCAGTGACACCTATATAATTTTGTAGATGAACTCCCTGTTTTGTCACTGCGCTCTTTGTACCAGGATTGAGCCAGGATTAATAATGTATTGAACTGAACAGCTCCTGAGGACATTTTAAAAATGCTGTCATGTTGCCCCTTCATAAAAGGATTGCATTTACATTAATAAGATGCTTCATCCTCACATTGGCAAATTAAATGAGCCTGCATTAACTATTATGCAGTTCTCTGTGATTTTTCCCCTCTTGGTTTATTGGAAAAAATATGTAGAATTATTTAGTGCTCTGGAAACTTCTCTGCGGGTGTTCGCTTTAATTAAAACCCATCAAGACACACTACTGTAATGCATACCTGGAAATCAACCAAGATTTAAACAGCTTTGGCACTAAAAGGCTATGGGGTGAAATTGATGATCAGGTTCATGAGTAATGAACCGTGACATAATACTTCCATGGGCATGACAGGCCACATATAAAGTGCAATCCTATTATAGAGCTCCAATAATATATATATATATATATATATATATATATATATATATATATATATAATTTTCTGACAATGCTCTTTACACTATCAGCAGCCTGCAAATCCATCAAGTTTGTATAGCAAATGATCATAATGCAAAAAAGAAAGAAGTTACGTTAGATGTCCTAATTTCCTAAGTGCTGCAGTTTACTTTGTAATGCAGAGAAAATAAAAATTTTAGTTGAGCAGAATTTTAGGGAATCAGCATTACTTTGCTCAGGAAGACTTTCAAGGTGTCACTTGGAGAAATGTTTGGTAGACTTAAAGACAGTATGGCCATTCCATTTCTCAGTCCTGGGCATCCTGATTTGGAATGGCCATCCAGATAATCCCCAAAATGATGGAAAATAATGAATCACAGCACCCTCTTACATTTATGGGTCTTTGGCAGTTGCAAATAGTCCTCCCGATGGGGTTTACTAGGTGGGTGCGCACACGCTGTGAGTGGTGCCATGTACAACTACCTAGTGGACCCCATTGTCAGTGGTCAAGTAGGACAGAAGTCAGATAAGTACTTTATATCAAATTTGGTCATTTATAGCAATGTAATAGAAAGCCCTTGGTGTCTCTGCAGTAAATAAGGCTGGAGGTCTGCCTCAAAGTGGACCAAAAGTCTAAGTGTTTTGCTTTGAGGCTGTACAAGCACTCCCTTCACAATACTAAAAACCTGGAACTGAGTATCATATCTCGGCTTTGAGCTTTAGCTATCAGTACACATTGTGGGTCATCTAAAATCATGATGCTCCCAGGGGAACTTTTAAAGTGGACCGAAATCCACAGTGATCGTCCGGGGAATCGATAAGATCCAAAATCAAGATGCCTCACTGTGTGAACCCCCCCAGGTCGCCCATACACTTACCTTTTTTCCTGGTCCAACGGCGCATGCACGAGCCACGGCCACATCGCCACTATCCCTCTAGCAGGGTGAGTGCCTGCGCCAGGCATCTGTGATTGACTGGTGCAGGCACACTCCCTGTTAGAGGGCAGCGGGGGATGTGGCCGTCAGCGCACTCGAATATGCTCGCCTTAGACGAGGGCTCAGACGACGTGACATCAGCAGATCCAAATGCGCTGGTTGGACAAGCGTTTGCGCATGCGCCATAGGACCAGGAGTTGAGTTGGTTTCAGTGACCTTGGGGGCAAGGACCAAGAACCAGTATAGGCTTTGGTCCATTTTAAGTGGACCAGGTGTCTTTTTAGACTTTTGGACTCAATGTTAATAATGGGAAGGTGAAAGGGATATAATATGTCTCTAAAATCTAGTTAAAATCAGAGGTCTGGTTTGGAACACATCTGCAGTATGCAACACCAAACACCACAGTGTGTAGTTTCAGTCCTAACTCTAATTTATTGTATAAGAGCTAAAATGTATTGGATAAATAGGGAGAAGCTTACCTGCGATTGCCCTATGCCTCAAGAGCAGCACAAATGGGGAAGGGTCAAAAGCCTCTCCCATACTGCTTAAGAGCCCCCCCTCTCCGCCTCAGCTAGAAATCTAGCTTCATGATGTGTCCTGACATTATAGAACTTCTGTTTTTAGTTGGAAATTTGACTCCTTCAATGTATAAAACAGGTAGGTTGTAATACCAGTTGAAAGTAGGAGTAGAAATAACTTGGACAGTGGTGGATCAGAAAATGTTTAAATATAATTTTCACACAAAGGAAGGCTATATTTTTATGTGTATGAACTCGATATTTGGTAGATACCAATACAAAATGAACAAATACATCATGTAAGTGTAGAGTAGAAGAAGACCTAGCATGAAATATCTCCTGGATGTATAAATACATTTATAGAGCTAACATGCTTCACAGACTCCTCTTACATGCTGCATTGATACATGCTTGTTTCCTCTAATCTACACTCCATTCCTAACTCCTTCCTATCCATGTCTCCATGGCAGCAGCCACTCTGATATGAAGTCTATTTTCCCACTCATGGACAATAAGATATCTTCTACTCTCTACACAACTGAAAGGCAGGATGCCATATGTGCCATGTCACAAAGAAAGCATAAAAGTTTGCCTTTGCTTGACATCAAGTGATTTTAGGAGGAAGGTGTCATCCACCATTTGAAATCTTTATTTCCTTGTGCTTTTTCTGCACAAAATAAATATATGTGAGAGTAAAGTGGTGCTGTGCTGTTAATGTGATGATCATGTGTCCTAGTTTTACGTGAGTAAAAGGGGCAAGGCTGGTGACACCAGAAGCGACGATGCACATGTGGAAGATAAAAAGTGTATCGATTAGATGAAACATCCAGCAAAAAACATTGTCCACATTTATGTTTCCAATGACAGTTGAATTTATGCTGTGAGAATCTGGAAATGTAATGGAAAGGATTAACTTACTGAAGTTAAACTAATGTGATTTAATATGATCTCATTAGGGACTGTCAATTCTTAATTAAAGAAAAAATGATCAAATTTTAGCCCCACTGCTTTCTCATATAAACTCATTATTGCTGCCCTGACAATGCACTTATCTTTTCTGGGTTTAGCAAGAGTTTAGTTTCAAAGGGATTCTATGGTTTCTGTTTATGTATGAAATAAAAAGGTGAATATTTCTTTACAAGTCTGTTTTAAAAGAACCACTTTGGGCTGTTAGAGCTGATTGGATAGGCACAGTGATGGAAACATGACGAAGGAGGTGTAGCTATGTACTGCGGGTCCAGGATTGCAGAGACTTTGAGCAACTTTTAGGGGGGAGGTTACTATTGTTACAGGGGATCTGACAGTGTTTGCCTTCACTAATGGCTGTGAATAGCGACAACCTCAAAGAGACATGATGGTGCATGAATGTATACCCAACCTATTCTTTTAATGGTTTCCAGGTAAATTGCACCCTCTGAGGGCAATTCAGTAGCTATGCATAGGCATGAATTCTACAATACCGCTCCAATACCACAGACTCATTTTGTGTTGATTCATCCAAATATGTACCCAAAATTCGTTTTGGGTCTAAATTGAAAATTGAAATCTCTTGGCTTAATTTCAGAACAAGGGCCTTGATTCAGTAAGCGAAAAAGACTCATAGTAGTAAAAAATTCACTTTAGGAGAAAAGAGCCTGAGAATTTCACTGTTGCTGTTTCACCAGCTAGGAAGACAATGAAAGTCAATGACACCTTTAACTCCTAAGAAAAGTAGTGAACTTTTACTCCTTTTTACACTGTAGTAAAATGTGCCATTGACTTCCACTGTCTGCCTAGCTGGTCATTCAGTAACAGTGAAATTCTCATGCTTTTTTTTAATCTAAAGTGAATTTTTACTACCATAAGAATTATTTACCAACACTTACTGAATCGAGGCCTATGTATCAGATTAATCAGACGATAAGGAAAAAAAGTTCACTTTGGATCTCCATTTTTAGTGAATTCAAAGCGAATTTGATTCTATCCAAATACATTCATTCCTATACAATACTTGTGTACTTCGTCTGCAGAGCCTTCTATACTTCCAGTACAATATATTACCCCCCCCCCCCCCCAAAAAAAAAAGTTTTTTGATTAACTACCGTGCAGCTGATTAGGTATTGTGAAAGTACTATGGTGATACGAACTTTATTTCTTTTATACATATGCCTGTCTCTAATTTATTATGAAATTGCATTATGGACTTTGTGTTTTGGCTGATTGTTTGCACATGTGAAGTTTTGCACAAATTGTAATTTTGCACACATGGTCATTGTTTATAGCACATTGCACTTTTTGACCAATTTGGGCCATGCATAAACCATAGCTTTGGTTTGTGCAAGCACAAAAGGATTCTCTTTTTTTGGGTTGTGTTGTTTACTTTATATTATCTCATTGTTCTTATTGATTATTCACTTAGTCACACCATTTTGGGATATATTAGCAATTTATGGTCTATGAAGTTATACAGTTATTAATTATATACTTTTTTGAGTCAGGCAGTGTACATATACCTTTATTACCCCAGCTTGATTTGCACCATAAGTACAAAACTACTTAAAAAACTATTTATGTGCATTTTATACTTAAATTGTTTTGTGCATCTGCAACATGGTTTTAGGTGACTGTAAACTTATACGTACTACCCAAAATGTACTTGAGAAAAATAAAAAAATGGAAAAATGTTGTAATTCCTGACCGGGATTCAATAGGAATGATTACCCCATGCTCTACCTTTCCCCACTGTTGACACACCAGAGAAGTCAGTCAGTCGCCCTCAATTCTATCATATCATTGCTTCTATAAAGGCTGTGAGGGTAGATGCTGTCAGTACAGTGCCAATGCCTTTGGTTCATTTGTTTCTAAAAAAAATCCCTTTCTGCGTAGTGTTTCAGGCTTGGTTTTCATTAGGGTGTGACTGTAAAGGAATTTAAAGGATTCCTTAACAAATTCCTTTGCTAATGGCATCTGCACATTTTGTAACACTGTAACTTTTGAATAGTTTAATCAAAGTCATCATGCTCTAATGGTTGGTGTTAATACGTCAAGAATGCAACATATATATATTCATGAAAACCTTGTTTATTTGGTCATTGGATTGCTTACCTTTAAATCCAAGGTAAGCAATCTAATGACCATGCGTGTTAAATCATATGCTGATCTTGCATATTGAGTAACCAACATATATTCTTTATACTTATACTTTGCTTTAAGACCAAATCATTTTATAAAAGAAAACATCATTCCCATTTACTTATTTGCCAGCATGAATAAACAACAACAGACAAATGTACTTTATCTGAGGTACCATTGTAAGCTTCCATCAAACAGCAGTGGCTCTTGTATCCTGCATCTACACAATACTTGAAGCCTTCACCTTTGGTCTGTAATAGATAATTATTTTGTAGAGGCTAGACATATCATTTTAAAATTCTTTGTTCTTTTTTTATCAAAAGCTTTTGACCAGCTGGTAGCCCCAGTTGTGTTATTCATTCCTCACAAGAGGTTTAAAATCAAAGGACTTCAGTATTATTCTACCACACTCAGCTTGGAAATTGTAGACCTAAGTAAGCAAATAAAGGGACAGACAGTAGATATGATGAGCCGAGGCAGCTTCCTGCTTGAATCAGCTTATGTGAGGGCTATACTGTAGGTCAGTACCAAGAGCCACCACACTTTGTCATGTTCCTTTTTCTCATCTACCTTTTGGAAACAATGGAGAGTGGCACTTGTAACATCAAGTATGTGCTGGAATATAGGGCTATTCTTTCCTCTGAAAGGCTTATTGCAGACTTAGACAAACATAAACCTAACACCACAGAGCGATTCAATGTTGTTCTCCTGTCCTGGCTCCAGTACACCCAGACAGACAAAGATGACCTAGGAGCAATAAGTGTGGTCACTAAGTGAGTCCATTCTACTAAGTGAGAGCTCTTGCAAATATATGTTTTTCATTCTAACAAGGGTGCAGAAAAAGGGCAACATTTTGGACAAAGCATGCTTTTTTTATATAGGAGATGTACGGGTGGTCAAGCTTTGGAATGGGTCAAACCAAAGGTATAGAGGGGCAAATCAGCTAGAGAATTTATCCCACTGCTGTCTATTGTGGTAAGCAATGCCCAGATGTGAACACTAGAACACAGCAGTAAAGCAGGACCTCTATCAGGACATGACAGTCAGGACCTGAGCATAGGGACAGACAGGCTCATTAGGCTCAGGGCGGCAGAGCCTGGATAAGTGGCTTTGGGGCCTGCTTGGCATCTCTGGACAGTTGTTGTTGGTTTAGGGGACCAGGGTGGCACAGCTGAACAGCCCACACAAAGTGCAATGGAGGCTTAGGTATAAACTTCCCCTTTGTTGCTTTTTGGGCAGGGTGTGCCAACGGGGCTCCACAACTGCTTAACATGGCCCTAGCTCCAATGACCAGAGCCATCTGTCACCAAGCAGGCCCCTCTGTCAGTCAATTCAATAGTAGCACCAGCCTGGCCATGGTGCTGCCTACCAGGACCCTACCACTATTGACCAGACACTACAGATGGCTACCTCGGCCAAGCTGTCTTCAAAAAATATATATAAGTCCAGATGTCTTGATCTATTAATATACAGTACAAGCATCCAAAAGTATATTTTATTGTCCTGGGAAACTATTAGTCTAAGGATCAGACCTGGCTGCCCTGTGAGTGTTTGAAAAGTATATATTTCAGCAGTTATAATTAGCTACTATTTCCAGCAGGGTTTGTTTTTTACCAAAACCATAGAGGGGCTGAGAGAGGTTACATTACATGGCCATATGTCTTTTGTTCAACCTACTTGACTGTGTCACTGTTTGATTATGTCATCTAAATTCTGCAAATAATTTATTCAAATCAAATCTGGTGCACGGTTATAACAAATCCACAGTTGGATACAGCACATTATTATTTACTAGCCCAGAACTCTTTAGAAAAGAAATACAGACTTCCAGTTTCATACGCAGGCCGCGCTCCATTCCTTGTACAGCTGTCTCCTTGTGCAAACTACTTATTTAACATTTGCTCCTTGAGTGAAATGAAACAACTTTTGCCGCTCAATTGAGAGGAGTCTCTGATTACAGCTTTGAAACCATAAATCTAGCTCTATAATGCCAGTTGTATTGCACGGATTTGAATTCTGGTAATTTCTTCTACAATATTAATGGATCATTCTGACAGCAGTAGAATTGGAATTGAAACCTGTCAAGTATTCATTTGTCACATTTAATTGGAATCTAGGTAATCTGCAGTGTTTTGCTTGGCTGGCTTTCAATCAGGACTGGAGTTTTTTTTCTTTTTTACTTTAATTTCCGAATATTTTGGAAGGCATCCTGGACTTGAATTGCCCTTACCTTCAGCTTTTTTGCCCATTTGTTTGAGAAAAACTGAAACAACAAATGTTTGACTTTGTTAGTGTATTAGGTCCTTTTTAATATTTGCAGAGGGAGTATTTTTGCACAAGGCGGCTGTTGCGTGATTGACGTATGAGCCAGACGGAGATATGGAGGAATGCAGGGTATTTTTCATGCTACAGTAAGTTAAAGCAGGACAGATTAGCTTTTTGCAAAAGCAAATGTAGGTAATGAAACCCCGGCACTCACAAACCGTTATGATGCATCGCTTAGCTTCACAGTAAAAATGAAATTGTTGCAGAAGGGAAGGCGGATTTATTCAACACTAGAATGCTGAGCTAAAGCACTTATAGACACTGTTCCACCTTTTAGTGTTTGCATGCATAATATTTACCTTGCAGTGCGACACATCCATATTAATTACCAAACTCATTCGCCTGATTTTCTATTTTTTGGTTTGGAAGATTAACTCATTAGCTTCTGCAATCACAGTGTAGATAGGATTCTGGTTTATTTCAGTCTGTTTGCTTGCACTGTGTCAAAATGGGTTATGAGATGACATTCAGATTTATGCAAGAAAAATTTATCGTAGCGCATTAAAATGCAAATACTGCCATTCGTAAACAGCTCAGAGTACGTGCTCGCAATGTATACACCCAGAACTTGACGAGCTCTCAGTGCAATAGAATCAAATATGAAAGACTGGTTTTAGTCTCTTTATTTGTAAGTGAAAGTGATTCCCTCCAGCTTATCATTAGAAAAACAGATTTGTGATTCTTTTTTATTAAAAATAAAATACTTGACATCTCTGTGAAATTCAAGACACAAGCATAACTATGAGACTAAAGCATTAAAGTCAGAGTTTTATACTATACAGGCTAATGCAATATATACTGAAAGAGTTAACAGAGAAGTATATTAAAGGGGCAGTCTAGCCAACAGCAATAATCAGGGGTGGACTGGGGCCTAATATCAGCCCAAGAATTTACTAGCCATGAAAAACCCATGAGCTGCTGATCCATATGGTGCTTGTGAACATGGACAGGGGTGGATATGTTTACTAGTGCAAAAGTTTTAGTACTGTAAGTGCAAATAATATGGCAGAAGCGGTCCATAAAGCCATGATACTAGGGCTATTGCATTGCAGGGGCAAAACATGGACTGGGATGTCTTGGCTTAAGGGAACAATAGGACCAAGTACAGGGGAAGAGGTTGGGGAGACTTGGAATGTAGGGAGCCAAGGAGGGGTTTTACAAGAGGTTTAAGTGAATCTGGCACAGGGTCTGGATGAAATCAGCCCAGTTGGCCCCAAAGCAGTACAGCATGCCAGAAATTCCCCCTATGATTCCTATGACCATGTCTGACAATAATGAGGCAGCAACAAGCTCCCTTGAAGCCTGTCCCATGTGCCTCTCTTATTGTTTACTGCAATGTGCTGCAGAGAATGTAGCAGTCTGCAAATTGTGTAACTAGGGGTGTTCCATGATGTCCAATGGGCCAAATTAGTTTGTTCTGTTACTTTTGCTGTATTGGTCTATATGTCCTGCTAATTTTTAAAGCAGTGATATACCTCTTCAGAGAGGTGGCTGCACTGGGGATCATTAGGTCAGAGAGACAAGGTAATATGCACAGTAATAACTGAAAAATATCAAAATGCTTGTCTTATGCACTTATACCATGACAACAGTTTGAGGCAGTGATGTAACAACACAGAGTCTAGGGCTAGATTCAACAATTAGGCTTATAACGTCAGAGGGCCCAAGCTATTTTCCCCATGATTTTCACAGTGTTGGCCTTTAGAGCTATGGTCATTGTTGAGACACTTATTTACCTACAGATGGGATTGCAGCTGCACCAGGACACATTAGGTCAGAGAGACACAGAACCATACAATGCAAGGATAAGTACTGAAGAACCTCAATGGGGATGTCTCCTACCACGCCACGTTATTATTCTATGGCAATAGTGGGGCTTTAGTGTAACAACAGAGGGTCTAGGGTTAGGTGGAACAGTGGGTCCTATAAGGACAAAGGGCCACATAATTGGTCCTCTGGCCCTGACTTCCTTTGATTTAATTGTTAAGGCAGTGCAATATATAAAGTAGAGATAGCAGTGGCACAAGAGCACATTAGGTTAAATGAGTACTATACACAGCAAGAGTAATAACTAAAGCATATCAACAGTCCTGACTTCTTTTGCATCTCCTATTTTATGGAAATGGTTTGTGGCAGTTACTACAGGGGTCCAGAGGTAGGTATACAATAAGAACCTATATGGCCAGTGCCTAAGTAATTGCCCACAATATTGACAATATTTAAGGGTGTGGTGTACCTACAGAGGGAGTGCAGTTGCATCGGGAAACATAAGATCAGAAAGTCTCATTATTATACACCACAAATTACAGGGTAATTTCTGAAATACTGTATATCAACATGTATTCTGCTATGTCAGCCCTTTGGTTTGAGGATCTAGGGGTAGGTGTGCAGATGGAACATACTGTTCAAGGGAGCCCAGATAATTGTCCCTCCTACTACTGTATTGACCTATGTTACGACAATTGTTATGGCAGGATTTCAGCTGCACTACTTCATCACGTGCGCCGTGATAAGGCTAGCCAGTCACGGCACCCACTCCATCCACCAATCAGAGAGGAAGTCTTCTCCCTTGTGACTGGAAGCAGTGGTGTGCCCTAAAACTGCAGTGGGAAGACACTAAGTGCGGAATGCAGAAGACTCAAAGAATTGCCTTGGGGGTAATTGAGGCTACAGGCTGTTAGTTTAGTATAGGTAATTTCTCTAAACCCACAGTTCCAATGCTGTTTTGTGGTGGAAAGGAATAGGTCAATAGATAATTTTGAGTTAATTTTGCTTTTGGAGTGGCTCTATCATTGCAGGCTGTAAAGGGAGCAGCCAACACCCTTATAGCATATGTTCAGTAGAAATCTGCAGGCATTTATCCAACAGCTCATGACCCGGAATATATAGAATATATATAGTCTTTCACCATGAAATCCATTCTAATATTTCAACATGTATCAGTTAAATATTTATAGAGAAAATATGGAAGGTGAGTAAAGGTAAAATACATTTTCCCTTCTAAATGTTTTATGTTCCTTCTCTAATGGTAAATGTTCAAACATGTCACTCTTGGCAAGTCTCAGGCATGTTCTTCGGAGCGCTATGTATTTTAACTGATCTGAACTCATTTTGGAAGCTGGCCCAGAGCGAGAAGTGAATTATTCCCTATCTCAATCATTTCCTGGCAGCCAAAGATTGGAGATTCAAACCTTTTCAAAAATATTGTCTTAATATTACTTTCCGCCTTATAATTGTGAAAAATACCAGTGTCTATGCTGGTAATTGCATGCATTAATACTGACATTTTTCAGATGATACTTGCTGAGGGCAGTGGTTGGGGAAAGGGATTTGGAATAAATTCAGGGAATTTATATGCGAAGAAATGTTTTCAATTTAAATACTTGTTTCTAAATGTGTAATAATTATTAAAGCTAACTTACTAAATATTTATACTTGCTTTTCTTTACTGTTAGACAGTACTGTGGAGGAACAATCCAGGTTAATTGTGTAAAAATGCCTGAAACCCCTGATACAAGTCCCCCATTTATTTTCCCCTGTAGCATTAAGGCTTTCCAGCCATACACATGCACCAGGCCTAATCTCTAGGAAAATTAGCATCTGTGAGTTGAGCCAAGTTCAGATCACAGACTCCCTGCTGTTTCTCTCACACCTCTGGGCAGAGAAGGCTCCACTGACTCTGAAGAAGAGGCCACTGCTTCAGACATCCAGCACTGACACAAATCGGACCGTAGCTGGACCGCTGTGTGTCCCAGCACCAAGCCAGAAAGTGCTCACAGAACCGCGTGCAGGCATACATTCTCAGTGCCGTGTGGCCATTGGAACACAAAGAAATGGAGATCTCAAGTTCTGACCTATCTAGGGACTTCATCTTTGGGCTCATCGGATGAACGGCATCCAGCCCAATCGTTTGAGGCCATATGCAGAGCCATATGATCACCTGCCCAAATGTATAACTCCTAAAAGTATTTAGGTATTAAAAAAGGTTCCCTGAGAGAGGGATGGAAAAGATCACCCCACAGCAGGATGGGGGGGGGGGAAATGCCCCAAGCCATAAGGAGAATGACCCTGGGCCAGCCCTTGTCACTCTCTGGGGGTGGTCGCATCGCATGCATGTTGGAGATGCACGGGAATTTTCATAAGCTGTCCACACTCCTCCTTGTGGGAGCCCATCATCACTACTCTGCATCTGCATTTTAAGGTAACTCTGACTGTTGTATCTACGCTTGTACTCAATGTACCTGTAACCTGTAACGCACTACTCAGAAGGACATTTGTATTAATTCCACCATAATCAAATGTTTGCAGTAACTGCCTAGTGTGCTTATTGCAATAAAACCTATATTTAACTTGAGCAATCTTTTTGCCCTAACCAAGAAGGCCTTGCTGGGCCTTGTAGTCCTGCTAGGAGGGTGAAAGGGCGGGGCTTTGGGAAAGCAGGCTGCATGATCATAGGTGCTGGATTGTTAGTTGGATTACGTGACCCGCCTTTTCCTGACAAGCTTTATTGCGAAACAGGGTCTAATAATACATTTAGCATAATATGCTATATAGCCAGAGGAGGGTTTACCTATACACCCTCAAACATATTCAAACTCATCTTTTCCTGGAGGAAATGTGAATCACGGATACAATGGCCCTGATTCATTAAAGTTCGAATTCAAATTTTCGTTTGGTTTTTTGAGAAAAAAATGCGATTTTGCGAGTGAAAATTCCACGCACGATTCATAAAACGAACTTAAAATAGTGTTTTTTTGCGAATTTATTTCGAGTGTTATCAAGTGGATGCGAACATTTTTCATTAGTCGAATTTAATTAGTGTAGATTTTGCGATCGCAAAATATTTTGGGCGATTCAGCTGTCATTGATTACCTGCACACATGCTTTAAATTGTGGTGTTTCACACGAGTTTTTTTAGGTTGCTCACAGGAGGAGAGAACTCTGTTGTGGAGGACAAAATTGTCTTGCTGTTGGACCATGGAGCCTTTTTATTCTCTTTGCGTTCAGTTTGAGCATCTGGATGGTGATACAGAGGAGAAGGCACAGATTGCCTGTTCCTAGGGTGTTTCCACAGCGGTAAGATATTGATAATTTATCTGACCGTGCACTGTTTGAACTCACCAGATGGAATCGGACAGGTTTGCATGACTTATATATGCGGCTGCACCCCTATTTGACGCCTTTCATGCGGATTTAGGATACCCTCTGTCTGAAACCTTCTGGCCCCAAGCATCTATACACTGTGATCCGCAGTAAGCAGACAATGGCAAGGAAAGGTTTGTGCCATCAACTTTCAAGTGGACCAAAAGCCATTTGTGCCTTGCAACCTTTATCACTGGGCTATCCTGATTGTGAGTGCACCGCTGGTATACTGGTAATTCGAGGGAATGCACATAATGGGACATGCCAAGTTGGTCTTTAAAAGTCCAAGGCCAGTTGATGAGGTTTTTGCTCCACTTGAATATAGGGTATGCAGCTTCACAGCAAGTTATACTGACAATTTGGAAGGCCACCAATGTCAGCTATGTTTGTCAAATGACAAGACATCTTAAGAAGTGTCATTCAAGAAAGGGAAAGGAGAACTTTTTGGTCAGAGCACAGGCATTTGTGAGAGAGGGGGGTGGGACAGGCAACCCAGCCAACCAGCCAAAGCAGTGGACACACACACTGTCAGCAGCAGGAGCAGCGCGGGGGGGACAATATGCCACCTCATAAACATACCTGCCTGCTGATGCAGGGGGTGGTGCATCTCATCATCACAATGCTCGCCTCCCTGCTGACAATTTCCCCTATTTGCCTCACTGTATGTGAAGGTCTTTCCCCACCAGATGCGGGGGAGGGCAGCACAGTTTCACATAAACTTCTCCTCTTCTCGTGACCACTGGTTACACTAAAACATCCGGGAGGTGCATGCCGAGAAAAGCTGTTCTTCTGAATACGGTCTTCCTCAGGTGTCCGTGGGCACTCCCTCTTCCTAGGGTCTGTGCAACCCGTGCTGCTTATAGGGAACACTGCTCTCTTGAACACTCTCCTCCACCCAAACACTTTCTCTGTCTGTGTTTAACCCCTTGTGCCCTCTCCCTACTGCAAACACAAGGGGCTTGATTCATCTGCATTTAAATCTCTGACCTCCCCTCTCGCCCAATTAGGGCACTTGGAAAAAATTTGCCTAGTCCAGGCTCAACATCAAAAACAGTCCTGCTAGCAGAGCACAAAGGTTATGTGGCAACCAAAACTTTACTTACAAAATTCTGAAAGGAATAGGTTAACAATATCAGGTGCACCCATGGCATTGAGTGTATAAGACGCCAAACTGTGTACTACAGCCAGCTGCATCAGCTGCAGCATGCCCACCCAAACCGGTAAAGAGGGTGCTGCTCTTGACTATAACTCTGACATTCATCTACAATTACATCTATGCTTGTCATTCGACTCCACAGCATCTGCAAACCTGTGCTCTAGAGGCCAGCCATGCCACTTACATACAACTAGATACAAATGTTTCCTTCATCTATTGCAGAAAAATAATCTTACCACAAACCATCAATTCAACCAGGAAACCTATGTGCAAAACACATGGATAAAATGTGGCAGTTACAAATAACATAACATTTCACAGTATAAAACTAAAGGGCATTTGATTAGCTACACAAATATTAAAAGTACCATTGCATCCAAATAAAAGTGGGTCACCACAGGGGAGGCGTCAGTAGTACACTGCTCTTTAAAAAATTCTCGCAAAGACTCTTATGCTTACAGGAAAACTCGAGCCACAAACAACACATTTTTACAATTGTAGTCATTTTAGAGCGGTAGCGAAAATTATTTGCACGCATTTTCGCAATGATTAGACTACACGAATTATATTCATCTGCAATGATGAATCACTCGTAGATTTTCAAAAATCTCCCATGCGAAAATATTTTCCAAGCGTTCATTTTTTTTTCTACCTTTAGTGAATCAAGGCCAATGTTTGTAAATGTAGCTTTCTGCTTCAACAGGGGAGGACTGCTCATTTCTAACCACCTTATGTATGAGCTAGTCTGTGCTAAAACAAAGGCTTATTACTATTGCAATTCCTATGATGAGTGTAGATGCTTTTACGCATCATGCAATGTTTCGGGGAGAAATAGGAGTGTATAATGTTATAGCCACTAATCCTTTTTAGTTCCTTGAAAAAAGTATGTGTTTAAGTAACCCCTCCTCTTGCCATCTAGTATGTTTATAAAGATTTGTAATACTAAACAATTTCACAATAGAGCTCCTTTAATGTCCCCATCCAGGCAAATAAAGTGAAAAAACATCCACAACTATACCAACATATTGGGTCCTGAGATCAAGCCCTGTGACATACAAGCCTGATTTCCCCCCAATTTCTTTGCTTCAATTTCTGGATCTTGGCTGAGCTGGAAAGGGCATACCATGTCATATTTTTGTCTTGTGCATGCTCTGCTGTTGGCAGAGACAGCTGTGGGACCACTGTAGCTTGCTGTGCTTGCTCATGCTGAGAGCTCCAAGGGAAAGAGTGGCTGTAAAACCACTTTTTTGAGTGGTCCTAGAGGAATGAAATTGAATCTGAAACCAGGAGCTGATTATGGCTTCTACCCTGCGCTGCAGGAAATGGAGGAGAGTCACATGAAATAGGCATCAGGTGAGCTGCTTGCTGCCAGATTATTGACATTGGGTTTACAGTCCCTTTAAGTACAAATGGGACATACTGTGCATTGCTCATTGTGTGCCATGAACATTACTTTTAATGCAGTTCTGTTTTAAAAAATACTATAATAATAACACTCAACATGAACATGTCGATTTTTTTTTTGTGTGTTAAAGTGGAGCAGGTCTCCAGCTATTGAGGTTGAGCATCTCTCCAAGCTTTAGAAAATAACCCTCATCTCCTTTACCTGTGTTTGGAATAAATGCCCAGTCAGACTAAATGTCCTTCAAAAACACCAACTAAACCAACCTTCATTTCAAGGACTGGATTTTACACTGTAATTCCATTCTAGATATTTTATTAAGTTGATTTCCGCTCCACTTATTAAAATGTATTGTCTCAAATGTATTTACAGGTTCAACAATTCAAGGTAATGCAATAGTTTTAAAGCAGCTCAAAGCTGCAGCGACCAGCCGTAAAGTCTAAAAGATTCCAGATCTAGCGACTAGCCTGCCTCTCGGGCATTCTACCGGTAAATTGGGATGCCCTGCTGTGTCAAACCCCTGGGGTCAATGGTAAACTCATCTTTACCAATGGCTCCCACAATGCCAGTGCCTGCATCCCTATAGTTGTGACACGGTCCCGCACCCAGCCATTCAGATAGGCTGGGGATGTGGCCATCCCCATGGCACAGGCACATGTCACCCGGCACTCTTTAGATCAGACAGTCATTCAGCGGCTCTCCTGAAATTGTTAAACATCTCCATTGCATTGAGGATCAGGTTGTTGTTTTTGCAACACTGCCCAAGATTACTGACCTCCTTGCAATATGCGGAGGGATTTTCATCACTGGTTAGACCGATAATGGTGGCGTTCTCAGGTGGTCAGTGACTGGTCAATGACTTAAATAGTTGGGGATGACTTAAACACTGTGGGACATTTTTGGGGCCCCACCTTCTAGTATTGCTATTAAAATGCTCTAACATCTATTTGTGGCTGGAATTAGGCTTTATAGAAGCAAAATATATTTCTAATAATCATCATTTTAAAGCAATTATTTTACCTGTTATAGGAATGATTTCATTTACTGCCGACGTGACACATTTTCATCTAGATCAATTATTTGCAGCGCCGAGCTGGAGAATTCCAGTTTGTAAAATGTGATAGCAGGTTATTTGACATTTCCCTCCACTCTTTAAAGCAGCGTTCTAATCAAGGGGAGCACACTGTTTCTGCAAATGAATATATGGCGGGGGTGCTGTGCCTTTATTATAGGGAGATGCTGCTTTCCCATAACCTTGTTCTTAACCAGCAGCGCCAAATAAGAGATTTGTAAATAATACACTGCAGAAATCCGACACACATATCATTTGCCTTCCCTAAGGATTTATTACTGCAAATTTGTTCTTGACAAACTATAGGTTTAGTGGGGAAATAAGCATGTCCCTGAATGGTTCAGAACTGAAGCCATCCTATTCGCAACAGTACTTTGAGGAGTAGCATCAGGAAACATGCAAAGCACTAATCTTCTTACTTTTTCTCCACGGTTTAAGAATGCTGCATTAATTACCATATTGACATATTGTCAAGAGGAAATATCGCTCTCAAGAAGGAGCTTGAAGCAGAGATGCGAACAAAGGGTTAGGGAGTCATGGTCTTGCCCTTAGTTGCTTAAGCTGGTTCAAATCCACTTGTAGGAAACCTATGGCTTTCAATATAGTCTACATATACATAGCAAAACTTTAAATTGATAGCAGCATTCAGAAGCTACTTGCAGCTATTTTTATGGTCATGTGAGAGCTTTCTAGGCCATAGCTTGACAATTATTGCTTATTCATTACGCTGTATCATTTTCTATGGTGCTGTACAAGGTATAAATTATAGACAGAGTAAAACAAATAAGATACAAACACAAACAAAATACAAAAACAACAAATACATTGGAATGAGAGCCCTGCCCTTGCAAGCTTACAATCTATTAGACAATCAGGGCGAGACGAGAGGTTGGGTCACAAGTAGTACTAATGTACTAAGCATGGTGGCAGGCTCTCTGAAGGGTGTCAAAGCCCTGAAGTGGGTTGCTTAGGCCAGAGAGTGAGCTCATCAGATTGGTTTAGACATGAGAGCATGTTTAAACTTTTGGATGGTTGGACCATGGCAAACTGTATTGTCCTGAATGCAAGAGCAATAGGAGGCAACCAGAAATGAGGCTGTATCTAGGCTGGTATGACATTTAGAAAGCTGCTTGGCCAGAAAGAGCTTTGGAGGTAAAGTTTAGACGCTTAAACTAAATTCTTTCAGATTTTGATAGTCAGTGGAGTGACTGGTGACTGACAGAGAAAAGCGCCAGAAAAGAGCAAGGGGGGTGGATGAGGTGAGCAGCAGAGCTCTGGAAAGATTGAAGGCCACCAGTCTGTTGAGTCTCTGAGTAGGTACGTCACTAGAGGGCAGGACATAGAGGGGTTGTCCAGTAAATCCCCTCCATGCTCTACCCTCCAGTGATGCACATACTCAGCACATACTCAGCCACAGCACTCAGATGGAGGACTATTTTTTCTCAAATGCCAGTAGGCCATCGGCCCAACATGCGAGTGGATGGTTTGCAGGTGCCCCAGCCCTATAACTTGCAGCCCCAATTGACAGGGGGGTGTGGAAATACCAGAAAAGGGGGCCCTGCCAAAAGGCACAGTGGCTGATAGTGTACCAGGGTTGGGGTCTAGCTGCTGGGTCCCTGACCTTTGAGCTTACCAGCCCCTATGCTTGGTGTACCATGCTGGTTGTGCCTTGAAAGGGAGACCTCACACTTTTTTTTTGTAAAAATATTCTTTACATAAAAAAAATAAAAGAAAATTAAAAATAACCTACCCCACACAACAGCCCACTAGCCCTTACAATCAGAATTTCACAGCCATTTTACAACACCAAAATGTGGGCCCCTATTGATTTTTATGGGTTTCAGGGCCAGGTTCGGGTCAAGTTCGGGTCCGGTCCCAAACCAAACTATTCACTAAAGTTTGGAGGACCCAGGTAACCCAAACTTCCATTTGTTCGCTCCTTCCCAATTTTGTACAATTTCTAACTATCCCATTAATACCCCAAAATAAGTCTGCTATACAAAAACTTTAACTTTCATCATCTGTAACTTTTTTTAGGTAGAAGACTGAAATACATTTTCGATTTCCAGTCTCTTATTACCTCTCTCATATCACAGGGGAAAACAAACGTTTATTGCTCTAACAAATTAACCTCATGTTTATAGTTTGTTATACGAAAACAACAGAATATGAATCGCTTTGACATCAATGTACACTAATGCATGGGTACACCACAGACTAACCAGAGTAAATGATAGAAACCTTCGATAATAAATATATAGTAGCACGCCTGTGCATACTTCCCAAACCTAAAATATTAGAACATTTATTTGCATTTTTTAAAACCATAGAGATGTAAATGAACACAATAGCTGACTCTATTGCCTTATTTTAAAACCTACTAATTAAACTTAAAGTAATTAAACAAAGTTTCTGTTCACAGTTAGTGTTATTAGCTTTGTTGTCCTCAGTCAGTTTCATGGGGTGATTAAGAATGCGACAGTTAAATGCATCAGATTTTACTTTGAGCGTGCAAAGCCTAATGCTATAATGAGCCAAGCAGTGTTTATGTAGCTGATTTTCCATCCAGTAATATTTTGCTGCATGCATAATGTAGTGCTTTAAAATGTTCCTTTGTACGAAACTTTAACAAGACAGCATTTACTGCATAATTTGTGTGCCTATTCCAAGTTAGCTTGAAAGGCATTAAGCAGAAATAGTAAATTATTGCAGATAAATCTGGTCAAACATGTTACATTGATTCGGAGGTAGGCACAATTTCCTTGCACGTAATTATAATTGGAGATGGAGAAAAGTGTCACTTAAGTAACTCAATGGACAGCCGAACACTATGAATGGTAATGTTGCCGGACAAAGACATTTACAGCTCTGCCCGGCATGAAATCCTTACTGTTACAGACACTTTTACTCTTCTTTTGAACACATTGCTTGGCTGGTGGTTATATTCTCTGTGCCTTGACTTTACTGTCATTTGTTCAGTGTTTTAGACTAGGGGTCTACCTATTCTAAGTAGTGCTTCCCATTGTCTAAATACATTGAGTACCACTGTGGTAGTATGTGTGGGCTGTCTGCCACTAAAACCTGTTAAAGGCACATATTTAAAAGAGCAAAAATATTTTTCCAAGCAAGTTTTACTTAAAGGAGCACTATTGTGAAATTGTGTAATTCATATAAACACATTGGCTAATGACAGGGTGTGGTCACTTATACACCTGAACTGAATAAAACGCCCACTAAGTTTGTGGTTTATTCTCTCATGGTAGGAATAAAATCCAGGGGTGACAGGTTTAGTCTAACAGGAGTGACAGAGTCACCCCTGATTTCTTCTTCCTTCCATTACAATAAAAAAAAACAAGCCTGGCTGGATATTTCTTGATGCTGGGTGTATAAGCGACCTCTCCTCCCGCCATCCAGCTTATTTATATGGATTTTTATAATTGGGACAATTTTCGTGATAGTGCTCCTCAGGCAGTGACAGACTAAATCCTGAAATCAGCTCAGGATTAAACCTGCCTGGTCAGGCCATGGGTAGTTTAGCTTAGACAAAGTGATTTCAAAGGCTGAAGCTATAGCGAAGCAGGAGCAGAGATGTATACAGCCAACTTGATGGTAGTGAAGCTTTAATATTGTGAAGGCAGATAACGTGGCAGTGGTGGCTATGACCCCAAACAGGATTGATTTTGAGGCTGTAGGCAGAACATGGGCTCAGGAGAATACAGTGGGGCCAGATACAGGGCTTCTGGGGGGGATACTTGGATGGGAGTGGAATAAGCAGAAGTACAACTGGCCCCTAATCAGTGCAGCCCACCAGGAAATTTCCCGGGTCTCCCTTTGGTCATTCCACTTGATCTCTGGTACCACCAGTGGTACATGTACTACCGGTCCGGAACCCTTGTTATAGCCCATTTATGGGAAGACTGTCATTCATTTACAACGGCCTCAGCGCTGTGAGTAATGAAACTACTGGGAATTGTAAGAACACTCTTGCCTCTCTCTTACACTGTACACTGTAACAAGCAGGATGAATCATGTTCCTACATGGTACAAAGTTTCCAGCTCTCTGCTGTGTTACATTGTATAAAGGCTAAGCTGACAATGTTTTCATTTCATTTTCACAATTGACAACGTTGTGTGACCAAATGGTCAGCTTATAAAGGCAGGCTCGTGTTTGCTATACAGGAACACGTACTTCACCCTGCTCTGATACATTGTATGTCACATTTATTCTATTTGCTGTATGTGATAAATTCACAGTTTTGCAAGAATGACCCAGAAACCATATCATTAGGTATGAAGTGGCCATAGCCTCTGTATTATTACAACAAACACTGGTGCGCAACTATACAGTAGCCATATTTCTTTTGAAAGAAATGGGTTTTGAACATATAACTGTTCACTACATTTTGATAAAGCTTTTGCTGTTGATTGGCTTATCAGGTGACAATACTGGATGAGGAATTTGAAAACGGACAATTGGACATCTTTTTATAAAAATAAAAAATAAAGAAGCATGTGTATAAGTATGTCAATGACATAAGGAAGGGGATTACCCCTTAATGGTTTTTGCTGGTGGTGATTTTTGTTTATGATCACAATATATTGGGACTAGCACACTGTCAACATGTTACTATGGGTATGCGGTTCTTTCTTTTGTTTTTTTTTATTTTTTAACAACTGATTACATGTCACATGCTTTTATGTAAGTATATTGTCAAGATTCCTGCGATAAATAATCAAGTAACCACAATGTTTGACTGGTGCTTTGTTCCGTTATATATTGCAAGCACTTTTATTTACAGTTATGTCAAGCATCCACATTAACGCCAAGGTCAGAAAAGACCCATGCTGAAATAACTCTCCATATAACGAATGTCAACTGCTAAAGAAATTTGAAACATGCTATTTGTTGGTGCATCAACATAAGTTTATTTAAATGAATTGTCTGTCCCAAGTGTATAATCAAGGCAAGGTTTACCTACCTCCCATACAACTGTGGTGCTAAATAAAGCCATTTAAAGATGAGATCTCCCTCTGCTTTTTATTTATGTTACTTGATTTCAGTGTAAATTGCTAGTAAAGAAAATTATCATGTTGCAGAAACAAGACAGGGAGAGAGGTAGTAACACCTCTTTATTTAGAAACGTGCATGTTTTAGTTTGTCATAGGCTAGAAATAGAATTCCAGGCATGGCATCTGAATATCAAAATTCAACCATAACAAGCTTAAAAAAAATCAAGGATGCAGCTTCAGAAGCAACAGATCTCACATTGCTATATATGGGGAGTTTAAAAAAATCAGGATGCATTACCTTTTCCTCCTGCCGTGACTATAAGAAACACGATGAATCATTCTAAAGAGCCTGTCAGCTTGTTTCTGAGAGTTACACTGTTTTACATTTTATAGCCAATGAGCAGCTGATCTGCCATAATTGTTTCTATTGTTATCATCAGCTGTGACACATTGTAAAACAGCCATGGGCCTGTGATTAAAATTTAAATAGCTTACATATAGCTTACAGCTTTCTGTGATGTGTTCATCACACTGATGGAGAGAACACTGTGAAGATTGTCTTGTCTGTATACTGTACCAAAATCATACCACCCGGTAGTACAGGATACAGCACTTTTAGAGACTACTGATCCATAAGTACAGCAGGAAAAAATGTGGATCTTTTTTTTTTTAAAATAAGAAAGGCCAGTTAAATACAGAAATGTGCACTGCCATGGAAATTCAAAGACTCCTTTTACTTGTGCACTGAAATGCAAGCCAGATATAGCCATTCATTGCACGATCTTTCACTGGACGAGGTCCCAAATGAGATCCCAGCTCTTCTGAATCTTTTACCTGCACAAATAGAGGTATCCAGTTCTGATGATGTAGAGAAACTTGTGATGACATCACTGGGGAACCTGCAGTTGTAATCTCTTAACTATGGTTATGACTTATATTTTCATTCACATAGCCTGCTTAGTTTGGGATCATGGATGATTATAACCATTTGATTGCACCATTTGCAATAACCATTTGATTTGTTACACATCATATTTGCTGTTGACATTTAGTAATTATGCCTTGAGACCTTTATAACAATGGGACATAAATTTAATTTCCTAAATGGCACTGATGTAATAAAGCAAGCATATTACATTGTAGTTTTTTGTCTAAAATTATCCTATAACAATGGCAATTGTGAAAAATCCCATTAAGGAAAGGGCACAGGAGTGAAACTGTATTCCACCAGGACGCGTGTGTTTAATACCAAAATATAGGTTTAGGAACATCAATTTTAATAGGTAGATTAACAGCATGCAATCAGAAAATATATTTCAAAATCTTTGCAAGACATTGTAGCATGATCAGTATCTGTAGTTCTTGAGTAAAATTCAAATTCAAATCTTTATTTAAAGATTTTGAGTAAATAGGCTTAACTATTTAGGTGCCAGCCTATCTAGAGTTTTTGTCGCCCTCTGTTGCTATACCATTTTCACTATTTTGTGCTATACATGTTTAACTGTGATTTTTTTAGGGATTTCCAGGGACTTCCCAGACAATTATGATTTGTTTTTTTTTCAGCAGTGTCTGAGCTTTAACATGAAATCTCTTGATTGTCATTTTTTAGTGTATTCTCCCCCCCAAAAAATCTTTTTTTTACCACTTGTAAATAAAGTCATATAGTGTGTAAAAGCCCAATTTCTCCTAGTTACCATGGCACATCAGATGTATTGGTAGACACTCTTTCCTGCCCCAAGCTGAAACAACTCTTTTCAGATAAAATACAACTGCTATGCACACCTTCAGTTTTACAAAGAAAGACAACCCTTTACATTTGTAAATACCTCAAGCTTTCTAGGTGTACCAGGCTCGTTGACGTGGGTGCAGTTTTCTGGACATAATCCCTTGATGAATTATTTGGTTGCACGGGGTTTCACTGAAAAAAAAGCAGTATTAAAGCCACATTTTACTAAAAAGAACAATATGCAAACTGAACAGAACAACAGTCAACATGCATAGGTACTGTCAAGGGAAGAGCTACCAAACACTTCAAAATTTCAGCTATGCAGACAAAGGGGGCACCTTGCGCTTTTTCAACCAAAAGAACCCTTTACACTTTACAACCCTTTGAAATACTCCACATTTGTGCACACTCCCACTAAGCACATTCAGCACACACAGTGAGGGAAGCCACTTGGCTTACAAGATGGTGGGGCCTAGGAACAAAGGGGGGCTTGAAAAAGGAACTGGATCCTGGGCGGGTTTTTTCATTTTTTCCTTTGTCATATCCTCCCCCATCCTTCCATTCCACCAGGGGAGGGAAGCAAAACAGGGGTGGTGACCCAAGATTGGACTTCCACTTTAGGTTTGCAAAATCTGTGTATAAAGTGAGGACAATACTGAGAAGTTAAACAAAAAAAAATCTGATTGCTTCATCTTCGCTCTATAAAATACCCATACAGAATCAGGCTGTTTTTTCTTGCCTGTGAAGGAGAAATTGCAAACATGCCTCACAAGGTTATGAGTTCTAAGGTACCTTGCATCAACATGTGCAGATTAGTATCGTGATTATTTTTTCTTATACACTCAAGGACTTCATAATAATATTATACAACATCCTGGGACGCTCATGACTGCGTGGAAAGTGAGCTGTTGATTCCCTTTAATACCCCAGAGGGATTTGTGTGTATGAATTCTGAGAACATGCAAGTAAACAGCATCTTCTATGCTGTATTATTTTTCACTTGGGTTTTCCTAAATGCATACTGCAGCTTAGGAAACATTTTAAGACAGCTGGAATGGCAAGACATATGGCCACCTTTACCTTGCAGGTCTATGCACAGTGGTCACCAATGACAATGTATCCTGGTCTAAAGGATGCATAGAAGATATACTCTTTTAATAATAAAACAGCTTCCTTTTAAAAACAAAAAAATCATGCCCAACTAAAATTGGTACTGGAATAGAGAAAGAAAAGCTGTACAATTGTTTTATACACTGAACCATGACCATGAAATGAAGTTTATATAAAAAATGGTCTGAAATTTTTCAAAGGACAACTTTAGGCAAAATATTTATATTTAAAACCATTGATTCTTTATTTTTCTTCTAGACTGCTGTCTGCCAGCAAGGATCAACCCACAGAAAGTAGGCCATCATCGCTGCATAAAAGCATAGCAATTCCAAGTCCTAGCCCCAGTAATCCTGTCTGGGGCTAGTTTCTTGTTGATACTGCTCTGTGGAGCTGCTTTGGGACCAGGGAAGAGAGGCCACATGCTGCGAATCCTAAAAGATATAAAGGAAACTAGGGGGTTTCATGCTGCGGTATTCCAAATTGGAATGCATCTAGGCAAATCTGTTAAAGGGGTAAACTCATTTATTTGGTCACATTAAATGAGGAAAATTACTTTCGTATGCACAATAATGAGTGAGCCAGATGCCACTAGGGCTGAGGTTGGACAGATCACAGAAGATCCAAAACCAGATTAGGCTAAGGTCTGGAACTGGGATATACAGCATCCACTCTGTTTCACCTAAGGCTTGGTCCTCTTCTGGTGGTGGCAGCAGCGGTGGTGTTTCAAACTGGGCTTTAAAAGATGGTCGTTGGCTCCCATGAGAGAGGACACTCCTAGTCCTGCCACTAGAAGTGTCCTAACTTATGGGAGCTGGCGGCCATCTTTTTGTACCCCTGTGTTGGGCCAGTTTGAAACGTGGCTGTCACCGCTCTGCCGACACTAACAGAAGAGGATCAGGGCTCAGATTGCACACTCTGCACCCCTCCGCCCCCTGCGAGTTCCAAAATTTATACGGGGAGGCCGATTCATTAATAGCGCCAGCCAGTATTCGCTGTGCTTGGCCGGCATAAGCTTGATGACAGCGACTCAGTCGGTGTGCGGTAATGTTGAATACGGGCTGGGGGGTCGCTGTTTCACAGGTCCAGCGTTGTATGTGAGCGCCTGACAACGAATGGCCAGAGCGAACGGCTAGCTTCATATTCATCAACAAATCACGCTCCGAATGTGCTGTCGCTGTCCATTCCTTGTTTAAACCCCAGAGCGCTGGCGGCGATGTGTATTAACTAGTTTTTAACCCCTAAACAACCATATTTTTTGAATGTAACATTATACATGTTTTTAGAATCATTTTGTAATATGAATACATTAATCTCAGACCTGTTAGATCAATTCTGCACATATTTTTTTTAATTTTTTTTTTGACTTAAAAATAAATCCTAACATTGCAGAAGTGTTCTCCGATTTTTTGACATTAAAAAAATATATAAAAAAATTATACCAATTAATTATGATTAATTATAGATTGCTCCATTGAAATGCATTGGACATCGCCAGGGAGCGACAGCTCATACCTGGCGCTGTGAGGGAATTTGCAGCGGCGCTGTTCGGTCCAGGCGGCTTCATGATGAATGCCGCGCTAGCCGTCGCTCTCGCCGGCGCTAGCCTCATTTTGCTTGATAAATGCGTCATTGTGACCGCCGCCGGGCGTACTTGAGTCGGTAGTCGCCGTTAGCTGCCGCTACCTGGCGCTCGTCAGACACTACCTGGCGCTATCTCTTGATGAATAAGGGCCAAAGTTCTGCCGAACTTGTCTAACCTGACCTTTGGGGGTTCCCCATCTCTAGTTATCATGTAAACACCATGGCAAATTATCTTGTTTGAGGTGTACCACAGAATCTAATAGCCTCCAAGCCAAAACATTGTAACTTGTTCTGCTATGTTCCTCTCTTGCTATTGTTCTATAAGAATGAGTCATTGGATTTGACACAGGTAATTACAGTCTGCCTAAGAAGTCTAGGTTTGGCATACATTCAAATCGTTCACTGGTGCATACCAGCCACCTTTTTAGTCCAGCTTCAGGCTAATTATAAGCAGCCAGCAAAGGTTATGAACCCAGTAAAATCCACTTTCTCTAAGTACTGAAAGGTAAGAATCAGCAAAACAGCTGACAAAGCTTATTAGAAGGTGAGGTAAGAAGTGACTGGGAGTTCAATGCTACCCCACCTCCCATCTAATGGATTAGTGGAACTTAATTCCATCAGTCAATGTGATTTGCCCACTGCATAGATCACAGTTTAGTGATAACAGGGTTTTATCATTTAATGGCAGCAAACATTAGGTTTGTTAAATAGTTATCATTCAGAACTGAAATATCTCTTGTTAGCAGCAGGAATTATGTATCTGTTCGAGTAGCCATGGTAGGGGATTAAAAATGGTTTCACAATTACAGAGGATCACAATTTTGTCTAAAAATGTAAAGCTTTGTGCTTAACTGTATTTCTTCAAGTAGATGGAGCCGATTCGGCACAGGGAGAATTTTTTTTGTGAGAAAAAATTGTTTATTGATTAATTTTTTTCAACTCAACTCAAACATTGTACAGCTAAAAATGATGCTGAATTGTACTGAGGAAAAAAATCAAGATACATTTTTTTTCAAATCCTAGGTGCATCTTATGGGCAGGTGCGTCTTATAGTGCAAAAATATGGTGTATTTAAAAAAAAAAAAAACTTCTTAAAACTAGTGCTAGTCTGAAAATGTTACTTTGTCTCCTTAGTTTTGATTTTCCTGACAATATTGTCTACTGCTCCGCCTAGTGACCAAATCAGATTAAAGTGATCTTTTAAAATGTGACTAAGATTCATCTATACTTAGAAAGGACGTTTATTTAGGCCCTTATTTATGAAGGAATAGCGACAGGTAGCGACTGGTGAGCGGCCGGTAATGACGGGTCCCGCCACGAGAACGCCGGCTCCCCACCACAATCACACATTTATCAAGCCAATCCTGCTTAGCGACTGAGATAGCGCCATATAGCGACTCATTCATAATTATTCCAGCCTTAGCCCACAGCGCCAGCGTCCGACCTTGAACAGCGACAGGTATGACCTCTCGCTACCTGGCGCGCTCCAATGTATTTCAATGGAAAAATCTTTAAATATTAATAATTAATTGTTATTTTTTTTTTTTTGTTTAAATGTGAAAAATTCTGTGACCACTTCTGCCATTTTAGATAAAAAAAAAATTGTACAGAATTGATATTACAGGTCTGATATTAATGTATTCATATTACTAAATTATTAAAAAAACTTGTTTTTTTTGGTTTCCAAAAATATGGTGGTTTGGGGGTTAAAAAACTACTTTTAACCCATCGCCGCCAGCGCTCTGGGGTTTAAACATGCATTTTACAGCGCAATAATTTTTTGAGCGTGATTTTTTAATGAATATGGTGGGAGCCGGTCGCTAGGGCCAGTCGCTATCATGCGCTCCCATACAGCGCGGAACCTGTCAAATAGCGACTCCTCACCCAATATTCAACATTACGGCAAACCGACTGAGTCGCTATCGACTACCGAACAATGGCCAAGCACAGCGACTACTAGCGGGCGCTGTGAAAATACCGCTACAGTCGCTCAACTGTCGCTACATGTCGCTATTAATAAATCAGCCTCCTAGTCATCTTTTATCCCCAGCCTAGTGCCTAAAACAGCCTGTGTTTTTTTTTTTTTTTACTAAAGCCCTTGCTCAGTATTGATAAAATGACTAACAGGAAGTAGTATTATGGTGAATCACCTGCCATATGCTAATTAGTTCAGTTACAACTGAACTGTCACATTAAGGCTGATTCAACACAGTAAGATTTTTTTTCTCACGTTTTTCTGTGAGAAAAACATTTTTATAATGATTTTTTTTTCCTTAGTGCAATTCCGGACTATTATAGCTATGTACATTTTTAAATAATTTGCTCAACTAAAAATAATTCTATATTGCATGAAAGAAATTATTTTTAAAAAAGTGAGAATTTTTTTTTATTTTTTTCCACAATGCAATTCAGCATCTTTTTAAGCTGTGCAAATTTATAAATCATGTGCACAGCTAAATATGGTGCTAAATTGCACCAAGGGAAAAATCATCATTTTTTTCCTCACAAAAACATAAGGAAAACATTTCTCACGGTGCTGAATCAGCCCTAATAGCTGCTCGGCTGAAGTGCTCACTATTGCTGAGCTGTATGTACTGTGACTGATGGGATCATTGCTGGAGGCAGGGCTGCTCACTGAGGGAGCAATATAGCCGACTGCATCCAGTTCATGTTGTTATGAATATTGGGCAAAGGCTTTAGCAAAAAAAGAAATACAGACTGTTTTGGGGCACTGGGCTGGGGGAGGAAGGTGACAACATAAACTTACCTTTGAGTATAGGGATGATTCAGTTGCATCTTTTCTTGGGCTAGAAAACTTAGCACATTGGAAAAAGTAGTACTTACAATACAAATCAATCTAAGCCACACTGTAGCCAACAGTTGCCCAATGTATGTTTTTGGCCACTAGGGGGGAGCACTGGCTGAGATTACTGGTTCAATAATAAAAACCCAAATAAACATGCTAAATAGCAAGTTGATGGGTTATTTACATCCTGCATAAAGAAACACCCAAGCCTATTTCTTTTTTTTTTAACGGTAGTAAAAAAATCAGCCCTGCAAAATGGGTCAAAATGGGTTGAAATAGATCTGTCGTGCCATGTATACTGTCCTACTAGCACAGAAGGGAAAAGGTTGAATAGGGGTTTATTGGAACTAATGAGTTGCCCTAAAAAAAAAAAAAAATGATGTTGGGTTACCTCACTCCCCACTCACAGAAATCACCTCAACCACAGAAATCACCTCACTTCCCACCCCACCCCTAGAAATCACTTAACCCCCACCCCACCCACAGAAATCCCCTCACCTCCACCTGCGTAAAGCATATTGCCCCCATACCTGCAGACATTACCTCATCCCCCCATCCACATAAATCACCTAACTTCCTAACCCACAGAAATCACCTCACTCCCCACCGCACTCACAGAAATCACCTCACTCCCCACCGCACTCACAGAAATCACCTTACTCCCCACCCCACTCACAGAAATCACCTCACTCGTCACCTCACTCACAGAAATCACTGCACCCCCACTCCACCAACAGAAATCAACTCACCACCCAGCCATTCACCTGCAGGAAACAACTCACCACCCACCCACAGAAATTACCCCAGCCACAGAAATTGCCTCACTCCCCACCCCTAGAAATCACTTAACCCCCACCCCACCCATAGAAATCCCCTCACCTCCACCTGTGTAAAGCATATTGCCCCCACACCTGCAGATATTGCCTCATCCCCCCATCCACATAAATCACCTAACTTCCCAACCCACAGAAATCACCTCACTCCCCACCGCACTCACAAAAATCACCTCACTCTCCACCTCACTCACAGAAATCACCTCACTCGTTCCTCACTCCTCCCCTACTCACAGAAATCCCTTCACTCCCCACTCCACTCACAGAAATCACTGCACCCCCACTCTACCCACAGAAATCACCTCACCATCCACCCACTTACCTGCAGAAAACACCTCGCCACCCACCCACAGAAATTACCCCAGCCACAGAAATCACCTCACTCCCCACCCACAGAAATCACCTCACTCATTACCTCACCCACAGAAATCACCTTAGTCACACCCACCTAAATCACCTCACCACACTCCACACACACAAATCACCTCAGCCACACCTGCAGAAATCACCTCACTCCCTAAGCAGAAATCACCTCACCCCTTTACCAGCAGAAATAACTTCCATCCCCTACCCACAGAAATAAACTCACCACCCACCGGCTGAAATCACCATCCACCCACAGAAATGACCTCACCCCTACCTGAAGCAATCACCTCAACCCTCTACACAATGAAACCAATCCAATCCAATTCTTTCTTTGTGTTGAGGAAAAAATTCCACTTTATCCAATGAAAGCAATGAAAGCCAGGTAGGTGAGGTGTTCAGCTCTGTTTTTATAAAGTCGGGGTTAGCAAATATTTTATTGTCTGCCGATTGACGGGTCCATTGCTAATAGAGTCAAAAGTAAATGCTACTCTGGCACGCTTGTCTAGCAGGCGTTGTTTAAATAACACTTTGTGAAATGGGTGTGTTACTAGAGAAGACTTGTCATTATGATTCCCATTGTAACTCAGCGCTCAACAAAGCTTCCGTTCTCTGGTTTTAATGACATAATGACTATGTAGGAATTGATAATATGCTCATTTTGGCTCGTATTGTGGAGCAGCACATACAGTGTGTGTAAGTTTGTAATGTGCAAGCTTACGGATGTATGATGTGCTTACACTTGTATTCTACATGAGTGATTTCACATTATTATGCTTTAGTCATTTATAACCTAATTAGTTCTTGCAGCTCCGTGCATTTCTTTTTTTAAACTAAAGTCAATGAAAAAAAACCCTATTTTCTGGCAGCCTAAAAGAGTCCAGGGCTGGCAGATTTGGGATATATCACTGTCTAAAACCCCTGGGATCACACTGAAATGTACTCTTTGACGATTACACTGCACATGCTCAGCTCATGATGGCATCCCTGGCATCGGGGCTGTTTCTAGGTCAAAACGAGCAGAGTGATTGCCCTGGGCACAAGGCCATTGGGGGCACCTTTAGCTCAGCCATCCTGTTTTCTTCAGTTGAGTCAGGGCCACCACTCGTGGAGCAGGCCACAGGAAAGGCCTTCAAGGGAAGAAGACACTACCTGATGCTAAGGAGACATGGTATGGCCTATCCTGATATGGGACAGCAGCAGCACCACAAGATGGGTAAGGAGGGGGAATAACTTTTTCCTACCCGCATTGAGCATTGTTTTGCCTAGAAACTGCCATGTCCTGGCTTCCCTCCAGCAGGTTTGTGCAACCCTTTCAGGGCTACCCTTCGTGGGCACCACAGACAGAGGAGAGTCTCCTTTTTACTATCAGAAATCTGGCGGGCAGTCCGGCTGCGCTGTCAGCGGGCTGGCTTCCGCCGCCCGCTGACAGTGTAGCCGGCCTGCCCGCTCCCACCATGCCGGCATTTTTTTTTTCAGATGAGCGATTCGTCAAAGTTCGATTCGGGCGAACCCGAATTTCTTGGGGAAATTCGGCGAATCGCCCGAATCGAACTTTCAAGAAGTTCGCTCATCTCTAGATGCTTGGAACAAACTTCCAGCAGAGGTAGTTGAAAAATCAACAGTCACTGAATTTAAACATGCCTGGGATAAGCACAAATATATCCTAAGATAAAGAGTACATACAGTATACACATAAGGGCAGACTAGATGGACCATATGGTCTCCTTCTGCCGTCAACCTTCTATGTTTCTATGTTTCTAAAGGCAGTAAAATTAGTCATTTGTTGTACCGTTCCAAAAAACGAAAGTTTAAAGTGGAATAAAACCCTGGATTTTTACTATGCCAGGTTTTGCTCCTTTCCCCGCATCATCCGGATTTGGATGCCCCGCTGTGTGAAGCCCCCCAGATTGCCATTCCCCAGGCCTACGGCGCATATGTGGGCATATGTGGGCCCAATCAGAGCCGTGTGTATTAATATTCGGCAATTGGCTCTATTTACAGTAATCAGGAGCATGAGAGGCCGGATCCTTAGATGTGTGCTCCCACCCCCAGGCTATCTGAATGCCACGCTTGCTCCCAATTGTTAGCAGAGGGAGACTCTGAGAAAGGTGAGTTTTATGGCAACTCAATTTGGGTTGCCCACAGGGGAAGACCAGTGGCCAGCTCTTGAATCCTTTGGACTCCAGGGATGGCCACTCTGGGTTTTGTACCGCTGTAAGTAATGATATGCATTGTGGGAAGCTTTTGAAACATTTTAGGTTTCTTCTTTAGTCATAGTACAATTCTCTTACAGCCACATTTATACATAAAATGTGAAAGAGACAGCCATGTAAAAACTCTCCTTTGATGTGGTCCCTTGGAACATGCAAGGGCTCTATTCCAAACATCGTTGTAGGCAGCACATATCATTGCATCACCGTTCTCCCTGTGGTCTGGATGCACTCCCGCCCCTAACCTATATAAATAGCAGAGCACCTGAGCATGTCTTAGGCACATCATGCAAGGGATGTGGCTGGGATACGTTTATGCACTGTGGAATCCTCAGGGGTGTAACCAGGGGTTTCATACAGCAGGGAATCACAATTTGGGTATCAAAGGTTTAGGTAGTCAGGCAGTTTTGGGGTCTTTACCACCAGTCTCAATGGGGTTTGGTCCACTTTAAATGCGATTTTAACTCCTGGGATTTCATTGCCATAGACTCAATCCCCTGTTGGTAAATATTGACTTGACTATTTAGATTTTCTTTTTACTTTAATGAATTAAAAAACATATATTTTTTAAGGTCCATTGATTATGTTAATATATTCTACTTTTTCCATTTGAACATGCCAGATCATAGAAGAGTTTGTAAGATAAAAAAAATTAGAAAAATAAACTGTAGATAAAAATGATCTGAACAACCTCAGACTTTAGAGCACATGTTGATTGCTGAATAATGTGATGTCTGGGGCAAGCCAAAGGACATTGGTGTTAAACTGAAAGCGAGCAGCTGCTACAAGTCTTTGGAGCGGGATAATTGCTCATAGTGGAGAGTGAAATGCCGTCCTATCTGTAGCCTTGATCCACAGAGTTCCATAGGTAGTGTAATTTAATTATTCCTTTCTATTTGGGATGGCTAAAGAGATCATATCTCTGTATAAACAGAATGTAGACATGAACTCTGAAATTGTCAATTTATTTGAAAGACGTGGCTCTTTATCTTGGAAGTGGAGTGAGATAACACCACAGCATGCATTCTTTTCTGGTTGATGTCTTGTAAGGAAATAAAACAAGCTTCTAGGCTGACATATTTGGCTTCTGTAATATCTTTGCAGAGATGACTAAGCACTAGAAGAGAAAAAAATAATAGCAGGAGCAAAAAAGATATTGTGCTGAGAGAATGAACGCTAAAGGAGCAGTCGGACATGGCAGTTAAATGCGCCAGAGGGTTTGTGCCACAAGCTGAGTGAGATGTCCTTTGATGACTAACATAGATACAGCCGAGTTTCTTCACAGATTATGGATCTCTACCCTGTTGTAATAGAAGTATATGGCTGGATGAAGTAATATTGGAAGACAACTGTAAAACTGATGATACCTAAAATGCTTTTGTAAATTATTATATATTTTCTAAGAAATCAGTTCACTCAAATTTGGTGAAGTTCAATCAAGAAACATTCAAAAATAAAGAATCCAAAGAGGTGCTTGGTTAGGAAAGCTAAACCATACAAAGCTATTAGAAATCTATACAAATTCCTCCTGATGAAGTAGCAAGATTAGTTCCTTATACAACTGTTATTTTGCGTAGAGCTACTGGACACACCTTCTTTTTTAATATCTTCCCTAACTCACAGGTGATATTTCATAGTAACATTGTTCATACAGTTCAAAAAGGAATATATCCCTCAAGTTTAACTAAGCGTAAGGTAGAGAACATCATTTATATAACAGAAGTCACAATCCAGGTACACACTAACTTTCTCCAACTTTCTCCCTCTTCGGGACAGTTACAAACACAGTAATACCTTTTGTATTCTAAGCGTAGCTGCTTTCTTTGCTTCAATTTCTAGGTTGGGGCTGAACATGTCATGGTACAGCGTTATGAGTCATGAGCATGCCCTGCTGTGGGCAGAGGCAGTTGTCAGGCCATGGGCTTGCTCTTATGAGATTTTTTTTTTTTTACGTAAAGAAAATATACGCATTGTGGTTTATGTAGAGATAGTATAATTAGAAATTATTGTGAGGCTCTCTAGGATCAAAAGGGTACGAGGCTCCTCCCCCTCGTCCTGTGGTGCATTAGTCAGAAGTGTTTCTGAGTGGTGTCCATATTCTTTAAAGTGGACCAACACCCAGGATTTTGACTATCCTGGGTCTTGTTCCACTTCGGTGGGGCATCCCCAATCGGGGGTGCCCCGCTGTGTGAAACCCCCCCGATCACCCGAAAAACTCACCTCTCCCCGCTCCCAGCGCCGACGGACAAGCAATCTGACAGTCCCGGACAAGCGGCTCCTCCGCCGCCGCCGCCTCCCGCGCGTCCCTCTTGACGCGCTTACACCCGCGCCGGCCATTCACAGACGGCCGGCGCGGGCGCGCACGCCTAAAGATAAGGTAAGGGAGTTTGGGGTGTTTGGGGGGGGGTTCACCCCGCGGGACATCCCGATCTCGGATGTCCCGCGGGGAGAGAGGTGATCGGCCCGGGAATCTTATAGATTCCCGGCCCGATCACCCATGGGTGTTGGTCCACTTTAATGCTTAGAGTGACAGAACAGGCAAAGCCAATTGTTAAAACATTGTGTTGGGCTATATTTAGCACTGCCCTTAAGTGTTCTCTGTTTTTAAATTAAAGAAAAAATGGCCAAGGTAACAAGATTTACAGTTTTGCCTCTCTTCTCTTCTAACGCATGCTGGCCTGGCCTGAGCACTGTTATGCAGCATAATCATTAACATAACAGTTCGCAAAATGAGCAGCGTCTGTAAGAGGCCAAGATCTTGCTTCAGACACAAGCATTCTCAGGTATTAGCTGGGCTAGATTGGCAGCTCTGAGAGCACCATTCAAGCCATCAATATAGAGGGGGTGTGGTGTGTACTAGCTCCTTGAGCTAGTAAAGATGGCCTATATTCATGGGGTGGCGCTGGAGGGGCAGATAAGAAGGTGTGTTTCCGCATTCACGGCACCAGGCTGACAGGAGCACAGTGCTGGATGAACACCCGGCATGGTAAGTTGCTAATATTTTTTTTTTACCTTTTGAATGAAAAATCCATTTAATGTTATTAGGTATGTTAATGTTTGTATGTATGTTAGGTATGTTATGTTTAATGTTATTAGGTGCCTTAGGTATTGGTATAGGCGTGTCAGTGTTTCTTGTGGATAGTTATGTTGTGAGATGTGTCACAAGATGACCAGCTTTTCTTTTTAAGATAGTCTGCTGGTTATCTTATCTATTCTATTGCAAGTCTATGGCATGTCTGCTGATACATTAAGCATTTTAGGCATTTGGATACAGCAGGGGCCCCCAACCTTTTGCACATACAGAGCCACAGCCACCACTGAGAGATGGTCGAGAGCCAACCAATGTTTGGCAAACTCATGTCATCATGCGGATATATGGCTTACCTTTTTCTTGAGTTCAAATCCCCAAATCCCTGCCTCATAAGCTAATAGCCCAGCCCCAATGGCAGAGTTGGGTATGTATTAAAGTTTATTTGTTTTTGCAGCTTCTGTCCTCCACCTGTTTAGGTTGGGAAACCCAAGTGCGGATAAACCAGTAGACTTAACCTGCCCAACAGAAGATAGTCTGCAAGCCATATGTGACTTCCAATGTTGAGGATTTCTGGGATACCGTAAACTAAAAATTAGCTATTAGTGAGGGTAAGCGTGACTAATTCTGTAAGAGGTAATTTACATCTATTTAAAATACCCTGGGGCAAGATTAGTTTACATCAGTTTATTTTCTGTTCACAGACACTGCCCCAACGCCAGCATTTTTTTGCATTCTTCTCCTTTGTAAATGTTGAATGCAATTACAAACAATCCTTAAACATTTATGCAGTAGAGTGGTCCCAACCAATTGGCCATCATTAGTCATCAAGTAATATAATTAAGGAGCACTTGTCTGCAATGCCCTATTTTCTGCAATGGCATTTCAGTAGATGCGGTGGTCCTCAAATCATTTTAACAATTCTGGAAAAAAAAAGTCCTGGAAAAAAAAGTCCTGGAACCAGAGTATATGAGTAGTGATAGCATTTCTCTGGTGAAAATCATTATGGTCAAACTGATATATTGGCACTCTAATTATAGAAAACATGCAATTCAAGCTTTCACACTAGAGCCATCAAGGAAAGTTATACCTGTGTGTGGGGTTGACACTTAGTGACATGTAGTGGCTGCCTTCACAACACTTCCTTGTGGCATAGCTTAATGGCATTTACTGAGAACCAAAGGGAAAATCTTCAGAGATGTTTTCTTCACTAGGCGCTAGTGGCTTTCTTTATACTGCATTCATGGTTTTGGATTTGCTTGAATATAAAAAAATCTAAACACCATTTGGTATAACCATTTCATACTTGTAGAAATTAATATTTAGTATTTAAAAGGAAAAGGTACTAAAATTTAATCGGATGCATTTGTTGCCCCTGCAAGTTTATTTTAATTAGCACAAATCTGGAACACATTAAAATATTTCCACTGTTTTTTGTTTTCTAATTTAGGCCTACTGATAAGAAATTGTGGCTTTACTATTCATGCAGCTTAATTCTGTCTCATGGCTGTAGAATTTAGTTTTTTTCTCGCTATCCAAAAAAGCTTAAAGATGTTCTTACCAACCCTCGAGGGTGCTTTTGGGTGGATCTTGCTTTGCATAAGTAGTGCTCTATATCAGCAGTTCTGGAAACATCTCTATTTTGCAAGAAGCTGAATAAGCATGGTGTCACCTTAATTACTATTGTCCAGATGACCTCTTTATGTTTCTGACTCGCAGCTGTGTCAGAAGCAGCCTCAATTATTCTTTGCATGACTTCTTGTTTTAAATAGTTCCAAGTCTGCAATTTCAACTTAAAATCATGAAGATATGTACCAACATTAAGTATTAACCAACTGTGACACCACAACAATAAAAGAAAGGGTTATTAGACAGCAAAGGATGCCAAGCAAGTGGGGACATCACTGGTTAGGCAGAATTGGGGGGGGGGATGTTCCTTTGCCTGTTTTTGTCATGTTGTCTGCTTGACATACATTTTTTTGAAATGTTAAGCGAAATCCAAAATTTTAATAATGATAAAATACTTGTCATTCTGAGTAGGACTGTATGATCCCTTAGGTTTATAAGCCATTGACCTAATGCAAAAGTACAAATATGTCTGTCATTTACCATACACTGTAAGAGAAGTAGTATTAATTATGTACTTTACTATATTAGCAATAGCAGAATCCTTATTCTATAACTTGAAAATCCAAAAGGAAGTATAACATTCTTTTGTATTCTTTGTATATTGATGTCTCCCAACATCAATCATGCATAATAACCATGTTTTCTATATGAAGGGGGCTGTTATCACACTATACTATTAGAGTGTTTAAAAAAAAACGGTTAGGCCTAAAAATTTGGACACATTTAAGAACACAAACATGGCACCACTAGAAAGATAAAGACAAATTTGCTGCCACTTTTAGTAAGGGCTGTACATGGTAACATGAGCTTCTACTATGATCAAATGCGCCCTTGTACTTAACTTGGTTTAAGGAATTTAGGATTTTTTGCAGAAGTGTAGAAAACGTTTACACTCACTTGAAGGGCTGCTTCAGTCTCATACTCTCACTTTAATTTCTCCACCCAACTAATTGAAGATAAAAATCTGATTGGGTTCTGGTTTTAAAATGAATGCTTAAAATTAAGTGAAGTTTAGTAATAACTACTATGTCTAGAACAGTTTTGACAAGGGAATATTTTTTTTCGCTTAGCAGCCATCCATGAAGAGATTTGGGAAATATAGCTAGGTTTGGTTTCTTTACTAAACATTGTTGGAGAATTCAAGATGTCATTGTCCTAAACCAAGGGACCCAGGTACTTAAATTTAAATTTAAGTCAGAACGTCAAATACATTACGTTCAAGGGCTTCTGGCGGCAAAAAGATGGAACTTTCTCCTCAACAGCTTTTTAAGACATCTGCGAGATCTTTAGAAACTTGCTAACAAATTAGTGCAGTTGGTGGTGGGGGGGCACCTTAGGATCCAAACTCGGTCATTTCAGAGAATGGAACATTTTGCCTGCTGTTGCAGTGGAAGAAAGTTGAACTTAGTGCCTTACCACCCATGTATTTGTATATCTATTTAGATGTTATGAAGGTCAATGCACCTGATCTACTATGTCCTCCGAAATACATTTATCAATATGACCAGCCTGAATTTGCCTGCCCACTAGTTGTTACATGACCACAGGTATTAGTAACTTTCTTCTGTATACACTCTCATTGATTTAAAGATCTGTCAGACTAGCTGTACATTGACTAGCTGACTTACAGCTGTACATACATGTAGACACATTAACTGGCTATAGATATAATCTGGACGGTATCCAAATGATTTGGGGATTTTCTGGAGAGACTTAGGGCCTTATTCATGAAGGGATAGCGTCAGGTAGTGGCTGGCTAGTGAGAGGTAGCGACAGGTAGCGACTGGTGAATGCCGGACACGGCACGCAATTACACATTTATCAAGCAGAATCTGTTTAGCGACTGGGATAACGCCATGTAGGGTCTGATTCATCATTTTCCCAGCCTCAGCGAACAGCGCCAGCGTTCAGCCTTGCACAGCGCCAGGTATGACCTCTCGTTACCTGACGCTCTGCCATACATTTCAATGGACGATCCTCTTTCTCTTTAAACTGTGTTTTTGTTTTTTTGTTTTTTAAATCTCAAATAATTCGGTGACCTCTCCTGGCATTGAATAAGCAGTTTTTTCAATTTTTTTTTAATTTTTTATATATTTCTTCAGAAATGACATTACAGGTCTGCCATTAAAGTGTTCATGTTACAATGTTGATACAATGTAATTCCATATGTTTTCGCTTTGTTACTAGTGGATAGATGCTGGAAAACAGACTTTAAACACACTGCCTCCTGCGCTCTGGGCTTCAAACAAGCATTTTTCAGCGCCAGAGATTTGTGAGGCTGTTTTTTTGCTGAATATGGTGTGAGTCGGTCGCTATGAGCAGTCGCTACCATGCGCTCCCATACAGCGCTGAACTGGTCAAATAGCGACTCCTCACAATGCATTCAACATTACTGGACAGCGACTGAGTCGCTATGAACTAGCGACTCACGGCCAACCACTGCGACTACTAGCGGGCGCTCTGAAAATGCCTGCTACAGACGCTCATCTGTCGCTACCTGGCATTAGTGATGAATCAGCCTGCCCGTTTTGAAAGGCAGTGAAAGTTTTTCTTAGCACACAATAAACAATTCTCTGCACTTGTAATAGAGCAATCCTAAGCATGAGCTGCAGAATATTTTAGTGTATATATTTTTATTTAAGAAGCCTCAAAATAACAGCAGCCTATGAGGAATACAAACACACTACATAAAGTCACTCATTAGGATACCACTCTTAGCCTGTAAACCAGAGTTCCCCAGCCCTCTCCTGATGATCCTCCAACAGTCCAGGATCTGCAGATCTCTGTATAGATGCACAGGAGTAGTAATTAGCTCAGTAGCAGAGCTTTAGCGCTGGATTTGTGAAGATCCAAAAAACATGACCTGTTGGTTGCTTACAAGGAGAGGGTTGGGGAACACTGCTGTAAACTATACAGAAAATGTAGTCACAAGGGCATGGCTCTCTTTCCTATTGTCTCCTGTTCCCACTTTACACTTTGTAGCATCTAGTTTGTACTGGTCTTTGTACTGTATATTTTGCCCTGTCTGTATTTATACCATGTACAGTGCTACAGAAGAAAACAGCACTATAAAAATAAACAATAATAAAAATAGTGTAATATAATTTAGGTTATCGGTTCAACATTTCACAAGGAGCTGTGTATTTAATTAGAGAAAAATTCTTACATTTTATAACTTAAATGCTTAAATGAATAAAAACTATAAAACAATAAACCAAGCTGTTATTCTAAAGGTCTTTGGGTGGTTCCATGCCAGGTCATCAATCACTCATTCAATCGTTGTGTGTAGAACCTGAAATTTCTGGGGGTTCTTTTCAAACAGTCAAATGACAAAAACTAAGTGCCATTTAATGAACTCAGTCCCCCTCGGTAAACAGCGCAGTCATAATTCTTCTCCAGTAGCAGACTGACATTATAAAATATAGTTTGCTCTGCCATTTGGAACAAATTTCTCAACTTGAAGCTTATCCCCCACAGAGGTCTGCCCATTGGTTTGATGATATGTTTTACTTGCATGGTAGCACACTATTTATTAAGCCCTCCTTATCGCGAGTTAATAGCTGAAATGAAGAAATATAGGTAGGAGGCAATTATTAAAACGAGTGGAACTAATCGCCAACAGTGACATTCTCTCTTCTATCTACGACTTTTCATTTCAAATATTATTATCATTATTATTATTTTCTCAGTTTCCAATTTTAGTTTTATGAAAGATCGCCATCATTCATACAAATTCAGTGAAGCTTTCTGTTTCTTAAGCTATCGCTTGCCTTAAATTCTACGTTTCATCTTTAAATCATTACTAAATGTAAATGTAAAGTATTCTCTGTTTGATGTTGTTTGGAAATTGGCTTTACTTGTTGCTCGCTGAGGAAAATGTGTTTACTAAGCAGATGAATACGTTCCTGGTTTCTTAAGCAAGAAATATCATGGGTATAATTTACATTACATGCTCTGATACTTAGGTCTATCCACACATAGAATTGTGTCCTGTCTATCTACACATACAGTAGAATTGTGTCCTGCCTATTTACACTTATAGCTATGTCCTGCCTATCTACACTTATAACTGTGTCCTGCATATCTACACCTAGAACTGCGTCCTGCCTAGCTACACCTCAAACTGTGCCCTGTCTATCTACACCTAAAACAGTATCCTGGGGGACGTGGTTTAGCTATGGCTGCGTGAGGAGGGAGCTTTGTACCTAAACCGTCCATTTCAAGTGATATATCCATCCCTTAACGCCAGACTGACCAATGTCGAAGAGGAGAAAGAACAGGGCAGCGTCTGGAGGTGCGAGGGCACCGAAGATCACCCTATACTTTGCCCCCGGCGATACCCCGGGCCCGCGGGGGGAGGGCCGCAACATGGCACCGGACCCAGAGCACGAGGGCGAGGAGGAACTGCGCCCTGTACCGCCCAGCATGAGGGGGACGACGGAGCTGGAGGATCGTGACTCACCAGGGGCAGCGGCGGTGAAGACCGGCGTGTGATCATCCAACTGCGGGGAGGTGCGGCGTGACAGCGCTGGAGGAGAGAGGCACCTGCCGCCCTCCCCCGGCGGAGAGAGCAGCCAGCGTGAAGCTGCGGAGATGGAGCCGTTCGAGAAGGAGGAAGTGGAGCTGCGCGCCCGCACAGGTACTTTATCTGCCCTGAACAAGGCAGAGAAGCGGGTCCCTCTGCGGCTCCCTCACGGCCCTTGAGAGGGGGGGGACTTACCCACAGCTGTCATTAAGGCTGCCTCGACACAATCTGATTTTTTGCAGGGGCCGAGTCAGGAGGCGCCCCAGGTCTCACAACCAGCATGTGGATCTGTGAGGCAGGGAATAAGCCAGGCAAGCTGGCAGTTGAGCCCTGAAGTGAATTCCCCACAGTAACAAGATCAAGGGGGCAGTGGAGCTGCCTTAGTGACCCCCCCGCACTCTGTACAGGGGGGAGATGAGTCTGGCTCTAAATTGCCCTGACCATGTACCCCAGCTCTGGCCTCCCCACAGCCCAGTTCTCCCGGATGGTCCCAATCTGATGGAGTGGGGGGGCACCCAGCCCTCAGACGCGCTTCCTGGACAGCCCGCGAAGCGCCCGGAATGTGGCCCAAAGCTCGTGGGCATCGGTGCAGGAGTAGTGTTAGCCCCTGGGCCCCCACGGATCCCACTGCCAGTTAATGGGAGAGATGGGGCCTCGCCCCCCCTCCTCAGATTCATCTTAGTGGTGGAGGAGGCCGATGGAGGATAGCTGCTCGAAACCGAAGGAGATAGAATGGGAGGAGGGGTATGATAGAGGTGGCAGGCCTCCACTGCTGAGACGCGAGGCAGCCTCCTCGCCCACAGAACATCAAGGCGCCGAAAGCAGAGAAGAAGCCCTCCGCAGGGTTTTAAGGAAAGAAGCTCCCCCATTGCTACCCGAGTCCGGTGAGCTGGCTCGGCTGGAGCCCCTTGACGCGGGATCCCCCGTGACCACGGGCAGGTCCGAAACAGCGATGCCTCCTGGCGCCATGCATCTTGAAAATGTTCCCTCTGCCCAATATAACCTAGAAGTCCTTCTAAGATTCCTTCCCTCAAGAAAGGATTTTGAAAATTATACTAATAGGATGGAGACCTTATTCAGAAGGGAATTGGAGGAAGTGACAAAATCCGTGAATGAAGTTGCTGATAGAGTCCAGACCCCTGGAGCAGGACCAGACAACTACAAATCAGCACCTGGAGGCTCTGGAGAGAGCCAACGCTGCCCTGCAACAATCACAAACCATCACGTCTCGACATACATCCAAGGTGCTGCTCCGTCATGATGATATGGAAAACAGAGGAAGGAGAAATAACATCCGGATCCGAGGCCTTCCGGAGGCTCCGGAAAACAGTAACCTGGAGGAGATTGCCACTGCTATCTTTAACGAGCTCTTGGGTCGGCGCCGCTACGAACACATCGAGATCGACAGGATCCACAGAGCACCGGGGCCTCGATCTATGGCTCCCGCTAGGCCTCAGGACATCGTTTGTCGCATCCATTATTACAGGATCAAGGAGGAGATCCTAAGGAAGGCGTGGGAACAAGGGCCCTCCAACTACCGGGGTGCCTCAATGTCGCTGCTACCTGATCTGGCCAGGCGGACACTCCAGATGAGACGGTTGCTCAAACCCCTTTTGGAAAAAATCAAGGAGGTGGGAGCCACGTACAGGTGGGGTCATCCGTTCCACTTGGTGCTCACGAAACGTGGGCCGGCCCTTTGCGCTCCGCCCCTTCTTCCAACTCCCAGATCTGTTTGGCTTTCTCGACCTCCCGGCTATCCCTATAGAGGACTGGCTGTCGCCGGACTTTGGCTACCGCGAGGCCGGGCCTTGGCATCCGGGGCGCATAGAGGGTCGCCCGCACCGCGCGGACCTGACAACCGAAGAGCTAGACGCTGCAACTTCCTGAACTAGAAGACCTGAGCCCGGCCTGTGCCTTTGGCGATGCAGCTCTTGGCCCACATTTGATACAGCGCCCATTGACTGGGGGTGCCCACTGCAGTCTAGCCCTGCACGCTGCTGGGCCCCGACCCTGAGCTAATGTTCCCTGGACTACGTCCTAACTTTGTGATGTGTCTGCCGTCTGACGATGTTGGCCCCCCTGGCGCTGGGCCGGGTGGCCTGGTCCCTGGGCCTCCCGTCTCCCCACTGCGTAGGGGGGACAGGACCATTCCCAGTTTCAAGCCGTAATTTTCCTGTGTTTGGCCTGGGGGACTGGGCCGCCCCGCATAACTAACTAAATATAGGGCGCATGGTTGGGCCTGTCCCGCGCTGGGCTGGCCGCGTAGACCAACCTTCATGTTTCTGCACATGCTTTTGGCCCTGGACACTGACGATCTGGTGCTGCATTTGTGGATGTCCCTGGGCTCCCCTCCTTCCCCCTTGGCCTTCCCCTCGGTTCCCCCCCCCGCTCTGGTCTTGCCTAGGGGACGGGGGGCGGGCCCTGGTGCCTGTCCTGCTGGCGGTCCCTGGTGCGCGCAGATGGCCTGACGCATAACCTGTAATAGCGACTGGACGTAGAGGGCGCCTTGTGGCGCGTTATGCGGATGCCTGCGGACACTCCCCCCTCGATTGTGGGGGGAGGGGATGCTTTGGCGCGGCCAGGACTGCTTGGGTGCTTAGATGCTGTTAACCTGATGGGCTGGACGGTCGCCGGAGGCGGGGACTTGGGACTGGTCCGCCCTGGCTGGATCTGGCTGATGAGCTCATAAGCAGGCAGCTCTGGACGGGGCGGTCCGGGCCAAGGGGCCCTTAAACATTCACAGTTGTTTATGTTCTAATGCATGTTCCCTGTTCATTATAAGTTACCAGTGTTAGGTTGTGGAGGCGTCGAGCTGGGGGTCGGGAGCGGCTCCCAACCCAGCAGACGCCCGTGTTTTGTTCCTCAGAGTTGGCCCCGCTGATTCAGTTGGAGGAGATATCTCCCCTGGATCGGCGGGCGAATCTGTAAATGTTCTCTGTAAACACAGTTTGGTTTGACATTGATGGGTATAACAATCTCTCCTTCAAGAAAGCACATCTCCCATCAGGTGGCCATAGTTTTCCAACCCCCCGATTTAGGCCATCCTTCCCTCCCCTAAAATCAGGAGAGCGAAGAGCGTAATAAGTTACATTTAGAGCACTTAGAGTAACCCCCTCACAACCCTACCCCACCTACCCCACCTTCTCCTCTATCCCTCTCTCCATCCCCTGGACTCTCCCCCCCCCCCGGTCAACCTCGCTAGGACCAGCCTTCCCACCCACACAATGGGGGACGTGACAATATGCTCTTTCAATGTGAAAGGCTGCAACGTACCAGAAAAGAGAAATAAAGTTTTTTATGACCTTCACAAGCAGAAAGTAAAAAATGCCCTATTCCAAGAGACACACTTTAAGGCAGAACACATTCCCAAGATAGGCAACAGATATTTCCCAAAATGGCACCATTCCTCCAACCCCGAGGCTAAAACAAAAGGAGTATACGTGGCATTCCACAAGTCACTTCCGCATGAAATAATAGAAACAAAAAGCGATCCTCAAGGCCGATTTCTCTTCATTAAAGTCAAGCTATTTACCAAGACATACACTCTCGTGAACATATACGCCCCGAACTTAGATCAAGTAAACTTTTGTGTTAAAACACTTAAATTGCTCAAGGCCTTTGCGGAGGGGATTATTATCTTTGGAGGTGACTTCAATGTCCCTCTTGACCCCACAATTGACACCTCCTCCGGGAGGTCTGCTAAGTCGCTAGGTAAGATAAACAGACTTAAAAAATCCCTAGGGAGCCTCCAACTTATAGATACCTGGAGAGCACTAAACGGCAACAAGAGAGACTACTCGTTCTACTCCCATGCTGCCAATTCCCGGCCCTGCCCTCTTACACCACTCTTTGACAATCCAGCCTTTGAGCCCGGGCTTGGTGCCGAGAGCTCCCTTACTTGGGAAGCTTTCAACATCACCACGATAGGACATGTTTTAGATGCAGGCAAGATTCCCACACTATCAGAACTAAGTGAGAGATCAGGAGGCAGACGCGTCTCGTGACTCTTACACAGATAGCTACACAACTTTATTACCACTAATAAGCTCCTGGAAATATCCCGTGGCCCCTCCATGGCACTAGAGTCCTTTGTCACACAGACTCCCCCAACTAGAGTAATACACAGAAAACACCACTCAGGTCCTCCCAAGTTCATAGACAAATGGGAAAGAGAACTAGGTATATGGATTCTGGATACTGATTTGACTAAAGTGTTCCTAAGCACCCATGGGACTTCATTGGCGAGTACTTTGCAGGAAAGAAACTATAAAGTACTCGCTAGATGGTACAGATGCCCAGTTGACTTGCACTGATTTGCAGCTGTCACAATCGGACAAATGTTGGAGATGCCAGAGGGAGTTGGGTACCATGACCCACATCTGGTGGAGCTGCCCAGCGATAAATGCCCTATGGGACCAAATCTTCGCAATCTACGAGGAGGTATCCGGGATCAAGATAGATAATACATCTCAGGTCGCCCTCCTGTCACTGATCCCGGGCCCAGTGTCAAGGCTTAAAAAGGGGGTCTTGGGTCTTTTCCTTACGGCTATGAGAGCCATTATCCCTAGGCACTGGAGGACTCCAACCCCCCCCTACATTAACGGAGTGGGTGGTGGAGTTAGAGGGAATTCGCTGTATGGAAGAACTAGTCGCAAAAAGCAGAGACACCGCTGACCAGTGCACAACCACCTGGATGTGCTGGCTGATTTACAGAGAATCGCACCTTCCAGCATTGCTTTAGCAAACCAGATACAGGGTTCCGTGGCCTCCCCCCCCCCCCGATGGGGAGGGTTTGGCTGGAAGAGACACGGCTCCCTTTCTCGACCCGGCCGCACTCCCTGGTAACTGGTCTCATCTCATCCCAACCCTCAATGCTTTTGCAGCGTGTCCACTACTCTCACCCCCCACTCCCCGTTCCTCTTACTTAGACACAGGACATAACATAACTAGAGGAGGAGCACAGGTAGCCGACATTATATTCCGATCTAAGGTGGAGTCCTGGGTGAAAGTGTACTATCTGCGCATGTCAATAAGTGGTGTCGTAATAGCTGTACTTTATATATTATATACTATGTCTAGAACATTTGCGTGAATCCTTTACCCCTTCCCCCTTTTACCTTTCTGTTCCTTCCCTACCCCTTACCCTACTTTTTGTAATTTCCCCACATTTGTTTAATTGTCGTCCTTTTGTTTTTGTCTGAAAAACCAATAAAAACCGATTACAATAAAACTGTATCCTGCCTAACTACACCTAGAACTGTGTTCTGCCTATCTACACCTATAACTGGGCCTGGCCTAACTACAACTAGAACTGCATACTGCCTATATATACCTATATACACCTAGAGGTGTGTCTGGCCTATCTACACCTAGAAGTGTGTCCTGTCAACACCTATAATTTCGTCCTCCCTATCTACACCTAGAACTAGGCAAATATAATTATTATCATAGATTATTATTATTGCTATTATTATTATTATTATTATTAACTGTGTCCTGCTTAAATACAACTAAAACTGGGGGCTGCCTATCTGAACATAGAACTGTGTCCTGTCTATCTACACCCAGAACGGTGTCCTGTCTTTCTACACCTAGAGCTGTGTTCTACATATCTACACCTAGAGCTGTGTTCTACCTATCTACACCTAGAACTGTGTCCTTCCTATCTACACATATAACTCTGTCCTGCCTATCTACACTTTGATCTGTGTCCTGCTTGTATACATCAAGAACCGTGGGTTGCATATATGAAGATAGAACTGTGTCCTGCCTATCTACACTTAGAACCGTGTTCTGCCGATCTACACCTAGAACTGTGTCCTGCCTACACATACTTGCAACTGTGTCCTGCCTAGCTAAACTTGGAGTTGCATTCTGCCTATTTACAATTAGGCACCTAGGACTGTGCCCTGTCTATCTACACATAGTCTTTATTTACTCTTTCTTTTTCTAAAACCCTTCCCTGCTTATCAAGATATAGAACCATGTCCAGCCTATTTAGGTGCATTGTATAAGTGTGTCCTAGAACCTCGTCCTCTCTATTTGCACATAGAAATGCAGTCTTCCTTTTTACACATACAGTAATAATGTGCCCTGCATATGAACACACAGAACTGTATCTTTTCTACACACAAAATTCTCAGTCATCACTTCCAACAATCATTGGACCATCAAGAATCCTTTGTATGCATTCAGCTCCCATGTTGCCCTAAATATACAGTATAGAATATCTCTATAAACAAACAGAAGTATGTAAGATTTGCTTTTAGATGTTCAAAGTCACTTGAGATAAGGTTTAACCTGAAGTTTAGTTTCTTTACAGTGTGTTGTCTTTGAAACTTGATCTATACGTGATCTTATGCTGATTAATATTATTTTTGAAGCATAAGCAAGAATATTCTGAATGTCCAAGCACTCTATCTGTAAGAAGTTGGCAATCTAATTTATATATTGTTTCAGTTGTGGTTGTTATAAAAACAAATACATTTATATATTTTTCCACAGCATAGAAATAATAGAACAGTATATGCATATAATATATATGTTAAAGCACTATGATACAGAAGCTATTGGAATATCAGCGCTTTTAATTAACAGACAGAAAACAGATTGTGGCTCTCTCTTGTAGCTTATCGAGCCCACTTTGGAAAAAAGACGTATAATAAAAATGGAAGCCAGCAGTCCATGTTTGCAGCATAAGGCAGCCATAGCGAGCAGACAGCTTGTGTGGACAAAGCCAAGCATTCCTTCATGATTTATTCAGTAAGGTGCTTTACTGTCCTGCAGGACCCTCTCTAGACAAACATATGCGCTTTAGAGTTATAACACAGCACACGCTGATTTTTTGTGCTAGGTGAAAGTGTTTATTTCTCCTTTTTTAATTTGCAGCAACCGTCCTACGTAAATTTTTAGTAGTGTGATGTGTAATTAGCATGTGGCTGGGAATGAATGGATAGTTATTAGCTGAGCCTGTGATTACTGTGATGGGGAATCCTCCATGTATGGCAGACATTTTGCTTTCTACATGAACTGCTTCATATAGTTTATTATGCAGCTGAAAGAAGTTTCTTGCAGAGGTTTAGTAATTCAAAATGCAGACGCAGAATTGACTTGACTTATTCTCTATTGGCCAAAAGCAGACCATCTTCATAATTTGGTCTAGGAGATAACTAGAAGAGAATGGGCAACCTTTGAAGTCATGAAGAGGAGAGAATCTGTAGAAAGGACAACAAGGGAGTCACAGGGGGAAAAAGAGATGACAGTGACTAAATGCAAAAACAGACGACAGAAAGACAATGGGGGTTATTTAGGAATGTATAGCGCCAGGTAGTGCTTCGTAGCGGCAGGCAGCGTCTGGTGAGCGATGGGTGCTGTACGCAAAACCCCATTGCAGAAAGTGAATCTGGTGAGCGCCTCTAACAGTGCCATGTAGTGTCACATGTATTAATCCAGGCGGCTCAGCATATAGGGCCGGCGCTCTAGGCTCAGGAGCTCCATGTAGTACCTGTCGCTCTATAGCGCTCTCCCATACATTTCAATGGGCTTTCATTAGTTGTGTATAAATAAAAGACATCCCCTGGCCTGCAAACAAACACTTTTATACATTTTTATATTTTTTATTTTATTTTATATTTTTATGCAGAATTGTATTTACAGGTCTAGCACTAAAGTGTAATTGTCACAGTGTTAAAACAATTCATTCCATGTGTTATTGCTTTGTTACTGGTGTATATGTGTTCAAAATCACACAGTGCCTGGCGCTCTATGCTACAGTGCCCAGCTTTAGAGCGCCGATGCTTTGTGTGTCTAGTCTTTTCTTAAATATGATGTTGAGTGCCGAGTGCCGGCTGCACTGAGCTGGCGCTACCTCTTGCTTGCTGCAGCGCTATGCTGTTGTTAGAGCACCCAACACGCATCACATTCATCAATGCCGGCCATGTAACTAGAGCGACTGAGATGCTCTGTTACAGTGCCCGATACCCGCTTGCAGCAACTAATTGCGGTCGCTCTAAGTGCCGCTATACAGACACTAATCTGGCAATACAGCGCATAAGTAGTGAATCAGCCCCCACGTGATTGTATGTATTGGCATGTGCTTATTTGGCACTAGATACAAGTTGCAACCACCATTTACATAAATTGCTCTGCTATCCAGAAAGGCAACAGAGCGCTGCAACACAATTATGGGAGGAATAAAGTTCCACTCACAGGAGTCCATAATAATGCAACACCAGCAACATTTAAACTTTAATTAAATACATACTAAATAGACATCAAAGCTGTGTCGGTGTATTTAACTCCACCTCTAATTTACTTAAGCCACTGCAAATAAATCAGTGTGAATATTGAAGAATCATTTACATTTAACCCCCTCCCAAAAAATAAAAAGTATACAATCAAAACCAGTAATGAATACAAAATATTACTCAACAATTACAGTGATCCAACCAACCACTAGAATATATTACTATTATGTATTAAATAAATAGAAAAGTGAGCAGTGCTAATTCCTGCAATATTAGCAAGCTACACACTGATCTGTAAGGCTGCATTAGCCAGTGGGGGGGGATATTACTTGAACTAGATTTAGAATCCCTCTAACCTTTCACTGTTTTTTCCATGACCACAACCCATTATTGACCACTGTGTATAATTTGGAAAAAGCCATGTACACAACCCTGAAATGGTTAGGGAACCCTAAGAATTTAGCACTTAGTTTTCCTTTTTGTACATTTTAATTGTCCAAGGTTTCACTTATCCCTTAATGGAATTAGGTTTTACTCATTTGTAATGTGTATGCATACATGACTGGCCCTGGCATTTAAATGTTAATTTGCAAACTTTAGAAAGTTAGGTTGATTTAACCAATATAGCCAGTTAGATATGGTTGCTAGCATCTCCTATGCTCGAGTCAAAAGGCTTGAGTGACCTGATAAGTTGTCTGCACTTCCCATCATTAAAGATCATGCACACTGTATCCTTTGACCTTTCAGCCATAATTGAATGGTCAGAAGGTGTGTCCCAGTTCTTTGGTAGAAATGAATCAAGGGATCCCTCCAGAGAAGTGGTCTAATTTTAGTTGTCTGACCTTTCTGTAGATCTGTGAAATGCTATTATTTTTAGATAAAAGTGAAAAGAGAATGCTGCCATACCAAATTGCATAAGCTGTTCCCCTGAGGGACAGGCCTTATACAATAGATGTGTCCATGGAGCCAAAATCTCTCCGTGCTGACTCCAAGCTGCAAACTGTCCAGGCCAAGCTACTATCACTGCCTACTGCCCAGGAACAAGCAATTTCTCCCTGTGCTTATTGCCAGCGAATAGAAGCAATATCATTACCTCTGCCTCCATTGTGCCCACCACCGTAATCAACATCTGTCATGCAATTACTTTCTTCCTGCTGCCCAAATGTTTTTGTTTAACTCTTACTCTTTTTTACTTTACCTATATTATTCAAATGATTTTGTATTTTTCTGAAGAAGCTGAGTTTGGAGATGCAGTCAGAGTTTTTTTTCATTCAGCAGACAATGAAGTAAGATAAAAACTAATGTCAAGCCGAATTGCATGAGGCAAATGCTCGTATTCTCACATAAAAATAAACAAGATACACAGCCTCTTTTCCTTCTATGAAGTGATGGGTCTAGAATAATAATGCTAACCACTTTCTTAAATCACACATTTTTACACCTTCAGTAATCCACCACCAGATGGCTGTGCCAAACAGCTTACTATATTCTTGTAAGTAAGTTGTTGTACCGTGTTAGCCATCGATGTAAGCAGGAAATCCAAGGTTAAGGTAATACCATTTATTGGCTAACTCAATAAGATTGAAAATGCAAGCTTTCGAAGCTGTTCAAGCTTCTTCTTCAGGCATAATCGCTATAAAAAACACTTGCGTAATAGGGCCCAGAGCAGCTTTCAATTATATCTGCAACCACTGCATTTAGATTACAGTTTTCTTAAATAGTACACTGTCAAAAGATAAAAAAGAATGTACACATAGCGTACATTTAATTCTAAAAGTATTGCACTTACAGATGTTCCAGTGTAAAAATCGCATATAAGTTGCTTGAGTTACCATTCATAGAACAGAACCTTCTGTCCCCATGTTTGTGGCAGTCATGCTGAATTTTAAAGTGGACCAACACCCAGGATTTTGACTATCCTGGGTATTGGTCCACTTCCGCGGGGCACCCCGATCGTGGGTGCCCCACTGTGTGAAACCCCCCAGAAAGCCCTGAAAACTCACCTGACCCCGCTCCCACGTGACTCACTCGTCCAATCGCCGCTGGCGTACAAGGAGAGGCAGCGACGGACAAGCTGAGCGCGGGCCGCCGCCACTTCCCGCACGTCCCTCTTAAAGGGAGCGCGCCAGCGCCGGCCATTCACAAACGGCCGGCGCGGGTGCGCGCCCTGCTAGAGGGACGTGCGGGAGGCGGTGGCGGCCCGCAAATGCGCCACTGGAACGAGGATCAGGTAGGATTTTTGGGGAACTGGGGGGTTTCAAACAGCGGGGTGCCCCGCAGTCAGGGAGCTGATCGGTCCGGGAATCTTATAGACTCAAAACAGATTCATCAAAAAAACAGCCTCACACAGTGACGGCGCTCAAAATTGGGTCGCTGTAGCCCAGAGCCCCAGAAGCTGTGTTATTACATTTTTAAAACATATCCTCTAGTAACAAAGCGAAAACATATGGAATTACAATATTATTACATTGTGACATTAACACTTTAATACCAGACCTGTAATGACAATTCTGCATAAAAATATAAAAAGTCAAGTTTTCAAAAATGACTTTTTCTAGGCCAGGAGAGGTAACACAATGAATTGAGGCACAAAAAAAACAAAAAACCCTTTTTAAACAGAAGAAAAGGAACGTCCATTGAAATGTATGGGAGAGCGACAAGTAGCGAAGCCAGAGCGCCGGCGGTATATTCTGAGCCATCTGTGATGATGAATCGGACGCTATGTGACGCTTTTAGAATCACTCACCGGAATTGCTTTGATAAATATGGTATTCGCTACCTGACACTATGGCTTGATGAATAATCTCCTTCTGCGTATACAGTAGCTTTTGGTTGGGACTTTAGTAGTGAGGCTGTAGTCTGTTCACCAACAGACCCCTAAATGACAGCAGAAAAAGAATTTTAAGCCCACTTTTCATAAGCAGCAAACCAGACCAAAAAGCTCTGGAAAAATGAATATCATTTTGTTGAAGCATTACCTTGTTGATTAACCTCAGTAAAGATCACTGATTAAAAACATTGACTTTTATGCATGCTCCCAAATTGTAGTATTTAAATGACTCAAATGGAAAAGAACTTTGTGCGGTTACATTAATTATGTGATAAAGTGTAGGGAAATAAATGAAAAGGACATGTTTTTCATTTTTTAATAGCATAGAATGGCCCTTTTTGTCTTTATATTCTCTTCATGTTTAAAGTGCATCATTTTAAATCAGTCATCTGTTACACACAATTAAATCAGGCATTTATTTTAATGGCTAAAATGAGAGGCTTAGAAACTGAATACAAATAATAAATGATTTAGACACACCAGGGCATAAGGAATTTAAGTTTCTCTTATTTCGTCATAAATTGAATAATAGTCTGGTCCGCTGGAGGAAGAGGGTTGTGTGTCTGTGCCATTGGGACAATTTGTTGAAGAGGTTTGTTTACTGAACTTTGTTACCAGAGCACAAAATTGAATACCATTACCTGTATCTATCAATATTAAAACCCGGCTAAGTAAATGTCATCTTGACTTCCATGAAGGGAAAAGATAGTTTGTCTGCATTTATAGATAAAAATGTTCTACCGAGCCACATATTCTCAGAAATAATTTATAAAAGAATGATGTTTTTTTCCAAAAACTAGAAATCAAGTTGATACTAACGACTGGGGTACTTTTGTTCTAGTAGCAATGATGGCATTAAAAGTATTTTGCATTTAGGGGGTGATTTACTATGTTCGCTACTTGACATAAACGTATGTTTGCCAGACGCACAATGCATGTGTGACAGACCAGCGAGTAAGCAGCGAACACAGAATTTCGCAATGGATTTAGCTGTGTTTGTACTGCAATTTGCTGGCGATAGTCACAGGTATTTACTAGAGATGAGTGAACTTTTTGAAAGTTCGATTTGGGCGATTCGCCGAATTTCCCCAAGAAATTCGGGTTCGCCCGAATCGAACTTTCACAAATCGCTCATCTGAAAAAAAAAATGCCGGCATGGTGGCAGCGGGCAGGCCGGCTACGCTGCCACCATGCCGGCATTTTTTTTTTTTTTTCAGGGAAAATTCGATCGGCACGAACCCAAAAAAATTCGGGTTCGTGCCGAATCGAATTGTCCCTGAAATTCGGAGCGAATTTCGGTTCGTCCGAACCGGTTCGCTCATCCCTAGTATTTACATTAAAAAGCGGTTTGGAGAATGCCAGCGATATACTGGAAAACTGCTGTGGCAGAATTATTTAGAAAAAAACTTGAAATCTTGCTGAAAACACACTTTTATAGCACATGATGGAATTGGAGGGGTCTAAGAATATATGTGGGGTATCTTGGGAGTGTCTGGGTTGTTTTAAAATCTTAAGAACAAAAGTTTATTTGAAAATATAAAAGTCATGTAAAAACATTTAATCACACACTAGGCAACTTTCTAATGTTCACGCCCAAAAAATAAGATGCTAAAAAAAGTGACGTGCTTTCCCCTAAATAACATTGATTTCTATGCGGTTCACCACTAAAAGGTGGAGAATGCCAAAGCCAAACTGAAGGAACATGCAAAATTTCAGCTGGTAAATGTGTAAACCCAGCAAATGTATGGTGGATTTTGGCGAATTGTTTCGTATCTTACCACGTTACCCACTGCTGTTGGGTTTATTCCATTTTTATGGCCTTTTTAAAATTTTACATTATTGTGTGCCAAAATGATGTTCTAAAAATTCTGAACTCGTCTTATTATTAATTTTATTGTTTTATCTTATATTCTTTTGTCTTTTAATTGTTTGAAACTCTGTGTTATAAAAGAAACACTTTCTGTTGCAACAATGTGTTTATGTTAGCAATACATACATATCAGAGAATCTGGCTTGCTAACCATCTGGTAGTTTTAATCCCATTTTTTTAATTCAAACCCTGTATATAAGGGATCAACATTTTGTCTTGTCCTAGAGTAGCTTAAGGGTTACTGGCAGCGTTCTCACCTTGGGAGGTCATGCAGCATAATTTTGCCAAAGCTGTCAATAATTCTGGGACTTGTAGTCAGAAGTCTTTACTCAAGCTGCTCCCACTTTAGGATCACATACACACAGGAATATAAGAGACTTAGAAACAACATGTTGATAAGTATATAAAGGTTCGGGGGCAGAATCCTAACATGGCAAAATAAGGCAGAACACAAAATCACAGGAAAAAAGGAGTTTTCCTTTACATATCCTAACATGTTACATTTCTATGAATCAAGAATGAATAAGGGCCTTATTCATGAAGGGATAGCGTCAGGTAATGCCTTGTTAATGAGAGGTAGCGACAGGTAGCGGCAAGTGAATGTCGGACACGGCATGCAATTGCACATTTATCAAGCAGATTCTGTTGAGCGACTGGGATAATGCCATGTAGCGTCCGATTCATCATTATCCCAGCCTCAGCGTACAGCGCTGGCGTTCAGCCTTGCAGAGTGCCACGTATTACCTCTCGCTACCTGTCGCTCTCTCCCATACATTTTAATGGACGTTCTTTTATTTCTCTTTAAACAGGGGGTTTTTATTATTATTTTTTCTTAATCTGAAATAATGTGGTGACCTCTCCTGGCATAGAAAAAGCCATTTTTGAAAATATTTTTCATGTTTTATATATTTATGCAGAATTGACATTACAGGTCTGGCATTAATGTGTTCATGTTACAATGTTATTACAATGTAATTCCATATGTTTTCGCTATGTTACTGGTAGATACATGTTAAAAGCAACCTTTAATCACACAGCCTCCGGCTCTGGGCTACAGCGAAGCATTTTTGAGCGCCGGAGGTGTGTGAGGCTGTTTTTTTTATGAATATGTTGTGAGTCGGTCGCACTGACCAGTCGCTACCATTCGCTTCCATACAGCTCTGTACTGGTCATATAGCGACTACCCACAATGTATTCATCATTGCTGCACAGCGACTGAGTCGCTATGAACTAGCGACCCACGGCCGAGCACAGCGACTACTAGCGGGCGCTCTGAAATGCCTGCTACAGACGCTCATCTGTCACTACCTGCCGCTAATAATGAATCAGCCTGCCCATTTTTTTCATACCACATTTTTGCTTTATGGTTGATGTGGCATCACTGGGCACTAAAATAATGCCCTCTAATTGGTTCATCTCTTATATCTGAGTTGTGGTTGTGAGTGTGGCACTGTTTGTCTGTTTCTTGCTGAAAGAGACCCCTTTTACCCTGGAAGTTTGGAATAAGTTGGTTGAGTGTCAGTAGACTTAAATGATATGTTTAGTAATTTGAATAGTGCCATTACAATTTAAGGTCCACACAGTTGCATTAGGGGTGCAAACCCTTGCTTACCCCTAATGCCTGACTTTGAGCCTAAAAAGAAAGTTTGTCGCTTTGTATATTTGAATGTATTACTTCATAATATTTTAGCAGCCTAGTGCTGCTGGAATGTACTGTATGCCCAAACAATCATACATCTTCCATCGAGATACACTGTGGCCTGCAGAAATGTATCCATCTACTGTTTTCCAGGGCTTTGGTAGGAAAATATCCTCTGTTAGACACAAATGTCTTTTGTACTCCGTATTTTTTATTTATGTGTTTCTAAATTTTTTATTTCTATTATTATTCCCTTTTAAATTATATTTAATTGAGAAGATAACTCTGTATTGTACATATGTGAACCCAGTTGTGAGCTCATTACAGTGCTTGATGTCTTAATTTACATTACAAGCCACAGTGAGTTTCCTTCAGGTTCGAAAATATGGGTTTGGAAATGAAATTTGGGGTGTTTGCCATTGATGGCAGTTTTTTGGTCGGTCCCAACATAATTTAGAACTGATCTCAAACACACAGCCATTACCTTAAAGAGTTATCTGCAGTGATACAGTGATGGCTTTCACTTAGGGAACCCTGAAATCACTATGATGCCAATCTGAGATTTCTGGCATCGTAACATGGTTGCCTTTGCAGCCCTGGAATTCATTCCATGTATAATCTTCACAACACTGGGCCAGTAAGCATATAGCAGCAATATCAAGCTTGATAAGACATGTCTAATGTTGATATATGAAGACTAAACAAGTTTTTCTCAAGTGAAAAGTGGTTGCCTGTGTTGACCATCCCTCAGGCAAAACGGTCTCCTAAGAAAGCAATTTATGTTATAAGAAAGGTCTACCTAAATCAATAACTGGCCACCAGTCAATAGTATAATAAAAGAAGGTTTTTTTTCTGATAAGATCCCATTTTTCTTGATATGAGTTGAGGTTTATCCATTGGGACTTAATCCATCCATGCCATTGATCTCTACATGGTATTATTAAATAACCATTGAACATGTTGAACAAGCATACCTAATGTGCGCATTGTAATGCACTTCATAAGGATACAATGTTATGAGCATTTACAACAAAAACTCATGTGGCCCATTTTTGCTTGAAAGTAAGAAATTATTTTTATGGTATTTACTTAAATGTATTTATTCCCCAGGGTAAAATTTGTAAGCCTGACATATTGCTCAGTAATTCATTTTCAGCCTTCCAGTCTTTGGGCAGCTGTAATCTTGTTTAAAAAAAAATCAGTAAGCTTAAAGCGGACCAAAACCTACTGAACATGTGAAATACATTTGGCCAAGGCCCCTGCCTTCTCAGGGTGTTGAACTAGAAATGGATATTTTCACTTTTCGAATTGTCCTGGAACATTTTTTGCCGTCCTTGAGTGGGAGAAAACAGATAACAGCCATTGCATTGGTGTGTCAATGACATAATTGCCAGCAAAACAGTGGCAGTGAATGGGGAATGGTTTAAAGCTAAAACAGGCAGCATTATTTGAGATTGAAGCAGTGAAGCTGTAGCAGTGAAAATTGGCAAAAGGTTCTCTTCATTGAGGGGAGCAATTTGACAGATGCTAGTTTAAAATGTGGGTGGTTACTATGTGCCCCTGTGCAAAGAAGGTGGTGGGTTTTGCTTAATATGTATTAATGGCCAAAAAACTTGGCCTTCAGTGATCCTAGCAGCCTTTGATTGCTTCAAGAAATAGGATGCCTCATACGTGCCCCTTTGTGAAGGAGGTGGTGGGCTTTGTCTAATGGGGCTTAATGGCCATGGCTAAACACACCTGCCCTTTTCCAGTGATCCTAGTGGCTTTTAGATGCTCCAAAAAGTGAGGCAGTAAATTGCAGTGGAATCTGCCTCAGATGTAGTTTTCAGTTGACAACAGAATGCACACTCAAAGGTAAACTTGGTTTACTAGATCTTTAGCATGACCCACAATTTTGTACTAATTGAAAAAAGCTTTGACTGCCTCTCCAAACTTAGCCTCCCCAGAAAAATCCAAAATCATTTGGATAACCCCCATATACACTGACTTATGGGTCACCACGCTCGTCGGGTTAAGCAGTCCTCCAGCCATATAATATTTTAGCCTAATTCATAAAGACCGGCAGTTAGTGCCATTTTGGCTGTTGAGCGTTTACCGCTCCAAAGCAACAAGGCCCAAAAGTGCAAAATGGTGCAGACAACGTTGTGTGCAGCGCCAAATATAATGCTGTACCTTGCAATGGCTGACTGATAAATGGCATTATCTAGTGGTGCACATATACACATGTACAGCGACCTGCTGCATCAGCAGAGAACACTGGAGCTTAGGTGGACGATGCTGAATTCAGCATCAGAAGATCATACAGAGCACCAGTGCCTAGGTTGATGTTTTAGCATCTGGGCACTGAGGCATGGACGCCAATATGCAAGTGAAAATGCTCCAGAATAAAAATTCAGAGAGTAAAGTTGAACTTCCAAATTATGGGGGGGAGGGCAAACATTAGTTGACCACAAATGTGTTTCTAAACATGTTTGAAAGTTGAAAATCAATTGGCTAGAAAGGCCCATTGAAGTCTATGGGAGAATGCCACTGAGTGCCTGTTGGAAGCGGTGCTGCCTGACGCTAAAAAGGAAACCGGGACAATTGATACATTAGAGGCTGGCTGGCGTTCTTGTTGGCGCTAAAGCATTTTTGATTCATAAATGGAGCACTAAGGTGGCAAAGCAGAAAAATGACAAGCTCTGTGTGTCACTGTTCTTGAAAGGCCCTTTATCGCACTATCACACTAATGATGTTCCATGTTTCTTGGTTGGTCGTAAAAGTCTTAAAAATGTTAACTTTATTATTGACTTTCAGACAAAATATTTTTTATTTCTTAATAAATTTCAACAAATGGTTTGAAATGCTGCAGTTAAAATAATTTTTTCCATTCTTTGTGTAAGAATATATATATATATATTTGAGATTGACATGCCTGACAATTTGACAATTCACAGAAGCTTTAGATGCATGCCATTAAAGTAAAGGATATCTGCGAACACGGATCCTTGTCTGTAGACATCTAGCATTTATGGCAAATACAAGCTTGCATAACATACAGATGTCTTGAACAAACGTTTTCCGGTAATAAAAAATAAACTAACTTGAGAAGAGCAGTGAAGACCAAGTAAAAATTCTGGATCCTTAGGATCATTCTCTGAAGATACCGTAAATTACATATGGTCAATCTGCTGCCCGGGGGACACATGTGGCCCTCAGAGCCATCTGATATGGCCCCTGACCTGCTGAGAAGGGTAAATAGAACTGCAGACTGCTTAAACTCACCTCTCCTGCAAATATGGCGGAGCAGCCGTGCTGGCAGCGACAGCAGGGTTTGAATCTGGCCACAGCCAGTCCTACAGAAAGATGGCTGCTAGCTCCCATGAGTGAGAACACTTTTAGTGCCAGCACTCCGCCGTGCTGACAGAAGAGGATCAGGCAGAGGTGAGTTACAGTAGCTTCCTGCTGCTGCAACCTTAGGTGAAGCTGGTTGGTGGACTGCTCAGAAAATAACTCCAATGGAGTCTGTGGAGACCGTGAGTATCCTGATTGTGTAGAAAATCTTCATTAGGCTATTCAAAATGAAAATGTCAACCTATTCGTTGTGGCCTGTGACCAGTTCTCAAATTACCTAAGCGACCCACGTACTTCAAAGGTTGAGTACCCCTGATGTAAATAGAAGGCTTCCTCACTGTAGACACTGAATAGGACTGCAGTGTGAAAAATTTCTTAGGGACATTGAAGAAGAAATAATTTTGGATCATTGGATTTTGATTGATTTTGGATCATTGATTTTGGATTATTGGCATTGTTTGGAAAGACAGTCAGTGCTTTTCTTACTCAACACATAATAAAGTATTCTATTCAAAAATCAAAATCCCTTACAAATGTAATAGGGAGGTTCTACAAGTAAGACTATATTTAATAGAGAGCATATTTTATTTGAGATATTAAAATATAATGTTTAAATACATTTTTAAAAATTTGGAGCAGCTCATTTATATTATGTTTGGATTTTTCATAGATGGCTGATACTGGGCACCACAATGATGGCGGCCTCTTGCATTATGGTGGACCAAATCGCCTCGACTATCATTTGTGTATACAGTGGGATACTGTCTATAATTCCAGATGTAGGGAAAGCACTGAGATCATTGATCAGAACCTCTATATAGTCAGAACTAAATATAGTTTTCTATTGATTGAATCTTAGATCTGCTGTGGGGATGGGGGTGGAAAGGGGGAGAGAAAGGTGACAATTTAGTAAAAAAGATAGTTGTTTGTCATGCCGTTATACATGCCTATGATTTTAAAAAATACAAAGGTCAGATTTAAAACATCCAGTGAAATGGATTTTTATTTATGGACAGCACGTCGCAAATGTTCTTTTTTCATTTTCTTACTCACATAAAAGCCAGCCTCAAAAGAAGTTGTGAGCAGTCAATTCTTCCAGTTAAGAGATATATTTTCTCTGTCCCTTTCTGACCATCACACATCTCCAGATCTTCTTCTACCAATTTTAGGATGCCTAGGGCGCACATTTAGCAATTTTGGGCAAACAATAAGTAAATAACTTTTCCTTACAATTACTCAGGCGGCAATAGAGAAGATTGGACAATTTTGTAGCAATACGGCTGTCTGAGACTCTCGCCGCTTCTTTTTACCTTTTAAAATGCAGTCGTTTGAAATTTCTCCAGCTGCCTAACGTCTGGACGGACAATTGTTCACTACATGGCTATAGAATGCTACATTTTACGCATCAATATAAGAGCTCCATGGCTAACACATTGTATTGGCTACTTTGTTAATTATCAGGCACATCAGATAACAGGCGGAGGGGATTATTTAAAGGAGCACTATTGGGAAGTTGTAGAATATTAAAGATCCATATAAATATGTCGGCTAATGAGAGGAGGGGTCGCTTATATACCGCAACTGCATAAAACAAGCTTGTGGTTTATTCTCTCGTGATAAAAATAATAAAAGGAAATAAAATCCAGGGGTGACGGGTTTAGTGTATAAGCGGTGACAGAACTTGTCACCTCTAATTCCTCTTCCTTCCATTAAAATAAAAAAAAAGCCTGGCTGAATATTTTTTGATGCTGGGTGTATAAGTGACCTCTCTTCCCACCATCCAGTATATGCCATTTTTCATGATAGTGCCCCTTTAAATACTAATTGCAGGCCAAAATGAAAATCTCTTCATTCGCTGCCTTTGTGGCACATTATTAGACAAGTCTGCTGCAGTTCCTGGGGTGCAGAGGAGTGGAGTATTCTGGGTAGTAGAGTATTCTGAGCAATGTAACCTATAGGCTGGTTTCACACCCCTGCAGCCGCCTGTAAAAAGCTGCCCAGTATTCTATAGGCGCTTTCACATATGCTTCACATATACTTAGGCCTTGAGGCTGCAGTGCTTGCGATTCCACTCCATTGAGTGGAGAACGCAAACGCTAATCTCCTCCAGACACTGAACACAGAGAATGCGGGGTGCTCACCCAAAAGTGCGGCCATCCCGCAATCACGCTGGTGGGAAACCAGCCATTGTAACAGCTTCCCTCTCACACACACAGAATTTCTTCAGCAGCTGTTATTTCAGTGTGTGTGTGTGTGTGTGTGTGTGTGTGTGTGTGTGTGTGTGTGTGTGTGTGTGTGTAGCATGATAGATGTGTTTCCCCATGTTTTACATCAGTTTGGTGTGACTGCTGCTGGCAAAGCTTGCCCCTCATGCTCATGTGCAAGCAGGACTGTGAGCTATGTAGCAAGATGGCCACCTCTATGTAGTTTAGGCATACTGAATCTTCATGCTATTCCATAACATCTACATGGAGTTAAGCCCTCTCAAACAGTTTACATCACTAATCACCAGAGGAGAGGGTTTAGGCGAGAAATTTACTAAACTTTCTTTTATATACTGTAGAACATAACATAAAGCAAAGTATCATACAGAATAAGAAAAGGATAGTTTAGTGAGTGCATTGGGTCAGGGTTAGAATTCGATATAGGGTTCAAAAAGGTTTTATACTGTATTAGAATCTTGTTAAATCATAAGTTAGCGCCAAATAGGCTTGAAATCGGAAAAATAAGCTCAATAGCCTACTGACAGACTACAGCTATGTTGTTTGGTCCAGCATGTAACACTTTCATCTTTAATCTATTTCTATCCAGTGTGGATTAATTTGATTCCAGCTGTATGCCAGAATCAAGTAAATTGTATAATTGCTTTAAATGTGTAGTGTGCATGATTGTGGTCTGCTAGATATGTGTCTTAGACTGTCTCTCTAAGTGTAGGGGATATTTAATTACTGTTTGTCTGTTTGATACATTGTAACACAGTACGCACACATGCTAAATATGTAACAGCTAATGCTACATGTCCTCAGTGATAATGGAAACCATCAAAGTAAAAACGCTGCCTGTGCCTTGAGGGGGCATCTTGACTGGTGATGCCACCCTGTGCAAGTCTAAGACCCCAACCTAGAAACTCACCAGCTGCACCGACTCCTTGCACCAGTGCTGCAGGTGAATGAAGAGGGTGGCTTGCAAGCAAGGAGTCTTGGGGTGTTGAATTGGAGACAAGCAACACCCAAGAGTGTATAAGATATTTGGGGTATTTGGGCCAACCAAATTTAGGATGCCTTTATGAGGCATCCTAAATTTGGTTGGCCCACAGTGTAAAGTCCCTTGGATTTCCCAATCCGCTCACCTCTTCCATGAGCTATTTCCACACCTCTGTGCTGCATCCTCAGCATACCTCTAGCTAGGTGTGTACCTGTGCCAGTTATTTTCTGAATGGCCGTGAGGGCACACCCACAGCTAGATGTAGGGAATGGAATGCAGCCGGCGGTGCTCGCTCTATTGAGATTTCTGTGCCACACTGACATTAGCGTGGCAATGTAAATCTGCATAAAATAAGTGCTGCAGATTGGCTGTGCAACTCACATATAGGAACAAGGAAAAGATGGGTTTATGGGGGTACACTCAGCGATACATGTCAAAACAGGATGCCCCACCGGTGAGAAAAAAAACAAGTTTATTTTTTGGGTATTGTTTCTTTATAAGCAACTTCCATTCCGTTTCATACTTGTTGTGAGTATAGCAGAATTAATAATCCAAGCAAAACATATGTCCAGGTTATGAAGGCTATTGGGAAAGCTTATTTTAGTTTTTAATGCTGGCACTGTGTACCTCATGAAGGAAGTCACGTGTGGTGGGCTAGCTTGGTGGGTACAAAAGGTAGGTGATTGGACACCGTCCAACTTGTTACATTCTACAGCATGAGGCACAGAAGCAGCATTGTGAGGGATAAAACACTCTAACACATGGTGCTTCTGTACATGCGACAACCTATCAGGAACTTATAGTGGCCCTCCCAACCTGCCTAGCTGTTGCCTATGCTGCGTGGAGCTGTTACTCTTTTTAAAGAAATAAACATTATTTTCAGATGTATGTGCATGTAAAGGATTAAAATAAAGCAAAGGATAACAAAAAAAAAGGCAAAAAGTATTTAGGCACAACAAGCAGTTGTGAGAACTGAATGAATGGACTTGGGGCATAAGGGCCCAAATTGGACACAAGCTAAAAAATTTCAGGACCAGCTGCTGGCTTCTCAATGGGGCATTCTGAATCCTAAAAACTTACCTTCTCGTCCTAACGGCATATGCACATGCTCTCGTCCAAGGAGAGCCGCCTTCTGTGACTACATCATTTGGCAGGCAGCTGTCATTGTTTACAATGGGGAGCGCACACTGCCGCATCATCCCCAGTGTCATACACGCACTCCCGCCCCAGCTATTCAGATAAGCTGGGGCAAGCACGTGTGCATGGTCGGGGAAGCTGCAGCTCGTGATCCCCATTTAAGTCAATGAGAGTCATCTGCCGAATGACATAGTCACAATAAGTAGCTCTCAATGGACTAGAGCCTGCATATGTGCTGTTGGAGCTTGGGTAGGTGAGTTTTTATGGGCAAACAGGGTGGTTTCTCACTACGAATTAGGATGCCCCAGAGCATAGAACATAACGTGGGAAAGTCAAATTTCTGGGTTTTGTTCCACTTTAAATCGTTAAATAAGTACTTATTTTTCTGGCAAATCAATTGATATAACACAATGTCAAAAGTACCTTGATAAACAGCTCAGCAAGAAATCCAGACTTAAGTCAGAGGATTTCTCTTTTCCCACAAAAACAGAAGAATATCTTAGAGCTATTCTCTGAAAACAAGCCCAAATATTCCAGCTCTGCTCAATAACAATGTTCTGGCGCACAGCGGCTTACATCTTCTATTTTTTCTAATTTTAGGGATTGTAACTTCTTAACTCATCACACTATCTTAGATTTTACTTTTCTCATATCTGCCGCTTAATAACTAATTCACATAATTTTTTTTTGCCTCTTAGATCAGCTGTAATCCTAGAGCATGTGCAGTTTTATCCTCAGCTTTCTGTTCAAAGGGCCTTTTCATATTTTTTCTTAAATCTGTCTTTTAAAGTATTTTATTATTTTATAAGAAAAATCCCCTTGTTAACTATACTTGAAATGTTTGATATTTGAGGAAAGAATTATTAGAAATTCTAATGAAGGTCCAGGCAAACCTAAACCTGCATAGTTACTATGGGCCTAAATCAATACAAGAACCGCACATTGCTGCCCTATGATGTCATTAAAGCAGACATTCACCCCCAAATTACAGTTCCTTCTCCCCTCTCAGGGATTGCTTCATGCCCCACCTTCCAGCATCCTGGATTGGGATACCCAGAAGCTAAAGCTATGAATTGTAGGAAGCAGGTACAATGTACAATATCCGCTCTCTCACACTACTCAATCATCCTACTTGACTAGCAGTGATATGGCACAAACATGCACCGCTCACCTGGTGGGACCAACAAAAATAGATCGCGGAAGAAAGTATTTTCCCTGGGTAGGAGGTCAAATATCACAAACCATTATATACATAGAATGGTTAAAGCAGGGCTCAGGTCATTATTGCAATGACTGGCCAATGTATGGCACATGATGGCCATTGTAACATCATTAATAACATTTTGGTATGCCATTTTGGCATAGTCCAATTTATTATGTTTATTATTAGTGTGCAACATCTTTCTGGCTTTCCTTTTAAACAAATATTGTTCTGAATCGTAAGAAACACTGTAGGTAAATGTGGTGAGCTCCACTACATTGTTGGAAGACTTCTCCACCTTACTTCTGATATTTACTAAGGTTTGAATAACTTTTTAAGTTCAAAGCATAATATCCCCAATTGGGTTTTTAAATACTGTAGAGATGCTCTACTTCTAGAGAAGCAAGGAAGTTGTCAACATATGACCTCTATTATTGCCTAATACTGTTACAAGCTCTCTCTGACTTTAACTGGCAGACAAATGGAAGCAGTCAAAGTTTCTGTCCGGTCCTTTTGGGGTCTTCTTTAGCCAGTGGTTGCCCAGTAATAGAGAAAGGACTTAGAGTCCTATAGTAAAGGTGGTGAAGGCCAGAAATATTTCACTACATTTATACTTCTAGCAGGCCCATATATGACACTTAAAGCAGAAGTCAGCCACTGCTGCTCACTTGCCCATAGCTGACATGTATTTGGAAACATAGAAGGTTGACGGCAGAAGGAGACCATACGGTCCATCTAGTCTGCCCTTATGTGTATACTGTATGTACTCTTTATCTTAGGATAGATGTGTGCTTATCCCAGGCATGTTTAAATTCAGTGGCTGTTGATTTTTCAACTACCTCTGCTGGAAGTTTGTTCCAAGCATCTACTACTCTTTCTGTAAAATAATATTTTCTAACATTGCTCCTGATCTTACCCCCGACTAGCTTCAGGTTGTGCCCCCTTGTTCTATCATTAAGCTTCTTCAAATAAAGTAACAACCAACGCTTACTTTAATGGTATTGCCCTTTCCCCTGTCCCATCTGACCGTACTTACTGAGAGAAGCCCTGTGGCAGTGTCACCAATCGGCACTTACCTGGGCCCCGGTCCAGCGTTGTCGGCGGCCGGCCCCAGCAGCTCCGGCCCGGCGGCCGCGCCGTGCGGCGTCTGCTCAGGCAGCGCCAAGCACGGCCTCTCTCCCTCCTCGCGCGCGCGTCATCAGTTCCCGGGCGCGCGCGCGTGCCCGAGACCTGTTTTCCCTCCGGCGGCGCTGTGCTCAGCGCGCCCGCCGGAGGCTGTAGATTAGCCAGGGGGCATTGGCACGCCCCCTGGTTCGGATTAAAGGGCCAATGAGTCCTAGGTTCTGTGGGGGCTTACGCCCCCCTCCTTGTTTGGGCCTATGAGCCCAAGAGAGAGGTTCTGGGCTACACGCCCTTTTAGGTTCTGGCCCAATGTATGTTAAGATTGTAGTTGCACCAATCATACACTCACCTCCCATCATGTCTATCCCTATATAAGGTTCACCCTGTCAGTTGCTCAGCGCCTGTGATAGTGCCTTGTACCTAGTAGCTGCTTGTCTCTTGTGAATATTCTGAACTCCCGTTGCCGACCACCGCCTGTCTTGACTATCCCCGATCTGCGTTCCTGTTGCCGGCCTTCGCCTGTGTTTGACCATCCCCGATCTGATCTCCTGTTGCCGACCTCTGCTTGATCCTCGACCACGAATTGTCCAACCCTATTGTACCGCTGCCATCTCAGAACTTCCGTTGCTGACCCTAAGCCTGTTGGACTTCCGTTATACGCTCAGCGATTTGGCTACTCAGTACCACTTCTAGCCACGGGTTCTCCAGGCCTCCGAACAGTAATACTCCAATCTTTGAGCCATTGAAGTCCTGGGGGCAACCGATCCCGGGCAGGCGTGTTCTGCGTCCCGGCAAGCGGGGGCTCCTATAGGTGAAGCTGGCTGCGGAGATTGGGGGTTGAGGTCTTACCGAGAGGGCTGGAGTTATCTAAGTGGATTGCTGTAGTACCCGGAGCGTGACAGGCAGCTTGGGGTGGAGGGTTAGCATGGCACGTTTTTTTATTTTTTTTTTGTTAGGCACCAGGGTCTAGTTACACTGACTTTGGGTTGATCAGCGAAAATCCTCTTTTCTGATTTTTCCTTAAAATGCTTTGTGGGAGATATTTGGTTACACAGAGCCGAATGGCACCTGAGGTTAGTTTGTATATTCACTAAACAGAGACAGTTGTGCAAATGCGATTGAAACGCCAATTAGGTGCAGCAGTGATTACAATTCTAATTAGATGTGGGGCTTCATATGCTAATTGCTGAGAGTGGAATGGATAAGGAGGGGAGGTCCACCATAGTGAATAGACTTGGAATATCCCATGACTCAATAAACATTGACCCTCATCTACTGTAAAAGAGGATTTATAAAAAAATTGAGAGACTTGGGAGCATAGAGGTGTTGCTGGAATGACAAACATTTATTTTCTATTAAATAAATATTCTGTCCTTAGTCTTGACCTGTCCACACAGAAACTAGAGCTAGATTTCTCATACAGTCACATGTATTAGTAAGAGGTTGTTCTAAAACGACTAAATACTACTTTACTACTTCTTCCTATATGTTATTATGTGGCTTCACAGTAATGCTCTCCCTTTTCCATGATCAGGTACTGTAGCCTGCATCTCTATTATTTCATGAGTGCTCACCCACCATCTGTAAGAAAATTGGTGCCTGGGGTCTCGGCTCCACTTCTGTTACATCCATTCACTGCAACAGAGGTGAGGTCATGATCTCAGCACATTCCATATGTGCAAAGAAGCAGGGGAGCATCAAGATTCTGGGACCAAATCATTAGTATTACTACAGATCTGGTGACAGCGAAGCAGCCAGGAAGAAGTGGTAGGTATTTCTCAGACTTTAATTTTACCCAAGCATGGCCTTCCATGCATACAATGCACAGAATTACAACAATGACATATTAACATATACTAACTACCAGATCTCACAGACTATGATAAGTGGCACATTGCTGTATTATATTTATACATGTTACCAAGTTTTCTTATTGCATCAGATTCAGCAAAGACAAGCAATAAATCAGCACTCAGAAAGAAGGGATTCAATGTGTATTACAGTCCATCACATATTTTCCTCTGACATGCACTTAAATTAGAGAACTATAAATATGCACCATCCAGAATAATCTATAGTATCCCTCTGTAGATAATTATCTGTCACATGTCTCCAGGGATCTTCAGACCATTGCTTTGTATGCACTTCTAACAGAAACAATAAAGCATCTCAAATGTTCTGAAAAACATTATGCTAATTATACATGTAAACTATGGGCCTGAACATACACATTGAGTTCTATTTGATCAGTTTCACTTTGATCCAATATAATTATACCCAGTATGTTGAAAATTACGAAAAACTATAGGATAGTGTCACCCTATGCGACAAGCTAGTTGCCTCAGTTGGCTACATTTACTAAGATTTGGCACGCTCTTGACCTCAGCACACAATACTGTACTGTACAATACTGTACAAAACCTATTCATTTAATCCACACTTTTTAATGGGTTCTACAAATTTGTATTTAACAACTCCATTCCTATGGGAGAATGATTCATATCTACATGAGACAGTGAGCTTTCCCATTTGTGGGAGAACACCCAGCCGATAGCAGATATAATATGGTTAGTAGCCCCTTTCAGTCGGTTCATTCTTAAACAAACTCAATGAAACTGAGTCTAAACTCTGTAACTGTTTCAATCCAACCTTAAGAGGCCTCAGTACAGCCTAGCAATCATTTGACTGAATAATACACAGTATTCGGTATTCCTGAATGTTGAATAACATTACATCTATAAGGGGGAAAGGTTGGTCAAACAATTTAAATTTTTGCTATTTACCAACAAAAACATGCCCCTGCCTCCCGTGATACCAGCCTGGTGCACTAGGCATAGGAGCTGGTATCCCTATGGCTCGAAGGCCACTGCAGCATTTAAGCATATGTCCAGAAGGAGGTGCTGGTAATTGGGTGGCTTATTGGCAAGCAAGATGTCAGGTTGTCACCGCCTCTGTGAACTGGTATAGGGTTCTTGGAACCCCTTACAAGTACTAAAAGTACTTTAAGTCTTTACAAAACCCACCAGGGGCCGGCATGGAATCTAAAAGACTCTATGGCTGGCCAATGGCTTTTCCCCAGTGCATCCTGAATCAGGATGCCCTGCTGTGTGAAACCCCCAAGGTCACCAATAAAAATATACCTTTTCACGCTCCGATGGTGCATGTGTGGGCTCTTGTCCAATAAAAGCCATCTGTCGTGACAACATAATTTGGCAGGTAGCTACCATCGTTTCGAATGAGGCTGGGGATGCGGTAGCATGCCTTTCCAATTCATTTTAGTCAGAGCCTTTTGCCAAATGAATTAGTCAAAATAAAGGACTCTGATTAGATGAGAGCCCACACATGCGCCATTGGATCGGGGAAAGGTGATTTTTAGTGGGCTTCCTGGGGGGTTTCACACAGGCTGCATCCCAATTCGGGATACCCCAGAGGCACGGAACAAAACCAGGGAAAGTCCAATTCCCAGGCTTTGTTCCTCTTTAATAAGAACAATGATAACTAAGTAGAGCTTTAGTCTTGATTATTTGAAAGAATCAGAAAAAGAAGAACAAGCAAAGAAAACAACATTGTTAACTAGAAAAAAACTGGAAAGTCTAAAGAACATAAATCCTCCTCCTCTGCCCTTGGCATTCTTGAAGATCTTCAGCGGCTTCTCAGTGCCTACTGGGTTCTACAAGGCATTTTCTATGTTGATTGCAGGGTGCTGGTCTACTGCGTACCCCAGCGTTACCTTTTCTGCATGTCTGGTGTCTCACCAGATTTAAGTTAACGCCCTGCGAAGATGCTTTTATAACTTAGGGATGTGACTTCTTGGGCTTTCCTCAAACATCACAGTGCTGAAGCATAAGTGCCTTAGAATTAGGAGTAAATTTAGACCACTCTGTAGCAAAGAGTGGTTCTGAGTTCAGCCACTAAGGGGAAAGTCTAAAGAACATATAATCATCTCCTGCTTGCCCATTGGCATTCTTGAAGTTTTTTACTAGCTCCCTAGTGTGTTCTGGGTTTTACAAGGTAGCTTCTGTGTTTAATACAGGGTGCTGGTATACTACGTACCCCAGCGTTACCTCTTCTACATGCACCAGAATAAGGGTAATGCCATGCAAAAGGGGCTTTTATACCTCAGCGGTGTGACTTCTTGGGATTTGCCCTAGCATCACAGTGTGCACTGTCTGGAATTGGGGGTTATAAACCCTCTGGAAGCATAGGTACGTCTGAATTAGGGGGCAAATTTAGACCACTCTGCAGCAAAGAGTTGTTTTTATTTCAGCCACTAAGGGGAAAGTCTAAAGAATATATAAAAACTCCCTCCTTGGCCATTGACATTCTTGAAGTTTTTCGCTGGCTTCCTAGTGTGTTCTGGGTTTTACAAGGCATCTTCTATCTAAAGAATATATAAAAACTTCCTCCTTGGCCATTGGCATTCTTGAAGTTTTTCACTGGCTTCCTAGTGTGTTCTGGGTTTTACAAGTCATCTTCTGTGTTTATTACTGCGTACCCAAGCATTACCTCTTCTACATGTCTGGTGTTTCACCAGAATAAGGGTGATGTCCTGCAAAGGGGCTTTTTTATACCTCAGCGGTGTGACTTCTTGGGATTACCCCTAGCATCACAGTGTGCACTGTCTGGAATTGAGGGGTTATAAACCCTCCCGAAGCATAAGTGCGTCTGAATTAGGGGGCAAATTTAGACCACTCTGCAGCAAAGAGTTGTTCTGATTTCAGCCACTAAGGGAAGCACTAGCCTAGATTGACCAAAATTATCAGAAAAAACAAAGCAAACAAAAGAAAGGTTCTTAACTAACACAGAATATAAAGTTTAACCCCCTCAGCGGTGATCCCGAGCGTGACTCGGGGTTAATTTGCGCTGTAAGTAGCGGTATCCCCGAGTAACGCTCGGGATCGATTTGGGAGCAAGAGCGGGCGGCGCAGCCTCCTTACCTTCTCCCTGCGATCCAGCGATGTCCCCTCCGCGATCACAGCCGTGGCTGCGGCGTCCGTCTCCACTTCCGGGTTCCGTCTCTGTGAGCCGCAGAGGCTCATGGGGGCGGAGCCGTGTGTCAGAGACAAATGCAATGGTAACGCTTTCGTTACCATAACATTTGTCTATTTCAAAACGCCAGGGAGGTTAAAGGCTTAATAACTAATAAATATGTTGCCTAAATTCACCCTTTAAGCAAATGCAGCACAGCACCAATGCAAAATATTACAAAATATGGCTAAAATAAAACTTTTGAGCTTTTCCAAAGATTGTCTAATATATGTACTGTTTATATCTTCAAGCCCTGTGTGTCAGGGTCATTGAGAAATCCGGCACGCATTGTGAAGGTTACCGCATGCCGACATCAAACTTTAGCTGAGCATCTAGCTATTGATGTGAGATGCAGGTGCAGATAATCCAATCGGAGGCTCTTTAAGCACAGGTTAGGCAGGTGTATAATTTGGTTCCTGGAAGGCTTCTCGCCAGTGAATTATGAGAACAATACTTCAGTGATATGAGACGCACTCTAAGAAAATGTGCTCGTCATTCACATAAAACCTGAATGCCTGCTCAGTGTAATGGGAGCATTTTTTTGTGTAATAGGTTGCCCTTTTTGTTTGTGCATCCCATTTTGCAAATATGCATTAGGTAATAAATGTTCTATCAGGCAAATGGCAGCTATAGAACAGGCTGATGGAGCTTTGGAGTATTTTGCCAAAAGTGATAATAAATTTTAAATATGTATTTTATGTCAAGCCTTTCTCATTTAACATTGACAAGGCCTCCTTCCCACAGGTAATATGATTTCATCGCTTTGAACTGTCTTCTGAGCACACCGGGAAATAACTTTAAACATATTTAACCAAGCCATTGTTCTTAAATCTCATTAGAGCTAGACTTTTTAATAGCAATTATTTAAGGTCAGACCAATGAACAGAACTGGCCTTCATTAGGTTACACTTTAAGGCCTAAGCAGATTTTCGAGAGATTTAGCCTGACCTAAAAAATATTTTAAAGAGACTCTAAACCCAACAGCAATAATAAGGCAGCAGGCAGTTTGCCTGCTTTCTGTCCCATCTGCCTCTTCTCCATTTCCTGCAAAGCTGGGTAAAAGCCATAGCAAGGCTCTGCTCTATTCCTCCAGGACCAGGTACAAAAAAGTGGTCTAACAGTGGTCTAACAGCAACTCTGTCCCTTGGTGCCCTCAGCATGAGTGAGCATGGTAAGTCACAGTGGTCCACCATTTGGCTCTGACCAAAGAAGAGCATGCTCTTCCCAGTTCCCAGCCATGACCCAGTAATTGAAGCAAACAAAGCAGCTTCACTTTAAACGTATTATAATATTAAATTAAACGTATGCATAATATAACTTAATTGATTAACCCTTCCCAATGTTGTAGTTAAATGTGATGGGCCCTTGTGCGAACATTAAATGGGGCCCTGCCATGGCTCCTTTCTCTAAATTATGCCTAGTGAGCACAAATAAAATAAATAAGATGAGGCGCTACAATAATGGGCCCCCTTGATCTTCTGGCCCCCGGTGCAGTCGCATGCCCTGCACCCCCCACAGTTATACCCTTGACCCTGTCTCTAATTAAAACATTGTACAGCACCATGGGGGATGATAGTGCTTTATAAATAAACAATAATAATACTCACCTTTGTTCATGCATGCAGGAGCCCATGCTTGGTCAGGAGCTCTTATATTTACCTGTCCTGAGAATAAGACCCCTGGCTTCAATACGCTCCATGTTGCCTTGTTTGCTGAAGCTGCATGTGGGGGCAGAGTTCCAACCACCTATTTGCACTTGTAAATGATGGACAGCCTCCAGGATCATGACAAGGGCATGCCTGGATCACAGAGCTGTGGAAGTGTGAATATGGAAAATCCAGACCATCTGCTGTGGGGGATCAAAGGTGAGCATAATTCATTTTTTTCTTCTGCACAGACAGGTCCATTAATGGTTGGTCACTAGTTGCCTGTAAATGATAAATGATGTGATATGTTTTGATCCAAAGATCTGATGTGACTGCCCTCAGGAGCTACGGGGGATTTGTTTCCACCAGGCATACTGGATACTGTCTGAAGTTCCATCTTGTATTACCTTCCCATTGACCAAAATGTAGGGGGTGGTTTACAGAGGTTGAATTAAAAGATGTGTGTTTTCCTTAACCAGCTTTACTGTGTAACCATTATGATGCATATGTCTGCATAATAGGATATGAAATACTATGGATCACAAAAGGGATTTGAATTGATGTTGCTTTGAAATCTGGTAGACATCATCGGATCTCTAACCCTAGACACAGCTCGGCAGCCCACCATCCAGTTTTTCCGTGGTCAGGTCGGACCCCGAACGCGAAGACAGACTTCTGGCTGAACTTTGCAGTTCGGGTTCGTCCATATCTACTTATAAAGCTCTGCTATGGCAAGCAACAGTTAACTGGAGTGATTTGAGGGAGCGTGCATCACCAGCTAAAGTGACACAACGATAGGGTTACATAGCACTGAACATTATTTCCTATATGAAATGTCATCTAACGTTGTCAGGTCTGCAGTGACCCACGCAGCCTTGGCATACTCACTGCTGGGGAGAAGTTTAGATTTACTACAGAGAGAGCTAGGTTTAGATCACTAAAGGCCTGACAATGTTAGGTGACATTTCTCTTATGATTGGTGCTTTAGCTCCTCCATGCTTTGGACAGACTCCAAGGGTTTACTTTTCTACTATCTGATACAAATGCTCTTTAGCTGAAGAAACAAGACCAAGAGTTTAAACCTATTTTGTTCCTTTTGTGTTTTTAAATATTTGAAGCTGTCTCACTAACTGGGTTTGGTTTGCAGTTCTACGACCTTATTACTCACATAACAAATATTGGAAAACTTTGATAATATTCATGTGCCCCATGGCTCTCAAAGATTTGCATGCTGTCTCTTGCTGAACGGGATTCTTCAGAGGTCTTGGCGAGGCACCAGCGCATGAACATGAATTCTATAAACAAATACAATGAAAAGAGTTTGATAACAGTTGAATCAAATATATTTTTGCTGAGTGTTTGATATAAGCTTGTGCTACATTCCTTCTGGAGATTAAGGGAACAGCCAAGAACTACATGGTCTTTGTAATAAATACAAAAGGGAACTTATAGCATGTAGGCTCTGGTATGGGTGGTGTCTTACCTCTGCAGGGAGGCTTATGGGTGTGTTCTATTCAGTAACTGCTTACTGCAAGAAAACAGACATGCAGCAAATATATACATATAGTTTGTAATAGTTAAAATTATGGTTACACTTGGTAATGGTGCATGGATGAAAATAACTAGTGACCACTAGTGTGGATTGCTTCTGTGCCCCCTGTGGATAGTTAACTTTCTATGGCATTTTTAAAAGTTGGTGCTAAGCTTATCTGTTATTTTTCTTCAGTTTTTTTCCTGTTTGCAACTCTATGTTATAAAAGAAAACAGTTCTCTCTAGCAATAATGGGTTTTGTTAGCAATGTAGAAAAACTGGTGTTTTTGCGTACATAGCAGAGAATTCCTGACTCTGACTTGCAAGTCATCTGGTTGGCTGAGGCAGAGATGATGCTCTACATTCCAGAGCTCACATGTTTTTACCCCTCCTGCTTACATTCAGCCTCTTCAGATGAAGGGATTACAATCTTTTGTTCCGGTAGCTAAATGGTTACTGGTGTTTTCAGCTGCTTAGGTCCTTGCTGCTGATTTCTTTTTATATAAAACTCGATTATCACTTATAATTTTTCCCTCTATCCTTAGGCCAGTTTCAATCTTACACGAATGTCCCAATATTACAATGATTCCACTATCATTATAATATACTGTAGGTTAAAAATCTTTTATTTCATTTACCACCAGGTATAGGGGGCGGTTTGCGAACCTGCATCTGGGCTGGTGGGAGAGGATGTTGTGGGAGATGGCGCTATCTCTATGTACCTGTGCCACATGATTTTGTAGCACAGGTATATAGATGATCTCTCCGGGTACCATTAAAGTACTCCCAACTGACATAACTGATAATGCACAGTAATAGAAAGCCCAGCAGCACTGGCCTGCAGATGCATGAGCCACCATGTTGTTTTTAAAATTGACCCCAGTAGGAGTTAGAAAAAAGGTAAATTAATTTTTATGTGCAGCAATCTAAATTGCTCTGGGGAGGGATACATAAGAGCACTGGTTGTTGTGTTGGTCTGGTTTAAGTCATTTTTGACTGTTGGTCCGTTTTAAGGACCTGAAAGATTTTGTCAAAATACTCAGAATGAGTTGAGTTTTAAATTCACAATTGATTATAATAAACAAAGCATTTCATTTTTGGATATTTAGCTCAAGCAAGAACATGTAGGAGGATTACTACAAAGTTTTTTAGAAAGTCAATTAAATAACATATTGAGAGCATCAAGATGTCACCCCAAACCACTGAAACTAAGTATTCCCTATGGGGAATACCAGACAGCTGCATGAATTAAAGATAGACTGTTAAATATATAACACCAAATTTATTATCAGTGATAATCAAGTTTGGTATATGCTTGTATCCTGAACCTCAGGTCACATTGAACAAAGGTTTTAAGATATCCTTTGATTACGATGCTGCTTGATTTTTCCAAAGCTGCTGATGAGATCACCCACTGCAATGCAATGATTCTGGAATTTGTAGGCAGAAGCTATACTAAGGGCTTAACTTAAAGCAGCACTATCACAAAAAAATGGCCCAATGATAAAAATCCATATGAATATGCTGGATGGCGTGAGGAGGGGTCACTTATACACCCAGCATCAACAAATATCCAGCCAGGATTTGTTCTTTCTTTTAATGGAAGGAAGATGAAATCAGGAGTGACAGGCTTTGTCTCTCGTGATAACCTTAAACCTGTCATCCCTGGATTTTATTCCTACCAGGAGAAGAAAAACACATGCCTGGCGGGTGTTCTGTGCAATTCAGAGGTATAAGTGACACCCCTCTCCAAAGCTGACATGTTTATATGGATTTATAATATTATAAATCTCACAATACACCTCCTTTAAGGTCAGGAAGGCCACACCCACTTGAGCCAGAGGAATATGAGAAACTTGGTAACAGCATGTTGATAAGTAAATCACAGGTCTGGGGGTACAATCCTAAAACAAATGTTTATTTGACCAAAACAATACAGCAGAACACCAAAAACCTGACAAAATTGAGCTTTTCTTTAACTTGTAGGTATAACATATATAGAAAGATACTTTGTTCAGTTCCCCTGTAGTGGATTTGTCCAGGGATTGGATGGGCCCATTCATAGAGTGGCGTAGGCCACTCTATGCAGCAGATCCAAGATGGAGGTGCGCAGCGCCAGAATCACTGGGTGAACAGCAAAGGATCCCGGGCAAGTTAAGGAGCTTAGTGCCAGGAGAGGGTGGCAGGGCAGGGAGGTTACATGGTGACTGGACTTCAAAGTGTAACAAAACCCTCCATGGCGGCTGACCTCTGGCCTTTTCCCAGGGGAGGTTCCATACAGCGGGACATCCCAATTGGGATGCCTGAACAGAGGGCAGACAAGTGCGCACAAATGTGGCAGTGAATATCCTCCAGCAAACAGGTGGAGGAAACTGTCGATTCCAATGAGTAGATGGATTGCATTACGAAAACACATGCTGGCAGCGCCCGGTATGTTTTTGAACAATGAAAGTGTCAGCCACAAGAGAACATCTGGGACAAAACATTGGCCAAAATCATTATAAGGGTTAACGGGAATCAGAATATCCCCCCAAAAAACTACCCAAAAAAGTGGAGAACACAGGTTCACCAGAGAATACACTCTGAAATGGTGAATAAAGCTTCGCAGAAAACACAAAAGCTGGAGAGATCAAATCGTTATGGAGAAACAGTAAAGGAAATGGGAGAAACATAGGGGACCATCGGGAGCAGTTAAGAGCTTAGCCGTCCACATGCATATGGGGCAGGGAGATTTAAGCTTCTAAACAGCAGATTTGCACAAGTTATCGCAAGAAGAGACAATTTGCGGTTCTTCTGTGCGCTTTCTAATTGATGTGATTCGCACATGCGCCTGGGCGCACGCAGGCCTGTATCATGTGCATAGGCACATGTGGAATCGTTTGTGCTCCGCCTGAGTGTTTTAGCACATCGACCATGAATTGACCCTTATTTAGTAAATAACCTGCACTATTCCATCATGCCAAGTTGTTTAAGTCCTGATCAGTGCTGACTGTTCCATTTAATTATAAAGAATACTTCCTAGTACTGGGGTAAAATCCCCCTATTGGTCAGGTTTTTTTTTTTCAGATAAGTGCCTGGCCTTGTGTGTATTGTTATTATGGCAGACACCACTGGTGTTTAGTATTTTAGTCATTCCCATAGAGCTTTTGACAACTCAGCGGGGCTTCCAGTGAGAGATATTAGGCGACACGCAGAGCGTATGGTGGCCAATAATTACTCCTGCTGAGAGATGCCTTAATTGGAAGTATCGTATCCTTTTATGCATTATTCACATAACTACGTGCTCTGAAATGGCAAAATAATGCGTTCTGATAGAGCCACATAAGTAAGTGCTGCGTATGCCCTACTGCAATGAGAACACCGGTTCTTATTATGTGCTCCATAAAGTGTCTGCACAAAGTAATGCTGCTGATCAAACAATATTCCGAATGAAGCCAGCCACTGTTTTATTTTGGCAGAGCGCCGACAAGCAGTCAGTCAAGACGACGACCTGTCAATGCCGAGCATGATGCCAGATGTTGACTAAGCTTGCATGATGTCGATAGTCAGTCATTAGAGATTTTTAGCTTCTGTATAGAGGAGCCAAGTTATGTTGTTTTAACAGAATTACAAGAAGAACACATTCCTCCTTTTTTGTGTCTTTTTTCATCTTCTGATTAGGTATGCTTTTCTCATTAGCATTCTCATTTGCTGATCTGTTATCAGCCTCATGCAAGTTTAGCCTGACACATATACGGTGCACAGAAGTACGATTGCCCCAGTTAAAAGGCAGCATCTAAAGCTCTGAGGACCCCGGAGAGCCATTACACTCTTTAACAGGTTATTGCACTTGCTAAACTTGAGAAGGCCCTTAAAGAGGCCTAATGCACCCTGTTTATAAAAAGTTTTATTTAGGAAAACACTACCCACATGAAAACAGGGATGCATAGACAGGTTCATAGCTGCATGGGGTGCGAAAATAGTGCAGCGCGGCACCTGAGGTCTTGGGGCCCCACCACTTATTTGTCCAATTGGTGCTCACATGGTATCATGTACAGAAAGAAAGCTCCATTTTATATTTGCAGTTTCAGTGTTTTCTACTCTAATTCTAAGTCTAAATGGGCAGTTTAGGCTCTGAATGTGACAAGAAAAAAGTTAGGACAGATTCCCACAAGCGTGATGTGCTGTGATGCCACTGTGGCTTGCAGAGATGAATGGAGCTGAGTATGCTTATTGGCTAGACCTTCCATGCCTGTGCCATGGGAACACAGGAAAAGTGATACCTGAGGATACAAACAGCAGTGCATCTCAAATTGGGATGTCCCGATATAGGAAGAACAACATTCAGTAGAGTTGCAGTTCCCTGGTGCCTCTAATCTAATTCTGGGTAGGAAAGAGGGACAATTAAGCCACGCCACCTCATTGAGAGATCGATAGAAGATAGGTTGTAACAGCTACAACAATCTAAACACTTTGAATAGGCAAATTGATCATATATTGATGCAGATCTGCAGTGTAAACTTCAAAGAGGGACACATAAGAACTACAAGAGACAGGGGTATGAACTCAAAAGAGGGACAGTCCCTGGGAGGTATGGTAAACTCATAAATCAGACAGAAATCCTACCAGGCCCATGCTTTAGCACTGTTTGCATGTCCCACATGGGCAACTCCGGGGGCATCTTGAATCTTCTAGACTCCAGGTTTTGATCCACTTTAAGGCTGCAGGGTCCATGGCTGTAGGGTTGAGGGAAAGTAAAGTTTTATGACTTTACTTCCTCTTTAATGGTTCAACATGGAGAAAATTGAACAGAAAATACGAAGAAAGAAAAATTCAAAAGAAATGACACATTTTAAAGTGGAATCAAAAAGTGCACATAAATATAAACTAGGAATGTGTAGCACAAATATGAGACCCGAGAAGTGTCTCATGAACAGGGGTTAGAAAAAAGATCACCTGGTCTATGAAGCAATGCGATTCATCTGTGCTTCTCACGTGGGTCACAGCGAGGCTGCACAGAATGGCATCCCCTTATCAGTGCACACTCAGGCCCCTATTGAAGGTAATTGGCTCGCACAGAGATGGCGGTGCTGCTCTGTAAAATAGCCATATAGAGCATCAAGAAGAAAGCGGGGAGTGTAGGGAGCAAGAAAGTTCTTTTTTAACTCCCCCACCTTCAATCCTGCCTCAGTGCCCTTCGGCGGGCACAAACTGAGAGTATGGAGTCTCTATATTGAGCCTTTAAGCAGTCACTAGGGGGAGCACTAGCCGAAACAGCAAAAGTAGTAGAGAAGACAACAAAAATAATTATTTTTGAAAATAGAGGGAGATTTAGATTTTTTTTTTTCTTAAATGGAGGATTTTCATTTCTTGTCTACAGTTGTCTCAATGATTTTGATATTTTTCCTTTAATTGATATTGCCATTTGCAGTTCTATTCTAATCCATAGTTTGTTGGTTTCATGGCACCATTTGCAGATGTCCGATTCTTTAGCTCTGCATCTATGGGCATCTATGAGTGTTAATTTGACCTTGGCTGGGGGTTTAAGCCGCCCTTCAGAGACCCGATAATCCTGATGCCATTTAAACATGGGACTGATGAGATGTGAGTGCCACGCGGCCTCCCACAGAACAGCTGTCTGTACCATAACAGCTTAACTAGAAATGTGAGCGCCAACTAACTGAGGCGCATGCTTTCCAAAAACCTCCTACATGTTTGCACTATTATTTTAGCACAATTGCTCTTACAGGAAGACTTTGAGCCATGGATTAAAGCATCCAATGAATGATGTCACTCTGTATAAATGTCATGGTGGTGTATAGGCTTTATAGATGGCTGCACTCTCTGCACTAGCTTCAGATGAAGTTTCATTAATCACTTCATTAACCTTCTGGCCCCGGGTAACCCTTTAAAGTGAATGAATGTCACATGAGCCTGCTTCCAAAAAGCTTGTGCAGTGATCAGCAAGAAATAGAGAGCGGCCTGGTAACGATCATATTATATGCAGCCATGGATTTCCTACATTATTTCATTCTGACAGCTACAAATCCATACTGCACGCTCGCCTTCTTTTATGTTGCCGACAAATGATAGTAACATGTAGAATCCAGTGAATGAACTAGTCTGTCTATCCATCTATTTATCTTCTCCTTCCATACTGTACTGTATATAATAAGAAATCTGCTACCACAGATCAGTCAAAGAACAAGTATAATTACTTTATCTCCGAAGAGCACAATGAGTTTCTAAACTAGGCAGTGAGAGGAGTATCACAAGGAGGGATGTCCCACTCCGTATACTGCTGGGGGTAAGTACTGTACCCAGGACTCACCCGCTTCCACGCTTCCTCGCAGCCCAAAGTGATCATTGGCAGTCAGTCAGGTTTTCTTGGTGGCCAAGCAAAATGTTCGTTATGTGGAGTCACAATCCGGCAGTCAATCCGGTAATTAAGTATTAGGGCTCAGGTTCAGGCTTTCCCTGCCAGTACACAGGACCAGATTTAGTGGGGTGGAGACCCCTGGGCACAAAATGTGGTGGAGAAACAGAAACAGTATTTTTTTTCCTTTAAAATTATAGTCCAGCCAAGTAACTGATTGGTGGTTGTCTGGCACCCGCCTACTTACTGGAACATCTGATCAAATCCCTTGTGCCACCCTTGTGTGGGTGTCTGCTGCTCGGAACTCCTGCTTTGCCATTCTGGGTGGGGAATAGTGTAGTCGCCCAGCTGGTTCATCAGAATGCATTGAGCTTTCAGCGGCTGTGCTTGGTGGCTTATGTGCAGTGCCCTGTGGTGGCTTTGGCTGCAGGGTTGCAAAAACAAAAAAGGCTTGCCCAGGTGCGGGGGGGGGGGGGCACTTCCGCCAATATCTTTACTGCTATCAGACCAAAAACTGAGAAGCCTTCTGGACCAGACCATAACTCAAAGGTTGGTGGAGGCCCCCTTTGCAGCCAAGTGATGGAGACCCCAGGGCGTGCGCCCTTTGTGCCCTCGTATAATCTGGCCTGCTTTGGGATGCCCCCCTACTGCCTAGTTCAGGAACCCTCAGTCTTAAGTCTCCCTATTAAAGCAGAAGAGCAGGGGAAGACGCTATTTGTCCTGTCTTTGCAACAGCCACTTATGCGCCTTTGACAAAGCTAAATCCATGACCTGACCATTGTAAGGGGGGCCTCAATGTTGCTCCCACAGTACCTGTTTTCTTATTCCATTTAGCTTATTGGATGCCATTTTTTAACTGAATTAGATCATTTATGGTCTCTCCTCTAAAAGGGATGTATTTACTAAGTTCTAGCCCTTCCCCTGAGTTCAGGCCACATTCTTTGTCTTTTTTACTAAGAAGCCTTAATAGGAGCCAAAGGATAAGCGTTGGACCTAGAGATAGATTTCCATCGCTTTAAGAGGCAGTCGTGGCCTAGAGATAAGAATCAACCTTGTGTTCGGAGGGTGGCAGGTTTGATTGTCGTGCCATGCGACATGACTGAAGTGCTCTTGAGCAATGCACCTATCTGGGCACCATAATAAGGGAAGCCTGCTGCTCCAGACATGTGCACTCACTGTACGGATGGGTTAAATGTGGAGAAAGAGTTACTATGTGCATGCAAGCATACAGTGGCCTTCTATGCTCCCCCCCCCCAGTAAAAATATATGTAAAATTCACATTGCTGATCCTATGGAAGACCCCGCATTGATCCATAATTTGCGCTTTGCTCCATATCTTCTTTCCCTATTTCAAACATCTTGCAGAGACCAATAAAAAACAAAATAAGTGCAGCTAGACAACGCAATGTAGATTTATTGTGCTATCAAACACCCGATTTAAACGTATTGCTGCTTCAGCAACCAGAGGGCTATCTGGGCACAGATCAGGCACTTCAGCAGTTAAAGGTTCAGAATAAGCACGAAAACACTGCATCAATTTGATTTACAAGTCTAAACACAAGTTGTGCCATCAGACTATCCACTGGAGAATTGAAACTTCCAGAAAGCTGCCGGTAAGACCATGTAAAACCGGGTCTCTGCGGTACAGCAATAATAATGAGGGCATCTGGTGAATACACATTCTAGCAATCACAAATTGTGTGCTGTTTGGATTAGATAAGCTTTTGTAATTTTCCTGTCAATATTAGTCATTTTTCAGAGTTTAGACAGTGTATAAATGATCGTTGTTTGCCTTATGCTACACCGAGGCTTTCTACAATTAGGCAGAGCAACCTGCAATCACCAAGACAATTTGCCGAGCTCTGACGTATTCCAGTCCTGGCTCAAAAGGCGAGTTATGCGTATTAATTACAATAAAGACAGGACAAGACTGATAATGAATGCAGTAACCAATTAAGGTTTCTATATTGTATACCATACAATAGCTGACAAACTAAGCAATGAAATATGAGGGACCTGAAGTCTATAAAGCAGTGGTTCTCAACCTTTCTAATGCCGTGACCCCGCAATACAGTTCTTCATGTTGCGGTGACCCCAAACCAAAAAATAATTTTGGTGGCTACTTCAAAACTGTAATTTTGCTAGTTATGGTTCGGAATGTAAATATCTGATATGCATTATGTATTCTCATTGCTAAAAATCAAACATAATTTAAACATAGTGATTAATCACGAGAACAAAATGTAATTATATGCTGAGAAATATTTATTACTTATTCCAATAAATAACATTTCACCATGACATAGCATGTGTCGGAAACTGTCATTTCTCCGCTTCTTATTAAAATTAATAGGAGGCTGCGGCGGATTGTGTGGTAACTTGAGATTCTCGGGAGCTCTCTTCCACAAAATCTGCTGCATTTACAATGAAATCAATAGGAGGCGGATTCAATGCCAGAAACCTTTGATTCCAGCAGTTTCCTCATTCAGTGTAATGATTACACACAAAGCACCTTACACTTACACAGTATTGTGTGTATGGTGTGTGTACTGTTTTTACATTATTAATCTTTTTTACACCAGTAGGCTGTCTTGCAGGCTCTCTAGCCTCTCTGCCTCCTAGGCTTCTGTCCTCCGGCGCTTGCTGCGTCCGCCCACTGATGATGTCAGCAAGCGCCGGACACATGGAATGTGCTGCTATGGACTGTGGAGCGTTCCCCTCGCTTCCCCCGTGCCTTAGGCCCCCGACGGATGATGCAATCACGTCTGCGCATGCGCACAGGTATTCAGTTTGGAACGCACATCCATAGCGGCGTGCGTTCCAGCTAAAGCCATCAGAAATATGTATTTTCCGATGGCTTTAGGCGACCCCTGTGTTTTGGTCGTTCAACCCCCGCCAGGGTCCCAACCCACAGCTTGAGAACCTCTGCAATAAAGAAACCAAAAACCTTAGGACTGACAGGACCAAACTTTCAACCATGTCTAAATATATGTCTGTGTTTGGCAACATTTGGGCTGAAGGTATGGATTTTCATTTTTAGGAAAATGTTGGTTTCACGTGGCCCTGTAAAACTTTTCCTATATGTACTTGAAACATGACCCCTTTTCATAACAGACATCATATATACTCAAACTCAACACTAAGAACTTATCCTTTGCTCATAACTTTAAAAGGACACAGCCCTATTAATTCCATTCCCAACTTACACCCCTTGACTACCTCCACCCCAGCTCATCATAACCCATGACTATTCACTTACATCTCACCTCTTCTATTCACTGCATACAGTAGTGTAAACCTGAAAAAAACATTGCAACCTAACATTTAAAGTGGAACAAAAGCCACTAGTAGCTGGCTTTTCCATGGGGCATCCCAAATAGTGTGAAACCTCCCAGAATGCCGCCATTCCATCACCTCTCCCTCTTTCATATGGTGCATCCAAATGTCATTTGGCAAAATGTTCTAGCTGTTTTCAAAGAGGAGTGCACGCTGCAGCACCCCCTGCACCCCCAACGGCATGCTCATGCTCCCATCCCAGCCATTCAGATAGGTAGAAGCGCACGTGTTACCGGGGATGCGGCACAGCGCCCTCCCTAATAAAGTCAATAAGAGCTGTTTGCCGAATGTCAGACAACTCTAAATGGATGAGAGCCACTGCATGAGCCGTAGAAATGAGGAAGAGAATAATGAAGCAGCGTTTGGAGGATTTCACAAAGCAGGGCATTCCATCCTCTCCACTCTGACAATTATCAACAGCCTTCAATCACAAAAGGAATACAAATAATAACAGTGATTGTATTGTGGGGGTGAAAGTGGACCTAAAATCCTACATCTACGCATGTTAGCCTCCACCAAGGGCTTCTTGATTTGGGGTGACCTGCTGATATTAAGGGGCCTAAAAAGACCAACAAATAGGTTCTAACCTCATTCACTGCTGATGGTCATGTGAGCCACAAGTATGGCGTCTGAGTTTTTAGGCTCCATGGTAGGCTATTAAGTAGACCTAAATAAACCTGGGAGTTGTCTTCATTGTATAAAGGTATATAGAGCCTGATTTACTACATTTGCAGCTATTCGACAGTTTAGCGCTGTCTGGGTGCACTGTGTGTTCCAAGAGTACGGGAATACCGTGGCAATCTGAGCTATATTTTTTGCGGCAAATGTAGGTAAGAACTGACTATCTGCCAGCATTTTGCTGTGTTCTTGCCACAGTTCGTCAATGAAAATGTATGGTGTTTAGTGGGGTGGCTGGATGCGCAATGCACACACAGACCAGTGAGTAAGAGAAATTTACTAGTGCGAACATCAGTGAACAGACTTTCGTAAGGCATTTTGCTGTGTTTGTGCCGCAATTTGCTGGCGAAAGTCACAGGTATTTATATTGAAAAGTGGTTTGAAGAATGCTGGCAATATGTGACAGTATTTCTAAGCAAAAAACATGAAATATTATTGAAAGCACACTTTTATAGCATATGTCGGCATTGAAGGGGTCTTGGGAGTGTCTGGGTTGTTTAAAAAGCAAAATTTCACTTGGTAAATGCGTAAACCCGGCGGATGCTGGGCTTGACAGTGGGTGAACTGGAATGGGTGTCAGGGTGTATGTGTGGTGTCCCTGGAGTATCTGAGTTGTTTTGGAAGCCTCAATGTGAAAAGTAATGTGAAAACCGTTTTATTTGTTGTTTCTCCAATACTAGTTAGCTATATGACGTTCAGGCTCGAAGTATTATAGAAAGATGTAAAAATTACATAAAGAGACATTGGCACCGGAAATAACATTGTTTCCTACGGGGTTCACTTCTAAAAGCTGGTGCACTGAAAAGCCATTCGCCATCATTCACCCGGCGAAAACGAGGGATCGTAAATACAGCAAACACGCCCATCGCCTGGCAAATAGGTCACGTTTATGTTAGTAAATGTGGCAAACTAAAGAAAGAACGGCGAATGCCCAATGAACGTTTAGTAAATCAGCTCCATAATATCAACACCAATATTGTGTCCAGTTTCTTTTCACCCCTCAAAATCAGCACTGTCACCGGCACTCACCTATTCAAGGTGGCAAGGCTGTTCAGTCTCTTCAATATGGCTGCTTCCAGTGCCCAATACTCCTGGAGAATGGCTGGATTACCAGGGAAGTAAGCTATTTTTGTAAAGCCCCACATCATCTTATCTCAGCACCAGGGAGGAAGACAGGGCAGGTTTTTTGAAAAGAGATTAAAATAGAGTCGCAAGCCAGTATGTGGAGAGACCCATGTTAGGCTTAATATAGGGGGGCTAAAGAGACCAAAGAAACTCTCTACTTAGGTAAAGGAAAAGAAGCGTCTTCCTAAAACGAAAAGCATTTGCACAGTACCCAATACAAGGACAGATAGCATTACCCATCAGTCCTTGCAGCATACAATTTGATTTGCATAGCTCCACCAGCTGCAAGGACTGATGGGTATTGCTATCTATCCTTGTATTGGGCACTGTGCAAATACGCCTCTTTTTTGAAAAGAGACTAGGAATCCACTTTAATAACAAAAAGTTACAAATATAAATATATGAATAAATGTATAAAAAGGTTATTTTCTTGAAAGTACTCACATAATGAATATAATGGAAATTCTAGTCTTTCTTAGATCAAATCTAGCAGTCAATAGCTTTTATCTAAAAACAAATTTGCGGTATTAGGCAAAGGGAATATGCTTCCTGATTGGTTTCACCTTGGTCCGTCAGCAATCTGTCAGTTCTCACACGTGCTGTCATCTACTTGGAACATATTCATTTTATCCTTTAGGAAAATTATATTCCACAAGGAAAGAATCCTAGTTCCATCAATTTGTCCTCATTGTTGCAATTCTCAATTCTTTTGATTAGCGTGTTACGGATTAGAGAAACCTTTCTGACTCCATGATGTAAACAAATGAGTTTCTCCTCGCCATTTCATTTTGTCTATGAGATGTTAGAGTGAGCAAATTGGCATGAATATTAGATTGGATGGTAACTATTCAATGGATTCTCAAACAACGAGAAAGGTCTTGATTGACTGAGTTTATTATTTTATCAATGAGAATGGGCTTCTTCTCCATATAAAACGGCAGAATAGCTGTAAGACTTTTGCTTGTGTAGTTGGAAGGAGACATTCAGACCATAGAATGCTACAGTGTACCATATTCATGTCCATAAACCTAATTCATGTTGCAGTTATAACTTTTTATAAGAACAGGGCATAATACAGGGAAGTGTTGATCCAATAATACATTTCATTTTTACTAAGGAAAGCAGGAAGGATTTTTTTCCTAAGAAAACAAACTGGACCATGGGTTGTAGTTTGTTTTAGCTATGCCTTTTCTTGGAAAAATACATCTTTTCTATATCCAAGCAGAGGTGGCATGAGATCAAACATCATCTATGCCCTTTTTCAGACCTCGGCCCATAAGATTTGATTCCCAGCCTGTCAAGGATATGATGAGGCTATAGAATTGTTAAGATGGATTATAGGAGGTGGGTATGGCCATTCGTAAAGCAATACTATAGAAGCCTGAGTATTGTAATGCCAGATAATGTTGCAAAGGTGGGTAATGATTTAACATTACAGGGGCAGAACATGGGCTGTGTTGTCTTGGCTGTTTTTGGGAGTACAGTGGGGCATGGGGAAGTGTTGGGAAGGAGAGCTAGGGGTTGTTAGAGGCTAGATGTGTGATTTCAGGAACAGGCTGAGGTGGACTGCATACATATGATGTACCCAGTCCACTCAACTCAAAAGCAGTGAAACCCACTGGGAACCCAAAGTATTCCTAACCCTATAGGACATATTATGTTTGTGCCTTTAACAAATCAAAAGTCTTCTAGGGATGTGGCAGCATATTTTTGTTTTTGAAAGGCACATGTAAAAGAAGAAAAAAGGAAACTAACTTCAGCTCCCCTGTGGCAGATCTGTCCAGGTCTGATGCTGTAATACACTTGAGGAATGCACCCTGATCTTCCTGCACTCAGACCCTGGATTCTGAAGTCCCCCCTTTTTTCTCATTTTTAAATACTGGACCTAAACAGACCTGCTGAGGATAAACAGCGGTGATTATTTTCTTTCTCCTTACAAATGCCATTTAAAGCCCACTTCAAACAAAAATATATGCTACACACACAGCCTGGGGAATAGGAATAGGATGTGTGAGTAGTAGAGCCCTTGGGGTGTCCTCTATGGCACTAGGGGTGTATGGGCATCCAGCACAAAAGTACACTCTCAAATACTTAAATACCCCCAGCAGGATTACACAGTGGAGTCACCGGCCAGTCTCTTGTAGTACCTAGATACTTTATTAAAGGACAGCTCTGACACAATAAACACAGTCCATTCCCAGTAGCTCACATCTGGTACAATTAACTTCTCCATGAGGTATGACAATCACATCGATACCCTAGTGTGTTCACATGGGCCTTAAGCCAGGGGTGTAGCTGGGGGGTCAGGGGAACACCAAAGGGGGTCTGAGCACAAGTGGAGGCACCGTTTTAAATCTTTGCAACAGGTGCCAGAAAGTCTAGCTCTGCCTATGCTTAAGCCTTCCTCCACATCCTTCATGTAGTTGTCTCCTGGCTCAGCTTCTCTTTAGGAAAGCTGTCTTGCCTCTTTATTCCTGTTTGGGGCTTCTTACTTCCACTATAAGAACAATTATTATTTACTGTAATAACAAGCTCTACCTACTGTGGGATATTGGGGGCGAACGGTAGTGACACAGACAACAGTTCTCTCTTGGCAAAGCAGGTTTATTGCAGAAAAAGTATTCAAATGAAACAATACTTCTCCATTCATAGGTTGCAGCGTCAATGCAGAAAATCAAAACAAATGGTTACATCACCAAATAAAGGTAAATCCAGGGCTGGGGATTCCAGCAAGCTGTGGGTCAAAGGAAAGTCCAATCCAGATTGCAGGGCAAAGCAGCCCGCCGCTTCTCACCCCCAACGGTCCAAGAGTGGGGCGCAGAAGCCAAGTCCTCCGGCTTAATAGTCCAGTATTGTTATTCACACAACATGCAGTTCAGCCTGAGCTCCCTCCATCAGGCTGGTCAAAGACCACTGACTGGCTCAGTGGGAGCCTTTTATTCAGGCTCCTTCCTGAAATCAATCTAACCAGGTGTGCAAGGCCTGAGATCAGAAGAAACCTAGGAGTGGGGAATGTGACCAGGGTTCTTAAATCCTGGCATGGATCGTGCTCTATACAGCACTGTAGGGGACAAATATACTCCATCCAGGACTTCTCCACACACTTTACCACACTACATATGTTCTTTTTCCATCCAATCTACATTATCTAAATATAGCATAAGGCTCACATGGCTACTTCATATCAGACCTTTCTTGGTACATAAATGGTTTATGTTCCTGCTCATTTCCCATGTACGCATGGCTATAGATTTCTACAGGGGGGTGCATGTATTCCTACCTGTCTATATATATATATCTTGTGGCTAGAGTAAGAAAAGTTGCTTTACTTCCACTTGCCCTGTCCATGCACACACTCATTTTCTCCAATCATGTAAAATGAGCCATTTCTTACAGGAGGTTCTCAAAATCTCACATTTGATGTCAATAACCTATTTATTCTAAGCAAAACTGCTTTCTTTACTTTATGTGTCATGTCTCATGAACATGGTCAGAGACAGCTGTGGTACCTCTATGGCTTACCATGCTTGCTCACTCGGAAAGCACCAAGGGATAGAGTGGCTGTTTTGCATGGTCCAATAGGAATACAATTAAAAAGAGCTTAAATTTGGAGCCTTGCTACAGCTTTTAATTAGTGCAGGAAATGGAGGGGAAGAACATGGGTCAGGCTTCAGGTGAGCTCCTTTCTTCCTTATTTTTGCCCTTTAAATGTCTGTGAACACATTTTGACATTTAGTCTTACTTTCTGTCTCTGAGCACTAACGGAGAAATATGTGACATGGAGTCACCATCACATTTACCTGACAGAAGTCAAAACTCAAGTGTTAAGACTCAAACGACCGCAGGAAAAAAAAGGTGCCAAGCTGTTATAACTCATCTACCACAGCCCTAAGTTAGCATTTCAATGTATTGAATCGTTATCATTTAAACAGCAGCATAACCATAAAGAAAAATGCACTTGGAAGCTAACTTAAAATCATGTAGCAACAAAACTTGCCCGAGAAACCCCCTTTCCACTTATGCCAGACAAATGATTCATCAGTGAGGGAAACAAATATGTAGGAGGATTGCTACATCGATTAACAAGCTGTGAGAACAGCAGCGGATTAAAATAAAAGAAAGCTGTGTAGATTCTTAGAACTTTTACATACCGCAGTAATTCATACTGGGCGCAGCTAATAGATATAATATGAGATTTTTAAATAAATCACTGTATCTCATTATCGCTTAGCATGTTCCAGCAAACCCCCTGATAGCTCAAGAACACTGGAAGATAATGAGCCCAGAATTACTGGACTAATGACCATATGCAGAATTCTCCTACTGTATGTGGTTTTCATATTTTACACTTTAAGCAACCCACAGGTAAAAAAATATCTTAGAAGTAAAGCTAATATGGAAGAAATTTTAGTTGAGCATCTTTAGAAAGAGCTTGTCATTCCAGGTCCCAGGTCTTGAAATCTAATGTAACCTTTACTAATGTGCTATAAAAAGCCATAATGGGGCAAAATTGTGATACATTTGGGCTGTGGTTCTTGGTAAGAATGAAGACCTTGGTCTGAACCATGCTACAAAGAGGCTAACTAAATGTGATGGGGCCCTGGTACGAACATTAAATGAGGCCCTTTCACGGCTCATACAGTAAACTTTTTTCTGTCTTTTAACTTAATTTGATGCAGCTAGACAACTAATGACAGATGCAAATGTGTTTCCCTTCTCTAAATGATGTCAAGTGTTCACAAATATAAATAAGGTAGAGAAGCAACAATGATTTAACTCCCTGACCTCCCAGTCCCCAGTGCGGTCGCACCCCCCGCACCTCCTCAAGTTACGCCCCTGCTGCTACAATCTTCGGCAGTGTTGGGATTTGCTCACGTTTTTCAATGAGGTCCTCGGTCCAAAACACGTTACAAGCTTTGCATCACAGTGTTGACATTTTTGTTCATTTATAGGACATTAATAAAGATTATGTTTTATGGATTTTGGTATCTTTGCTGACATACTCTTTCCTGTGTTTGTTATAGCTAAAGACCTTCGAAACACATCACAATCATTGCATTGCGATTGCTGGGTTTTGCCCATTTCTAAAGTTTACGTTTTTTCAATTCAGGACCTGTGCTACAGAATTTGGTTTTAAATGTGTCACAATCTTTGCATTGGCAGGGTTGAGTTTCACCATGTTCATAGGACATTATTACATTTATAGATTTTGGGACCTTCGCTGAAACACACTTTTTATTCCTTGGTATAACTAAATCCCCATGTTTGAAATGTGTCACAATCTTTGCATTGCCAGTGTTGGGTTGTTTATAGGATATTAGTAAAGGCTACTTTTATGGCTTTTGGGACTTTTACTGACACACACTTTACTAGTTCTTAGTATAGAATCTTTGCATTGCCAGTGTTGGGTTTTACCTTATTTATAGGATATTAGTAAAGGCTACTTTTATGGCTTTTGGGACTTTTACTGACACACACTTTACTAGTTCTTAGTATAGAATCTTTGCATTGCCAGTGTTGGGTTTTACCTTATTTATAGGATATTAGTAGGGATGAGCGAATCGATCCGGACGAACCCGGATTCGATCCGAATTTCAGGAAAAATTCGATTCGGATCGAATCCGAATTTCCCCGCGATTCGATCACTCGAAGTTTTCCTTTAACATCCATTCATTTACATTACAGGCATTCTAAGATGGCGGGCGGGACATGTCTGGACATGTATCCCGCGCCAGTGCAAGCTGGGGCAGTCACATGCAGCCTATCAGCAGCCAGCAAGCCCGGTGACGTCACACAGCGGTATTTAACGGCGGCCATCTTGCTTTTCCTCATTTCTCTATTGCATTCGTGACAGACAGACAGAACGCTGTGTAGCTGAGGCAGTTAGACAGGCTGGAGACAGGGACAGACAGGGACAGGCTGGAGACAGGCAGGAGACAGGCAGGAGACAGACAGGAGACAGACAGAAAGCCAGGGAAAGGTAGGAAAAACGGAGCTGGCTGACAGGGAGATTTTTTTTTTTTCATCCAGCCTTTGTTAGCGTTTTCAGGCTGCTTATAGTAACTAACTGTGCATATATACTGAACTGATCTTAAGTCTGCTGTGAGGCATCCCATTCTGTGACTAAAGCAGCCTCTATTTAATAGCATAATAAACATTTGCACTTATTCTCATAGAAATCAGGCCTGATAAAGACACTTTTGCTGTGCATGCTCTCTGGTTTTTGTGGCACTGGCATCCCATTCTGTGACTAAAGCAGCCTCTATTTAATAGCATAATAAACATTTGCACTTATTCTCATAGAAATCAGGCCTGATAAAGACACTTTTGCTGTGCATGCTCTCTGGTTTTTGTGGCACTGGCATCCCATTCTGTGACTAAAGCAGCCTCTATTTAATAGCATAATAAACATTTGCACTTATTCTCATAGAAATCAGGCCTGATAAAGACACTTTTGCTGTGCATGCTCTCTGGTTTTTGTGGCACTGGCATCCCATTCTGTGACTAAAGCAGCCTCTATTTAATAGCATAATAAACATTTGCACTTATTCTCATAGAAATCAGGCCTGATAAAGACACTTTTGCTGTGCATGCTCTCTGGTTTTTGTGGCACTGGCATCCCATTCTGTGACTAAAGCAGCCTCTATTTAATAGCATAATAAACATTTGCACTTATTCTCATAGAAATCAGGCCTGATAAAGACACTTTTGCTGTGCATGCTCTCTGGTTTTTGTGGCACTGGCATCCCATTCTGTGACTAAAGCAGCCTCTATTTAATAGCATAATAAACATTTGCACTTATTCTCATAGAAATCAGGCCTGATAAAGACACTTTTGCTGTGCATGCTCTCTGGTTTTTGTGGCACTGGCATCCCATTCTGTGACTAAAGCAGCCTCTATTTAATAGCACAATAAACATTTGCACTTATTCTCATAGAAATCAGGCCTGATAAAGACACTTTTGCTGTGCATGCTCTCTGGTTTTTGTGGCACTGGCATCCCATTCTGTGACTAAAGCAGCCTCTATTTAATAGCATAATAAACATTTGCACTTATTCTCATAGAAATCAGGCCTGATAAAGACACTTTTGCTGTGCATGCTCTCTGGTTTTTGTGGCACTGGCATCCCATTCTGTGACTAAAGCAGCCTCTATTTAATAGCATAATAAACATTTGCACTTATTCTCATAGAAATCAGGCCTGATAAAGACACTTTTGCTGTGCATGCTCTCTGGTTTTTGTGGCACTGGCATCCCATTCTGTGACTAAAGCAGCCTCTATTTAATAGCACAATAAACATTTGCACTTATTCTCATAGAAATCAGGCCTGATAAAGACACTTTTGCTGTGCATGCTCTCTGGTTTTTGTGGCACTGGCATCCCATTCTGTGACTAAAGCAGCCTCTATTTAATAGCATAATAAACATTTGCACTTATTCTCATAGAAATCAGGCCTGATAAAGACACTTTTGCTGTGCATGCTCTCTGGTTTTTGTGGCACTGGCATCCCATTCTGTGACTAAAGCAGCCTCTATTTAATAGCACAATAAACATTTGCACTTATTCTCATAGAAATCAGGCCTGATAAAGACACTTTTGCTGTGCATGCTCTCTGGTTTTTGTGGCACTGGCATCCCATTCTGTGACTAAAGCAGCCTCTATTTAATAGCACAATAAACATTTGCACTTATTCTCATAGAAATCAGGCCTGATAAAGACACTTTTGCTGTGCATGCTCTCTGGTTTTTGTGGCACTGGCATCCCATTCTGTGACTAAAGCAGCCTCTATTTAATAGCACAATAAACATTTGCACTTATTCTCATAGAAATCAGGCCTGATAAAGACACTTTTGCTGTGCATGCTCTCTGGTTTTTGTGGCACTGGCATCCCATTCTGTGACTAAAGCAGCCTCTATTTAATAGCATAATAAACATTTGCACTTATTCTCATAGAAATCAGGCCTGATAAAGACACTTTTGCTGTGCATGCTCTCTGGTTTTTGTGGCACTGGCATCCCATTCTGTGACTAAAGCAGCCTCTATTTAATAGCACAATAAACATTTGCACTTATTCTCATAGAAATCAGGCCTGATAAAGACACTTTTGCTGTGCATGCTCTCTGGTTTTTGTGGCACTGGCATCCCATTCTGTGACTAAAGCAGCCTCTATTTAATAGCACAATAAACATTTGCACTTATTCTCATAGAAATCAGGCCTGATAAAGACACTTTTGCTGTGCATGCTCTCTGGTTTTTGTGGCACTGGCATCCCATTCTGTGACTAAAGCAGCCTCTATTTAATAGCACAATAAACATTTGCACTTATTCTCATAGAAATCAGGCCTGATAAAGACACTTTTGCTGTGCATGCTCTCTGGTTTTTGTGGCACTGGCATCCCATTCTGTGACTAAAGCAGCCTCTATTTAATAGCATAATAAACATTTGCACTTATTCTCATAGAAATCAGGCCTGATAAAGACACTTTTGCTGGCCAAAGCCCTACTGGACCCTGCCAGGTCGATTCCTGCCCGGGGCATCCCATTCTGTGACTACAGCAGCCTCTGTTTAAGACCATATAAGCATTTGCTCTTATCATATTTGAAATTAGCCTGATAAAGACACTTTTGCTGGCCAAAGCCCTACTGGACCCTGCCAGGTCCATTCCTGCCCAGGGCATCCCATTCTGTGACTAAAGCAGCCTCTGTTTAAGACCATATAAGCATTTGCTCTTATTATATTTATATTATAAGACACTTTTGCTGGGCATAGGCTTACTGCTGCCTGCCAGGTGCACTTCTGTTGAGGCATCCCATTCTGTAACATAGCATACCCCTCTTTATTTACACTAAGCAGCTCTCTTATTTACACTAAGCAGGCCTGTTGGAGGCTGAGTGTTACTGCTCACTTTTGGTGTGCATTATATTCTGTTTTATATAGACCCACTGCTGCCTGGGGGTTCTTAAAATATCACCTACTACCACGCCAGTTAGACTATGTCGGGCAGACAAGTGCCTGGAAGTGAAAAGAGGAGTGGCAGAGGCCAAGATTCCGCAGGCAGAGCTCGCATCAGACTGGGGGCCAGTAGCAGCAGGAGTCACGCTGAGAGACCTAATCTGCCAGTATCTGCTAGCGGTCGGGTCTCCACCAGTAACGCATCTGCCGTGGTAGATTGGCTGACGCGCTCATCAACAACATCATCACAACTTACATCTGAGACCCCCAGTCTAGGGTCGGTAGGTTCCTCTGACACAACCCTGAGTTGGCATGCCCCGAGAGCAGTCCCTGTCCTCCCATTGCCTCTGTCCTACGCCGTTCCCTCCCCCAGCGACGTATCCTATGCTTTGGGTTCAGCTCCACTCTTTAGTGAGGAGGACGATCAGATACAGGAGGACAGTCAGCAGCTACTGCCCAGCCAAGAAATGGAGGTGGCTTCTTTAGCTAGGCAGACAAATAGTGATGTGGACAGTGTCGTGGGTGCTGCGAGCGTTCCAGCTCCTGCGCCAGACACTGTTGACGAATCCACGAACATCAGTGACGTACAGCCACAACCCGGTGATGATGATGATGATGACGATGAAGCCGATCGCACTTGGGAGCCGGGTGATGAAGGGGCTTCATCGTCATCATCAGGAGAAGAGGGGCGCAGGTTGCCCCGGAGTCAGCAGCTGAGGCAGCAAGGTGGTAGCAGTCAGCATGGGGGCACAATTCCAAAGGCTGGAGCCGGCCGGGGCCGGGGCCGGGGTAGAGCACCTGCTGTGCGGCAGTCTACCTTATCGGGAGGTAGTGGAGCAGGGGTTCCTGGAGTTGGCAACAGCAGCAGTGAATCAGTGAGGCCAGGGGGTGGGAAAAGTAGCTACTCGGCAGTGTGGCAGTTTTTCCTGAGGCATCCGCAGGAGGGTAACATGGCCACATGCAAGATATGTAGGCAAAAGGTGAAGCGTGGCCAGGGTCCAAATGTTGGCACCACGGCCCTGCGTCAACATATGATGCGTCACCATAAAACGACCTGGGAGAACCGAGGCTCCCAAGGGGTGGTCCAGTCTGCTTCCTCACCAAGTGAGCTCCCAATTTCTGCCAGCCAAGGCTCCAGCACCTCAGCCGAAGGCAGCTGTGCGTCACACCCATCCTCTGTCGCTCCTGCTCCTCCTCCTCCTCCTCCAAGTCATGCATCCCGCCAGCAATCCATCAGCGAAGCCATGTCCAAGAGACAGCAGTATGCGCCCACTCATCCTACGGCGCAGAAGCTGAATGTGCTCCTGTCCAAGTTGCTGGTGCTGCAGTCGCTCCCTTTTCAGGTGGTGGAATCTGCACCTTTCAGAGAACTGATGGCTTGTGCCGAGCCGAGGTGGAGAGTCCCAAGCCGTCATTTCTTTGCCAAGAAGGCAGTACCAGCGCTGCACACTTTTGTTGAACAGAAGGTGGGCCAGTCCTTGAGCCTGTCGGTGTGTAGCAAAATACATGGCAGCGCCGACATCTGGAGCTGTAACTACGGTCAGGGGCAGTACATGTCGTTTACGGCCCACTGGGTGAATGTGGTCCCTTTGCAGCAGCAACTTGGACAGGTCACGCCGCTTCGGCCTCCGCGCTCTCTGCCCATTGGGCCTGTGACACCGTGCGACTCGGCCTCCTCATCCTCCGCCATCTCCTCACCCTCCACTGTAGGCTCAAGTCTCAGTGCCCCTCCAGTCTACCATGTGTGCAGGGCACGGAGGTGTCACGCAGTGCTTCACATGTTTTGTCTTGGCGAACGGAGTCACACAGGGGAGGAACTGCTTAAATGTATTCATCAGGAAATCCAAACATGGCTTACTCCGAGAAAACTTAAAATGGGAATCATGGTTACCGACAATGGGAAGAACATTTTGTCTGCGCTGCGCCAAGGAAGCCTGACCCATGCCCCCTGCATGGCTCACGTCTTCAATCTGGTTGTCAAGCGGTTTCTGAAGTGTTCCCCCCATCTGCAGGACATCCTAACAACTTCACGGAAACTTTGCATGCACTTCAGCCACTCCTACACCGCCAAACACACCCTTCTTGAGCTACAGCGTCAGAATGGTATCCCCCAACATAGTCTGATTTGCGATGTTTCCACCCGTTGGAATTCCACCCTTCACATGTTGGACCGATTATATGAACAGAGAAAAGCCATCACGGATTTCCTGATGATCCAAGCAGATAGGGGGACTCCCCTGTGTAACTTCAATGTCAACCAGTGGCAGCTCATACGTGACACCTGCCGTTTGCTCAGGCCCTTTGAGGAAGCCACTTTATTTGTCAGTCGGCAGGATTACGGGATGAACGACGTGATTCCACTGCTTCATGTACTACAGCACATGTTGGAAACCATGGCTGGTCAGGGCACTGGAGACATGGCGTTTACATCTTACGGCCACATGAACCCCGTTGGAGCTGAACTGGAGGAGGAGGAGGAGGAAGAGGAGGAGGAGGAGTTGCCCAGCGAAACACAGTTTAGGCTTGGCGAAATGGCTGGTTTATCTAGTCAGCGGACAGGAGAGGAGGAGCAGGAGCAGCCAGAGGAGCTAGAGGTTTTTGAGGAAGGAGAGACAGAGGACCCGGGCACACCGTGGCAGTATGCAGTGGAGATGGAGACAGGTAGTCCATCCGAGTCACTTGCGCAAATGGCACGAAGCATGCTCACATGCTTGCGTAGTGACCCCAGAATTGTTTCCATCTGTCGGCGGGATGACTTCTGGCTGTCCACCTTATTGGACCCTCGCTTCCGGCACAAAATGGGGGCATTTTTTAAACCCACCGAGAGGGAGGACAAACTCAACTACTACAAAGACATTCTACGTAGGCAGTTGGCCGATGCCTATCTGCGCCATGGTCCATACTCTCGCAGGTCTGACTCGAGGGGACCTCTGCGCTCACCTTCCACTGCCATGGCCGCTGGGGGGGTTGGCAGCAGCAGCAGCAGAAGCTCCATCAGCAGCAGCAGCCTCAGTCTTCAGTCGCTAATGAGTAGCTTTCTACATCCGCATAGTGAGGCTACTCATGAGCAGCAGGAAGACCTGGAGCAGGACCTGAACCAGCAGGTCATGTCATACTTTGACATGACCATGCCAACACACCTTGAGGATCCGCTGGACTTCTGGGCAGCCAAACTTGATTTGTGGCCGCAACTAGCAGAGTTTGCCCTGGAAAAGCTGTCCTGCCCGGCAAGTAGCGTGCCATCTGAGCGGGTGTTTAGTGCGGCGGGGGCCATAGTTACGGCGAGGAGAACTCGTCTGTCAACTAAAAATGTGGAGAGACTCACCTTTGTCAAAATGAATCAGGGATGGATCAGCCAGGATTTCCACCCACCAATGCCTGATGCATGCGACTAGATTCAGCATGGTGCCACGTTTTACACTTTACAAATGGTGCAAAACATATTTATGTCTTTAGGCCATTTTTTGGGCTCCTGCTGCTGCTACTGCCAACTTCTGCCAACTCCAGGGTGTGATTCATCCAATTTTTGGGCTCCTGAAGCCAACTCCAGTGTATATTTGGGCTCCTGCTGCTGCTACTGCCAACTTCTGCCAACTCCAGGGTGTGATTCATCCAATTTTTGGGCTCCTGAAGCCAACTCCAGTGTATATTTGGGCTCCTGCTGCTACTACTGTCAACTCCTGCCAACTCCAGGGTGTGATTCATCCAATTTTTGGGCTCCTGAGGCCAACTCCAGTGTATATTTGGGCTCCTGCTGCTGCTACTGTCAACTCCTGCCAACTCCAGGGTGTGATTCATCCAATTTTTGGGCTCCTGAAGCCAACTCCAGTGTATATTTGGGCTCCTGCTGCTACTACTGCCAACTTCTGCCAACTCCAGGGTGTGATTCATCCAATTTTTGGGCTCCTGAAGCCAACTCCAGTGTATATTTGGGCTCCTGCTGCTGCTACTGTCAACTCCTGCCAACTCCAGGGTGTGATTCATCCAATTTTTGGGCTCCTGAAGCCAACTCCAGTGTATATTTGGGCTCCTGCTGCTGCTACTGCCAACTTCTGCCAACTCCAGGGTGTGATTCATCCAATTTTTGGGCTCCTGAAGCCAACTCCAGTGTATATTTGGGCTCCTGCTGCTACTACTGCCAACTCCTGCCAACTCCAGGGTGTGATTCATCCAATTTTTGGGCTCCTGAGGCCAACTCCAGTGTATATTTGGGCTCCTGCTGCTGCTGCTGCCAACTTCTGCCAACTCCAGGGTGTGATTCATCCAATTTTTGGGCTCCTGAGGCCAACTCCAGTGTATATTTGGGCTCCTGCTCCTGCTGCTGCCAACTTCTGCCAACTCCAGGGTGTGATTCATCCAATTTTTGGGCTCCTGAAGCCAACTCCAGTGTATATTTGGGCTCCTGCTGCTGCTGCTGCTGCCAACTTCTGCCAACTCCAGGGTGTGATTCATCCAATTTTTGGGCTCCTGAAGCCAACTCCAGTGTATATTTGGGCTCCTGCTGCTGCTACTGTCAACTCCTGCCAACTCCAGGGTGTGATTCATCCAATTTTTGGGCTCCTGAGGCCAACTCCAGTGTATATTTGGGCTCCTGCTGCTGCTACTGTCAACTCCTGCCAACTCCAGGGTGTGATTCATCCAATTTTTGGGCTCCTGAAGCCAACTCCAGTGTATATTTGGGCTCCTGCTGCTGCTGCTGCTGCCAACTTCTGCCAACTCCAGGGTGTGATTCATCCAATTTTTGGGCTCCTGAAGCCAACTCCAGTGTATATTTGGGCTCCTGCTGCTGCTACTGTCAACTCCTGCCAACTCCAGGGTGTGATTCATCCAATTTTTGGGCTCCTGAAGCCAACTCCAGTGTATATTTGGGCTCCTGCTGCTGCTACTGCCAACTTCTGCCAACTCCAGGGTGTGATTCATCCAATTTTTGGGCTCCTGAAGCCAACTCCAGTGTATATTTGGGCTCCTGCTGCTACTACTGCCAACTTCTGCCAACTCCAGGGTGTGATTCATCCAATTTTTGGGCTCCTGAGGCCAACTCCAGTGTATATTTGGGCTCCTGCTGCTGCTACTGCCAACTTCTGCCAACTCCAGGGTGTGATTCATCCAATTTTTGGGCTCCTGAAGCCAACTCCAGTGTATATTTGGGCTCCTGCTGCTACTACTGCCAACTTCTGCCAACTCCAGGGTGTGATTCATCCAATTTTTGGGCTCCTGAGGCCAACTCCAGTGTATATTTGGGCTCCTGCTGCTGCTGCTGCCAACTTCTGCCAACTCCAGGGTGTGATTCATCCAATTTTTGGGCTCCTGAAGCCAACTCCAGTGTATATTTGGGCTCCTGCTGCTACTACTGTCAACTCCTGCCAACTCCAGGGTGTGATTCATCCAATTTTTGGGCTCCTGAGGCCAACTCCAGTGTATATTTGGGCTCCTGCTGCTGCTGCTGCCAACTTCTGCCAACTCCAGGGTGTGATTCATCCAATTTTTGGGCTCCTGAGGCCAACTCCAGTGTATATTTGGGCTCCTGCTCCTGCTGCTGCCAACTTCTGCCAACTCCAGGGTGTGATTCATCCAATTTTTGGGCTCCTGAAGCCAACTCCAGTGTATATTTGGGCTCCTGCTGCTGCTGCTGCTGCCAACTTCTGCCAACTCCAGGGTGTGATTCATCCAATTTTTGGGCTCCTGAAGCCAACTCCAGTGTATATTTGGGCTCCTGCTGCTACTACTGCCAACTTCTGCCAACTCCAGGGTGTGATTCATCCAATTTTTGGGCTCCTGAGGCCAACTCCAGTGTATATTTGGGCTCCTGCTGCTGCTGCTGCCAACTTCTGCCAACTCCAGGGTGTGATTCATCCAATTTTTGGGCTCCTGAAGCCAACTCCAGTGTATATTTGGGCTCCTGCTGCTACTACTGTCAACTCCTGCCAACTCCAGGGTGTGATTCATCCAATTTTTGGGCTCCTGAGGCCAACTCCAGTGTATATTTGGGCTCCTGCTGCTGCTGCTGCCAACTTCTGCCAACTCCAGGGTGTGATTCATCCAATTTTTGGGCTCCTGAGGCCAACTCCAGTGTATATTTGGGCTCCTGCTGCTGCTGCTGCCAACTTCTGCCAACTCCAGGGTGTGATTCATCCAATTTTTGGGCTCCTGAGGCCAACTCCAGTGTATATTTGGGCTCCTGCTCCTGCTGCTGCCAACTTCTGCCAACTCCAGGGTGTGATTCATCCAATTTTTGGGCTCCTGAAGCCAACTCCAGTGTATATTTGGGCTCCTGCTGCTGCTGCCAACTTCTGCCAACTCCAGGGTGTGATTCATCCAATTTTTGGGCTCCTGAGGCCAACTCCAGTGTATATTTGGGCTCCTTCTGCCCCTCATAGTGATGCCACTTCAACTCTCTGCAATTGTGCCGCTCTGCGATTCTATTAGCGATGCCTCTGATCTGCATGTGATATTTCTTCAAAGTATTATTTAACAAACCCAGCACGCATCCTGTGCGTGTTACAGCAAGGCTGAATGGTTTACAACCCTATTGAGGCTGTAGGAGGCTCAGAAATAGCCGTTTTTAATAGCGATTCGTCGCGAATTTATTCGGGTCGAAACGATTTTTGTCGGAAAATTCGGCGAATCAGTCGAATCGAATTTTTCAAAAGTTCGCTCATCTCTAGATATTAGTAAAGGCTACTTTTATGGCTTTTGGGACTTTTACTGACATACTAGTTCTTAGTATAGTATCTTTGGATTGGCAGTGCTGGTTTATACCCCATTCAAAAGACTTTAGTAAAGGTTATATTTATGGATTTTGGGACTTGTGCTGACACACACTTTACTAGTCCTTTGCATGATTAAAAATCTCAGTTTTTCACAGTGTTACAATCTTTGCGTTGCTAAAGTTTGGTTTCACCCTGTTTATAGGACATTAGTAAAGTTTATGGATTTTGGATCCTGTGCTGACAAACAGTTGATATGACTAAAGACCTTGGTATGAATCGTGTAACAATTCTTGCATAGACTGTGTTGGGATCTGCCCTGTAATGCAATCTAACCAAAACCTTTACTAACATGCTGTAAGTAACCATAAAAGTGTAAATTTGAGAAAATTGTGGCCTGTTTTGGAATACGGTCCTTGGTATGACTAAGGATCGTGGTCTGAAATCAATCATAATTTGCATCAGTAGTATTGAGGTTTGCTTTGTTTTATAGATGTTAGTAAAGGTTCCGTTTTATGGATTTTGGAACCTGTGCTAACACACACTTTACTAGTCCTTAGCATGACTAAAAACCTTGGTTTGTCACAGTGTCACAATCTTTGCATTGCTACTGTTCGGTTTCACCCTGTTTATAGGACATTGGTAAAGTTTATGGATTTTGGGCCCTGTGCTGGCAAACAACCTCATATAAGACCTCGGTCCGAGGTGTTACAATCTTTGCAACGACAGTGGATTTTCCTCGTAATGTAATCTAACCATAACATTTACTAAACTGAAAGAGACAATAAAAGAGTGCATTGGAGCAAATTATGACCTGTTTTGGAATGAGGTCTTTGGTACGACTAAGGCCCGTGGTCTGAAATGAATCATAATTTGATGTGTTGGGGTTTGTGCTGTTTTATAGATGTTAGTAAAGGTTCCATTTTATAGATTTTGGGACATGTTTCTACATTTTGTAAATGACTTGAGCTAGTTGGTTGTGCACAGCCTGGGCAAGAAGAGTTTGTCCTTGTTTATCTTTTAAATTCTTTTGGCACTTTTCAGCTTTGTGTAGCAGTCATATAGGTCCCATGTATGGCTGGTACCTAAAGCCCTTCAGATAATGAGCAAAGCAAATTATCTGATGTATGACTGTCTGCTGATTTACAAACTGCTAAGTAGCTAAAAATTTGGCAGAAAATGAGAAGATATTTGGACAGATTGGTTGGCCAGATACCATATATTGCCGCCTTATTTAATAGCTGGGATTTTTTTCCAATTAGGGCCTGAGCTGGGAAAGCATATTTGTAGCTGCTGGACTTTGATGCAAGATTGGGGGTGTTGTTGTAAATTAGTAAAGCCCAGTGTAGTGCCATATAGTGCCATCTTCTTCCATGGCTCTGTACAAATTAGTAATGTCATACAGGGTAAAATATACTGTACATAGAGTACTACAGGCAGGATACTACAATGTTCAAAGTGAATGGTATGAAGAGAGAATACAAAAGAAAAGACATTCCCTCTATTACAAGCATGTAGTACGGTTGAGTGAGCTTCCTCACCTCAGCAGCAGCCATAGCAGCAGTGTTCTCTCTTCTTGGTGTACTGACTTTCTGTACATTGCCAGATTGCAGGTAGTGAAATCTGTAGTAGACTCACCCTTTAAGTTAGCTACCTGAATATAAAAAACAATATCATCTGAGAAAATTGAATTTCTACCTTTCAATGTAATTGACTTTAACACATTTATTCCACTATGCCTCTCATGATAGTGTCCTCAAAATATAAGGAGACATCTTGCTACTGCTATTATAGAAAAAAATCACTGGAATGTAGGGTGAATTGTTAAGCTCCATGAAGCCAGCAACTAGCAACTTATTGTTCGTTAGATTTGTGTTAGACTTGTGAGCTAAAGCATTGTTGATATGCAGCAACACACCAACATACAACTTCCCACTGGGTTTCTCTGATTGCCTCACATAATGGCTTTACTGTTGAAGCATAGTTGTCTCAAGTAATATTTTTCTTGTGTGATTGAATGAATTCTAGTAATACAGTAAAACACCTTCTGTATCCCCCCAAAAACATTACCATGACCTTTCCAGCTGACTGCTACACAAAAATTTCCTGTCCCCTGTTACATGTCTGATTTTCATTTCCCAAGGCTCTAGGGACATCCACTTTAATGCAGATCATGGTCAGCTTTAAATCAGATAACACTGGACTGTTTTCATTGAAACTTTTTGATGGCTTATTATTTTTTTGAAATGTAGGGCATTTAAGTTAAATAAGCCATTGTCATACTTCTGAAATCAGCTCAGCTACAAAGAAAATCCTTGTCTCTTTTTTCTTGCTAAGCCCTAAATGCTGTTTTGAAAGTTTGTTCCCGTCTATTTGTACATTTCTATAATGTGAGAAGCAGATTGAATTTTAGTAGGAACAGTGTACACTAGAAGTATTAATGGATACTAAGGCTCACAATCTAATCTGTGGCGTCTGAGGCAATGTCTGAGACACTGCAAGATGAATTGCGAGATGAAGTGACTCACCTAAGGTCAGACAAGGATCGAACGCAAGATTCCATCTAGACTTCCCAATTACACACTCAGTCTCTTGCCTTCCATATCTTTTCCCAGCAGCACAACTGTTAAGCCTTAAAAAAGTTCCTGTTCTATATATTCACAGATTTTCATCAAAAACAAAATGCAAACTTCTGCTTGAAGTAATTGAACTACATAGATTTCAAAGCTGGGAAGAGTTATGTCACTGTTTGTCCAAAGAATTACAAACTACTGGTCTACTGAGAGCTAACTAAAGTTAAACCGAACCGACCCCCTTACAAGAAACAGTGCTCATGTACATCTCTCCCCAGGGCAACTCAGATTGCTGCACATAAAAATGCATTTAGCTTTTTGTAACTGCTGCCGTGGTTGATTTTCCCCTCTCAATGGCATCCTATGAATGGGCCAGTGGCCTGCAAAGCGGAAGTGCCCCTGGGTTTCCTCATGCTTTGCATTCTGGCTTTTGTTAAAGTAAAATTGTATATTTGTTATGCCCAAAGAATGTCGTTGAGGTGCTTCTGCATAGAAAGGGTGGTCATGGAACTGAAGTCTCTATTTCATTAACGGAGTAATATTATCATTCCAATTAAATGAATATGTGTTAACTCATGATTACTTTGGAGGTAAATAAGATGTAAGGACCACAGTTTTATAGCTCATCTAATATAGTGGGATTGGGTTTCTTGGAGTAAGAGGTGTAAACATAAACTAAAGGATGCAGGATTCGATTCTCACTTGGTGTAAAGACTTGGTATACAGTTGCCAATTGGCATGGGTTGCAGATGTGAAAACTGCTTTTATAAATCATATTTGCAAACATAAGTGAAAAAATACAATATAACCTCAGCATTGAGGACATTGAGGGCATGATTTTGGCGCACATAAATATACACTTTCAAAAGTGCCATAGAAAGTGGAGTCCAGGCAGCAGCACGACTGAGATGCTGGGAAAAGAAGAAGACTCCCGGGGGCTCCAAGATGACTGTGACCAGGAAAAAATCAGTGAGGAGGATGTTAAGATTTGAGTGGATACTGGAGTTCAGAGATGCAGTTTGGGCAAGTGAGGTTTAAGGAGTTTTATTTTTTCAAATATGCACAGCTGTTGATCCAGTTTAAAGGGAGATTCTTTTTATTTAATATGGAGGCTGATTCACTACTAACGCCAGGTATTGCCAGATGAGCCTCTGTATAGCGGCGCTTAGAGCAACCGCTAGCAGACGCTGTAAGTGGATATCAGGTGCTGTAACAGAGCGTCTCGGTCACTCTAGTAACCTGTCCGGAATTGATGAATGTAATGTGTGTTGGGCGCTGTAACAACAGCACAGCGCTGAAGCGAGCAAGAGGTAGCATCAGGTCAGTGTGTCCGACACTCGGCGCTTCACACCATATTTAACAAAACACTAGACACACACCGCGTTGGCGCTCTAAAGCTGGGCGCTGTAGCATGGAGCGCCAGATGCTGTGTTATCAAAGTCTGTTTTTAACACATATACACCAGTAACAAAGCAAAAACACATGGAATGACATTGTTTTAACACTGAGCCAATAACACTTTAGTGCCAGACCTGCACATACAATTCTGCATAAAAAATATTAAAAGTCCAAAAAATTTATAAAAGTGTTTGTTTGCAGCCAGGAGAGGTCACACAATGATTTGAGCAAAAAGAAATATTTAAATGACCAAACACGCTATTCATACACAACTAATGAAGCCTCATTCAAATGTATGGGAGAGCGCTAAAGAGCGACAGGTACTAATACCCTGAGCCGCCTGAATTAATACATGTGATGCTACATGACGCTGTTAGAGTCGCTCACCAGATTCTCTTTCTTAAATGTGGTTTTGCGCACAGTGCCCAGCGTTCACCAGATGCTACCTGGTGCTATCCCTTCTTAAATAACCCCCTTATTCTAAAAATGCATTACTTTGTAAAGGGGGAAAACCTAGTAGTAAAAACCATCTTGGTTTTAGTGATGGAAAAGTTATCAAAAACACTGGAGCAGTCCCCCATGTAAGTGCCTAGGGTCTCCATCCCCTTTTCAACCTCATTAGTATTTCTGCACTTACCTGGACTGGTGGATGATGCTGAGATCAGCAGGTAATGCTTTTCCATCATTCTTTCATCTCAGGTATACTAGTTTTTTAGGACTTTACTTGTGTGGCAGCCAAAGAATGTACCTGCATATATATATATATATATATATATATATATATATATATATAGTGAACATTGTGGGTCAGTAAAGAAGCTTTTGTCTGGGAACATAAAGGTATCATTAAAAACCTGCGACATTTCTAAGCTGAGTTGTCATGGCTACCCTAAAACAGTAGAGCAGTGCAAATTAATCAATGTCTACAGCATCTAACAGAATGATTTTTGCTTAGAAGAGTGAGAAAGTAGGAAACCCACCCATGTGTGGGATTGGAAAGAAAAGGCAGCATTTCGAGAAGTTTGATGAATTTGCAGGTTTGAAAAAGAGTCCTGTGACTAAATAAATTGTGCTTCAATGGAGCAATGATTTAATATGAAATACTTTATTGTTCACAATCTGAATAACACCACTATCTTCTATGGTGCTGTACAAAGAAATAGTTAAACACAGAGACGTGCAAATCAAGCAGAAATATTGGCAAATAAAGCGATTCTGATTCTGAAAGTATTATAAGAGAAATAGAAAGATTACATACTGATAGAATAGGTATAATAATCCCTATAATATTTGCAAAATAACCCCCTAACTGTTCTAGTGAAATAGAAAAAACTTCCAAAACTTGGAAAAACTAAAAATGTCTCCATTTGCAGGGACAGCTTCAGGTCCAAGAAAATAAAGGTCTTTCAGCCCCAAATATTATGGCTGGTGGGAGGTCGTGCTATGGACCGGAGAGTTCTGGGGATTGGTGACCACTGGTGAGATGATCAGGTCCTGGCAGGGAAAAGCAATCAAGACGAGAGAAGTTGCAGTGCGATAGTTGTCAAAGCCAAATCACGCACATAATAATTATTAAGAATAGTACAAACAGACCGATCAGACCCAATCATGTATATAAAGAATACAGGCTGGGAAGCGTGCTCCTATACTCACCCAGGAACCTGCATTCTGCTCCCCATCATCTGTATCTTTTGACATAGGCATCATACAACAAGTTATATCACTGATCTGGACTGCAGCACATAGGAAGTAGAATGCAAGAAACAGGGCATGCTCCCCAGCCACACTCTACACCTGTCAGTCGTGCACCTCCCTTCTTCACACACACTCCCCCAGTATATGGCAGGGGGAAAATAAAGTACTCAGGGGCACAACCATATAACATAGAGGGTGCCACACTCAAAGCCAGAAGGCAAGACTTAGCATTCACTTCAATGCCCGTGCCTTTCTGGCTCCAAGGGCGATGGCACTGCTCGCCCAGGTCTAGAAATAACCCTGACCATAGGTTCCTTACAAGTTGTCAAGTGGTGCACACATTCATATTTTGACTTTACATGTTTGCGTACAGTCTAATAAGCACCAACTTGTGTAATTCTACACACACACACTTCAGTTTACATATACACCCCTTACCCCAACACACCCAATCCCCCTGATTTAGATGGGCTGTGGTCCTTACATCTTATTTACTTCCAATGTAACACAGATTAATTTAATTGGAATTAAAATATTACTCCTTCAATAAAATAGACTTCAGTTCCATGACCACCCTTTCCACACAGAAGCACATTTTTATATATAACATTGTTAACATCAAAGGAACATCTCAATGGTGTCAACACCCCCAATCTTGCATCAAAGTCCAGCAGCAACAAATATGCTTTCCCAGCTCAGGCCCTAATTGGAAAAAAATCCCAGCTATTAAATACGGCGGCAATATATGATATCTGGCCAACCAATCTGTCCAAATGTCCTCTCATTTTCTGCCAAATTTTTAGCTACTTAGCAGTTTGTCAATCAGCAGACAGTCATACATCTGATAATTTGCTTTGCTCATTATCTGAAGGACTTAAGGTACCAACCAATTAATTCCATATTTCATTTTTGTTTGAAATTTGTGTGTTTCATGGGAAAGTAAGAAAAACAACACATTTTGTGTTGTATATTTACGCTCTTACATGTTTCGCATGGCATTTATTGTGTATCACTATTTTCACAGTGTAATTATGTACTAATGCCCAATTTGATCTGTTAGACATCTTATTGAACTGAAACTAAGAATTATTAATTAGAATTTTTCATATTTTTAGAGATGCAACATTTTCAACTTCAAGTAGCTGCTTCTTGTTTGTTGAAATCTTATAGGACTTCTAGTTTTGGATGAGGATTTTATCTGCTAGCGAAAAGATGTGGTAGGTGTTGTGGGGTTCAATCTGGTGTCATATCCGGGGTCTTTTTGGTTTTAAAGAAGATTAAAAAAATTAATTAAATTGTACCGGATTGTTAAAGTTTGGCTTAAAGTGGACCAACACCCAGGATTTTCACTATCCTGGGTGTTGGTCTACTTCCGATCGGGGTGCCCCGCTGTGTGAAACCCCCCAGAAAGCCCCAAAAATCACCTGAACCTGCTCCCACGTGACTCGCTCCACCAATCACTGCCGAAGGACAAGCGAGGTCCGTCGACGGACAAGGTGAGAGCGCCCGCCGCCGCCTCTCGCGCGTCCCTCTTACAGGGAGCGCACCCTCTCGCGCATCCCTCTAGCAGGGCGCATACCCGCGCCGGCAGTTTCTGAATGGCCGGCGCGGGTATGCGCCCTGCTAGAGGGATGCGCGAGAGGCGGCGGCAGCCCACGCATGCGTTGTTGGAACGAGGAACAGGTAGGATTTGCAGGCGTCCTGGGGGGTTTCACACAGGCAGCTGATCGGCCCGGGAATCTTATGGATTCTTGGGCCGATCAGCGGTGGGTGTTGGTCCACTTTAAACCGGACCTACAAGGTCTAGATTTCCAAGAAAAATAGAATCAATTATGGTTAACGGCCGCTTGACATCCATTTCACTGGACAGGTGTAACAGGGATATCCCATGGAGTTAGGGAAGGGATGCTTTAGGGTTGGTAGATAATGGGCCCTTAGACCAGGCAACATTTGGAGAAGGGGTAGGTGGGGTACTTCCAGTGGGAGACCAAAAGCAACCATTTCTCTAAAATTGAGACCTATTAAAACTAAAGTGTTCACTATGACCCCTTTCATCTCCCAACCCCAATTTAAAAGAAACCGTGCAATAAAAAAAACATATCTGGTTCTGCTATCAACCTTATGTATTGCTTTGCCTTCTTCTCTGACGAGCTGCACAAATGTTTTTGTGCTACACATTCAAGATGATTATTGGGGTTTCAAGAATATGATGTGTCCCACAATAAAAGGATATGACCCATAGTAGAGGTATGGTCATGGATGGGACAGATGGGCTCTTGAAAGGTGTGGTGGCACAAAGAGGTAATGGTGAGTTAGAGAATCATGTGAGAGTCTTTCAATGGGATGTGTCCAAAGGCGGGCAACGAAAATGGTGGAAGGACTTAAACTTAAAACTTATCAGGAGAGACTTAAAGAACTTAATTTGTACAGTCTGGAGGAAAGAAGGGAGAGGGGGGACATGATTGAGACCTTTAAATATGTGAAAGGATTGAATAAGGTTCAGGAGGGAAGTGTTTTTAAGAAGAAACTTAACGATAGAACAAGGGGGCACAACCTGAAGCTAGTCGGGGGGAAGATCAGGAGCAATGTTAGAAAATATTATTTTACAGAAAGAGTAGTAGGTGCTTGGAACAAACTTCCAGCAAAGGTAGTTGAAACATCAACAGTCACTGAATTTAAACATGCCTGGGATAAGCACACATCTATCCTAAGATAAAGAGTACATACAGTATACACATAAGGGCAGACTAGATGGACCGTATGGTCTCCTTCTGCCGTCAACCTTCTATGTTTCTATGTTTCTATGTTTCTATGTCCAGATAGTTTTAGATGGCTTCATAGGTATACCACATGGCTGTGTAAAGTGGAACTTGAAAACTATGGTTGGCTCTTCTGTTCAGCACTGTAATTTGCACCAATGTGACGTAGTCTGGCAGATAGTGTTTAATAAATCAGGCCCTAGAGGTTGTCCCTAGACTATGTGGCCCTAATGTTGCATAAGTAGGTGAAAATGTAATAGAACACCAGAAATTAAAACACAGGGAGACTCCAAAAAATGCTATCAGGAGCACTGCCCTTTGATTTCATGGCGTCCCTATAACCCAATCATTAGTACCAAACCAACACACACACAGGGTTACTTAAGGGCACTGGCTCAATGGGCACCTGTATACATAAATACACTCAAAGGCAGTTTCAAAAATGATCAACACGTTTATTGAGAAAAGTATTGCACAACCCCTCAAAGCACCAAAAAAGTACGCTAACATGTATAAAAATTTTACAACGTTGTGATGATAAAAATCGGGGGCCCCCCATGCACATGCATCAACACATCATGGACACATTCACTAACACACACTCACTCTCTGCCTGGAACCATTCAACTAGTTGGACCTAGCGTGCATCATAGAACTTCAACGTTGGGCGACATGTTAGAAGGTAACACTCATCAACCGGTATCCTATGACCAGGGACAGGGCACAACTGGTCCTGCGCTCAATGCACTACATCAATTTAGTCTTCCAAAGTTCAGGAATTGCCGAGCATCGGCTCCATTTATTAAAGTGCGCATGCTTAACGATAAGCAGCCAGGGATTGCATCTAGCTTAAGGTACACTGGCCTATAGCAGGATTGTAAACTGTAAACTGTCCACTCCTTGTGCTGTATCAATGTGCGGTATCGGAACCGTAAATCAGAGCATTTTATCATAAAGTACGTATGTCAAGCAGCATGTTGTCAAAGTGCACAATCCTTCTCCTCACCGCCTATTTTTTCACATGTTGGGGTACTTTTTTGGTGCTTTGAGGGACTGTGCAATACTTTTCTCAATAAAGATGTGATGTAATAGAACACCTTTGAAAAGCATGAGTTTCAGGATGAAAAGAATAATCCTCAAGGTGGTATGTAGGACTTTTGTAAAATATAAAGTCAACAGTATGTACAAGGGTGTGCAGAATCACACAGAGAAGAGCCTTTGGATTGTAATATATATATATATATATATATATATATATATATATATATATATATATATATATATTATGGGTAGAGGGACGGCTTGAGAGGGCCTAGTGACAGTTTGCCCAGGTGAGTTTCATAGCACCTGGCTCTGATAGCAAAAAGAAATCTGCTTTTGAATAAAAAAATCAATAAGCTCTTGAATTTTCTTGGCCCAGAATACTGTAGTTTGGGTGGAAAATGTTGCTGTGGACAAGAAGAACATGATGCATGATAAAGCCTACAGTTTTTATCAGTGCGTAAAGTTTCTTGCTGTTCTTTGATACAGGGCTTTATGCTTTTCCAAGAAATTCATATATCAGGACGTGTTGTTCAGCGGATTTACATTTGTATTACAGGTGACTTATTCCTGCCAGCCGCCGCTATTACTCCTGAGGTTTAATAGTAGCAATTCATCGCTTTCATGCTCAGCTTATAGCTCTGAATACACATCTATAGATCTTAGTTGACCTTTTGGATAAGTCACATTAGTGGACAAATCGTCTTTCACAGCAAACATGTAAATTGCTCTGAATATACTGACTGTTCCTCCATGCTGGCTCCTGGCTTTCTGTCACGTTTCTGTTCTCTCTTTTTATCCCGTTCCAGTGCAAATAAAAGAGAAGATGAATCTCAGTCTATTGGAAACATCCAGTTTATTTAACAAGCACCTATTTCCATATGTTAAAGATCTTTGCCTTTAGATAAAGAAATGTGGGAGTGCAAGACGACATGACCATTATATTTTAGAGGTTTTGATTGGATACTTGGGTGGGGGGTACAGGTGGACACTACCAGAATAATTGGGAGGGTTGCAGGAAAGCACCTTGCTGGGGGGGTTGCCAGGGTATTTGGGAGGGATGCCTATCCTAGGAACTTGGTTGCCTTGTCTGGGAACTTGGGGGTGGGGGGCAGGGTAGCTGCATGTGGGGTATGAGGTGTGTTGGACCGCCTTCTGTGGGAGCAGCCTGTCTGAGAACATGGGGTGGAGGTAGGGAGCCAAAAACCTATGGGGTGAGCAGGAACCATATTCAATTTAAAATGTAAAACACCCCTATGGTCGTTGCAGAAGGTGTATAGCCTACACACTTGGAAACACAACTCACCTGATGAAGGGAATGTGCATGGGGTGACCTGAGCACCATTATCTTGTGCTGTTGGGTAGATATCTTTATGATTCGTCTTTGATAATTCTAGTTTGTTAGTTTCCACACAATTTTTGCCAAGCAGAAAGGAAGTGTTTTTGGTCCACCTAGCAAACCAGTCTACAAATACACATTGACCTCCACCTTGGATGAGGAAGAGACCTGGATAACATAAAGATTTACTAGTTTAAACCTATTATACCGGATGAAGATTTTCCTGAAAACTGCAATGTGTTAGTTTGTTGTTCCCCTTGTTCCATGAGTACGTGTCCTTACTGCATTCTAAAAATTGCTTCCTCAGTTACAAATATTTGCTTTAATACATACTAACAGGCACATTGATTAGGCTGACCTTTGCAAGCCTACAGCCCCTTAATCTCATCAGTTATTTTCCTGAGAATTATTCCAGCTCCTTCTGCTTTGCCTTATATTAGAGAGAATAGAATAGAGCTAAGGGAGTTCTCACTTTCTTCCAAAATAAGGGATGTGTTCATCTGGAGGTGTCTCGTCTTCCTCCCTATCAAATCGTCGCTGCACACCAGAGAATAACACAGGAAAAACTATTAGCATGCTAGCAATTTCTCATACTTACACTGACATAAAGGCGCTTAAGCATGGTCATCAAAATCCTCCATGGAAAACAGGATTTTCTCTGACAGATTCCCCTAAATAAATATACTAATAACATGAAAGTCAGTGAAAATTGATGACCATGATTTCTTTAAGGAAAAAAAAAGTTTAATAGGACACATTGGTCAGTTTGTGAAGCATCCAACCCAATCTAGCTCTGAGCAATTACATGAGCACCCGCACTGATAGAGAAGAATGGCTGAATCCTAACAAACCAACAATCAGCTTGGATTTGAACATACTGCATGTACATCTGATACTTAAATATGATTTATTATTATTATTATTATTACTAATAAGTATTATTAATATTATTAATAATAATTATTATTAGCATTATTATTTATCTTCATTTGCTATCCACCTCTGCTTAGGTCAGTTACTCATTTAATCACATAACAACCAACTGGAAAAATGCACATCAAAGGGAATGTGCACCCCTTTTTACCCTGACCCGTGCCAGCGACAATGATCCCGCTGCCATGATATATGAAGCCAGGTTCTGACCTGTAGTTTGTTTGTAGTGTATAAGCACAGATCAAGGTTCTAATTATTCCTTGCGTTAACTCAAAATCTGAAAGTTTAGCATCTTGCATCATAGACCAGATCAGCGCAGTCGATGCCTCTGGACCAGGTGAAGGTAAGCAGACTACGTAAGGCTGAGTCAGAAGTCTTTAGTTAGATAGCTGTAACAGAGAGGTTGCCAAATGTCAAGTCCCCAACTTAGCTTCCCATGCGATGGAGTGACACAGAAAAATGCACTATGGAGACGGCAGAACCAACAAGTGCGAATTAGTTACTGTAGAGACGGAGGAAGGAGATTAGCATGTCAAGATTCCAAAATTGGTAGTGGAGGATTTTAATATTTAATAGGATTTAATAGGATTAAAAGAATACTCCTTAAGGACTGAGTAGGGTGAAAAAGAATCATATAGTTATGTAGTGTGTGTGCAAAGTGTTAGAGAGACTCTACCACAACAGTTAGTTGACAGGCAGCCAGTGGTTAATGGTTCAAAATTGGAGAGGTTTCAGATAGACAGAAACAAATGAATGCTTTGCAAATTGGTTGGTATTAAAGAGGGAGGATACATGGTTATAAGTAGTTACATTTGTAGGTCTACTGCTAGTTTGCACATGACCAGCATGAACCAGTCATTAATCATAGTGAAGCCAAGCAGTGTACAGATGAAAAAAGAGTGGAAAGCCAAGAAAGGACTTGTGGAGTATAAAGGCCAAAGTTAAAATGGATCAATTATCAGGATTTTGACTATCCTGGTAATTGGATCCCTCCCTGGGGACATCACAATGTAGGCTGCCCTCCTGTGTGAAACCCCCCAGATCGACCACTTTCATTCACCTTTCTGCTGTACCCGCAGTGCATGTGCGGGCACTTATCCAATCAGTGTTTCATGCGGCGCATACTAATGATTGCCATAAAGTTGCTAATTTGAACTTCCCACTGGCATAGGTGCTCCGTCAGCCACATCCCCGGCTCCCCTGGGGAGTGAGCTCTCCCACGCACCCGGCCTATCTGAATGGCTGGGCACAAGGAGCGCGCACAGCTACAGGGGAACCAGGAATGCGGCAGCTGGCGAAGACAGTGTTGCAGGAGCCACTAGGATAAGGATAAGATTACCAGCACCCTGGGGGGTTTCACATAGCGGGGCATCCGGTATAGGGGATGCCGCAGGGGGCTGATTGGTCCACTTTTAGCTTGGAGACGGCTCCAGGGAACCTGAGAAGGATACATAAGGCCCAGGCATCATTGCAACTTTTTACTTTTTAGTCTAGCCAACTGTGCCAAGTAAGAGCTGTTGGAGATTTATTGGGACTTTGAAGGAAATGTGCATTTTGAGCACTAAAGACTGCGGTTGCAGTGATCCTTATAAGAACACTAGTAAGTAAAAGAGATGGGCTTGTGACTTCTGCCAGGTCAGCTCCTACACCTATCCACTCAAGTGCCACACAGACCAGCTCAGGGCCCAGAAGATTAGACTACTCACATCTAATGCTACTGCCTCCAGGGTCATTTTTGTATCTTAAAAGCAACTATAACCCGATTTTATCATAGACTAACATGACAGATTTTGATTAGGATGTAGCTTTGTGGACATTTGGTTAGTATAATAGTATAATAGCTAGCAGATTATTGCCTGGGGTGTCTTATTAGTATAAAGAGCACCTTCCATTTTTTTTATACATTTGAACATTAGCTTACATCTTGAAAGCTAATAGACCAGCATCCAGTGGCCAAATCCTCTAGTAGGGGTTCATTTATGTTCCTTGTGTACATGCTGTCATCTCCATTCCCAAAATAACACACTCCTGTCAGTCGTCAAAACTTCTAAGTACACTGAAATTATCTTGTTTAGAAAGGCAAGTTCACTGATGAGACAAGATGAAGTGGCTGTAATCAGTATGCTTGGCATGTGGGACTGTTACTTTAACTGACATTTGGAGCTATTTAATTGCACACTGCAACATGCTGGGGAATATGTCATTACTTAAAAAAAAAATGCCCTGGACCCAATTAATGCGGTTTCATTTATCAAACAGGGCAGGGTTGTTCTAAATACTAATAATACCTTTGAAACAATATATTTCCTTTTGCTTGTCAATTCTGAAGCCAGTTACACACCGCGGATCAGCCAAGGGATAGGGTTTAATTATGAATTTCAAAGTACTGCTAAAATGTGAAGCTTTATTTTTTTTTTCTTTTTTGTGGCACTCATATTAATTAGCCAGACATGTTAGAGACTTCCTGCTTTGTGTTTGTGCTTTTTATGATGCCTAAAAGTAAGCAGCTTGAGGTATGGCTTTTTAAAGCTTCCCCGAGCTATGGATGACATGTAATATTGTGACATATTATATGTCCTCAGTGATGCTGTATCAGGTATCAGGACTATTTTAGTGCAATTTGTCATATTCAAAATCAATAGTGCTGTGCAGCTTTTAGCATTTTTCAATCATTTATATTCTTAGTGCTTAATCTGAGCCTGAACCAAGGGGCTTGGGTTACATTTCTGTTGTCAAATGCTTTTACTAAAGGTACCTACAATTTGCGTTCATGAAAGAGCCCATGAGACTAGACATAGCATAATACCATTAGGGGTCTATGGGTGTAGTGATGCTTGGGCTCTCAGCTTTTCCACTCTCTGTTCTACAAGCGTAAATGCATTTTGAGCATTGTAAGCTCTTTCCTGCTGAGAAGGGTACCACAAGATTACACAGAACTTTTGGGATAAACAGGCCTTCACCTGGGGAGGGTGTGTATGGGGGGTCTGCTTCCTATGGAAGATGGGGGATTTGTCACAGTCTGCTATAAAAAATGGGGGGGCTTTGTGACAATCTGCTATGAAAGATGGGGGATTTGTCACAGTCTGCTATGGAAGATGGCAGCTTTTCTGCCACACATTCTTCTATAGGGATGATAGGGGTTGTTCTGCCACACAGTCCTTTTTACGGAAGATGGGGGACTCTGCCAAATAGGGGGTTTTAGAACCAGAACCTTTATTTTTTTATATTTTGGGGGGGGGCATTTTTTTCTAAAGAAAAATAGCCTGACTTTTTATTTTTTAATAGTTTTTTTTATTTTTCTATAGAATGCTGCTTTTACCGGCATGCAATTTAACATTGAAACTTCCTGCGCAATTATTTTTTTGGCCATTTCTAGCTAGATACATTTTTTATCTAACAAAAATTGGCCCGACTCTTTATTTTTTAAGTTGTTAAGTGTTTTACTGAAGGCCGATTTTACAGGCATGCAATTTAACATTGAAACTGCTTGCGGGTTTATTTTTTTATATATTTTTTGAATTTTGCCATTTTTCATTAGGTACAATTTTTAACTAATGAAAAAAGTTTGACAGAACATTACAAGCCCATATGCCCTATAGCACAGATCTGGGGCCCAGCACGACCCATGCTATGCATACTACCCTGGCTATTGGTGGTGCGGGTAATGGAGTATAAACTGGTATAGGGGTCCATGGGGTCATTGGGAAAGTGTTAAAACTTTAAATGGTGTAAACTCCTTTAAATGTATGCCGTCGGGGCTCTAAGGATGCTCCGGCAGCATTTAGAGAGGAGGGCAACATGGGGCCCTGAAGAAGAGAAAGACAAGGAAATGGCATGGGACACAGAAGAACCGCTGGAGTCCCATCTGGCTGCCTTCCCAGTAGTCTTACTACCACGCCTGTTTTGTAATTTTTATACAATAAACATTTTTTTTCATGTTTATAAAGCCAATATAAATGCCAATGTCCACCAGAATTTTCCGCACCCCCTGTGGATGGCAATACTCTTGATGGTATGGCAAGGTATAGGAAGGTGGGGCCTGTGCCCCCCTTAACTGCAGATGCTAGTGGGGTAGGTGCAAACTTTCTGCATCAAAAGTATGTGAAAGTATAGCCTACCAACGGAGGCCTTCATCATCAAAAGAGCTTCTGAGTTCAGGAGCCCACCAACCTGGGGACTCTCTTGTCAACTTGTGGGCAAGTCTAAGAGGGTCTGTTTTATTCCTTGACTTTATATAATGTACCTCCACACTCAGTTCAGCATTTTTTTTCTTGAAGCAAGTTTCTTGATGACTCGTTTCCCTAATACTTGGAAGTTCTTGAGTCTACCTTAAGCTGTGTATAGCACTTCGTGCTATTTTTGTTAAAGTTAAATTTTTCTGGCTGAGGTCTCAACATATCCTCACTGGAGTAGATTAAAAATGCTTTCTTACAGTTTACTGGTGTAATCAGTCAGCGTGATGTAGATGTGTCTTGCAGCTTTTCACTTTTTACCACAACTCTAGAGAAACATAGGTCACGGCCTCCGAAGCTGAATTTTGTTTTTGCTATTGACATTGGAACAATTGTGGAATAACACAAAATATACACAAGAGAAACAGCAAACAATGTTTTTCTTTTCTTTCAGCCTTTTTGTTTCCAGGAATATTATAAATGTCAGAGCCTGTCATAGCAGATATTATTCTTTTTTGGTAAATAGGTATTTAGCTGTAGGTAAGGCTGCAGAATTCAAGGGTCTGAGATTTGACCGCTGAATTGTTCTATTATTAGATGCCTAACAGCAACTATCACAGGATGCCATTATGTTTTGCAGGTTCAGCATGAACTGCGAGCAGCACATCATTTCACTGTTAGATGATATCTGGCTAGCTCGACGCCCTTCCTGTATGCTGTGAAAAAACACATTTATAGAGTGATGCATTACCAATCGAGAAAGCTTAAACCTATAGAAAAGATACCACACAGCTAAAAATAAGATTAAAGGCGCGCACCCACAAAAGACACTTTCTGTGGAAAATAAGTCAAGCGGTTACTGCAGTAGGTATTAATACAATTTCTTACCAGGCTTGAAGAAGCCATGACATTTCCGCAGATTATATCTAAAGAACAGAAAAATACAGTATGAGAAATTCAAATTCAAAATAAAACAAAATAGAAGAATGCTTGTTAATTCTAAACCTCTCTCTCTCTATATATATATATGCTTATTTGTGATGATATATACTGGATTCAAAACTATCTTCTACGCTCGGTGAACTTCAGTTTTCATGCATTTGTCTCCTGACGTTCGGCTGTGATTCTGTGTTTGCCCCCATGTCACCTTCAAACATGTGATTAGTGCAGTCTTCCAAGATTTTTTTAGGGCCGGTTGGGCTGACACAGTTGTTCACATTTTGAATCTGAATTTGAAATTTGTCTTTTCCTAAAATAGCTCAAAAAAATAATGTAATGCTTAAACCGGACCTTCATCATGATTTAATGAAAAGCCCAAACCCTTAAAAAACTATTCCCCAGCATCTAAAATTAATATAGTTTAAGTTTTTAGTCACTTACCTATTATTCTTTCCCCCCACCGGGCTGCAACTCTTTTCAGGACTCTAGGATATGGGTGCCGCCATCTTGACTCAGAAGCATCACACATACTGAGGAAAGGAGAACGCGACAATGTGCAGAGGGTGGGGTTATAGCTGTGCAGCAGAGCTGGGGTCAGGAAAACAACAACAATCCCAGAATGCAGAGCGACACAGTCAGAAGACACTTCCTGTTTACCGGCTGCCTGATGCTCCATGAGCCATCATATTGGATGTTTAAAGGCTCATAATATGTAGTAGATGCAGGTAGGATAGGTAGGAAACATATAAGATATCAGCTTATTCAGGGTAAAGGTCAGCTTTAAAGAGAAAACAATGGCCTCCCTGAAGTCTAAAAGACCAATGTTCTCATCCCTGGGATTATGCTAAAAGAAAATTGATGTAGGTAGCTCATGATAATAGTTAGAGAAGGAACACTCATGCATAGAGGTAGCTTTTAATACAAAAGAAAGAATGGGCCCACATGCATGGTGGTAGCTCTTGATAAAAGAAAAAGAAAGAATGGGCCCACATTTATGGAGGTAGCTCTTGATAAAAGAGTGAGAATAAACCATCATGTATGAAGGTAGCTCTTGATAAAAGAAAGAGAATAAAATAATAAACCCTCATACATGGAGGTAGCTCTTGATAAAATCGAATAGATGCCTCTATGTGTGGATGTAGCGTTTGCTAATGAGTACATGTTGTGGATTGGCCACCTGCAGGGGAAATATTAAAACCATTTTTTTACAGCGTGGGCATGGTTTGCTCATAGCAATCAGATTCTGACTTGCGGTACCGCTAATATAAATTCAAATTATGAGAGACTACATTGATTTTTCCCTTTGGTGTATTACTGATTTCTACAAACAAAAGCCTGCTGGATGTAACTCCACTACTGTGCCGACATATGCTGCATCCTGAATTTGTCACAGCTAATCAGTGCTAATTCAGTTATCTGCAGTTAGATAGGAGCGCTGGGCCAGTTTTGACCTTGGTCAGTTATGTCTATTTCTTTTAAGTACCACTGTGGAATTATAACAATATAAAGGCAATATGAAAGGGACATTGCCACACGACTCAAGCAAGCAGCCATGATGTAAAAGACCACTTAACTTCCTTTCATTTACAGGTTCGATTGGTGCATTGTAAGGGTAGCAAGATTTATTTCCATTTGTAACTTGCTTTCTTATGGGGGCAGAGAAACAGTGTGTTATGCATGCATGCTGGACAATTGATGGTGTATGGGGAGCAGGGTGGATTCTTCAGATCTTGGGGTGGCAATTTTTAACAAAATAGCTGTTGTAACTAGGGATGAGCGAACTTTTGAAAAATTCGATTCGGCTGTTTCGCAGAATTTTCCGACAAAATTTGTTTCAGTACGAATTTATTCGCGGCGAATCACTATTAAAAACAGCTATTTCTGAGCTTCCTAGAGCCTCAATAGGGTTGTAAACCATTCTGCCTTGCTGTAACACGAATAGGATGCGTGCTGGGTTAGTGAAATAATACTGTAAATAATTATGACATGCAGATCAGAGGCATCGCTATTAGAATCGCAGAGCGGCACAATTGCAGAGAGTTGAGGTGGCATCACTATGAGGGGCCCCTATATTGCCTGAAAAACACACCCTGGTGCTGGCAGCAGCAGGAGCCCAAATATTGGCTGAAAGACATGCTGGAGTTGGCAGCAGGAGCCCAAAAATTGGCTGAATGACACCCTGGAGTTGCAAGCAGCAGCAGCAGCAGGAGCCCAAACATAGCTTGAAAGAGACACTGGAGTTGGCAGCAGGAGCCCAAAAATTGGCTGAATGACACCCTGGAGTTGCAAGCAGCAGCAGCAGCAGCAGCAGGAGCCCAAACATAGCGTGAAAGAGACACTGGAGTTGGCAGCAGGAGCCCAAAAATTGGCTGAATGACACCCTGGAGTTGCAAGCAGCAGCGGCAGCAGCCAAAACATAGCTTGAAAGAGACACTGGAGTTGGCAGCAGGAGCCCAAAAATTGGCTGAATGACACCCTGGAGTTGCAAGCAGCAGCAGCCCAAACATAGCTTGAAAGAGACACTGGAGTTGGCAGCAGGAGCCCAAAAATTGGCTGAATGACACCCTAGAGTTGCAAGCAGCAGCAGCCTAAACATAGCTTGAAAGAGACACTGGAGTTGGCAGCAGGAGCCCAAAAATTGGCTGAATGACACCCGGGAGTTGCAAGCAGCAGCAGCAGGAGCCCAAACATAGCTTGAAAGAGACACTGGAGTTGGCAGCAGGTGCCCAAAAATTGGCTGAATGACACCCTGGAGGTGCAAGCAGCAGCAGCAGCAGCAGCAGCCCAAACCTAGCTTGAAAGACACACTGGAGTTGGCAGCAGGAGCCCAAAAATTGGCTGAATGACACCCTGGAGTTGCAAGCAGCAGCAGGAGCCCAAACATAGCTTGAAAGAGACACTGGAGTTGGCAGCAGGAGCCCAAAAATTGGCTGAATGACACCCTGGAGTTGCAAGCAGCAGCAGCCCAAACCTAGCTTGAAAGACACACTGGAGTTGGCAGCAGGAGCCCAAAAATTGGCTGAATGACACCCTGGAGTTGCAAGCAGCAGCAGGAGCCCAAACATAGCTTGAAAGAGACACTGGAGTTGGCAGCAGGAGCCCAAAAATTGGCTGAATGAAACCCTAGAGTTGCAAGCAGCAGCAGCAGGAGCCCAACATAGCTTGAAAGAGACACTGGAGTTGGCAGCAGGAACCCAAAAATTGGCCTAAAGACACACTGCAGTTGGCAGCAGCAGCAGCAGGAGGCCAAAGTTTGGCTGAAAGGCACACCCTGAAGTTGGCATCAGCAGGAGCCCAAAAATTGGCCCAAAGATATAAATGTGTATGTTTTGCACCATTTGGAAAGTGTAAAACGTGGCACCATGCTGAATCTAGTCGCATGCATCAGCCATTGGTGGGTGGAAATCCTGGCTGATACATCCCTGATTCATTTTCACAAAGGTGAGTCTCTCCACATTTTTAGTTGACAGACGAGTTCTCCTTGCCGTAACTATTGCCCCCACCGCACTAAACACCCGCTCAGATGGCACGCTACTTGCCGGGCAGGACAGCTTTTCCAGGGCAAACTCAGGTAGCTGAGGCCACAAGTCAAGTTTGGCTGCCCAGAAGTCCAGCGGATCCTCAAGGTGTGTTGGCATGGTCATGTCAAGGTATGACATGACCTGCTGGTTCAGGTCCTGCTCCAGGTCTTCCTGCTGCTCATGAGTAGCCTCACTATGCGGGTGTAGAAAGCTACTCATTAGCGACTGAAGACTGAGGCTGCTGCTGATGGAGCTTCTGCTGCTGCTCCTGCCAACCCCCCCAGCAGCCATCGCAGTGGAAGGTGAGCGCAGAGGTCCCCCCGAGTCAGACCTGCGAGAGTATGGACCATGGCGCAGATAGGCATTGGCCAACTGACTACGTAGAATGTCTTTGTAGTAGGTCAGTTTTTCCTCCCTCTCGGCGGGTTTAACAAATGCCCCCATTTTGTGCCGGAAGCGAGGGTCCAATAAGGTGGAGAGCCAGAAGTCATCCCGCTGACAAATGGAAACAATTCTGGGGTCACTACGCAAGCACGTGAGCATGCTACCTGCCATTTGCGCAAGGGACTCGGAGGGACTACCTGTCTCCATCTCCACTGCATACTGCCACGGTGTGTCTGGGTCCTCTGTCTCACCTTCCTCACAACCCTCTAGCTCCTCTGGCTGCTCCTGTTCCTCCTCTCCTGTCCGCTGACTAGATAAACCAGCAATTTCGCCAAGCCTCAACTGTGCACTGTGCCACTCCTTCTCCTCTTCCTCCTCCTCCTCCAGTTCAGCTCCAACAGGGTTCATGTGGCCGTAAGATGTAGACGCCATGTCTCCAGTGCCCTGACCAGCCATGGTTTCCAACATGTGCTGTAGTACATGAAGCAGTGGAATCAAGTTGTTCATCCCGTAATCCTGGCGACTCACAAATAAAGTGGCTTCCTCAAAGGGCCTGAGCAAACAGCAGGTGTCACGTATGAGCTGCCACTGGTTGACATTGAAGTTACACAGGGGAGTCCCCCTATCTGTTTGGATCATCAAGAAATCCGTGATGGCTTTTCTCTGTTCGTATAGTCTGTCCAACATATACAGGGTGGAATTCCAACGGGTGGAAACATCGCAAATCAGACTATGTTGGGGGCTACCGTTCTGACACTGTAGCTCAAGAAGGGTGTGCTTGGCGGTGTATGAGAGGCTGAAGTGCATGCAAAGTTTCCCTGAAGTTGTTAGGATGTCTTGCAGATGGGGGAAAACTTCAGAAACCGTTTCACAACCAGATTGAAGACGTGAGCCATGCAGGGCGCATGGGTCAGCCTTCCTTGTCGCAGCGCAGACAAAACGTTCTTCCCATTGTCGGTAACCATGGTTCCCATTTTCTATTTTCTTGGAGTAAGCCATGTTTGGATTTCTTGATGAATAAATTTAAGCAGTTCCTCCCCTGTGTGACTCCATTCGCCAAGACAAACCATGTGAAGCACAGCGTGACATCTCCGTGCCCTGCACACATGATAGGCTGGAGGGGCACTGAGACTTGAGCCTACAGTGGAGGGTGAGGAGATGGCGGAGGATGAGGAGGACGAGTCGCACGGTGTCACAGGCACAACGGCCAGGGAGCGCGGAGGCCGAAGCGGCGTGACCTGTCCAAGTTGCTGCTGCTGCAAAGGGACCACATTCACCCAGTGGGCCATAAACGACATGTACTCTCCCTGACCGTAGTTACAGTTCCAGACGTCGGCGCTGCCATGAACTTTGCTACACACCAACAGGCTCAAGGACTGGCCCACCTTCTGTTCAACAAAAGTGTGCAGCGCTGGTACTGACTTCTTGGCAAAGAAATGACGGCTTGGGACTCGGCTCGGCACAGGCCATCAGTTCTCTGAAAGGTGCAGAGTTCACCACCTGAAAAGGGAGCGACTGCAGCACCAGCAACTTGGACAGGAGCACATTCAGCTTCTGCGCCGTAGGATGAGTGGGCGCATACTGCTGTCTCTTGGACATGGCTTCGCTGATGGATTGCTGGCGGGATGCATGACTTGGAGGAGGAGGAGGAGCAGGAGCATCAGGAGGAGCGACAGAGGATGGGTATGATGCACAGCTGCCTTCGGCTGAGGTGCTGGAGCCTTGGCTGGCAGAAATGGGGAGCGGCATGCCACTTGGTGAGGAAGCAGCCTGGACCACCTCTTCGGAGCCTTGGTTCTCCCAGGCCGCTTTATGGTAACGCATCATATGTTGGCACAGAGCCGCGGTGCCAACATTTGGGCCCTGGCTACGCTTCACCTTCTGCCTACATATCTTGCATGTGGCCATGTTACCCTCCTGCGGATGCCTGAGGAAAAACTGCCACACTGCCGAGTAGCTAATTTTCCCACCAACAGCCCGCACTGATTCACTGCTACAGTCGACAACTCCAGGAACCCCTGCTCCACTACCTCCTGATAAGGTAGCCTGCCACGCAGCAGGTGCTCTACCCCGGCCCCGTTTGGCTCCAGGCTTTACAATTCTGCCCCCATGCTGACTGCCAACCATGCTGCTAACCTCTTGCTGCCTCAGCTGCCCCTTACTGGCAGATCAGGTCTCTCACCGCAATAGGCACTTAAAAAAATGTGTTTACTTTAGAAAGCAGAAGCTAAATAAAGTGAGATACTGCTTCTCTGCACCAGGTAATATAAAAATTGGCAATATGGGATACCCTGCGGCCTGGTTTTACAGGACGCAAAAAATATTCAAAATGCAATATATTAATAAAACAGAGCCTGTAGAAGCTGATTTGGTATAACAGATAGGGTGAAATGTGCAGGTTTGGAATACCCTGCGGCCTGGTGTTTTTACAGGACGCACAAAACCAATTCAAAATGCAATATATTAATAAAACAGAGCCTGTAGAAGCAGCTTTAGTATAACAGATAGGGTGAAATGTGCCGGTTTGGGATACCCTGCGGCCTGGTGTTTTTACAGGACGCAAAAAAACAATTCAAAATGCAATATATTAATAAAACAGGGCCTGTAGAAGCTGCTTTAGTATAACAGATAGGGTGAAATGTGCCGGTTTGGGATACCCTGCGGCCTGGTGTTTTTACAGGACGCAAAAAAACAATTCAAAATGCAATATATTAATAAAACAGAGCCTGTAGAAGCTGCTTTAGTATAACAGATAGAGTGAAATGTGCCGGTTTGGGATACCCTGCGGTCTGGTGTTTTTACAGGACGCACAAAACCAATTCAAAATGCAATATATTAATAAAACAGAGCCTGTAGAAGCTGCTTTAGTATAACAGATAGGGTGAAATGTGCCAGTTTGGGATACCCTGCGGCCTGGTGTTTTTACAGGGCGCACAAAACCAATTCAAAATGCAATATATTAATAAAACAGAGCTTCTAGAAGCTGCTTTGGTATAACAGATAGGGTGAAATGTGCCGGTTTGGGATACCCTGCGGCCTGGTGATTTTGCAGGACGCACAAAACCAATTCAAAATGCAATATATTAATAAAACAGAGCCTGTAGAAGCTGCTTTAGTATAACAGATAGGGTGAAATGTGCCGGTTTGGGATACCCTGCGGCCTGGTGTTTTTACAGAACGTACAAAACCAATTCAAAATGCAATATATTAATATAACAGAGCCTGTAGAAGCTGCTTTAGTATAATAGATAGGGTGAAATGTGCCGGTTTGGGATACCCTGTGGCCTGGTGTTTTTACAGGACGCACAAAACCAATTCAAAATGCAATATATTAATAAATCAGAGACTTTAGAAGCTGATTTAGTATAACAGATAGGGTGAAATGTGCTGGTTTGGGATGCCCACGTGGCCTGGTGTTTTTACAGGATGCACAAAACCAATTCAAAATGCAATATATTAATAAAACAGAGCCTTTAGAAGCTGATTTAGTATAACAGATAGGGTCAAATGTACTGAAATAGTATGCCCATGTGGGCTGGGGTTTTTACAGCATACAAAAAAAAATAAAACTAATCGAGTTATAAGAAATGCTTGTGTGTAACAGATAGGGTTAAATATGCCACTGTGAAGATGGGATGCACAGTGGCCAGTAATATTTATAGCACAAAAAAAAGCAATTTAAAACTGATCTGGCAAATGTAGTGAAGTGAAAATAAAAAAAAAGTTTCCCTGTCACCCTCTGCTGTCCCTGCCTGGATCGTTCCTGATTTTTCCCTATCTTTCCCTGGCTCTCCCTGGCACTGTGTGGGTCTCTGTGGGTCTCCCTGACTCTCCCTGCCTGTCTGTAAGTCTCTCCCTGTCTGCAGCAACCTCCGTTCTGTCTGCAATGCAAGGCTTAACCCTTTAAACGCCAGCCACGTAAATTTTACGTGGCTGCCTCTCCAACCGTTAAACGCCAGCCACGTAAAATTTACGTGCCTGACTTTCCCCATTAATAAAATAAAAAGTATAAAAAAAAATCACTTACCTGACCCCTTGTTTGGTCCGGCCGGGTCTCCTCTTCAGCCAGCGGGGCTCCGATCGCCGATCGGGGCTTCTCCGGCTGCAGGGGAGGGCCCGGAATAGGGTGCCCCCCCCCCCCGTTTCAGCAGCCGCCGGATTCCCTGTTAAAAAAAAAAAAAAAAAAAAATGACAGTTACTCACCTCCGCTCCCGCCGACTCCCGCCGCCTCTCCTCTTCATGGGGGGGGGCTCCGATTACCCCCCCCCGGGTCTTCTGTCTTCTGGAGGGGGGCATAACAGCCCTCCCTCCGTCGCATCTTCCGATGGCGGCCGCCATCTTGGATTTTAGCCCCGCCCCTTCGGGGGCGGGGCTAATGACGTCACCGCCGGGTGTCATCGGGGCACCCGGCAGTTCTCCTCTCAGATGCCGGTGACGGCTGGGCGGAGAAGGAGGGAGGTAGGCGATCCTCCGATCGCCTGCCTCCCCCCTTCTCTGCCCAGCTGTCACCTGCATCAGATCGCCGCGGGACATTGCTTCTGAAGATCGGAGGTGAGTAAAGGTAAAATGTTTTTTTTTTTTTAATAAATATATTTGAAAACATGTGTGTTTGTTTTTATTTATACTTTTAACCCCTTGTGAACTGGTAAGGGGTCCATGACCCCTATACCAGTTCACAAGGCTTGGGGGGTGGCAAGTCACCTGCACTAGCGGGTGGCTTGCCATTAACCCCTGGCACCCCCATTACCTGCCTCCCCAAAGGCCAGGGGGGGGCAGAAGAGCCCGGGCCCACATGGGCTATGTGGGCTCGTAGGCTGCAGGGTGGGGGGGCCACATAAGCTGGCCCCCCCACTCTGTGCCTACAAGCCCCCATAGCTGGTCCCGGGCTGGTTACTGTGGGTAAGGGGGACCCCACGTCAATTTTTTTTTTGATTTTTAAGGGTTTTTAACCCTTAAAAATAAAAAAAAAATGGGGTCCGCCCCCCCTGGGAGGGGGGACCCTATGTCATTTTTTTTTTTGATTAACCCTTTGTGTTCTGTCATCCAGCAGCTATAAAAGGCTTCTAGCAAGTGAGCAGAAGCCAGTGATCGCCGAGGGACACAGTGCTCCAGGATGGATGGGAGGTGAGTACAGTGTAAAAAAAAATAAAAATTAATAAAAATTTTTTTTCTCTGCTTGTGTCTGTGTAATTATTTACATTTAACCCCTTGTGAACTGGTAAGGGGTCCATGACCCCTATACCAGTTCACAAGGCTTGGGGGGTGGCAAGTCACCTGCACTAGCGGGTGGCTTGCCATTAACCCCTGGCACCCCCATTACCTGCCTCCCCAAAGGCCAGGGGGGGGCAGAAGAGCCCGGGCCCACATGGGCTATGTGGGCTCGTAGGCTGCAGGGTGGGGGGGCCACATAAGCTGGCCCCCCCACTCTGTGCCTACAAGCCCCCATAGCTGGTCCCGGGCTGGTTACTGTGGGTAAGGGGGACCCCACGTCAATTTTTTTTTTGATTTTTAAGGGTTTTTAACCCTTAAAAATAAAAAAAAAATGGGGTCCGCCCCCCCTGGGAGGGGGGACCCTATGTCATTTTTTTTTTTGATTAACCCTTTGTGTTCTGTCATCCAGCAGCTATAAAAGGCTTCTAGCAAGTGAGCAGAAGCCAGTGATCGCCGAGGGACACAGTGCTCCAGGATGGATGGGAGGTGAGTACAGTGTAAAAAAAAATAAAAATTAATAAAAATTTTTTTTCTCTGCTTGTGTCTGTGTAATTATTTACATTTAACCCCTTGTGAACTGGTAAGGGGTCCATGACCCCTATACCAGTTCACAAGGCTGGGGGGATGGCAAGCCACCTGCGCTAGCGGGTGGCTTGCCATTAACCCCTGGCACCCCCATTACCTGCCTCCCCAAAGGCCAGGGGGGGGCAGAAGAGCCCGGGCCCACATAGGCTATGTGGGCTCGTAGGCTGCAGGGTGGGGGGGGCACAAAAGCTGGCCCCCCCACTCTGTGCCTACAAGCCCCCATAGCTGGTCCCGGGCTGGTTACTGTGGGTAAGGGGGACCCCACGTCAATTTTTTTTTTGATTTTTAAGGGTTTTTAACCCTTAAAAATCAAAAAAAAAATGGGGTCCGCCCCCCCTGGGAGGGGGGACCCTATGTCATTTTTTTTTTGATTAACCCTTTGTGTTCTGTCATCCAGCAGCTATAAAAGGCTTCTAGCAAGTGAGCAGAAGCCAGTGATCGCCGAGGGACACAGTGCTCCAGGATGGATGGGAGGTGAGTACAGTGTAAAAAAAAATAAAAATTAATAAAATTTTTTTTTCTCTGCTTGTGTCTGCGTAATTATTTACATTTAACCCCTTGTGAACTGGTAAGGGGTCCATGACCCCTATACCAGTTCACAAGGCTGGGGGGATGGCAAGCCACCTGCGCTAGCGGGTGGCTTGCCATTAACCCCTGGCACCCCCATTACCTGCCTCCCCAAAGGCCAGGGGGGGGCAGAAGAGCCCGGGCCCACATAGGCTATGTGGGCTCGTAGGCTGCAGGGTGGGGGGGCCACAAAAGCTGGCCCCCCCACTCTGTGCCTACAAGCCCCCATAGCTGGTCCCGGGCTGGTTACTTCGGGTAAGGGGGACCCCACGTCAATTTTTTTTTTGATTTTTAAGGGTTTTTAACCCTTAAAAATCAAAAAAAAAATGGGGTCTCCCTCCCCTGGGAGGGGGGACCCTATGTCATTTTTTTCTCGATTTAACCCTTTGTAGTGTGGATGGTATTTGTATTTTTTTTGTGAATGTTATAAAATACTTGTTTCAGTTAGAGGGGTCTCCTGGGCAGGAACGGGGGGCTACCGATAAATATGTGGTACCGTTCTAATCGGTAGAAATGGGGCTTTCACATGCAATATGATTTTCCTTAATAAAATACATTTTTTATTTAAAATAAAGGAGTCAATTTTCTAAAAAAAATTATTTATTTATTTATTTATTTTTTTTACTTTACAATATTGTAAAAAAAAAAAAAATTACAAACAAGACATTTCATGTTAAAGCCTAAACTCTGCCACAAAAAGAAAATATGCCATTTTCTTGGAAATTCCTGCAAAAATCACAGTTAAACATCACGCAAAATGGTGAAAAATATCCTGTCAGGAGAGGGTGACAAAATCTCAAGTAGACTGGCAGTCAAAAGGTTACAGGTACCTATGCATGTTGGGTATTGTTCTGCTCGGGGGACCTTGCGCTTTCAGATTTAGCTTGTTTTTTCTTATTTGCATATTGATATTTTAGAAAAATGTGTTTTTTATTCTGCTTTTTTATAAATTTTTTTGTGAAATCCTGTGCAACCTATGAATTCTTCGAGATATTACTTCCAGAAAGATGAGCCCACTACAACAAGCTGGGTACGCTTAGAAAGCTTAACATGTGTACTTTCAGGGAATATATGGTTTATGGGGGATATTCCAAATGTAAAGGGTTGGTTTGGTAGAAAAAGCACAAGGTGCGCACTTTGTCTGCAGAGCTGAATATCTGAAGTAAAATTACCGTTATGCGCATGCTTTACTTTGGTGTGGTTGGCAACTCTTTCCTTGACAGAACCTATGCATGTTGGGTATCATTCTGTTTGGGGGATGTTGCTTTTTCAGATTTTCTGTTTTTTTCTGGTTTGCATATAGTTTTTTTTAGGAAAATGTGGTTTTGATTCTGCTTTTTTATTCATTTTTAGGGAAACCCTGTGCAACCAAAGAATACATTGAGGGATTACTTCCAGATAACTGCACCCATGTCAACAAGCCTGGTACGCCTAGAAAGCTTGAGGTGTGTACTTCTAGGGAATATATAGTTTGTGGGGGGTATTTCAAATGTAAAGGGTTGCTTTTCTTGAAAAACTGCAAGGTGCGCATATTGCATAGCATAGTTGTATTTTATCTGAAAATCTCCTAAAGCGTTGTTTCAGTTTGGGGGAGTCTCCTGGGCAGGAAAGGGTGTCTACCAATACATATGTGGTACCGCTGTAACCGAGAGAAATTGGGGTTTCACACGCAATAAGATTTTATTGACAAACTTACATTTTTTATCACAAAAAAACACTACAAATTGTAAAAAATAGTTTTTTTTTATTTTTTTGCACAATTTTCACCCAAAAATATTGAGAATACACTTAGAAAATGACAAACAAGACATTTCATGTTAAAGCCCAGGCTCCGCTGAAAAAAACAATATATCACTTTCCTGGGAAATCCCTGGAAATCCCTTCAAAAATCACAGTTGAACATGGGGAGCGCAAAATAGTGCAAAATGGTCTGGCAACAAAGGGTGACAAAATCTCAAGGTAGGCTGGCGGTTAAAGGGTTAAATGCGCACAAGCAAGATGGCCGCCATTTATATAGCACTGTGACGTCACCAGGCTTCCTGGCTGCTGATAGGCTGTATGTGACCTTCCCATGATAACTTGCCCCACGGGACATGTCCGGACATGTCCATCCACCATTTTGCAATGGCTGTAATTGAAATAAATGGAGTTTAAAGGAAAACTTCGATCGGTCGAATCGCGGGGAAATTCGGATTCGTTCAGAATCTAATTTTTCCTGAAATTCGGAACGAATTCGGGTTCGAGTCGATTCGCTCATCTCTAATTGTTACCTATGCAAAGAGGCATCACAATTGTCGCTGCCCCCTCCTTGCTCTGTAATTCCCACGAAAACAAATAATCTTAAATCACTCCTGTGGTGAAATTGGGCTACACGATTGGCTGTTGCAGTCACATTGTCATTAGTGGCCAGATACTTGGAGGGGAACCACATGACTTGCAAAGGTAACACTGATTGTTTAGCGGGCATTACAATGGTTGTTATCCTGCTTAAGGTATAGGGTGAGTGTGGTGGGGCCTCCTTGGCCAGACACACTCTTCCTTTCTGCTTTGTTCTCTAACTTCCCTCTCTGTTGGACCAAATTCAAGAACTTCTAAGAACCAAGCTAACCGCTGGGCATTACTGTAAGTAATCTCCCAGCTCCAATTTGGAATGCTTCTAACTCAGCTCTCCCAGTCAGAAGTTCACATGGCAATGCCTCGTGTCAACAAGTTCTAGGGCCCGTGTCTAGACTTATTCTAACTGGCTCTAACTAGTTTCTTTTGTTTGTATCCTCCCCTCCCATTCCTAGGTCTTAAAGGGCTATATCTGGCAATGTTCTAAACTTTTTACAGTCTTTAAAAATAAACTTTTGTTGCTGAAATATACAGTTTCACTGTTTTGCATTCAATTTCTCTTTCTTACAAATGGAGGGAGAGTGGGCTTGGACATGCAGAGCAGGGGAAATGTAATGCCTTACTCGTACACAAGCTGAGAGAGAGCTGGAGTATGGCCCTTTCGTTACAGGAGACAACACATTTTTTTTGTTGACCATCAAAGCAGAGCCAAGAGGGAGGTGGAGAGATCAGACACTGAAATATTGCAACAAGATGCACGGAGGCACCAAAGACAGCTGAACAACATTCACTTAAATGATAATGTGATCAATGATAAAAAAACATAAATATGCTGGATGGTGGGAGGAGGGGTCAGTTATACACCCGACATCAAGAAATATCCAGCCAGGATTGTTTTTCTCCATTTAATAGAAGGAAGAGGACATCAGGTGGGGGGGAAAGTTCTGTCACCTCTGATACACTCAGACCCTGAATTTTATTCCTACTGGGAGAAGAGAGAGTTTTATTCAGTTCAGGTGTATAAGTGACTCCCACCTATCATGAGCTGACATGTTTATATTGATTTTTATTATTACACAATTTTGCAATATACCTCCTTTAAGAGGTTGGGAAGCCGTGAATTTGCATTATTAGCCTGGGATGGACCAGTCTACAACTGGGAAATGACACTGTAGTGCATGACCCATTCTCCTGGTAGTAATTAGGCCTTTTAAAGTGATTGCAAGGTATAAGTAGTCACCACCATTCACATTTGATGTGCAAACCCAATTGCAGTCACTTAATTGACACCCATACAATGAATGTGGAAGTGGCATGCATTGGCTGACATTAATTCTTCCTTAAGACAGGCCTAAACCTCCCTAGTAACTTTTTGCCAGGTCCATGTCCGCAGAGACTCTAACACACCCAAAACCCACAGCCTGTGAGTGCACAAATCTCTCCATAGTATAATACATAAAAACTAGAAAAGAGTGTCTGTCATTAATAAAAGTATAATGGAGGCAATAAACCAATCACAGATTATATATAATGTATGTTTGTTCTCATTAAATGTTGCACTTTGGTGTTATATTGAAATTCTATTTTAATGGGCAATTTAAAACATCTTTGAGTGACTTCGGTTGTGCTTTTTCACCTTTGCTTTTCTTTGTCTAAAATTTAAAAACTAGTTTAACTGGCCAACTATGTGCAACCTTCACGTTTCCTGATCGCCCCTCTTCTCACCTTCAGTCTGTTCCCATGAACTGCTTTTATTCATAAGAACATTCTGACCTCCCTGTAGCACTGTGAAGCATACAGATTTAACATTTAAATCCCGCTCACACCTTTCCTGTCTCTAACTTCTTATTTTATTCTGTGATGCTGAGAATCTCTCCTAATCCACGCTGCCTCCTGTTCCTCTCCTTATCTTTATATGCATCCTGTTCACAAAGCTAATGTCAATGCCAAGCATTTGAAATAAGTACTAACATCACTTCTCTTGCAAGGACTCAACCCTCTACCCCCTTTGCCTTGTTTAGCGGCCCAAAGGCTGACCAACATTTAGGATTTCTTCCTCTTTAATTAGCAGTCTTTTCAGACGCAGCAGTTTTGTTGGCACAGGCATGCTATCGTTTAGCATCAGGATTTTTAGCTCTAATTAAACAATTATTTTAAGAAGTTAATTAAGTGCCAATAGTGAGTATTAATGTTCAAGTTGAAGTGGTGCAAATCGTTTGGCTAGCAGGTAAGCTGGAGTGTTCTGAGAAGCTAAGCTCATCCTGCCAGCACTATAAAGCTAATAATGGATACACCTGCTTTCTAGTGTCATAGGCAAATTTAAAGAGCTCAATCACAGAAATCTAATATAAAAATAATCTGAATGGCCTATTTATACTATGTGTAAAATGAATTCAATCTAAGTTATTTATTTTCCTATATTAGAAGAAAGTAAAAAAAGGGCTTACAGGATTTTGAATGTTCCACTCCACTTTTACAGGGGATGACTGCTCTAACTGTCTGTCTCCTGAGCTATCCTGTGAAAACAGTAGCACAAAATACTCTGATGTCGACCTAAATCATTGCACGATGGGTAAAAGTATTGAAACAAACCATAACAAGATAGCACCACTCACAAATTGTTTGCATAAGCTCCTCCGCCATCTAGCATAGATGTGGGTTTTTTAATGTAAAAATGTTGATAAGATTCACTAAAATACCGGTAGTTTGTGCAACATGTCAAAGATGCAAAGCTCGACTTAGATGTCATCAACTGCTATTCTTTTACACACGGTCAAAAGTCACTTTTTCCTCCTACTGATTGTCACCCCAAAGCACTCATCTAACCTAGGGATCAATACCTTGGTAAATAGATTAACCTATCTGGAGCAGGTACATACAAAACTTGCTCCAGTAAGATATATGAAGAGATGGAAAAATCCGTTTAGAACTAACAAACTTTAATACCTCTAAACAGGAAAATATCAAGATTGTTTGCATAGGCAACATTAAAAGAAATATGCGCAAAAAATCTTTAGCCATAATATCTAAAGAAAGGAAAACCCAGAGTTTTATCGAAAAATGATATGGGCAGACAGTTCTACTGTTAGGGCGAGCGTTGCGCACCCATCTCGCAGCACTTCACTTACCTCCATGGCTGCATCCAGCCGTCATCCATCTCACAGCACTTCCCTCACCTCCATGGCTGCTCCCAGCTGTCTCCCTTCCCCCCATGCTTCCTCCTCGCATGGTCAGGTGCGCGCACGTCTCCGTCCACTAGAGGGAGCGCGCACCTTTTAGAGAGATTTAAAGGTCTGTACACCACTGATTGGTGTCTGGTCATCCAATCCTGCATCCACTTCCCCTATTTAAAGGGGCATTTCCTTTCCATCAGTGCTGGATCTTGGTCTTTCCATGACAGTTGCTTTTGGATTGCTCACCCGTGTACCAACCTCTGCCTGTCCCCGACTCTGAACCTTTGCTGCCTGCCCCGACCTTGGCTACTCACCTTTACCACGAACCTGTGCTGCCAGCCCTGACCTCTGCCTGTACGCACTACATCCTTTGCCTGCCCCTGTGCACCACGCTGAACCTCGGCTAACTGTGGAACTGGGCCGCTGTTGGGGGTAGCGACCTGGGGGGTCACTCGCCACTACAAGACCAACCTGCCTTGCGGTGGGCTCTGGTGAATACCGGTGGCCTCTTAGACTCTGCTCCCCTGACACGACACTCGCCATCAATTCCACAGTTAAAGCGGATCCACATCCAAGTCCGCTCCACCCGGTCCGTGACAGCAAGATCCGGCAATGAATCCCGCTGAGGTGCCGTTGCCTGATGCCACTAAATTGCCTGCTATTGTGGCTATGCAGTCCCGCCAAATTAATAAGCTACAAGACCAACCTGTCTTGCAGTGGGCTCTGGTGAATACCGGTGGCCTCTTAGACTCTGCTCCCCTGACACGACACTCGCCATCAATTCCACAGTTAAAGCGGATCCACATCCAAGTCCGCTCCACCCGGTCCGTGACAGCAAGATCCGGCAATGAATCCCGCTGAGGTGCCGTTGCCTGATGCCACTAAATTGCCTGCTATTGTGGCTATGCAGTCCCGCCAAATTAATAAGCTCTTGGCTATGATGCAGCAGTTACTATCGATTCAGCAACAGCAAGTGCCACCACCGGCCCCAGCTTTGCCGCCACAGACTCCTGTAGCATCTACAGCTAGAATCCATCTCTCCTTGCTGGCTAAATTTGATGGAGATGCCAAGTTATGCCGAAGCTTTCTTGCTCACTGTTCCTTGCATTTGGAGATGTTGGCGGATCAATTCCCCACTGAATGAGCTAAGGTGGCCTTTGTCATTAGTTTGCTTTCTGGAAAGGCCTTGGCCTGGGCCACTCCCTTGTGGGATCGCAATGACCCAGTCTCTTCCAACATCCATACCTTTGTCTCAGAGTTTCGCCAGGTCTTTCGGTTCGCCATTCGGTTCCATACTCTAGCATCCAAGCTGTCTTAGAATAATGAGACCTTGTGTGCCTGCTTTAAGAAGGGACTTTCCAGCAAAATGAAAGACGCTCTAGCTGCACGCGATTTGCCTTCATCTCTTACCGACCTCATCCATTTGGCTACACGCATTGATGTGCGTTTTACTGAAAGGCGTGAGGAACTCCGCCAGGATAGAGACTCTCAGCGCCCTAGGAGGGCATTCCGTCTGGCTCCCGTGTTTCAACACCCTTTGTCCACGCATGTGCCTAGTGAAGAGGCCATGCAGGTTGACCAATCTCGCTTGATGCAGCTAGAGAGAACTCGTAGAAGGAACGAGAACCTTTACTTGTTTTGTGCCAGCTCTGAACATTTTTTGAAAGACTGTCCTATTCGCCCCCCACGTCAGGGAAATGGGCGCACCTAATGGATGTGGGAGAGGCGTCCCTGGGTGTATGTGCTTCCTCTCCACGTCTCACGGTTCCTGTGCAACTTACCGTCGCACCTATCACTTCTTTGAATTTGACTGCCTTCTTGGATTCGGGCTCCGCAGGAAACTTTATAGAGGCCTCCTTGATTAATAGATATAATATCTCCGTGAAACGCCTCGCCAAGCCCTTATTTATCACATCGGTCAATGGTGACAGGCTGGACTGTACCGTGCGTTATTGCACCGTTCCCCTCCTTTTAAAGATTGGACTGTTTCATCAAGAGAGTCTTGAGTTTTACGTCCTCCCAAATTGCACCTCTTAGATTCTACTCGGCCTACCCTGGCTTCAACGTCATGATCCCACTCTTGACTGGAACACCGGTGAAATCAAGACTTGGGGTACAGCTTGTTTTAAGAGGTGTTTAAAGTCCGTTCCTGTCCGACCTAGTCCTGCTTATATCTCTCTACCTGGCCTGCCTGCGATCTACTAGGTCTTTTGTGATGTGTTCTGCAAAAAACAAGCGGAGGTACTTCCACCTCATCGCCCTTACGATTGCCCTATTGACCTCTTGCAGGGTACCACTCCACCTCGTGGCCGAATTTACCCCCTCTAGGCTCCGGAGACACAGGCCATGTTGGAGTATATCCAAGAAAACCTTCAAAGAGAGTTCATACGGAAGTCTTCTTCACCAGCAGGCTTGGGTTTCTTCTTTGTGGCCGAAATAGACGGCTCTCTGCCCCTGTATCGATTACCGTGGCCTCAACAAGATTCCCATAAAGAATTGTTACCCCTTACCGTTGATTGCTGAATTCTTTAACAAACTAGACCTGAGAGGGACCTATAATTTTACACATATACGCAAAGGGCAATGAATGGAAGAACGCCTTCAATACCCACGATGGCCACTTTGAATACCTAGTGATGCCCTTTGGACTTTGCAATGCACCCGCTTTTTTCCAAGAATACGCGAATGACATTTTCCAAGACTTGCTCTACTCCTGTGTAGTCATATATTTGGATGATATACTCATCTTTCCGTCCAATTTAGAGGAACATCACCGTCACATCCGGCAAGTACTTACTCGCCTTTGCCAACACCGCCTATACGCCAAGCTGGAGTAGTGCCTTTTTGACCGTACCACCTTACCTTTTCTAGGGTACATAGTTTCTGCTCGAGGTCTCCAGATGGACCCCAGCAAATTGAAAGCAGTTTTGGATTGGCCACGTCCTTCCGGCCTTTGGGCTATTCAGCGTTTCTTGGGATTCGCCAATTACTATCGACAGTTTATTCCTCACTTTTCTACTGTGGTCGCGCCCATTGTGGCTCTCACGAAGAAGAATGCCAATTCTAAGTCTTGGCCCCCTCAGGCGGAAGAGGCCTTTATTTCCCTAAAAAAGGCCTTATCCTCCGCTCCGGTGCTGTCTAGGCCTGATCCAGCCAGGCCCATCGCCCTTGAAGTAGATGCCTCCTCCACTGGAGCGGGAGCTGTGCTCACACAAAAGTCTCCTACTGGCAGAATTCTCACCTGCGGATTCTTTTCGAAGACATTTTCTCCGGCAGAGAGGAATTACTCCATTGGTGATCGGGAGCTACTCGCCATCAAGTTGGCCTTAGAGGAGTGGAGACATCTCTTAGATGGTTCTGCCCATCAGGTGTCCATCTATACGGACCATAAAAATCTGTCCTACTTAGAAACTGCCCAGCGACTTAACCCTCGACAAGCTTGTTGCTCGTTGCTTTTCGCCCGCTTCAACTTCCAAATCTACTTCCGCCCAGCCGACAAGAACATCAGGGCTAGACGCCCTTTCTCGTTCGTCGGACATCTCTGATGCTGAATCCTTTCCACAACATATTATCCCACCTGAATGCCTTGTCCACTCTGCTCCCACTACACTAGTACAGGCTCCGCCTGGAAAGACCTTTGTGCCATCTCGCCAACGTCGCAAAATATTAAGATGGGGTCATTCTTCACATGTAGCTGGCCACGCTGGTATCAGAAAATCTTGTTCTCTAATTTCCAGGTATTATTGGTGGCCTGCTCTCGAGAAGGATGTGACGGAATTTATTCAGGCCTGTACCATCTGTGCCCGTGACAAGACTCCTTGCCAAAAACCTGCTGGCCTACTCCTTCCTCTGCCTATTCCAGATATCCCATGGACACACATTGCTATGGACTTTATCACTGACCTCCCTTCTTCGTATGGCAATACTGTTATTTGGGTGGTAGTGGATAGGTTTTCTAAGATGGCACATTTTGTACCCTTGCCTGGTCTCCCATCGGCTCCTCAGTTGGCGAAATACTTCCTGATGCATATCTTTCGGCTTCATGGGCTTCCTACACACATTGTGTCTGACAGAGGTGTGCAGTTTGTTTCCAAGTTCTGGAGAGCCCTTTGTAAACAAATGAAAATTGAACTGGACTTTTCCTCCTCTTATCACCCCCAGTCAAACGGCCAGATGGAAAGAGTTAACCAGATTCTCGGGCATTATCTTCGCCATTTTGTTTCTGCCCGTCAAGACGATTGGGTCGATCTTCTGCCCTGGGCGGAATTCTCATATAATTTCAAGGATTCTGAGTCTACGAGGAAGTCCCCGTTCTTGGTGGTAACGGTCAGCATCTTCTTCCACCTCTGTCCTTGTCCACGTTCTCTGAAGTACCCGCCGTGGATGACATCACACAGGATTTCATCTGGCAAGAGACCCAACGTGCCCTTTGTCAAGCTTCCGCCTGTATGAAAGTTAGTGCTGATAAGAGGAGAAGGGCTCCGCCTGTCTATTCTCCAGGAGATAAGGTGTGACTGTCAGCGAAATACATCTGCTTTCGAATTCCTAGCTACAAACTGGGCCCCCGTTACCTGGGTCCTTATAGGATCAAACAACAGATCAATCCAGTTTGCTATAAGCTTCACCTACCCACATCGCTGCGAATCCCCAACTCCTTCCATGTCTCTCTGTTGAAGCCAGTAATTGTCAATCGGTTCTCTCTTAAAACCGTGGTGCCTTCTCCAATCTCTGGTACCGAGGATGCCTTTACGGTGAAAGAGATTCTGTCCTCTAAGCTCTCCAGAGGTAAAATATATTTTTTAGTCCACTGGGAAGGCTGTGGACCTGAAGAAAGATCTTGGGAACCCGAAGAGAACGTTCTGGACCACAGTCTCATCTCGGATTTTCTTGGTCCCAAGAAGAGGGGGAGACCCAGGGGGGGTACTGTTAGGGCGAGCGATGCGCGCCCATCTCGCAGCACTTCACTTACCTCCATGGCTGCATCCAGCCGTCATCCATCTCACAGCACTTCCCTCACCTCCATGGCTGCTCCCAGCCGTCTCCCTTCCCCCCATGCTTCCTCCTCGCATGGTCAGGTGCGTGCACGTCTCCGTCCACCAGAGGGAGCGCGCACCTGATTCCTGAGATTTAAAGGGCCTGTACACCACTGATTGGTGTCTGGTCATCCAATCCTGCACCCACTTCCCCTATTTAAAGGGGCATTTCCTTTCCATAAGTGCCGGATCTTGATCTTTCCATGCCAGTTGTAAATCAGTTGCTTTTGGATTGCTCACCCATGTACTGACCTCTGCCTGTCCCCCACTCTGAACCTTTGCCACCTGCCCCAACCTTGGCTACTCACCTTTACCACGAACCTGTGCTGCCAGCCCTGACCTCTGCCTGTACTCATTACGTCTTTTGCCTGCCCATGTGTACCACGCTGAACCTCGACTAACTGTGGAACTGGGCCGCTGTTGGGGGGTAGCGACCTGGGGGTCAATCGCCGCTACAAGACCAACCTGCCTTGTGGTGGGCTCTGGTGAATACCGGTGGCCTCTTAGACTCTGCTCCCCTGACACGGCACTCGCCATCAGTTCCACAGTCAAAGCGGATCCACATCCAAGTCCGCTACCACCCGGTCCGTGACATCTACTGCTCATATCAACAGAACATTTATAAAGATACCCCATTTTTCACAAATATCAATGCTGCTGTGATAAAATTGATTCCAAAACTTGATCTGTTATGTGTAGACTAGGGCCCAAATATATTAGGAAAAATCATGGCTCTATACAAAATCCAGAATATTTAAATATAAGTAAACAATTCCAATACGTAAAAAAATAAAAATATTAAATCGTACTTAGCAGGACTGTCCGCTCTCTCCTCTGCTTTTAAAAATCCATTAAGAGGTGCGTTTGGCTTATACTGCAAAACAAAAAACACATATCAAAAGTATTACTACTCCGAATTCAAAACACTGACATATGGCAATGACATTATATTGTGCATAACAGACCCTCTTATATCACTGCCGCATTGTTTGAACCTACTGAAAATATTTGCAGAGTACTCAAACTTCAAAATTCATTTATCAATATCATATGCTTTACATTTTAATATCAGCGACTCAGGTAAATCACATTTAAGCCACACAGGCTCAGATGATCAATAGGGTACAAAACCCTTATATTCAACTCAAATTTTGTGCGCCTATTTTGCTGACTAAGACCAGCTTATATCAGAGTAGCCCCAATTTAGATCACTATTCTAACTGCATCCTGCTCCTTTCCAGGGAAATCTATGAGAAAATGGGAAAAAGACATGGAAATTGAAATAAGTTCCAGTACCTGGCATACTTGAACGCTGATTCGCATGCCCCCAGTAATATGCTGGTGGTGTATTGAAAAAACAACACATTTATGGTGGTAGTGCAAAAGAATTAACCTATTCTGGGGAAAAATTCTAGAGCAGATCAAAACATGTTTTGGGATTGAGATTTATCACAGCCCATTAAATTGTCTACTTCACATAAACATCCCAAAATCAACAATCGCCCACTTGGCATTAATACAAACTAAGATGTGCATATGCAAGCGATGGAATCTTATACATCCCCAACAGTTGAACAAACAACTACAAAGAATCATGAAACAAGAAATTGACTTGTCAGAAAACCAACAAGAAATAACACCTTTACATGCATATCTATCCAGATCTATCCAAATCTAGCCAAATATATGGGTGAATTAGGGAAGTGGAGGGAGTATTATTAGTGTTAGTAGTAGAGAAAACAAGAAGAGAATAGGCAATATGATTATCTATTGTAACATCCCTCGATGACGAACTCTAGAAAACTCCAGGTTGCTCAAACTACGGTTCACCTAAAACTGAGAAATCTCAGACAAATAAGGTGCTAAATGAGTCTACACAGAGGGAAAAATCCGCCCGTTACCAGGGCACTTGTGGTACACTGACCACCACAAAGTGTGAACTGCTGTAGGGGTCCCTTGGACCCTTTACCTGTGCACAATAAATATATATGAAAAAACTCACATATCTGCATCGTCCTTCTCTAGTCCAAAGCAAAGCATCATCCTCTCATCAGGTCTGCTGGGTTGGGGACTCCTGATCAGGAGGGAACCGGTCTGCTGATTCTGGGGAGCTACTATTGCAGCCACCATTTCAGAATCTGTAGTGAGGCAGGACACACGCCCCCCATACTCCTTTCTTGGCGTCCCACCAAGGTAATGCCTGTATACCAGAGCAGGGAAGCTTTTATACCACAGTGGAGGAGGAGACTCTGTGAAATACTCCCCATCTGACTAATGATGTCACTGGAGGGGAGGGACATGGGGAAATTCCTCAAGTAATCAGACTCTATGTTCCTTCCCCTCTAATTACCCTATTAGTCAGTTTAAGTGGACTCCACAGGGGCTCCTCCTCTATGATATTAAAGCCTCCTTGACCTGGAAGCCCTGTATTAGCTTGGCTGGATGCCAAGGAAGGATGAGGATAACCTGTGTCCCCCTTTAATATACAGATGCCGGAGGGGTGGCTGTGGTAGTGGCTCTCTGACAACAGCAGACCAGTCCCTTCCTGATCATAACCTGGTGGACCCAAGGAGTGTAAAAAGCCTTTTTAATGTATATATATTTTTATAACAGTATGTGAACTGTTCACAATTTGTGGTGGTAGGCATACCACCTGCCGACATGCCAGAATATTTGGCTCGGATGTTGCTGATAACTGGGATGGGGTGCACTAGACTAAATAGGCAATCTAGCATTGGCTCGCATCTGAGGCACATCATTATTAAGTATCTCCTAATCACATTGGCAGTGGAGGAGTAAGTCATTTAGGATCCAGAGCCCTATCCGGAACAGGTTTGCCAGGAGGATTTAAGATCAGTATAATGGAATCCTGAAAAAGGCAGTAAAATGGTCAAGCCTCAGATATTCAAAGCAAGCCCATGTATTAAAAAATACAGCAAAAGGTATTTTATTATATAACATGAATTCAATGAGGCACTGTTGCCATGAACACTAATGGACTGTGTACAGCAATTATTTTATTTTTCTTTACAATGGTATATAAGCAGTTTATAGGAATTAATGTGGTAGCTCTCCCTGATCCACAGAGAAATCATCTGATGAGCAGGCTTCTAATTGGTCCTGCAGATGATGATACAAGTGGTGAAGCTAACAATTACTCTAATGACACTTCTTGCTATAGAGGAAACAAGTACATTCTGAATCATCTTTTCCAGTTGCCTTGTTTAGGGCTTATCCTTTTAGAGCTTTTGTTGATGTGGTTACGGGATTGAAAGGTCAGCCTTTTGTACTAAAAAAAAGAAAAAGAGGCTGTAGAGTTCTCTATAATCTCTAAAATGTTTTTTCGTTCATCCACTGGAGTAGGTTTGTGAGCAAAAAACAAACAAACAGGGCTATACCTGCCTTGCCCAAGGCCCAACTCCTCCAGTTCTGAACTGAGGTCTCTCGGCAGCATCATGAAGGCTTCTGCATGCTAAGGACCAACAATGCCGATATAGGCTCTCAGCAAGGGCTAGGAAACGATACCCCAATCACTGAAAGAAAGAGTTTAGAAAGACGATAGCAGGATTCACTGACGAAACATGCATCAGATGATAGCGACAGAGACACTGCTGGAAAAGAGCCACCAGCATTTAATATCATAGAAATAAGTCATTAATGCTGTGCCCCTTATTATGCTTGAGATCTTCACAGAGCCATGCAGCTCACCAGTGACAGAGATGTGGAAGAATTACAACCTGTAGGGTGAGCGGATTCTGCTTTTGATCATGGGTGGATACTGATAATGCAAAGATTTGTACTAGGCTTAGGAGCCCACATCCCCAGTGCTCTGAGACCTCTAGTTGTGGCCACATATCTGCCCCTCTTAGTTTCAGTACAGGTCTATTTGAACACTGCTTCTATGACGATGGGCACTGTGCACTTCTGCACCCTCGATTTGCAGGTAATAAAGCTGGGGTATTGGCAAGACATCTGCTTCATGCTGCCCCATCTACATTTTAAAATAGTATAGAGGTCCATCTATTTCCTCAAACAGGTTAACACCGCTGGAGGTACTAAATTTTAAACTTGACCGAGATAAGTATGCAACTAACCTAAGATAGAGTGAACATACAATATACACATAAGTACAGACTAGATGGACAATATGGTCTCCTTATGTCTTCTATTCGTTTCTCTATTTGTAATGACCCACTTTCCGATACTGAACATTCACTTAAAGTCATATTTAAAAGGGATTTTATCTTAAATGATATATTTTACATATTTATACATAATGTAATTAAATGCTATATTTATATTTACTTCTGCTGGATCCGGGTTCAGGCTCCACCCGGTGAATTTGTATCAAGCCTTTGGCCATAACCACACTCCTATTGTTCTTAGGTACACATTTTATTCTGTTCACACCAATTAGTTAAAAGGGACCATGTCCCATAAAATTATGTTACACAGTTATATACAATTCTTACATGTGTACAATGCTTGTCTCTATCAAATACATACACATAGATACATTACTTGACCCCCCATTTTGGTGAGTTAATTATTTCATTATGTGTCCTGTTGTTGGATCAAATGATTCTTTGTGCACCCTTTCGGACAGACATGTTTCGCCTGCTGCTCCGGCTTTCTCAGTGTCCTTATGGGTATATAGGGGAGCAAACATTAATCCTCATTAGTAACAAATTAGTCTTTATATAATCTATTTTTTCTCTCAAAGATTTTTATTTTCCAAGAAGCAAAATATAGTGTACAAGCAATGGCATCATACAAGTAGTTTACATAGGAGTAGAGAGTCAGAGTAACAAAAATATATAAATAGAACATTATAAGATCAGGCTTGTGACAGATAAATATATACATCTCAAAAAATAATTATCAATTGACGATTCTATATATCCTATATACCCATCCCCTCCACCCCCTCCCCCCATCTTCCTTACTCCAATTATTGACCACCTCTTCAGTAGAGGGAGACCTTCATGTTCAATATACAGTATCATATGTAACAAATAATTAAAGCGAGTCAGTAACTGCCATATTTTGGCAACATTAAAAAAAAAAAAATATAACATACTTTCACAAAGCAACGACACCCCCCTTCCCCCCCCCCTCCCTCTCCCAAGTCCCACCCCTCAGCAGCAGGGATTCATACACAAAACAGGAAAACACAAACAATAAACAAAGAACAAACAGACAAAAAAACACCACACACAGAAAAAAAAAAAAAAAAAAAAAAAAAAAAAAAAAAAAAAAAAAAAAAAAAAAAAAAAAGAAGGGATTTTCCTAAAGGTAAGAAACGAGCAGATACGCTTATACTATTAAAAGGTTCCTATCAAAGGTTCTAGGTAAATACTTTTCCACCCACGGCAACCAAATTCGTTCAAATTTTTCCAAGCGTCCCTCTTTTAAAGCGGATAATTTTTCCATCGCCATAATATCATTTACTCTACTCTTAAATTCCAGGATACTGAGAGTCTTAGTTCTCCAAGCCTTGGCTATTACTAATTTGGCTGCGGTTAGCAAATGAAGTGTAAGCTTTTGAGAATCCTTTCCATATCCCTCTATAGGCTTATTTAACAGCGCAACCCACGGATCCGTACTAACATAGGTTCCCATAATATTGGACAATATTCGAAATATCTTACACCAAAATTTACTCACTAATGGGCAATCCCACCATATATGCTTAAAGGAACCCAGATCCTGGCATCCCCTAAAACAATTTTTATGAAGGCCCGAATCATCTGTTGAATATCGAGCAGGAACCCAGTACCAACGTATCATCACCTTAACATTAGCTTCCACAGCAAGTACCGAAGTATTCCCACGCAATGTGGTACTCCACATCCTCTGCCATTCATCATTCTCCAGACAGCCACCTAGATCCTCTTGCCACTTTGTTATATATCCCGGAGTATTATTTAAGGCTGAACTGGTTAGAGACATATACACCTGCGAGAGGATAGCTCTGCCTCTGGGATCAGTAGCACACCGCCTCTCAAACTCCGTTAGCTCCTCTACATTCTGTTTTCCATGCAACAAGCTCAGAAGAAAATTTCTTATTTGTAAATAGGCAAACACATGTTCAGCCCCTAAATCAAATTTTTCCTTAAATTGTAGAAACGTAAGCACATTAGAACCCTGTACACAGTCCTTCACACAATTAACACCCCTAGTATTCCAATTATAAAAGCTTTGTGGGGAGAGTACTGCCGGCTGAAACATAGGGTTATTCCAAAATGACAACAGTGGGACATGGGGGGACACTAAACCTCCAGAATATTTAACCCCATCCCATATTGCCATAGAGTGCAACATTATAGGGTTACTATGAGCTTTTCTAACAGAGGGTATTACCCATAAGTAATTGTTTACATCAATTGGCGCCATAATCTCTCTCTCAATAGATACCCAAATAGGAGGGTCTACAGTCTCATGATATGCAGTTAATTGAGCTATCTGGGCTGCTTGATAATAGCGAAAGAAATTTGGTACCCCAAGTCCTCCTAACTTTCTCGGTCTACATAAGACATTCCTAGCCACTCTAGACTTCCTCCCGTCCCAAATAAAATCCAGAACCTTCCGTTCAAAGTTCCTTAGATGTTGCAGTTGAATTTTTATTGGTAATACCCTAACATAATATAGAAATTTCGGAAGAAGGGTCATTGTGATAGCATTTATTCTGCCCAGCCACGACAATCCAAGATCCCTCCATCTCTTTAGTAATTCCATCAAAGTTTTATACAATGGGGGGAAATTAGCAGAGTACAAACCTGTAACACTATTCGTCAAATAAATACCTAAATATTTGAGCCGAACTTCCTCCACCTTAAAATCGAAATTGGAGATCATTCCTTCCCAGGTATCATCAGGAACTGTGATGTTCAAGGCTCTAGACTTTGCCATATTGACCTCCAACCCTGAGATTTGTGCAAAATTCCCTAGTATTTTCATTAAATTCGGTAGAGAGATCAAAGGATTGGTGAGAAACACAATGACATCGTCAGCGAACAGACAAAGCTTATGTTCAATGTCTCCAATAGTAACCCCCGACACGTCCTTAGCCTCTCTAACAGCATGTGCTAATGGCTCCATCGCCAGGGCGAAAAGCAGGGGAGATAAAGGACACCCCTGACGGGTTCCCCTCTGAAGAGTAAAGGTTCGAGATTTGAACCCACAATACTTTATATATGCTCGTGGCTCATTGTATAAAGCCTTTACACATGAAATAAAACTTTCACCAAAGCCCCACCACTGCAAAAGCTGAAACAAATAGGACCACGAGACCGAATCAAAGGCTTTGCGCACATCGAGCGACAAAAGCATTGTCGGCTTCTTCATGTGATCTGCAGCATGTATCACATGAACAATTCTCCTTACATTATCCCCTGCTTGCCGCCCTGGGATGAAGCCCACTTGATCTCCCTGGACCAATTGTGGTAAAAATTGAGATAAACGTTGAGCTAAGACCTTCGCATACACCTTAATATCTATATTTAAAAGAGATATCGGTCTGTAATTTGACCAGGTCGTTGGGTCAGAATCAGACTTTGGTATCATACTAATTGCAGCAGTTACAGTGTCCCTTGAGAAAGCACCCCCTTGTCTAATCGCATTAAAAGCTCTAACCATCCGCGGTGCCAGAACATCCACAAATGTTTTAAAGTAACCTGCTGAGAAGCCATCAGGGCCCGGTGCCTTATTAATTTTTAACCCTTTAACAGCAGCCATTACTTCCTCTAAAGTGAACTCACCATCCAAATACTCCTTCATTTCTATCGGGAGGTGTGGTAACTCCAACCCCCGCATAAATTCCGAAAGAGGGATCTCGGAGGTCGTGCTAGATGCAGAATAGAGTCTTTCCATCTGATTTCCAAAAAGATCAGCAATCTTTACAGGATTAGAAGTAAGAGAGCCTCTACTATCCTTTAACTTGATTGGTTTAAATAAACAATCTGGTGTTTTAAGCTTACGAGCCAATAATGTGTCAGGTTTGTTAGCCTTAATATAAAACCTATGTTTTACCCAAGCCAAACTACGTCCCGCCCTTTCTGCTAAGGCTAAATTTAATTCTTCTGATATTCTTCTTAAGGTAGATCTATATGCAGCCGACATGATCTGAGGTACTTGCGCGACTAAATCCGCATACTTCTTTTCTAGGGAGTCAATGTAAGCATTCTGTACCTTACGTTTCCCCGCTGCCGCCTGTAAAAGGAACCCCCTAATAACTGGTTTATGCGCCTCCCATTGCAAAACATCTGAAATTTCAGTTTGATCATTATCCTTAAAATAATTAAGAAGGTTTTCTCTAGTATCATCTACAATTTTTTTATCTGACAACAGCGTCTCATTCAAAGCCCACGAGACACCTACCTGCCTTAATAGAAGAGACTTAAATGTTATCAAAACTGCATCATGATCTGTCCATGAAATTGGAAGTATTTGCGAGCCTTTAAGGCTGGACAGAGCTTGGAACTTAACAAACACATGATCTATCCGTGTATAGAGATCATGCGGAGAGGAATAATGTGTGAAGGACTGTGTACCAGGATGACCCTCCCTCCAACAGTCCACCATGCCATAAGATTCCAATAACGACCTAAAAGCTCTCGCAGTGGCCAGCACCTGTGAGGAGGGGACCAACGACCTATTAGAGTGCCTATCTATATGGGGCTGAAGTATCATGTTAGAGTCCCCACAAACCACTAGTAAACCTTTCACATGTTTAAAAAGTTCAGAAAAAAAACCCTTCATGAAAGCCATTTGATTGGTGTTAGGCGCATAATAAGATGCAAACGTAACTTCCACGTCTTGCATTGTGCCACACAGAATCAGATACCTCCCATCAGGGTCAGAGATCTCTAAATTACATATAAACTGTACAGATTTCTTAAAGGCAATAAGAATCCCACGTTGCTTCGTCTGTGCGCAAGACAGAAAAAATTGAGGGTATGAAGCATCTAAATATCTAGGCTTAGAACCCATTGAAAAATGCGTTTCCTGGAAGCAGACCACATCCGGTTTCAGGGAACGCATCTTCCTAAAGGCTATAGATCTTTTCTGCGGCGAATTAAGGCCCTGCACATTTAGGGATAAAACTGTACAAGACATTTCCACAGATCTAGAATCTATAGCAATTAATATGAAGAAAGTCCAATACACCTAAGAAGGAACAGAGATATAAGGGAAAGGAAACAAAATCTTAATAAATTAATAAAAATAGACACAAACAAAACACACACACAAAAAAAAAAAAAAAAAAAAAAAAAAAAAAAAAAAAAAAAAAGACCCCTGCTACTGGAGGGTCAGACAAGAAATGTACAAATCTACCACCTCACCGAGAAAACAATCCCCAGTAGATGCAGATATGGAGTGCAACAAGACAAAGCCGCCCCGCGGATAAGGAGGCAACATCCGTATTTATAACAGACCTTATGAAATCTTTGAGCCGACAAGCCCTTCAAACTAGGTAATACTCTAGACAATCAAAACACTGCAGAGTTAGTAGTATGTATTACAACATTTTACCTAACCAGATTTCTTAGAGTCTCAGATCAACTTATATCCCAGTTAACACCGAAACCAATGATGTTTCACATGTGCAATCAGGACTTAAAGAAATCAAGATATAATGGAGGTGAGCCTATTAATATCAGAACATTATCTTCAAAGTTTCAATTAGTTAAACCTCTTATCTATACCTAAGCGGCTCAGAGTTAAAATAGTGGCCATAACATGTTTTTTAAAGAACCTATTGACGGAGACTATTCCGCCACAGGGTAAGACACCCAACCCAATAGTGGATGAAAAATCATAATTTTATGCACCAGCCCGTCAACCCCTGCAAAATCACAGAATGTAGCTATATTCCTCATTACTTTATGCACAAAAGTTAACCACAGAAATCTTTCCCGGTTATAGCAACCAAAAAATGTATCATGCGCTATTAGGATAGCCATTTAACCAAACGGAACAGGAAGTAATAGTCATAAAGTACCTAAAGCATGATACAGTGATATCAAGACATCATATTCCAAACCTCATTCAGTAAGATCTCGTACCAAAATTTTAACAGCTAAAAATACAAATATAAGCAATAATACAGGCAGTCTTAGTATCCTGTTGGTCAAAGCTATACTCCACCAGCAGGATAAAATAAGAGACCCAGTGCAAGGAGACAACATAATTTTGCATACTCATCCTAATAATATTTGAAAAACCACCAGGTATAGCTACATCCCTTAGTTTCATACAGGGGTTGAGCATGACTAATATCCTTAGTTGTGGCAGCCAAGAAATATAGCCTGTGTTATAAAATAGTTATTTAACCAAACAACTTAGTTGCCACAACCAAGGAGCACCAAAAGCATAACACTAATATCAGAACAATATATTCTATACACATTGAGTTAGACCTCTTGCCTATGCCCTAGCAGCTAAAAATAGAAATAGAGATACTAACATAATTATTGAAAGATCCTACCAGCAGAGATAAACTCTACCCATAGGATAGGACAACAAGCTAAATAGTAAATACACAACCCGTACTATACACCATCTCTAACAAGACTTGAGAAACCATGAGATAAAACTATATCCCTTATTGCTGAATAAAAAATCAAGCAGGTACTTTTCTCGGTTATGACAACCAATAATTCTATCTTATACTATAAGAATAACTATATAGCTCAGGTGTAAAATTAAAGAGCATCAGAGCATGTTAATCATTAACAGATTCCAATATGAGAGAGGGGATTTCAGACACCGCCTGTCTTCTTTGCCGCTTTCCTGCCCTCTGCACCTTGGGCGAGTCATCCAAGGAGAGGGCCCTTCTAGCCGATACATTCGCCAGTTGACCAGATAATAGTCCCAAATCAGAACAAATGTTATGGAGATCTTCAGGTGTTGTCGCAGACCAGTCCTTATTATTAAAGGAAGATTGCACTCTAAAGGGGAAACCCCATTTATATTTCACACCATGGTCTTGGAGACCTCTAAGATAGGGTTTCATTTCCTTCCTTTTAAGAATAGTAGTGGGAGACAAATCAGAAAAAATCTGGAAGCTATTTCCTTGGAATGATAACTGTGCAGCAGCACGTGCCGCCTGTAGAAGTCTCTCCTTGGTTTTAAAATAATGAAAACGCACAACAATGTCCCTCGGGGGATCCTCCGGCCTTCTCCTGCGCGTCAAGGCTCTATGAGCCCTATCCATCTCCAATCTTTCACCTGGTTCCCCGGGCAGAAGCTCCTGGCAAATAGATAATATTGTAGACTGCGCATCTTCAAAATGCTCTGGGATGCCCCGAAAACGCAGATTTTGGCGACGATCCCTGTTCTCAGCATCCTCTAACTTGGTCATCAACATAATGTTATCAGCTTTTAGCTTCGCAAGGTCATCCTCATGGGCCTCTATAACAGTAGACACATCGCCCAGCCTCTCATCCAGTGTAGAAAGACAGTGTGAGATTTTATGCAGCTCTTTAGTAAAGTGCTCATTGATCCTCTTAGTGTTTAAGTCCAGCGCTTTAAGAAACATGGATTCAAGTTGTTCCATCATCCCTGGGGTGAAAGCAGTAATAGAGCATTCTGCCCCCAATGTAACAGGACTCACGGTTACCGCAGACTGTAGTTCCGCTCCCTCTTCCATCACGGACGCAGCCAGAGCCGCCGCCATCTTGCGGCCTCAGGCCTCTCCTCCACCTCCGCGCTGTCGCAGGAATCAACAACCGGGCGCCGCCAACGAACCACCTCCAGACTCAGTAGCCCGAGCGCTCCGTCAGCCCAGCTCACAGGTAGGTACACTGCCCCCGAAATCTTCCGTTTGCCTCTAACTCCGCAGGGCGGACGCGGGACAAGCTCAGCAAGCGTCCGACCTCATCACGCGCGCATGCGCACTCCTATAATCTATTTTTTAGCATGCAATATAGTCTGTCATTAATTTACCTTCAAAAATTGAATCCAACACAATGTTTGCTGTCTAATATATTGTATATATATATATACAAGCATACTTTTTTCCCAGAGGAACATGGAAAGGCAGTGGCACCACTGTCAGTTTCAAAATGTATTCCGTCCTGGCCCTTTAAATAGAATAGAACAGTGCTTTTATGGTATTTTGAATAGTGCTTTTATGATGTTTTGAGCAAGATGAAAATATTGCCCCCTCCACTGTATCCAGAGGTGGATTTAATCCTATGAGATTACCTGATAGATTGCAGGAAAGTTATTCTCAAGTGACATATTCTAAGCCAATTGGACGGTTATTCTAGAAGACAATAAATGACAGGATTATTTTCCTCCACTATATTAGTTCTCCATGTATTAGTTATAAGAGTTCCCTTTTAAAAACTTCCTACTATACCTTTATCATGATGCGCGTGTGTACATCCGCCGGCGCCCCCCCTCCCCGTCTCCAGAATGCTCGTCGGCCTAGGTGTCCGCCCTCCTTCCACTCCGGTGACTTTATGTCCGTTCCGGGGCTCGGGGCGAGCTGCCCCGCCTGCCCGCGCCGGAAGTGACATCTCACGGCTCGCCCTGAGTCCCGGAACGCAAATGCCCTCCATCCTGGCCTAGGCCGGATGTGACGCATTGTCACTGTCACCGGCCAGATGCGCATGAGACCCAATCTCATGTACCGGCGCCATCTTACTGGAGCCCGGTTTGCGCGCTGAATGCAGTTCCCCTCCTCTACCCCTTCTCCCTACCAGAACCAAAAAAGAGAGGAAAGGCCTCACATTGATACCCAGCATCTATAAGTTCTAATCCACATTCCATACAATGTTTACAGAATCACCTATTAAATTGTGGTGCCCATCTCGTCTGAGTCCCATTCTAAATGTAGAGACTATAATCCATGTTATTTTTATTTGGCTACAAGCGTTTAATAACGCCATAACTTGGGTCACCCACACTTGTTTTTTTGTACTCAAAATAGTCATTATGAGTGATGATCATTTGTGCCTTATAATTATTAAATATACAGATAGTTAGATCTAATTGGAGGGATGGGGGAAGCAGATAGGGGGGGGGGTCAGCTTTTCTGGTCCTGCAGTTTTTTATTCGCCTATTGATTTCATCATATAACTATCATATGGCTGATTGGTCACCTATTTTGTCATATACCTGATTGGTCACAGATTTATTAATTATACTGTGGTGCCCCTCCTTGTTCCTCCCGGCATTACATCATCATGTTCCCATACATACATATGTCTCATTTTATTACACATATCATACCTCTCTTATGTTTCTCCTTTTAAATTATATCCTCCCTATGCTATTTTGTTTTTTTTTTTTACTTTTTAATTTTAATTTTTTGCCTAAGTTTATTGGGACATTCAGGATTCACAGAAATGGGGCAAAGGAGTGTCATTCAGCCCCGGATACCGGGAGGCTCCAAGTCTGTGAATCCAACGCGCCTTCATCGGCAAAGTAATTTTTTGAATATCCCCTCCCCTTTGGGTACTATGTATGCGGTCCAATCCCTGAAATTTAAGGGAACTGGGATTTTTATTGTGGTGGAGTGCAAAGTGGCGACCCACCGGTGTTTTGAGGTTGCCCGTTTTTATAGAAGGTTGACGGCAGAAGGAGACCATACGGTCCATCTAGTCTGCCCTTATGTGTATACTGTATGTACTCTTTATCTTAGGATAGATGTGTGCTTATCCCAGGCATGTTTAAATTCAGTGACTGTTGATTTTTCAACTACCTCTGCTGGAAGTTTGTTCCAAGCATCAGTTGTGGAGCAATTGATGTAATGTCTTGGCTTATATTCACCTATGTTTTCAGCTTTGATTGTAGTTCCTACTATTAGATAACGGCACATACTACATCCGCCACATCTATAAGTACCCCTCTGTTTACAGCACTGTTCTTTCCTTCCGGTATCATAGTGACTATGTACCAAATGATCCCTAAGATTTGGGGATCGTCTAAAAGTTATTTTGGGTTCTTTAGGTAAGAAGGTACTCAAGTAAGTATCATTTAATAGGATTGGCCAATGTTTTCTTAATATATGCCGTATGTCCCTATGTGACTCCGTATAAGTTAATATAAGTGCTGGGTGTTTCTGAGTTTTATCACGTTTGGGTTTATACAATAAAGTCTGCCTATCCAATTTTTTTGCCTTCTTGTATGCTTGTTTGAGCACCGAAAGTTCATAACCCCGTTCCAATAATCTATGCCTAATTCTATTTGCTTCAAGCTGATAAGAATCCAATGTGCTACAATTCCTCCGTGCTCTGATGTACTCCCCATAGGGGATACTTTTCATCAAATGGGGGGGATGTGAACTTGATGCTCTCAGCATTGTGTTTGCCGCCGTCTCTTTGCGGTAAAGAGAAGTAGTAATATGGCCATTAGTGTCCTCCACAACCTCCTCTCCCACCAACCCAGATACAGGTTGGCGAACGACGGGGCACATGTCGTGCCCATAGCCGTTCCCTGTATCTGGTGGTAGAGATTGTTGTTGAATAAGAAAAGGTTGTGGGTTAAGATGAAATCGAGGAGCTGAAGCAGGAACAAATTGTGGTCGTGCTCCTCTATATCCAACTCGCTAAGGAAGTGTTCTACCACCTGTAGCCCCAATTTATGTGGGATGTTGGAATACAGGGCCTCCACGTCCAGAGTCACCAGGGAGGCCTCAGGACTCACCCATAGGTCATCCAGAATACGGACAATATGGCCCGTATCCTTGACATAAGAAGGCAGGCCCGCTACCAGGGCTGCAGGTGCTGGTCCACATATCGGCTGGCATTTTCCGTAAGGGCCCCCATGCCCAAAACAATAGGACGGCCCGGAGGCATCGTCATAGACTTATGCACTTTTGGAAGTGCATAGAAGGTTGGAATTTTCGGGCATGGGAACTCCAGAAAGCCAGCCGTGTGGGCATCTATCACCTCCCGGTTTCGGGCCTGTTGGATGATGAGATGGTATTCCTGGGCATCCCCTGCCAGTCTGGACGTGGAGGCCCTTGTGTACCAGCTTTTGTTTTTCAATATCCGCATTCACATGGCCTCATATTGGTCTACTGACATTACTACAATATTACCCCCCTTATCGGCAGGTTTTACAATGATTTGATGGTTTGATTCTAATTCATTAAGTGCATTTTGTAGCCTAATGCTTAAGTTGGATTGATGTTTAGGTTTCTTAGACAGTTGTTCCACTTCCGCTGTCACCAAATTGGTGAAGGTTGCCACGTTGTGGTTAATACCCAAAGGTGGATAATATGATGATGCTTTTTTAAACTTTCTCTTTGTGGTGTCCCCTATATGGAAGCCTGCTACTTCCATAGCAAGGTCCTCCATGTCTTTTTGTAATTCTTGTTCTGTGGGTATACTTTCTACATTGGTTATTTCCCCATTTTTGGGCATATATTGAAATTTGCATACTATCTTTCGCGAAAAGAGATTTAAATCTTTTATGGTTTCAAAGACATCAAGGCTTTTCGTTGGGCAGTAATTAAATCCTAGTTTTAAAAGTTCGCACTGATCTTCGGTTAAGACATGATTCGACAGATTGATTATGTCTGTTTTTTTATCCTTATCATCCTTTTGTGTATTAACTGTCTGTTTTGGCATTTTATTTTCTACCTGTGTGGATGTGCTGGGAATAGGGTTAGCTTTTTCGCTGTTTGTGTCGGGCGATCTTCTGCGGGCTGCTTTTCTCCGGATGTTTCTATTTGTGTTCTGCCACCTCCAAAAGAATCCTGTTTCACGTTGGCTTGTCTACTCTGATCCTCCCTGAGTGTATTACCTTCTTCTATTTTCCGTTTGTTAGCATTTGTTTGGGGTTCCTCCTGGTTATATAATGGAATCTCCCTATATTTATATTTATTTGAAAAAATGGGTCCCTGACCATTGTTTTTGAATCAAGGACCTGGTGGGGGTTGTGTAGGGGTTATAACTCACCCAAAATGGTGTTAGAAATAGAAAGATAACAGACACTCAAAGTGCAGGAAACAAATAAAATGTAAAAACCTTGTTTTACCATTTGGGCTAGTTTTGTATTAATGAGGTAAATCAGGTCTGGGTAAAGTTAGATGGCAGCAGATCAGGTTCGGGTACAGATTAACCTGCAGCTTCTCTGTGTCCTTGTGGAGCATGTGCAACACAATTCAGAAAACACTGATCTAAAATGCTATTATGTGTAATTATTATATATAAAGAATAACACAATATAAAAATATAGTACACTAGAATATAAAAAACAATGGATTTGATCCTGCGATCCTTGCTGAAAGCGTTGTACACTGACAGCTCAGATTTTCTAGGCAAGCAGATAAGTATATATTTTTTTTTAATCTGGCCGCTATGCCGGTAAAGCTTTGGGATTTGTTCCGCTGGATAAACATATTTCAGGTTTCCTGAATTACATGTAGCAACATGATTGCACTCCCCTTCACGAATCACTGATATGTTACCTGCCTCAGCAAAAAAATCATATTTCTCCTTCCATACTGGCATATGTGTGATTTCCCAGCCACACACACCTCCGGTGGAAGCACGCTGGCTGTGAAAAGGTTGCCATCTGCTGTCATTTTGCCCTTGAGAAATGTTCCTGTACTTTTCAGTCTTTCCCTGAAGGAGCTCTGTGCGCTTGTTGCAACATGAACAGCCACCATTATATTACTAACCTTTTACCCACGAGACAACCAAGGAAGGAAGAGTCATTCTACTTGTCTAGTCAGCTCAAAGTCAGCATTATATGAAGCCATGCAGATGATGACTCTAATGGAAATAATCATTTCCATTGCGGCAATCACTTCCTGTCTGCTCCGACAGGTGACCTGCAATCAATCTTCAAAGACAGTTAAAGCACACACCAAGCTGACAGCTTTTGTACTCATAATTATTCTTAAGAGAATTTTATTCAATGAACCTAGAAAAACAAAGATGAAATAGCACCTTATTTCTGGACAAAAAAAAAATGATCACACACCAAACTGAAAATATTTCCCAGACACAAAGTTTCTTTCATCTATGAATATTTTTTTTCCTTCTAGACTTTTTTCTCTTATTGTTTTGTTTTTGCTTTTGAATGGGTATTTGATATCCAGCATTTCGTTACGGGGCAGCTTGTGTAGAATTGTATGTCTTTGAAGGTTCGTATTCATCCGGGTCATAGTATAGCTGTAATAAAAACTTAAAGTCATTGTCCAGGCACTGCTGTTAAACTATTAACCAACAGGCTGATTCATCATTAGCGGCAGGCAGCGACAGATGAGCGTCTGTAGCAGGCATTTTCAGAGCGCCCGCTAGTAGTCGCAGTGCTTGGCCGTGAGTCGCTACTTTATAGCGACTCAGTCGCTGTTCAGTAATGTTGAATACATTGTGAGGAGCCGCTATTTGACCAGTACAGCGCTGTATGGGAGCGCATGTTAGCGACTGCTCATAGCGACCGACACCATATTCAGCAAAAAAACAGCCTCACAAATCTCTGGCGCTGAAAAATATTTGTTTGAAGCCCAGAGTGCAGGAGGCGGTGTGTTTAAAGTCTGTTTTCAAGCATCTATCAAGTAACAAAGCGAAAACATATGGAAATACATTGTAACAACATTGTAACATGAACACTTTAATGCCAGACCTGTAATGTCATTTCTGAGGAAATATATAAAAAATGAAAACATGAAAATACTGCTATTTCAATGCCAGAAGAGGTCACAGAATTATTTGTGATTTTTTGGAAAAAAAAAAACCTGTTTAAAGAGAAAAAAAGGATCGTCCATTGAAATGCATCGGAGAGGGTCAGGTAGCGAGAGGTCATACCTGGCGCTGTGCAAGGCTGAACGCTGGCGCTGTTCGCTGAGGCTGTGAAAATGATGAATCAGATGCTACATGGCGCTATCCCAGTTACTAAACAGATTCTGCCTGATAAATGTGTAATTGCGTGCCTTGTCCGGCGTTCACCAGTCGCTACCTGTCATTAACCAGCCACTACCTGACGCTACCCCTTCTTAAATAAGGGCCCAAGTGTCCTCATGCTCCCAGTTGTTTTTTTTCTAAAAGAACTAAACCCCATATTTGGTGGCTCTGGAATCTAAAAGATTCCTACTGGTTCCCTCTGCCCGGAGCATCAGGGATGCCCTACTGTGGTACATCCCCCAAGTCCCAGTAAAACTTACCTGATCTCTGAGCCATTAGCACATGCGTGGGCCATGGCCGCACTACACTATACCTTTAGCCAAACTTGCATTTTTAATGGCTGAAATAGGAATGTCGTGAGTGTGCTCAGCAGTATTCAGCTCTATTTGGCTCTATTCGGTCTGTAGACAATTCTTAGCAGGAAAACTATGAATGCAGCTAAGTACACTGATTAGCTGTGCACCTGCACATGTGTAATTCGGCCGGGGAAAGGTGAGTTTTTATGGGCTGCCCGAGGGGTTTCAAATGAATCAGAATACCCCAGGGGCAAGGGGTATTTGTACTGATTTGTAAACTTCCCAGGTGGTTGGAGAGTCCGCTCCCCGGGAGAACTGCCTGTATTAACATGAGGCTTTCCTTTAGCCTGAAAAGCAAACACAAAGTTTGAAAGTGCTACTGGCAGAGGACCTGCGTGGTGTGATTTAACTCCTGCCTGCACAGTGACATTAAGATTTAAAAGTGGAAGTCCACTGGGGCTGCTTTGGATGTGTGCACCCCAACCATCTGCGGCTCAGCTGAGTAAGCAGGGTGGTTATTCAACTGAGCCACAGTATTAAGTACAAGGACACCTGTGGCCCAGGTAGTCAGCCTTTTGCCTCCTGCAGAAGGGTGCGTCTACGTTCTTTTTTTTACCACAGGGGTTCTTTGTCCCTGTGTTTATTTGTTGTGTACAGAACATGAGCTTTGAGGCACTTAGCCCTTTATCAGGTCAGCATACAGAAAAAAATACCAGAAAAATTACGGAAAGGCGCTCTTTTTAAAAAACACGCTGGGTGCATTCTGTAACCATAAAGCTTTACCTATTCAGGAAACAAGCGCATTTTGATACATTGCCAGCACAATTGAAGAGACATTCCATATACTGAAGACAAAATATAATCAATTGTAGTGGGGATAAGTGAATACACTTATACATACCGTATACACTAAATTAGACTAGTTTTTTTGCAAAGCGCACCACCGCAGTGAGGAATTAATATTCATTTTTCCCCTCAACAAATATGGGGATATGGGTCAACAGGTTCTGAAACCTAGGGCACTGATTAGTGACTGTGGTCTATGTTCTTGTTCCCAGTCTGTGACTTTAACTGCCTGTTCAGGCTACGACCACCTATTGCCAGTCTTCAACTTTAACTGCCTGTTTCCAAGTGTTAGGCCACTCTGCTGTGCCAGTGACAGAGGGTATGAGGAGTTAGGGGTGTTCTTGCGCCTAGGGTGGATGTCACTGGAAGAGGTGTGTTGGTAAAATGCACTTATTTTTAAGTTAATTCTCTAAAGAAATCTCCCATGTGGTAAAAGTAGAATGAGGTTTATTGTAGCAACATATAACTTTCACATCTGCAGTATTCCACTATTCCAGACACTTGAAATGAGGCTTTACCTCTTAGCTGTAGAGCAGGGCACCACTGGACGTTTCCCTTTTCCAGAAAGGATTGCTGACCTGAAATCTTTAAGGCTGCCATGGCTCTTCTCTCTGAGATCCTTCATTTTGTCTCAGGGACAATAAAATTAAAGAATTTGGTTTATTCTTATCGGAGAAGAAAGCAAACCTAGCTGTAGTTACAAGGTTAGGCCACTAGGGTGATTGGATAAGGAATGAACATTTTTTTTGCAGACTAGACAGGAAGCTGTTCTCATATGTTGGTGTCATATGAGTCAGAGAGCTCTAATAGGCAGTTGGTGGCAACAACGTTGTCTAGTATGAGTCATAGGGCTCTGATAGGCTGTGGGTAGCAACAAAGTTGTCTATGGGAGGAGCTGAAGGGGGAGAAAAAGGGGGGTCAGGCAGCTAGAAAGGAGATTGGTAACTGCACCAACAAGGGAAAGAAACACATAAGATGCATAGGCCTAAAATAACCCAGGGTTTCCCCGTGAGAGGTCCTAGAAGGAGTGCAAACGAGTCAACATCACTGGCAGTCCAGGAAGCATTCTGCAGGAACAGGCAGCTTTTAGGGTAGTTCCTGAGCCATCCCGCCCTGTACTCCCCTGCCGCCATGGGACTACATTCCGCAGCCCTGGTCTTGCCTTAGAAACCTGAGAAGCCTAACCGGCTTTCCTCTTTACAGTGGGGTGGCACCCTATTGTACTTCTATGAAACGTTCCTATGCTAAATTGGCCCCATGCATTACAATTAAAGTACTTTGTTTGTTCTGAAATAAAAGAAGTTGGGAAAAATGAAACATAACCTATTTGCTATAGAGAAGCAGTAAAGGTGTTGCAGTTTTGTAGGTAGAACTTACCATATGCTGCCGCCAAATAACTACCCTTCAGCTCTTAGTCTTCCAAACAAACATAGTCTCAGTTTTCACACTTTAGAAATTAACCCAGGGTGTTGCTTTGTGATTTCAAATAGCTATTTCAATTGTAACTTGATAAAACAGCTTTTCTTGTATCATCACAAATACTGGAATGCTAGAATAATTCTTTGTTAACATTTCGCAGCTTTACCCTCAAAAGAACAATTTGTGTTTTCTGGATAATTCTGCTGAACAGGTTCTCAAGAGAATTATTGTTTATTGCTGGAGAAAATATAAGTAATTATTACAGGTAATAAATCCTCTTTTTTATATTTGTCAGCCCAGTCGTGTCTAGACAGGCTATTCTATGTGTAAAGATAACGTAGGTGTTGTTGGCTCAAATATAACCTACTTATTTGATAAAAATTATTAGGCATTGGCCTTTCTCCACATTTAACCCATCCTTGCAGTGGAGGGTTTAGGGCCTTGCTCAAGAGCACATCATTTGAAGTCCCGGAGGGAAATGAACTTGCCATCCTTTGGTTACAAGGCCGCTTTCCTTAAGACTCCGAATTTCCCCTAAGGTCCTTATTCACCTTTCAACTCTACTATTGAAATATTACAGTCTACAAATCCATGTTTTTAAGTTTTATAAATAGGCTTTAACTAATAAATGGGACCTAAACCTATGCTTCTTCCCTGCTATGAACTTAAATCTACTCACCCTGTTGGAGGAGGTTCTCACAACCACCATGTGAGTTGTGGCTTTTTTCCCTACATCAAGTACACACATTGCAAGAGAACAGGTGAATATAACTGTCTAAAAGGCTGGAGGGTTGTTTTTTGTTGGCCCCCAGCAGATTTACAGCTTCTTTAATAAATAACTCCACTGGAGGCTATGGTCACGATTCAATAATGGTAGAAAAACATTCTCATGGTAGTAAAAGATTTAATTCATGAGAAAAAAGCCTGATAATTTCACTGTTGTTGAATCATCAGCTAAGAAAACAATGAAAGCCAATGGCACTTTTTTGCTCCTAAGAAAAGTAGAGAACTGTTTACTCCTTTATACACTGTAGTAAAAGCTGCCATTGACTTTCATTGTCTTTTTATCTAGTGATTCAGTAACAGTGACATTCTTAGGCTTTTTTCTAATTAATTGAATTTTTCTACCTTTATTGAATCGAGGCCTATGTGTCTATTTTAGTGTACCATAACCCATTTTAGACCAAATGTGTGTAGGAAAATGTTTGGCGGGGCATCCCAATTGCCAATTCCTTTCGCACAGGGAAATGGGTCATGTGATTGGCTGTTAGTTGTCACATGATGCAAACTCCCTTTGATGAACAGAATCCCAGAGTGGTAAAAAGGACCCTGATGGCCATCTGTTTTAGCCGTGGTGTATGTTGCAGGTAAGAGCCTGCAGGAAATATATGTGCGGGAAGAGGGACATCGGCAATTAGGATGTCTTTTGCCCTATGTCCAAAACCATCTGCTTTATATGCTTTAAGATATTGAGTTTGTACATTAATTCTGGATTCCATGTAGCTATAGTAGAAACCGTCAGTCCCATCCTGATCAAGTCCCAAGGATGAGATGAAACATGTAGGCAGCGTGAAGGCTCCTACAATCATACCTAATTGAATGCTGATGTGCAGTTTACTTTTTGCAAGAGGGTCAGTTTGATGGCAGTGGTGCTTTAAGCAAACTTTAAAGAGGACCTCCAAGCTTTTTGTAACCCTGCAACCACCACCCTCCATGTGTGCTAAGTCCAATATGGGTGTTAAAATAAAGGTGAGATAAAACACACCTTATTACTACAATCTTTCTGATTCTGGCAGGGGGTGGCACTCTATATGGCAGCCATAGACCTGAGTGATATTTGGTCTTGAGTGAATGGTCGGTACAGACTGACTGCTGCACGGAATTGGTTGCCAGACCTGCAACTCTATGCATTCTCTCCAAGATAGCTGCACCCAGGACCAGAGATGCTGGGGAAATGGCCGTAGATCTCGGGTGAAGCAGATAGTTACATAAAGACTGGACTTCCATTTTAAGGTTGCATGCATTTACTTCTACAGTTTATGCCAGGTCAACAAATAATACCATTCTTCTATCAAGGCTTAGTGGATGCAGATAAAATCCCCCGTCTTCTCCTTCCCTGTGTGTCAGGCTGAAAGCATGAGCAGATTTGTTAACTCATTCAGCAGGGCCCCAGCATTTTGTTTCTGGTCAGCTGCAATCCCTGTGTATTCCTCTCTGTATCCAGCAGCCCAAACGTGTAGGGTTAGGTTGGCCAGTTGGCGGAGGATTTAAAATGCTACCATTTGTTTGCTTGGTCCAGTGCTGTCTTCGTAAACTCTTGCTCTGTTAGTTCTTCTGGCCTTAAGAGTTATCTTTTAGGGAATCCATATGCTAGGAGGGTGTATTGTTTTTATTTTTTTTTGTCCTTGTATTATACCTTTGTATATGCTTGAGCATATCTATTGTTTGCAGGCGGACTAAATGAGCACAAACTTTTTTAGTTTCAATGTGGGTTGTTTTATACTTTTTCATCATAGGTGGTTCATCTTTTGCTTAATTATTGTAATACAATACAAATAAGTTATTAACATAAAAATCAAAGGATTTATTGGTGTTAATATACCATCTTCCAATCAATCCTGTAGTTTGCTATGTAGTTTGATGGCGTTTCTAAATATTTTTACTCCAGTGTCATGGTTTGGTGCGGGGGTCTCTTTCCAATTCATGATTGAGAAAAGAGCCTGTATGCTAACCTGGTGGCAGTTCATTTAATTTGGATGTTACAGATAAGTTAAAGCGGACCAACAGTCAAAAATGACTTAAACCAGACCAACACAATAAAGGGGGCTCATATGCATCCTTCCCAGGGCAATTTAGATTGCTGCACATAAGCTTTTCAACTCCTGCTGTAGTCAATTTTAGAAAGAAAATGGCGGCTCATGCTTTTGCAGGCCACCTGCAAACAGAAAGTCCTGCTGGGCTTCCTGTTACTGTGCATTGTCAGTTATGTCAGTTGAATCCAGGCAGCAGCATGGCTAAGATGGAGCTCCAAAATGGCTGCTACCTTTCTTTTCCAACTGTGTCAGGCTGTTGGTTTGGTTTAACTCAGTCTGGATATTACAGATAAGTTGTTGTGGTTTTAAACAACTGATCCATAGTGTGCGGGCAGTCTCATCAGGGATAAAGAATGGTGGCTCTTTCTGCTCCAAGTGTGGGATACATCTTTTTATTATAGATTGCAATGAGATGGGTACACACAATAATTTTATAATTAAAGATTTTAGGTTGAGTTGAATATGGAGTACAACAATGTTTTCCCATTGTTGGTCACCAAATGTAATGTTTAGATTGTTTCCATTTGAGATAATCTGTCTTAGTTGTGGGAATTTGGTTGTAAGCAATTTTTTATAAAAGGTGGATAAGGACAATGTAGACAGAATAGGTTCAAAGAATAGACTTTCAAAATTTGGGAGTTAGTTGTAAGAATCTTACCAATACGGCCAGGGATTCTTGGTTGGTCAATTACTCCCCACCTGCAGTCTGACCACCCACAGCTCCCTATTGGCCACTTTCCCCTTAAATAGTAATCAGGCCTGAGCCACAATGTCTGTGATAGCTTTCTATGCTGAGGGTGTGCTGTGTCTTTTGTAAGTTACTACCTGTTGCTGACTCTGCTCCGTCTGACCACAGCTCAGTCTGAGTAGAATTTTGTTGAACCCCTGGAGACCTCGGGATCTCTAAGTTCCCCGGTTTGACCTTTGGCTATCCCTGACTATCCACCAGCTTTATCCGTGTGCTGTGACGATGATCTAACTAATATCCTGTGTATGATGGTTTCCTGACCTATATGCCCTAGGTTCACCCGCCTTCACCCGTAAACTGAAGCAGCAGCAGAGATTGGGGGTTGCCAGCTCACCTGAAGGCGGGTGTTCTGTGGGGCATTACATGGGCATTGTGCCACCCCAGACTGAGCAGGGACTTCTCAGGTGGTGAACCATACATTGCTAAGATTAAGGGATCAGCATCTGCAGGAATAGAACCTGACCCGAATTCTAGCAAAAACATTATGAAAAAATCAAAATCTTTTAGTATTCACAAAGAAACCAGCATGTACATGTAGAAATCAGTTTAACTCCAATGTAAATAAATTATTTTGTTTCTTACTGAATGCTGGACTACTGGAATTGTCTTGGAAAATTGGCACCCCTCTGATTTCTTACTTGTAAAACATTATATGGTGAAAAGAAATAACATATTCCCATGTTACGAGAACAGTACAAACCTAGCAAAAACAAAACAAAAAAATAAGAAAAAGGCCACCAAAATGTCTAAATCAGGTTTCCATTTAGTCAAAACTTACAGACCTCTCTGCAATGCGGTGCTGGCTAAATATACATATTTTAAATGTACTTAAAAAAAAAGACAAATCTACTTTTTGTATTATGCATCACAAACCACTTTACATTTCCCTCCATCAATTCTTGTGAAAGGCTCTGGCAAAAGAAAAAAGATGTCTGTCATTTGCCTATTGTTTGCTGGTGATATCACACTATTTTTTGTCAGTAAATTTAAATTGGCTTGAAAACTCCTTGGAAAAAAAGTATAATATAAAGAATGTTTTTATAGCCAAACACATTCGGACTTTTCAAAGGCATTTTTTAAGGTCTTCTTCAACCCCTTCACACCTTTTGGATTCAATGGAACAGTTTATTCAACACACAATGAATTTCAATGTCATTTTTTTTTGCATGGCCTGTACAGTTATCATCTGAGCTTTTGAAACAGAGAAAATAAGGTCTTATTATAAATCCTTTTCAGACTTGTAATGTAAAGGCATCTCCCGGGAAAAGTCTCTTTTGTAGTAGAGTGAGCAAACATGTTCGGCTTAACAATACTCGGTAAAACACCAGGGCCTCTTGGATTTGAACATAAATTGTTTGAGTAACATGAGCTATGTAATTTGCAAAAAGCATCATTATATGTTTGCATTAGATGTAGTGTCACGTCTTTTTTGATAATTATATTTCTATCGCCGTGGTTAAAGTTATTCTTTCTTTCAGTGGTGATTAAGACAGGAGCCCACTGTTAGCTTATTCTCCACTGCGAGTAGGTGGTGTACCCCCTGCCGAGATGATATGACAGCTCTCGTCTTAGTTACACGACTGTCGCAAGACTTTTGGAGGTTACAGTCTATAGACTCGGAAGCAAATAATACAATGGGAAAAACGCCAATGTAATTTTGTTATCTGCAAGGTAGCCTTGTCTGACCTTGGGTCTTGCCCGATGTTCTACATGCAGTATTTTGGCTTGCAGAAAATGGTTTTTAACAGTTGTCAATACCTTGACATCCTTTATTTTGCAATCATGGTGTTATGAAATAATACCTTACCAGGATTTTCTCCTCACTTACGGAGGATGTGTCAGCAATGCTCTTGACAACTGTGAGTGCTGGCTGTTCCACTGTACCCTTTATATATGGGACATATTTTTGTTAACATGTCAAAATAAATATCTGATTACATTTGAGGGCTGACAGTTATATTTCTCTTAAAGTCAATTTTTTGGGGATATGTGCCAGTTTTAAAGTCTCAGCCCAAGAGCAAGAAAAGAAACAGTACTTACCTGGCAGCTCCCAGGATTGATTGCTTGGAATCATGCAAGCTGCTGTAGTCCATTTTCAGCACCAGCTGGCTTTGATCTGGGTATGTGTCCCTGCTGCCAGTGATGATGGAGCAGCCCGCCGCATTGCGGGGGGGCACATCGCTTGACCCTTCCTGAGCATCCAATGTTGTATGTGCACAATAATCAGGGTAGCATACATGGGACTCGTGTATTGGGCCCAGTCACTTGGAGGGCTCAGTCACTGGCCCCTAAGGGCTTCTTAATTACTCCCACACTTTCAAGGCATTCAGTCACTCCCCATCCATGCAGTATCCAGGCAAAATAGCGCTGGATGGGTAGGTAAAAATTATGCCCCCTCCTCAGCGATCCTCTGGTGCTGCTGCTGTCCCATACAGGTATGTGACATGCTGTACCTCTGCCATAGCGTCAGGCAGTGCCCCCTTCCCATGACTGAGCCCTTTATGGGGGTATAAGTGGCCTGTCTTACCGATTGCACAAAGCCTAACCTCTGCTGAAAAAAAGATTGTGGAAATTCCTGCAAAAATCACATTTAAACTAGGTGAAATGCAAAATGGTGAACAATGACCTGTCAATAGAAGGTGACAAAATATTGTTTTTTATTCTGCTTTTTTATACAATTTTTTTAGGCCCTGTGCAACCAAAGAATTCTTCGATGGATTACTGTCAGAAAAATGAGCCCACTACAACAAGCTGGGTTTGCATAGAAAGCTTGTTGTGTGCACTTTCAAGGAATATATAGTTTGTAGGGGGAATTTGAAATGTAAAGGGATATTTTGGTTGAAAAGGCACAAGGTGCACACTTTGCCTGTATAGTTGACATTTTCAAATAAAATTTTCCTTTTGTTCTTTACTTTGGGGTGATTGCAACTCTTCCTTTGACAGCACCTATGCATGTTGGGTATTGTTCTATTCAGGGGACCTTGCTTTTTGAGATGTAACTTTTTTTTCTTATTTCATATTTTTTTTAGGAAAACATGGCTTTGATTCTGCTTTTTAATATTTTTTTAGGGAAACCCTGTGCAATCAAAGAATTCATAGAGGTATTACTTCCAGAAAATTACACCCACATCAACATGCCTGGTATGCCAAGAAATCTTGAGGTGTTTACTTCCAGAGAATATTTAGTTTGTAGGGGGTATTTCAAATCTAAAGTGTTGAAAAACTGCAAGGTGCGCATAGCGTATAGCATAGTTGTATTTTATCTGAAAATCTCCTAAAGCGCTGTTTCAGTTTGGGGGAGTCTCCTGAGCAGGAAAGGGTGTCTACCTATACATATGTGGTACTGCTGTAACCGGGAGAAATGCTTTTACACACAATATGATTTTATAGAAAACTTTTCATTTTTTATAACAAATAAACACTACAAATTGTAACAAATAGATTTTGTTTTATTTTCTGCACATATTTCACCCACAAATATTGAGAAAGCACTAAAAAAACTTTTCATGTTAAAGCCCGGACTATAATTTTCCTGGGAAAGTTCTTCAAAAATCGCAGTTGAAGTATAGTGCAAAATAGTGAAAATGGACTGGCAACAGAGGGTGACAAAATATCTAGGCGGGTTGGCACTTAAAGGGTTAAAATAAATAATTTTTTTTATTGGAAACATTAAATGCAATGTTTTATGGGACACCTTCGGTCTTATAGGTTAGTGTCCTATTTTTACAGCTCGGACTGTCCCCTTTAGGTGGACCAAAACCCCTTTTTGACTAAAATCCTTTGCATCTCTCACCCCACAGTCATCAGCTTTTGAATGGTTTCTTCATCCTGTCATCTCTCCTTTCCCAGCTAAAGATCCAGTAATTTTCCTAAATATGAGGAGGCTGATTCACTACTAACGTCAGGTATCGAAAGATGAGCGTCTGCACTTAGAGCGACCGCTAGTAGACTCTGTAAGTGGGTATCGGACGCTGTAACAGAGCGTCTCGGTCGCTCTAGTGACCTGGCTGGCATTGATGAATGTGATGTGTGTTGGGCTGCATCGAGCAAGAGGTAGCACCAGCTCAGTGCATCCGGCACTCGGCATTCCACACCATATTTAACAATACACTAGACACACACACAGCGCCGGCACTCTAAAGCTGGGCGCTGTAGCATAGATTGCTAGATGCTGTGTGATTAAAGTCTGTTTTTGAACACACATCCAGCAGTAACAAAGCGAAAACACATGGAATGACATTGCATTGCATTTACATTGAAAACACTTTAGTGCCAGACCTGTAATGACAATTCTGCATAAACATATAAAAAGTCCAAAAAATGTATAAAAATGTTTGTTTGCAGCCAGGAGAGGTCACACAATGATTTGAGCAAAAAAAAAAAAGGAAATTGCCAAACACGCTATTTATACACAACTAATGAAAGCCCATTGAAATGTATGGGAGAGCGCTACAGAGCGACAGGTACTACATGGCACTCCTGAGCCTAGAGCGCCGACGCTATACGCTGAGCCGCCTGTATTAATACATGTGACGCTACATGGCGCTGTTAGAGTCACTCACCAGATTCGCTTCCTTAAATGCGGTTTTGCATACAGCGCCACCAGACGCTGTCTGTCGCAACGAGGCACTACCTGGTGCTAGCCCTTCTTAAATAACCCCTTAGTTTGCCAGGGGTTTGAGTGGCAGGACCAGTGAATGCTTTTTTTGTGCAGCACCTGGAATTTGTTTTACATGTCTTTACATGTCTTTCTGTGCTGGGTGCTGTGCTTTTTTTATTGTATTTGAAATGTCTGTCCCTGAGGCCAAGACCTACTGAGCGTTGGAACCTGGGAACACAACACCAAAAACTGGGTTCACAATTTGTCTGGGTAAGCGAAAATAGCTATGTATTTTTTTACTCCCAGAGAGAGGACTATCAGGAGAGATTAGCTGAATTGGTTTTACATTACTGGTGGGTTTTGATCCGCTCTAAAAGAAAAAAGAAAGAAAAATAAATCTGAGTCTATACAACTGTTTCTACGATTAATACGACATCAAATCATTTTTCATTGAAACGTATGTATCACAAAATGTTTAATATAACGCCTCCCCCATAGGAGCACTCACTGCATCAGCATTTGTTAGTCTTTTCTCTCGCCATGTTTTCAGAGAGGTTGAGAAATGTCTACAAGTGACATTGACTAACTCACACGTCCATCCAACAGTTGCTTATCTAAGGATTTGCGGCAACACTCGTGATCAAGTACTAAAGGCAAACTTATTGTGTTGGTGTAGCCTTGGGCTTGAGCCATGCAGCTGTCTGCATGCACAGAACCTGATATGATATCAGAGTATGAACTTCATAGAGATCACGCGGCTGCAGAACTTGATAGCAGCTGCGGAAGAGCGGTTAGGACGCTTCAATGTTTAGTAGCCTTTGAATCATTAGTAGCATGCTTTACAACATATGGGATAAACTTGGTATCTGTCAGGCCGTGGAGCTCTTCAGATGGAGTTCTCCACCCAGGAATCGAATATTTAGGCCAGAGCAATGACACAACACAGAAATAAATGAACTAAAAGGGAGTTTATTAAACAAAGGCAAAAAAAAAAAACATGAAACAAAGGATTGATCTATGATACAAGCAGAAAGACCTTGGATTCAGGTAACAAAACACAATACTAACTAAACACAGGCATACTCTAAAGGGAACATAAACCAAAACAGAGGGACCCCAGGTACTAGGGACTGACAGGACAGGAGCCAGCAGCCTCCAGGAACAGATAGGAGGCCTGCTGCATAGAGGATTTAGCTCAGGTGGTAGTCAGCCTCAGGGAAGCCTGGAAGAAGCCTGCTTGCCACTGGCTATGATCAAGAAAAAAACACACAAAATCCTGATGCACCAGGTAGAATGCATTTCCTACCTATATAGGGCTAATGACAGTTGCAGCAGCTGAAGGAAGGATAGAGCAGCCAGGGGCTCTGCTGACATCAGCCGCCCCCAGGTTCTCACACTACCCCCTTCGTAGGAGCGAGCTCCTGAATGCTCCTATGGAAAAAAAAAAGAATACATCCCAGAGGGCAAGTCCATGCTGTAGACATCCATGTCCATGAGCTGAAAAGTACAAAAACACAGTTTTTAGTCTTGCCTCTGGCAATAGCAGTATGGGTCCAAGTGGCTTTGGGTAAAAAACAAGAGCTGGCAGGCCAGGTTTCAGAAATCAGACCGGGCATGGACTTGGGATAGGGCCCAGGTGCGGACTCGAGACATGGCCCGTGTGCAGACTTGGGATAGGCCTGGGTGGTGGTTCAGGGCTGGGCTGGGGGCTGGTTCAGGGCAGGGCCCAGGTTCTAGTTCCGGACAAGACCCCAGTGCTTGTGCATGGAGGAACCTGGGTACAGGCTCACAGCTAGGCTTCGGTTCAGACTCAAGGCGAGGCCCAGCTGCAAGTTCAAGGCAAGGTCCAGTTGCAAGTTCAAAGTGGGGCCCAGACAAGGCATATTCACAGAGGGGCCTAGCTCCAGACTAGTTGTGAGGCCCGGCTGCAGACTCACAGTGGGGCCCAGACAAGACAGATTAATGGCAGGGCCAAGACAAGGCAGACTCATGGTGTGGCCCAGACAAGGCAGAATCACGGTGGGGCACCAGACAATGCGAAATTGGGGGGGGGGGCCCAGACAAGACAGCCCGGTGGTGGGGCGCAGCAGCTGACTCACAGTGGGGCCCAGCGGCTGACTCACAGTGGGTCCCTGGTAAGGTGGGTTCAAGATGAGACCAGCCTGGGGCCCAAGGTGCAGGCACCGAGCAGCGGTGCAACCAAGGCATAGGCACTGGTCAGTAGGGACACCAGGCAGCGGGATACTAGTGGCAGGCTATCATTGTTCTGCTGACACCCACAGGTGGCTCTTCGATATTCGGAGGGGTAATAAATAGCACAAGCCACCAACAAGGCATCAGCCGATCCCCAGGTTCTTACAGTATCTAGGGGCAAGTTTTCACATTCAGTGTACTGAAGGACTTTGAGGACTTCATCCTTTAAAGTGACATATACTGTGGCTAAAATATCATACTACTGTCCAAGACAACCGGGAGACAAAAAGAAAAATATATTTCATTTTTTATTAGGCCTATGAATATAACAATTGTTCATGTTAAGTTGGTACACATTTCAAACAAATGCTATAATAAATAAAAAAAATGTATTAATAACTACAAAATATCCAAAATGTAATACTACACCAATAGACTGTTGGTATAGTTTGCAGTATGTAGCTGCTGTACTGTGTTTAGTGCTCTAAGTCCTCTGGTTCCTTGCTGGGTGCAACACTGGCAACCAAGTGCTGGGAGTACCCACTGTAATGGGTCATATAAGGTGGTAGCTGGTACTGATAAGAAGCTTGGTGTTTGTGATGGGCCTCAGATCCAGGCCAAAACTAGATTCAACCCCATTCTTACCAATTTGTGACAAGTTCTGGGTCAAATCATCCAGCAAGCCACATAATTAGGGATGAGCGAACCCGGTTCGGACGAACCGAAATTCGCTCCAAATTTCAGGGAAAATTCGATTCGGCACGAACCCGAATTTTTTGGGGTTTGTGCCGATCGAATTTTCCCTGAAATAAAAAAAAAAAAAATTGCCGGCATGGTGGGAGCGGGCAGGCCGGCTACGCTGTCAGGTGCCCTCTGATGACGCGTCCTCTGACGACGCGTCCTCTGATGATAGCTGAGAGGCCGCGTCATCAGAGGGCGCATGAGAGCGGAGCCGGCCTCCACGCTCCGACCATGCAGGTAAGTGTTTGCTTTTTAAAAAAATGCTGGCATGGTGGGAGCGGGCAGGCCGGCTGCGCTGTCAGCGGGCCGGCGGCGGCCCGCTGACAGCATAGCCGGCCGGCCCGCTCCCACCATGCCGGCATTTTTTTTTTCAGATGAGCGAAAGTTCGATTCGGGCGAACCCGAATTTCTTGGGGAAATTTGGCAAATCGCTCGAATCGAACTTTCAAGAAGTTCGCTCATCTCTACACATAATGATTAATAAGTACCAGTTTGTAAGTATAGATCAGAAGCCAGTGTGATATAACAACATGAGAGAAGACCCAACTAAGACCTAACCAACTGTTATTAAACCAAATGTTTTTGTTGAGGTGTATTTTGAACACAAAAATGTTTTTTTTTGCATTTTAGATGCAGCATGGCCAAAATCTTCTGCAAAGCTCATGTCAAACATCATGCATACTTCACCTGGACATGCTTTATATTATTGTTTCCCTTTGTAGAATAGTGCATCAAAAATAATACATTTCCCTAGATTTTTAATGTCTTCTTGTTAATGTGTAAATTAATTTTAATCTGAACGTCTTTAGCCCTGAAAAAAATGCAGTAAATTCCCAAAGTTAGTAAAATGTGTGAAAGAAGAGCACGCCCGGCAGATGTTCTTTATTGGAATAGCGCTCCTTTTCAGCCTTTTCAGGACCAGGTGCAGATCAAACCTCTTTAAAATCACAGGAATTTCAATAAGGCTGGAAATGAACCATGACTTGTGTTCTGTGCTGCGGCCCCAGGAAGGCCTAATATTGCAAAATTCAGGAAGGTGTTTCTTAATGAAAGAAAGCTATTACCTGTGGATTCTTGTAATGAATATATTAAACTTATTATACAACTATTTTCCTGTGTTACCTACTGTACTATGAAATATATAGTCATTTAGGTATGACATAGAAAATTGCAGACCTGTGGGTTGGGAAAGACATATGTCACCTCCATGACATAAATGCTCAGCAAGTACATTCTGGGACCCTTTCTCCAACACTGGTAGGTTCTGAATTACCGGACACTGCATCAGCTGCTACAATGGATGAAAGGTAAATATATGCTTTTTTGGCATGTTAACTAGTGACTAGAATAATTACTTATATGTTTTTTTATTGTGTTAGGTATCAAAGGGAAACCAAGGTTAAAAAAATGGGACAACACACCACTGCTCCTGACTGGGGGTGGGGGGGGACATCTCGATTAGTAATGCTCCCTGTACATAGCCCTTCCACAATCCTGGCTCCTGGTGCCCCAATACATATGTCATTCTCACTCCAGGCCCTTGTCCCACGTGACAACCTCTCACATCACATCACAATCCCCAGATGGGATAAGATAACAATGAGCAGTAAATGTGCCAACATGTGGGTTCAGCTACCAGCGGCCACTCAGTGCCCATATTTTCTGTGCACAAGGGATCAGACTGTCAGGGGGTCTATGCACGGGGGGGGGGGGGGGTAACCAATTGGGATGCCTCACACAGTCAGAAGTGGTGGTGCTGCCATTAAAATACTAAACTAAGGGGATCATCACAGGAGAATCCATGGCTGATATGCTACAGTATATAAGCAGTGGACATTTAGATGAGCAATGGAGGCTGGATGAGAACATACAGCAAGCTTTGGAACTGTTAGCTGCAAACTGCAGCCCATAAGACAATGAGGCATGTGGGTTGTAAAGTAGGTGTAGGTACTTATTTTCTTTTGGCTAGACTATCCATTTAATTCACAATGTAGCATTAGTTAAAGTAATCCAAAAGTTAAATCACACTTTGGATCATTGGGAATCCCTAACAATAATTCCAAGAACTAAGTATTTATAGCCTGTAAACAGTCTTAATGTTTTGTTTTAAGCTGGGGATATCACAAAACCGGATGCCCCTTTGAAATAATTGATAGTCAATCATAACTAGCAATCTAAAAGTTTATTTTGACTTTGGATTGCTTTAAAAACTTGCAAGCCAATAATATCCTTTTAAATCTGGTAAAGTGCATGTATATGCTTTTAAGAGTTGACAAACAAATGAACTTTAAGTGTAAAAGAAGAATCCCCCTTTAACTCGATGGTAGGGTTTCCTGTAACCAAATAAAGCATTTCAAAATGAGCGAAGAAATCCCTTTTAAGTATGGTCTCTTTTCAAAGACTGATGATTGGTGTAGACTGTCACAGCAGATAATATCAGGAAATACACTGAATATTTCCTGTCTTCCTGCAGTGTATAAAATTTAAATGGAAAACCTGGGTAGCTATCCTCTGAGTAGAATGGCATTAAATTAAAAATCATCCATCTTGAACAGTTTAAATCTAAACTGCGTTAAAAAAAAGTACACTGTCAGGATACAAAGTGCCAAAGAACTGTACGAGATCTTAGCTGAACATATTGTAAAGGAAATGATAGTACAGTACCTGCGTTTGAAGGTTAAACATTATGAAAGGTATCTTGAACTGCAGGTTAAGTTTTTGTTGTGTCACTACTATAATATCTTGAATAGAAAAAATAGAAAACTCAGGATTTTATGTCTTTAAAGCTCCCAACCTTTCCGCAGCTGGCAAAGTAAGGATGGATGAATATATTCATTTGTGTTTCAAGTATCTACTCCATTTTTGTACCTTGATTGCTCCACTAAGCATGGTGGATTGGCTTGATGCCATTATGGCTCATTTCCAGACAGGACATTTATTCGTTTTGGTTAATGCAGCAACATCGCTTCCATTATCCCCACCCACAGTGAGCAAAAGAGATACACATCTCAGAAACTTCAGTTGTTCTTTGGAAAGTCAAACTAGCAGAGTTGTAGCGGGCTACAAGGGAAGAAGAGGAGGTGGGGTGGCAGATGAAACATGTGCATTAACGTTTCACTTTAGGATTTAGCCTAGCTTTAAAAGTGATGCATATTAAATACATTGTATATATATTCCCACCTTTTTCTACCCCCATAGTATGGAGATACTCAGTTGTTCCCTGTGAGGCTCCCTTATCAGGAAATAGATCATGTGGTGGAGGGCTGGTAATTTAAACTAGGCCACAGCTTGTCTTGTCACTTTGACTGAGGAAGTAGTCATTTGCAGTACAAAGAGAAGAAGAAATGGTCATTTTTGGGTTACGGATTCTTCTGTGATTAAGCGAATAGTTATTTAGGATGAGGGTTCCCTTAAACACTGATAGGGTAGTCCTTTGGAATAAGGGTTTAGAGGATAGCCATTCAGAATGGTCACCTCAGTTTAAGGATTAGTGATTTAATACAGGGGTTCCTCCGAGATTGAGGTGGTATTTTTGTGTTAAGGCTTCATTATGTGATTCTACTTTATGAGTTATAGTTTGCTTACAAGATAAGGGTTCTTCTACATATTAAGAGATTGGTAATTAGTACTGAGGGTTTTCCTATGGATTGAGGAAGTATTCATTTGGGCTGAGGTAGTAGTCATTTGGGGTAAGTGATCTAAAATAAAATGTATATAGATATTTATATGTACATGAAGTGTAAGGTATAGTATATAGACCTTTGAGCATTCCTTAAGAGAACCCATTCCCAAATGATCACACCCTCATTCCAAAATAGAACTCTCATGCAATAGGACTACTCCCTCATTACATAAAAGAAACCGTATACCATTCATTATCAATTTGGGATGAAGCAGTAGTCATTTGGGGTAAACGTTCTAAAATGAATTGTATTTGACTCTTTATATGTATATTAAATGTATTGTACAGTATATGGATCTTTCTATAGCATTCTATAAGAGAACCCTTATCCCAAATGATTGCACTCTCATTCCATAGGAGAACCCCTATGCCAAATACTCCCTCATTCATGTCCCTGCTGCATCCCACATTTCTTTGTAGCCATTATTTATGTAGTTATGCCCTAGGTCAGTGATACTCAACTGGCGGACCGGGGACCTCAGCGCCAGATTTCCAGACCCCCTGCACTCAATATATAGCTCCTATTTTTCCCAATGCCCTGTAGGATTTTTGGGTTGGGGCAAACAGCCTTTTTTTAGTTTTGCCTGGGGAATCTATAGGCCCTCCCCGATGTGCTGATTTCTAACTATCCCCACCCCCCCACAACAGCCCTCCACCCGGACCTTCACCTTTCACCAGATGCCTTTAAATGGACCTTTACAAGAAGTGGTTGAGTACCCCTGCCCTAGGTATTACTCCTTAAAATTAGGGTGGTTGAAATTTGAGAGGGTTTTTATGGATTGTAGTAGTAATTTGGGTCACGGGTTTTGGAATTAGGGAACGGTCACTTGAAATAAGGGTTTTCTTACGATATGAGAGAGCAGTCATTTGGCATAAGGGTTCTCTTATGAAATGAGGAAGTAGTCATTTGGGATAAGATTTCTCTTTTGGGATGAGGGTGAGGTCATTTGAAATATGGACTCTCTCATAGTATGAGGGAGTAGTCATTTGAGATAAGGGTTTCCTCTTCGAATGGAATAATAGTGAGGTCATTTGGGATAAGGATTCTTTTATGGAATAAATAAATAAATAAATTACGATAAGGGTTCTCTTATGGAATGAGAAATGTGTCATTTGGGATAAGTGTTCTCTTATGGAATGATGGAATAATCATTTGGGTTAGGGGTTCTTATATGGAATGAGAAATGAGTCATTTGGCATAAGGGTTCTGTTATGGATTGAACGAATAGTCATTTAGTATATAGGTTTTCTTATGGAATAACAGAATAGTCATCTAGGGTAAGGCTTTTTTTGGAATGACCGAGTAGTCCTTTGGGCTGAGTATTTCTCTTAGATATAGCAGGTCCATATAGAAGTCATGGCCACCTTACCACGTACCAAAACACCAACTTGCCTAAATATATTTTCCGCTAACATAAAAATGTTGCTGCTACTTCTCAGATATATATTCCTCACTTTATTTTTTGAGATTTTGGTTTATTCATTATAAGACATTTTTATACTTATCTCTTTGACACAAATGCCCAGAGAGCATTTCAGTAAACAAAAGTAACTTTTAAGCTGCCACCCCATTGTTCTGCTTTTCTTTTTAGTAACATATTCCATTTAGAAATTAATATGTATCAGACCTATGGAAAATGCTGTTTGCCAGTGACAAATCCAGTTCCGGAATGCAGAAGCAGCAAGTCTATGCAAATAACAACTGCAGTGGCTGGCAGGCATTTCCAGCATAGATCTGGCGAGGGCAGTCATTTGTTTGCACAGTAAATTTCCCTGCTTGCAGATTATCTATTGGGAACCATCTTTTATGAGCCCTAAAGTTACAGAGAAAATGTTAATTGATTCTTTATGCAATCAAAAATACATATTTCTTACTGCCATGAAATTGTTAAGCTTAGGAGAACTGCATGCAAATCAAAAGTGAAAAATGGAGCAATGTTAAATATAGACTGGTTGACGAGGAGCGGTGGAATTGCTGTTTTCAACCATGAAGAAATGTTTGCAGAGATGTCTACCTTGGAGACCAGTTTACAGAGTGGTGGAAGTGGTATGGGGTTTAGGGACGTGGCTTAGTCACAGGCTTTTGGATCATGAGTGATACATGAGTGCAGGGCTGGTTTTAAACAAAATGCGCAAACTAAAAATGAGGTTCCACCCTCTAACACTGACCCTGCATAACTAACTGGTTTATCTCATGGTCCTAGTAGCACTGCAGTGACCTCTGAAAATGCAGCATGACACTTCTGAGAACAACAACTGGGTTGGTGTCTTTTCATTGTGATTATTTAAGGCTAACTTGGTGCTGGGTGGATTTTTATTTAGGGAGTATAGGACCATTTTATAGGAGAACAACAGTCTAAAAGACTGGCCTATTTCCTAATCCCTGGAGTGTGTGGGAAACCTATATACTCACATAGCCAGCAATCTCATGGTGCATGTGAGGCTATCCTCTCTGTCCTCTAGCTGAGGTCATGCACACATGCCGGCAGTTCTAGAATGGCTGGTGTAGGCACTTGCTGGAGCAGGTTTTCGACCAGCGCCGTTGACATGATTTGCTGTTAGGGTGGATTTTAATTTAGTGAATATAGGACCATTTTATAGGAGAACAACAGTCTAAAAGACTCCTGGGAGGCATATTTCCTAATCCCTGGAGTGTGTGGAAAACCTATATATCGTCTAGCTGAGGTCATGCACACATGCCGGCAATTCCAGAATGGCTGGTGCAGGCAGTGGCTGGAGCAGGGTTTCGACCAGCGCCGTTGACATGACTCCTTGCCCATTAGCACATACAGTTTGGCACTGCAGAATGGTTCAGCATTGCAGAAAAGGTCCCTCCTCTGACTTATGCCATTAGTGGTGGCAACTCACTCCCCCAGGCTGGCCTACTTTTGCCCCTCCCCTGTGGCTTGACTAGGAAGCAGATAAGAAGCTGAAACAGAAGTTTCCTTCTTCCTTAGTAAACAAATATGGTGCTGCAGAGACATGGCTGGAGACTGAGGATTACACAGAAGCCATTGGGCCTGCAAACTAAGAATAGTAAAACTTTATTGCACTATATCAACTTTGTAAGTAAACATTAATTTATTGTGTTTATTCACATGTCTCGTGGTTGGTTGGTGCTCTTTAAACACAGGCAATGTTTACTGTGAGCCTTATTTCATCACAGTCTGTCTGGAGCTGTTTTTTTTATTTTGCTCCTTTGTAGTCTTTGTTGCTTTTAATGGCATCTCAGACTATTGTCACCGTTATATTTTTTTTTATCATCATATAAAGTTCTGCTTTGTGTAAAAATTATGTTCTATCTGAAAGCGTACTTAATTAATTCTTGAGAAAAAGCATCAGAGCTAAACGTGCAAAAAAAACTTTAATTACAAGAAAGGCTTTCTCAGTCTAATAAACTGTTTATTGCTATTCGTAAAGGGAACCTACCTAATCATTGTACACACATATCAGCTCATCATATGATATCCTTTCCCAGAGTACTACAAAGCCCAGCACTGATAGGATGTGGGGTATGCTAGCTAGGATTACTTCCTGTGGCAGTTTCAGGCTGAAGCACCCAGCAGAGGAAATCATTTTGGGTCCCATCAGAAGAAATCATTCCCAGGAACCTTTTAAAATGACCTAATATCAAATGTAACTTGTAACTGGCAGAGCACTGGAACCTTTGATGGTGGCCCTAGTTCATGGCCATTCTGACGCTGCTTTTGGGTCTACTGCAATGTGACTTAAAGTGGACTAAAACTGGGGATTTTTATTATCCTTTGGCCCTTGCCTTTGGCATTCCCCCTCTATGTGAAGTCCAGGGCCGCACCCATAATGAGACAGGGTGAGACAGGCTAGTGGGTGGCACCATCTGCGTGGGAAAGCGTGGTCGCCAGTTTGGTTGGGGGGTCCAGGCGGGGTTTTGGTAATGTGGAATTAAAGCACCTCTGAAGTCTATGAGACTCCAGGGCTGCCAATAATATGTGGCATGGGGTCGAGTAAAGTCAGAATGGTGGAGAGGGGAATCCAAAGCTGGGCTAACCAAAACCCGAGATGAGAATCCTAGGTTTTGGCTTACTTTAACCTAGTCTTCACATTAAACAGAATTAAAGTGGACCTATCAAATGGCCAACAGGGTCAGGTCCATTGTATGGGTCACCGTCCGATCGCCCGCAAACCCCTTACCTAGCCGTGATTGTGGCCCACAGCTGCATTCCTGGGATGCCCCAGGGACAAGGACCAATCATCAGAATTGTGAAAATCCTGATGATTGGTCCACTTACCTGGGGCTATTCTCCCTCTGTATATTCCCTTTTACCTTAAAAGATTGTATGCTCTTCTCCCTCTGTATACTCCTTATACCATAATAGATTGTATGCTCTTCTCCCTCTGTATACTCCTTATACCATAATAGATTGTAAGCTCTTCTCTTTCTGTATCCTCCCATATACCCTAATAGTTCTTCTATAGTTCCCCTCAGTCAGCAAAGAGACTAGGTTCACCTCTGGTGAAGCCCCCTAGATCTCCCCTAGCTTCCCCGCAGTCCCACGGAGCATGTGCAAACTCTTATCCCATCAGAGCTTTGTGTCAAGCAGATTAGTGCATTTTCTTTAAAAAGTTAACTTTAAAAAGTTAGAAGCCATCTAATCTTCATAAAACATTTCTTTGCAAAGACAATTTTATGTCATTGAAATGTCAATATATAGAAGAGAAAGCATTTAAAATAATCTACATTAGTATAGTGACAGCTAAAAAGAAAAATCCAAGCAACCCACTATCAAGTGTGGGCCTTAAAATCTGTAGCAGTGCAGCACCAAGACTTGACAAACAGTAAACATCTTTATTATTTATATAGCACCTTCATTGTTTATGTACAAGGAAATAATTTTGGAAAGGGTAGAACAATTTATACATGGAATAATACTGTGATGAAACATAAATGCAAAGATTGCATTTAGATCCCAATTAATGATGGTGAACCCGAACCGCAAAGTTTTACAAGTTTGGGTTCCCAAACTTCAGCCAGAAATCTGTGTTCGAGTTCAGCGTTTGCCCCAAACTGGCAAATGGCAAAGATGGGTGATGGGATGCTGAGCTTTGCTCGGCCCTCCTCATCTCGGCCCTGTGATCCTCTTCCTGATCAACGGCGGCGGTGTTTGAAATCTTCCCCAGCCGGGGCTACAGAAAGATGCCTGCCAGCTCCCATGAGTGAAGACATTCTTAGTGCCATCACTGCCACTTTTCTGTAGCCCCGACAGGCATCGATTTCAAATCCCAGTCTCAAGCCTGGCTTCACTATATTAACATAAGTGGCTTCTTTCACTTCTGTTTAAACCAATCATTCACAGTAGCCAGCTACCACTACAAACAAGATGACCATATACTTTCTCCTGTCTTGCTTCACTGGTAGCTTGTTTTGGTTCTTTCCTCTGCTGTTAGACATGGTTTTAGGGGTCATTCTCCTCAGCCTATGTACTAGTTGTAATATGTTGTGCTCTGTGGTCACCCCCAGTTTTTCACTGATTCAGGGTGGTTGGAGTCAAACAGCAGGTACTGGTTTCTGTGATCAGGTTTCTTGTAGACCTCTGTTTTCAGCCTGTCATCCATCCTGATGGTTACCATTATGTGTTGCTTTGCTCATCTTTCCATGTAAAGGTATTGTTGCGAGCCACTGAGCTTGTACATTTTGTTTTTGGATCCACATCAGATGTCATTCACTTCCTTCATATACCGGTTTACAAGGGGTGTAACAGGTGATCCATTGGCACAGTTAGGTTTTGCTTGTAAAAAGGATCCTTGTAGTTGAAGTAGGTGATATTCAGGCACAGGTGCAGCAAGGAACATTCTTGAGTCAGGTCAAGATTCATTTTGCTTGTATTCGCTTGTATTAATCATTTCCTCACTGCTTAAACTTCCTCTGTGGTGTGTATACATATGAGAAGTTATAGGACAATGTAAGACATTATAGGACACTGTGGTTTCTTCTGTGGCCAGTATTTATTCCTGGATATTGTTTCTGCAATATGCGGTTATGTGGTGTATTTTCAACCAATGTGGCTAGAATGTTGGTGTCGCATACCTTGTTGTGCATCGTCCGATGTCGACACAGACTACTGCTAGCAGCTTCCCCTGATAGTGGTTACAGGGGAAATTCAGCAGAGGGCAAGGCCAGAGTGTCAGGTAATGAGAAATAGCAGATTCCAGTGAGCTGAACTGAAACTTAGAAGCTGGAAGGCAATACAGAGTTAATGCTTGCTGAGGAGGCTAGCAGGCATTGTCGGCAGTACTACATCACAGGGCAGCTTCAGAGCGGGGAGTTTGCCAAGTGCGGAGTCTAGTTTATGCTAGGGCTCCCTGCAACAGAAGATGGACTGTGCTGCAGACATGCCCAAGTCCTTTACAAAAGGGCATGCAAGAACAGAGCTGGGATGCTCAGAGTCCAGGTAAGCAACAGAGCTGTCCATTAAAAATTCAGGTTCATGCAGGAACAGAGCTAGGTGTTCAGCATTCCAGTGCATGCAAGAACTGAGCTGGAAATTCAGGGTTCAGGTGCGTGCAAGACCAGAGCTGGGCATTCAAGTTTCCGGTGCAGTGCGTAGTAAAGTGAAGATCTGCCGGCAATTTCCTAGTGCCTCAGGCCTCCTTTTAAGGGCCAATAGCACCAGGAAGTGCCTGCTACACACACTCACTAACATGGAGTGCATGCAAGATCAGATCAGCCACCGTGACCGTGACCGTCGGCAAGGCATTTAGCCATGCTTGTTTATTTTAGGAAGTGAATGCATACAAGGAGGGGCTTCACTTCGGTAAGGGTGAACATACATAACTTGAACAATAGCTTGGTCCTTTTTCAGCTGGTGTAAGATGCCTATGACCTTTTTCTGCTAACTGCACAAGACACCTATTGTCTGCCACCTATAATGCTGTGTTAACACCCCTATAACTTAAGGTAGTTTAAAAAGACCTCATAGCCCCAATCATGCGATCAACTATTTGCCTCTATGCTGATTAGAGCTACTACTTCTTGCTTCCAGGTCCGTAAGCAAGTTATTACGAACTGAGAAAAGCCAGTCAGATGACTAGAAAATGCCAAGACATCCAGTTGTCTTGAAATTTTCCTACAGATATCCTATAACCTAGGTGAATGAGATATGTTGCAGACATGAGACTGGAAGCAGTTCGCTCTCTCAGCTGGTAAGATTAAGACCATTGATGGAACTGTCCATCATCTCTGAAGTAAATGAATTAAGAATGGTGAGATATTTGCCTGAAAAGATTCGTTCTGAGGGACCCTTGGGGGTCGATGGCTATGCCTCATTGTTTTGCAGATCCATAGTCTTGCCTTATATCAACAGGTTATGTCATCAGCACAGGGACAGATTATTTTGCTCCCATCAGGGGTGGCCAAGGATAGAAGGCTATATCTCCTCAGTAGGATCTGCATGCAATCCCAGCTCTAAAACAAAGGCTGGTTTTCAACTTGATATTTAGAGAGTACTGAATGTTATTAAAAAGGCAATACAGCCTCAAATAATAATCAATTGTATCATATTATTTTTTATTAGTTGTAGTACTATTTTTATAAAACAGATAAAATAAGTGAAAACCACGTTTTATTCTTTTTTTTTTTATTTGACACAGTTCCTAAATATATAGCATTGTGTTCTGGCCAGTAAAAGTTAGTTAAGAAAAATAATGGCATTTTAAATGTTTGTTTATCTGTTCAAGACAATAAAGCATCAGGGGGCATTTAAAGATCCCAGTGCAGGCAATCTAATTTACAGCTTCAGCACAGGTATTTAATTGCAAAGTAGGTACCATAGAGGCCCAATCTTTAATTGTCCTCAACTGTTTCAATAAGACTGTGAGACAACATATGTCAATATGGCTGCCATTTAAATCTTCCAGAAAAGTATTAACTAATTTGCCAATCAATTCACCTTAGAAACCCACTGCCTACAAACAATCAAATGAGTGAAGAATGAGCTTTGCTTTCTGAGCACATTGGGTCTTGTGAAAACAAAACAGGATAAATGGAGATGAGATTCTTTTTCTTTAGAAGTGCCTTAAAATGGATCTTTGATACCAGTTAAATTTAGCATTAATGTGTAGGACAAGAGAAGGGGTGTAAGGAGGTGTTAAAATTGTTTTTGCTTTGGATTAAAATACTTTTCTAGCCTTGTAACTCTCATTTACACCTTTTAAGCCATGAATGCCGTGAAGTTGATTATATTAAACCGGTAAGCTTGAGGATATCCAAATTCAGCCTGACCTTACCTGAAACCATGCTGGACTTATTTTCAGTGAGCAAGGATCCCATATTCACAGTATGGTATTAAATATCATTATTTCCACCTGAACTGCCTGCCTCACACAGTAGGCTTACTTCAAATAGACTTCCACTCATAAATCAGAAGTCCGCTCATTCCAAATTGGGCTCTCCCAATCTTATGTTCCACGTGCCCTCTGAAAGCCAATAGGGAAAGTGGTAAATTTGCTGCCAAATGAAAAGGGGAACATTTTCTGTGTCCGTTCACTTATAGTCCAAAGGCATACTCTTCGACAAGCATAGTTGCACAAAAGCCCAATTTCTTCTGTCTGGCCAGCCTAGTGATTCCAATAGGGGCCTACCTTCTACTGCATGCAAAGGAACCTACAACTGTCATCCTGAGCCACCCTAAAAACAAATTTACTTTAAATGTCTCTATTTCCACTATATAAAAGCGTTTATGCCGGGCTCCTGCCAATTTCTCCTGGCTGGGAGCAAGGGAAGTAGGAAGGGGGACCTGTGTCCCACCATTAAACAGATGGGGCAGCAGCTGCTTTAGACACTATCTTCACCATTTGAAGACCAATGAATAGCAAAGATTCCATAAAACCCCAGCGATGCTCGGCGAGGGACAGAGAAGACCCACCAGAGAAGACCACTCAGTGGGGGGACCTGAAGAAGAAACGCATTCTGGTATGTAAGTCAATGTTAAATGTTGATTTTTGTGGCATCTTTTTTTACTACTTCAGGGGAACTGGTAAGGATTCCAGGGGACCAGTTACTGGGTGGGCAATATTTCACCCGCTGGACATGGTGGGTTATATGCCAGTAATGCTGCTGAAGTACCTGCCCCCCCCCCTTGGGGTACTGGGGGGACAGCCTGGTGCCCATGGTTATGTGCCCAGTGCTGGAAGAAGGCATAAGGGCTGGTAAAATGGCAGGGGAGAACCATTCAACCTTTATGGTTACCAGCCCCTATAATTCATGTCATTTTCAAAGAAAAAAAACATGTCAGCATTTGCCCCATTGCTTTGAATCTCTCACTGTGCTGAATCATTCCTTGTAAGACTAAGGCCCTTATTCATCAAGCGATAGCGCCAGGTAGTGTCTGACGAGCGCCAGGTAGCGGCAGCTAACGGCGACTACCGACTCAAGTACGCCCGGCGGCGGTCACAATGACGCATTTATCAAGCAAAATGAGGCTAGCGCCGGCGAGAGCGACGGCTAGCGCGGCATTCATCATGAAGCCGCCTGGACCGAACAGCGCCGCTGCAAATTCCCTCACAGCGCCAGGTATGAGCTGTCGCTCCCTGGCGATGTCCAATGCATTTCAATGGAGCAATCTATAATTATTCATAATTAATTGGTATTATTTTTTTTTTTTTTTTTTTTTAATGTCAAAAAATCGGAGACCACTTCTGCAATGTTAGGATTTATTTTTAAGTAAAAAAAAAAAATAGAAAAAATATGTGCAGAATTGATCTAACAGGTCTGAGATTAATGTATTCATATTACAAAATGATTCTAAACACATGTATAATGTTACATTCAAAAAATATGGTTGTTTAGGGGTTAAAAACTAGTTAATACACATCGCCGCCAGCGCTCTGGGGTTTAAACAAGGAATGGACAGCGACAGCACATTCGGAGCGTGATTTGTTGATGAATATGAAGCTAGCCGTTCGCTCTGGCCATTCGTTGTCAGGCGCTCACATACAACGCTGGACCTGTGAAACAGCGACCCCCCAGCCCGTATTCAACATTACCGCACACCGACTGAGTCGCTGTCATCAAGCTAATGCCGGCCAAGCACAGCGAATACTGGCTGGCGCTGAAAAAATCACGCTGCAGTCGCTCATCTGTCGCTACCTGGCGCTATTAATGAATCGGCCTCAAAGGTTCTTGCTGACATTGACCTCTTTTTAACTCGACATAATTGACACTTAAATTAGCAACTAACTTGACAGTGCACAGAAAAGTTCTCACTCAAAGAAATTACAAAGATGGATAATTCCATATCCTCTCTTTTTTACCTCTGTATGGAGAATGCATTACTCCTTTAAAAAAACAAGCGTCATAAGCATGAAGATACTTTTGACCACTGTAAGCCGGATCTTTTGGGCATCACAGACAAAGGTATAACACAGGGAATAGACTCAAAAGGTTTATTTTCTTCACAAATAAAATGAAAAAAGTTTTTTTTTATAGCATACCTGCTTATAAAATCCATAAAATGGATAACAAATGGCCTCCTGGGAGGCTTACTCACAGTATCTGACCGGTATACAGCTTCACCTGGTTACAAGTTTACTTTAGTCAGTGCTCATTAACTGCTTTCCTGCACACTTCTGCCCTGGTATCACCTTGAGCACATGCGCACTGCAGGCTACAGATCTCTCCATGAGCCAGCCCTGATCTCTCCTGCACCTGGCCATCCCTTATTGCTGCAGACCTCTCTGTAGAAAGTGTCACCTGCACCTTATCAACCCATACAGCAGCCCCTGACTGAGGCTTGTCAACCTCTTTATGGTCCTTCCAAAATGGACTAACACTGGACTGGATTATTTAGCCAGCAGGACCCATATATTTTCACATACTGACCAAACTCGAGGTTCCTCTGAAGTAAGTTATGAGCATCCTCTTTAGTGGCCAATAAAACAACCTATAGTATTCACTCCCCGAGTCTGTTTGTAGCCCAGTCCAGCAATTTGCCTCCAAAAACGCCTATTTGTCTGCTACTTTGCAGACAGCCTGTCAAACCACGAAACACTAAATAACAGCCTACTATTTTTCTAGATTCAAGATGACATTTTTCAATGTTACTAGCTTCATCTTGACCTATATTTATAAAAAAGAAATAAATCCATTTTACATAATTTTATAATATTGACACTAATAAGAAAAAAGTTACATCTTGACCTGTTTTTAATGAACGTAGCGTTCTTTGCATGACCCATGGCACAATGGCAATCTAGCTGTCATGTATGCTTCATGTTCTAATCACAGTTCAGTATGTCTTTTGACACCCACTTTGCAAATGGGGGTATTAGTTTTCTAGCATCTTATCTTTGAGAGACTCTTTATGTTTAAAAATTAATTGGCATTGTAATTTAGGATAATGGCAAAGATCGTGAAAGGCAAAAAAGTTAATTAAGTGGTAGTCCCAGTGGTTAGAGGCACCACCACCAGATAATTGCCTGTCAGCTGTAGTTAGAGTTAAGTCAAAGCAAGTAGCTTTTAAAAGAGGTCAAGGGCAACCATGATGGGCACAGCCCACAACTTGAACACTATTGTTATTACAGCGAGAAAGCTTTTAAAAAAGCTATAATAAATATTCTTAACCATAGGGAAAAAAGTTATTTGCTCACTTTTTATACTGTTTCTATGGAAACTAACACTTGCCATAATTCTAGTGAGATACACTGTCGATAAAAACTAATGAAATTTGTGCTGATTGGCAGATAGCAATGTTCTATTTTTTTTCCAAACAGGAGAAAAGGAAGTTTTTGAGAATAGATATAATTATGAGAAATCATATTTATCTTCATAATTATCCAATATTGTCCAAACTGAAAAGAAGTGAAGTTCTTTTTGAAAAAAATTATGAAGTTCAACCATGCTGAACAAATGGTTTGCCAGCTGTCCCTGGCAAGACATCCTTTCTTCCATGATCCCTCTACAAAACGGCTTGTTTATTAGACGAATGTATGTATTTCGCTTTAATTACCTGACAGGAAAACAGAAATGACGTCCAAAATGTGACATCTGCTGGGAAAATTACAGAAAAACTTCCTTTTTTTTTCCTTTTTCCTTCTTGCTGTCCTTTCCGCCCATTACTGCCCACAATACATTTCATGCTATTCAGTCTCCATAATGAAAGCTGCATCAGTTGTCATTTCTCAGATGTTCAGGATGTCAACATCTCAAGAAATTTATGAGGATGCATTTCTTCATTTGTAAAGCTTGTTACACTTCCTGTATATCAACAATAACTTAATCGACTCAAGAGATCCATGTTTGTTCAAATGTAATCTTCATCGAGGGCAAAACAACCTGTAATATTCCATGAAAGTAGAAACAAAAGAAACCACATCTGCTCTCGAAAGGGTTCTAACCACTACCTTTATTTCATCATGCAAATTGACAAGCTTTCATGCATACTGACAAGCTTCGGTCCATTGCGCATAGTGAAAATCTTTTGGGGGATCCTCCTACATTTATTCCATTGAGCAAGCTGAGTTTTCTGGAGTATACTTTCTATGTTTATTCCATGGTGCAAACTGATAGGTGTATCAGCCATCAGCCCAACAGGTGGCTTCTGCTTGTCTTTCATGTCAATTAGTGTTGCTGTTCATAATTCACTAGGGACATTTAAAGAGGAGAAGGCTTCCAGGGGCTTGAGAACAGAGGACAGCCCAATATTTTACTTTCTTTTACTTTTTGCAATTGGGGGCATCACAAATTGAGCCTGGGTGTTGGAATGCAGGCAGATCTATCATACTTTGTGAATGGAGGTCTACTTAAAATCTACTTAAAGGAGCACTATCATGAAATTGTGTAATATTAAAAACCCATATAAACACATTGGCTAATGAGAGGAGGGGTCACTATTACACCCGAACTGAATAAAACCCCAGCCAAGCTTCTAGTTTTCTTCTCCTGGTAGGAATAAAATTCAGAGGTGACAGGTTTAGTGTATCAGGGGTAACAGAACCTGTCACCCTATTTCCTCTTCCTTCCATTAACAAAAAAAGAAAAAGCCTGGCTGGTTATTTCTTGATGCCGGGTGTATACAGGTACTTTTTAGGTGCCTGCTCTAATGTGTGCTCAGTGCTTTAAAACTGTGGACAGTGGATTTTTACATGGGGAAAGCTAGCACATTATGTTAGGCAGATAGCGCAAGACCATAACAACTGTATATCTGTGGAATAGCCTCCCACAGAAGCTTGTTACAGCATCAACAGCTGACAGCTTCCAGGAATCAATGCTTATTTAGAAGAAAATAACATTAACAGTTGTCAGTTACTATTAGTTGTTATCAGTAAAAAAAAAAAAAAAAAATTACTTCCCCTACCCCAACACCCTTGGTTGTCCTTGATGGACATATGTCTTATTTCAACCATAATAACTATGTAACTATGTAACCATCCAAAACAACAAATGCAAAATATTGGACTGATAGTGGTCAATCAACCACAATTAGCTCTTGATAAGGGAGCAAGATAATATTCAAATTTGCCTAGGGGTTCAGGGTCTAATGCAGAACAGGAATGATTCATGAATGGGGACCAGTTAGCCACCAATGCCTACCTACTAACACATTTTTTTTAACAAAATTGCAGAGTGTACAAACTGGGTTAGCCCACAAAGGCTGAGCTGTGAAACAGGTTTAATTGCCATAGAGATATAGTATAGAATGTTTCACTACAGTAGTTGTATCATTCAAAGCTCTAAAAAAGGACCTATGGTGACAAGGTGACAGCACTGATATTTACATGTTATCATGGCCAATAAGTCTACTGAGGGCAGGGTGTTTAATTTTTCTATTTCCCAAATGAGAAGATCCCTGGCTTGCTGACCAAAATCTCAGAAACACAGTTTTTACAGAGGACTAGGTTTATTTGGATCCTTGGGCTAGAGTGTCTCAGAAGGGCCATCAGAAGGCCCTCTTGCAATATATAATGTCACATACTACTGCTAATCATCCTCCAGTCCTCACTGCCCTCTCTACCGCCATATTGCTTGCCCTCTTCTCTGTTGCCACCAATCGTCCACTGCCGCTAAAGAGTTCACCATTGCTGACAACTGTTCTATGGTCTTTGCTGACCCAGTTGCCCTTGATTCCTTTCCACCTTCACTATTCCAATGATTGTTCTTCGTAGGCCAACAGTAAGCAGGTTTGCAAATGGTACTTCTGGCTCACCTGTCTGGTGAATAAACTTAAGTGGCTGTAAAAGATGCCAGAAGTCCCAGCACTTGACCTGGTATGCCCATCGCTGACACCGGCCAGTGGACAATTTCATATCAAATCAAACACAAACATTTATTGTAACTTAACTAATGCAGATACTCCTACCCACTAAATTGTTACTACCTTGGGAGGCGCATGGGGCATCTTGGTACCTCTACATCACCACTGACTTTGTTTTAGCTTGTCCTAAATCTAACTCTGCTGAGGACAAACAACATTGCTGGCTGGGATGGACTTTTAATGGCCCTAAGTTGTTTGTCCTTACTTAAGTTTTGTATATTGGCACTTTTATATATTCTATTCAGCCCATTATTGATTGTATATGTTCTTAATGTTAGGATTACTAGGGCCTGTAAAACTACCTAGTTATAAATGCTAGTCGCTTGGTGATGTTTCCCTTAAAAACAGTAACAACCTGCTACTCATTTGCATTTCCGTTTCAGACTGGCTCTGTCAGGCTTGGCACACAAATTGAATGCTGTTTGTTTCATTGTAGCATGAAGTAGTGGGAGGCTGAACAGATGTACAGAAAATTGAACAAATTCCTGTGTCACCTGCTTTACTGTCTCTGTGGTGAGATCCAAGGCTGTGCCGTCTCTTGTGGATTTAATTCACTTTGATGACTGCTACTTCCCAGAACAGTTAATTAGAGAGGCTGGCAGTGATTTGGTCCTTTGCCACAGGTGCCGAACATTTTCAACGGGACCCTAGAATGCTGCTGTCTTACCGCTTAACTATTCATCCACTAAAGCTCATTAGCATGCTGCTGAACAAAATGACAACAGGGGTGGATGGGTAAAGGGACTGTTAGCTGTACCCCCTGCTCCCTGGAAATATTTACTCTTCATTGTATTTTGGGCTTACAGTGAAGGAACTGATCAGTATCTGCACAACAGAGAGGTGTAAACGAAGTTTGGCTTGTAAGCAGGTAATTGCCATAACTTTAAAACATGTCTCTTAATAACATTTTCTTCTCACAACCACGGGGTCTAAGGCCTGCTTTCTAAACCTACCAACTAATTTAGTATCTGTTCACCAAACCAGGAATCCTCTAAGTAATGCCCTGACATGGGAGTTCCAGAAACAGAACAATCCCTCCATTAAGTCTCCATTGGCTCAACTTTATCTCTTATATTCTGCTGCACCCTATTTTTGCCCCCTCCTTCATCAATAGTCATTGTACTGACCACCCCCACCACAAAGTGTCCATTGTTTATAAAAATTTTGTATTTTGGCATACATTTGGCCAGAAGTCCCAAAAGAAGGTTAAAAGATCTGGTACTTGAAATACTTATGCAACAATAACTGCATCTAAACTTAGCTAATGTTAAAAATGCCTCTTGTTGCTTTAGTTGCTTTTTTCTAAGTTTCTAAGAGTAATTAGCGTTGCTTAGAGATATTTGGCGGTCAATCATGCCTGGCCTGGGTAATAATTTCCTTGGTAGTGTTCGAAAAAGATTTTTCTATAACCTTTTCCAGTCTGATGTGTTGTCAGCAAGTCCTTAAGACCCCTGTTCTTTAAATAAAACATGTTTTTTCACCCACAACTGATTTCCATCTCATGGAAAACACACTTACCTTCACATTATCTCCTAATCCTAAAAGTTCACAAACTTTTGCCACTCACAGACATTTGGTGTTAGAACATTTTCCGCCAAAAAACATGGTAAAGGGAAAATCCACTTTTGTTGATCTCAAACTGGATGTGCCAAAGAACACAAGGCACTACTTACCTGCCACACACTCCCGCAGTACACGTCTCTCACCCGCAGTAGCAGCGTGGTGCGGCCGGCACGGCAGGTGGATGTGTCCTCCGTACAGAGCACTCCCATTTAGATGGGAACCTCTTTACATGCAGAATGTCTTTGTACGGAGGTGCCCATTGCTGCAGTTGTGCGATGAGCAGTTAAGAACAGGAGGAAGGTATGTTTGGAATCTTGTGCTTTTAGCACATCTGGTCTGAGATCTAAAACGAAAGTCCACAAAAGTCTTTGTTTTATTGATTCACAATCTACAATTTTTTTCAAAGGCTTCTATGCTAACTCAGTAAACAGTTAACTGAGTTAACAGAATTTAAAGGAGCACTATGTAGAAAATATGGGCCAATAACAATGATCCCCATAAATGTGTGGGAGGAAGAATTACTAATACATCATGCATAAGTAAAATTTCAGTCAAGCTTATTTTCTTCTTTTAATGGAAGGAAGAAGATTCCAATGGCCTGTCCCCTGATCTAGCCTTTGCTGAAATAGCTTCTTTCATCTTATGTCTGTAGATGCTTTTACCGATCACTCGTCATGCAGATATTAGCATACGCAATGCTTATGCTCCCCACAAATTGGCTCAGAGCACATGCCTTGTAATAGAGCAGATCACTTCCTGTAAAACTGAAATGGCAAAAACCTGTCATGCTTGGATTTAATCCCTACCTTAAAGTGGACCAACACCCAGGATTTTCACTATCCTGGGTTTTGGTCCACTTCTTCGGGGCACCCCGATCGCCCCGCTGTGTGAAACCCCCCAGAACGCCCCAAAAAACTCACCTCACCCCGCTCCTATGCGAGCGCTCGTCCAATCAGAGCACTCAGAGCCGCTGTGGTATGGACGGACAAGCGACGGACAACCACAGCGGCTCTGAGCGCACTGGAGGCCGCCTCTCGCGCTTCCTTCACAAACGGCCGTTGCGGGTGCGCGCCCTGCTAGAGGGAAGTGCAAGAGGCGGCCGCGGCCCGCGCATGCGCCGTTGGAACGGGGAGAAGGTAAGGTTTGTGGGCGTCCTGGGGGGTTTCACACAGCGGGGCATCCCGATTTCGTATAGATTCCCGGGCCAATCAGCCATGGGTGTTGGTCCACTTTAAGAAATAAAAACACAAGATTGGCAGCACTTTTTTATCAGTTGGGGTGTAACTATTCCTCTCATTCTCCAGACTGTTTATATGGATATTACACCTTGGGTGATTTTAGCTCCTTTAAGTTATGCTTGTCTAGTTAGGGGAGAGCTACATCTGTGAATCGTTTATTTTATTGTTCTAATTTTTTCAAACACTGCTAGACACATACTTGGAGTTTGCTATTGTACATTAGTGTGTTGAAATCTATGAAGCAGCACATGACTAGCCTCTCAGTCAGCTTTGTAATCCTTACAAAAGCTTTAGCCATACAACATGATACAAAATACCAAACACAAAGAAGGTCATTCCCTTAGAACCAACAATAAATTATTCACATTGTACATATTTCTATAGATTCTAAGCTGTATAGATCTTACTATCTATAGAAATATGCACACTGTGAATGATTTATTACAGGCTCTAGGGGAATGACATAAAACCTACTACATATATGTAAGACTCAGAATGCTGATCTAGTTATGGGTTGCTTTGAGGACTATTTAGGTATGCATGGAACCTAGTAAACTCAACTGATCCAACATATCAGTAATGTTTTGAAATTTCTGAAACCTTAAGATTAGACAAGAAAACCCCCACAGAATTTAAATAGGCTTCTTTCTTTGCCACCTGACATGCCTTCCCATGTCAGATACAATCACCAGTTGTCACCAGGACCTACCTCATGCTTATGGCCACCCTCCTAATATACATGGCTATTGCCGCCAGCAAAGTCACTAGCTGCTTCTACTATGACCTCTGTGAGGTGGCGCCACTGTGCATTGTGGACACACGTTTCTTCACATCGAGGCAAATCTTGATGCAATCAGACCTATCACGGACACAATCAGCCTGGTAGGAAATCATTTATGCATAACTATCCTCTGTTTGCCTTTCACCTAACTGATTAATCTTTCCATTCTGCTGAGGAACTCATAAAATAATGACCCAACTTACTCTAACTTACAAAACAATATAATAGCACATTATAAATCTTTAAAATATTACAACTACATTGCAAAAGAAACATTCATTGAATTATGTTACTAAAGGGACTTTAGGTTGTCAGCATCTTAGTGTGGCTGATTTGAAATATTTTGTGTTGTAAGGCTGTGGAAAATGTAGCTTAACATAGCTTTATAACTAAAATAATGAGTAAAAAATATATATATATATCTATATATATATTCTGCCATCATTACCTAAGCTTCTCCCTAATAACCCGTCAACAAAGATGGCTGCCTTACATGTTTAAAAGCAGCAGATGCTCTTTAATCCAAGCTACACAAAGTTCTAGCTTTCCCAGCAGTACTGAGTCATGACAAGTTAACATAGTTTAGAAGTAATGATCACAACTGTTCTGCATGTCTTTCAGCTTCGGGATATCAATAATGGAGCTCTCCAAGTAACATCATTGTATCTCATCAGCTCATTTGATCTTTTTTTGATCTGCTGAAAAAATGATTTTACCTTCTAAAACGATGTAACAAATAAATTCAAATGTCAATATTTTCACCTCTTCCTTTTCTTCCCCTGAATAATAATGAATCCAGCCTGAAATGCTTAAAGCCCTGCAAATGCAAGCTATGCAGATGATGTTAAACCAGCTACAATCTAGCCGTGTATAAAACAGGCCAAGCTGCTTATCTCAGTAATTATTTCCAGTGTGATGCTGTAATGTGGAAGTATTGTCTGCTCGGGAATTAATGGGATGAGCAATGTCACTTATAAATTACTGCATGAATAATACTTTATCACTTTATCGCTTTACTATTTCCAACATCATTTATTAAGGTGGAAGTACACTGAATCTGATTATGGAAAACATTTTTCTAGAAGATGAAAATATCTTTGAGGAAGCTCAGTAACCAATAGCGTAGAGAAAGGGCTCACATTACACACTGACATTTGGTGCCATCAGCAGCCTGCGGACACTAGTAGATCTATGGGTTTACGTGGGCGTATGTCTTTCAAAAGGGGCTCTTGTATTTATCCCCTGCCCACTCCAAGGGGTATGTTTTGAACCTGGTGCTGAATTGACCTAATTGTTTCCAATTCTAAGGATTATTTGCTAACAACCTGCATTAAATAAAGGTTGAAGTCCCAGCTACTGTAAAAGGAAAGTTCACTTGTATGGACTTTCCCACAGACCTCAGATCCGGTGTTGCCAGAGGGCTCCCCTATATACTTTCCATTTGCTCCTGCACCGCTGATTGCTGTGCATGAGAAGCAAAGAGGAGAACTGTCTGCAGGTGGACAGGCTTCTATTGAGAACAAAGGGCACCTCTATACATAGAACTTATATCTATGAAGACACTCGTTACTCTGAATTAGAAATTAACGATCCTCCCAAAGTTCGGGTTGGGCAAGTTTGGCCGAACACTGAACCCGCACTTTGGATGGCAATTTTGGGATGAAAAATAAATGTGATGGCAGGTGTGGCATGTGTAGTGGGTGGGGGGGGGATCAGAGTATGTAGCAGGAAGCGCTGCTGTAACTCACCTGAATTTCGCAATCCTGGGCCAGCAAGCAATGCTGGCACTAGGAGTATCCTCACTCACGGGAGTGGCACCATCTTTCTGTGGCCCCGGCCGGGGTCCATATGAAAGGAATGCTGGCCCCTCCGATAGGTTCAGAATTGCGGGCTCAATTAAGTTGTACAGCAGCTTTGGCTGCTGCATCCTTCAGGTTAAGCTGGTGGATGGGCTCCCAAACCCAGACACAGACTTTAGCCAGAAGTCCATTTTCAAGTTTGGCATTCAGCTTGGGTTTGGGTTCCCTTAACATACTCTCAATGCCATCCTCTGCACACAGGCCATATCCACTCACAGGCTGCAGCATAGCAATCAATTGGGCAGGAGTGGGTAAAATGTAAGCAATAGAGCCTTGTGTCTGACCACCAGAAACACCTGACCTGAGGTCTGTGGGAAAGTCCATGAAAGTGGACATTCCCTTAATGTAAATTCTTAACCCCTAAGTACCCCTAAGTAATAAGTTTCTATCTGCTTTGCACATCTGCACATCTGCTTTGTCCCTTTTGTCCCAAGTAGTGATTTCTTGTAACTGTAATGATGACATGCCAAGCAGCACTGGAAAAGCACAGCGCCAAAGGAGGAAAAAATTCATAAATATGCTATGGAGTGCCGGAAAAGCAGCAGTACAAAGTGCAACAATCAAAGCTAATTAGCATTCTATATCCCAATACTAGCCCCAGTGTAGCCCACAGAGCAGCACCAGATACAACAAAAATACCAGAGCTCCGAAACTGATGCTATAGCCACAAGAAAGAGGCAATATGCCGCACATAATAAATAAAGCCCTTAATCAATTATACCCATTAAATTCATTGTCCAGGAAGGGGTTAAATCTTATCATGCAGGTCCCCTGTCTTTAGCACTGCCGACCATGGTGTTTGCTTTCACTATCAGCCGGAAGATCACTGCTTTCCCGGTTCAGTTTGGCTACCTCCCTCTCACTCCCTCTGGGTATCGTCCATCAATTGAGGTGATCATCATCTACGACAGACCGCCACTCTTTTCCCCTTCTTGTTTATATTCTGTGCCCCCTCTCCCTCTGTACTCAAAGCCTTATAAAGCCTTATGCTAATACAAGCAGTGCATGCGGCGATAGGACATGCCCACTGACTGGAAAATGTTGAAATCAACATAAAACATAGAATATGCATTGCAAACTTTGTTCAAAAAGAAACTGGGAGCATGAGGACATGTAGGGCTACTTGATTATTAGGTTAACCGCAGTCCCAGGACAATGGCTTTAATTCTCTTTGAGGACTAAGTTTTGAGTCTTCCAATCCAAGACCTTCATAGGTTTTTTTATTGTTTTAAGTAGTTTCTGCGTGGCATTGTCTTTATGCTTTTGGGAAAAACATAAATGATCTCAATGTTTCATTTAACCTTAGGGTCTTCCTTTGTTTTGCTTTATTACCCTCCACTTGGACAAGTTGTCCATGACCTGGATGGTTGACACTAATGTTACTGTATTTAAAATGCATTGCTTGGCCTAAATCCTAGTGCCAACATATGCAATTGTAGTCTTATCAGACCATAGTACCTTTGGCCAGTAAACCCTCCTTCCAGTCTTCCTATGGCTCAGTAACTGATTTTTATTGGAAAGCTTTTTTGGAATTTTGGAAAATTTAGACAGCCTTAAATTCTCTGTCTAGTTCTATTGGCAGCTTGTGGCTCATTTGGGAGAAAAAAATATCCCAATTCAACTTCTGGTGTCAATACCGAGGTTCATCTACTGTAAATTTCACACTTATTTGGTTCTTAAGCGGGAGTTCAGATGGACTTCCTGTTGAGTCAACAGAGACAGGAAGTAATCCTTTTTTCAATAAAATGTTGTTTTCTTTTAGTGTCGCCTTTGTATTCACATTCATAGTCATCCCATAATGTGCTCTTCCTCTACATTACAAAGCAACACAAGACCGTTCATTGACTGCACGAAAATGTCTAGAGGAAAGGAAAGAACACAGGCACCTATTACTACTCTAGTTTCCTGAATTACATGTAGATATTGCAGTATAAACCCCCACAATTTTCATTGTTGGTGTTAATCCTTCCATAGCTAAAGAGTTGATTATATACAAAGTGTGTCTCTTGTTGCATTCAAAATGTATTTTGTTCCAGATCTTGCCATCACAGTAATTTCTTTTCCTGTTGATATACTTATGTGGGCTTGAGACACATTGTTTTCAAAAGTTAACAAGTCTCTCTTGGCGTTAGGGATTTAATGTTACAGAATTGATTTGTTTATGACGAATCGGACTTGGTTATTTGATTGCTTTTTATTGAAGGATTAAATGTCTCATTGTAAATCAGTTACCCAGATTTATTTTAGTGTGCCTATTGTGCCTGTCACTTATTGCACAGGATTGCACAGGAGTTATTGCACAGGATTTAATGGCGTATATACGTTCTGGGTCAGAGATTTATCTGCACATAGGCTAAGTAACTAGGGCCCTTATTTATGAAGGAATAGCGACAGGTAGCGACTGGTGAGCGGCCGGTAATGACGGGCCCCACCACGAGAACACCGGCTCCCCACCACAATCACACATTTATCAAGCCAATCCTGCTTAGCGACTGAGATAGCGCCATATAGCGACTCATTCATCATTATTCCAGCCTCAGCCCACAGCGCCAGCGTACGACCTTGAACAGCGACAGGTATGACCTCTCGCTACCTGGCGCTCTCCAATGCATTTCAATGGAACAATCTTTAAATATTAATAATTAATTGTTATTAATGTGTTTTGTTTTCTTTTTTAAATGTGAAAAATTCTGTGACCACTTCTGCCATTTTAGATATTTTTTTAAGGGAAAAAAATGTAAAAAAAAAATTGTACAGAATTGATATTACAGGTCTGATATTAATGTATTTATATTACTAAATTATTTTTTTGGTTTCAAAATGGTGGTTTGGGGGTTAAAAAACTACTTTTAACACATCGCCTCCAGCGCTCTGGGGTTTAAACATGCATTTCACAGCGCTTGAATTTTTTGAGCGTGATTTTTTGATGAATATGGTGGAAGCCGGTCGCTCTGACCAGTCGCTATCATGCGCACCCATACATCGCGGAACCTGTCAAATAGCGACTCGTAACCTTGTATTCAACATTACGGCAAACCGACTGAGTCGCTGTCAACAACCAAACAACGACCAAGCACAGCGACTACTAGCGGGCGCTGTGAAAATACCGCTACAGTCGCTCAACTGTCGCTACCTGCCGCTATTAATAAATCAGCCTCTAAGTTACACTACACAACTGTATCAGATTTACTGTTCATTTCACAACCTTGTGAGGCTCTTAGGCTCAGACTTCTGGTGGCCAGTCTGTGGAATATGGGGCACCTGTAAAGAGACCTTGTGGGGCAGTGGCTATGCGCAAGGGGCAGCAATTGTTATATTTTTTATGCTATAATTATATTTTATATCATATTTTTGTACTTTTCTCACTAGTGGCTCAGTGGAGCTCCTGTGGGAGGTGCTGCTGCATGCAGCCAAGTTTTTAGAGCCAATAATTGTGACTGCTGTTGCCCCTCACCTTACATGCTGAGTGAGTCAGTGCCGCTGCTATCATTGGCAGGAGCCAGGTGGAGAGGGACATTGCCCTGTGCAACGGTGGTGTGGTGCAGCACATCTTGGGCAGGGGGCGCCTTTTTATAGTTCGCCTCAGGCAGCAGAAAGGCTAGGTTCTCTCCTGCTAGAAGGGCTACTCCTGATATCACTAAGGAGCTGGACATTATATTTATTTACCTATTGAGGACCATTTAACTTGGACCACCAGCTTTGCACATTTGTAAAAGAAAACTACCCAAAACTCAGTTGCTCCATCTGCATGTATGAATTATTGTCAGCACTTACATTTTCTCCTGCATCCAATCCAAGCTGAAACATCCCCTTTAGATATTTTCTCATGGTAGCGGCCATTTTGGAGCATCCCGGCCATGCAGCTGCCTGAATTCAACTGACATTACCCCACAGTGCAGCTCCATAAGATGCGATTTTTTAAATTGAATACGGCAGGAGTTAGGAAAAAGAAAATGAATTTTTATGTGCAGCAATCTGAATACCCTGGACAGGGATGCATATCAGCCCTGTTTCTTGTAAGGGTGTTGGTCCGGTTTAAGTCCACTCTGAGTACACCAAACACAGCGAGCTTTATGTTGTGGTTGGCTTAATGGATGTAGCTTGAAATAGTTTGTTGTCTGGTTGTTTCTATTTGGGTTGTGTTACATTTTAGACTCAGAGATCCATATGATGAAATCTAAGTATTGTAGATTGTGTGAGATCAGTTAAGACCATGTGGTCCAGTAATTCCAGTCTGGATTGACTACAGATATATTTAATAACCTTCCCAGTTCTCTGTGTAACCGGTCTGCTTCTGGTGGCTCCATGATGATGAAGACTAAAGCCCTTATTTAAGAAGGGATAGCGTCAGGTAGTGGCTGGTTAATGAGAGGTAGCGTCAGGTAGCGACTGCTGAACGCCGGACACGGCACGCAATTACACATTTATCAAGCAGAATCTGTTTAGCGACTGGGATAGCGCCATGTAGCGTCTGATTCATCATTTTCACAGCCTCGTTCAGCCTTGCACAGCGCCAGGTATGACCTCTCGCTACCTGTCGCTCTCCCATACATTTCAATGGACGATCCTTTTCTTCTCTTTAAACGGGGTATTTTTTTTTTTTTTTTTCAAAAAATCACAATCAAAATTCTGTGACCTCTTCTGGCATTGAAAAAGCAGTTTTTTCAAATTTTTTTCATTTTTTATATATTTCTTCGGAAATGACATTACAGGTCTGGCATTAAAGTGTTCATGTTACAATGTTGTTACAATGTAATTCCATATGTTTTTGCTGAAAAACAGACTTTAAACACACTGCCTCCTGCGCTCTGGGCTTCAGATAAGCATTTTTCTGCGCCAGAGTTGTGTGAGGCTTTTTTTTCTTGAATATGTTGTGAGTCGGTCGCTATGAGCAGTCGCTAACATGCGCTCCCATACAGCTCTGTACTGGTCAAATAGTGACTCGTCACAATGTATTAAACATTACTGCACAGCGACTGAGTCGCTATAAACTAGCGACTCACGGCCGAGCACTGCGACTACTAGCGGGCGCTCTGAAAATGCCTGCGACCTTGAACAGCAACAGGTATGACCTCTCGCTACCTGGCGCTCTCCAATGCATTTCAATGGAGCAATCTTTAAATATTCTTAATTAATTGCTATTGTTTTTTTTTTTTTTTTTTGTTAGATATTTTTTTTAAGGTTAAAAAAAAATAAAATTGTGCAGAATTGATATTACAGGTCTGATATTAATGTATTCATATTACAAAATGTTTTGAAAAACATTTTTTTTATCAAAAAATATGGTTGTTTGGGGGTTAAAAAACTACTTTTAACCCATCGCCACCAGCGCTCTGGGGTTTAAACAAGCATTTCACAGCGCGAGAATATTTTGAGCGTGATTTGTTAATGAATATGCTGGGAGCCGTTCGCTATGTCCATTCGCTGTCATGCGCTCCCATACAGCGCGGAACCTGTCAAACAGCGACTCCTAACCCCGTATTCAACATTACCACACACCGACTGAGTCGCTGTCAACAGCCGAACAATGGCCAAGCACAGCGAATACTAGCGGGCGCTGTGAAAATACCGCTACTGTCGCTCATCTGTCGCTACCTGGCGCTATTAATGAATCGGCCTCCCCGTGAGCCCTCCTCCCACCATCCACCATATTTATATGGATTTTATCATTTGGCTATTTTTTTCGCGATAGTGCTCCTTTAACTTATTGCTGTCTAAAAGAATTAAGTATTGAATGAATATGTCAATACCAATAGTCACCAACAGGTGGCAGTTCTCATCAGAAAAGCAGTCACATCCTGCATGCTTTATTCGGGAGGCATATTGTCATGTTTCATAGATGTGGCCTTGCGTTGCCGGGCTCATTTACAAGTGTCGATACATACTTTTCACCTCTGACAGGATGTAAATTGAAAAGTCAGTGTGAGCATCAAGTGTATAAACACTATAACCCCTTTGATGTGATGTACTAAATGCAAAGTGTCATATCAAATGCTCTGATGCAAGATTAAAAATCCCAGACAAGGCCAGAAATAGCTCGGTTCCTGCTTGCTATTCATTACAGAACTGCTTTTCTTGGTATTGTATGCTCTCCTTCTGAGATTCTCTCCTGATTTGGGGTTTATTGTGTGTTTTATATGTATACTATGTTATGGGATAGAAAAGCCCGGGGCATCATAATAAGGAATTTTCTTCACTTTATTAATGAGCCTCTTTTGCCTCCCTACACTTTATTGAATAGGAGTTGCTCTTATTATTTAGAGGCTGATTCACTACTAACGTCACGTATTGCCAGATAAGTGTCTGTATAGCGACGCTTAGAGAGACTGCTAGTAGATGCTGTAAGAGGGTATCAGGCGCTGTAACCTAGGCCCTTATTTAACAAGGGATAGCGCCAGGTAGCGACTGGTGAGCAAACGGTAATGACGGTCACCGCCACGAGAACGCCGGCTCCCCACCACAATCACACATTTATCAAGCCAATCCTGCTTAGCGACTGAGATAGCGGCAGATAGTGACTCATTCATCATTATTCCAGCCTCAGCCCACAGCGCCAGCGAGCGACCTTGAACAGCGACAGGTATGACCTCTCGCTACCTGGCGCTCTCCAATGCATTTCAATGGAACAATCTTTAAATATTAATAATTAATTAATAATTTTTATTTTTTTTAATGTGAAAATTTCTGTTACCACTTCTGCCATGTTAGATATTTTTTTAAGGTAAGAAAAAAATAAAAAAGAAATTGTGCAGAATTGATATTACAGGTCTGATATTAATGTATTCATATTCCAAAATGTTTTTATAAACCAAATTTTTTTGGTTTCCCAAAATATGGTTGTTTGGGGGTTAAAAAACTACTTTTAACCCATCACCGCCAGCGCTCTGGGGTTTAAACATGCATTTCACAGCGCGAGAATTTTTGGAGCGTGATCTGTTAATGAATATGGTGGGAGGCGGTCGCTATGGCCATTCGCTATCATGCGCTCCCATACAGCGCGGAACCTGTCAAATAGCGACTCATCACCTTGTATTCAACATTACTGCACACCGACTCAGTCGCTATCAACAACCGAACAACGGCCAAGCACAGCGACTACTAGCGGGCGCTGTGAAAATACCGCTACAGTCGCTCAACTGTCGCTACCTGGCGCTATTAATAAATCAGCCTCCTAGTGTCTCGGTCGCTGTATTAACCTGGCCGGCATTGATGAATGTGATGTGTGTTGGGCGCTCTAACAGTACAGCGCTGCAGCGAGCAAGAGGTTGCGCCAGCTTAGTGCGTCCGGCACTCGGCTCTCCACACCATAATTAAGAAAAAACTACACACACACACACACACACAGCGTCGGCACTCCAAAGCTGGGGACTGTAGCACATAGCGCCAGATGCTGTGTGATTAAAGTCTATTTTTGAACACACATACAGCAGTAACAAAGCGAAAACACATGGAATGACATTGTTCTAACACTGGGACAGTAAGACCTGCACATACAATTCTGCATAAAAAATGTTAAAAACAAAAAAAAATGATTAAAAATGTTTGTTTGCAGCCAGAGAGGTCACACAATGATTTGAGTAACAAAAAAAATGCATAACGCGCTATTTAAACACAACCAAATGAAACCCCATTGAAATGTATGGGAGAGCGATACAGAGCGACAGGTACTACATGGCGCTCTTGAGTCTAGAATGCCGGCGCTATACGCTGAGCCTCCTGGATAAATACAACTGGCGCTACATGGCACTGTTAGAGGCGCTCACCAGATTTGCTTTCTTAAATGTGGTTTCCCATACAGCGCCCGGCGTTCACCAAACGCTGCCTGACGCTACGAGGCACTACCCGAACCACTATCCGTTCTTAAATAACCCCCTTAGTGTTGTTGTTATTTATTAATTTGTGTAAATTGTCTCTAATCTAGTTGTAATACTTTTATACCCCACCAGGGGAGCCTCTTAAACCTCCCAACAGGGGATGGTCCAGTTTTTATAAAATCCCTTCTATGTTATTTACTATGATTCCGGACCTCGGTGAATGCTGATTGGTTTGTTATTTTTTTCGAATGTTTCCACAATGCAATATTTAGCAAAACAAGCTCCCGTCCAATACAATGACATTTAGTTGCCGTGGCAGCAGTTGCCATGGGTACTTGTGAATTTTTCTATTTACCTAGTGCTCCTCAGCAATAAAACTGAACATGTCGACTTTTAAGTGACCTATCATTCAACCACTAAAAAAGTAACTACGTTACAGCCGGCACCGTTTTACCAGACAGTTGTTCTTGCTTTTAAAAGCACAAAAAAAAGCTCAGACATTTATACCTTTGTTACTCTGTCGAAACACAATAGCCTGGAACTTTTTGAGGATTGAATGTTCAGAAGTTTCAGCATTTTACAATACTTTTATATTTGTGTTTCACTTTCATGTTGTCGGAGTAAATCAGAGAGATCATGTTTCACTTAGCAAGAGAAAAACAGTGTTTCAAATGTAGTAACCTGCCTATAAAAAACATGAAATTAAAGGGGTAACTGGATGCTTGAAACGGTTCTATACTCATACCCATACACACATGTACAGTATATACAGATGGAGCAAAGCTAAAGTGGACCAACACCCAGGATTTTGATTACCCTGGGTTTTGGTCCACTTCCCCGGGGCACCCCGATCGCTATGTGAAACCCCCCAGATCTCCCATTAAAACTTACCTCAGCCCCCTCCTACGGCGCATGCGTGGCCACTCATCCAATCAGCGCGCTCGGAGCCGCTGAGGTCTGTGCGTCAAAGCGACATCTTACCTCAGCAGCTCCGGCCACGCTGGCGGACTCATCTCGCGCTTCCCTCTAACAGGGAGCGCGCCCTGCTAGAGAGAAGCGCAAGATGCGGCCCTCGCATGCGCCGTTGGACTGGGATTCAGGTAAGGTTTGCGGGCGACCTGGGGGTTTCACACAGCGGGGAATTTTGGATGCCCCGCAGGGAAGGAATGAATCCTGCTGGGTTTTGGTCCACTTTAAAGGGCAAGTTCAGCCATACTGCCCATTTTTGCGACCCTCTCCTAATCAATATTTTATTGAAAATCCCACACCCTTAAAAAACTATTTCCCAGCATCTAAAATGAATATATTTTAGGTTTTTAGTCACTAAATTTGTTTTCTTTCCCCCACTGGGCTGCAACTCTGTTCATGACTCTAAGATATGGGCGCCGCCATCTTGCCTCAGAAGCATCACACATACTGAGGAGAGGAGAGAGGGGAAATGTACAGGGGGGTCAGGTTACAGATGTGCTTTGCACAGACAGAGCAGAGCTGGGGTCAGAAAAAGGACAGCAATCCCAGAATGCAGCACAGCACAGTCAGAAGACAGCCTGAAACTCCATGTGCCACCATCTTGGAAATTTAAAGGCTCATAACATGCAGTAGATGCAGGTAGGATGATTTTTAACGTGAGCAATCTGTAAGTACAGAGTGGGGGACACATATAACATAGGCTCTAATTCAGGGTGAAGGTCCGGTTTAAAAACAGGCAGTCTGGGCAGGACTGACCCTTTAACAGTATCTTTTACTGAGTTAGAGAGAAACTTGCTTTTTGTAACCCTGCAGCCACCCTGTATCTGCCTGTGCCAAGCCCAATAGGCTTTAAAATAATAAAACATCTCACCTAATTGCTGCAATCCTCCCTTGATTCTGGTGGGGGTGGAACTTTAAATGGCGGCCATAGACAAAAGTGACAGTTCGACTTGAGTGAAGGACCAGTACAGCCACACTGCTGCATAGGATTGTTTCCTGTGGATAGCATCCCCTACACTGGGTTGGGTGCTGCCTCTTGGTCCGGTGACTGTCATCTCTTCATGTCGGGGGGCAGTTTATTGTAGCTGCTATGCTGTCTGTCATCTGTATTGAGGGGAGACACAGGTCCCCCCTCCTACTTCCTTGGCAAGCCAACAAGCTAGTGCTGGGCGTGCCCTATAATTAATGGTTTGTAGCAACACAGGTCTCTGAGGGGTTTAGCTCCTCAGGTGTGGGGAGTGGGTTCTTTGTTAACAGGCTTGGGGGGACCTCCCGATGTGGGCTTGCATCCAATAACTCTAAATGAGACCAACTTTATAAACAGGACACTTACTTTATTAGCAGGACTTTAGGGCCACTTGATGCTTTACAGCAGGTCATACAGTCTTTATCCACAACAGTTCCATTAGCAGTTTCCATAGCACAACATTACATCCAGGTGGACTTCAACAGGTGGTGGGCACTCATCCTGGTTCCATAGCAGAATACTGAGACCTTAGTTTCCTCCATTAGCATCTCGGGTGGAATGGTTCACCTTTCCTGTGGTCACTTGTTAGGTATGAATGTGGCTTTCCTGCTCTCTCCTACACCAGTGACTGCTGACTGCTACCAGTTGACCCTGCTGGTACCTTCCTCACTCCTGGTTACTACAATACTTCACTGAATTCTCTGACTTCTCCTAGACACTGAGGTAACTCTCTTCATGAACTCCTCTGGCTGGCTTGTAGAACGTTCTCTAGTCTTACTCACCTCAGCTAATTGGCATCTCAGCTGTACTCCTATGTGGTTAGGTTATAGCCAACAGTTTGGTAGACCTGTGGTGTCACAATCCATTAGCCATCTCAACAGTGCCATCTTGTGGTGATGTAGCGCAACTGCAGGACAGATATGAACCATCACGCTGAATAACCCCAAATATAATTGTTGACCACTTTACGCCGGCCACACTTTTATACCACAGATGACTTCACCCATGTGACTTCACTGTAGGGGAGCATGGATAGAGATTCCCCGGGAAATGCTGGGGTCAAGCATAACAATAACAAGTATTAAAGAGCCTTATAAAAAACACTGACAAAGAACCTAAAAAAGCTGGTCAACATGAGTGGTCCATATATATCAAACCTCAATTGGGAGGGCCAAATGCTAGGATGCCCCTGGAACTTAGCAGGAGAGTGATCAGGAAGAGTGTGAACCATGGGTAGCTTGTGGAGAACTAGACCTTTTATAAATCTGATTTACTAAATGTATTTCCTCTTGTAGCCGCTTCCTTTCCATCCAGGGCACTGAAACATACTGTTTTTAGTGTGCCGTAGCATCATGGCATACCTCCACCTTGTACAGATTGTACACAAGCTGCAGCCATGCTCCAGTCTCTCTGATGGAGCCAAGGGCAGAGTTTTGTCCACCTATTTGCTTGAAAATGGTGGAGCGGCTCTCAAGCAGCTACAGGGAGAATGTATTGCTTTTTTGTCGTTTTTGCCTGGACAGGGCCCTTAAAGAGACTACCTCGTCTATGTGTACGGGGTATACATGCTAGTGGGGGTTAAGTAGAATTTTATTTCTGAGCCCAAACATTAACAGTTGAGTTAACTGTATCTGTGTGCCCATGATTCCATGTGAGCTACTATTCAAGTAGTGACTTACCACCTTCACATCCTACATACATACATATCTCAGAATACACTCAGGAAACACTAAAAATTCTAAAATCTTAAGACAGTTGGAATTAGGATACACAAGCTAAACCACCAGACAGTCCCTCATTGGATTACAGTATGATGTGAATGTACATAGCTCTCCCGCTTAGTCAGCTTGCCACTTTGAGTGGCATGCCACATGACCTGAGGATAAACTTAAGATAAGTTGCACTCATAAACACAGTGCGTATCCCCAGGGTGTGTGGGGAGTGGGGGCTTTCTGGCCCTGAGATGTGCTGCGCAGCCCACAAAGGTGCGCTTACTCTATTGAAGGTTAATGTTACACCGGGGTGACTTATAGATTGTTTCCAATACACACATGGTCGCTCTGTTCCCACTGTTTCCCCTATTGGGCTGGAAGATGGTCTCAGCACAGTCCAGTACCATCTTCCTGGAAGCCTGGGCCTTCAGCTCTCTACAGAAGCTCCTAAGGCAGATGTCTGGCCTGCTCTGTTGCAGTACCTCAGTAGAGGTTCTCAGGCCCTTGGCTGCTTTCCACCCTGGATCTCTCTCTATTTCTGTGCACACTTGTTTCTTTACTACAGCTCACAGCACTGGTTTAAACTTGTTCCTAAACTTACCTCCATCCTAAACCAACAAATGTTTTTATCAAAACACATGCCTACACTTGTTAAAGTGGAACAAACCCCAACCAGGTTGGCATTCACCTGGGCATCCAAAATTGGGATATTCCACTGTGTGAAACCTCTCCCCCGGGCTCCACAAACTCAACTTTGCCCTTGATTCCTGCATCATTCAGTTGAGGTTCACTCTCATGTCTGAGGATGCACCTGTTATTTCTCCCATCTGGACTACCTATATTTTGATCTTATGTAAAGACTATGCCCACCCTAAAGTATATGATACTCTAGAACAGGCTTACTCCATATGCCGTACTGGGATACACCGCTGTAAGAAACCCCCATGGCACCATGTGCCTTGGGCTCTAGGAGAGGTGAGTTTGCCCAGCGTTCTGGGGGGGTTTCATATAGCAGGTCAACCCAAACCAGGGTGCCCCGGGGGAACACTAAAACCCAGGATAGTGAAAATACCTGGTTTTGGTCCTCTTTAACTTCATGCAGACTAACTGCTAACCTAGCCAGTAACAAAAAATAACTGACATTTGCTGTTACTGTCACCACAACCTACCCAACACTATTTTTGCCGTGTGGAGGTTCAGATTTGTAATACCAATGTTTTTGGGTGTCCAAAGCTCAACTTTTTCTGAAGTCACAAGGAGTCCGGATGATAAACACAGTAAACTCCAGTGAAACTGTTACTTTTATTTCTCCTGAAACATCACACTGAGCCAACTCTGTATTAGACCTTAGAAAACTTTTGAGAGAACACACCTATGTTGGTCAAAACAGCAATCACAGAATCAAGGGGAATAACAAATGCCTTTGGAGAGGTTTAAAGCACAAAAGGCTGGCAGAAATCTCCCTTTGTTTGGCTCGAGGCTAGAAAAACGTATGGAATCTGCTTAGATGTGACAATCCTGTATTACTCTGTGTAGTGTGCCATCATGCTGAGGGGCCCCAGCAAGCACATAAAAAACGTGCTAACTAGTAAGCGCTATAATCATTTTATATGTTTGTCTGCAGCGGCACAACACTGCTTTACCAATGCAAAAAGCAGGGCACAAAGTAAAATTTAATTTCGAATATATATATATATATATATATATTCTCTCTCTTTCTCTCTTTCTCTCTCTCTCTCTCTCTCTCTCTCTCTCTCTATATATATATATATATATATATATATTCTCTCTCTCTCTCTCTCTCTCTCTCTCTCTCTCTCTCTCTCTCTTTCTCTCTCTATATATATATATTTTTTTTCTATTCTCTCCTGGTCTCTATGGGGCAAATTCAACACCCAGAAGTAATGACAGTTGGGTAATCCACCGCTAGGTGGCGCCTGACTCAAATGGATCAAAAGCTGTCGCTCCTCCCCGCCTCATATAGAACAGGTGTCTCTCTATGATTCCCCAGTGTTCTTCCTGCAGTCTGCTGCAAAGGATGGTTTGGATACTCTCTCCTGGATACTGCAGCTGAGCGGGGCCTCCTAGCCCGTCAGCCGCTCCATCCTTATTGCCACCGTTCCCGTGGACTCACTACTGCCTCGGTGCCTCTGCCTAGGGTGAACACCGAGATCAGGCGTTGGCAGAGCTAGGCTCTGGGCCGCAGACCCTGCCTAAAGGGTAGCCGGCCATAGGCTGATGGTGAGCCTATATAGGGGGGAGAGGAACCACCTTATGCCCACGGGGTTCATGCCCTTCCTGCCCCACAAACTTTATTGTTGTATTGTGCTGGTGTTTATTGACTGGACTTGCTGTCCCTTGCATGCTAGTGTGTTTTTTCCTGACTTTTTACCTCACATATTTACCCTCCTGTGTTTTTTACTGACTTTTTACCTCACATATTTACCCTCCTGTGTTTTTTAATGACTTTTTACCTCACATATTTACCCTCCTGTGTTTTTTAATGACTTTTTACCTCACATATTTACCCTCCTGTGTTTTTTAATGATTTTTTACCTCACATGCTCACCCTCCTCACTCCCTCGTCGCTCTGCTCTCTCCCCTCTCCTTCATGCTGCTGCACTGTAAGGGGGGGGGACGTCGGCGCTATAGTGGCGGACTATGTCTGGGGCTGTGGGCCCCGCCGCCGGGCGCGCGAGGGCACCGGGCTCGCGATTTTGCTGGGCTCCTTCGTGGGCCGCCTGATGTTCCTGGGCCCTCTGCCATCTCGGGGGCGGGCACGATTTTCGCGCCATCGGGGGGGCGGGGCCGCACGGTGACGCTTTTAGCATCACAGTCGTGCGGCCCACCCCTCGAGGAACGTGTGCTGCTGGCTGATCCGCACCATCTTCTCCTCCTGCACGCTGCTGTCATCTCTGTTGGCCCTTTGAGCGGTGTCGTGAGTCCCTCTTGACATATTGTCTTTTATGCGCTGGGCATGTGCTGTAGGATGCTTATACACCCCATGTGCAGTGCTAGCCCTCTGAGCGGACTCATTATTGCCCGCGGCCTCTCCGGAACCCCCACGCTTGCTCTCAGCCCCCAGCGAGGGGGAAGCCAGTAGGGGGTCCCAATCTGATTTGGCGTATCGAGTGGCCAGCCTTGAGAGACAGATCTCTCGCTCGGCTCCTAAGAAGGCCACAAGTAAGAGGCGGCATACTTAGCCGGTCTATTCTGATAATGATGGGGATGATGATGATGATCTCTTTGGAGGTGTTGGCCTTGATAGTGGGCCCGGTTCTACCTCGGATGAGGATACATGGCTCCCTGATGATACGAAGCGGTTGCTGACCATGATCTTTGAGACATTGCACATTGTCCCTCCTAGAGTGGCTAAGAGGAAGCAGGGTGGATTTTTTCGGCCTGAGAGACAGAGACGAGTCATTCTTGAGCAGGCCCTTTTTTTCTAACATGATTTTCAAGGAATGGGAAAGGCTTAACAAATTACCGTTGGTGCCTAAGGGCCTGGACAGGCGGTATTTCTTTCCCGAGGAGCTGGTCCGGCTATGGTCTCGTCCTCCCGAGGTGGATGTCCCCGTGTCGGGTCTTTCCAACACTATGGTCATGCTTTCACCCAAAACTGCTTCCCTACGTGATCCAGCTGGCAAGCGTATGGATCAGTTGGTCTGTCATGCCTTCAACTTGCCGGCCAAGAAGGCACTCACTAGTATCCCCTTTGTGGGTCACAGGCAGTTTGGGGAGCATCTGGACCTCCTGGTCAAGAACGGAAGACTCCCTCAGCGACGAAAGTCTGCACTGCCCTTTCGGAGTTCATCTGCCTATCGCTCCTTAGAGGAGGAAGAGGCTCTTCATTTTCAGGTGCTCGCAGAGATTCCTGGTGACGAGGTAGGTCCAGCGTCCCACCTAATCCCTCCTGGGGATCCAGGCCCAAGCCCCCTACCAAGGCCCTCTTGCATGAGGGGGCGCCCTCACCCATCCGGACGGCTTCTGCTATTTGATCACGTCTGGAGACAGCGCGTCTTGGATCAGTGGATTCAGGAGGTGGTTTCCTCCGGTTACAAAATAGAGCTGGCAGTCTGGCCGCCCTCAAGATTTTTTTCAGTCACGGCACAAGGCCTGCGGTTGGCCGTCCAACACCTTCTGCTGTCAGGTGTGATTTGTCTCGTGCCTCGGCCAATCTGTTCACGGTGCCCAGGAAGGACGGAACGCTGAGACCCATCCTAGACCTGAAGGGTCTCAACAGGTTTGTTAGAGTCAGACATTTCCGCATGGAGACCTTACGGTCCGCAGTGAGCTCGCTTCAACCTGGTGGCTTCTTGACCAAGGTGGACATCAAGGATGCTTATCTGCACATCCCTATATTCCAGGAGCATCAGAAGTTCCTGAGGTTTGTGCTGGAGGATCAGCACTATCAGTTTGTGGCATTGCCATTCGGGATTTCCTCAGCCCCCCGTGTGTTCACCAAGGTGCTGGCGCGCGTCAGGCTATCCTGAGTATCCAGGGCATTCATGTGCTGCCTTATCTGGACGATTTACTGACTGCGGCTCAGTCTATTCTTCAGGCCAAGAGCGACACCCGGACCGTGTTGTCCACTCTCGAGGATTTCGGTTGGGTAGTCAATTATCCCAAGTCTTCAATCACTCCCTCGATGGTGGGGTCTTTTCTGGGCATGACGTTGGACACCTCTCTGGCCAGGATATTCCTGCCACAGCGGAAGGTGGTGGGTCTTCAGACGCAGGTTCAGGCCTTGCTGTCTTGTCAGCAACCATCTGTCCGTCTGGGGATGAAACTGTGGGCCTGATGGTGTCATGCTTTGAGGCAGTGCCCTGCTCAGTTCCACTTGAGACCTCTTCAGTTGAATCTGTTGACCGGTAGGGATCGGACGCAGGAGTCACTGGAACGGGAGTTTTCACTGTCTCCCCCGGCCAGGCAGTCCCTTTTGTGGTGGCTGGACTCCAGAAATCTGCTGGTAGGCAAGTCATTTCTGCCTCCACGGTGGGATCTTGCCACCACTGACGCCAGCCTGACCGGCTGGGGAGGCTTTTGGCTGACTCAGAAGCTCCAGGGTCAGTGGGGGCCACAGGAGGCCCACTTACCTATAAAATTCTTGGAATTGAGAGCGATCCGGTGGTGCTTCTTCACTTGACTCCCCATCTAAGGGGTCGTGCGATTCAGGTTCACTCGAACAATCAGACAGCGGTCGCCTACATAAATCACCGAGGCAGGACTCGGAGCAAGCGAGCCCTCAAGGAGGTGACCCAGATTCTGACTTGGGCAGAGGAGAATATTCCCTGCATCTCGGCGGGTTATATTCCTGGGATAGAGATCCAGGAGGCAGACTCCCTGAGCAGGAGTGCCTCGCGCCTGGGGGAATGGTCTCTCAGCAACAAGAATTTTCACGCTCTTGTCTCCGCTAGGGTCAGCTGAGCGTGGACCTATTTGCGTCCAGACACAATCACAAGCTCCCGAGATTCGTCTCCCTGTCGAGAGATCCTCTGGCCTTTGCCACAGATGCTCTGGCAATTCCTTGGACGGAGTCCAGGCTCCTTTATGCGTTCCCTCCATTTCCACTCCTGTGCCGAGTGCTGCGCAAGATAGCCCAGAAGGGGGTACCAATATCCTGGTGGCTCCTCGCTGGCCAAGGCGGAGTTGGTTTGCGGACATAATTCAGATGTCAGTCATTCGCTACGTCTTGCCCGACGATCCAGGGCTTCTCACGCAGGGGTCGCTGCAGCACCCCAATTTACAGACACTGGCTTGACGGCCTGGCTATTGAAACCTCAATCCTGACGGACAAGGGGCTGTCAGCCACGGTTGTTCAGACCATGATTCAGACGCGGAAGAAGTTTTCTTCCATGATGTATTGCAGAGTTTGGCATGCCTACATTGCTTGGTGTGAATCCGAGAGCCTTCCTTGTTGCACTTTCCCAATCTCTAGGATATTGCCAGGGAAGAGGGGTGGATAGGTTAGCCCAGGGGGGATGTTGGATATGTTGAGGGGGACTTCTGGATCAGCGGCTGGCTGTGCCCGCAAGTTTACAAATCAGCGGCTGGCTGCGGGCACAAGTTGGCTTGCAAGCCACCTTGCGCCGCCAGCCAGCCGCTGGGCCAGGATGACGGGGAAGCCGGCATGTAGGTAAGTGTCTGTGTGATGCACACAGCACTGTAGGAGGGGGGGAGGCCAGTCGCACTGTCAGCGAGCGGCTGAAGCTGACTTGCACAGCTGACAGTGCGCCAGCCTCCCCCGCTCCCACCAAGCTGTGTGTATCTCACATTCCACTAGAGATGAGCAATTCTCAAAGGGTCCAACGAACCCAAATTTCTTGGAGGAATTCGGCGAATCACCCAAATCACATTTTTAGAAAGTTCGCTCATCTCTAGTTATAAGCTTAAGAAAACATAGGCAATCTCCTCTGTCCATAGGATGCCAGGGTAAAACAATAGGCTTCTACTGAAAAATGGAAACCTCATTCTGTTGCATATTTCTTTATAAACTGGAAGTCCTCTTTAATGTGTGGATGACAATATGAAAGTTACACAGAATAAATATCTCTTTTTCTTATCATGAAACACCCAGCAGGCATGTTTGATTTGTCTTGAGCCCATCCTGAGAGGACTGGATTGAGCAGGGGGCTTGTTGATTGAATGTATCTTAACTGTGGGAACGCTACTCCCTGCTAGCTTTATATGGATGGAAAATAATTCACATGCCCGAGCCTAATGTATCCTCAGTGCTACCTTCCATGTTTCATCAACTGATACTCAGCCTACATGAGATTGTCTGGTCATGCCTTTTTTCCTTCTTATCCTCAATTCAGTATTGTGGTAGATATTCTTTGTTACTTGTTTTATTTTAGGTATGGGCCATTAATATTGACTGTCGATTTAATATTTAGGCAACTCCAGCTGTACGAATGCAGATAGTCAGAGCATTCCAAAAACAAAGTTTAATTCAAGAAGCACTAGAGCTAGATGAGCATCAGGTGAATGTCAGGTTCCAGTGCAAAACATGTATTTATGAAGTTAAAAATCCATAGAACCTCTGTGCCAGGTAGTGTCCCATCTATTAACAGAACCAGCGAGTATATGAGTTCCGGTGCTGTGTTCCCTACAGCACCAGATGCTGTAGGGAACACAGCATGCACTGTGTGGCCTTATCACATAGATTTCAATGAGCTGGGTTGGTTGTAATTTTTTGGGCCATTTTTGTTTTGTTTTTTTTGTGGGGGGGGGGGGGGTGCATGTGTCACAGCATCCCTGGGCTGTTTGGAATTGCATTTGTATGCATTTTTTGCACTTTTGTTTTGAACTACAAACTTGTGATTTGGGCCATGCAAAACCTGTGTCATGTCATTCAAGTGTCCCCAATGAAATTCCTAATGTTCCCACGTTTAAATTAAGCTGTCATCCCCCAAAAAGTAAGAAATTGGGGATTGCATTAGGTGCTGTATGACTGTTTTCCCCTTTTTACATTGCCCGTGTGGGCACTGTGTGTCTGCAGTATAAAATAAACTGCAATTTCGACACTCCCAGCCAGTGCTAGGGGTCCTCCACACCACTGGCATTTTAGTTGGACAACGTTATAGGGATTAGCTATGCAAAGTGGTGAATCCCCAGAAATGCACACAACATGCTGCTTATGCTCCAGTTGCGCGCTGTCTTTGTTCTCCGAAGTGGGACAGAAGAGGAAATCAATCTCATCATGGCCCTCCAACAGCTACCCCGGCGACCCTATCACCAATTCAATCAGATGCTGCCCAATATAAAGCATGTCCCACTCAGCACCCACTAGCCAATGAATCCTTTCCTGCAACAAGCACATGGGGAAGGACCTATGGGGGCTGAGGATTATGCTGGGCAACAGGGCTGGATTAAGTGGCCCCTGGGCACATAATCTGGTGGAGGCCCAGATACAGTATTTTTTTTCCTTTAAAATAATAGTCCAGCCAAATAACTGGTGGTTGTCTGGCACCTGCCCACTTACTGGAACATAAGATCGAGTCCCTTGTGCCACTGTTGTGGGGGTGCATGGTGCTTTGCCATTATGCGCGGGGGTAGTGTAGTCGCCCAGCTGGTCCAGCAGAAAACACATGGCCAATTGTAACCGTTTGCAACTTCCATGAATTCCTAGACGCAATCTAGGATTATTTTGTTTGGACAGAACAATATCTGTGGTTTCATATATGTGCCAACAATATTTTTATGTCATCTATTAGTTTCCCATTAGATTAACTTCCTCTTTGCCTACAGAAGAAAAGAAGTAAAGGCTAAATCTCATTAAGATTTAAAGCGGAACAAAACCCAAAGACTAGAATACTCCAGGGCCGGCCACTGGCCTTCCCCTGGGGCATCCCATATTGGGGGGCCCTGTTGCGTGAAACCCCCCTGGGTCACCGCAAAACTTAACTTTTGAGACTGCTACCATGGAAATGTAACACGACCCTGGCCACATCCCCTGCATCTCTGGGCTGTGACGTGCTCCCATGATCAGCTATCAAATAAGCAGGAGATGGGAGCACACCCCCGATTGCTGAGCTCTGCGTCTGATCAGAGCCATATTGCCGATCATTAATATGTATGGCATACAGCGCTGATTGTATGAGATCCCATGCATGCAGTGTTGGATCAGTTGTCATGTAAGATTGAAAAGGGCTCTAGGGGGGGGGGGGGGGGTTAGCTTTACTAAATGTTTAGCACAACCCATTCTCATTTCTAAGAAATCATTGGCTGGAGTTCAGCTTTAAATTTATTTGCACCTTGAAATCAGATTTAAAGGTAAAGAAAAGGTGTTGACTACTGAGTGAAACACCGCCACAGCCCTGCAAGAAGCCTCTGTTTCTGGGTGTTATTTTATCACACAAAGCTACAGTCACCACATTTTCCTTAACCGCTAATTACAAATGCAAATTGCAAAGTGCTGTTTTCTAAACAGGGCTTGGTCAGTACATCCCATGATTATAGTACTGGTTAAATACCCAACTTAAATCAGACACTTAATAATTCTTTTGGAAACATAATTTTAGTTTATAGATTTCTTTTGCTACTACTATTGTTACAATTTGCAGCCTTCAGCGTCTATTGTGAAATGGTAGCCTCCAGCCAACCATAAAAAAATCAGCTTTGAAACTCGTAGGCCTGCGCATTGAGTGGGTTAAAAAGTTATCTTGCAAAGGGAATTTCAAGGTCCGCTTACCTCTAGTTGAAGCAATATACATAGTATGTCTGCTTAGTAAGCCAAACAGGCTGTGGTCCCTAAAGTGGTTCTATACCCAGAAATGAAGTCTATGTAGTCACCTTCTGTCCCCAGCTCAGTGTCCCAAAACCTTCTGTGTTTCTTTTTTCTTTTACCTATGTCTATTCATAACAACACAAACTGGATGCAGTAGGCTATATTGCTCCCTGGCTGGGGAGCCCCACCCCCTGATGCTTTCCGCTAGTGATACATTCAGTTACAGTACACACAGCTCTGCATTGGGGACCACTTCAGTCTAACTACCATTATGTAAATGTTTTGTTGTAACTGCAGTAATTGGCTGCCATTCGGACATCAGACTGCATTCGGTTCCTGTTGTTATGGTTATTGGGCAAAGGCCTTAATAAAAAAGAAACACACTGGGCTGGGGATAGAAGGTGAAGACACGGCATCTGATCCAAACACTGGAAGGAATATCCGAAGTCTTGAGTTATCAACCAGCACAAACAATACTTCATTCGATCATGGTGCAAAACCATAAGAGATCCCATATTCATTCTGTTTAATCTGCACCATGATAGATTAAAAGATACTGTGCAGCTTTACCATGGACTTTTACAGTTCACTATGTAAGACTGGCAATGATATCTCTCAAGCATTAAACTATTCTCAAAGTAATAGCTGGCCACAGATTCACCTAAATAAAGAGTTTTGCAATCCAGTGATGTACAATAACAGGGTGTGGGATAACAGATCTGTTTGAAACATCTACCAGGCAGATTTAACAGGTTATGTGAAAAACACCTCCACCTGTGGGCGCCATCCCCTATTAACCCAGAAGTGAGGCTGGGGCATAAGAGCCGCCAGGGGTGCCATCCTCACTGTGCATTGTGATGACGTGTCGCCAGTGAAGCTATGCTTTCTAGCCCCCCTCGGCCAATGAGTCACAGGGGGTATTAACCCCCTGTTGTGTGGAGGGGCTCACAATGTTGAGCCCCTCAGGTATACTCACAGCCACCTGGCTAATCACCTACAGCAGACGGTGATTGGTCACTAGGTGAATAAAGTCTGCCTTGTCCCTAGGTCCTGATAGCTGATTGCTAGGGTGCTTATTGTATTTTTGGAAGATTTCTGTTGACAGGCTACATTTTCTCTACTAACAGCTCCTGCACCAAACGTACTTGACCCGTTCATGAACCCGTCCTTGCTTTTTACCTTCGGGTCATTCACTGGACTTTGCTCTGACTTATACTTGGTTACCCTGATGATTTCTGATCTTCTGGCTTTCTACCCTTGGCTCGTCTCTGGATATTGCCTTTGCTCATCGTCTTATGGCCTCAGCTTGTAGCTGGAACTGCTGTTCTGTCTTCTTCATGCTGTGTTTGTGCCTTTGGAGTTCATTGGCCTTGGACTTTCAAATCACATCCTTTGCACTACCTAGGACCTGGAGACAACCGTGTCCAGATATTTGTGTAAAGCGTACTGGTAAAGTATATGAGAAAGGTGAATTTATGGGCAATATGAGGGTTACATAAAGTGCATCACCTCAAATTAAATAAGGGGATAGTCATGGCCTAGAGGTAAAGAACCAATCTTATGACTAAAGGGTTGCAGGACTGAAAAACTCTTGAGAAAGGCACCTAATCCCCTAACTGCTTCCCAGGGGCTGAGGTGAGAGCAGCCCACTGCTCCTGGCATGTTTGTACTCACTGCTTGAATGCATTAACAGCAGAACAAAAATGCCTGTGTGTGTGCAAGCATACAATGGCTATATATGCACAAAAATAACCCACCATTAAAAATGCCCCAGGTAAGAGTAACAGAACCCGGGTTTTGTTCCTCTTTAATCCCTTTATAACATCAAACATGTCTCTCTCTAATTTGGCTCATGATGATGTCTCGGCAGTGTCCAAACTTCACCCCCCATACAGCTATCTCCAGCTTTGTGCTGATGAAAGGCCAAAGGCCCAAGTGAAGTGGTTATGCTGTGTAAATTTAGCTATACCAATATCAGCTTTCTGTGAGCTTGAGAATAGCCTAGAGGTGAAAATACATTTATTCGTATGGTTCTGCTTACTGCAAAGGATCTTCTGTTATCCTTTGTGGGTTTTTTGGTCTCTTTAGCCTCTTTATACTGCCTAACATGGGTCTCTCCCTAACATGGCTTACATCGTTATTTCCTCTTTAAGGAGAATTTTCCATTTAAACTACTGAACTATGGATAAACAAAAAAGAAAACCTTTGTGTACACAATGTTGCTGAGCAGCCATTTAAATGTAATTTCCTATCAGCCGGTGTCTCAGACTTGTCTGATCATAACAAGAAAAATACAAAAAAATTAAGATGAATTGATTAGCTAAAATAAATTTACTAGCCCATGCGGTAAACCAAATCTACAAACAACTTGATTGACAAACTCCAGCCAAGCAAACTTCAACTCTCATCATCTATTTCAAGGCAGACGGAGGCTGGAGATGGAGAGATTTTGGCCGCCATTCGTTGTAACCCCATGACCTTGTGTATTAGTGGCTGCTGAGCAATGCAAGAGCAGGGAAAGTCAATAAATAATAACACTGCTACGCCGCTGCAGCATGACCTCTCGGCTTTAAAGAACACCCCCCCCCTTTACACTGGTCTGTTTGTAATAATTTAACCTTTTAAGTAGGTCGTAGCAATAAAGCATGTACCTGTTATATTGTTAGTAATAATGATAATAATACTAATATAAAATGCCTTTAGTGCAACATCATAGTAGGTTTGTACCGTTGAACTGCTCTGTTCAATTATATCCCTTATAGTGGAAGTTTTGAGACTTCTGATGTAAGTGTGTGACAGAGGCCACGAGAGACTGATTATTGAAATTACACTTACCCTGAATCAATAATAAGCCTGCAATTTATAATCAGCTCATTCAAGACTTGACTGTAGCTCTCCTAATGACTGCTCAGCATACCTAAAGCTCAAATGGCTATGAGGTATGTGTAAAATAAATCAGAGTTATCAGTTTGAATTTTTAAAGCTCAACTATAGCCTAAGTGTTCATTTTAGCTTTTGATGACAACATACATTTTCTTTAAATGAGTCCTGCAGTTCACTAGATTACAACAAATTACAAAAATATGCTAGATATCAAGATCGTATATTATACATTTCATTATTATTGTTTATTTATAAAGCATCTTCATAGTCCATGGAGTTGAACACGTTTTTAGGGATAGAGAGTGCAAAAAATTGAGGGCATTCCTGAGAAGTGAAGCAGGATGTGTGAAATCCTGGACTTGAGAGTTGGAGGAGGTGGTTAAACCGGACCTTCACCATGATTTAATGAAAAGCCCAAACTCTTAAAAAACAATTCCTCAGCATCTAAAATTAATATATTTTACATGTTTAGTCACTAATTTATTATACTTTCCCCCACTGGGCTGCAACTCTGTTCGGGAATTTAGCATACGGGCGCCGCCATCTTGACTCAGAAGCATCACACTTACTGAGGAGAGGAGAGTGGGATAAGGTACAGGGGGGCGGGTTATAGCTGTGCTTTGCTCAGACAGAGCAGAGCTGGGGTCAGGGAAAGGTCAGCAGTCCCAGAATGCAGAGCAGCACAGTCACTTCCTGTTTGCAGGCACTTCCTGTTTGCAGGCTGCCTGCAAAAATGGCAGCTTCCATAAGCCGCCATCTTGGATTTTTAAAGGCTTATAAAATGCAGTAGATGCAGGTAGGATGATTTTTAATGTGAGCAATCTGTATGTACAGGGTGTGGGAAACATATAAGATAGGCTCTTATTTAGAGTGAAGGTCCGCTTTAAGGTTGAGGACAGGAGGAGATCATGGACATAGCAGAAACTGCATCTGGGTTGGTATCTTTGGACCAGTAATGAAATGTATGAGGGGGTGTGCATGTAGAGAGCTTTGTAGTTTAGCATTAGGAATGTGAACTGAAATCTTTCAGGTGATGGAATCCATTGAAGTGATTGACAGAGAGGAGCAGCAAAGGAAAGATAGATGAGGTGGGGTGGGTGGAAGAGCTGAGGATAGATTGCAGGGGTGCCAGTTTGTTACCTACCGGTAGTTGACCACACAGAAGAACAGAAGATAGTTGCAGTAGTCTAGTCAGGATCAGGGCATGCACTAGAATTTTAGTTTCAGGTATAAGGGAAGGTATGGATGAGGGAGATATTTTTGACCTGGAGGTGACAGGATGTGGCTAATGACTAAGTGTGGGGTGAATGAAAAAGGAGCAGGATAATGCCAAGACAACCTGCATGGGGAGCCTCAATGATAGAGAGGTCACTGATAGAGTTGGGCTAACCCAAACCGCTTAGGGTTCATACCAAAATTTGTGAGTTCGGGTACCCAAACCTGAACACGGACTTCAGACAGAAATCCATGTTCAAGTCCGGCATTCAGCCCGAACCCGCAAAAGCTGGTTGATGGGCTGCTGAGCAGTCCATCAACCAGCCTCAACTAAAACATAAAACAACAGGAAGCTGCTGTACAACTCACCTCAGTCTTATAATCCCATTGGGGGACAGTCAGCAGAGTTCAGCTGTCAAAATGTCCATGGCAGGAACTTCATAAAAATGGCCACCCCATGAGTGAGGACACTTGCAGCAGCTTACATTGTAAAGTGTCCTCACTCATAGGGGCAGCTATATTTCTGAAGCCCCAGTTATGGACATTTTGACAGCGGAACAACGACTGCCAATGGACGGATCACAGGGCACAGGTACACTGAACCGCCACATCCTGCTGGTGTGCTCAGCATTAGGAAAGCCTAACTCCTCAACTGCCCGTATTGGGCTCCATGGACTCCTTAACTGCCAGTAATCATAATTCCGGCTGCCGGAAGGGCATAGGAGGGGGCCTCCCTGTCATATTTTGGTCCCAAAATACATAATTATGTCTTGACATATTTATGTATTCTTACATGAAAACATGATTTGCAGTTTTGTTGTGGTTGCCAGGTTTTTGGTGTTTGAGGTATTCCAAATGCCTGTAACCCTCTTTTTTGAAACCATGGGGTCAATTCAGCACCAGGTGGCAAAGGTTGAAAAAACAAGAAAAACAAGAAAAACCCAAAAGAAACAACACAAGCAGTAGCCTTTTCAGTATGGTCACAGTTATTGGCTTAAGATCATGAATCTAAATGTATGTAAATGTAATTAAATGACTATTGATAGCTTTTTTTTAACATAGTCACTATCTTGTGAATTCCCCTAGTAAATGGTAAGTGTGATTGCTCACTTTCAAGCTTTCCATCAACAGGCATCTGTTAATTGAATTCTCTGTTTTATAAGATTAGTTAATCACCTTTCCCCAAGGTTTGCAGTGCAGTTTCCATTTATGTCACTTAGTATTTCATTATAGGATGCAGGTCAGACACGTGCTACTACTCCACCCATGAGTGTATAGATCAGAATTATTTACTGATCACACAGCTGGAATGACAATTGACATAGGCTGAAACATCAACCAATGCTGTGTTGCATTAATTCTTTATCCTTTTTTATATAAACAGTGATACTGTCTACAGAGGAATGTTGTTTCTGTCTTTACACACTCTGCTATCTTCCCTCAATTTTCTTTATGTCACATCAAGTCACTGTTCATTTCCCTGGCTGCCATTTTTATTGAGACAAGACCCCAGCCTTTAGAGATGAGCTGCTATAAACCACCCAGTCTGGAGCACATATCCAAATATTCTTGGCTAATTGGATTTATCTTTTACATGTGTAGCATTAGAATAGGTATGTAAATGTAATTAGGTAAAAGTGTTTACTTTTTATTTTGGAAAAATGCTCCATTCCTAAAGCTACATTCACACCAAAATGCATTTGTTAAGATGTTTTGCAGGCAATAAGATATAATGGAGGAAGAAAGAGAGCACCTGGCAGTGTATTGGTACCAGGGATGGATGGCTAAACCCCTAGCAGGCATGTGAGAAGGGAGAGAAGGGTTGGCATGCTGGGGTGGAGAAAGGGCTGGGGCCTTACTTGAGCCAAGTCTTACTAGGGCTATTCAGGTCTAGGACTATTCAGGCTTGAATTGCAACCTGCTTCTCAGTGAGCTTTTGTACTTAACACACAAGAAAATAAATTTGTTGTGAGTTTTATATGGTGTGCACTTATGGACACTCTGAGCTGACCTATGCCTCATAATGACTGAACTAGAATTTGGGGATCATGTTAAATATTTGGAGAAGCAAGGCTTACATGGACAATGATTTCAGGCTTGAAATGCAACCAGCTTCTGAGCCATCTTTTTGACTCAACACACAAAAAATGCGATGAGGTAAGGATATTTCATAAAGAATTTAGAAAAAAACATTACCCTATGGGCATAGGGAGATCTGGGAGAATTACCAATGGGTTGCATTGCTTTTGGTCTAGCTGTGTCTTACGCCCCAATTAAATCCCTGCTTGCCTTAGTCCACTTTGCCTCTTTATCCTACCAGTAAAGTTACCGTAGTGTAATAGCCTCAGTATCATGATGGGGGGCAAACCAACCCCTGTCACATTATCTGCCTCTACAATATAAAGTTTTAGTAATTCATGATCTTTCCTTGCAAAGCTATAGCCTTGGAGTGCAATTGTTGACTGACTGATAAGCAAATTGTGTGGTGGGGTGCTCAAAGGGGATGTCACAGGCTGGTCATGGGCTGGTCAGAGGCAGGTAAGAATACCCAGGATGATTTTTGGCCCCAGTCCACCACTGTCTATGGGATATTCTAAAAAGTCTCATAGTCCTCATAGCCCAGAGAGTGCTAAAGTTAAGAATCAGGTTTTAGCAGCTAGTGCTGCATTGGATCCAATCTCCTTTATAAAAATCTTGACCACATATGTCCATATAATCCTAAAACTGAACTTTAGGAGAAATGGTTTGTTTATTTTGTCCTTCCCTAATTGCTCCTCTAAGAAGAAGTGCAAAAATAATGGTGATTTTCACATTGGATTGCCTTCCTCGCTTCTGCATCCAAGCTGTGGCAGCCCCATTACTTGAAATCAAGTTAATCATGCAGAAGCTGGAAAGCTGTAGCCCAGTCTCTTTCATAAAGAAAGGCTTCAGCATATATTCTTGTGAGAGCAGAACAGGTGAGATCTGGTCTTTTATGCAGCAAATTATGTATCTTGTGTGCAAAAGTGTCACAGAACAGTGATTCTACCGAGGACCACGGCCAACAATGGGAATAGGAAACTTAATCAGAAATGTAATCATGTGCATCCAGCCCGTGTTCCTGGTGCTGCCAGACACCAGTATTCCTGATCAGTGGAGCAGCGCACAGATATGGGGCACTGATGATCCAATCAGCTGTGCCAGCAGAAGCATCATTCTCTGCTCGTATTGTGACTCTGCAACCACTCTATATTTGGAGAAACTATTGCAGTGGCAAACATAATGATTATTATTATTTCTTTTGCTCTTGTCTGAGAGTATATAATCAAACAGATAATGCGACCCACACATGCTTATCATACAAGCATAACAAAGAAGCTGAACATCTTGCATCTGATGTACTGTTTCATATAAAAGATAAATCACGATGCAGGCATACCGTACATATTTCCATTTTATTGGTAAAAATAATATTCTTGCAAAATTAGTTGAAGCTTGAGTAGGAACAGACCATACGTTTTACAGTATTGTGTTGTATGCCGGAAAGCTGTTGACAGAAGGAAGGGCTAACCAAGATGTTCATATAGATTTATTATAAAGGCCATGACTTTATTGTTGTTAGCAATTTTAACAGCTGTGGCTTACAGTATATGTAGACCTTGGCCTAATGGCCCATTTCCACAAGCAGATAAATACAATGTTCAATCAGCATAAAAATGACGGTACATATTTGGAAGCATCAAACGTATCGAACACCTTGCATTTGGAAGCAAGATGACTTAGTTTGTTGTTCGTTAGAGCGATCGCTAATGAGATTGCACCTGCTGTGCACTGTATGTCCTATTTGTGGTCGATTTTTTTTGCGCATACCAACAGTAAGGCCAAGAATGAGAAATGTGTTGTCCATCAAAACAAGACGATTCCCGACAAATGAATGGATTCTTGTTCATCGATCAATCACAGCAACTGTTTTCACAGATCAATTATTTTCCAAATGCAGTCAATTTAGGGACTATTCTTTCGAAAATCTCCCCGTGGAAAGGGGCCTAAATGGGACTTTTGGTCACAAAATAAGAGGATGGAACGGTAATGTTACTTTATCCAAAAATTTCAATTAATAGACTCGGCTAAGTAGGACTGGATTCACCACTAGGTCTTTTGGGGTGATTCTGATTGATATCTTAGGCAGATCAGCTATTGGGTCTTGACACCTTTATCCCTATTTCAACCACTCTATACCAATCAGTCAGGTACTTTCCCTACTTAGGATATTTGTACTGGACCCTAATGCTTTCATAAAGCATTTTTTCTTTGGCTAGTCAGATCCACTTCTTATCAATCCTCTTTGGGACCAAGACTTCCCAGAAAGCTCATTTAGCCCTGCCTTAACCCAACCTGCTTCAACAGTCTTCCCTCAACAGCTGTGATCTCAACTTTACAGGCCCAGTGTGCATGGGCATTCCAGACAAAAGAAAGTGAGACAGCCAAAGTCTTCCTTGGAACTGTGACACAATGGTGGGATATGTATGACTATGTTACTATCAATGTGATATACATATTTCAATATCATCACTATATGTTATAGTTTTAGGTCTGCCTAAATCACACAGGCAATTTATTCTATTCCTCTTACTATTCATCCATGCATTATTTCTGAATGTTGTTAAATCTATGGGTAACAGAGCCTGCCATAGATCTGCCAATATCATGAGTGGTATCTGTAAGTTGCTGTCAGGTTTGATAAAAAGCCTCATGCATTTCAGAAAATCGTTATTTTATTAAGACCCTGAAGATTATTTAGCCGGTTAAGTTACTGATTACCTCCTCCCTAAGCATCGCTCTTTAAAATCTTTACACTGATCGCATGTGTCATAATAAGACAGATTGCGTGACTACTGACATGTCACTTACATTTGAAACAGCCGTGTAATCACAAGGATCATCTCGACCCAAGACGTCTTCAGCCCCTACAAGCAGAAAAATTGCTGTGAGTAAGGGAAAATGACAAAACGAGGACCCAGCCTTCCAAAGAGGGTTTCCTAATGACAGCTACTAATAATGCATTCTATTGCACAATAAAGGATTTATTTCTAGTCCTCAGGCTTCATGCCAATGTGAATCTTTCCATGTCAGTAGACTGAAGGACTAATTTGCTGTGATTATCAGAGAATTACTTTGTCAAGCTTCTTGTACTCTTGTGCAAGGGCAGACCTGTTAATTCCAATTCATTTAATTTATATGAAATGAAAGGTAAATTCAGCTAAAGCAATCAGAAGCCTGAAGCTCTTACGAGAAACTGCTGATGTTGTGTGCTGAAAAAAAATAATAAAAAAGACTGAGAAGGAGAATCAGGAAAACAGGTTACAACGTCACAGTTGTTTTTCTTTATTTGTAACAAAAAGAATTCTGGAGCGCCTAGTTCATTAAGTTCAGCCTCTCTTACACCGCAAGCAGAAAATGCATTTTACAAAGTGCTTGAATTGCTTTTGGGGAGAGCAAGAATCAAGGAAAAAGAACACTGAAGCTGAGTCTATCTCTATAAAGGAGGTGGCACATACATTAGGGCGAGAGTGCTGGGCAAGACTTTTCAATTCACCATCAAGGAAGGACAAGTAAATGCATGATGTATGATTCAGATCAATGAGAGGAAAAACATGAAAAACAGATTTAAAAGCATAGGTGGGTGAGCGAGGCTTTGGGCTGGAAGCAACATGAAGTCAATGCTGGCAGAATTTATGACGAGTTTTTAGTAGATGAAATCAATTTCTTAAGTATGTTCATGGTTGCTCTATCGATTAGTTTGTCCTATTTTTATGAAATTGCAGTGTTTAACCATTAACATTTATAACACCCACGTGTCACATACATTTTAGCTCACTTACCTCGGTTCACAGAAATTCCATTCCAGGAACCATCATTAAAATAACTCTATTTATAAAGATGAATGAATGACAACGGATGCTAGCAGCAGACACCCTATGTTGCCTGCAGTGCATCTCACTTTCTCTGTGATTGCTTCTGTGACTGCAGAGATGTAAGTTGGACCCTCACTAACCCTTTATTGGCTATGTAGGAATTACATTGAAATCAATGGGACATGGACTTTGGGGGGTGGCTGGGGGGGGGGGCGCAGAGTGTGCAGCAGGAAGCAAGCTGATTAAACTCACCTCAGTCTAGCAGCGTTTATATTTGGCCCCAGCCAGGGCAACAGGAAGATTGTCGCTGGCTCTCATAAGTGAGGACGATTTCAAATTCAACCGCTGCTGCACCGCTACCTCTGAGAGGAAGAGGATCACAGGCCGAGGTGAGTTTCAGCAACTTCCTGCTGCTTCACCCTTAGCTTTTGCGTGTTGGGCCGGATGTCAGTCTAGTAGCGTTTGTATTTGGCCCCAGCCAGGGGTACAGGAAGATGGTTGCTGGCTCTCATAAGTGAGGACGATTTCAAATTTAACCGCTGCTGCACCGCTACCGCTGAGAGGAAGAGGATCACAAGCCGAGGTGAGTTTCAGAAACTTCCTGCTGCAGCACCCTTAGCTTTTGTGTGTTGGGCCGGACGCCCAACTCGAACACGGACTTCTGGCTGAATTCACTACTGAATTTATCTGAATACACTCTGAACCCATCACTAACTGGGTTCGCCCATCACTAACTTTGAGCACTTTAGTTCAGCTTAGGTTACCTTTATTTTGAAACACTCACAATGGCAGCAAGCCTTGTCCTTAACTACAGCACCAGTGCCACCAACTCTTTAGCAAAATGCCATGGCCCTAATTGATACCAATAGGGGCTCATATCTTACACTAGCTATATGTGTGAACTGCAGTATTTTGCCAACCAACATCTCTGAATTTACCAGGGCATCTACAATGGTGGTAAAGATAATTTGCAAGTACCTTAGGTCAGACAATGCCTTAATTGTGAAGTAGATAAAAAAGGCAGTAATTCCTGCCATTTATCATAACAGTGGGGGCCTGCGCCACCCATGCATCTGCATTATACTTTATCTTGAGACCAGAAAAGAGACCCATCTAGGGGGAAGGAATGTGAGAACCAGGAGCAGACTGGCCATAGGGAACAAACAGAGATTTCTTGATGGTTGCACCGCTGTCCCCCCCTCATGTAGTCCACCTCAACCCCAGGAAAGGAAAACTGCTAATGAGACCAAGCCTTGACCTGTATCCACAACCAAGCATGTCAAACTCTATCTACAACTTTTCTTCGGTCCTGCTCAATTTGATCCCCATGGTTTACACTCATTGTCCTTTTTGAAACATTCTATTTGATTGACCATAGTTTGTCCTGTCAGGTTAAAGAAGTCTTTCACCATAGATTAAATGAACAACCATTCAACGCATCTTCCATGCTTTTCTCTACATAATTATTATTGGCCCCAAACCTTGTTCGGTGCTGCCAAGTATCCAAAAATAACCTGCAACTAAATGTATTCAGCTGCATTTGCCCCGAAGGGTGAATCACATTACTGGACCAACATCACATCTAAATCAAAAAGTTGGTAACCAAGCATCCACAGACTTAGAGGCCGATTCATTAATAGCGCCAGGTAGCGACAGATGAGCGACAGTAGCGGTATTTTCACAGCGCCCGCTAGTATTCGCTGTGCTTGGCCGTTGTTCGGTTGTTGACAGCGGCTCAGTCGGTGTGCGGTAATGTTGAATACGGGGTTAGGAGTCGCTGTTTGACAGGTTCCGCGCTGTATGGGAGCGCATGACAGCGAATGGCCATAGCGAACGGCTCCCAGCATATTCATTAACAAATCACGCTCAAAAAATTCTCGCGCTGTGAAATGCTTGTTTAAACCCCAGAGCGCTGGCGGCGATGGGTTAAAAGTAGTTTTTTAACCCCCAAACAACCATATTTTTGGAAAAAAAAAACAAGTTTTTCAAAACATTTTGTAATATGAATACATTAATATCAGACCTGTAATATCAATTCTGCACTTTTTTTTTTTACCTTAAAAAAAACATTGCAGAAGTGGTCACAGAATTTTTGACATTTAAAAAAAAAAAAAAAAAAAAAACATTAATAGCAATTAAGAATATTTAAAGGCTGCTCCATTGAAATGCATTGGAGAGCGCCAGGTAGCGAGAGGTCATACCTGTCGCTGTTCAAGGTCGCTCGCTGGCGCTGTGGGGTGAGGCTGGAATAATGATGAATGATTCGCTATCTGGCGCTCTGTCAGTCGCTAAGCAGGATCGGCTTGATAAATGTGTGATTGCGGAGGGGAGCCGGCGTTCTCGTGGCGGTGACCGTCATTACCGTTCGCTCACCATTCGCTACCTGGCGCTATCCCTTGTTAAATAAGGGCCTTAGTGTACACAAATTGCTGAAGGATGTAGGAAGGCATAAAAACAGGGATGAGAGAAGGTCATCCCTGTGCTTTCAGGCTTATCACTACTTTTTATAGTGAGTAATATATATATATATATATATATATATATATATACACTATAGTGGGTGTGAGCCCTGTGGGAATATTGCTTTGACACCCTGTGGTCTGTATCACTGCATAGATACATTTTCTTACAGATACATAGACTTTCTTATAAAGTCTTGTTGGGACACGTCACCACATGGGTAATCTCAACAAAAGATTATCACATACTCCTTGAGAGAAAGAGAGAATAATAGAGCAGCACATTTTAATGATTCAATGGCATCCATTGACAGCAGGGAGCAATCTGAGTGCTGCATTCTCATTTACAATTGCAGATAGATAAGGACCAACGATTAAGCAATTTGATTCTTTTTAATAACCCCACCAACTAACCTCATTTATATCAAACGATTGGAAGTAAAAATGATCAAAGTGAAATTGAATTTCTGGATGCATTGTTGAGGCATGAGCCATGTGGTTAAGATGGAAAGCTTCTTGTATTGTGTATGTTTTGTTGGTTTGCTACATAGCAATAGCTTCAACCTGACAATGTTTTGCTGGGATCAAATAAAGCAAATAATATCTCAGCTCAGCAATATGGATTCCTTATCTACACTATGACACATTTTTCATATATAAACATGAAATGCTGTAGGTACTGTATATATTGCTTCAGATAATCCAGTTTCCAAACCGTGTCATAAACACATCTGCTTTATATTTATTGTATATTGTATTATTTTGGTGACCCTTTTCACATTGATTTACAATAGATAAATAGATGTGTGTCAATTAATGAAAACTTTTTGGGTCTGGCTGATCTGCCCTATACAGTGCTGAACTGGTTAAACCGGGCCTACACCCTGAATAAGGGCCTATCTTATATGTTTCCCCCACCCTGTACATACAGATTGCCCACATTCAAAGGGCCTTATTTATCAAGGGATAGCGCCAGGTAGTGTCTCACTAGCGCCAGGTATCGCCAGCTATCGGCGGCTACCGACTCCAGAACGCCAGGCGGCGGACACAATCACGCATTTATCACGCTAAATGAGGCTAGCGCCGGCGAGAGCGTCACCTAGCGCGGGATTCATCATGTAGCGGACTGCAACGAACTAATCCCATCACAGCGCCAGGTATGACCTCTCGCTACCTGGCGCTCTCCAATGCATTTCAATGGAGCAATCTTTAAATATTCATAATTAATTGATATTAATGTTTTTTTTTTTTTTTAACTGTCAAAAATTCTGTGACCACTACGGCAATGTTAGATATTTTTTTTAAGGTAAAAAGGTAAAAAAAAAAATAAAAAAAAAATTTGTGCAGAATTGATATTACAGGTCTGATATTAATGTATTCATATTACAAAATGTTTAGAAAAACTTTAATTTTTTAATCAAAAAATATGGGGGTTAAAAACTACTTTTAAGCCATCGCCGCCAGCGCTCTGGGGTTTAAACAAGCATTTCACAGCGCGAGAATTTTTTGAGCGTGATTTGTTAATGAATATGCTGGGAGCCGTTCGCTCTGGCCATTCGCTGTCAGGCGCACCCATACAGCGCGGAACCTGTGAAACAGCGACTCCTAACCCCGTATTCAACATTACCGCACACCGACTGAGTCGCTGTCAACAAGCAAACAACGGCCAAGCACAGCGAATACTAGCGGGCGCTGTGAAAATCACGCTACTGGCGCTTATCTGTCGCTACCTGGCGCTATTAATGAATCGGCCCCTAAATCACCCGACTGCACCTATTGCATTTTCTGAGCCTTTTAACATCCAAGATTGCGGCCTGTGGAGTCTCAGATTGTGTGCACACCGGAAGCGTCTTCTGACTGTGTCGCTCTGCATTCTGGGATTTTGCTTGATCCCAGCTCTGCTTTGTCTGTGCAAGGTACAGCTATAACCTGCCCCCTGCACTTTCCATGCCTCTGCTCTTCTCAATATGTGATGCTTATGAGGCAAGATGGCGGTGCCCATATACTAGAGTCCTGTACAGAGTTAAAGCCTATCGGGGGAAAGAATAATAAGTAATGCACCAAAAACTTAAAATATATTAATTTGAGATGCTGACAAATAGTTTTTTAAGGGTTTGGGCTTTTCTTTGAATGATGCTGAAGGCGGTTTAAAGGGCAACTGAATTAAAAGCAAAACTTTAAAATACACAACTTCTCTACCTTGCCAGTCAGTGCTACAGGTGTGCTGCTGTAACTGTACTGAAAGTCCAGCTTTCATCCTCCTGCATGCACCTCATATTGTCACATCAGAGGTGGCACCAGCAGAAGTAGTAAACCTGGTAAATCCTATTGAATGCGCACAGTCACATGATGAAGTGAATGCTGTTGAAAATCATACTGCAGTGTTAAAGGGTGCGCATAATTGACAATTGCTGCTAGCTAATAGCTGACAGTTTATCTCAAATCATAATGTCTGGGGTTGGGGACAGTATGGCCCTTTGGCTTTACATCTGCTTTAATAATCCATATATGAAAATCTTAAAACAATGCCAGGATTTTAAGTGCTCTTATACTAACTAATAAAAGAGCACTTTCATTCCCCCAGCAATCTCATTTAAAGGGTAATTTCACTTTCAATGGCATTTTTAAAAGTTTCCATTATTGTGTGCCAGGATGATATCTTCTTGTGCTACGCTTATAATTTTCTTTATTTTTCTATTTGTTTGCAACAATGTGTTTATCTTGTCTATGTACACCAAAGTGGTGATTCTGAGTACATAACAGAGACTTCCTCACTTTAGATTGCTAATCATCTGGTTGGCTAAGGCATAGGTGACTGGTTAAACCCATTCTGCTGAAATTCAATTCCATCAATCTGCTGTGGCAGAGCTGCACCATCTTGATTTGAGTTGAGGCAAGTAAACCTGCCCTTACCCTGACAAATAACAATATTTTAGAATTACAGAAATGTGACCTGGCGTCAGACTTATATCCATATGGAAGTGCACAGATGTGTATTGTATGACATGTGAAAAAAGGGCATTTTCATTGGAGGGATCATGCTTATTATGGGGTGAAGGGTGGTGCACTTGGGTGTACCTTGAGGTATGAATTGGAACCTGCATCTCAGTGACCTTATTTATTTTGACACAAAAAAAACCATTTGTTTTAGTTTTTTTTCCCATAATTCACCTGTACCTGCAAAGGGGCATTTTTACAGGTACGCGATATTCTTTAGGACTTTAGAAATAACATCGCCCTTTGGCCTATGTACATTGTCCGGGAACTGTGGGTCACGTGATCAAACTATCAATCAGGGAGCTTTGGTCACACAGCCTGCTTTCCCAAAACCTCGTCCGTTTGCCCTCCTATCGGGACTACCAGGTCCAAAGCCTACGGACACACAGATTCTTGGCTAAGGCTAAAAGATCGCTCAAGTTAAATAAAGGTTTTAATGCAATGAGCACACTAGACAGTGATAACAAACATTGGAATATGAATGAATACAAATGCCGTTCTGAGATGTGGGAAACAGGTTACAGTTAGTTACACAGAGAAATAATAATCAGTTACATTAACATGCAGATGTAGAGTGGTGATGAAGAGATCCCACGTGGAGGTAAGTGGCAAGCTTATTGATGGGCACCTCCAGCACACATGCACCGTGACCTCCTCCAGAGAGTGACAATCGCTGGCCCAGCATCATCCCCCTTTATGTCACGAGACCCTTTCACTCCCTCCCTTCTATGGGACGGATTGTCCCCTCCCATCGTTGTGTAATCTGCTTTAGAGCCTAAAACCCTTTAGGGGTTATAACTTTTGGCAGGGGGGGGTCGTATAGCTCTGGATACGGCACCAAAAGATTAGGCTGGATGTTGGGCATTCGATGAGCCCAAAGAACCAGAGATCTCCATTTCCCTAGGTTGCACTGGTCACATGGCCCTAAGAATTGTATGTCTATATGCAGTTTTGTGGGCCCTTTCTGGTACTGTATCTAGCTTGGTGCCCAGACACACAGTGGCCCAGCTATGGTCTGATTTGTGTTGGTGCCGGTTGTCTGAGGTTCTTATCTTTGATGTGAGGATGCTCGCAGCCAGGGGCTTTCCCGGCCCAGAAGTGTGAAGGAATCAGCAGGGAGTCTGTCATCTGCACTTGGCTCAGCTCACAGATGCTAATTATCCTTCTTGGGGGAGATTAGGTCCTATGCATGTTTATGGCTAGAATGCCTTAATGCTACAGGAAGAAATAAAGGGTGACTCTTAAATGGGGATCCCGGGCATCAGCAATAAAATTACATATAATATTTGCCCTATTCCTCACATACAGTATAAACAAATCAACAATTTCTGCATAACCCATGGAGTGCTGTTACTTCCAAATGTAAAAATATATCCTTAACTCATTATAAAAACAATGTACCTTACTTATACATATGCCCCATTACAGGAACAGGTGATTCTTGGGGATAAATTAAAATAAAAACCTGTTTTCCCTTTTTTTGCTTTGTTAAAGTTGAAGTGCAGGTTGTACTAACTCACACCTCGGGGGAACACACAAAGTGTGTCTTTCTTCTTTTTTAACTGGGTTTTTTTTTTTTTTTTTTTAAATCTCAAATAATGTTGTGACCTCTTATGGCATTGAAAATGCAGAATGACATTACAGGTCTGGCATTAAAGTGTTCATGTTACAATGTTATTACAATGTAATTCCATATGTTGTTGCTTTGTTACTAGTGGATACATGCTGAAAAACAGACTTTAAACACACAGCCTCCAGCGCTCTGGGCATCAGAGAAGCATTTTTCTGCGCCGGAGTTTTGTGAGGCTGTTTCTTTACTGAATATGTTGTGAGTCGGTCGCACTGACCAGTCTCTAACATGCGCTCCCATACAGCGCTGTACTGGTCAAATAGCGACTCCTCACAATGTATTCAACATTACTGAACAGCGACTGAGTCGCTATAAAGTAGCGACCCACGGCTGAGCACAGTGACTACTAGCGGGCGCTCTAAAAATGCCTGCTACAGACGCTCATCTGTCGCTACCTGGCGTTAGTGATGAATCAGCCTGTCAGTGTAAAAGGGGCCTTAGGGTTGCGATGGGGGGGGGGGGGTGCAGTAGTCTCATCATTATAAATATACATCCTTATGCTGTAAAACCTACAGTAGATGTGAATATCTAAATCCTGATATTAAAAAATCTGAAAAAAAAGATACAAAATATAAAGTAAACTTAGTGTGATATGTTTTCCTTTGTTATGTAAATGGTAATATAGCTGATTTCTGACTGTAGCATACCTGATTGGGGGCAGGGAAGACAACAAAGCATGCCCCAGTTTACTAATTAATTAGGTGTCTGTCAAATCAGAGAAAGTCACTACAGACACAAAAGCATAAAGTATATGAAGCATGAATGTGGTGGAGTCCTGCTGATCTTTGTGCCTTGATTTCGATTTGTTTGTATTGCTATATTTGAAGATGTTCTCAGATGGCTCTAATCTCTTCTTTGTTTTATACTCATCTTCTGACAAGTTCAAAGATGGAAACATTTGCTGATAATTAGCGCAGATTAATGATCAGATTCTGACACAAGGGTTTCGCTTAGGCCACGGAAGAGATGGCGTTTGCCCTAGGCTCCAATTACCGGCAGACTCTTGTCCTCGGGTTCTCTGTGTTCTGTTCATTCTGCTATTAGCTAGTATACCTTTTTTATAGAAAAATTGATATGGTTCATATTGATGAATTTTTTATTAAAATTGAAAGAATTATTAAAACGTTAGCTAGGGAGGTCACATGTAAATGGCAACAAAATGCTTAAAAGAAAATCACAAATCTCCTAAACTCCTAACTTACACTGCAAAAATCCTGGATGTTAAAGTCCCTGTCCAGGTGCACACTAAGGGGGTTATTTAAGAAGGTATAGCGCCAGGTAGTGCTTTGTAGCGGCAGGCAGCGTCTGGTGAACGCCGGGCGCTGTACGGGAAACCACATTTCAGAAAGCGAATCTGGTGAGCGCCTCTAACAGCCCCATGTAGCGTCACATGTATTACTAGAGTTGGCTCAGCATATAGCGCCGGCGCTCTAGGCTCAGGAGCGCCATGCAGTACCTGTCGCTCTGTAGAGCTCTCCCAAACATTTCAATGGGGCTTCATTAGTTGTGTATAAATAGCGTGTTTGGCAATTTACATTTTTTTTGCTCAAATCATTGTGTGATGTCTCCTGGCTGCAAACACTTTTATAATTCTTTTTGACTTTTTATATTTTTATGCAGAATTGTATTTACAGGTCTGGCACTAGTGTCATTGTCCCAGTGTTAAAACAATGTCATTCCATGTGTTTTCACTTTGTTACTGGTGTATATGTGTTCAAAACAGACTTTGATCACACAGTGCCTGGCGATCTATACTACAGCAGCCGGATTTAGAGCGCCAACGCTGTGTGTGTCTAGTGTTTTGTTAAATATGGTGTCGAGCACCCAGTGCCGGACGCACTGAGCTGGCGCTACCTCTCACTCACTGCAGCGTTATACTGTTGTTACAACGCCCAACACACATCACATTCATTAATGCCGGCCAGGTTACTACAGCGACCAAGACGCTCTGTTACAGCGACCGATACCTCGCTCTAAGCACCGCTATACAGACGCTCATCTGGCAATACCTGGCGTTAGTAGTGACTCAGCCTCCAACTGTCTCCCACCTTATCCTTCTTGGGAACAGTGTAAAATGAGCCATTTCAGAGTATCTCAAATCTCTGATTATTTGGAAATATAATATATATTCTAGACAAAGCCAATTTTTGGGGGTTCAGTTTCTTGGCACACTCAAGTTTTCGCTCTCCTTTGGTCACAACATGCCAACATGGGACATGCCATGCTCTCTCACTCACTGATAGCACTAAGAGACAGAGACTGTTAGACAGTGGTAGACTGGGGACAAAAATCAGCCCTGGATTTTACCAGCCCCTGACCAGCCCAAGACACCCCTGCTGAGCCCCCCCCCCCAACCATGATGCCAGGACTATAGCATTGGGGGCTGGGTTTACTTGGCTTGTGGGTACAGTGGGACTGGGTACAGAGAGATGAGAAGGAGACTAAGGGGGCAGAGTCTGAAAGTTGGTGTTAAAAGCAGCAGCCCAATTGGTCCCAAAGCAGAGCGGCCCATTGGGCATTGTCCCAGGTCTCCCTATGACCAGTCCACCACTGCTGTTAAACCACTTTTTGTATGGCCTTGGAGAAATGAAATTGAAAGGTTAGACATTGAAAGTTGGAGCCCTGCTACAGCTTCCATCGCAGGAATTGGAGGAGAGGCACGTGGAACAGGCATTAGGCATGCTACTTGTTGCCTTATTATTGGCATTGGGCTTACAGTCCCTTTGAAGGAGATCTATTGTAAATAAAATGAGGCCAATAATAAACATCGTAAATACCAAAATTGTAGGACCAGGTCTAGTCCCACTGTGCAACGATCAGACCCAGCATCTCTACCACACCTCAATACAATTTTCATGCTTTATTGTAGAAAAAGTATATACATATAATAAAAACACAATACATCATTATTAAAAAGTCCATTATTATGTAATCAATCCAATCATATAATGGTCATCATCTATTTACATTGAATCCCTCCTATACATGATCACTTTTCTACAGAATACATACAAGAAATTGATCACCATGCACTATAAGGTCTATATGCCTTAGTTACTATTTGACTCTTACTGGTCCGATGATTGGCCAGAAAGGGCAGACATGTTTCGCCGTGTAGGCTTCCTCAGTGCCCTATTAGTATGTCAAAGAAGAGAAGGGATATACTTTTAATGTACTGTAATAATAAACATCTGCATAAACATGCTGTATGGTAAGAAGAGAGGTAATTTAGGTAATCTGCATTAAAAGCATCCACCCAGGCTTGTATTTTGCTTTGACTGGCAGGGAGAAGCCTTGGGCTTGTCTGATTGGGGATGTGCCATTCTGCTCTTATAGGGGAGAACTACTTAATTTTAATGGTCTTTGTCCTTGGACTGTGTTAGATTATAGCTAAAACAGTTATTTCGATGTGTAGAAGTGCTTTTGCCCATCATGCAATGCTTTGTCAAGATGTTAGGGTGACTGTTGCTGCATCCTGGGATTTTATGTGTGCATATATGGCTATTGTATGCTTGTGCCCACGTAGAATCCCCCCCCCCATTTAACCCATACATGAAATGAGTATAAACAAGCTTAGATTGGTGTGCTGTCCAAACCACAGCACACAGGGAGCATTTGGAGGGCAAGGTGCCTTGCTCAAGAGCACTTCAGTGATGTCCCCGATGGAAATGGACAATATCAGTTTCTGGTTGAGGCACACTTAACCCTTTTGTTGCCAAGCACGTAACACCTACGTGCTGGCTTGGCTGGGCCTTAAGTGCCAAGCCCGTAGGTGTTACGTGCTTGACTTTCCTCGCTTGTAGTTTAAAAAGTAAAAACAACAAATACTCACCTGACCCCTTGTTGGATCCGGCCGGGTCTCCTCTTTAATTTGGTGCCATCCGATCCCCCGTGGGGGGTCGGATGGCTCCAGGAGAGCCCCCGGAATAGCCCCCCCCCCCGCTTCTGCAGCAGCAGCTTCTAACTGTAAAAAAAAAAAAAAAAAAAAAATGACATTCACTTACCTGTGTGTGCGCTGGCTCCCGCTGTCCCTCCTCTTCACCTGGGGGGCCTCCGATCCCCCCCCAGGACTTACCGATCTTCAGGAGAGAGCCTGGGAGGCTCTCTCCTCTCTTCTGCACGATGGCGGCCGCCATCATGCCTCTAAGCCCCGCCCCCTCGGGGGCGGGGCTTATGAAGTCATCCCAGCCCCGATCTCAGGCTTCAGCCTTCTCAGCTTCTCAGATGCCGGTGATCGGCACAGGGGAAGGAGGTGACAGGAGATCCTCTGATCTCCTGCCTTCTCCTTCTCTGGATGCCGATCATCGGCATCTGTCAGCTGAGCGGCGAGGGACAAGAGCTTGCAATCGAAGGTAAGTACAGTAAAAAAAAATTTTTTTTTTTTCTAATAAAATACTTTTTATTATTGTGTGGTGTTTTTTTTTCACATTAACCCTTTGTGAGCTGGTAAGGGGTCCATGAGACCCCTTATACCAGTTCACAAGGCTGGGGGGGTGGCAAGTCACCTGCCCTAGCGGGTGGCTTGCCATTAACCCCCGCACCCCCATTACCTGCCTCCCCAAAGGCCAGGGGGGGGCAGAAGAGCCCGGGCCCACATAGGCTATGTGGGCTCGTAGGCTGCAGGGTGGGGGGGCCACCAAAGCTGGCCCCCCCACTCTGTGCCTACAAGCCCCCATAGCTGGTCCCGGGCTGGTTACTTTGGGTAAGGGGGACCCCACGTCATTTTTTTTTGGGGATTTTGAAGGGTTTTTAACCCTTCAAAATCCAAAAAAAAATGGGGTCCCCCTCCCCGGGAAGGGGGACCCTATGTCATTTTTTTTTTTAATTAACCATTTGTCATCCAGCAGCTATAAAAGGCTTCTGGGCAGGAAAGGGTGTCTACCTATACATATGTGGTATCGCTGTAACCGGGAGAAATTGGGGTTTCTCACGCAATAAGATTTTATTGACAAACTTACATTTTTTATTACAAAAAAACTCTACAAATTGTAAAAAAATGTTTTTTTTTTGTTTTTTTTCACACATTTCACCCAAAAAAATTGAGAATACACCTAAAAAATACAAACAAGACATTTCATGTTAAAGCCCAGACTCTGTTGAAAAAAACAATATATAATTTTCCTGGGAAATCCCTGGAAATCCCTTCAAAAATGACAGTTGAATATGTGTAGCGCAAAATGGTGAAACATCGTCTGGCAACAGGGAGTGGCAAATGCTGCAGGTAGGCTGGCAGCGAAAGGGTTAAATGTAGGAAAAGTATAGATAGTAGAAATAGGTATGGAAATTTTGGGGGTCAGCTAGGAAAAGCACATTTTTATATATATAATATATATATATATATATATATGTGCTTTTCCTGACTAAAAGGCTTCAAGCAAGCCGAAACGTTGAAGGTTTTGTGACTCTGTATCCACCTGGTGTCTGTAGCCTGTAAGCCTGTTCTTGTTTTACTTATTGCTCTTTAATATCTGCATATGCTCTGTACTTCCTTTAGGATTACATGATTTATAGCTTACCATGGTTACCTTTAAGTAATTTCTATGTATTCATTTGACTGTATCACTACTTACCATATGCAGTGGCAACCATGGGATGGCTAATGTATTCAAAAGGGCACCAGATCCATGTATACTAAGTGGTCCTTATTATGTATACTATATTACATGATTGTGTACTTGTGTTTGTATATACACTTGTAACCCTACTTTCTCTCACTGGCATTAAAAAAATATTCTATTGGAATACAGTTTGAGCCTCCTGGGTGTTCAATATTCCTCTTCTGTGTCCATTCCAGATGGAAATGGAACCTGCAACTAGGGTTGCCACCTGTTTTTTTTCTTTCTTTTTGGCCACTGGCCTTGTGGTGTATGTGTTGTTTTTTTTACAGGTAATTGTATTTGCAGTGAACTAAAAAAAAATTCCAATTCTAGAATATGACTAGGACATATGGCCCAGGAATAGACGCTTTGCATGGGCACAGGGCTGAATTATGAGGGAGGCGCAAGGGGCTCTAGCCCCGGGGCCTCCACCACTTGCCCTGCAAAGGGGGCCTCCACCAACCTTTGGGTTTCTCCTGGTCCAGGAGGGGGAGGGAGAGTCTAGAGCAGCAATGCTATAGTGATGGGTGCGTGCAGAGCGTTCAATCAGAGGCTGCTCACTGCACATAAGCCACCAAGCACAGCCACTGGTAGCTCAATGCAGGTGCAGGGAACTGTTTTCTGCTGGACCAGCTGGGTGACTGCACTACCCCCCACCCAGAATGGCAAATTAGGAGTTCCCGAGCAGCACGCACCCGCACAAGGGTGGCATAAGGGACTCAATCTGATGTTCCAGTTTGTAGGTGGGTGCCAGAAAACCACCAATCAGTTACTTGGCTGGACTATTATTATAAAGGAAAAAAATACTGTATCTGGGGCCTCCACCAGATTTTGTGCCCAGGGGCCTCCACCACACTTAATCCGGCCCTGCATGGCTACATACTGTGGTAGAGATGTGGCAGAGTATGACCTCCACAACATGCCGTTACGGCTAAAGCATTGCAGGGGATGTACATGGGCTTTGGTTTCGGGGCTGTGGGTAGAGTGAAGTCTGATATGGGTAGATTGTTTGGTGGGGGGGGGGGGGCAAATGAATGCGGACCTCCAGTCAAGAAAATCAAAGTTTTGGAAATTGCTCCCCTAAAGCCCCTTTGTGGCAATCAGTGACATAAGCTTATTGAGGGGGATTAACACCATCCAGATTCTGCACTCTTAAGCATGCATGGTGGTGGCCATCTTGCCTCACACATGTAGAAGCTGATTCTGAGAAACCGAATCCCTCAGTCAAAATAGCCTCATATCTCTGTAAAGTAATCTCTTATTTCTAGCCAGAAGTAGAAAGCCTTCAGCTGTAATGACTCATCATGCTTCAGCTGAAATCTTCTAAATACATTGTATGCCCTGACTGGATGCTTTTTGCGGCTGCCCCTGCCTTAGAGATACATTGTAACAGTTTCCCTCACACAGATGTATTTTGCTACATTAGCTGTTTATTCAGTGTGTGTGTGTGTGTGTGTGTGTGTGTGTGTGTGTGTGTGTGTTGTTTCTGAGGCATATATCTCTCTTTATTTGGTGTGACTTGCTCCTGGCACAACTAACACGTCTAATTTTCATGTGTAAGCAGAATTATCAGGTGTGTGGCAAGATGGCCGCCCCATGCAATTCTATAGTGAATAATCTTTATGCCATTCCTTAACATCTGCATGGGATTAAAACAGACCAAAAGTTAAAAAAAAAGAAGCAAGTTCAGTAAATTGCACTCTAAAGCCCCACTGACACTCAGTGACATAAACTATTTAAGAGGGCTTAACTCCATGCAGATGTTATGGAATAGCCGGCAGACGCTATGCTGCATAACTGCATGGCAGTGGCCATCTTGCCACATATATGAGTCCAGCTTATGAAAAACGCAGTCCCACAGTCAAAACTGTCTCACATATAAGTGCAATCTCCTTTATTTCCTTTATTTCTAGTAGAAAGCCATCAGCTTGTTGTATTGTTCTGCTGCACAGCTGAAAGATTTGATGTTTGATGAAAGATCTGTGTAACATTTTAGAAAATACATATTGTTTACACTCTGAATGTTGTGTGTGCTGTAAATCCAGAGAACAGTGATAAAAAAACAATGTTGCAGATTTCCCTTTACACACACAATCTCTCTAGCAGCTGGTTATCCAGTGTGTGTCTTTATATAACATATATAACATATATAATACACAAGCTGCCAGTGTTTCTGAGGCATTTTTCTCTATCAGTTTGGTGTGAGCTGCTGCTGGCACAGCTCTGCTCTCATGCTTATGTGTGTGACAAGATGGCCGCTTCCATGCAGTTCTGCAGCAACGAATCAGCCTGTTATTCCATAACATCTGCATGAAGTTAAGCCCTGTCAAATAGTTTTTGCCAGGGGGTGTTTCAGCCACACATCAGTGTGCTGGCCCCTCATTGTATAACTTCCATGATCTTTTGGATTCAAACTTCAGCTGTGCACCTTTAGCTTTAAACAGGAGTGAGAGCAATATTAGCGAGTAAAGCAAGGCATAAAACCCCAGCAGCCGTTTAGATAATAGGTTTAATAAGGGAACGAGGGGGGAGAGGGTTTCCCATGTCTGGAAAAGAGGGGGAAACTCTAGTGTAGGGAGTTTGTCTATGTGACCCAAGAGGGACTTCCCTTGTCCTTCATATATCATTTAAGTACAATGAGTAGAACACAATTTCTTCAATATTCAAAAACGCATTCAAATTGTACAAGTTTAGTGTGTGGTTATTGATCTTCTGATCAGCAGTTTGTAGCTGTTGTTGTAGGTTTTTTAGCAAGTATTTCACAATCGGCTTTAAGGTGCTGACGCGTTTCAGGGGAAACCGCTTCATCAGTGCTTATTACCATGTAACATCTATAGTATAATTTCAGACAGTAGTAGTGAATGGTTTGCTTTTGAGTGTTTTCATTACATTGATAAACATGTATTAATTGATAAATAAATAACGAAATTGACAATAAAAACCTTTGATAACATTAGAGAAGTATACCATATGTTTTCGCCCTATAAGACGCACCTAGGATTTTTGGGAGGAAAATAAGAAAAATAATATTTTTAACCAAATATTAGGCAAAGTGCAGTATCCTCCAATTCCCAATAGCCAGTGTGTCATTCCACCTTCCATTAGGCAGAGTGGCATTCCCCCATCCCATTCCCATAGGCAGAGTGGCATTCCACCCATCCAATTCCTCATATAGGCAGTGTGGCATTCCTCCCATCCCATAGGCAGTGTGACATTCCCCCCATCCTATTCCCCATATAGGCAGTGTGGCATCCCCCCATCCCATTCCCATAGGCAGTGTGGCATCCCCCCTCTCATTCCCCATATAGGCAGTGTGGCATCCCCCCCTCCCATTCCCCATACAGGCAGTGTGGCATTCCCCCCTCCCATTCCCCATACAGGCAGTGTGGCATCCCCCTCCCATTCACCATATAGGAAGTGTAGCACCCCCCCCTCCTATTCCCCATATAGGCAGTGTGGTACCCCCCCTCCTATTCCCCATATAGGCACTGTGGGCTCCCCCCTCCTATTCCCCATATAGGAAGTGTAGCACCCCCTCCCATTCCCCATATAGGCAGTGTGGCATCCCCCCTCCAATTCCCTGTAGAAGCAGTGTGGCATTCCCCCCCCCCCCCGCCCCCGTTCCCCATAGACACACGATAACAAAAATAAATAAATAAATAAACTCACAGGTTACTGGCGGAGCGTCCCCGCCGCTGCTCTTTACTGGCTGAGCCGCGCAGACACCCAACCCCGTGAATCGGGTGGGCGTGGCCTGCATCGCGTCGGTGCAGGCCACGCCCACCCGTTCTATGGAGCCCGCCGCTCCTCTGTCTTCTTCTGGCCTGTGTGTGGCAGGCAACGCGGGAGCGCTGGTAACGGGTGAGTTTATTAATTTTTTTTTTTTTTTTTTTTTTTACATTCGCCCGATAAGGCGCACTGACATTTTCCCCCCACTTTTGGGGGAAAAGTGCGTCTTATATGGTAGATAAAATACGGTATATGTTTTTTGCCGATACCTTGTGTTTTTAGTTTGGGGCAGGAGTAAGTATATGGATAATTAAATCGTTGGTGAGAAAGTGGGTGGTAGTACTTACTTGCTACATTCGTCCAGGCTGGGGATGAATGCTGTTGTCACGCCATCGTAATAAGGGAACCTGTAAGGCAAGGTACATGATAGGAGGACTGGTCCCTATACACTGTACAAGGCTGTCAGGGCTCTGCAAATTCCCAACATTAGATTGGACAGCTTACTAGGATTTTTAGGGATGCCCCTGACAAAGCATCTGCAGTCACTTTAAAATGTTAGAAAATACATTTTTCTACTTTAACAATCCAGTACACAATTCCTTACTACCTTTCCTGGTGATATAAAATGGCCGGAAGGAATAACAGAGGCTATAAATTTTAGAGGCATGCCCTTGACACATATGGCTGTCGTATAGGGTGGAATTGTGTATTCTCATTGCAGTTTATGGCACAGATCTAGATGACATGCCTCATGCACGCGCCCCCTTCTGCATCAAGTAAGCTGGCCATAACTGAAAAATAACAATTCAACTGCATAGCCTTCCCTTTCATGACCACTCATAAGTCATCGGCAAACATAAACTCGGGATTAATATTGTGGCAGAACACAGAACCAAACAAGTCCTAGAGGAGAGCAAGTTCTTTTCACCTCATTTATTTACAGATAAATAACCCACATACTGTAACTCACATAATGAATGTGATGAATATATTTGTACCCACCATAAGAAGTGACACTTTAATCAGAAATAGGATATTGCCAGATACCTACCTTTAATATCTGTTTTATGTACAGTCCAGGTCGCTTAAAAAAAAGGAATCTTGAAAGGTATTTGTGAGCAGCTGGGGAGATCCAGCATCACATCACCAAGGACATTAAGGTTGTCTAGAAGAAATCTGTGGGTTTTAAGTACAGAAAGGCTGTGACAAATATACTGTAGGCAATAAGGTTTCTTTGCCATAACATCACTCCGATCTTTGTGACATACATAAACTGACTATTGTGATTAAAGTTTAATTATTATTCACAGACCCACTCACCTCCGAAAGTAAATAAAAAAGTTTTAGCCGATCAAATAAACTAATCTGCAGATGGTTTTGAATGGAGGTCAGCGTTGATGCTGAACAGAACCCGATTAAGCTCGTTCTTGGAGGGCACGCTCGGCACTCGGCAAGAAAGTTCGGGTGCCCTGGAGAAATCAATCGAAGTCGGACGTCAAGCCAAGGGTCACACTAGGAGGTCAGAGGTCAGTACAAAGAGATGAGAGAGGGAGGGAGAAGTAGTAGAGATTCCAGCAATTGGTCAATAACGAAGTTCAGGAAATCACAGGCGAAATCACAGCCAGCTAAACGCTATCACAGGCACTGACACACTGAAGGGATAATCCCTTTATAGGACTGAACCCGACTGGACTGGACAGGGGGGGCAGTGACTGTGATTGGTGCACTTCGGATCTGTGGGTTGATTGGTGCACTTCGGATCTGGGGGTTGATTGATGTACTTAGAGACCTCTGGGCTGATTGCCCCATCTGAACTTTAAAGGCGGACCGCCCAGAACTGGACCTCCTAGTTTTGGCTCCTTTTAACAGCCTCCGGTGACCGCGCCACCAGAGGACATAAGTGGACTGTGCTCGCACACAAGCCGAATGACAGTGGGCGAGGGAGAAGGATACTCTCGGCACTGCACACACCGCCTGAGGCGGAAGCGGCTGCTGGGTAGGAGAAGCCCCGGCCAGTCACCTAAGGACATGGACTGAAGGTAAGTCATTCATGACACCCCACACATTTACCACTAGATCCTTTTGGGACAACCTATCCAACTTATCACATTTATAGAAGGTCATTTTGAAAACGTATGTTAAAGGTTCCTATTTTGGTCTACTACAGAATAAAATAAACTGAAGCAAACCTGGACCCAAACTGATAACTGGAAAACTCGTTCTCTTTCAAGAGCAAACTGTCCTGCACATGCTGCACCTTTTCTGTTCCCTTCATAAGGGCTGAGGTTAATTTTTGACGCCATCACCTTCGCATGCAGTAGATTTTAACTCCAGAACCCCAAATTACAATGGCATATTGGACCAATGAAACCACTGCAGTGGAAAATTAAGGAGTCACTTGAAGCAGGTGGACATCTCTACATGCATCTCCTGTTTCATGCTTTTTATCCCAGCCATTTATCTAATGCCTTTCTAAACTCTTTAGATCAGGTGATTAAAGAGGAAATTTAGACCAAAAAAAAAGAGGCCAATTAATTCCCCCATTGGTCCTTACTTACCTTTTGGATGAGGCAGTGGTAACATTCGGCTGCTTTATGGCCCAATCTCTGCCCCCCGCTGACTTAGCCGCCTGTTAGTGACAGCACAGCTTTAGCCATGCTCTTCAAAGTCATGTGCCTCTTGAGCAAAGTCTCGCAGGATTTCCGGCAGCACCATTGCATCCCATTCATGGGCACTGCAAAGGCTTGAGATCGGGGGTTGCACACAGTGCCTTATGGGATGCAAGATGGAGTGAGGGACCTAGAAGATGGATCCCTTCGGCGAGGTGAGTAAATAGTATTCAAATGTAAAACTGGAGGGGGGGGGGGGCAACAGTTGGGTGAGACTTGGGGAAGGTTTTCACTTCCTCTGATGTTCCTCTTTAACCTACAGTATGAAGTACAGTAAGCTACAATATGAAGCAGGAAGAACATCATGATAGTCTGAAAGCTAAAGGTTTCACGTATTTCTCTGGACAGGTTCTTTCTTATTTCTCACCTGTTGATATCTCATTATTTTTCTCTCCATTGGCTTTGCCAAAGCTGGGGGGAAGAAAGTGCTCCTCTGCTGTTGCAGTGGCATACTTCAGTTTAGATAGATGAGTTGATATTGGAGGTAACCCTTTTCACCTTGACTACGATGATATTTTCCCCAAATTGCATGTGCCTTCATTGCCTTATATTAAAAACACAATAATAAAACACATGAGAAAACAAGTTGGAAAAAAGTAGAAAAGTAATCCTCAGGGGAATATAAGGACATTATACAGCATCTATTGAGCAGGTGGAATCTAGCTCTGGAATAGTCCATCCTTTCAGAAAGATTTCATAAAGATTGTCTGGATAATGGTGGCAAGGTCAGAGTCGGTGGGGGTTATCTATCTCAGAAGTGGCTGCCAGTCACATAAATTGCCACGCTACCCTCGCCAGCATTTATTTATAACGCTTTGCTTATTTTTTTTTTCTGATACATTCTCATATGACGGGAACAGTTTTTCATGTACTAAAACTTTCATTCTCTTTTTTTATTGCCCATCTGACTTACTCATCTCATCAAAGTTCACCCAGACATATATATCCTTTAACAAGACTAAAATCTTGTTAAAGCCAAGGAAACCGATCATAATAAAATGCTGAAGTCTTCCTTTCATCACATACCGCACTTTTGCTGGATGCACATCATTCTTAAAGGGGCCCTTCAAATCCTGGTAACTAGCAGGAGTGATTTAAAGCCAACTAGTGACTAATAGCCCACATTGAACAGCATGTATATATTAAAGCAGACATTTCCAAAGTGAATAACAATAGAGGCTAGGGGAGCTGCATATGTACAGCCAGGACCACTATTAAGAATTTCTGGACCCCATGTAGCTGGTTTGTATGTGCACACCATGTCCCCATATAATATGGACACCCATTACACTAATGGAACCATCCAAACCATTTCCAGCCTGTTTGCATAATGATGCAGCATACTTCCCCCCAAAATATAGCATATGAATAGACGTGCAGGCTGATTCATCACTAACGCCAGGTAGCGACAGATGAGCGTCTGTAGCAGGCATTTTCAGAGCGCCCGCTAGTAGTCACTGTGCTCAGCTGTGGGTCGCTACTTCATAGCGACTCAGTCGCTGTCCAGTAATGTTGAATACATTGTGAGGAGTCGCTATTTGACCAGTACAGCGCTGTATGGGAGCGCATGTTAACGACTGCTCATAGCGACAGACTCACACCATATTCAGCAAAAAAACAGCCTCACAAATCTCTGGCGCTGAAAAATGCTTGTTTGAAGCCCAGAGCGCAGGAGGCTGTGTGTTTAAAGTCTGTTTTTCAGCATCTTTCCACTAGTAACAAAGCGAAAACATATGGAATTACGTTGTAATAACATTGTAACATGAACACTTTAATGGCAGACCTGTAATGTCATTTCTGAAGAAATATATAAAAAATTAAAAAATGTGAAAAAACAGCTTATTCAATGCCAGAAGAGGTCACAGAATTATTTGAGATTTAAAAAAACAAAAAAAACAGTTTAAAGAGAAGGAAAGGACCGTCCATTGAAATGTATGGCAGAACGTCAGCCGGCGCTGTTCGCTGAGGCTGAGAAAATGATGAATCAGATGCTACATGCTGTTATCCCAGTCGCTAAACAGATTCTGCTTGATAAATGTGTAATTGCGTGGTGTGTCCGGCGCTCACCAGTCGCTACCTGTCGCTACCTCTCATTAACCAGTCACTACCTGACGCTATCCCTTCATGAATAAGGCCCTAAGCCTGAGCAGAAGAATTTAATGTCTTGCTCTAGACTTAAAGCCAACCTCCAGTCAAATAAAGTTAAGTAAATTGAATAACCCCCCTCTCTGATGATCAGTTGTGTAACATGTTTTAGAGGGTTTAACCCCATGTAGATGCAGATGCTGTGCTCCTGAACTGCATAGGGACGGCCAACTTGCCTCACAGCAGACTTTCCTGCTTACAGAGGGGGGGGGGGGGAGCTGTTCCAGCAGCAATTCACATCAAAATGAAACATAGAGATGCTTGCCTGACACACACACTGAATAAACAGCTAAAGTGTCATGGCAAATAAAATCTGTGTGAGGAAGAAGCTGTTACAATATATCTCTAAGGAGTAAGCAGCCGCAGAGCATTCAGTCTGTGTAAACATTGTATATAGAAGATCTCAGGCTTTGAGCAGAGCAATTATAAGTCATTACAGCTGATGTCTTATTATTTCTGGCTAGAAATAGGGGATGATTGCACAGAACTTTGAGGTAATTTTGACCGTGTGGTTTTTCAGAAGCAGGGCTCTCATGTGCGTGGCAAGCAGGCGACTCCCATGCAAGTGCAGGAGCCCAGAATTTGCATGCTATTACATAACATCTGCATGCGGTTAAGCCCCCTCAAATAGCTTACACCACTGACTGCCGAAGGGGGCTTTAGGAGAGCAATTTACTAAGCTATAATTTTTTGACTGCATGTCTGCTTTAATAAAAGAAAAATACATTAGCAAAGAGAAGGCTTGATGGCCACTTGATGAATAGTGATGAAACTGACCAAGTCAAATAAAGAAGTTACTGTATGCATGCATTGCACTGATGGCTTTAACATCGAAAAAAGGGGAAATGTGGGGTTGCAGTTTCTAAATTATTATTATTGATTTTTTGTAGTCTCAGGGACATGTAGTGGATTATTCATGGAAGGGTTCCTCAGTAACAAAACTGATGTGCAATCAGGGGCTAGAAACTGGAGAGTCTCATGAAACAGAAGCTATTACATCACAGGGGTAGGAGGGATTGTAAGGTAGGAGTACCTGTCTGAAGACATTTGAAACTATTATATATATATATATATATTATAAAAAAAAATTAGTGATGTTTTTCATTATCATACAGCAGTAATGAAGTATCCAAACAGGCATAGCCTATACTCTATGGTGGCCCCTCCACTCCACTCCACTACTCTAAGATTGGTGGGGCCGTCACTATCCTGGTAAGATACCAAGCAGTGTCTTTAAATATGGATTGTACCATATTTTTGACCTTCAGTTTCAGCGACTTAATAAAGCTTTCCCAGGTGTTCGAAAGGGTTTCCAATTGCTTACTTTAGAAGCTACCTCTGTCAAATTTGACATTTGAGTTTTCTAAAAGTTTTGAATTACTGCATTTATCGTTTTTCAACGGCTATCATATGGTCCTCAAAAAAATGTCCTTTCTGGTGTAAGTGGGGTGAGTTTCTCTCGTATATTTAGCTACAGTACATTTATTTAGAAGTATTTTGTCCCAGGATATTTCCATAGATTGTGAAAAATATTGTCCAAAGACGCTCAACATTTCAGGCATCCCAGAGATTCAGACAGACCCATTTAAAAGGATTTAAGGGGGATGTAATTGTAATAATATTGTCCTAATAGCATTTCCTATAGCAAAGAAGAAGCCTGCAGCGTTGTCCAAGAATATTTAAGACTAAAACTATATTTCTTAACACTTGGAGTCTTTTGGTCCAGGGAGCTGATCTGACTGTCCTCGAAACTCCTCTGTCAGGCTTTTTTGGCTAATATTTTCTGAAGGGTTTTTGTTTTGCTTTCCTATGCACCAAAATCATTTGTGAGGATTGCGATGGCCTTCTGCATGTTATTTAGCATTGCTTGATTTTCTCTGTCACTGGTTACAGTTGCCTTTTTATTGATTGTATGGCTGTGTCTCATTCATTAAGTGGCTATTCTCATTGCAAGTCTTTTCCCATCAAATCCTGGCGCAAGCGGCCAGAGGGACGCAGTCATCCTGCCAAGCCGGGATGTGCAAATGCTTTTGTGTTGGGGTCTGTAGAGGGAGCCGCTGCAGCAGCTTCTAGAAAAGGAATAGAAGCTAGCAGCATCCTGCAGGCTTGTTTCATGTGTTCCCTGAAATATGCTGTCATAATACAGCACATACATTGATGGGTGATAGCTACTGTATTATCTATTCATTTTGCCCTCCACCTGCAACTCAAGATAACACGTTATGAAATATCCCATAGGGAGCCAAATCTAATGGGTGTCTTGGGCCCACCAGTAGAAAAGAGTCTGGGGATCCACCCCACAATTAGATGCAAGTATTACCAGCTTACATTCAGGGGGCCATTTGGTACATTCAGGGAACATTTGGTGATGAAGGACCTCAAATGGGCCCCTGAAACAGGGTAGCTGGGGGGCACATGCCCCGGGTGCAACAAATCAGGGGGACGACAAAAGGGGGACCTGAGCACATGTGGGGGGCACCATTTTGAATCTAGCTACTCCTTTGCCTGGGACTAGGGCACCTGGGGGATATCCTAGTAACCCTTTGGGCTCCTTCCCTGTACGCTCTCAAGCTTACCCATTCAAGTGTATAGACAGATGTGGCCATGCACAGAATGGGGGATGCGGCATTCTGCAGCCTAGTCAAGATGGCTGCTCCCAGTACTGGAATTGTTGGGGAAACAGTGTTGGATTATGGGTAAGGATTTTTTTGTAAGAGATAGAATAGTTATGAAGAGACGGACTTCTAATAGTAGTAGTTTAATAGTATTCAAACTTTGGTCAAAGTAATAAAGCTCCAAACACTCATTCTATTAATTCAAAATAAATACCTGGGGGAAACAAACTATTCTAAATGGCTGCCATCCTCCAGTAATCTGATTGAAAGAAAGCCTGTTAGTGCACTGTGGGATTGCTGAAGAGGTAGAAATGCTTAACCAGGGGTTTCACACATGGGGCTTGGATTTGGTCTGCTTTATTTACTGGAACCCACTTAACAATGTGCAAATTACTTACTAGTGTTGCTGGAATCTGTTGCAATTCAATATTTTCTTATATTCTGTGGGTTCCCAAATGTAAACTAACCATTTTTAGGGGGCCTCAAAGTGGGACAGCTTATACCAGTTTTTGGATGATGCTTGTGGTTGGGTGTGATTTAGGGTGTGGCTTATTTACAGACTTTTGTAGAATGAATATCCAGAGCATTCTATGCTACTCAAGCATGTTAGTAGGTGTTGCCCCGCCCCCGGTCACATGCTTCAGGAATCTTCAGTCCATAAAAGATGTTGGTGATTGAGTCAATGCTCAGCCAGTCCATGTATTTCACTACTGCCATTCAGCCAAAGAGTCAGAGCAGCTATAAACCTACATCCTGCATTCAGTGGGACAGTCTTCCTCATGTCACCTAAATCAGACATTTAAGTGTCCCCAAAGTTTGCAGGGGGCACAGAGGGACAAAATGCTTCAAAGTGGGATTGCCTCCCTTGTGAGGGAGAGGCACAGGAGTCATGTGTGTGGCGTGCTCATGGTGGCAACAAGGGCTAGCCCGGAGTGCAGGAAATTAAAACTCACACAGGCGCTGTTAAAAAGGGGATTACATCATAAAGCACCTGTTGCAGTCCCTGTTTTTGAGTTTTAGAGGTGATGGCCGCACATTAGCATTTCCAAAATACAAGTTGCATTGTAGACACTTGAAACACATGACCTAGATTTTGCATGACCCAAGAACGCAAGTTTGCAGTGCAACACAAAAGTGTAATAAAAGCATACAAAAACAATTCCAGACAGCCCCGAGATCCTGTGCCACATGCACCAACCAAAAAAAAAAAAATGAATAAAAAGTACCCAAAAAAATTATAACCACCCCATCCCATTGAAATCTATGGGATGGTGAGCACCTGGTCTTATCTGGTGCTGTAAGGAACACAGCACCGACATTCATATAGTCACCATATAGTTCATATTATCAGAGGCGCTATGGATTTTGACCTTCATACATATACCTTTTGCACTGTGACCTGACATTCACCAGACATTTACATAGCACTACTGCCACTAGCGCTTCTTACAGGCTGATTCATTACTAGCGACAGGTAGCGACAGATGAGCGTCTGTAGGAGGCATTTCAGAGTGCCCGCTAGTAGTCGCTGTGCTCGGCCGTGGGTCGCTAGTTCAGAGTGCCTCAGTCACTGTGCAGCATTGTTGAATACGTGGTGGGGAGTCACTATATGAGCAGTACAGCGCTGTATGGGAGCGAATGGTAGCGACTGGTCAGTGCGACAACATATTCATCAAAAAAACTGCCTCACACACCGCCGGCGCTCAAAAATGCTTTGCTGTAGCCCAGAGTGCCGGAGGCTGTGTGATTAAAGGCTGTTTTGGAACATGTATCCACCAGTAACAAAGCGAAAACATTTGAAATTACATTGTTATAACATTGTGACATGAACACTTTAATGGCAGACCTGTAATGTCAATTCTGCATAAATATCAAAAAAATGAAAAATATTTTCAAAAATGGCCTTTTCTAGGCCAGGAGAGGTCACAACATTATTTGAGAATAAAAAAAAAAAAATTAAAAAATAACCCCTGTTTAAAGAGAAATAAAAGAACGTCCATTGAAATGTATGGGAGAGCGACAGGTAGTGAGAGGTAAGACGTGGTGCTGTGCAAGGCTGAACGCCGGCGCTGTTGGCTGAGGCTGGGATAATGATGAATCGGACGCTACATGGTGTTACCCCAGTCGCTCAACAGAATCTGCTTCATAAATGTGTAATTGTGTGACGTGTCCGGCGTTCACCTGCCGCTACCTGTCGCTACCTGTCATTTACAAGGCACTTCCTGACGCTATCCCTTCATGAATAAGGGACTTAAATAAAAATGTATTTTGAATATGTTGAAGGGTGAAATTGGTGGTTTTCTGATATACAGTCCCCCTAGAGTCATTCAAACGAATGTAATCCCAAATCTTATTGTGGCGGGAAGCGGTTAACATGCATGGCAAACAACACTCAGTGGCTGAGAGCCCGCGTATGCGCCTTGGGACTAGCAGAAGGTGAGATTTAAGGGCCATCTGTCTAGAATCACACAGCGGGGCATCTCAAATCGGGATGCCCCAGGGACTAGAAGTTATTACCAAGACAGTAGAAATCCTAGTGATAGGTCCACTTTAAAGCATGACTTTCACCTCAAACCTTCCCTGGAGCAATATGATAAATTATTTGCTTTGCAAAGTTAAAACTTCAGTAAATGTAACAGTGGATCTTTTTTACTGGCCAAAGTGAGAGCTTTATATTGTTTAGAGCAAACATATGTGCACTTTTATGTACATATGAACCTGTGTTATGCTCTATTTTTTTTAATCACTTCTTTGAATGGTCCTTTCCAGGAGATATTTTAAGGAAGGTTTTATGATTTGAGCAGAACTCTCACTAATGGCCAGAAAGAAGGCCACCACTAGCTGTCATAATGAAAGCTACATGCAGGGAGAGAATTTATGTCTTACAAGAATTTTTCAATTTTTATTAGAATATACAGTCAAATGTATTTTATGGGATATATATATATATATATATATATATATATATATATATATATATCCCATTAAACAGCTTAAATGTGCGTCACTGTAGGTGTAATCAAGCTTGGAGATCTGTGGAGCATTGGTTTGGTTATATTACACAGGGGACCCCCTATGCCCTTGAAGATAAATAATTAGCAGCTATGGCTCATCTAGGCCTGTACAAAGTAGATCCATAACAACTATTTATCAATGTCAGGGGTTTGTAATACGACCAGGAACAGGCGATAGGGATCGGACATGTTGTTTTCCAGCACTATGGGATGGTGGATAAGCACAGACACTTTCCGCCAGCTTTTAAGCTGATTAAGCAGGATTTCATAGTGGTGGAGCAGAGCGAGAAGATTAATGACTTTCTTAGTTGTGTAAGCGAGTAACATGATTAGCACAGTATCAGCCATATTTATGAAATGACTGACAGTCAGGATTTTTGTTTCCTAGTGTTGAGGTCTATCATTTGTATATTTAAGCCAAAACAACAGTCCTGCACAGGGCCGGATTAAGTGTGGTGGAGGCCCCTGGGCCCAAAATCTGGAGGAGGCCTCAGATACAGCATTTATTTTTCCTTTAAAACAATAGTCCAGCCAAGTTACTTGTGGTTGTCTGGCACCCGCCTACTTACTGGAACCTCAGATCGAGTCCTTTGTGCCACCCTTGTGGGGGTGCGTGCTGCTCAGGAGCTCCTGCTTTGCCATTCTGGGGGGGGGGGGGGGGGTGTAGTCACCAAGCAGAAAACAGTTCCCTGCATTGAGCTGCCAGCGGCTGTGCTTGGTGGCTTATATGCCACCAAGCACGCACCCATTACTGTAGCGTTGCTGATGGCGGCTTTGCTGTTCTAGACTCTGCATCCTGCCCTGTGGTGGCTTTGGCTGCAGGTTTGCAAAAACAAAAAATGGCTTGCCCAGGCACAGGGCCCACCACTGCCGCTGATATTTTGTTGCTGGCCCCGCTGCCCTTCAAACCAAAGACTAAAAAGTCTCCAGGACCAAACCATAAACCAAAGGTTGGTGGAGGCCCCCAATGCAGGGCAAGTGGTGGAGGCCCCGGGTGCAAGCCCCTTGCACCCCCTCATAATCCGGCCCTGGTCCTGCACAGTATAAAAAAAAACACTTGCCAAAACTCACTTGCCCCATCTACACCCATGATACTGAATCATGTCAGCACTTACATTTGCTTCTGCACCCACTCTAAGCAGAAATGTCTCCTCACAGATTTTCTCTTGGTCACGACCATCTTGGAGCACCTGGGAGGCTTCTTCTGTTGATGTTTACGGAAGGACCATGATGCATATACATTAAATTAAATTCCCACAGGGGCGTCCCACCGAGTAAAACCCTTCGGTTTTGCCAAATACTCTCCTTGTACCTTGATCCAAAGTTGCATGTGCAGCATCCCGTTCTGCATGCTTGCTGCATCCGTCAGACTTAAATGTCCCCTGGTGGGACGATCAGAATGGAAGAAGTGGCGATGCATTTACACCACACATTCAGTCACTAACCCCATCCTGTCGCCTCCAACTCAAAAATATTGCCCGCTTCCGTCCCTTTCTTTCATCTGATACTAACAGAATTCTAGTGCATGCCTTGGTCATATCCCCTCTAGACTACTGCAACACTCTCCTCATTGGTCTATCGGCTAACAGACTGGCACCCCTGCCATCTATCCTGCTGCCCACCTCAGCTATCTATCCTCCCGCTCGTCCTCAGCAGCTTCTCTCGGTCAATCACTGCCACTTCAAAGTTCAGATTACTAACCTACAAGGCTCTCTACAACCAAGCCTCCTCATACATTTCATCACTAATCCAAAGATACCAACCCAGGCACAGTCTCCACTCTGCTCATGACCTCCTCCTGTCCTCTACCTTACCCATACACTTCTGCCTTGTACAGTGCCACGGAATACGATGGCACTTCATAAATAAACAATAATAATAGTAATAATGCCACGGGGGCTGTTGTGGCTAAGCTAAGTTGTACTTTAATTAGCCACAGACCCAGAGGTCTGGAATTCCTCCAGGGACCCGCTCAAGTGCTGTGGGATCAAGGATCCTGGTGGGTATGTGGAGAAACCAGGGAGTTTAACATGTAGGGCATCCCAAATCAGAATACCCCTATGACCGAGCAAATGGTTGGTTCTCTGTAACAAAGAATTTTGAAAAATTTTAGAAGCAAGAAATAACACACTCACAACATAATTGCTTGACGTCCCCTTAACAAAATATATTTTTTTAGTCAAAGAGAAGCCCCCCTTGGTGTGGTTTCAGTAATTCCTTTTGCCTCTTCGGTAGCAGCATATACACGGTGGCCTGTGTCTAGCAGAGAGCAAGCCTCAGATTTGAGATTCGTTTCAGAAACATTTTTGCCTATTTATATATATTTTGATATAAGAGCACAGGGCTAATTATGGCTAAAACTAATATTTATCTGTTTGTGAGCCCTGATTTCTGAGCGTTGAACAGCGGCGCCATATGCTATGCTGAGCTCTCAGTAACCAACCTGTTCTGTATTACGTGGTAACGCATGATGTATATGTTTTTTTCCTTAAGTAGACAGATGTGCTGACAATACAAATATTCATTAACTTTTATACAGGAAAAGGTGGGGGGTCATTAATTAGACGTCCGTGACCTAAATTCTGTAATTAAACCCCATACCTAAACTGAGGAATGTATCTCAGTGTCTTTCAGACGCAGATGGTGGCAAATTAAAGATCTCCAGAAAGACTCTCAGCTTTAGGATGGGCAGGCTAGTAGAGGCTCCATACCTTAATAAGTACCTCCATTTCCAAATACTTCCATATGGTGCTGCTATTTATGGTGTTCAGAGTCAGCACCTCAATGTAGAAATACCCAATGTAAAAAGCCTTTCTAAGTCCTGGTAAGCCCTAGCTCATCATGAGAATTCAGAACAAAGCCACCCTTTCAATTTAACATCTGATTCACTGTTTTCTGGATTGACCATTTCCTTACTTCTGATCCATGAGCACTGTTGGCCCATGATCTGTGTTGCTGACTGTTACCCATATATGACTTGGAATCATTGTGGCCGGCGTAAAGTGGTCAACAATTATATTTGGGGTTCTTCAGTGTGGTAGTTCATATATGTCTTGCATTCGCGCGACATCACCACAAAATGGCACTGTTGAATGGTTAATGGATTATGACACTGCAGGTCTACCAAACTGTTTGCTATGGCCTAGCCACATGGGGGTACAACTGAGCTGCCATTGCCTGAGGTGAGTAAGACTAGAGAAGGTTCTAGAAGTCAGCCAGAGGGAATCTATATAAGGAGGTCATGAGGAGAGTTACCTTAGGAGAGTGGAGAGTAAGAGTAAGAGATAGGATTGTATTGTAGTAATAGGGAGTGAGGAAGGTACCAGCAGAGTCCACTGGTAGCAGTCAGCAGTCACTGGTGTAGGAGAGAGCAGGAAAGCCACATTCATACCTAACAAGTGACCACAGGAAAGGTGAACCATTCCACCCGAGATGCTGATGGAGGAAACTAAGGCCTCAATATTCTGCTATGGGACCAGGATAAGTGCCCACCACCTGTTGAAGTTCATGGATGTAATGCTGTGCTATGGGAACTGCTAATGGAACTGTTGTGGATAAAAGATGTATGACCTGCTGTGAATCACCAAGTCCTGCTAATAAAGTAAGTGCCCTTTTTATAAATTTGGTCTCATTCAGAGTTATTGGATGCAAGCCCACTTCGGGAAGTCCCCCCATTAACAAAGAACCCACTCCCCACACGCCTGAGGAGCTAAACCCCTCAGGGACTTTTTTTTCATGATTTTTTTCTAAAAAAAACATTTTGTGGTGTACCTCAAAGTGGGACAGCTTAAACCATTTTGTGGGTGTTAGGAGGGGTGGGTGTGTGGTTTGCGCCTTATACACAGGCTTTTATGATACTCATACATGTAAGTAGATGTAGCCCCTTCCCTGTTGAGATGCACCTTTGGTCCATAAGATATGTGATTGAGCCAATGCTCAGCCAATCAATGCATTCCACTAATGCCATCTAGCAAAAGAGTCAGAGCTTTTGTAAACAGACCGGATATTAAGGAGTTAAGTGGGACAGTCTTCTCCATAATGTCAGCAAAGTGGGATATTTATTGTCTCTAGAGTTTTTGGGGGGACAGGGGGGGTCAAAATGCCTCAACGTGTTGCTCATTACTGACCTTAGCATTCCTGATTATCCTGTTATTCCTTCAAGCACTGGCTCCTTGTTAGCCTTAGAAGTTATCTGGTCACTCTGTCCTGAAATCCAAAGCAAAAATAAGCATACTTAACTTTAGTTCCCTGCAACTTTGTCCTAGCCAGTTTGAACAAAACTGAAACTGTGGTGACCGGCCACCCCTGCTTCACTCATAGAGGGGGTGTGCCAAGGTCTGGCATGCCTTCTCCATCGAAGTAAAATGAGTGACCATGACTAAACACTGTGACTGGCATGTGGGTTGGTTGTACAAAATGGTAATCATAGATTAACAAAACTGTGGGCCAGCACACTACAGCGCTATAATAGAAAGGCTAAAAAGAAGAAAAGGTGAGTATTTTTGTTTTCTTTTGTCTGGACGGTCCCTTTAAGTCCTGGTTAGAAATGGTATAGCTAACCTTCGTTCGTCTTAATCAAATTTTACCAAATCGCTCAAAAAAGAAAGTACCTGCTGAATTTTTCTTGGGAGCTAGCGGCAGGGGCGTCGACCCCAATGAGAAGCCCAATGAGAGAGCAGTGCTGAACAAGGTGCCAGGCGGCATGGGACCTGCATCCAGCCTTTCAGGTGAGTGCTGCTTCCCCGGACTAGGAGCAAGGGTCTGCGTGATAGAAAAGGTGAGTATACCTTATTTTTATTTGCCTGAAACTTGTGTTTAATGATGGTGCAGCTGGTGGCCAGTTCTCTCCGCCTTCTCATGCTGGTAACAGACACTTATAAATGGTGTGATGGATGCCCTTCAGTTTGGTGCTCTTCACTGGGCTCCCACCAGCTTGCTCCCCACCGTCTGTAAGGTCTTTTTATAGTACATCAGATGTCAGTGTAAGTGACAGGGGGCATAATGGGGTCTCCCTCCCTGCAGCAGGTAGCAAGCTCGCCGGAGCCCAATGCAAGGCAGAGGAACTGTGGCCTCCACCTGACTGCAAAGCAGGAGTGGTGTGGGACACCAGAGGATAACAAGGGAGGATAGAGAGGAATCGTGCCAAAACAAATTTTCCCTATAATTCGTAGAGATTTCTAAGTACTTAAATCAGCATAATCCATTATCAAGGTTAGCATACAGTCAAGGATATGTTGGAGGTAATATATACATTTCATTCACATGATAAGCGCTGTTAATCTGTCAAGGGATAGGTGTTAAGGCAGCACTGTAAGGCACACACAGACCATAACCCCCCTCCCATCCCTATTCCAGCTTGGTTCCTCCATTTTATCCATTTCATCGGCAAGACCTGTGCCACTGCCACATTATTGATTTTAACCAAAGCAGTGATCTAAGAGCCATTGCACTCAATTACATTTGCAGGCCTAATGGGTCCTATTAGGATGACCACAAATGAAATTGCTATTTCTCCTAACAGGATAAAACCTAATCCCAAGGGTACAAAGTCAAATAAAGCATGAAAAGGAAAGGCTTGTGCTCTTTAAGTAACAATTCTTGCGATAAATGGCATCTGGTTATCTGCAGTTTAATGCTTTATTTGGATTTAGACTCCATGAATATTTTAACCATATAAGCGCCGGTATTCAGCTAACTCTTCTCTACAGCAAAATCAGCAGTTGCATTTTATACGACTGGTCTCCATGAGCTGCAGTAGCACTAAAAATCAATAAAACCATTTCCATCTACATTCCTGCTCCTCACTTTACTCTTTCATCTTTATTATTCCAGAAGTCATTTTATCACAATACAATTTAGTAGAAAAATATGATTTTTTTTCACTGACTTCAATAAAAAAGTGCTGAATGGTATGTCATTGCTTAAACACATGTTACCAACTTCGAGCACAACCTTAATAATATATTTTGTATACATTATTAACCTGTGGAAAAAAAAGGAATAAAAGATGTGTTTGTTCCATCTGCTTTGCTTTGTTATGTTCCGGAACAGTTTGCAGCGTATTGCCGAGGTAAAGCGTATTTGAATAATGTGCATCTCAAATGAGTTTTGTGTTTGACTTGCATAGGCAGACAAATGGAAGTGGCAGAAAAAAAGAGCATTTAAAAATTGAAAGGAAATCAAACCAGCTTCCTATGCATCAAGTCATGGCAACCAGTTACACATTTTGTCAATGTATTTATTTGTAGAATGTCAGTATATTGCAGTAGGCCATGATACTTGCATTATATTTTTATAATGAAGATCAGCTTACCTGCCAAACGCTCCCATGGCGATCTCTGTCTGGACTGCTGAGCTGACCGGACAATGCGTCATTCTCAGGCCCTGCACCCTTTTCCTCAGAATTTTGAATGTGTCTTTGAGGCCAAGGATAATTACTGAGATATGAGCCCTCATTATTACTTTGGGCTAATCAACCCACAGGATATATCTCTGGGTGCTATTCAATATATGTGTTTGCCATTTATCGGTGTGTGACCCTGAACCTCGTTTGACCTTGTCTTTGCCTGATCCCCTGTACTGCACCTTTGAATCTAACATATGTGACCTTCGATGTCCTCAACTCCAGCTTTGCCTGCTGATTTTGTTCTGCATATTGTGTCTGCCTGTGAATGACCCTTGGCCTGTCCCTGAGTTTAGAGGTTTTTGAGGACAAAAGCATTATATGGACCTGTAGGCTACATCTGTAAGTCCAGCTATACAGTAATGGCTAAAAAATAGCAGTGTGTGGAAGAACTGGCTGCACACTTACAAAAAAGGGATGTGAGAACGGCATAGAGGATAGTGAAATCACACTCTTTCTGTGAAGATATTACCTGTTGTTCCTTCAAATGCAAAAAAAGATTGTCAGGAAGCCAATCAAAGCAAGTATAGCAGTTTTTCATGTACCCAGCTCCCAATGCTAGAAAAATATGTCAGTAGCAAGGGCTGTTTTGCACAGCATTTGATGCCAAAGTATATTTAGAGGCTGATTCACTACTAACGCAAGAGTCTGTATAGCGGGGCTTAGAGTGACCGCTACTAGGCGCTGTAAGCGGGTATTGGCCGCTGTATCAGAGCGCCTAGTTGCTGTAGTAACCTGGCCCGCATTGATGAATGTGATGTATGTTGGGCACTCTAACACCAGTACAGCCCTGCAGGGAGCGCCAGCTCAGTGCGACCGACTCTCAGCAATCAACACCATACTTATCAAAAAAAGGACACACACAGCGTTGGTGCACTAAATCTGGTCGCTATAGCATAGAGCGCCAGACGGTGTGTAATTAAAGTCTGTTTTTGAACACATATCCACCTGTGACAAAGCATTGTTTTAACACTGTGACATTAACACTTTAGTGCCAGACCTGTAATGACAATTCTGCATAAAAATATAAAATGTCAAAAAAGTTTCTAAAAGTGTTTGTTTGCAGCACACAAAGATTTGAGCAGAAAAAAAAAAAAATAGTTTAAACACAAGCAAATGAACGACCATTGAAATGTATTGGAGAGCGACACTGAGCGAAAGGTAACACCTGGCGCTTTGGAAGCTAGAGCGCCGGCGCTATACACTGAGCCGCCTGTAATAATACATCGGATGCTAGATGGTGCTCTTAGAGTCGCTCACTAGATTCGCTTTCATAAATGTGGTTTTGCGTACAGCGCCCGGCGTTCACTAGATACCGCCTGGCGCTACGAGGCACTACCTGGCGCTATCCGTTCTTATATAACCTCCTTAGTCTTGATGCTGGATGCATGGGTAGTATATACAGTGCAAGTTGTTACAAGGGGTTGCACAATTTTTTTTTGTATAATAACTGAGTATGCATTATAATGTGAATAAGTGGCTGAGGGTTATTCAGTGCTTATAGCTTCCTTATAGCAAATTATAGTGTTTTATTTATTGGTTATTGAAATTTGGCTTCTCTGTGGCGCACTTTCTAGTCTTGAGTTTAAATATGGGTTAATTTGTTAGAACAACGCTTGGGGTAATCTCCTAGGAGGTTGCATAAAAGATACTGGATGTAGGAATAATGTTTTCTTTTAGTAGCAGTTACTTTATGACCACCTATATGATGGCTTATCTGATATGGGGATTGGAGGTTTATTCCTGAGGAAAGCACGTAAACAGAACCTTAAAGCTTTAAAATTTTAACATACCATATTTCAATTATGAGTACAATTTGCTTATTTTAGCTTCAGGTGATAACTAAACAGTAATGTACGAAAAAAATCACTTATTCTCTTTAGTGTGCCTTTGAGAAATCCAAAAACGTACTTCCTTCAAGTTTCACTGCTTTAAAAAAAAGAATGGTGCGTGAAATTGTATCCTCTGCATTCTAACGAGAGACCTAATTGACCCATAACTACAGATCCATGACCAAGCTTTCAGTTTAGGGTTTAGAAAGCTATTTGTGAAATAGAGGCTTGAGTTCAATTATTTCTAGGCAGAGTCAAAGAAAATGCTGGATCATTAAGAATCCAACATCAACACAAATGTTATCATCGTGCTTAGGATGTTAGCACTACCCAAACGTGTCTAAAATAGTCCTGTGGCTCTCACGTTGTGACGTTTAGTATAGTGTGCTTCAATCCTAAACCCAGGGCCATGGGTGAAAAAGTTGATTGCGAGAGTTTGGCTTTTATCATTGAAAATCTCATTAAATAGGTTACAGTTTTCAGCTCCATACTTGGTAATTGCTATGTGTGTTACTGACCTGGTCATGAAGATGACACCTAAGGCGAAATGCAAAGGGATTGAAACCTAGATGTATACACTTTAATGATGTGTGTTCACTGTTTAATGATTTAATTGGGTGACAAAGCCATTAAAAAGTTGCTTATGGTAATAAATCTTTTCTCCATGATCTGCCTAGATCATTTCAAGGTAATGGCAAATATTAATATTTAACTTATTAATAAGTTTTTTTAAATCCAAAAAGTTCTAAGCTTAGGTGTTGACACTCTACCAAACTATGATCTTATTCTTTCCACTCTGATGACCTAGGGGTGGGCAGGGGGTCAGAAAACCATTCACCATTTGATGTGATGACCATTTGCCTCTCAGAGTTGATTTTTTTGTTGATTATGGCCTGTGGAATGTTGGTCACCGCAATGGCTGTACAAAATTGCTGGATATTGTCAGGAACCGGAACACACTTTTCTATACGCTGATTCAGGGCATCCCAAATAGGGTTGACAGACGAAAAGCATGCAGATGAGTTTCTCTGAGATGGATTGTGCAGAAGTTATTTGGTTTTGAAAACCTATTGTTGCAGCAGCTGTCCTGGTGGCTGTTCTCAGAAGATCTTGGAGGTGAAGATACTGGATGTGGAGGTCCTGGGCTGGTATGGTTACATGTAATCTGTAGTTGTGAGGCAAGTTGGATATACCTCTGCAATTCTCTAAAAAACACTTTTGCAGAAGGCTTATGTTAGATAAATCAACATTCAATTCATGGGCAACATTCCTTCAGAATACCCCCTGGGGCAAAGACCAATCGCCTGGATAGTCAAAATCCTGATTATTGGTCAGCTTTATGCATTGGAATATACATTGGCTTTAGGGGTTGACTGTAATTTTTACCTGTTTGAAGTAAATTCATTTTCGGAGTACTTTTGGAATTTCCCCAACCTATCTAAACCTACAAAAAAGCCTTGGTTGACATTGGGCATTTATATGCAAATGGCGGGCGAGGGGGCGGTGTTATTCGGTGTACATCTCAACTAATATTTTTACATTATGCTACTTTTCCTGTTTAAATTTTAATATTATTTGGTGTTTAAATCCTTAAAACAAACAGGCTGACTGGGAGAGAGTTAAGGATTGGGAGTAGGAGAACAAAGAAGATTAACCTGGACCACCACTTTAAAGGAGCAGTATCGCAAAATTTGCATTAAAAAAGATAAATAATTAAATAGCCACACAATAGCTTATAACATGTGTATAAATAATCTGGCGATAGAAAAAGAAAAAAATATATGCCTCTCTTTTAAATTGTATAATGACAATGGCTCAGTCCATTTGCTGAATTGGGGGATCTGCTGGGTTGTATTTAGTGAGCTGCTTCATTTAGCCCACTGGTCTCCTAGCAACACTTTACCTCAGAGGCTGACACTGTAATCAGTGGTAACGGCAGTGTGTGTGTGAGGTGCTGCTTTTGTTATGAGACCAGGTGACTCAAATGTGTAAAATCTATACAAAATAAACTAAACTGACTGAAAACGACTTAAATTCTTCTTTGAATAACTGTGCAGGAAAATCTAAAGGTATTAAAGTGGAACAAAACCCTGAGTGGCCGACCCTGAAGTCTATAAGACCCGGCCATTGACCTTGCCCCTTGGGCATTCTAAATCAGGATGCCCACTGTGTGAAACAACCCCTGGATAACCACAGATCCCCCCATTTTTCTGGCGCGCTCACGCAGATAGTCATTTAGACAGGCCGGGCGGCCAGGAAGGTTACTGCTCAGGCTCCCCATCTGCGTGTAAACAGAGCTGATTGGATGAGAGCCCGCACATGCGCTGTGGGACAGGGAAAGGTATGTTTTCACAGGCGAACTTGGGGATTTCACATATCAGGGCATCCCAAGTCGGGATGCCCCTAGGGGCACAAAACAAAACTCCTGATAGTGAAAATCCTGGGTTGGGCTTTGCTCAAAACACACAAAGCTGAAAGAAAGATCATATGGAAAAATGAAAAATAAGAATATAAAAGAGAAAATGGTAAACTGAAAGATTCTGCAGCAGAGCCAACATGAAGGGAAAACTGTCAAAATCAGCTAAATGACTTCTAGAGCTTTTCTCTCTGTTTTAGATATATAAGTTCTGGCCAGGCAATGTTGCAATGTTGTTATCTTATGCTGGACGGCTGCCAGCACTGAACAGCTGAGACTTTGATACATTGTTCTCCCCCTCTTCTCCGCATGGAACTGATACATTGTTTCACCCCTCTCCTCAGCATGGAACATGCCAGAGTGTCGGGTCCCGACACTCACAAGACATAAACATGAGCTATTAGTCACCAGCTGCTCAACAAACACATCATTTTTTTCTACATTTGTAATTCTTACTCCAACACTTACCTACATTCAAAGTACCATTTAAATATAAGTCACCAAGAAAAATTCGAGATACTGCTCCTTTAAGAAACACAGTATGAAGTGGTCATTAGATATGCATCATGTCATTGTTTTAACTGATTGTCTGCATTGGGAATGATGGTTTTAATAGTAATTTGTATGTAAAAATAGCTTGTCGATAAACAATGCTGGGGCAACTAAATAAACAGTATAGTGGGTGCTTGTGTTGTTTCTTTGTATTTGTAATATATACATATTGCTGCATAGAGGTGAGACCTAAATGATAAATAAGGTTATATCCTTGTTAAAATCTTAGACTTAAGTAATTTCCATATCTTTGTAAAACATTTGCAACAAGTTGAACCCAATTAACAGGAAAGAAATGGAACCCAATGAAAAAGAGTCCTGATGTCAATGACCACTCCAGCCATTTATATTTTGTTACATTTGTGTTTATGCATTTTATAAATAGTATAAGTGGTTAACATTTTCTACATTGTTTATTTCCCATTTTCTTCCTCTTGAAATGTGTTATGTTTGAATGCTTGCTAGAAAAGCTGCTAAAACCTCCTATTGAATGTCTTGTCTGAGATGAAGTTTAATTCTGATCCGCTAAAAGAGGTCAATGATTGTGAATAGCTGAACAATATGACCATCTTGTATCCAGTGGAGACCACATTATATTATAAACTGGAATATTGTCAACAAATTATATGTTTTTCAATTATTTTCTTAGATTTTTCATCTTTTTCTCCTGTTTGTATAGTTTGATATTCCCTTATCTCGGAAATGGTGGTTAAGTAATCATGGTGTCTTGTTTTTGTAAGTAGGGATAACAATATCATTGATTTCTTGGTAGTAAAAAACGCCTTATCTAGAGTATTCGATAATGATGTGATTATTCCAGTGTGTTCTCTTTTGAGTGTTTTTCACTCAAGAGTACGTGTTAGTTGTGGTTAAAATATTTTTTGTGCATGTGTCGACAAAGATTTTATTTCCATTAACAAGAAACTCGCACAATGTGATAGATATGACCACCACGCATGTCATGTGAATCAAATGAATTAATAGATTTGGAAATGGAGCTCCAAGCAGGAATACACAAAGAAAGCTGGCATGGGAAGGGGGGGGGGGGGCGGAGTAAAATCAGCGGTGACACGAACCGTGAAACCAGAAGCCACATCCCAAAATGTGAAGTAAATTGATATGCACTCCATGCCGGAGCATAAGGGAGTCTTAAAATGCACGCTACAGTGTTGCGCGTTTTGATTTCCTTCACATACTGTGATGCAGCTTCCAGTTTTGACATCCACGTCACCGTTGATTTCACTCTACCCCACCATTTCCTTTCTAGCTTTTTAAATACAACCTACCATCCTATTTATTTAGCCACCTACCTATCTATTTGCTTAACCTCCTACATTACTCAGTCACCCACCTACCTGCGTATCTACTCACCTACCTATCCACCCACCCATCCACTTATTTACTCACTCACCCACCTTCTCAGTCACTAAATTACCCTCACCCACCAATCTATCTACCCACCCATCTGCTAGGAGCTTCATACCTAGAACCTCCTCCCTCCTCCCTCTCCACTCAATACTTCCTGTATAAATTCTTGACCCCTTTTACTTTTCCAAATGATCAGTGCATCCAGTGCCTCTCCTGCCAAATGCCACTCCCTGTGCTCCCGATTCATGTCCCAGACCTCTCTCCCCAACCTCTCTATAAGGTATGCTTGCTATCTGCTTTGCTTACCTTTGTTGCCAAACATCAAGCTGCCATACAGTTGGAACACAGTAGGAATGAGATTCTCTGCCAGGCTGATTCAGCTAGTTTTTTTTTTCTTTATCTGTTTTTCCAGGCAGAGCACTGGGGAAGAGTGGTGGGGGAGACCCTAGTTTAAGCAGCATTGTGTGCTGACTCCTGTATAGATTCCTAAATTGAAAGTACTTTCCCCATGCTCCAACTGCATGGTCTACACATTCAAGATACCTGCAGCCTGAAATCCACCAAGAGAAGCTACACTTCAATTCATGCAAGCTGGTCACCAAAGCTCTGCTGTGTGTGCAGCAGCTTCTTGTGTCCCTTGTCAGTAGCCAGATCATGTGGATCAGTATTTATTCTTGGGGTGGGCTTTCAGGCATCAGTTATCCTGAATCTGCATCCGGGAGGGGGGGTGGCTCAGCGTGGGGGAAGTCCAGGCTGCCCAGGTATTTTTATAAATGACTGTTATTCAAAGCAGTGGGTGAGGCCAACATTCTATTGCAAACCTAATAACTAGGCAGCCACTACATACTTCTTTCTGGTTCCCTTGCTAGCACTTGTCCCCGTGATGTCCACTGACAGCAAATCAGATTTATGGGATGCTTCACCCTGTGAGCCCCCCAGACAGGCCCGCAAACTCCTTTCATTCCGCTGGTCCCTCCCCCACTTTTTATTTTTCCCAGGGCCATACATTGACTAAAATCGGTCCTGGTTGTAGTCAGTGTGGTTTTCATTGATCCGGATCAATCAGCAGTTAATAATTCTTGTTATTTTGAATTATTGACAAGTAGTTATTTGCTTACTTGAGATTATTTGGTACCCCACCTCCCTCTCATGGTACTTTCTTTCTTGTCCTGTATGAATATAATGTAAATAGTTTTTAATATGTCCATGGTGTAATTGTGACTTTTTTGTGACATTTTTTGGGCTATCCCATTGAGCAAATTTCTCTCTATTTGTTCAAAGGTAAAGTCTCCATGAAGAACCTATATATATTGAGACCACTTTAAAGATAATGCAGCCTAACTTAATTACTAACATTTTTCTATGGGAGTTGCCATTACTGTGCCTAGATTTAGTAAATAATAACAAGGCAGTTGGATCGGCTTTTGGCTGGGTATCTTAGTGTATAGGAAGCCCTCCGTACCTACTTGTGTGGTCACCAGAGGCAATTATGAGAATTATAAAAGCTAAAGGCATTAACTAGATCATAATGTACATGTTCATGTAGAAGCCCCCATATTAATAGATTTATCCAAAACCAATGCCGAAGTTGGATTCCATTCCAAGATTTAAGGAGTTTGTCAAACTTGTGCCAAATCAATTCGCTCATCTTTACTATTGAAATTGCCAAAGTTGCTTGCTGACTGGCAAAGAAATATGCACACTTGTCAAGAAATCTGCATCTTTATTGTAAGGTAATCCAGCAGGAGAGGATGGCAATGCTATTGAAACTTAGATCCTTTCATTCTCAAAAATAAAATAAAGGATGTTAAATGTAGCACTATGTAGACTTTCAAGATGAAAACATAAACTTCTTTTTTGCACTTTTCTTAAATGTTTCTATGAATTTTGTATTATTTATATACAATGTTGTCTGGGAAAAGAAGGCATTAACATGGTATCTTTGCATATTTGTTTGTTGGACTTGTCTCATAGATGGATTTATTTCCACTAGAAAACTCTTTAGCATTGACTAGAAGATTGCATATGTCTCTAGATCTTTTATTCATTTCAGACTTGCAGTGGAGAACATTTCTTAATCCCAGAGGACGAGGTTCATAAACCTTTTTGCCCTTAACTGCTTTTAGGTACTTAAACTGTCGAGTTGACAAATACATATTGACAAAGAGTATTTAATTCTGCGACTGTAGACAGGGGCTGCAGCAAATTCTTGGATGTCAAATCACTCTCTTATAAAAAATAAAAATGTAAAATAAAAATAGCGCTAGAGATTAGTTCAGGTGCATCGCTTTGTCTTGAGTTCATGGAAAATCTAAAAACAATGTAGAACACTGATTTTGTCAGCGCAAAGCTTTCCTGGCTCTGCTTCCTCTTGGAGCTACTTAACTTACCACATATGTGTTGAGTGTAAGCCAAAATGGAAGCCAACATTGATGCTGTCTCTGACATATTGTTTACCATAGCATGGCTCTGGTAGCGAGTAATGTATAAAAGCATCCTTCAATCATTAAACGTAATCTTCCTGCCATCTGTGAGAAAGTCTCTGTAAGGGGCTAGAGGAACAGTTCTCAATGCCTAAGTCATAAAATGAAGCAATTATGTAATTTTAGATGGCTATTGTATTTAATTCAGCCAAAGTGTTTTATGCTATTTTGTATAATGGAAAGAGCTTCAGAGATGGGCATGATGCCAAGTAGAAGCCCACAAAAAGGTTCTCACTTTTTAGAAGGAAAGAGATTTTAAAATAATCTGAAATGTCTCAGGCAGGGTGCCTTAGAAAATGCAGCAAACAGCACCTAATTATGGCTCTAGTGATGAAAGAAATTAGAAGTATGCAAAAAAACACCACCAACCTTGTTATTAGAGTATTCTTCTTAGCGTCTCTGATGGAGGTATGTGTCCATATTAGATAAATGTGTGACTTGATAATATATTAATATGTGGAGAATGTCTTTGCTGCAGTTGGCTGGCATTCATTGTTAAATTAATCTTAATTATATCTTTATTGTTCACCAGGTATGTATTTTACATACTGACCAGAGGAACAGGTATACAAAAGGGAAGTGATCTTCCTAGTCACTGGAGTCATCTACCAAGGCAACCATTAAAAAGGTTCAATTTGTGGGGTCCTGACCCAAGTAGGAAAAAAAGTAGGTTTGTAGAGATATACAGGCAAAGGTTAAGGGTTACTTGAAAAAAATCTCCCAGCACTAAGAAGCACCTACCTATGCAACCAATTCAAGTGAGGGAGTCCTAGTCCAAGTAGTCGAATGGGGTACACAAAATTGGGGTAGCCACTGGATACCAAGGCAGCCATTAAAAAGGCTTAATTCGGGGGGTCCCAATCAAAGTAGGTAAAAAAGTAGGCTTGTAGAGATACACAGGCAACAGTTAAAGGTTAAGAAACTGAAAAAAGATTTCCTTGCGTTAAGAAGCACCTACCTAGGCAACCAATCCAAGTGGTGAGTTCTGGTCCAAGTAGTGGAAGGGGATACACAAAATTGTAAGTAAAGAAAGTATATAGACTATGGCCATATGGGGTGCATAGCACATTCGAGAAACTCTCCTACTCACACACTATGCAATGCACCTTAAGAAAATTACTTTTTTTCATCCCCTGGGCTTGAATGTATTTTGAGATAAGTTTACCTGGTGAGGTATAGTCATTTTCAAATGCATAAAAACATTTTAAAGAAAGTGGTAAATAAGAGCCCCTTATCACATCCGCACTTTGAGATAGAGATTTTGCTCTAGTGAGGTAAGTTATCAAGTGTGACAGAGACATGTTCCACAACTTGCAGCAGATCAAAACCCTTTAAAATCCTCAAAATCCTGAAATCTTTAAGCATAAAAAAGTCCCACCGCCGAGCTGGCAGCATTGCCTAAGATACTTTGGCAGAGAGGTTGGTGGGGCATGAAAAAGGGCTTTTGATCCATTTAAAAGCAGGCCTCCCATCTAGTTTGGTAAATTGCTCCTTTAAACCCCCACCTCTTCACAATCAGTGATATAAGCTATTTGAGAGGGTTTAATGCAAATTTAGGGAATAGGAAACAGTCCAGGTTACCTCAAGTCTCTGTGAAATAATGCTTTATTTATAGCCAGAAGTTAAAGGGCATCAGCTGTAATGATCACTGCTCAGAAATCTCTTAAAACATGTTGCAGCTGAGGCCATTGACTTACATTAATACATAGTTACATTCATCCCCTCCAGCAGCTGTTGATCCAGTGTGTGTGACATGACAGACATGCTAAGCCCTTTTTAGAGGTAAATCTCGGCTTCAGTTTGGCGTGGGCTGCATTTACACCAATGCAGCCTGCTAGAGAAGGGTTTATGTTTCTGGATAGAGATAAAATCTCTATCTGACTGGTTGACCTGCAGTGTGTCTGTGTGCTAGCAAAGGCTCTCCCCCATCCTCCCACTTATGCCCATGTGTAAGCAGGCCTCTCTGGTGTGGAGTGCAGCTCTTAAGCAACATCTGCATAGGGTTAAGCCCTCTCAAGGTGGAGGCTTTAGGGACGCAAAAACCTAAACTTTATTTTCTCGATTGGAGGTCCTCCTTAATAAAAAATAGCCCATTATCGGGTATGTAGGGAGCTTTCAAAGCAAGGCAAAGAGATATTCTAAGTATTTTCCCAAATCAAACCTTCTCCTCTCCAGAGTTTTCAGCCAGGTTTGCAGTTTGTGTTGATTCTTTGGACCAGGGCCAGCTCCAAGTTTAGCTGGACCCTTGGGCGGCATGGTCTCAGTGGGCCCCTTTGTGGTGAAGAGTCGCATCACATGACCAAGGGACATCCCAAATTTCGGATGCCCCCTAAGGATCAAAAGAAAAGAAAAAGAAACCCTTATTTAAAAAAAAAAAAAAAAAAAGGGACCTCTGCAGTGCTTTCCCTCCTGGCACGCAATCCCAGTCTCCTTGTTGCACCTGTCACGTGTCACCTGTCACGTAGCCCTTTCCTCTCTCCCCGGTGGGGACAGCACAGGCAGCAGCAGAAACGTATTGCTGCATACTGTTGTCCCCGCGTGGCAGGTAAACGTCACTCCCAGTCCGCCGCCGGTCAAGCGCCCCCGCACACCCCAAAGGCTGGCCCTGTCAGTGGGCCCCCCGGCAGCTGGGTGCTGACGTCGGCCCTGCTTTGGACCCCCAATATTCTCCATGGGACAGTCAAACCAGACCTTAATCTCAACATGCTCTTTCTTTTTACCACCAAAGGCACCTAAGGAAGGCTAAGGACCAACATAGCAATCATCCCTGAGGAGGCAGCAAGTCACTCAATAGGGTTGATTCAGCACCATATTTTATTTATTCACTTTCTTTTGAGAGAAAACTCTTATTTTTTTCCCTGTGCAATTTCCCGCCATATTTAGCTGTGCATTTTTTAAATTGCACAGCTAAATATGGTGCTGAATTGCACTGAGGGAGAAAATAATTTAAAAAAGCAAGGAAAACAAGTAGAAAATATGGTGCTGAATCAACAACCCTCATGTCATTAACAAAAGCAAATTCATCCGCTAAGGTTATAGCATTATAGGAGCTGATCATGTGCAGCGGTGCACATGGTCATGGTTGGGGTAGTATTATATAGGGGGGATACTGTGGCAGGGGTTAGTCTGACCCTTCAAAGCCATGAAGATGAAGCTATAGCATTGCAGGGGCAGTGTTGGAATGTCTCGGCTGGGGGGGGGGGGGTACCATGGGTCCTTTCTTGTTAAAACTCAGCCAAAGGAAACACATCCAATTTATGTATATAATTTAATGTATTAATTTTTATTTAACCCTGTTTTCTACTGGAGCTCTGTTTTACTGATTTCACTGTTTTTGTTGGTATTTGTAGCCTTTGTGAACAGGGTTAAAATACTGATTTCTATCTCGGTGTGGTTGCCATATTTTCAGCAAATCTATATTCTTTAGTGTCGCTCCTCAGGCTGCTCCTTAGACTTGGAACTGTAAAGTAATGATTTATTAAAGTCCTCTTGACTTTTTTCCTGCAATTATTTTGGTGTAAGAGAGTGCAGAACATGGGAAAGTGCGTATTTTAGCAGCGAGAGGAGGATCATAACGCTATAGACTTTGCAGTGGCTGACATAGCAGTCAATTTATTAGCCAAGCAAAATATGGTGCACTTCCAGAAAGATTTAATTTATTGAGATTGTCACACTGCTTGGTTCAATTAAAGGTCACCATTATTCAATTTTATGCATGTAGCTGCTTCTTATAAGTTATTGCCTCATCTTCAGTGCCTCAGCTAGTAATAGTAACGCTGTCAGTGGAAAACAGTTTGGCACAGGGCATATACACACACGCACGGCAACTTTTTTCATTGATGGTTTATGAGATGATTGATGGTATTTTTATTTTAATTTTTTATTAAGTGCAAAGTATGGCATTTATGCCTACTAAGGGCCACATACTGTATACAGCTACACTTAAAATATATTGCTTTATACTGTGTGACTGCTTTGTCAAATCCCTACATAGATACATTCTATATAAAGTAGAAGAATAAGTGTAATAACATTTTGTCTACTGGGGTATCCTTTGTCCAATATAGCAGCATGAATCTAGCCATAACTTGGTAAAGCATTCTGTTTTATTGACAAAGTAAAGGCACTGCAAGGTGGCTGTTGATACATTCAGCTTTCATTTACACCAGCATTCTCCCCAGTTATTAGTTTAGCTTCTTGTCTTTCCTTGACCCAAATGAACATCTCTTGGGGTGGTTTAAGGTTACAACAATGACCATGGTACTAGAAACACCTTCTGGCTGTTTATTTTAATTTTATAATTAATATTTGATTTCAGAACCCTGGTAAATTTGCTTTAATTTAACAAATTGTTAGGGAATAAAAAACAGACCAGCCTACAATAGGGACCCACTTGATGTGATGCGAACTGAAGACTCCTGCAATCATCATCAGCATTTCTGAAGGCAGCTTTAAAAGAGGCCCACTAGCTAGAAAATACCGCAAAACTCCAGCACCTTGATAAAATGGTTTAAAGCTTGATGAGATGAGGCCTCCAGAACTGTACTTACTATCCTAGATCTGGTCCCAAGAGAGTTATAAACAGCGGCATCACAACCTCTATCTTCTTACTGGTGATGCCTGGCTCTATGCATTCCAGCATTCTGCTTGCTTTCCCAACTTCCTGGCTTCACTTTCTTCTCATCGTGAAGCTGCCAGTAATCAATATTCCTAAATGCCTCTTTTCTGAAGTCCTGGTTAACATAGTACTGCCCATACAATACTCAGGAGAGAGGATTTATTCTACCTAAATGCATGATGTTACATTTTGATACATTAAACTCCAGTTTTCATTGTTTTACCATTTGCCCAATAAAGATAAACCATGTTCTGTACTGCAGAACCTCCAGGAATACCCACCTACACTTTTCATGTTACATGCCAAGCCATTTCTTACCTCATTTACAAAAATATTGAAAATAATGCATCTCAGGACAGAGCCTTGCGATGTACCACTGCTAACTTGCCTTTCATTAGAATGCACAACATTAACAACCACACACTGATACCTATCCTTCAGCCAGCTGTAAATCCACGGAACTATCTTGGGATTAAGTCCAAGTTTAATTAATTTATGAGCTCCCTAGGTGAAAGAGTGTTAATAATTAGTTAATAATTGTTAATAAATGTTAATAATTAGTTTAACAATACCCACAGTGCCACCTTCATCCAACACTTAAGTAACTCAGGTAAGCATGTAACCAGCCTTATCCTCCTTGTCCCCATCTGCTTGTTTTGGATATCTGGTACCTTGTGTCTTACTCAGGGTACTAGAACTGCACTACTACTAGAACTACTTAAGGGTACTAGACTGCAGTGGCTTTTCCTAAGAGTTATATAAGCCCCCCAGGGGAGAGGGCATGGGGGCTTGGCTTTCTAGGGTTCCTTCAGCATCACGATTCAGCTTCTAAGCCCCTACATGCCCCTTTGCCTGGTATGCCTGGCTAGTAGCCCTAGGGTAGAGGGTGGGTGAATATTTTGACTTAAAATTGCAACTATTCTTGTCTGGCTGAGACAAACTGATTGAGCAAATTTTAGGGCGAGTTTTAACAACGACTAGCCCATCACCAATTTTGTTGCCTTAAATTTGTCTTTCTCTTGGTGCTGAATGTGGCACACAAGTTAAGAAATATTGCCCCCCCCCATCTAAAGCTTTGGGTTTTTTCTAGGTTTCCATGTTGCTTTGTTTATTTTACTCAGTTCAGGTCTTAGCAGGCATGAGTTGACAGCTGCTTCTGTATCATCTCCAACATCTCAGTCACTTGATTCAGTTATTAAATGCCATTATTAGCTATGTCACAAAAAGCTCTTTTATTTTTTTTATATCTTCTAAGAAACACAGCTCCACTGCTCCTAGCAACCTCTCTCCTCCAGACGAGAGGCCTGACCTAGCAACAAATGACCGTTTATTTTTAGTATTTTCATTATAGTACACATGATTGGCAGAAAGAATGTTTTATACAAAGCGTGTACACTACTCTATTATACTACCAGTATGACTATTCATACATAGTGTGAACCGCCATAATTTTTGTATTTTCAGATGTTAACTGTGTTTTTTCTTTTCGTATAGACCTATTTGAATACTGGTGGCTAGGATGCACCTGTGGTGGTATTATTCTATTTTAAGGAGGAGCAGATCTGTTTTACAAGGCCACTTTTATTTTTAATCTGCCTTCCTCTATGTTGGTTGAAACCTTGGCTGGAATGAACGTGAAGGGATCACAAAAGCAGCAAAGTGTCAGGAGTTCCAGGAATGTAGCCGATACTGGATTATTCTTTTAAAAGGACATTTTAGGAAAAATAAGCTCAAACTCAATTTTTATCCCCCCTCAGCAGCTTCCTCTAGGTTCAGTGCTATAATATGAACCCATTTTGGGGAATGATGTCCAGCTATGCATGTCCTATTCACTATTATACAAGGGCATGTCAGGAATTCTTTGTGGCAAACAATTCTTGCAGGGTTGGACCCCAAAGGAACTGCTCCAGGCTAAAACAGGTGGCTTTTTTTTATTTTAGAGCCAGAAATGGACTTTATTTACTATAGGTGTGGGGAAGCCAGTGAAGCGTGGTTTCACACTTTTAGTACCTCTACAATATTATATTAATACCTGTACCTAGGTTTTAAAAGCATCCTAAACTCAGGACATGCAAATAGTGCAATACAAAATGGGCTATATGAAGAAACAGTTCTACAAATGCGGTGCAAAGGCAATTTAAATTGTAATTAATTTTTCAGAGGGTGGCTGTTATTTTAAAATTTTCAAAGGAAAACTTCTACCTCATTGAAATATTAATGGCCGTAATAAATCTACCACAGGCCTGAAATGAAATGGCCTGCCTTGACTGATGTGACTGAGGTGATGTAGAGTGCCATAACAATTCCACAGACTCAGATTTGTATTATGTCTGAAGAAGTCTAGGGTGCCTCGAAAGCTCACCCTTTCAATCTGTTGAGCTATTGAACCAATAAATGGTATTACTTTAACTTCAGATTTTCTGTCTACCTCATCGAAATTGGAGAACTACTTCATTGCAAAACCAAACCATATGGATGTGATTTACTGTATACACTTTTGAAAATGCCATTGAAAGGAAGCTCTTCCTAATATCTGCTGGTAAACATGGATTCCTAACATGGAGATCCTGGCTCTGCAGTTATACTGAGCCTGGCTGCCTTAAAGACGTATATAGCAACAAGTGCCTGGGGTGCGCAGCAATGCAGATCGCGTCTAAGCAAAATGCTAAAATTCAACAAGTTCTTAACTTCATATAGGGTCACTTGTTTTGTTACATGGTGAATTTCCTATTCAGTTGGCCAGTGTTCACTAACATTTAGCATGCTTTCTGTCTTTACATACAATAAGTGCCACAGTCCAGGCAACAGCAAGCAGCTCATCTGATGCCTGTCTCATGTGCCTCTCCGCCATTTCCTGCAGCACTAGATAGAAGCGCTCCAAAGTTTGCCATCTTTTCAATTCCATTCCTATTTATTCCTACTCTCAGCTGCAGTTGTCTCTGAGCAAGGCAGTGTGCTATGACGTGCATTTCCCTGCTCTCCACATCCAGAAGCAAAGCCAGTGGCTTTCATTAGAATACATAAGATATATATATATATATATACACATATATATATATATATATATATATATATATATATATATATACTCTTGAGGTGCTTTGAAGTAGTTCATTTTAGATAGTTCCCATGGAGAATAAGGGGGAAGAAAGTTAGCACATGCCTGGATAGGCATTTTAAAGCCAACATATCCAATTTGATATGCAGAGAATTTCTGCAGGTGGTGCATTTTTCAACAACAAGCACCTACTAAATGTGGATAGCTCCTGTAATGTAATGCAGCCTACAAAATTTGCCATATAGGCATGTAGCCCCTCCACAGGAGTCTACGTGGTTACCATTCAATAAGCTCCATGAAAAACTTTTTCCATAGCTGCAGGGTCATAACAGATTTTATTGGTACAGCCGGTTAATAAGCCTTACTTAAATTTCACCAGCCTTTTTACTGACTCTTTACAGAGTTTATGTTTTAAGATCCAGTTTTAACACTCGCGCTGCAACCCTTCATTTAACATTCAATTACAAATACCCAGTAAAAGTTTTATTAGAGAGTAATCAGAAGTCCGTTTGAACTATATTAGCACTTAGTCAGGTGTATTTATGCTGGAAAACTGAACCCAAATGTAACTTGTCTTGCACATAACCATGACCATAGATCAAATGACTCTCAATAGTCCTGGAGTCCATGATTCTGGAGTCCATGTAAAATTCTGGTTCTCACCTAAATCAGAATTACATGTGCTTTTGAGTCTTTGGAAAGCAAGTTAAGCACAAAATCTGGGGTAATTAAAAATAAAACTTCAGTGATCACCTTAGCTATGTAATGTTTTTGGTGTAGAAAAAAGAATCTCTTAATTCTTTGGAACATCTATATATAAAACTAACAAAAAAACAATGCCCAAATAATCTGTTTTTAGTTTCAAAATGTTTAGCACTGTGGGCTCCATTGCTAACAACGTGTTTCCATGCCACCCTCAGTTCATTTCCCTGCTGCTGGCACCCTTGTTGATGGCACATCATGTAAATGAATATCCAGCGCTGATATGTACTGTCAATATTTGTTAAAGTTTCTACTTGGGGGTTGGTCTGAAGCTTGCTCTCAGCTTCGGGAATTAAAAGTAATTAACCTGGACAGGTTCTGATAAGGTTCTGATAAGTGTTTTCTTATTGCCTGGACTGACCCTTTAAACCCTTGAGTGGCCATTGTTCATTGATCAGAAGTTGCCTGATGTTTGATCCCGCATAAAAAATGATGACAAACTAACAAAAAGTATTATTCATATTCTACAACTCTGAAAAACATAAAGCACAGAAAACATTAAAAACAGTCTCCCATAACAAAGCTGATTCATATCTATATCCCCCTAAACTACACAATAATTGTAGTCTCTTTAAGGGAAAAGTTACGTTTCACTTTTATAAAAGTCACTTTTATAAAAGACTCCAGTGCTGGCAGGCTCAGAAGTAACTAAAGGATCTCTGACTGCCACTCCCTGTGCCATCAATCATCCTCCCATAGCCCCCTTTCATGAAGCCTGGAGCTAGTTCCAGCTGGCAGGTGAGCATAACCTCAGTATGGCTGGCTCCTATTGAAAACAATGGCCACCTCTGTACACGAATGTCCTTAGTGTACAGAGATCCCCATTGGGAGTAGGACATACCCAGGCCTAACTACCTGACAGGTAAAAGTGCACAAACCAAGGCTGTGAGAGGACGATTGTCGGAGTAGGAGAGGCAGTCTGGTAGGGGGATCATCTAATTACCCTTGGCTCTGCCAGCCCTGGAACCTTTTGTATATTTCCTTTAGTGCCACAGCCAACAAAGTACTATACTATAAAGTATCTAAAAAAAATTATAATGTTTAATTGCTAGTCACACATTATACTACAGCCTAACACAATTAATGCACAACAACAAAAGTATAACTAAATATGACCGGCACCTAGTGAATAGTATTGGACGAAACCAGATCTGCAAAGTTCTGGCTCGTACTGAACTTTGTGAATTCGGGTTCCCAAACCTGAATGCGGACTTCAGCCAGAAGCTAAGCTAAGCAGCTCAGCTAATTATCCCATCTTATCTATGCAGAGTGTGCAGCTGAAAAAGGGCTGTAACTTACCTGAGCCCCAGGATCCAATCCCTGCTTCCATGTTGCTGGCTTGCAAATTGTGTACGAGCTGGGCCACAGAAAGATGCCATACCGGTTCCATAAGTGAGGACACTTCTAGTGCCAGCAATTTTAGTGCTGGCACTAGGAGTGTCCCCACTATGGGAGCTAACTCTGCGCCCCCCTTCACACCAGCCATTAGTTGTTTTTTCTTTTAGTTTGAGTACCCATTGATTTCAGTGGGGACCACGGTTCTTGTTTGATAAGTTCGGCCACCGGAACCGAACTTTTGTTCAAACTTCAACTGAACTTCCTGAACTTTAGAGGATTTGCTCATCACTACTGGTGGGGACATTTAGAAAGAGCCCTGGCATTGCTCATACAGTAACATTTTTCCAATCACACCCCCCAAGGATATTTTTTCACTAAATTAGATACAATTGGTATACTTAATTCTGAAACATCAGCTACAAATGGTGCTTCTTTTCATACATGTAAGGATTGAAAAAAAATTGTTGGAAGAGCCACAAAGGGGTCGATTCAGAGCCTGGTGAGAAAACTCACTTCTCTTTTTAGGAGAGAAAACTGACTTTCACTTTCATTGTATGCCTGGCTCTGAATCAGCCCCAATGTAGACAATAAAAATAAATGACAATTTTTCTTTCCTAAAAAATAAGTGAGTTTTCTCACCAGGCTCTGAATTGCCCCAAAGTCCAGAACCATGCACAGGAGCCAGCTGAGGAAATGCACCAGTAAACAAGATTCAGGATAAAGCATTTTTTCCAGTCACTGTTTGCTAGCAAAAAATTTTTTACGTATCTCTTATCTGGTACAATGTTAATAGAATCCTTCATTTGGACTCTAGACATAGGATATGATTTAGGAAATCCTACACCGGCATCTGCCAGTAAGGCATTATAAGTGCTTTTGAAAACTTTATGAATGCCACTCTACTAGCCTGCAGTGCTCAGTATTTTTGGGTGAATGGTGTCGTTTTTAACATGGAAAGTGGTGTAAACCCTCAGAACGTGTTACAATTCCACCAGTTTCTACTAGTTTGCTCAGGTTTTCCTGTCATGTGATTGCTGCTTTAGGGGCAACAGCAGCACAAACTTCTAAAGAAAATGAAGCTTAAACTAGCAGAAACTGCTGGTCACTGCAAATCAGAAATCAGAAATCTTTAGAAAAAAAGTCTCACCTTACTTCCCATGCAACACATTGCTCCAAGTTCATTGTCGCTGAGAATTTACAAGCAACCTTGGTAACCTGATACCATATCTGCTCTGCTTGGTATTTTTGAGCAATACTGCCAACAGTGGAAAATAAAGCAAAACTGTTTAAACTCCTGGTCCAGATGGATACAAGCTCCCAGTGACACCCAGATGGATATGAGCTGACTCCTGGTCCAGATGGATACAAGCTTCGCCAAATGAACTATGGCAAACAATGTTCCATAGGCTTAGATGTGAGTCATGCTTTAGCTGAATTTTATGTTCTATGTGAGCTGGCATAGTTTACACATGAATATCTTACATTCATAATTTATATTTTGTACTATTTTATCTAGGCTTTTATTTAGTTTCCATTAGGTACCATTCTATGTTTCTCTTGCTATGAGCATCTGGCAGCTACATCTCAGACAGATTTGCCCATTTGCAAAACACCTTTCCAGTTGACCCTTGGTCAAAATCATGAGGATGTAACTGCAATCTGGCAAGTCAAAGATAAAGTCACCTAAAAGTGTAAAAAAAAAAAGAAAAGAGAAATAAACCAACTATTGATGCAACATATGCACATTCCCACTGGAATGTTTCCATTCAAAGGCCATACCTCTGGTTGAGAAGAACTGTATGGTAGCAGATGAAACAAATGATCAAATAATACATACAGTATATATAGTGTTAGCTGTGATGCTAAAAGCAGAAGACAGGTGTAGTAATCCAATCCAGATCAAAGGATGCAGCAATACATAGGGGAACTAAGTTTGCCTTTGAGCTCTAATGGAAGCTGAGATGTGACCCCCTACGTTGATGTACTGAACATTTCAGCCCTCTTGATGTGCAGGTGTATAACAGAATCAATCGATAACATGGATGACTAACAGCAGCATATAGTGGGTGACAGGCATACCCCAAACAAAACATCTGACGTCATCAGTAAAACAGACGTCTCTGTACTTAACACAGAAATGATTCCTTGTATCAAAGAACTTAGCAGCAGCACTCCAGCAGACAAATGTATATCTGCGATATTAAAGTCATGCATTATTTTGAAATGTTCTGAAATATTTATTAAATTTCTGAGAATCTGATATTCATTTTTATCCCCTTGGGATGAATATGATCCAATAAAGAATACATCAAGTGCACTGGAATGTTGTTGTAGTCCGATATACTGCTTAACTCTTAAAGAGCCTGTAGTCATCTGGCTTAACTTAAATAGCTGATTTGTTTTCTTTGGCTCCCACATTATGGGCACCAGTAAACAATGAAATATTCGTACATGCTGGACTCCATTTGAATTTGTTTCATGCAACCAGCTAAAGCTGGCTATTAATACATAAATTATAAATGCATAAGGAGAGGTATTAATCTTTTAGACGTACTGGTCCAATGATATCCTTGCCTGTTAACAGCTGACAGATTCCATTGGGAGGGTATTGATGACATCAGGGATTAATTCTAGATGATTTTGAGGTTAATATCTACTCTTCTTAGACTCTTAAATCTTGGGGGAAGACCAATTGGTAGTTCTATCTTTTTAAAGGGGTATATCGTCTTAGCTGCCTTCACAACCATTGCTGATACTCTCTTCTGCTGTCAGTGGCCCACCGAGAATTAGCCACAGCTGTTGCAGCTACCTTGTTCTGGGTCTTGCCGCCGAGCTCCATCCACTGTCTTTTTTTGCTGGGTCCTCCTGCCACCCCTGTCAAGGCCAGGGTCTCTCTGCCACTGCTGAAGATGAATCCTCCTTCCCCCACCGGGGTTCTACAGGTTCTGTGACCACTGCCGGTGGTTGATATAAAAATATGTATGTGGCAGGGCTGCCTATTGTGCCACCACTGTACCATACTATGCTTTGCTTTGTGAAATTAAATAATTAGCCCAATATTTAAAATACTTTACAGCTCAAATGTATTTATCACTGTAATTACTATGTCATTGATATTATCATCATTAAACATTCACAAGGCGGTGTAGCTCAGCTCGCTTATATCCTGTTGATTTTTTTTTAATTTGTTTACTACTCGCGGAATCAAAAGTACATATGCCTCCCTGCTTATTAATATTTGATGTTTCCTTATCTCGCATGTATCTTAAATGAAACAAGTTAATGCTTGCTTATGTTTCTGTTTAGCGCCAGTAACAATATTCCCTTTGTAATGTATCTGTTCACAGAGGACACACGTAGACATGTCATGAAGGGACAGTATTCTCTGGAGCCAAAGATTAATTCTGATCCAAGCTTCACAGAGAATGCTGCCAAGTTTAGCGATTAAACTGGTGGCTTTGAATTATTCTGTTTTCTAACCACTAGAGACATATCTGCTTTACTACTAAACTTATTTGAGTTCAGCTCTAATGACTTTGTGATGATTGGTAATTGTTAAGGATCTAACAATCAAATAGTTCAGTCATTTCCATTTACGCTTAATGCTAAGGAGAAGCGTCTGCTGGGATCAGAAGTTTGGGGCCTTTGGATTTAAAGCTCCTCATGCAGTGTAGAAGAAATTGCTATAAAAAACTTGAGAATTTTTGGCAGCTGTTCCAGGGGGTTAATTCAATAACGTTTGGAGAAGCTTGAAATAGTCCTTTCAGTTTTTATTGAATATCGGTGAACTGAGTTTGGTGAGCCTTTCCAAATCAACTTACTGTACACCCACGTGTAACAACAACACCTTTTTATTTAAATCCCCTGCACCTGATTTGTCATATTCTAAATCCTGGATTGTGTGATGTATTGGGATATGGGGACACATTTTACACCTAATAATTATTTGCACCACTCAGATCTGGTTATTTTGCACACATTAAAGAGGGCAAAAACCCTTGATGGTCACCCCTGGAGTCTAAAAGGTCTACCCAATTCCCTCTCCCTACACGCTCCCACCGCAGGCCTATCTTAATTGCCCGTGCAGGGAACACAAAGGGTAACACTGCACCAACCAGGATTAAAAACCAATGTAAACAAAAAAGTGTGCAGTGGTCCTGTGAAGCAACTATATACAACAACGCACCTCGTGGGGAGAGCCTCTACTCCCTACAGCAACACAAATGGGACCACTGCACCGCTGCTTAATCTTTCTTAATGTGTTCTTTATTCATGTTTCACATAGAGCTTACAAACACAATTAAAACCATTTAAAAAAAATGACCCATGCAGACATGCAGAGCCGGAGGAGAGTAGCTGAAGCGATACTGGCTGGTCCTAGCACTCTGAGCCAGACTCAGCAGAGCCTGGGCATGCACTATGGGATCGACAGCAAAGGTACCATACTAAGCGAACCAGCAAGGTCATCCAAAATGGACCCCTAAAAAAGTGGACACATGGGCACATTGTTTTTAACAGTTGGTCCACTTTATTAAGTTAGGGAGGTAGGCTAATGTTTTTATTTTGGCACCCTGTATGAGCAGCCCCCTGAAGTGGACCTTCAGTCAAAAAAAAGTCTTAATGTCTGCTTATAGCACTATCCAAATTTGGGATGCCCCGTGACTAATGATAACACTTTAATAATCACATTTCCACATTTCTGGTTTATGGCAACCACAGCCTGTTCCCTTCCTGGCTGATTGTAAGCACACTGCTTTAATGGAGGTTCACTGGCCCTGGAGTCTGTAAGACTTTATTGGCAGACAATTCCCTATCCCTTGGGATGCTCCACTGTATGAAAACCTTTGATTACCAAGATTCTTACCTTTTCAGTGATTCCACATCACATGAACCCCTCTGGCTGCTGTAAGCAGGTCCGGGGGGAGGGGAGCAGCCGTTGGTTAGCTTTACAAAATACTTTCTAAGCTGCACAGTAAGAATACTGGTGAACCACAGATCGGGGGATGCATTGGGGCATGGACCAACATCTGGGATTGTTCAGATCTCAGGGTTTTATTGTTCTTTCATGTATTAAAGCACTGGTGCTGGGACCATATAAGACAACAATCCCATTTGGCTCTGACTGTGCCTACATTCCCAAAGGAAATAATTGCCTGCTACCCAGCCACAACCAATATAATAGCTCATCATTTCATCAGCCAGCACTTTACTCCATAAAAAAAAAGAGATATAAGTTGAACAAGTGCGATTTGCTATGTTTTGATTGTGTTGTACATGTTGCCCACAGGGGCGACACTTGAGGTTATTCCAGCAGCTACTGTACTGTACATAGTTTTGTCTGCCTCGTGCTACCTTTGCACATCAAGTGAACAAAATGTGATTTTTTGGAGAGCTCTGTCCTTACTGAAGGCATTAGGGATTACATCCAATGCATTTCTAATCCACTGGAAAAAGATTGATAGTTTATAACTATTGTCTTCTCTAGCTGTAATTATTACAAAAATAGTGCCTAAGATCTTTTTCCCCTTTTATATTGGTGGAATGAGGTCATTAATCACAACACTGCTAACCTTGTCCAAATAAAAATGCTGAACACCATTTAGATGTGATCCTTAATTGAAACATTATATCTTCATTTATATCAAAGTTTTAGTAAAAAGTTTTAGTAAAATCTTTTCTCGTACTTGTATACTTGTGGCAGAGACACAACACTGCTAACCTTGTCCAAATAAAAATGCTGAACACCATTTAGATGTGATCCTTAATTGAAACATTATATCTTCATTTATATCAAAGTTTTTGTAAAAAGTTTTAGTAAAATCTATTCTCGTACTTGTATACTTGTGGCAGAGACAGAAAGCTGCTGCACATGCTGTTGAAGGGTACCAGCAGTGCACCAAGGTCCAGTACTCCATAGCCGAGGAGATGTGTTACTGTCATAAATAAATTATAAAACTTTACATTTTAGTAAAAAGTTGAATATTAAAATAACCTTTCTTTGCTTCTGAGGTTTTGCCAGTGAATGGTGAATCAGGTGAGGGAAACTGGAGGTTGCCGTGCATTATGTACATCAATCGGGATGCCCCACCAAGCCTGTCCCAGTGCAGTCCAGAACCCATGTTTTAGTTGACTGAAGGACACCTTATTTTATCTTATGTCTTATTCTGAAATACATTAAAGTTGAAAACAGTCCTTATTTTCATGGGATATTTTAAGGCAACTTTACTGAATTGATATATTTAAAAGGAGTGATAGAGAAGTCTACTGGAACATCACTATATTTTCCACTTGTGCTACAGCTTTTTGGGGTTGCCCAGACCACTTTTCCAGGTACATACACCCCAAATACAGCACAAATGCAATAATATTGCAAGAAAATGTATACAGGGGTGCCAATTATCTCCATATTCAGTATGAATGATACCAAGCATTGACAACTCTTCACCCTGGCTACCCCTGAAGCTTTGATTTGGTGTGAACCATCAGGGGCAGACTAGAGCCAAACTTCAATCTGGGGTTTTACTGGCCTGTCCAGCCCACCACTAGCCCATGTGTTGCTGGTCCCTAACTCCAGTGTGCTTCCCAGCCAGTCTAATGAGTGTGTTCATCAGTTAAGGTTATAGCTTTGCAGGGAATAGTCATATGCAAAGAAGAGGTGACCAAATAAAGTGATGCCACTGGAGTTTTTAAACTGTAGTGATTGAGGCTATAGCATTGCAGTGGCAGAACATGGCCTGAATAAGAGAAGACTCAGTAGTCAGAGAATGGAGGGGGTATGTTAGAAGAGTAATGATTTAACACTTGCACAAGCTCTAAGAGGGGGTGGGCTCATGAGTGGGGGCCAAATACAACCCAGTGGGTCCCATTAGGAATTCCCTGACCCTACCTATGGACAGTTTACCCCTGTGTGCAACTAACTCACTAATTGGCTTATGAACCCATATAGACCCTCTTCCAAGGGAAGGTGGTATAGGCATTGTTTATTATTTTCCTTCTGTATTGAGTGGTACCTATTTGTGGAAGCACATTAAGTGTAGAAAAAAGCATGTCCTAACTAAGAACATTGGGGATTACATATCCAATGTTCTTCATACTAACAAATGAGTGATCATTTTAATTATGGTCTTATCATGCTGTTTTTATTATAAAAAATAGTGCACACAATCCTCTTCTTATTGGTGGAATGAGGCCATTAATCGTAGCGCTGTTGTGTCTGTGACCCCTCTATGGTCATTTCTGTTGCTAACTGGCTTATGGGCCCTTATGGACCCTCTTCCCAAAGTCAGAAAATAAGGTGGTATAGGTCTTATTTCCTTTATTTCCTCCCACATTGAGAGGATCCCCTTTGTGAGAGCCAGGGCAAGGTCCACAGATAATCTTTTGTATGTGCATGTGGCACAACCTACCAACTCACAGAAAAGCCCCTGCTATGCTGTGCATTCTGCTACATGTAAAAAAGCAGTTGTACAGAACATCATGGGTCTGTCATGATATCTAAAAGGTAACCTAATGTAACTAAGGTTGACCCAGTGGTCTATGATGTACAACTGCTTTAAAGGGGTATTAAAGCCAAAAGAGACTTACTTTCCTTACATATCTGTGTTCTTAAACTGAACAACACAACACACTTACAATAAACAGTTATCATATGCATCGCTCCCCAGGACAATTCAGATTGCTGCACCTAAAATTCATTTAACTTTTTGTAACTCCTGCTGTGGTTGATTTTACCCCATAATGATGTCCTATAGATCTACCGGTGGCCTACAAAGAGGAAGTGCTGCTGGGTTTCCTGCTACTTTGCATTGTGGGCTATGTCGTTGGAAAGTAGTTTCAGCAACTACCAGCTCCCAAATGGATTCACCTGGAATCCACTTTGCACGGCATACGGACAGCCTGCTCCGGTGGGACATAGAAGTGGTAAAAAAGGGGATGTTTGGTTCGGGACATGGCAAAGGACGACATAATGGGACATCCCATAAGGGATTGCCCACAGGATGCATGGGGACCAATTATATGTTTTATTTCAGTTTTATTTTAGAATTTTAGTTTTCAACCTCACCATGCAAAATGAATATGTTGCAATAAACCAAATATTCAATCCTTTGTTCCTCTTACGTGTGCGCTTTTCCAGGTTCTCTGCTCTCTCCTGAGGATGTGTAACTTTACCGACGTGACTTTCTGTACAGCATTCACATTACAGCTTGTTAAAACTTTAACTTTACCCTTCAAACTTTTTTGCTTTACAAACTTCAGAAGAGTTAACCCGACTTATTAACATTCAAAATCGATAAACTATCAGCAAGACTGGGCGGGGTCATTCATCAATGCCTAATAGCCCATGTAGGAGTTAGAGATATGCTAATGAGGACGTCATGTCATGAAGTTCACAAGGCGTTTTGATCTGTATCTATGTAAATGTGTTGCTATAGTTTCAACTAATTAAATTAGAAGTGCAATCAATTTCCTGGAAATGAGAGATAACACTGCTTCTTAAATAATCAAAAGAGGGATTTAGTTGGCATCATATATTGTTGTTTGACATGTTCATTTTTAAATAGACTTTCTCTCATTATAGCAAATGACTTTCCACCCAACACTATAAAAGAGCAATAGGCCGTTTTCATAACTGGTGCGTTTGGTGTTGTTGGTTGGCAGCAATGATTTAGATTTACTTTTTCTATTCCAAAGTCGCAATAAGGGCCTTATTTATGATGTGCGCCTTTTAGCATCATTTTTGTGGCTATAGCGCCAGCTTCGGAGAGCCGGCATTTCCGTCTTATCTGGTGCTGTTCGGTGGACTACATTGACGCAAGCAGTCGCTGTGCCAAACTCTACTAATTAGCTTTGATTGTTGCACTTAGATATTGGCTGCCCAATGTCAGCACCTGTTGGACCGTCCGGCCAATTAACCCAGCGCTAGTGAGCGCCACTTTGTACTGCTGTTTTTTTCTGACGCTCCCTATTTACGATTTTTTTCCTCCTTCAAATCTTTGGCGCTGTATTTTTCCGGCGTTGGTCATCGTTTCTTTATTACAGTTACAAGACACCACTGCTGGAGACAAAGGGGGCAAACTTTACAGTGCGTTTAGGTGTCCAAATTACACATTTTTAAGCAAAATAAACCATTAAAATCTATTTTAATAACACCCAAAAAACATTTTAGCCCATCTAGGTACTGTGTTTCAATTATTGACAAGTCCGAATGCAAGTTCTGTACAAAAAATGTGTTTAATTATAAGCATTAAAAAGTACAATTTCGTTCTGGCCATTGTGCTCTATGGGATCCTGTCCTGCAGCATCAGGCTCCATCTGACACTGTTTCAACCGGAGCTTCAGGAGCCGAAAAGGTGAGTTTACTTGGCAATCTGTAGGGATACACACTATGGAGCATCACAAATCCCAAGTCAGAAGTAAAATAGACATGTCATTAGGCACGGGATGTGACTTGGGGCACTCAATATATTATGCAAGGCACACTTTAAAGTGGACAGAAACCCAGGTGTGGATTTGGGCAATGTCCCTGGGGTCCCTGATTTGGGTTCCCCGTTGTATTAATCCTCCTGGCATCTCCATTATACTCACCCTGCCTGCAATCCCACAGCAGATGCGTGGGCTCCCCTCCAATCACCACTCTATTGCACATTAATGCATGGCATAGAGCTGTCTGACAACAGAGCCCAGCATAGAGAATGGAGAGTGACCGCAATCCTGGTCTCCCTCTGGTGAACTATACAGGCAATCCCAGGAGGATTACACAGTGGGGCATTCCAGGTCGGGACATGGCCAATAAGGCTTTTGGTCTGCTGTAATCCCATCACTCGTACTAGGCTTGTTTCTCTGTCTCCATCAGGAGGCAGAGCTAATGTTAGCAAATGACTTGATGTGATATTGCCGATTTCTCATTTCTCACAGTCAGCCATTGCACAGGGGGAATAACGGCAAGCTGCGCTCTGCTCTGCCTTCACTAAACACCGTAATGATCACCAGGAAAGCTGTTTCCAAGCAGCCGGAAGATTTTCAGTTTAATGGTGTTTGTGTAGAAATATGTTTACTCTGCTTTTGTGCAAATCTTAAACATTTCATTATTTATGCCTAATAAGGTTTACTTGGGATCTTCTGTTTCTTTGAAAGAGAAACATGGTTTTGGCCCTCGAAAGGTTTCACGCTAACTCAAAATCATGCTTTCACTTTAAGATTTGAACGTGGAAATTTCTGCATAAGTCTAAAGTCTTTTTTTGATTATTCATTTATACATTGCCAAAAAGCAGCATACAAGCATTGCCCCTCCCACCTTAAAGGAGAACTAGCCATATATTAAACAACCATGAACATGAAAGGCTATCGTGTGACTGGCTATGGAAAAATAAATATTTGACTGATAAAATGAAATAAAAATCTTTCCCTTTGTAAGTGTAAGGGATGAGCAGCATGACAGGGAAGGGGGCAGAATGTGTGTGCCCAAAAAGTTTGTTGGTACAGTGAAGTGTCTACAGGTCTCTCAAATTGAAAGCCCAGACCCATTAAAAGTTTCAGATTGGTGATTCAGGAAATTACACACAATGGCACACAACTGAAACGTTTGATGGAACCGTGTTTGCGAGACACAGAACTTTGGCCCTTATTTATGAAGGAATAGCGACAGGTAGCGACTGGTGAGCGGCCGGTAATGACGGGCCCCGCCACGAGAACGCCGGCTCCCCACCACAATCACACATTTATCAAGCCAATCCTGCTTAGCGACTGAGATAGCGCCATATAGCCACTCATTCATCATTATTCCAGCCTCAGCCCACAGCGCCAGCGTCCGACCTTGAACAGCGACAGGTATGACCTCTCACTACCTGGCGCTCTCCAATGCATTTCAATGGAACAATCTTTAAATATTCATAATTAATTGTTATTTATTTATTTTTTTTTTTTTTAAATGTGAAAAATTCTGTGACCACTTCTGCCATTTTAGATTGTACAGAATTGATATTACAGGTCTGATATTAATGTATTCATATTACAAAATTATTTAAAAAACTTGTTTTTTTTGGTTTCCAAAAATATGGTTGTTTGGGGGTTAAAAAACTACTTTAAACCCATCGCCGCCAGCGCTCTGGGGTTTAAACATGCATTTTACAGCGCGAGAATTTTTTGAGCGTGATTTTTTAATGAATATGATGGGAGCCAGTCGCTAGGGCCAGTCGCTATCATGCGCTCCCATACAGCGCGGAACCTGTCAAATAGCGACTCCTCACCCAATATTCAACATTGCGGCAAACCGACTGAGTCGCTATCAACTACCGAACAACGGCCAAGCACTGCGACTACTAGTGGGCGCTCTGAAAATGCCGCTACAGTCGCTCAACTGTCGCTACCTGCCGCTGTTAATGAATCGGCCTCCCCGACTTAAAGCTATGTGAGCAGACACATCCTGCACCATCCTCTTATCAGGCTCTTTTTTTTAAATAAAGTATATTAGTTGGATATTTTTTCTATAGCCTATTATGCAATAGCATGTCTTTTTCATGGGTGTTTAAAGTGGACCAAAAGTGATGACTTAGTGATGCCTTCAAGTGCTCCCTGTTGAAAGAGGGATCCCAAATTGGGATGTCCCTTAAACTGGACCAACAGCCTGGCACAGCTCAAAAAGAAAACTACGCAAAACTCACTTGCCCCATCTGCATGCATGTTACTGAATCATTTTCAGCACTTACATCCTGCATCCTGCTCCTGCATCCACTCAAAGCTGAAACTTCTCCTCACAGCAGTTTTAACTGCTATTTTGAAGCTGAGCTTCTCAGCATCTGAGCCATGCTGCTGCCTGGATTCTGACATAACTGACAATACACAGTAACAGGAAGCCCAGCAGCACTTCCTGTTTGCAGCTGGCCTGCAAATGCACGAGTCTCCATATTCTTTCCAAAATTTACTACAGCAGGAGTTAGAAAAGGGTAAATGATTTTTTTTGTGCAGCAATCTAAATTGCCCTGGAAGGGATGCCTATGAGAGCTGTTTTTTTGTGTTGGTCCAGTTTAAGTAATTTTTAACTGTTGGGCCCTTGCTTCACCTAGTGTAGGATGCCATTTTCTGCACAGCTTTAGGATTTCTACTGTGATCATATTGGTCCAAAATTCATAAAGCTTTTGACAGACTGCTTATGACTCTATTCACATATTTAAGGTTCATGCCCACAGGATGGCTGGTCCTGACAGTAATGGAAATGAACAGATCAATAGATGAATGTCATTTTGTTTATTAGGGCAGCTGTGTTCTTTACACCATTGTTGTACAAAACCATTGTTGTGCCTGCTTGACCAAAAGAAGAACTGCCCCCTCCTTGCCAATGTACAAAGTAAGGAGGCAGGGTGGTGGCCTATGAATAATAAAAGACATACGCACTTTAGGACAGACTCCCAACTCACCTCCCTCCCCTCTCTCTGCCCTCAATTTTTCTTCTTCATCTCAGCATTGTCCCTTAGTAAACAGTAGTTTTATGTAGATACTTTCTTTGTATATAAACCGTATATTAGTATAATTTATGGTTTACCATTATACCTCAAAATCAAGGAGATACTACACCTAGTACATTCACTTTGGCAGGGATCCCATGGCACATGTGCAGGCCCAAATCCAATCAGTGTCCTATGCTATGTATATGAATGAACAACATAGAATGCTGTATACACACAGAGTTTTTCTTATGGATTTTCAATATGTTATTATTTTGGGGATTCAATCAAAGTGTCCCGACAGTCTAAAATGCCGACTAGGCCACTTCCACTCACAGTTGGGGGGGGGGGGGGGTTAGCCTGGAGTAAAATGTCATTGTTCTTCAGATTTGTGCGTTTTAGAGAAGCTCTTTATTTTGCCGATTGGGCCAGGAGGGAGGGCACTACTCATCACTGGACAGGAATATTTTTGCAGTGAGTGTGCATGATTTATTATTTTCTTTTCTATACAGAGCAAAGGGCCGCACCAACAACAATTAATCAAAGAAGTGTGCAGGCTTTGGTACCTGAATCCAACATATATACAATCTGCACCACTCAGTTTACATGATAACAATCACTTTTATTAATTCATCTAAACACTACACAGGTTAAAATACATTACTGATTACATGAACATTCCACTAAAGGGTGCTGGTGGTAATGCACAATTAACTAGGTCAGATGTCAAGCATATGTCCCTATGAAAACTGACTGAATCCTAGGCCCTTATTTAACAAGGGATAGCGCCAGGTAGCGAATGGTGAGCGAACGGTAATGACGCTCACCGCCACGAGAACACCGGCTCCCCTCCGCAATCACACATTTATCAAGCCGATCCTGCTTAGCGACTGCCAGAGCGCCAGATAGCGAATCATTCATCATTATTCCAGCCTCACAGCGACAGGTATGACCCTCTCCAATGCATTTCAATGGAGCAATCTTTAAATATTCTTAATTAATTGCTATTAATGTTTTTTTTTTTTTTTTTTTAAATGTCAAAAATTCTGTGACCACTTCTGCAATGTTATATATTTTTTTTAAGCTAAAAAAAAAAAAAATAAACATTTGTGCAGATTTGATATTACAGGTCTGATATTAATGTATTCATATTACAAAATGTTTTGAAAAACATGTTTTTTTTTTCCAAAAAATATGGTTGTTTGGGGGTTAAAAAACTACTTTTAACCCATCGCCGCCAGCGCTCTGGGGTTTAAACAAGCATTTCACAGCGCGATAATTTTTTTAGCGTGATTTGTTAATGAATATGCTGGGAGCCGTTCGCTATGGCCATTCGCTGTCATGCGCTCTCATACAGCATGGAACCTGTCAAACAGCGACTCCTAACCCCGTATTCAACATTAACGCACACCAACTGGGTCGCTGTCAACAGCCGAACAACGGCCAAGCACAGCGAATACTAGCGTGCGCTGTGAAAATAACGCTACTGTCGCTCATCTGTCGCTACCTGGCGCTATTAATGAATCGGCCTCCCCGTGTTTCAAACAAAAAGTGCTATGTGCTATATATACAATTAATAAACAACTCTAATTATACTATAAGTGCTAAAGTGACCAAGTGCAAGAAAAATGTAAGCAGTGTAAACCTTGATATGCATAAAATGTAAGAAAAAATGACCATACCAAGGGACACAGCAGGTTAACAAGAGGGACAACCAACCATAAATCTTACATGTGCCAGCCGTTGTTTATTAATTGTATATATAGCACATAGCACTTTTTGTGGATTCAGTTGGTTTTCATAGGGACATATGCTTGACATCTGACCTAGTTAATTGCGCATTACCACCAGCGCCCTTTAGTGGAATGTTCATATAATCAGTTTTTAATGTATTTTTACCTGTGTAGTGTTTAGATGAATTAATAAAAGTTCAAAGACCAATATGATCAGTTTCTTGAGGTTTGGTCCCCATGGCTAGATCATATAAGCGTACCTAAAGGCCAGACCGACCCCGTATTCCCAGTTTGAAGGCCCGCTCGCTTGACTCGCCCGGGCCTCTTACATGGATAGAATGGTCTGAATCCGTTTGGACCCATCGGCCTCATAACACTTCCCCTTTCCCCCTCTTTCCTATCCTGTTACCCCATTGTTTGTCTGTCTTACCCCTAAAAAGGTTCTCACAACTTATCAAAATACAGCTAGGATCACCTACAAATCCATTTGATGCCACCATGATAGTATTTCATGAGTATTCAAATAGCCGTAATAGTCTCTGTTTTTTTATCCTTATCTTGGATTGATATGTAAAAGCAATTTTCTGTAGTTGTTTCAGAATTTATTATGTTCAGAATAATTTTTTGTGCTGCCTTCACGCAGATGTCTCTCTCTCTCCTATATATTTGGATAACATCATTGGTGACAACTATGCCTTGGAACTCTTGTACGAATATGTAACGTATATTGTAACTCTCGTGCTCCTATATTCTTAGTGTATGTACTACTGTATGTGTTTTTGCTTTGCAAACCCCAATATAAATTTTGTAAAAGAATTAATAAAAGTTATTGTTATCATGTAAACGGAGTGGTGCAGATGGTGTCTTGGGGTTGAGGGCTGTGTGGAAGCCTCCTTGTTGTATATATGTTATTTTCTTTTCTAGTAATGGTTCCCAAGGACTTCTTTACCAGTTAAAGCGGGTTAAAACTCTCACAGCCAGGCCCTGGGATGTAAAAGATTCCAGGCCCAGACTCTAGTGTACACTAGATGCCCTGCTGTGGGTTCTGCACCACATTTCCACCGACAGCCACTTCCCTGGCTTCCCTGCATTTGTGTGCGCTCTGCGCGCCCAAAAAGCGTACCAGGGATGCAGCCAACCAGCTGCACATCTTAACAGCAGCACTTTTGAAAGAGCCAATGGTCTTTCTCAAAAGTGCACCTGGGCATGGCTTCGGCAGTGGAAAAGCCTAGTTTTTGCTGAAAACCAGACCATCGCCGAGCCAACAGCAACGCAAAGTTTCCATCTGCTTTAATATGGTAGGGAGGCCAGTACAGCATCTGATGGGTGGCTTGCCAAATACCCCCAATACCCCCCTGTGTGATAACCAGCCAGTATGGTGCTGGTGCTGAACCCCTGGAAGTACACTAGGCTTATGCCAAAGGACATAGGGGCTGGCATACCCGCAGAGCCCTTTATTACTAACCTCTGTGTCTGGTTAGCTGAGCTGGTTGCCTCAGAGAGTAGGGGATATCTTAAAGAGCAGTCATGTTTTCCAATCGATGATTACTAGACTTCCTTATGCTTTCATTATTCCTACAGGTAATAATATCAATCTATAGAATGCCAGTAAATAATACATCATTAGACAGCTTCCTGGCATTAGGCCAGGCTAGCTGTATTGTAATAGCTAAGGAATCAAATAATTACTGTGGCTTATTTAATCTCATCAACTGCCCTATGGTTGCCATTGTTCTAGTCCAGGTTACAATCTTTAAGGACGGTTGCTACAGTCAAAAGTAGCCTAACTATATCTAATTTGCACTGAGCCATTTTATTTTGCCATTGTTGTGCTGTATAAAAAAAATCAGTAAATGTAGTTTGTCATTAGGTGCCATATACAAAGAAAGTGTTGTCAGGGTGATTAATACAGAACAGTTCTTTTTATGCAGCATGTTAGACACTGTATTAACTCTAATGCAGAATGTTTGCTCAATATGGTTTAAGATCTGTGGCTTTGATGCTCCTTTTTTATAGTGTTAAAATGGAGCAAACCCCGGCCTATTGGACTTTTGGGCTGTTGGTCTCCCTTCTTCCAGGCAATTCTGATTTGAGATGTTTCACACCCCTATGTGTGTGAAGTCTGCAGTAATATCATTTGTATGGCAGGTGCGGGTGAGCCGAGCTGGAGGAAAGCAGGGATTGCTCGGCACTCTAAGCCGCTCATTAATATGCACAGCACAGAATGCCAATTAGAGATGAGCTCACACATGTGCAGTGGCGGCCCTGGTAAGGCAAGAATACGGGCAGGCTGATTCATCATTAGCGGCAGGTAGCGACAGTTGAGCGTCTGTAGCAGGCATTTTCAGAGCGCCCGCTAGTAGTCGCAGTGCTCGGCCGTCAGTCGCTACTTTTTAGCGACTCAGTCGCTGTTCAGTAATGGTGAGTACATTGTGAGGAGTCGCTATTTGACCAGTACAGCCCTGTATGGGAGCGCATGGTAGCGACTGCTCATAGCGACCGACTCACACCATATTCAGGAAAAAAACAGCTGCAAAAATCTCTGGCGCTGAAAAATAGTTGTATGAAGCCCGGAGCGCAGGAGGCGGTGTGTTTAAAGTGTGTTTTCAAGCATCTATCAACTAGTAACAAAGCGAAAACATATGGAATTACATTGTAACAACATTGTAACACTTTAATGCCAGACCTGTAATGTCATTTTTGAGGAAATATTTAAAAATGAAAAAATTATGAAAAAACAGCTTTTTCAATGCCAGAAGAGGTCAAAGAATTATTTGTGATTTTTTGGGAAAAAAAAACCTGTTTAAAGAGAAGAAAAGGATCGTCCATTGAAATGTATGGGAGAGCGCCAGGTAGCGAGAGGTCATACCTGGCGCTGTGCAAGGCTGAACGCTGGCGCTGTTCGCTGAGGCTGTAAAAATGATGAATCAGACGCTACATGGCGCTATTCCAGTCGCCCAACAGATTCTGCTTGATAAATGTGTAATTGCGTGCCGTGTCCGGAGTTGACCAGTCGCTATCAGTCGCTACCTCTCATTAACCAGGCGCTACCTGACGCTATCCCTTCTTAAATAAGGGCCTAAGTGTTCTTGGGAGTTTTAACACAGTGAGTTATCCCAAATCAGGATGCACCAGGGATGAGTAGCAACACCGTGGAGAGTGAAAATCTTGGTCTTTGTTCCTCTTGGGGTTTTTCGTCCTGGATTTAGTTTCTCATTATCGGCGCCCCACTGTGTGAAATCCCCCAGATTGCCTGTTAACTTACCTTTCCCGCTATCCCATGGCACATGTGGAGGCAGTCTATCACTGGCTCGCTCTCCATTCTATGCATCTCTGATCTCAGAGCAGCAAAAATCTGCTGGCCGCTCCCCTATATACCCACTGCAGCCATTCAGAAATCACAGGCACAGGTACCTGCTTTAAAAAATGGTGACGGATACACAGAACAAAATACACAAAGAAGGAGACCACCGGCCCTAGAGCATTATAGACTGTAAGTTGATGGTTGATCCTCTTTAAATATTTAATGATGAAAAGTTATGCATTATTACGGCAATAAAGGCATAACACAGGTACAATGCAGTGTACAGTACTGTGTATTCCCTGCATTGCATCTGAGTTGATTTTGCTATACAAGTGGACTAACTTAATTAGCAAAAAATACCTGAAAACACAATACAAATTCAAAAAAAAAAACAGTACATATTTTGATACAATGCAATGCAACACATCACACGTAGCCTGACCCCCCCCACCATCCTAAATCAGGATTCTGTTCTCTGTTCACACCTCTGTGCTTTCCCTGTGCTGCGTTGCAATGCTGTTATAACACAGAGGAAACACTACATTATTAATGTGTTGCGCAACGCATTACAAAAGCATTGCAAACACATTTTTCAGTGCAATGTTGTAACAACGAAGGTCTAAGGAAGCTAATGGCAACCCAATACCTGTCTTGTGTTTGCGTTGCCATAGACTTTACCAATTGCGAATTATGCAAACAATATTTTTCTTTCAAAAAACGTGCTGCAAATGCTTTGCTAACGCATCAAAAGCACAGTGTTTGTTTAGATACAATGCCCCCCGGCATATTTACAAAACACTTGCTCTTCTCGCAATGAAGAGGTTCGAGTAGGCCCTAAGGGAAAGTCAAGGATGCAGCCAGTGGCAGACTGTGGCCCAAAATCAGCATCTCTGCTGCTTCCTGGCCAGTCAATCATTGTGCTCCAAGGCTGAGGCTAAATCATTAGGCAGAGGACATTGGGCTAGGGTTGATTGGGTGAGGGGATAGAGTGGGGAAGGTGATGGGGGGGAGACAGGAATTGGATGTGAGTGTTAGTAAAGTTAGCAGCCCAGACTGTCCCAAAGCAGTGCGGCCCACCGGGAATTTGCCCTGGTCTCCCTATGGCCAGGCAGCACCGAGATCAGCAAATCAACTTGTTTTTTCTTTTAAACCATGCCAACTGCACCACTCGAGGTACTTGAACAGGTGAGGGGGGTGAGGGTGAAGGAAAGGGTGTTGTGCAGCTTTAAAGCAAAAAATAGCACAAAACTTACATAACCCACCCTAGCAGGGCTCCATACCATTGGGCCAGGAAAACTACTCTCTTAGGGATGAGCAACTGCACATTAAACCTTGATTCCAATAGTGGCGTTTAAGTACATTCTCCATCTCCTAATCTCAGGGCTTAGCCCCCCCCCCTTTTATCATCCTCAGTAAGTTTTCGAACAGGCAATAGAAACACATCCAAAAAAAGGCAGATTCAAGAAATGAGATGGAAACAAACATTAAACCTTATCAGCTTTAAAACTATCATTCCAATCATGTAAAAACAAGTGTAATTCATTCCTAAGCCTCGACTGTTTTTGTAACTTTGTGTGCGTGTCATTAAAGTTGTTCTTTCCTTATACGGAATTTTACAATGAAGTGGGGAACTATTTTAGGCTTTTTATCTCATCCTCTTGACTTGGTGAGAACATTTCCACACATTTGCACTTGTTTACTTTTGATAAACAAATTCCTGATCATCCATCACCCTTCCAAGTTGAAAAGCCTGACATTACGACTGCATTAATATTGCTTTATTAATGAGAGTGCAGATATCCCACAGTCTGTAATTAGAGTCTTACTGCCGAGCTTTTTAAAATTCCACAGACTTCCAGACATCATCTTATTTGAAGGCGGCAGTGTATGGAACCAAACTGTTATATGGATTCTCATTAACTCAGAAATGTACATTATACTTTCCCTTCACTTTATTCTTTGCTGCCAATATGAAGGATGGTATGGGCAAAATAAAAGATTTGAAGGAGTATTAAATATAATGACTAAACAAAAACTGCAATTAAAAAAGGCAATTCTAAGGAAACTTTGAGTTTGACAAGTAGACAAGTAATTGGGTATTACAATTATATATATATATATATATATATATACTTTCTTTAACACTGAACTTGATGCACTGGTGCATTGTGCAATCTTGAAACATTCAACGCTTTTCAATTGCTTCTGTGCTGAGACAATCTAACTAATTAAGATGTTGAGTTTCAGTGTTAAAGACCACTACATCACTCTCTCTCGCTCTCTCTCTCTATATATATATATATATATATATATATATATATATATATATATATATATATCCAAAAAGCCAGATGTTATCCTTATGGGATTTGATGGTACGGAGTGGCTAATTTTCAATGATACATAACACAAGAGGAGAGTAGTAGAGGAAGAACACCTCCCAGACAAGCCAGGAGGAATCCCCCTCCCCCTTACCACACCTGCCTAATTCTTTACTCTAATTCAACACATTGACATACATCACTTTAGGTCAGCTTTAAGGTAAAACATTTGTTTAATTTCAATATTTAAAAACTGTTTTTTTTCTTTAAAACAACATATGACACATTCTTTTAATGAATAATTCAATATACATAGTTCACTCATGTTTTTAATCATCATCTTCAGATTACTGAAATTGCATAAGGAATAAAAAATCTTCAACTTATTAATTCATGATAGGAATGCACATATGCATTTCATGGGTTAAACCCTGCTTTTTCATCTCTACAACTATCTGGTTGTTAAGGAGGAACGTCAAAAGCCCTGGATGCTTAACATCTCCTGGACCACCCGAGTCCCACTCTCACGGGCATCATGAATTGCCATGCCTCTTTGTGGTCTCCGCCCACCCGCATCAAGGGAATCACTCAACTCTTCCAGGAGACCTCGGCATGCCTTGATGCCCTGCCTGCATCGCCACAATAAATCTTTCTGCGGTGCATACAAGCCCCAGGCATTTTTGAATGGCTGGCATGGGCATTCCCGAACCACATGGTGTGCTCAGTTCCACTTGGCTCCACTAGCCACTGTGACGTGACCAAACAGAGCCAATTGAAACTTGGTTGGCTGAGTGTCTTCTTCCTGTGCCATTGGAATGCGGGAAAGGTGAGTTTCCTGTGTGATCTGGCGGGAGACATGCAGCAGGGCATCTCAAATTGGGAAGTTGCATTTCAGGGGAATAACACAGTTCCCATCTCTTTAACAGGATGTTTTATCCAGACAGTCATCCTTAACAGGGTAGAGCCTGGAGAGTGGGGGATTAAATGTTTCTCTTTTAAACTTCCTGTATGCTTGCCACAGACGCAGCTAGGCTTTAGGAAGTATCCGTTTCTTACGCCGGCTTATTATTATTAGTCAACTAAAGATGTTAGTGTTTCAGAGTACATTTTTACTTTTCACAGTTTTTGCCATGATTTTTGACCTCCATATAGAAACCCTACTGATAGACCAACACCATGAAGCAAGTCATTAGTCAATGCTATTGGTTACTTTGGCTTTTTTTTGACAGATCTTGATTTATTTGTTCTATCTCAGTGCATCACTCCCGTAGCTTTCCAAGTCTCATAGATTTTACTTCACATCTTAAACTAATGAGATTGCTGCGGTAAACACACAATATTTATGAACCTGCAATTGTTCATTCATTGGAGCCAAGAGATAAGGTTGTTTGTTTTTAGCCTATGAGTGGATCATGGTTTCCCTGCAGGAAAAAGGGATGATTAAGGGGAGGCGGCTGTGTATTCATGGGCAATGGCAATTACCACTGACCGTGTTAGTCATCCATATATTCACTTATAATTGCTCCTAATTACTTATTCTTTCATTCCTGCAAAACAGCACACATGCACAAACACTTCATTGCAGAAAGATATATAGTGACTCCCTAATTAAAAAAGAACCATGTGAAACATTGCCAATAGCACGGCTTAAAGGTCATCTTTAGGCAAAATTAAAGCATGCTTACTTTGCAGCTGATCCTTCTTGATCTACTCAAAGTTCTGTAGCCATACTGCCCTACTAAAAAATTGTCAATTCTAGAAATGCTTCTTTGTAGACCAAGAAGATTTCAGGTTTTTATTTTTATATCTATTAGTACTTTAAAAGGACATATTCATTGTAGAAAATCTAAAATCTAGATGTAATATATTCATTAAACTGAACCAGGATCCTATTACCAGCCATGATTAAATTGTATTAATTCAAGACACTCTTTAAATTTTTGTATTGTTTTGTATAAAGTACCATGATTACGATGATCATTGACATCACCGGGAAATGGTTTTCAAATCACCTATTGTGAAAATCGCATCTAGCAGCCCCATCAATGCTACAGAATAGACAGAAAAGTCTCCACTTTAGTTTATGAATATAAAATTAGCACACTTAACTCAATTCAATATTGAAAGGGTTAGCCAAATGATTTTCAGAGTCTATGGAGAGTTTTGAGAGACTTTTTCACTCATCTCTAATAGGGTAGATATTCAATTTGGAAATATAAGCAACCTAGGGGCCATCCAAACATAGTAAACAAGAACCTATCACAATTTTTTTGAATTCCTCTAACTAAAAATTAGAATCAATCTGTTGAATGTTTTCAATCCTCGTTCCCCTGAAAGTTTGCTGTTGCCTGGAGCATTGAAAAGCAGTGTAAAACTCACTTATCACCATACAAAACATGTTCACTGTAGCACTTGCAATAGCTTTGGCAGACAATTTTTGGGATCATCAGTGGTCTAATTGCCTGTCTATTCTGTAGAAACCCCCTATACACTCACCCTCTGTTAATCCCCCATCCCTTCGGGCTTTGCAAAGAAGGTACCTTTGCAAAGGTATTTGAAGAACTGAAAACTCAGGGAGACTGAACACATTGGGAAGGATGTCGGGGACTGGAGAAATCAGAAAGGACATCAGGGACTGAGTACATGGTAGAGGATGCCTGGGATAAAAACACATATATTGTATAGATAAAGATAAAGAGAAAATATAAACATAAAGGCAAACTAGATGGACTACGTGGCCGCCCTTTGCTGCCAACCTTCCAAGTTTCTATGTCAACCTTCTATAATGTTAGGGACTGGGCACATCGGAAAGGATGTCGGGAACTGAGCACGGAGTGGAGGATCTCAGGACCTGGACTCTTGGATAAGGATGTCAGGGAGTGGAAACATGGGGTGGATGTCATGGAATGGATACATGAGGAAAAATGTCAGGACCAGGGAACTTAAGGAAGGATGTCAGGGCCTGGACTCATGGGTAAGGATGTCAGGGCATGGAGACATGGGGATGGATGTCAGGAACTGGAATCGTGGGAAAGGATGTTAGAAACTGGAAACATGGAGAAGGGTGTCAGGGAGTGGACATTGAGAAAGAATATTTGGACCTGTCCTGGACACAAAGGGAAGGATGTTAGGGACTAGAAACATGGGAAAGGATGTCAGGACCTGGACATATTGGGAAGGGTGTCAGGACCTGGCAGCAGGGGCAGGATGTCATTGAATGAGCAGGTCAAAAACTGGACATATAGGGGAGGAAGGGTAAAACAAAATAAGAGGAATTGGACTCATTTTTTTAATTGATTATAGTTGCTGATTGTGACTTGTGTTTTGACTTGTGTTGTTCTCACGGTCCAACTTTTTGCACAGGGCCACACTTAAAGCTGTCCCTGCCTGAAATACAACCATTGGCAAAGCGATCCCACATGAAATAGCATAAGAGCTGCAGGCCAGATAGTGCTTTCTGGCTGGGGGGGGGGAGCACTTTGGGCTTTGTGGTGCATTGCTGGGCTAGTAGACACCACTGCCTGATAAATTGCATTTGTAAAGGTTTATCATCAATAACATCTGTCACATGTTGCTTTAAACCAGCAGACACAGTCTCTTAGTTTACATAGGAGTATTCCCGTGGACCCTTTGTATTCCCCCTAAAAGTATTTTTGTCCACTTTTATGGCTTCAGTACACCTGATAGTCAATACAGTCTTCTGACTTGATTTACCTGCACCTTGGTGCTAAAGTTCATGCCCCGGCATTTCGTTTTGGAAGAAAATAAGGGAACAATTGTATAGCTGACATTTGCTATGAAAGATGCGGCTGACAGCAACAACATTGCAGTCCACCTCCTACAATGAAGAATTATTGGGAGACTTGTTTGTTCATTTTTTTTTTTTTTTGCCTGATATGTCTTCTTCATTTATGCATAGTAATTATTCCCTGCTACAGAAATATTGAAATGCTACTAGAAAATCTAAAACAGATAGTTTATGGTTTATGTAAAAATGCGACATTAGCATGGTATGTCTTCCTTTTTGTCGTATGAAAAGCTGTTTACAATTTCATTCTACAGTTATTAATAAAAAAAATATACCGCTATGGCATTACACTCTAATAACCTGTCACTTGCTAAGACAGACATTACACCAGTTTACAAATAATTGCTTATAATTTCTAATTAGTTGTGGGTGAACTTGTCTGGGCTGCCTAGTATTTATCATAGCGGATAGTAGATGGAAAAGAATACTGTCATTAGTAATTAGCAATTGTAGACAACTGCTAACTTTATAGAAGAGAAACATATCGATGTGATTTAATATTCTCATCTCACCGGTAGAATCTGTCACATTTGGGTACCAGGGGAGTATATTGAGTATTATAATGTTTAAGTAGTAGTATAAATATTTAAACCAGACCTTCACCCTAAATTAGAGCCTAGCTTGTATGTTTCCCTCACCCTGTACATATACATTGCTCACATTTATAATCAGCCTACCCGCACCTAGTGCATTTCTTGAGCCTTTAAACATCCAAGATGGCAGCCTGTGGTGTCTCAGGCTGCCTAAAAAAAGAAAGTGTCCTTTAACTATGCTGCTCTGCATTTAGGGATTGCTGTCCTTTTCCTGAACCCAGCATTGATCTGTCTGTGCAGATCTGTGCAGATCTCCTATGCTCAGCATGTAATGCTAGGAAGAAAAAAGGAATAGCTTCTGAGGCAAGATGGCGGCAGCCATATCCTGTAGTCCGGAACTGTCAGGGAGTAGTTTTTCAATAATTTCAATAAATTATGCTGGAGGTCCAGTTACCACTTCTTTTGTGAAGTTTAAAGTAGGCCAAACCTTGTCCAACCCACCCTAGAGTATAAAAGACTCCAGGGCCTTGTGAAAGCCCTCCCCAGGAGCATCCAGATAGGAATACTGTGAATCCCCAAAACATCACCTGTAATCTAAAATATCAGGATGAATTCCGACACTTTTAATAGCTTCACATTCAAAACAATAGAATATCTGATAATATTCTTTTCAACTATATAAAACCACTATTAATACTGATGTTTTTTTGTTTGTTTTTTAGAATGACCCTTTTTGGGTATTCTATATAATTATACGAAGGTAAAATAGTATTGGACCTGAAATATATTATTATTTAAGCTTTCAAACCACCCAGGGATGGTGGATTCATGCTAATTTCTCTATTGGTCACCCAAGGAATAACATGTACATTGATATTTATACAACATAGGTTAACTACATCTCTTTTTCAATATTTTTTATTAAGATTAAAAATATTAGGCAAACTGCCTGTATAAAAACAGTAAGTTAGCCACTTAAAGTGATTCAACATTAGCACCATTTAAGTGAACTACTTGCTATAGATGTTGATAAAAAGCGAAAGGAGCAGTAATGTCCCAACATGTTTCAATTGTCTTCGTCAGGGGACAATTAGTTCATTCATCAAAACTTACATGTTCAGTTGTTGGTCTAATCAGACACATACTTACATGGAAAATGTAACAAAGGTATTTTCAAAATATTATGGAATTAGAGAGCACCGGTCTAGTATAAAAACATATATATATATATAGAAACCATAAATGAATGTATTGTATTTGTACTAATAAAAGTGTCAGAAAGAATCAGCACCAGAATGTATTTTAATTTAATTTATTTCCTGTTAATTCCTCACGTATTTAAATATACTTCATTGTATGCTCATTACTGCTCCTTTCACATTTAATTATCATTGATAGCAAGTGGATCACTGAAATGGTGCTAACGTTGAATGTATTTGTTTAACAAAAGTGTAATATGGAATTGTGAATCACGTCAAGTGCCTGACTTAGTGTTTTTATACAGGCTGTTTGCCTAATATTTATAACCTTGTGTGTAATATTTATAACCTTGTGATAATATTATAATGAGATGTAATTAACCTAATACATGTCAATTTACATGTTATTCCTTGGGTGACCAATAGAGAAATGGTCAGAGTTCCACCATCCGTCGGAGGTTTAAACATTTAAAAACTTTTTTCAGCCTGGATAAAAAAAGACATTAATTATAATGATAATAAAAGCATATTGTGGTCAAGTGTTTCACATGTTTAGCAAATCTTTTTTGGAATTTAAAGCGAACCTCCAGTCAAAAACCTCATGGCTTAGTGAATTGCTAATGCCTCCCTCTGGCAATCAGTGATGTAAGCTATTTGAGAGCGCTTAACCCCATGCAGATGTTGTGGAATAACCTATTCTGTGCTCTTAAACTGAATTGGAGCTAGATGGCCTCTTGATTTACAACTGAGATCCCTGCTTCTGAAAAAGTCAGTCAAGATTGCACCACATCATCCCTTATTTCTAGCCAGAAGTTGTAAACCATTAGCTGTAATGACTCAGCATTGCTCTGTTAACGGCTGAGAGCAACTAGATACCTTTTTAAATCATAAATTACACTGAATACTCCGAGGCTGCTGCACTGTTGGCTTGACATGAAGAAACCATGTAGCAGATTCCCTCTCACACTGAATTCCTCCAGTAGCTGTATGTTCTCTGTGTGTGTGTGTGTGTGTGTGTGTGTGTGTGTGTGTGTGTGTGTGTAGAATGATAGACAAGCTTCCTTGTGTTTCTGAGGCATAAATCTCTCTATTTGGTGTGAATAGCTGCTAGCACAGCTCCCCACTCATAACCGTGTGTAAGGATTGTCAGCTATGCGAACCCCCCCCCAGGGTGCCTGAAAAAACTCATCTCTTCTCAGCCCTACGGCGCATGCGTGGTCGCTCAATCAGTGCTCTTGGATCTGCTCGAGCCCCTTCATCCAGGAGCTTATCTAATGTGAGCAGATCTGAGTGCGCTGGTGCCCACATCCCCCGCTACCCTTTAACAGGGACCATGTCTGTGCCGGCCAATCACAAATGCCTGGCGAGGGAATGCACACTGCTAAAGGTATAGCGGGGATGCACCCGCTGCTCGTGCATGCGCTGTTGGTCTGGAAACAAAGGTGAGTTTTCAGGCAATCTGGGGGGTTTCACACAGCGGGGCACCTGGGGGGGGGGAGCGAGTATACCTGCCCTGGAGTCTCATAGACTCCAAGGTGGGTTTTGATCCACTATAAGCAAAGGGGTGGGTTATGTTAGTTTAGCATCTCTGTGAACCAAGACACTCCTTGTCACCGAGTCGCCAGAAAGGGTGTGGGTCTGCTTTAAAACAACCAGGAGTAGTAGTAACCATAATGAGCAGAAAAACACTCCTAATGATGACACAAATAATAAAACGAATTATAACGGCACTTCTGCTAATGACAACAGTATTTTCAGAATGAATTATCTCATGAAATTCATTGGTGGAACAGATTAATGATCAATTAATAAACATTTCTACATCTTCAGTGCTGGAAAAGAGATAATGTCACAGTTGTCATTTGTATAATTTCTATTTTCTCTGTTGGAAATGTCCTCCCTTAATCCATATTTAAGTTGATGGTGTGTTTCAGGTTGACTTTCTGCTAAGAATGAATCTTGACATGGCCTCATTACGTCATGTCATAAAGGCCTGAAGGCATTTTTGCTTTGCCGGCTGCCGGGTTACGACCCGCTGGTAGAACAATACTTTGCATGCACTAGATGACAGTTACACGAACGCCAAGGCAGTATAATAGAACGCTCTTAAGAATAGTACATGATATGGATGAGCCTCCACGTGTTCTCATGATCCGCTCTCCATTTATGGCTTTTACATGTGCTTCACCTAACCTGTGTCACTTCACTTAATAATAAAGATGTGAGTCATATCAGATGGAATGACATGGATGGGTATTTTATAGTGAAATAGCAATAGGAATATATTTTTTCATCATTATTATTTAGGATATAGGCACAATTGTTATTCCTTAGTTCTAGTAAACTTTCTAGGCTATTAAAAAATGTCATTAAAAGTGTAGCAAAACCCAGGATTTTGACTATCCTTGTTCCCTATTTGGGATGCCCTGCTGTGCAAACCCCTCAGATCTAAGTTGATTATTTTTTCAGAGGGACAAATTTGGGCCCTTTCATTTGTGACAGCGTAACAAATCGCTAGGTTCCAATCGTGACAATATTGTAGGATGTGCGACAAATGTCAGTATCGAAAATCAATGTAGCGTTTTGTTAAGCTGGGCATGCTAAAGATCTGGGGAAGCAAGTTTACCTTTGAGTGGTGAACTGAAGCTTTCTTGAGCTTTTTTACTTGACTTTAAAAAGAATCTATGAAAGGAACAACACACACGATTTTCACTTTTCGGGGTGTTGTTCCTTTCAGTGGGGCCGTCCCAAAATATGATGCCCTGCTGTGTGTATGCCCCTAGGTCACTTACCTTCCTGTTGCTCCCACAACACAGACTTGGTCTGGAATTGGTTGAGCGGTGCTTTCAACCAATCAGTGTGCTCGCTTTCAGCATGCTCGCTTTGGCTCCGCTGATGTCTAAGATGGCTGGACGGCTAAGCAGCTGAGCAGCACCTAAGGGAGCCGAGTGCACCGCCGGCCACATCCCCCGCTCACCTCCTAGCCATCGCATACCTGCGCTGCCCATTCAGAAACGCCGGGTGCGGGTAGACGCTTGGCTACAGGTGAACCAGGATATGAGACGCAGCGAGGGCTCTGAGACAAGGTGAGTGAAATGGGGCTTCAATAGAGTTTTACACAGCGGGGCATCCCAATTTGGGATCAGCTGGCTCCAGAGTCTTTTAGACTTCAGGGCTGGACTATAAAATGGTCCTGCAGTCAAAAATGAGTGGCCCACTCGCCCCTAGCATCATGTCTAATACTGGAGAAACTCCCCCACTTCTGTATTGCCTCCCCACTGTCTTCCATTCACCCCCCATTGGTGGTCACATGGGGCAGTGAAATGGCAGCCAATGGCTAGGGAAGGCTTCTGTGACTGGGTCCCTCTGCCAGGCATCAGGCTTGATAGGTTATGTGCAAGGGGCTTCCATCCAACCCCGGTGGTGAGGACATGTATTAGGAGGCACCATCCTGTAGTCTAGCACAGGGTGCCTTCCATCCTATGGCCGGACCTGTCCCCTAGTGACTGATATAAGGCCACATTTTATGGCTCTCTGTTATAGAGACCACCGTTGCAAAAAGTAAAAAGCGAACCAACAGTCAAAAATTACTTAAACCATCCCAACACAGCAAACAGTGCTCATACGCATGAACATATAAATTAATTGTTCTTTTTCTAACTCCTGCTGTGGTCAATTTAAAAGAAATTGCAGGTCCTCTGCAAACAGGAAGTGCTGCTGGGTTTCCTGTTACTGTGTCAGGCTAAATTAACCTTTTGCCTGAAATGTCCCTATAAAGGGATTGCTAATTTATTTAGGGCCATGTAGCATCAGTAGTTACCCTATACAATTCAATGGTCTTTCATTTGTTTGTTTTGTAAATAGATTATGGATCCACTTTTTCCCATTATTTTATAATATGATGATTTGCTTTGGCTCTCCTGGTCAGCAACCAAACACTTATATTGTCATATATTTTTTTTTTTATTATTTTGGTCGGAATTGTATGTGTTGGTCCTGCGCCAAAGCTACATTATAGTGCCAGACACCTGTTTGCAGCGTACTCTTGCAGACACTCGAATCACCAATACATAGATGCACAAATTATTATTATTATTATTATTGTTTATTTATATAGCGCCATCATCTTCCGTAGCGCTTTACAAAGTAGTTAAGTGTTATGTTTTATTAAATGTTTTAGTACACCATTTGGTTCAGAATATTTTTTTCTAATTTTCCTCCTCCAAATCTTGGGTGCGTCTTATGGGCAGGTGCGTCTTATAGGCCGGAAAATACGGTATATACACAGAAATGACAATATCTGGTGCCAGTCTTAAATCAGCCTCTTAGTAAACAATGGTACTAGGAAATCGTCAATGTTTTGGCTTCAGTGTGGTGCTAAAAAGAGGAACAACCACTAAATTTGCCAGGGGTGGACGATTATGTATCCCTGGGGCATCCCTGCTGTGTTAAACCCCCCAGATTGCCTTAAAAATGGACCTCCAGTCCCATGTCACGTGTGCTGGCTCTCATCCAATCAGTGCTGAATGCTGTGCATATTAGTTAATTAATGCATGGCTTTCAGCTCTGTTTGGCATAGAGCACTGGTCCCCAACCTGTGGGTCGAGATCCACATGTGGATCGCAGACACCCTAACTGTGTGGCTCCAGGCTGCCTGGGATTCATGTGTTGGGCAGGTGGATAAACATTCCAGCTTACCTGTATTTACAGCTTCCCTTGGCTCAATATCCAGATTCCCACTTAGTGTTGTGCCAGAAGCTACATTCAAACCAACGGGTAAGGCTGCAATTTAACCTTTTGGAGATAGAGGATCCACTTCTACAGAGGCAAATCTTTTATAGGGTAAGGGGGATTTTTTTGCTGATAAATATGGCTCCCAAAGTAAGAAAGTTTAGGGACCCCTGGCATAGAAGAACAGGAGGACAAGGACATAAACCCAGGCTAGTACAATTACAGGGTTTGGTCCTTTCTAATTAGGTGAATTAAAGAGATTGTTCAACAAAATAAAAAAGGCGGCACCAAAAGGTGGTGTACAGCTTTCTGAGATTGTAGATTGAGTGCCCTGACGAGCCTCTCCAATTCAATATGGCGGACATAAACGTGTCTTGTTTAGGCTATGCACCATGGCTACTCCATTCATTGCAATAGAAGATGTGGTGCTGAGGCGGCATGATGTGGGCTGCCTCCATTTCAATAAATGGAGTTGGCGTATTGCATCGCATAAACTCGACATCTTAATGTTTTCCATCTTGGACTGGAGAGGTGCATTAGGGTTCTCGATCTCTGATGTTGGGATCGGGTGGTAGAGCTGCATTGGAAAAAAGTTTTTGGTCAGACAATTCCTTTCAGTTTGTTAGTTTAGGGATTGTTACATTTGTATACATGTAAATATAGTATCAATATATACATATAGAGAGAGCAAGAGAGGCAGGAAACAGACCCCTATCTACACTCATTTAGGACAATAAACATTCAAACATAACAATCCTCTGACTGCTTGCTGCTGGTCCTGATATAAAAGGGCCATTGCAAGCAAGGGAAGCAGACTCATCTGAGCCAGTTAACCATGTGTTTTAGCATCTTGGACTCCAGGGGAAGCCTTGGGAAGAAGACCACACTGGTCCGGGCTTGTAGGGAGCAGGATGCCATTTTTTTTAAAGCACAAAGTATCTACTTTTTAAAGTCCCACATTGCTTATTCTCAATGAAAGAAACAATAAATAAAAGGAAACATAAAGACATTTACTTTTTGTTACATTTTATATGATTTCAGTGATGTATTACTATAACAGGTTAGAATTATTTGGCTCCATAGCTGTGTGCTTCATATTTTCTAGTGTAATTTCCTCTGTTATCTATAGCTCAGCTTCCTGTAGACGTGATGTTGGCCAACATGTGCGGAGGAGTCAGAATCCCACCCTGCCATGTCTCTGTTGTCTTAATTAGCTTGATGTATATCCAGGCAAGCACGTCATCTCCACCGGTAATCTCTGAGAGATGAAAGTGCTAAATGGCGCTCTGCATCCAAATCAGCCATACGCATTCACCATTACAGGCACATCATAGCCCCCACAATAATAGATGCCGATGTGTTCTCTATGGCAGATCCACCCACTGATATCAAAGAAATACATGTGCACTACAAAAAAATGATTTCCATGAACGTGTGGGGATGCTAGCAAATTGTTTAGCATGAAGAAGAAGTCTGGCCATGTGCTAAGCACCCCACACCAGAGATATATTCCTCAGAAACACAGGATAGCTTGCTTGTCATTTTGCGCACACACACAGACACACACGCTCAATAAACAGCTAATGTAGCAAAGGAAATTTGTGTGAGGGGGAAGATGTTATACTGTATCTATGGCGTCGGCAGCCACAGGACATTCAATCAATGGATACAATATATTTAGAAGATCTCAGAGATTTGAGACACTTTTGATTGTGGGACTGCATTTTTCAGAAGCAGGTCTCTCATGTGTTTGGCAAGTTGGTTGCTGCCATGCAGTTCAGAATCTGCTTGCAATTTGACAGCATCTGCGCGGGGTTAAGCTCTCTCAAAGCTTACTGTATGTCACTGACTGCCACAGGGGGGCTTTAGGGAAGAAATTCACTAAGCTTTGATTTTATTGACTGGATGTCAGCTTTAAAAGGACCGTAAACTCAGCGGCAATAATAAGGCAGCAAACAGCTCAACCAGATCATGTCCCAAGACTGATTGTGCATTAAGGTTGCCATGTTTTAAAAAACATTAGATCACTTTATACTCCAACTTCCATGGATATGTGGATTTGATTATAGAGCCCCATGCCCACTCACCGGGGGCATTCCGATCTAGTTAAAGAGAAAAAGAAGGCTGGAAATTAGGCCATGAACCACCAGTGAATGATCACCAACGAACCTTATTGGCCACAGGAGGAGTGGAAAATGCAACACCAGGGGATGCAGCCACCAAGGGAATGTAGAAGGGTGAGTTTAACCTGAATTTCTTGTTTCCCTTTGGTCTTTAGCTGCATATGCTTTTACTGCATGTAAACTTTATTGTCCTTTATTGTAGTTGTCCTTAATTGGATGATTGAAGCTACTGTTAAGAGATTGTAGCCAATTTGTTCTGTACAGGGTCACTCTTTCATTAAAAGTCCTTTTAAAAGTTGGCAGTTTTAAGACAGGATTACATTGTTATAATTATTGACATTATTTAGCTCTTTAATGGATCCCATTGAAGGCGTACAGTGTCATACAAGTTCATTAGGAGGCTGCGGTGGGAATTGAGGTAGTTATCACCTGCAGGAAAGCTGACATCAGAGGGGACTGTGCTCTCCCAGGTTCTCCTCTAGGCTAGATTTTTCCGTAACTCATAAAATAATTGCTTCTTCTGTTTAAAGGAAAAGCAAAGGAGCAGTTAATCACAAGAGGCTCAGCTCTGCGGCGTGCCTGTTTAAAAGGAGCCATCGCCTCCTGCTTGTTTCTGGACACTAGTGATAGAGAGTCTATTGGAAATGTGCAGGGAAAAGAAATAATAAATAGATCTGATATGTTGCATCAAATTTCAGCTCGGAGTCCCAGGGATGATATCAGATCACCCTAGCATGACGTACAGGACCCCGGAGGTTTTCACAAAGCTCAGAGATTCAGAAACATAAACATCTGAATGGTTTATACTCCATAGACAACATCTGCCACTACACTCAATGGAGAAGATGTTAATCATTCATCATTTCTAATGACAAGTCAGTTTGTAATTTGAAAAAAGGCAGTCAGAGGAAAAGAGAAGCATGCTTCATCCTAAGCTTCATGCTTGATGAGAATGTGAAGCGTCTCTATTGCTACACGCATGACCCAGGGTGTAGTAACGGGTGGGGGGGGAGTGCAGGTCAGGGGCTTAACTATAGAAAGACCGAGGCCAAGAAGGACAGGGGGGCCCTCTCGTTGTTGGTTCTCCGCCTTATATTTGTGGTCACTTGGCATTATTTAGAGAAAGAAAGCACAATAGGCTCGATTCAGAGAGACAAAAAAAGACTTTAGTTTTGTGCCGATTTCGTATTATTTTCAAATGTTCCCTCTCTCGTATGAGTGTGCGAGCGATTCTATGCATGCATTGCAAACCTTCTGTAAAGTTTCCGTCCGTTCGTACGGCAGAGTACGAGTACGAGGATGTCATTTTCCATCGTGACTTTTCTGTTTCATTTTCTCATGTTACAACGTAGGCTTTAGTTTTTGCCATTTTCCCATCGTATCCTCTCACTTTAAGTTTCCCTTTTACAAAAAATAATCGTCCAGACGGAAATCCTTACGATCTTGCGCCTGCGCACTACAAACTTAAATCATTAAAGTGCTCGCCTACATATTTGACACCCTCACTTCTACTACAATGTTTAGCTAAACCACTTAGCACTATCCTCCATCTTCCCTTTTGGACCCTTAAAGCTCACCCAAACCACTTAGCACTATCCTCTATCTTCCCTTTTGGACCCTTAAAACTTACCCAAACCACTTAGCACTATCCTCCATCTTCCCTTTTGGACCCCTAAAGCTTACCCCAACCACTTAGCACTATCCTCTATCTTTCCTTTTGGACCCTTAAAACTTACCCAAACCACTTAGCACTATCCTCCATCTTCCCTTTTGGACCCTTAAAGCTCACCCCAACCACTTAGCACTATCCTCTATCTTTCCTTTTGGACCCTTAAAGCTCACCCAAACCACTTAGCTCTATCCTCCATCTTCCCTTTTGGACCCTTAAAACTTACCCAAACCACTTAGCACTATCCTCCATCTTCCCTTTTGGACCCTTAAAGCTCACTCTAACCACTTAGCACTATCCTTCATCTTCCCTTTTGAACCCTTAAAACCTACCCAAATCACTTCATGGTTAGGTTCTTCTTCCATTTTAGGCCCCTAAAACTTACCCAAATCACTTTGCGGTTAGGTTCTTCTTCCATTTTAGGCCCCTAAAACTTACCCAAATCACTTCGCGGTTAGGTTCTTCTTCCATTTTAGGCCCCTAAAATTTACCCAAATCACTTCCTGGTCATCTGAATCTTCTGCTAAGTAATTAATCTAAGGAAGTGGGCACATGTCATTCTGCTAAGTAATTAATCTAAGGAAGTGGGCACATGTCATTCTGCTAAGTAATTAATCTAAGGAAGAGGGCACATGTCATTCTGCTAAGAAATTAATCTAAGGAAGTGGACACATGTCATTCTGCTAAGTAATTAATCTAAGGAAGTGGGCACATGTCATTCTGCTAAGAAATTAATCTAAGGAAGTGGGCACATGTCATTCTGCTAAGTAATTAATCCAAGGAAGTGGACACACGTCATTCTGCTAATGCCATTGACTATGGCTTGATGTATCTGGGTGATCATGTCAATTACCACATACTGCAAAGAATGACATTACAACTTACTTGGTTGGTGGCCGACGGATGCCTCGTTGGGGACAACCCTACGTCCTGGGCCCTGCCACTGTTGTGAAGTAGAGGCTTGTCGATTTCAATGTGTGTGTCACATCACTCACCTTCTCCCTGTGCCTCCTGGGCAAGATCTGCTGCAACCTCCACATCTTCACAAGCTCCAGAAGCATCTACAAAAACAGATTAAGGGAATCAGCTTGGGTGAAAATTGCATGTATATGTGTGTGCGGTTACATGAAGAGTCACATACCAGAGGCTCCCGCATGCATCGCTGGGTACGACTCCCTGCCCACGCCGTGCCGCCCCTCCTCTGTGGAAAGGTCCAGGGGCTGGTCGGAGGAACCAACAGAGGAGGGGTAGGACCGTCGCACTGGAGATCCACCACCTTCACTTCCAGCTGCAGATTCATGCAGCACTGGTCGGCCTGTGTGCCTCCGGGTGCGGCGGATTCGGTAATCCATTTCCAGCACTACAAAAGAAATACAATTATAAATCAATGCCTACCTTCTGCAACAGTTACATCTAGCATGCAATCGCTATGTACTTACTAGGGAAATTGAGTCCGAAAAACCGCCGCACCCGGGGCATGTGCAACCGTTTCAGGTCCGATCAATGCTGCATGATCTGCGTGTGGGTGTAGGTGGTGTCTGTCTGATGGTGGATTCTGGAAACTATCTCCAGGGCGACGGTGCACTTCTCAAAAGAGTTGGGCAGGTAGTCGTACCTGCGCTCCAGCATGGTCTACAAAACACAAAAAAAGACAAGGTTTGAGTTAAAACAGCATACAAATATCTGTCAACAATCGATCATTTGACTAAATGACATTAACAGACACATTTGTAGCCTAATACAATCCTTGAAGCTGGCCTCAGTGCTGATTCGCACGTGTGGGCCCTCAATTCAGTTTGGCACTGAGTTTGATACACTTTTTAAAACAACCGTTTTTTCATGCGCTTCCTTAATGGCTAGGCATGCATTTACATGGCAAATTAAAGGCATTAAAAGACACTTACAAGCATGATGATCTCTTCTTGTTGGCGGGTGAAGATTGTGGGCGCCATCTTACCTCTTGTCCTGTCCTGAGGAAGTGACGCCTGTGACGTCACGCAACGCGTAGACGTTGGGGTAGTGGGCTGGTGGTCGTTCTTGATGTAAGTTATTTCTATATTTGGAGTGTCATTTCTCTGCCTTTCCCGGCTGGTTCTCACGGTTTTATTAGTATGTATTTGGGTATGTATAGGTTATAGGGTAGGTTAGTTTAGCACTTGCACTTTAATTAGGTTTTCTATAAATTGATACACTGGAGCTTTTATTTAAGTAGGATGCTGATATGCTCTATAGCACTTTGATTTACACCAGCCAGGCAGTATAATTAATGTTTAAACTTAGTACCTTTATTAATTAACATCGGACCACCTACCAGTCCCCCTCCCCTCCAATTTTTGTTTTTGCCTTCCTTCATTTATCATGTAATGTCCTATGTGTTTTTAGTGTGTACAGTTGATTATATATTTTTGTAAATAAAACATTGATTTTTTTTTTAATACATTCAGTAGTGGTGCCATATGTTATAGTGGGTGTTTTGGAAGGTGTGGGACCTTCCTGTTTATTTTGTATATAGCTGTTTCACCCCTTTGTGCACACTACACATTAATATAAATATTTAGCCTAGTGCAGTCTCACATTTTTTCTTAGTTCTATTATATGCCTCCTCGGCTGCATTATGGGGCCGGAGGACGGGCGTCAACAGCCACGGAAGAAGTGGATAGCCGGAATCACCTGCCAAAATGTATCATAAAAAACATAAATTACACATTCCTCAATAAATGGAATCCCCTAAACGGGCCATCAACATTACTAAGAGCCTAGGCCACATTTGCTACACAGCATGAGCATACATAGTGTACAGGCCCTTTAAAAAATAAAAATACATCAAATAGATGTTTGAAAAAATTAAACATCCAAGATGGCGAGTGAGGGCCAATCAGCCAGACTGCTAACAGGTATTGGTTTCGGACTGTGCTGCTCAGCATTCTTGAATGTCTTAACTTTTCAGGACCCTGTAGCTGCTTGGTGTGAGTACAAACCAGCTCTAACCAGCCCTCTGCACTTTATCCCGCTCTCCTCTACTCAGTAAGTGTAATGCATCTATTCAAAAATGGCGCAGACCCTAGGATAAATTCAAGGACATAATTTAAGCAGAGTGTGTGGAAGACTCATTCTTACTTTTATCTAAATTCCATTTCTGCAGTTTGCTAATGCAGGACTAACATTTGGCAAGGCTTTGTTGCTTGAAAAATCTAATGGTTAAGGTCGTGTTTCACAGGTAATCAAGGTGTTCAAAAAGGCATAGTTTTATACATGGAACACAAACTAAATTCCTAGCCATACATACCCAAAAAAAAGGACGTTATTGGCGTCAACTTACCAAGGAGCCATCCACCGGAAAATTCCCCAGACTCAAACCGACCGTACAATCCAGATCTGCAAAGAATGTAGGCATCATGGGATGAGCCTGGGAACCCGGCGAGCAGACTAAGGAACCGCATGTCCGGGGCCACCACTGCTTGGACATTCATTGAGTGGCCCATTTTGCGGTTCCTGGGATGAAAAAAAAAAACAACAAAAACAGTATAAAGAGGACGCAAACTAGGAGAACACTAACTAATCACACCCTAAGCAAATGCTGTGGGCAAATTAAATTAGCAAAAAACAAGTACATAAGTATTTTGGCTTGCCAAAAAACAATATGTATGTTTTATAAAGTAAAGATTAACTTTCCCAGGTCTATTTCAGGTACACATTAAAATTTTTCCTTGGTGAACACATGTGACATTTATATGCAACTAAATACGGTCCATGGTTCCACAGGGACTCTATAAAAGGAGGGAATACTTAAAAGGAGGGATACATAAAAATGTGGGCAAAATTCCAAGGAGGGATAAATTACAAGGAGGGAATAATTACAAGGAGGAAATAGTTTAAAGTAGTAAATAATTCCATGGAGGGATTACTTCCACGGAGGGAATATTTACAAGTAGGTAAAAATACAAGGAGGGATAAATTACACGGAGGGAATAAATAAAATAAGGGAAGTATTTGCAACGATGGATAACTTACAAGGAGGGATTATTTACAAGGAGGGACTAATTCGAAGAAGGGACATTTGACAAGGAGGGTATTTTGGAACTTTGAAGGACATTAAAACAAAAACAAAAAAAAAGGACTGATCGAACCTGCCTGTAGATATACTCGTCGACTGTCGGAGGGACAAGGGCAACGTGGGTGCAGTCAATTGCACCCATGACGTTGGGCATGTCGGTGATGTTATAAAATGCCAGCTTAATCGCGTTTCTGGCTACCATGTCGTCAGGAAAACAAATATATTTGCGAGTAATGGTAGCCATGCCTTCCAAAAACTTGGATAGCGCGCGGCTCAGCGTAGGCTGTGAGATCCCCACGGAGAGGGCACCCAGCCTCTGGAATGAGCCGTTCGCCAAAAATTGCAGGCAGCCAAGCATCTTGGTCATAGCTGAAATTGCTTGCCCCTTCCTTGTGGTGCGGGCTAACCATGGCCGCAGCTCACTATACAATTTATGGAGGGAAGCGCGATTAAGTCTGGTGAGCTCAAACAACTCAACGTTATACATGCCATCGATGTGCATGCGTCGCCGCCGGTGCAATCTGGTCTCAGCCCTCCGGACAATTTCAATGCCCATGAGCTGCAGATCCTCATGCTTCTCAAATGCACTAGAGTCGTCCATAGCTGCTAGTCTCGAGGTCAAAGTGGTCCCGTAAGGGGATCGCAAAGGAAATGGATTTATAGGGTGGTGTTCCGTCGGCAATCAGCTCTCTGAATGAGACGCAAGCCCATACCAATAACGTAAGTTATCTGAGCGAACGAAAAATATCAGATTTGGTTTGGAAAATGACCCGAAGTAACGGAAATGTTCAGATTTGCTTTCGTTCATTGAAAGCGCATATACGCATTTGCCCGAAAGTTCGTACGAATGAAAAATGATCGAAAAAAAGCAAAAAAATGACAAACACCCACAAAAACGTTCACAGACAGCTACGGAAGTGCAGACGAATGTGGCTCTGAATCGAGCCTAATGTGTTTAGTTGTCCAGCTGCACACATATAAGTTAAAAGAAAGAAAAAAGTTTACTGTCTGAGCCTTGATGGGGTCCCTTAAATATTCATACCAGGTCCCTATCACATTTAGTGCAGGTGCAAGTTATGGATTCTTCTGGGCCGTGTGATGTTATCTGTGGTGCTTTGGTTTCATAGGCAACAAACACCTGAAGCATACTTTGCAAACCCATTATAAACTTGGCAGCTCCTAGACATTTTTTTAAAAAAAGCTCCAACAGATTCTACAGCAGATTCATCAACTACTTACCTGTAGCTTCAACCTTGCACAGCTCATTTTTCCCACAAGTATGTCAGTGCACAAATACCTTACTGATGACACCTACAGGAAATCCAAGACCCATCTGCCTCCTCTCTGCTAAGATCAGTTTGTGCAATAAAATAAAAAAAACTCCCTGGGCAGTGGGCAATCAGCACTGAAGCTAAGCTGGGACTTTAAATAATAGGTCAGTTACCCTTTCCATGCTGCTGTGTGACTACACAAGTCTGTCACATAAGTCCAACTGCAACTTAAAGCGGACCAACAGCCAAAAATGACAAACCAGACCAACACAACAGTGCTCATATGCATCCGTCCCCAGGGCAATTAAGATTGCTGCACATATTAATGAATTGACTTCTGCTGTAGCAAATTTTAAAAACAAAATGGTGTCTCAGGCATTTGAAGGCCACCAGCAAACAGGAAGTGCTGCTGGGCTTCCTGTTACTGTGCATTGTTAGTTATGTCAGTTGAATCCAGACAACAGAGTGGCTGAGATTCTGGGAGAGGAAGCTCCAAAATTGCAGCTACCTTTCTTTTCCAATTGTGCCAGGCTGTTGGTCCGGTTTACGTCCACAGCTGCCATGAAGAGACCCAGCATCAGGGGGGGAATTCAACCATTAGGTGAGTTGTTGTTTTTTTATTATAGTGCCCAAATTGGGCTTACCACAATGGGATGGAGGACTGACTGGGGGGGGGGGTTACAAAGATTTTAGACTTTTCTCTTTCTCTGTGCTACTCTGTGCTTCCTGCACAGGATGGCTTGGCTCTTTGTTCTAGGGTGGCTCTCTGGGCTAATTCCTCCTTCTCCCTCCTGCATAATGCTTCCTAGTCCAATATCAGAACACTCTTCTGATTCCCCCCAGCTACAACATTGTAAAACTGTCTGAATTTTCTTCACATGTTCCACAATCCTAGCACATGGCTAGCCCATTTGTTGGTCTAGAACAGCGGTACTCAACTGGCAGACTGAGGTCCGAATGTGGACCTCGGCACCATATTTCTGGACCCCTGCCCTGACAGCCCTGCACTCAGTTGCTTCTGTGCTACCATGCTCAGCTCTGCCCCCTTTACTTCATCAGCAATGTAGTGCTTAGTCTCCCTGCCAGCATCATGACTAGCTTTGCAATATGAAGTACTGCACGGGTAGGAAGTGGCATTGCATGGTACACACAAACTTTGTTTCTCTGTCTCTTTGTCCCATCCAATCCTACCCCAATGCCCCATCCATTCCTGTACCCTCAGCAGTGCCCCATCCATCCCTGTACCCTCAGCTGTGCCCCATCCCTCCCTGTACCCTCAGCTCTGCCCCCTCCATCCCAGCCCTTTTTAGTTTTGGCTGTGGAATATATAGCCTCCCCCCCCCCAGTGCACTGATTTCCAACTATCTAACCCCCGCAACAGCCCTCCCGCCCGGACCTTCACCTCTCACCAGATGCCTGTATATGGCCCTTTACAAGAAGTGATTGCGTACCCCTGGTCTATAATCTCCCCTAAAGCAATGCAGCTCCTTGTTCTAACTATCCTCATAGCCTAACTAGTCACCAATCATACTAATGCTATACTTATGCAGGTTCCCTCTCTAGTTTGATATATCTGGTTTTGACCTGAGGTATAGTTCCCTTAGACTAGCTACCCCCATAACACCACCTAACAATCTTCTTCAATCTTTAATATTTTGCCCTTTTTAATAAAGGATAACTATTATCAAAAAAGTACACACGCATTTACATATTTTACATACATACCGTACATTTCTTATTTTTACACTTTCAAAAAAAAAACTAGTCAAGCCATAAGTACTTTACAGAAATGATTAATCCTCCCTTACAACAGGTTTTGCAAATATGTAATACCATTTTATATTCCTGTTTGCTCCCCCTATATCCCACACCCCAACCCCTACTTTGGACCCGAGGTGTAGTTGTCTTAGACTAGGTTCCCCACAACACTACCTAAAGTAGGGGTCCATAACTTAAAGGAGGTGTATCACGAAATTGGGTAATATCAAAAATCCATATAAACACGTTAATGAGAGGAGGGCTCACTTATATACCCAAACTGAATAAAACTACTGTCAAGTTTGTGGTTCTCTACTCCTGATAGAAAGAAAATTCAGAGATGACATATTTGAGTGTATCGGGGGGGGGGGGGGGTTCCTCTTCCTTTCATTAAAAGAAAGAAATATTTATTGATGCCGGGTGTATAAGTGACACCTCCTCCTGCCATCCAGCATATTTATATGGATTTTAAACTTTGGGGCATTTTTTGGCAATAGCCCTCCTTTAACCGAGCTGTATTCACAGTGATCCCAGCAGGACTAAATAATTTCTGGTGGATTCCCTAGGGCAGAGAGTCTAACCCCCCCCCCCCCCCCCCCCCCCAAATAACTGTATATCAATCAGAAGTGGAGGACCCCAAATGGTTAAGCCTTGGGAAGAACTTCTCAGGAATTCAAGACTTGAGGGTGGTGTTATGGAGTGGGTGTCTGTGGACCTAAACCCTTTCTGAAGTAAGGTTGCCCAAATGGGCATAGTCAGCTTTAACAACCATGTTTTTCTGCAGTGTACGTGTTTTTACCAATTCTAGATTCTATGCATGTTTGCTTTATTGACATTAATTAATGAGTAATTCTCTGTGTTTTAATTAGTTTCAAACTTATTTCACTTTTAACTTCATCATTAATTGTTAAGAAAAACAGTCGACTTACATTCAAGGTGAAACTTTTAATCAATCGGTGATATCAACTGCAGATTTTTTTCTAATGAATCAAACTTGCAGATGATTATTTTTTTTATACCTCTTAGCGGTGCGCCAGTTTTATCGGGGAGCTCATTATGAGGACTGACTGCTCTTATGATTATATTCACAACTTGAAAAGTACAGTTAGACTTTTAGCACACAGTAGGAAATAAAGATGTAATAATCACAAACATTGATATTCAGAATATGTCAAAACAATTTAGCAACCCACATGCTTTCAGCAATCACAGCCGAGCCATTTAGAAATGCTACGTCTTCTCCAATTCTGCCGATCCCGTATTATTTGTGCGATCCAAAGGATACATTTTAAACATGGAGGGTTCTGTTGATTTCTAAAGCCTTCATCACAGACCTTTCTTTTCTGCTAAATGTCTATTCACGCTCAGATTGTGTATTTCTTCTGAAGATAATCAAAGCCATATATAGAACCTTGACCGACACGCCTCCTTGGCCTGTTTATTAGTTTGACATTTTAAATAACTTTTGCATGTGCTTCAGCACTCAAAAGGGGTCTGCAGAGAAAATGTCATATTTTTCTTAATAAATATCCACTGTTACTAAACAGTCATTTCTAGATCTTGTAAGGCAGAGCATAAGAAACTAAATATAAAAATAAAAAAAACAGACTGACTCGTAAAATGTCAGTAGCATACTGGCATACAATATGAATGTTTGTGACATGTTGTGTTGCAGAATAGATCAATATGTGACTGGGTAAAAAATGAAATTATGCTGTGCTTGTTTATTGTTTATGGTACAATGCAGGCTGGTAAAAAAAAATATACTCACCTTCCCCCCCACCCGAATATCTAGCATAGGGGGACAGCACTGGGGTCTTCTTTCATCTTTAGTCAGCTCACTCCTTCATCCATCTTTTATTAAAAACACAAAAATAAGCTTCTACTTTCTTGACTGCCACACCATTACCCAAGACAGCACACCCATGTCTTTGCTCACTGACCTCAGATAGCCTTCTCCCCTGGCCCAGGGAGCTAAATAATTAGCATTAATTAGCATTAGGGAGCTCGCTGTCAGCACTGGAGCTGACAGAACAAGAATGGAGGTGAGCGAAGATGACGGATCAAAGCAGCAGGTAATCAGGTAATTACTATAAAGTTATTTTTAACTGTATCCCAGACAAAAGGGGAGTATTCCGGCAATTTTGTGTGTCCTTTGTGATGTGAATTTGCACCCAAAACCGGCACCTGGGAGGACTTTTAACACAAAAGAAAATGCAAAAAAACTCTTTTCCCAAAAAGAGTTAAGGTACGGTATTTTTTAGTTTGAAAATAACAAAATTATATGGACTATACAGAAAAACATACTCCTTTAATATTATTATTAAACATTTCTAAAACTAAACTCTTCATGTGTGAAACATATTTTAATAATATACTTTATTTAAAAAGAAACACATTTACCCCTGACACCGGGTGTCATTTATATTCACCGACTTTAATTCCACAGTTTGTTGACATGTAGACATACAGCTTACTGTTCCTCCCTGACAGACAGGTATCATCACAAAATGAAGTTATCTCCTTGCTAATGCTGAAATGTGGTTGATTATCTCACAAATAACCCAGCCGTCTATTCCTGCCATCTCCTGCATTGGATTGTGGTGGGCTAATACAGAAAAGAATTATTTATGGCAGAGGCCGGGTATGTCTGTATGTCAACATGCTTTTCAGACTTGCCCTTTGAAGCCCATGCCAGACCCATTTTTCAGTTTTTAACATGGAAGAGGATCAAAACCACGCTGGTGATACTTTTTGCTGTCAGTGACCACTTTTTGGAGACGTTCTGTTTTAACCTCCAAGACAGGAAGTTCATTAAATAAACACATCATAGGCATAATGGGAATTAAATATGGGGCTACAGACTTCTGGTTTTGGGGACACCCACAATTTGCTTCAGCATCAGAAGGTCTTCACTACCAGTGCTGGGGTGGGTTCTCTAATCCCATGAGTCAAACTTCATTTCAATATTGTAGGTATAGAACCCCTCAATTTTATGATGCAACTAAAAGCAAATGGGCTACTGGTAGGAACCATTTGGATTTGTCCAGTTGGATTTCTCAGCCATTTTAATCTAGCCAATTCTCACTCCGATGAGAGATATTAGAGTTGTTATTGACTCTGTACCTAACTCCTTTTGCTACAAGTTTTTGTCAAGGAATAGTACATTTTAATACCAGAATTGTAAAGTTTAGCACCACATTGGCAATGTCCCTCACTATTTTGCAATGTGATATATATATTTATTTATATATTGTATATATATATATATATATATATATATATATATATATATATATATATATTAGATAAATAGCTAGATAATTATCAGCTTTTCTTTGTGTAGCACAATAAACATCGTAAAATGAAATTTGAACTTCACTTCAGTGTGATGATTCCCAGAAGGCCTCCCTGTCTTACTTAACGTTTCTAATCCTGCAATTAGTAATAAAGCAGTGGTAAAGAACATTTTAATCTCTTATTAGGAGGTTATTACATTTAGCTCCTTCACTGGGAGAACTGGGATTTTCAGACATGAAATAAATTGCTACCAGTGGACCCCACAATGACGACTTTCAGTCCCCAGCCACTCATTCACTGTAACAGTAAACAATAATTCCCAGCTCATCGGAGAATAATTGTCTGTAACATCAGTGCCACTCCTGGATTTGTTATTCTTAAAGTTCATATTTCTGCTGAGCACTCTCATGGACTGGATTTTACATACGTATATACAGTATGTAAAGTAAATTCGATATTACTGTGAATATATGGGTGGGGTCATGTTTGGTTTACCATCTATGCTGGATTACTGCCAAGTTTGGCATTCCAAACTGCAAAGGGGTCCACTGAGATTTTAGCACCAATGGGCCCACATAAACCTGGAGCCAGCCCTGCTCCTAATGGCTTCCAACCTGACTACCCTGGCTCAGAGTTCATTTGTAAAACTGTCAAAATGTTATTATTGTTAGAACTGCTGTCTTTTTTTCTGATTTTCCAAACTTGAACTAACAGTTGGAGATATGCAAATATAACTTAGCATTAGCTGAAGATGTTTGTATCATGTTGGTCTGGTACTGTAAAGGCATCTGCTAGGGTTGTAGATGAACCACTTTGTAGATGAACTACTATGAACCAGTAGTATGTATCCCTGGATATACTTCAGGGTATACCTGGAAGTACCTTTATAAATTGCATCCAATATAATTCATCATTACACAGAGCCATCAAAGAAAAACTCTGAATAAGGAATGTATCCTTAAATATAGGCTACATAACTACAGGAGCTACAGGTAAATTGAATTAGGAGCAACCAATGATCTATGGCCTATAAGACTCTTGGGCTAATGGGCTTCCTCTCTGTGGAACATGTCAATTAGAATAATGTTCTTTGTATCTTACATTTCTGGTAATCCCCTCCCATGTTTGGGCTGTTGCTCCTTCCACTTTATCCCTTTGGCTTATGCTCACACCAGCATCAGGCCTATCGGAATGGCTTTTTCAGGTATGTACTGGAGGGGAATGTCCAAAAACATGCTTGCAGCTCCAATTCAATCAATGTTCTTGGCCGCTCATTAATGAGCAAGACATAGACCTCTGATTGAAAGAGAACCGAGGGTTCTGACTAAATGGGACATCCCTAGACCAGTGACAAAATAAACCAAAACAAAGCTTTTAAAGAAAGCAGATATATTATATAAGAGCATAGTGAACCAAAAATGGGGCATCAATACTTTATACTTTTCAGGCTCAAGCCCAGTAAATACTATGGCCTACAGCAGTCTTGGTTTCAGCAATTCCAGCTCTGCTATGGCCTACAGCGTCTTCTTTGCCATGCCCTGAAACAAGGCCCTGCTCTATGCACATTAGGTCATTTAGCAGCAGGCTCTCAGCTTTGGGAATGGGTGCCCTGCAACCAGACAATTTAAGCCGTTAAGTCCATAGAACTATGAAAGATTTTTTTCATTTGCCAGGAACTGTCTCTTTAAGTTTAACATAGATTTTAAGGAGAAGAAGACAAAGGGTTTTTTTTTTTATTTGGCAAGAAAAAATATTCATGTGTAGTGAAGAGGTGGTATTAAGCACAGAAGCGCCATTATCTTGCTTTGGGATTGTACACTGATGTTGCTGCATAACCATTTGGCTTGCAAGTTACATTGTTTTTGTCCCAAGATGCATATACCTTGCCCCCTTCCTACTCCTGTTCACAACCACCTCTTCTCCTCCTGGCCACCAGCAAATTAACTTTGACTCCAAATCACACTAAATTTGTTTGATCTGATCTGTATGAGCATTCCTAGTTTCCATACCTACATTGTCACATTTTCCCTCTACACAAACTTTACCTGATATATTAACAATCCAAAACCTAATTCATAGTACCGGTTATTCAAATACAGTTGTGATAGCTATTACTGGAATGGTTCTTGTTATTTATTAATCATACCTAGGGGCATCTGAATATCCCTAGTGAAAAGACAATGGTACGTTCTTTGTAGAGCTTAGTCTAGTTCAAGCTTCATTTTGTGACATCTTTTTACCAGAGGCTGACATACTGAGCTGAGAATCATGACGGTCACTGAAATTTGTTAAATGCCACATATGTCATAGGACATATGGATAATAGAGGGAATTCAACCTATAACGATCACCTACAAACTTATACTGTATAACCTCACATTTATTATTTTTTATGAAGTTCCTGTATCAGTTCCGATATAAATGTCTGAGGCAAAATGGATCACTTTGCATAGGTTTTCAGTTATTTTTCACCTTTGCAATGGGCAAGGTTCAGCCTCTGTAGCTTTCTATCATGTTTTTACTTTCCAAAAGCACAGAGATAGATTGGGAAATGTTGGAAGTCATGCTAATAATTTGGTAAAGCATAATGCACTTTGAGTCTGGCTGTGATGGGGTATTTTTAAATGTGAGGTACATCACTTCTAGTTTAGAAATAACAGCACTTTATGTGCTATGCAAAATAATATGGCACCCCCTCTCCAGGGAAAAATGTCTATGGGCAGGGCTGGCCTTTGGTTGAAAGGTGCCTTGTGCAAGACTGCAGGATGGCACCCTCTGGGACAATGATGGTCTCCAAAATTACCAAATCATCTCTGAAAAATGATTATGGCTGGGGTAGGGTGCGCAGGTGCAAAGCAAGATACCATTGCCCTAAATATATGCAGATGGTGCCCTCCTTCCCGTCCAACCAAATAAAACAGATGACCCCCAAACAGCCCCCCCTGCAAAACTCATGATGCCACTCTGTGCGGTTGCACACCCCAAAGGCCATCCCTGTCCATAACACATGCAGCATTATCCTTAACTCATTGGAAAAATGATGTATCTCATCTGATGAATTCCCCCATCACATACTGTACTGTTTATTCTAAGATCCAATACAGCTCTTTACACCTTAAAGTGATCCTACACCCAGAAAGGAAGTTTATGCAGTCACCTTCTATCCTTGGCTCAGTGCCCCAAAACAGCCTGTGTTTTTTTTAATAAAGCCTTTGCCTAATATTCATAAAACACTAATAGGATACAGCTCCCGACCAGGCAGCAGTGCCCCCTGGAGTTTTCCAATGATAATTCAGTTACACACAGTTCAGCATTGAGGGTTAGCCTTATCAGATGTAATATCTGCAAAAAATATGAAGGCACCACCAGCTTCACTGCCATATACACATCATATGGTAATTTAGTTTGTAACTGAATGTATAATCACTGGAAAGCACCAGGGGAGCAACTGCATGACCAGGGAGCCAGATGGATGCCATTCAAGCAGCAGATGGCATCTTCTTAGTGTTTTTATGAATATTGGGCAAATACTTTAGTAAAAACAGAAACACAGGCTGTTTTGGGGCACTGGGGATAGAAGGTGACTACATAAACTTTCTTCCTGGGTATAGGATTGCTTTATTGGGCAAATTATTAGTGTCAACTACAGATTTAGGACAAATATGAAGATATTTATATTTACAGCAACAGAGTTTGCCAGAGCATTAACTTTGCCCTGGCACCATTGAAGCACCAAACCTCTGCCAGAAGCGTCTGAAATGCCGCCATTTCAATGGACTGGCTGTTCAATCCTGGGGATACCAGCCCCTATGTCTGATGCACTGACTGCCTCTGGGAAGGGGTCACTTTTTTGTATACTATTAATTTTCCCTCCCATGGACTTTTTATGAGATTCGGGAATACCTGCTTGCTTAATAATAGGGTTCCTCACCAATTAGAGTTCTGTTTGGCTCCTGGAAACTTTACACTATTTCACTAAAGACTTTAGCTGTCCCATTTTACTCTGCTCTGAAGTAGTCCCAATATGATGTGCTGCTATGTAAAGTAATACCATTTTTTTTCCATTATGCCTATTTTCTTCCTTTCGCAGCAGAAGTTATTTAGCATTGTAAAATACAGATCACCATGCAGTGGAACTTGCTGATGTAGGGTACCAGTAATTCTAAAGGCACTGGCACATAATATTGAGTGTCTTTTATAATAATGAGTCACATGAATAATAATCCATTAGCCCTTCCTTTCAAACCAAAGTACAATAAGTTAAGCAGCATCTTGTTAACCTGTACTTTGCAGCAGCAGTAAACAATTAGTCTTCATATGAAGGAACATTGGTCCTCTGGCATATGTAATAAAATATCACTTTAGGTTTTCATACTGTGATAGAAATTGGTGTTTTGTCCCGAGGGGGAAACTGATCATTTGCACAAAGTGATCTCTGAGCATTGCACTCTCTATCGAGATATCATATTCAGAAGAATTCATTTTCTCAAATAGCCCAGCAGTAATGCATCATACTCTAACTCATCAATCCTGCTGGATAAAGATGGCAAGAATAAAGGAACAATTAGGGATTTTTGTGCATTTCTTCTTTAGCTAACAGCTTTATTATTGTTAATTGTTCCTTTTTTATTTTTCTCCTTTTGCTGCTTGCACATTTCATTTTTGATATAAGCTCAGATATCAGCACCATGAATGTACTGAATGGTTTGCAAACGCCAATTATCTTTAAAAAGGATTACAAAGAAAATGTACAGTATTGTCAATGAAATTTGGAGTGCGTTAAGCTCCCAGTAAAATCAATTATAGTTGTTTTAATTATATACTTCACTTCAAAACAAGTAGCTTAAGTCGGTGTTCAAAGCGTTTGACTGACCAAATCGTAAGAAAATATTATGAGCCTTATTTAAGAAGCGCCAGCGACACACAGCGCCACTTTATTTGGCCTCAGAAGCACTCAGCATGGGATTTAGGAAAGAAACACAGTAGCGCCGATGCGGCCTCCAGCTAGTGTGTAATTTAATGATAGCGTCGAAAATGACACTCTGGTTGAAGCAGTAAGCCACAAATGAATGTAATGAAAAAAATGCTGACCAGCGCCGAGAGAATTACAGCACCAAATATTAGGACAAAATTCATAAATATGATGTTAAATGCCATAATAACTGCAGTACAAAGTGGCACTTACTGGCGCTGGGATAATTGCCCGACAGGTCCAACAAACACTGATGGGAAGGCTGATTTAAGACTAGCGTCACGTATTGCCATGTGAGCATCTGTGTAGCGTTGCTTAGATCGACCGCTAGTGGACGCTGTGGGTGTCGAGCGCTGTGACTTAGCTTAGCAGGCGGACAAGTGGTGCTGTACTATCCTGTCCAGCATTGATAAATGTGATGTCTGCACGGTCCTGTTGAAGTGCTTTCCCTAATCCCCTGCAGAGCCAATAGCGAACACTAGGTGGTGTCCGAGGTTAGAGCGCCCAAGACTGTGCTACATCTAACAATAGGACAACGCTGCAGTGAACGATAGGTAGCACCAGTTAAGTGCATCCAGCACTTGGAGCTGAAGCCCGTATTTAAGAAAAAACTACACACAACCAGTGCCGACGCTCAAAAACTGGGCACTCTAGCATTGAGCACCAGAAGCTATGTAATAAAAAAAACTAAAATCAGTGCACATGGGCATTAGGTGGCCGAATCCACGATTTCAAAGTTCTAGATTATCTATCGCTTTATTGTTATATTGTACAGGGTCACAGAAATGACAATATATATATATATATATATATATAACAACAATGAATATGAATTATTGGGTGTTATAAATTCATTTGTGGCTCAGAATTGGCTTGATTGTAAGATTTTGTCTGAAACCGAAAGAGCTCTAGTTGTGTATGACATTTTGAACTATATTCCAAGATTCCAAGATATATTCCAGTGTGAGTTTTATTATGCTCAGTGCTGCTTCCTTTGTATAGTACAGTGGTAGTCAACCAGGTTTTTGGAAAGTGAGTAAGCAAAAAAAAATTGACCAAAAAAAAATCCATAACATTTTAAATTCAGTGCCATCCCCAAAATTACGACATTTCTGACCAATTTCAGTTTGGGTCAAATTAATTTTCTTCTTTCTAATAATATAATGTTTTGCATGATTCATTTTCGAACACATCAAAATACTATACTGTTGAAGAAGTTTTATGCTAATTTCAAGCTAATGCAAATCCATAATGTGGCAGCTTTAGATAAAGCTTCTTTATGTTTTGTTTGCAGTGAAAAAAACTTTTAAGTACCCTCTAATTTTAATGCAAAGAGGATGAACTTGTCAGAAAAATCTGAATGGCTAAAATATGAAGCTTTTATTTATTTCAATGTTGTTCCATTTTACTGTTTTCTTTTCTTCATTTTTTTGTCACTTAGGGGCTAATGTGTAGTACCAAACACAAATCGAGCAAGAGGGTTTCATTTTGGTTCAATGGAGAAATAAAGATCTCCCTGGTTGAAATAAGCCTTATACACACTTTGGTGGACTTTCCCACAAACCCCAAAGTAGGAGTGAGGATAGTTAAAGCTTGAAGTACCGCTGCTTACCTGCTGCCTGCTGGTATCTCACACCAGGTCCTACAGCCCAGGCTCTTGACTTTAAGGGGACGTGTACAGAGTATGAGGGCCAGATCAAGGTGTCCGATTATATCTTTTCTCTAGGGACCCCCAGCCTAGCTTCATACTCCACTGTACACCTCTGGTGAAACCAAAGCAGAAAGAGTGGGGCCCAGCATGAGACACTTGGGCTTCCCAAGAGCAAAAAGCACCACAGAATAAGTAGAAGGGGACAGGGAAGCTCTGTGCCACTATGATATCTATTTCTTAAGGTAAAGAATCCAAAAGAAGTCTAAATGTGATATTTTTCAATTTGTCCAACAAAGGTTGTGGAATGTTCTCCAATAGAAACTGGTTATATCAGCTACGGCAAAATAGAGATTTCCTAAATGTTCCTAAAATGAAAAATCAATTATCCTGCACCTGATTGGGCATTATAATGGAGCAGTTTTAAAGGCAAGGTAACAACAGCCCCTAATGTTGCATCCAAATTAATCTGGTAACGCTCAGGAGAACTGGAACACATTTTTCTGGATACCCCAGTGCTGATATTTTCAAATTTGTATTAGAAAAGTACGATTTTTTTTTTATTTGAACCTATTTTGTATCTTACCTGTAGAACTGCTCAAACACAACATCCAACCAAGTGTGGAAATATTGTCTTGAATCTCTTTGCACTTTTTTATTTGTTGAGTGAGAATGTTTCGATAAACTGCATAGGTGCCCTAAGTAAAGCACTCTACAAATATCTGGGCTACACCAACCCCACCAAAGAATCAACATTCTTGTCATAGGTGCAGCCATGCATATCATCTATTTCGCCATAACAGGCTCAAAGCGCATGAAATACAGAATGTATATGCAATGTTAGACTGGAATGCCTGGGGCCAACCAGAAGAACCGACTCAACCTACATTTAGATGCAAGTATTACATTTAGGGCCATGCACAGAAACCTATGCCAGGCTGTATCTTATGTATGTGTGCACTTGGGATACCGCAAACAAGCGATACATTTTTCTGGTTTTGGTGATGAAGACCCTGTAAGGTGCCCCTGGGAACGGGGGCCCTTCGGGGGATTTCATGGTTACCCTATGGTCTAGTTCAAGCTTGTGTATACACATGTGGTAGAATTATGGCTGTTAAATATAGATGTTAAATGATCAGATATGAACATTGCATGTCTAAGCATTTTTAGGAAACCTGGAATTGTAAAATAGGGCATGAAACATTTTAGTAGTGTTTTTTTTTTGTTTCTTTTGGTCCCATTTAGGGATGAGCGAATCGATCCGGACGAACCCGGATTCGATCCGAATTTCAGGAAAAATTCGATTCGGATCGAATCCGAATTTCCCCGCGATTCGATCACTCGAAGTTTTCCTTTAACATCCATTCATTTACATTACAGGCATTCTAAGATGGCGGGCGGGACATGTCTGGACATGTATCCCGCGCCAGTGCAAGCTGGGGCAGTCACATGCAGCCTATCAGCAGCCAGCAAGCCCGGTGACGTCACACAGCGGTATTTAACGGCGGCCATCTTGCTTTTCCTCATTTCTCTATTGCATTCGTGACAGACAGAACGCTGTGTAGCTGAGGCACTTAGACAGGCAGGGACAGACAGGGACAGGCTGGAGACAGGCAGGAGACAGACAGAAAGCCAGGGAAAGGTAGGAAAAACGGAGGCTGTGACAGGGAGATTTTTTTTTTTTCATCCAGCCTTTGTTAGCGTTTTCAGGCTGCTTATAGTAACTAACTGTGCATATATACTGAACTGATCTTAAGTCTGCTGTGAGGCATCCCATTCTGTGACTAAAGCAGCCTCTATTTAATAGCATAATAAACATTTGCACTTATTCTCATAGAAATCAGGCCTGATAAAGACACTTTTGCTGTGCATGCTCTCTGGTTTTTGTGGCACTGGCATCCCATTCTGTGACTAAAGCAGCCTCTATTTAATAGCATAATAAACATTTGCACTTATTCTCATAGAAATCAGGCCTGATAAAGACACTTTTGCTGTGCATGCTCTCTGGTTTTTGTGGCACTGGCATCCCATTCTGTGACTAAAGCAGCCTCTATTTAATAGCATAATAAACATTTGCACTTATTCTCATAGAAATCAGGCCTGATAAAGACACTTTTGCTGTGCATGCTCTCTGGTTTTTGTGGCACTGGCATCCCATTCTGTGACTAAAGCAGCCTCTATTTAATAGCATAATAAACATTTGCACTTATTCTCATAGAAATCAGGCCTGATAAAGACACTTTTGCTGTGCATGCTCTCTGGTTTTTGTGGCACTGGCATCCCATTCTGTGACTAAAGCAGCCTCTATTTAATAGCACAATAAACATTTGCACTTATTCTCATAGAAATCAGGCCTGATAAAGACACTTTTGCTGTGCATGCTCTCTGGTTTTTGTGGCACTGGCATCCCATTCTGTGACTAAAGCAGCCTCTATTTAATAGCATAATAAACATTTGCACTTATTCTCATAGAAATCAGGCCTGATAAAGACACTTTTGCTGTGCATGCTCTCTGGTTTTTGTGGCACTGGCATCCCATTCTGTGACTAAAGCAGCCTCTATTTAATAGCATAATAAACATTTGCACTTATTCTCATAGAAATCAGGCCTGATAAAGACACTTTTGCTGTGCATGCTCTCTGGTTTTTGTGGCACTGGCATCCCATTCTGTGACTAAAGCAGCCTCTATTTAATAGCACAATAAACATTTGCACTTATTCTCATAGAAATCAGGCCTGATAAAGACACTTTTGCTGTGCATGCTCTCTGGTTTTTGTGGCACTGGCATCCCATTCTGTGACTAAAGCAGCCTCTATTTAATAGCACAATAAACATTTGCACTTATTCTCATAGAAATCAGGCCTGATAAAGACACTTTTGCTGTGCATGCTCTCTGGTTTTTGTGGCACTGGCATCCCATTCTGTGACTAAAGCAGCCTCTATTTAATAGCATAATAAACATTTGCACTTATTCTCATAGAAATCAGGCCTGATAAAGACACTTTTGCTGTGCATGCTCTCTGGTTTTTGTGGCACTGGCATCCCATTCTGTGACTAAAGCAGCCTCTATTTAATAGCACAATAAACATTTGCACTTATTCTCATAGAAATCAGGCCTGATAAAGACACTTTTGCTGTGCATGCTCTCTGGTTTTTGTGGCACTGGCATCCCATTCTGTGACTAAAGCAGCCTCTATTTAATAGCATAATAAACATTTGCACTTATTCTCATAGAAATCAGGCCTGATAAAGACACTTTTGCTGTGCATGCTCTCTGGTTTTTGTGGCACTGGCATCCCATTCTGTGACTAAAGCAGCCTCTATTTAATAGCATAATAAACATTTGCACTTATTCTCATAGAAATCAGGCCTGATAAAGACACTTTTGCTGTGCATGCTCTCTGGTTTTTGTGGCACTGGCATCCCATTCTGTGACTAAAGCAGCCTCTATTTAATAGCATAATAAACATTTGCACTTATTCTCATAGAAATCAGGCCTGATAAAGACACTTTTGCTGTGCATGCTCTCTGGTTTTTGTGGCACTGGCATCCCATTCTGTGACTAAAGCAGCCTCTATTTAATAGCATAATAAACATTTGCACTTATTCTCATAGAAATCAGGCCTGATAAAGACACTTTTGCTGTGCATGCTCTCTGGTTTTTGTGGCACTGGCATCCCATTCTGTGACTAAAGCAGCCTCTATTTAATAGCATAATAAACATTTGCACTTATTCTCATAGAAATCAGGCCTGATAAAGACACTTTTGCTGTGCATGCTCTCTGGTTTTTGTGGCACTGGCATCCCATTCTGTGACTAAAGCAGCCTCTATTTAATAGCATAATAAACATTTGCACTTATTCTCATAGAAATCAGGCCTGATAAAGACACTTTTGCTGTGCATGCTCTCTGGTTTTTGTGGCACTGGCATCCCATTCTGTGACTAAAGCAGCCTCTATTTAATAGCACAATAAACATTTGCACTTATTCTCATAGAAATCAGGCCTGATAAAGACACTTTTGCTGTGCATGCTCTCTGGTTTTTGTGGCACTGGCATCCCATTCTGTGACTAAAGCAGCCTCTATTTAATAGCATAATAAACATTTGCACTTATTCTCATAGAAATCAGGCCTGATAAAGACACTTTTGCTGTGCATGCTCTCTGGTTTTTGTGGCACTGGCATCCCATTCTGTGACTAAAGCAGCCTCTATTTAATAGCACAATAAACATTTGCACTTATTCTCATAGAAATCAGGCCTGATAAAGACACTTTTGCTGTGCATGCTCTCTGGTTTTTGTGGCACTGGCATCCCATTCTGTGACTAAAGCAGCCTCTATTTAATAGCATAATAAACATTTGCACTTATTCTCATAGAAATCAGGCCTGATAAAGACACTTTTGCTGTGCATGCTCTCTGGTTTTTGTGGCACTGGCATCCCATTCTGTGACTAAAGCAGCCTCTATTTAATAGCATAATAAACATTTGCACTTATTCTCATAGAAATCAGGCCTGATAAAGACACTTTTGCTGTGCATGCTCTCTGGTTTTTGTGGCACTGGCATCCCATTCTGTGACTAAAGCAGCCTCTATTTAATAGCATAATAAACATTTGCACTTATTCTCATAGAAATCAGGCCTGATAAAGACACTTTTGCTGTGCATGCTCTCTGGTTTTTGTGGCACTGGCATCCCATTCTGTGACTAAAGCAGCCTCTATTTAATAGCATAATAAACATTTGCACTTATTCTCATAGAAATCAGGCCTGATAAAGACACTTTTGCTGTGCATGCTCTCTGGTTTTTGTGGCACTGGCATCCCATTCTGTGACTAAAGCAGCCTCTATTTAATAGCACAATAAACATTTGCACTTATTCTCATAGAAATCAGGCCTGATAAAGACACTTTTGCTGTGCATGCTCTCTGGTTTTTGTGGCACTGGCATCCCATTCTGTGACTAAAGCAGCCTCTATTTAATAGCATAATAAACATTTGCACTTATTCTCATAGAAATCAGGCCTGATAAAGACACTTTTGCTGTGCATGCTCTCTGGTTTTTGTGGCACTGGCATCCCATTCTGTGACTAAAGCAGCCTCTATTTAATAGCATAATAAACATTTGCACTTATTCTCATAGAAATCAGGCCTGATAAAGACACTTTTGCTGTGCATGCTCTCTGGTTTTTGTGGCACTGGCATCCCATTCTGTGACTAAAGCAGCCTCTATTTAATAGCACAATAAACATTTGCACTTATTCTCATAGAAATCAGGCCTGATAAAGACACTTTTGCTGTGCATGCTCTCTGGTTTTTGTGGCACTGGCATCCCATTCTGTGACTAAAGCAGCCTCTATTTAATAGCACAATAAACATTTGCACTTATTCTCATAGAAATCAGGCCTGATAAAGACACTTTTGCTGTGCATGCTCTCTGGTTTTTGTGGCACTGGCATCCCATTCTGTGACTAAAGCAGCCTCTATTTAATAGCATAATAAACATTTGCACTTATTCTCATAGAAATCAGGCCTGATAAAGACACTTTTGCTGTGCATGCTCTCTGGTTTTTGTGGCACTGGCATCCCATTCTGTGACTAAAGCAGCCTCTATTTAATAGCACAATAAACATTTGCACTTATTCTCATAGAAATCAGGCCTGATAAAGACACTTTTGCTGTGCATGCTCTCTGGTTTTTGTGGCACTGGCATCCCATTCTGTGACTAAAGCAGCCTCTATTTAATAGCATAATAAACATTTGCACTTATTCTCATAGAAATCAGGCCTGATAAAGACACTTTTGCTGTGCATGCTCTCTGGTTTTTGTGGCACTGGCATCCCATTCTGTGACTAAAGCAGCCTCTATTTAATAGCATAATAAACATTTGCACTTATTCTCATAGAAATCAGGCCTGATAAAGACACTTTTGCTGGCCAAAGCCCTACTGGACCCTGCCAGGTCGATTCCTGCCCGGGGCATCCCATTCTGTGACTACAGCAGCCTCTGTTTAAGACCATATAAGCATTTGCTCTTATCATATTTGAAATTAGCCTGATAAAGACACTTTTGCTGGCCAAAGCCCTACTGGACCCTGCCAGGTCCATTCCTGCCCAGGGCATCCCATTCTGTGACTAAAGCAGCCTCTGTTTAAGACCATATAAGCATTTGCTCTTATTATATTTATATTATAAGACACTTTTGCTGGGCATAGGCTTACTGCTGCCTGCCAGGTGCACTTCTGTTGAGGCATCCCATTCTGTAACATAGCATACCCCTCTTTATTTACACTAAGCAGCTCTCTTATTTACACTAAGCAGGCCTGTTGGAGGCTGAGTGTTACTGCTCACTTTTGGTGTGCATTATATTCTGTTTTATATAGACCCACTGCTGCCTGAGGGTTCTTAAAATATCACCTACTACCACGCCAGTTAGACTATGTCGGGCAGACAAGTGCCTGGAAGTGAAAAGAGGAGTGGCAGAGGCCAAGATTCCGCAGGCAGAGCTCGCATCAGACTGGGGGCCAGTAGCAGCAGGAGTCACGCTGAGAGACCTAATCTGCCAGTATCTGCTAGCGGTCGGGTCTCCACCAGTAACGCATCTGCCGTGGTAGATTGGCTGACGCGCTCATCAACAACATCATCACAACTTACATCTGAGACCCCCAGTCTAGGGTCGGTAGGTTCCTCTGACACAACCCTGAGTTGGCATGCCCCGAGAGCAGTCCCTGTCCTCCCATTGCCTCTGTCCTACGCCGTTCCCTCCCCCAGCGACGTATCCTATGCTTTGGGTTCAGCTCCACTCTTTAGTGAGGAGGACGATCAGATACAGGAGGACAGTCAGCAGCTACTGCCCAGCCAAGAAATGGAGGTGGCTTCTTTAGCTAGGCAGACAAATAGTGATGTGGACAGTGTCGTGGGTGCTGCGAGCGTTCCAGCTCCTGCGCCAGACACTGTTGACGAATCCACGAACATCAGTGACGTACAGCCACAACCCGGTGATGATGATGATGATGACGATGAAGCCGATCGCACTTGGGAGCCGGGTGATGAAGGGGCTTCATCGTCATCATCAGGAGAAGAGGGGCGCAGGTTGCCCCGGAGTCAGCAGCTGAGGCAGCAAGGTGGTAGCAGTCAGCATGGGGGCACAATTCCAAAGGCTGGAGCCGGCCGGGGCCGGGGCCGGGGTAGAGCACCTGCTGTGCGGCAGTCTACCTTATCGGGAGGTAGTGGAGCAGGGGTTCCTGGAGTTGGCAACAGCAGCAGTGAATCAGTGAGGCCAGGGGGTGGGAAAAGTAGCTACTCGGCAGTGTGGCAGTTTTTCCTGAGGCATCCGCAGGAGGGTAACATGGCCACATGCAAGATATGTAGGCAAAAGGTGAAGCGTGGCCAGGGTCCAAATGTTGGCACCACGGCCCTGCGTCAACATATGATGCGTCACCATAAAACGACCTGGGAGAACCGAGGCTCCCAAGGGGTGGTCCAGTCTGCTTCCTCACCAAGTGAGCTCCCAATTTCTGCCAGCCAAGGCTCCAGCACCTCAGCCGAAGGCAGCTGTGCGTCACACCCATCCTCTGTCGCTCCTGCTCCTCCTCCTCCTCCTCCAAGTCATGCATCCCGCCAGCAATCCATCAGCGAAGCCATGTCCAAGAGACAGCAGTATGCGCCCACTCATCCTACGGCGCAGAAGCTGAATGTGCTCCTGTCCAAGTTGCTGGTGCTGCAGTCGCTCCCTTTTCAGGTGGTGGAATCTGCACCTTTCAGAGAACTGATGGCTTGTGCCGAGCCGAGGTGGAGAGTCCCAAGCCGTCATTTCTTTGCCAAGAAGGCAGTACCAGCGCTGCACACTTTTGTTGAACAGAAGGTGGGCCAGTCCTTGAGCCTGTCGGTGTGTAGCAAAATACATGGCAGCGCCGACATCTGGAGCTGTAACTACGGTCAGGGGCAGTACATGTCGTTTACGGCCCACTGGGTGAATGTGGTCCCTTTGCAGCAGCAACTTGGACAGGTCACGCCGCTTCGGCCTCCGCGCTCTCTGCCCATTGGGCCTGTGACACCGTGCGACTCGGCCTCCTCATCCTCCGCCATCTCCTCACCCTCCACTGTAGGCTCAAGTCTCAGTGCCCCTCCAGTCTACCATGTGTGCAGGGCACGGAGGTGTCACGCAGTGCTTCACATGGTTTGTCTTGGCGAACGGAGTCACACAGGGGAGGAACTGCTTAAATGTATTCATCAGGAAATCCAAACATGGCTTACTCCGAGAAAACTTAAAATGGGAATCATGGTTACCGACAATGGGAAGAACATTTTGTCTGCGCTGCGCCAAGGAAGCCTGACCCATGCCCCCTGCATGGCTCACGTCTTCAATCTGGTTGTCAAGCGGTTTCTGAAGTGTTCCCCCCATCTGCAGGACATCCTAACAACTTCACGGAAACTTTGCATGCACTTCAGCCACTCCTACACCGCCAAACACACCCTTCTTGAGCTACAGCGTCAGAATGGTATCCCCCAACATAGTCTGATTTGCGATGTTTCCACCCGTTGGAATTCCACCCTTCACATGTTGGACCGATTATATGAACAGAGAAAAGCCATCACGGATTTCCTGATGATCCAAGCAGATAGGGGGACTCCCCTGTGTAACTTCAATGTCAACCAGTGGCAGCTCATACGTGACACCTGCCGTTTGCTCAGGCCCTTTGAGGAAGCCACTTTATTTGTCAGTCGGCAGGATTACGGGATGAACGACGTGATTCCACTGCTTCATGTACTACAGCACATGTTGGAAACCATGGCTGGTCAGGGCACTGGAGACATGGCGTTTACATCTTACGGCCACATGAACCCCGTTGGAGCTGAACTGGAGGAGGAGGAGGAGGAAGAGGAGGAGGAGGAGTTGCCCAGCGAAACACAGTTTAGGCTTGGCGAAATGGCTGGTTTATCTAGTCAGCGGACAGGAGAGGAGGAGCAGGAGCAGCCAGAGGAGCTAGAGGTTTTTGAGGAAGGAGAGACAGAGGACCCGGGCACACCGTGGCAGTATGCAGTGGAGATGGAGACAGGTAGTCCATCCGAGTCACTTGCGCAAATGGCACGAAGCATGCTCACATGCTTGCGTAGTGACCCCAGAATTGTTTCCATCTGTCGGCGGGATGACTTCTGGCTGTCCACCTTATTGGACCCTCGCTTCCGGCACAAAATGGGGGCATTTTTTAAACCCACCGAGAGGGAGGACAAACTCAACTACTACAAAGACATTCTACGTAGGCAGTTGGCCGATGCCTATCTGCGCCATGGTCCATACTCTCGCAGGTCTGACTCGAGGGGACCTCTGCGCTCACCTTCCACTGCCATGGCCGCTGGGGGGGTTGGCAGCAGCAGCAGCAGAAGCTCCATCAGCAGCAGCAGCCTCAGTCTTCAGTCGCTAATGAGTAGCTTTCTACACCCGCATAGTGAGGCTACTCATGAGCAGCAGGAAGACCTGGAGCAGGACCTGAACCAGCAGGTCATGTCATACTTTGACATGACCATGCCAACACACCTTGAGGATCCGCTGGACTTCTGGGCAGCCAAACTTGATTTGTGGCCGCAACTAGCAGAGTTTGCCCTGGAAAAGCTGTCCTGCCCGGCAAGTAGCGTGCCATCTGAGCGGGTGTTTAGTGCGGCGGGGGCCATAGTTACGGCGAGGAGAACTCGTCTGTCAACTAAAAATGTGGAGAGACTCACCTTTGTCAAAATGAATCAGGGATGGATCAGCCAGGATTTCCACCCACCAATGCCTGATGCATGCGACTAGATTCAGCATGGTGCCACGTTTTACACTTTACAAATGGTGCAAAACATATTTATGTGTTTAGGCCATTTTTTGGGCTCCTGCTGCTGCTACTGCCAACTTCTGCCAACTCCAGGGTGTGATTCATCCAATTTTTGGGCTCCTGAAGCCAACTCCAGTGTATATTTGGGCTCCTGCTGCTGCTACTGCCAACTTCTGCCAACTCCAGGGTGTGATTCATCCAATTTTTGGGCTCCTGAAGCCAACTCCAGTGTATATTTGGGCTCCTGCTGCTACTACTGTCAACTCCTGCCAACTCCAGGGTGTGATTCATCCAATTTTTGGGCTCCTGAGGCCAACTCCAGTGTATATTTGGGCTCCTGCTGCTGCTACTGTCAACTCCTGCCAACTCCAGGGTGTGATTCATCCAATTTTTGGGCTCCTGAAGCCAACTCCAGTGTATATTTGGGCTCCTGCTGCTACTACTGCCAACTTCTGCCAACTCCAGGGTGTGATTCATCCAATTTTTGGGCTCCTGAAGCCAACTCCAGTGTATATTTGGGCTCCTGCTGCTGCTACTGTCAACTCCTGCCAACTCCAGGGTGTGATTCATCCAATTTTTGGGCTCCTGAAGCCAACTCCAGTGTATATTTGGGCTCCTGCTGCTGCTACTGCCAACTTCTGCCAACTCCAGGGTGTGATTCATCCAATTTTTGGGCTCCTGAAGCCAACTCCAGTGTATATTTGGGCTCCTGCTGCTACTACTGCCAACTTCTGCCAACTCCAGGGTGTGATTCATCCAATTTTTGGGCTCCTGAAGCCAACTCCAGTGTATATTTGGGCTCCTGCTGCTGCTACTGTCAACTCCTGCCAACTCCAGGGTGTGATTCATCCAATTTTTGGGCTCCTGAAGCCAACTCCAGTGTATATTTGGGCTCCTGCTGCTGCTACTGCCAACTTCTGCCAACTCCAGGGTGTGATTCATCCAATTTTTGGGCTCCTGAAGCCAACTCCAGTGTATATTTGGGCTCCTGCTGCTGCTACTGTCAACTCCTGCCAACTCCAGGGTGTGATTCATCCAATTTTTGGGCTCCTGAGGCCAACTCCAGTGTATATTTGGGCTCCTGCTGCTGCTACTGTCAACTCCTGCCAACTCCAGGGTGTGATTCATCCAATTTTTGGGCTCCTGAAGCCAACTCCAGTGTATATTTGGGCTCCTGCTGCTGCTGCTGCTGCCAACTTCTGCCAACTCCAGGGTGTGATTCATCCAATTTTTGGGCTCCTGAAGCCAACTCCAGTGTATATTTGGGCTCCTGCTGCTGCTACTGTCAACTCCTGCCAACTCCAGGGTGTGATTCATCCAATTTTTGGGCTCCTGAAGCCAACTCCAGTGTATATTTGGGCTCCTGCTGCTGCTACTGCCAACTTCTGCCAACTCCAGGGTGTGATTCATCCAATTTTTGGGCTCCTGAAGCCAACTCCAGTGTATATTTGGGCTCCTGCTGCTACTACTGCCAACTTCTGCCAACTCCAGGGTGTGATTCATCCAATTTTTGGGCTCCTGAGGCCAACTCCAGTGTATATTTGGGCTCCTGCTGCTGCTACTGCCAACTTCTGCCAACTCCAGGGTGTGATTCATCCAATTTTTGGGCTCCTGAAGCCAACTCCAGTGTATATTTGGGCTCCTGCTGCTACTACTGCCAACTTCTGCCAACTCCAGGGTGTGATTCATCCAATTTTTGGGCTCCTGAGGCCAACTCCAGTGTATATTTGGGCTCCTGCTGCTGCTACTGTCAACTCCTGCCAACTCCAGGGTGTGATTCATCCAATTTTTGGGCTCCTGAAGCCAACTCCAGTGTATATTTGGGCTCCTGCTGCTGCTGCTGCTGCTGCCAACTTCTGCCAACTCCAGGGTGTGATTCATCCAATTTTTGGGCTCCTGAAGCCAACTCCAGTGTATATTTGGGCTCCTGCTGCTGCTACTGTCAACTCCTGCCAACTCCAGGGTGTGATTCATCCAATTTTTGGGCTCCTGAAGCCAACTCCAGTGTATATTTGGGCTCCTGCTGCTGCTACTGCCAACTTCTGCCAACTCCAGGGTGTGATTCATCCAATTTTTGGGCTCCTGAAGCCAACTCCAGTGTATATTTGGGCTCCTGCTGCTACTACTGCCAACTTCTGCCAACTCCAGGGTGTGATTCATCCAATTTTTGGGCTCCTGAGGCCAACTCCAGTGTATATTTGGGCTCCTGCTGCTGCTACTGCCAACTTCTGCCAACTCCAGGGTGTGATTCATCCAATTTTTGGGCTCCTGAAGCCAACTCCAGTGTATATTTGGGCTCCTGCTGCTACTACTGCCAACTTCTGCCAACTCCAGGGTGTGATTCATCCAATTTTTGGGCTCCTGAGGCCAACTCCAGTGTATATTTGGGCTCCTGCTGCTGCTGCTGCCAACTTCTGCCAACTCCAGGGTGTGATTCATCCAATTTTTGGGCTCCTGAAGCCAACTCCAGTGTATATTTGGGCTCCTGCTGCTACTACTGTCAACTCCTGCCAACTCCAGGGTGTGATTCATCCAATTTTTGGGCTCCTGAGGCCAACTCCAGTGTATATTTGGGCTCCTGCTGCTGCTGCTGCCAACTTCTGCCAACTCCAGGGTGTGATTCATCCAATTTTTGGGCTCCTGAGGCCAACTCCAGTGTATATTTGGGCTCCTGCTCCTGCTGCTGCCAACTTCTGCCAACTCCAGGGTGTGATTCATCCAATTTTTGGGCTCCTGAAGCCAACTCCAGTGTATATTTGGGCTCCTGCTGCTGCTACTGCCAACTTCTGCCAACTCCAGGGTGTGATTCATCCAATTTTTGGGCTCCTGAAGCCAACTCCAGTGTATATTTGGGCTCCTGCTGCTGCTACTGTCAACTCCTGCCAACTCCAGGGTGTGATTCATCCAATTTTTGGGCTCCTGAGGCCAACTCCAGTGTATATTTGGGCTCCTGCTGCTGCTACTGTCAACTCCTGCCAACTCCAGGGTGTGATTCATCCAATTTTTGGGCTCCTGAAGCCAACTCCAGTGTATATTTGGGCTCCTGCTGCTGCTGCTGCTGCCAACTTCTGCCAACTCCAGGGTGTGATTCAAGCCAACTCCAGTGTATATTTGGGCTCCTGCTGCTGCTACTGCCAACTTCTGTGTGATTCATCCAATTTTTGGGCTCCTGAAGCCAACTCCAGTGTATATTTGGGCTCCTGCTGCTGCTGCTGCTGCCAACTTCTGCCAACTCCAGGGTGTGATTCATCCAATTTTTGGGCTCCTGAAGCCAACTCCAGTGTATATTTGGGCTCCTGCTGCTGCTACTGTCAACTCCTGCCAACTCCAGGGTGTGATTCATCCAATTTTTGGGCTCCTGAAGCCAACTCCAGTGTATATTTGGGCTCCTGCTGCTGCTACTGCCAACTTCTGCCAACTCCAGGGTGTGATTCATCCAATTTTTGGGCTCCTGAAGCCAACTCCAGTGTATATTTGGGCTCCTGCTGCTACTACTGCCAACTTCTGCCAACTCCAGGGTGTGATTCATCCAATTTTTGGGCTCCTGAGGCCAACTCCAGTGTATATTTGGGCTCCTGCTGCTGCTACTGCCAACTTCTGCCAACTCCAGGGTGTGATTCATCCAATTTTTGGGCTCCTGAAGCCAACTCCAGTGTATATTTGGGCTCCTGCTGCTACTACTGCCAACTTCTGCCAACTCCAGGGTGTGATTCATCCAATTTTTGGGCTCCTGAGGCCAACTCCAGTGTATATTTGGGCTCCTGCTGCTGCTACTGTCAACTCCTGCCAACTCCAGGGTGTGATTCATCCAATTTTTGGGCTCCTGAAGCCAACTCCAGTGTATATTTGGGCTCCTGCTGCTGCTGCTGCTGCTGCCAACTTCTGCCAACTCCAGGGTGTGATTCATCCAATTTTTGGGCTCCTGAAGCCAACTCCAGTGTATATTTGGGCTCCTGCTGCTGCTACTGTCAACTCCTGCCAACTCCAGGGTGTGATTCATCCAATTTTTGGGCTCCTGAAGCCAACTCCAGTGTATATTTGGGCTCCTGCTGCTGCTACTGCCAACTTCTGCCAACTCCAGGGTGTGATTCATCCAATTTTTGGGCTCCTGAAGCCAACTCCAGTGTATATTTGGGCTCCTGCTGCTACTACTGCCAACTTCTGCCAACTCCAGGGTGTGATTCATCCAATTTTTGGGCTCCTGAGGCCAACTCCAGTGTATATTTGGGCTCCTGCTGCTGCTACTGCCAACTTCTGCCAACTCCAGGGTGTGATTCATCCAATTTTTGGGCTCCTGAAGCCAACTCCAGTGTATATTTGGGCTCCTGCTGCTACTACTGCCAACTTCTGCCAACTCCAGGGTGTGATTCATCCAATTTTTGGGCTCCTGAGGCCAACTCCAGTGTATATTTGGGCTCCTGCTGCTGCTGCTGCCAACTTCTGCCAACTCCAGGGTGTGATTCATCCAATTTTTGGGCTCCTGAAGCCAACTCCAGTGTATATTTGGGCTCCTGCTGCTACTACTGTCAACTCCTGCCAACTCCAGGGTGTGATTCATCCAATTTTTGGGCTCCTGAGGCCAACTCCAGTGTATATTTGGGCTCCTGCTGCTGCTGCTGCCAACTTCTGCCAACTCCAGGGTGTGATTCATCCAATTTTTGGGCTCCTGAGGCCAACTCCAGTGTATATTTGGGCTCCTGCTCCTGCTGCTGCCAACTTCTGCCAACTCCAGGGTGTGATTCATCCAATTTTTGGGCTCCTGAAGCCAACTCCAGTGTATATTTGGGCTCCTGCTGCTGCTGCTGCTGCCAACTTCTGCCAACTCCAGGGTGTGATTCATCCAATTTTTGGGCTCCTGAAGCCAACTCCAGTGTATATTTGGGCTCCTGCTGCTACTACTGCCAACTTCTGCCAACTCCAGGGTGTGATTCATCCAATTTTTGGGCTCCTGAGGCCAACTCCAGTGTATATTTGGGCTCCTGCTGCTGCTGCTGCCAACTTCTGCCAACTCCAGGGTGTGATTCATCCAATTTTTGGGCTCCTGAAGCCAACTCCAGTGTATATTTGGGCTCCTGCTGCTACTACTGTCAACTCCTGCCAACTCCAGGGTGTGATTCATCCAATTTTTGGGCTCCTGAGGCCAACTCCAGTGTATATTTGGGCTCCTGCTGCTGCTGCTGCCAACTTCTGCCAACTCCAGGGTGTGATTCATCCAATTTTTGGGCTCCTGAGGCCAACTCCAGTGTATATTTGGGCTCCTGCTGCTGCTGCTGCCAACTTCTGCCAACTCCAGGGTGTGATTCATCCAATTTTTGGGCTCCTGAGGCCAACTCCAGTGTATATTTGGGCTCCTGCTCCTGCTGCTGCCAACTTCTGCCAACTCCAGGGTGTGATTCATCCAATTTTTGGGCTCCTGAAGCCAACTCCAGTGTATATTTGGGCTCCTGCTGCTGCTGCCAACTTCTGCCAACTCCAGGGTGTGATTCATCCAATTTTTGGGCTCCTGAGGCCAACTCCAGTGTATATTTGGGCTCCTTCTGCCCCTCATAGTGATGCCACTTCAACTCTCTGCAATTGTGCCGCTCTGCGATTCTATTAGCGATGCCTCTGATCTGCATGTGATATTTCTTCAAAGTATTATTTAACAAACCCAGCACGCATCCTGTGCGTGTTACAGCAAGGCTGAATGGTTTACAACCCTATTGAGGCTGTAGGAGGCTCAGAAATAGCCGTTTTTAATAGCGATTCGTCGCGAATTTATTCGGGTCGAAACGATTTTTGTCGGAAAATTCGGCGAATCAGTCGAATCGAATTTTTCAAAAGTTCGCTCATCTCTAGTCCCATTATTTAAATGGACTGTCCAGGCATATAAAAAACTGAACTATACTCAACTTTTCTCCCTCGCCGCTGATTCGTCCAAGTCCCGCAGTCAGATACTTACTGGGTCACAAGATCGAGTCCCGTCTGGGCAGGTCCATCCTCCATCCACCAGCAAGCAACAGATGGCTGCTCCCTTTCAACAGTCACAGTGATTACAGTATTTTCACTCTATTCACTGCAAAAGATGGGGCATACCAGGCATCATATACATGTATTAAGTATATAGAGACAATATAAAAAAATAGATCGGCTATCCATAAACATACACAGCTTTAGTAACCACAATAACAACTGTAACCCAAAGAAGAAGCACATTGAAGCAAGTCTGCTTCCTGAAGTTTACACAGGACAATGCATTCATCTGTATTTAATGGCTTTATACACATTCCAGTAAGTTTGAAACTCCTGTAAGTTTTAAGAATGTAAGCCAAATTTAAGAACCGTCCATCAATGCTGGCTAAGTGTAGTATTAGTTGTTTAAAAACACAAACAAATCATTCAATCACGAAAAATGAAACACTTATTATGGACGCGTGTGGGCTTTGCCATCTGCGCCTGTTTTCTCTGCCTCTCTGAGACACAAGACGTTTAACTACATGTTTGATATAAAGAAATATTTCTTTAGCCCCCCTTTTCAGTAACAGGAAAGACAAATATCTATATACCTCTAGCTGCTTACAATATTGTCCGCTGTGAATGCAAAACGTATTCTCTTCAAGCGTCTCTGTTTCTTGATGTTCTCACTTGTTGCTCCAGGCACGTCCGTGGCTTGAGTGTTTTAAGGTAAACTTGAGGACAGCATGGGTAAAAAGAAAACACCTGGGAACTTGCAGCTGACCTCCTTAAAGCAAAGGCTTTGAACATCTGATCACCATTGAAGAAATTTCCAGAGTAAAGTGAGTGGAAAGGTCATTCAGAGGTACATGTACGCAAGGAAGCCTATTAATGAAAAAAGTCCAAAATGCTTAGGGCAAAGTGCAGTGCTGTAAGGCTGTAAAACTGCCATAACCCATCACATACAAGTCTAGCCTCGGAAAAGAAAATGTAAATCTGATGCAACAGATTACTGGACTCTGCATGGCACGCCTTGCACACTACTTGTGTTTCCAATATGCTCCTATAGTGTGTAGGAAAAAATCTATATATATTTGTCAGGTACACCTGAGGGTACATTATACTGGTTAAACATAATTGGCAATATTATTATTGTTTATTTATATAGCGCCATCAACGTCCGTAGCGCTTTACAAGGTATGAATACAGACAGGGTAAACATATAGTACAGAGAACAATACAAAATTAGATGCCACGGGTTAAAACCAAGTGTTGTGAGCACAGGAGACAATAGGGAGGAGTGCCCTGCCCTTGCGAGCTTACAGTCTAAATGATGGGGGTGGAGACAAAGGGGGCAGGGTCACAAGTGGTAGAGCTTGAGTATGGCTGCATGTGCCATTGAAGGTTATAGGAGTTGCTTAAGCCAGGTCATATGCTTGTCTGAATAAGTGAGTTTTGAGGGCGCTTTTAAAGGCTTGGAGTGATGGAGAGTGGCGGATCGAGCAGGGAAGTGCATTCCAGAGAAGTAGGAAGGCACAGGAGAAGTCTTGAAGGCAAGAGTGCGAGGAAGTAACCAAGTAAGAGGACAGGAGAATGTCAGAGGCAGAGCGGAGGTTGCGCTTGGGTTGGTAATGCTGGATCAGAGATGAAATGTAGGAAGGGGCCTGGTAAGAGAGAGCTTTGTAGATTAGCATTAGAAGTTTGAACTGAACTCTATGGGAGACAGGTAACCAGTAGAGGGATTGACAGAGGGGGACAGCACTGGAGAAGCGAGAGGAGAGGTAGATGAGGCGAGCAGCAGAGTTTAGAATAGATTGGAGGGGAGCTAGTCTGTTTGGTGGCAAACCACAGAGGAGGTGACAGGTGAGAGGAAGGGATGGATGCGGGAGATATTTTTGAGTTGGAGACGACAGGAGGTGGCTAGGGAGTGAATGTAAGGTGTGCACTAGAGAGAGGAGTCCAGAATGACACCCAGGCATTGAGCTTGATGAGTTGCAGTTATTGTAAGATTATTTACAGAAATTGTGGTGTTAGAGAGGGGAGGGGAGTGAGATGGTGGGAAAATGACCAGTTTTGTCCATGTTCAGTTTAAGGGAGCGAGATGTCATGAAGGAAGAGATGGCTGTTAGACAGTCAGGAAGGCGAGAGAGGAGAGAAGAGAGATTCGGGCCAGAGAGGTAGATCTGAGTGTCGTCTGCATAAAAGTGATATTGGAAGCCTAGCGAGGTTATTAGTTGTCCGAGACCAGAAGTGTATATTGAAAAAAGTAGGGGTCCTAGGACTGAGCCTTGTGGTACCCCAACAGACAGAGGCCGGGGAGAGGAAATGGTGTTTAAGTAAGATACACTAAATGTGCAGTGAGAGAGATAGGAGGAGAGCCAAGAGAGAGCGAGATCTTGGATTCCAAGAGAAGAAAGAATATTGAGAAGCAGAGCATGGTCGACAGTGTCAAAAGCAGATGATAAGTCGAGAAGAATGAGAGCAGAGTAGTGGCCTTTGGATTTGGCTGTCAGTAGATCATTGGTGACTTTGGTGAGTGCAGTTTCAGTAGAGTGACATGAGCGGAAACCAGATTGGAGGGGATCTAGGAGGGAGTTTGTAGATAGATAGTTGGTAAGTTCTGTATGGACATGCTGTTCAAGAAGCTTGGATGAGAAAGGGAGCAAAGAGATTGGGCGGTAACTGGGGAGGGCAGAGGGGTCCAGAGAGGGTTTTTTGATGAGTGGAGTTATAACAGCATGCTTATAGCTGGAGGGAAAGGTACCAGTGGAGAAGGAGAGGTTGAATAAAGATATTAGGGCTGGAATGACAGATGGAGACAGTTGAGGGATAAGGTGGGATGGAATGGGATCAAGGGAGCAGGTGGTCAGGTGAGCCTTTGAGACCAGGGAGGAGAGACCTTGAGCAGTTAACAGTGTGAAATTAGTTAATGAGTGGGGCAGGGGGGATGTTGGTAGGAGAGAGGTGTTCTGAGGGGTGAAGCCACTTCAAATCATAGTGAGGGATAGTGAGGCAATAGTGAGGAATGTTGTACTTACTCAGGCTTCATTGAGACATCCTGTCCCTAGTAGATTTAATCAGTGTCTGGTCTTGTCTGGTGCCTAATGTGTGTTGTGATTAGTGACTCAGATAGTTCCCAGTATTAATATACTCCGGAATGCTAAAAAAAGCATCTTCAGTCTCCACAACATATGAACTAGTATAGGGATCTCTTAGAACCCTTACCAGTTCACAAACAGTTAAATAAGAGAAAATGTACAGTTTCAAAACTCACTGTCACTGTGTTTTCCTTCATCTGTCCCACACCAGGTGGTGTCCATTCTGCAGGTTCGCCTTGAGGGGAGGGATATATCTCCCCATCCATGTCCTTTCTATCCAGGAACATTATTAGTCACATGGGTAGTATAAAAGCCTCCCTGCTTGAGGGCCGGGTACTATGCTTCTTTCACTTGACGTGAGGAAAGCGTTTTATTCAGCGATATTTCAGAGTATAGTTTAGATGGACTATCTCATAAGATCTGCCTTTTCGCGGATGATGTGATTCTGTTTATTACCAATCCTTTAATAACGCTCCCTAATTTTACAAAACTTTCGGGAGTTCGCTGTGGTCTCGGGTCTGGTGGTTAATACCTCCAAATGGCCTTAAATATTAGTCTATCAGAAGAAGTTTGGGGAAGACTATCATCTCTGTTTGATTTTAAGTGGGAGAAGGAGCGTTTGAAGTATCTTGGGATTTATCTCACAGGAAAGTTCTCTGGTTTATATGCGGCAAACTATCCACCTTTGTTTAGAACACTTTCAGGCATGTTAGGGCATTGGAGGGATCTGGGGGTATCATGACTGAGTGAACACGGTAAGAATGACTTTACTCCCAAAATTCTTGTATTATACCAGGGTTTTACCCATTAAAATTTATTTAGCACACTTAGTGAATTTTGAAAGGAAGGTACGGGACTTTATATGGGAAGGGAAAAAATCTAGGGTTGCGAGGAGTACTCTTCTAAGGCCTAGGGAGAGGGGAGGATTAGGGCTTCCAGATTTTTATAAATTTTATCAGGCCACACAAATAGCACAGATATGTGGTTATCACGAGAAATTGGATATACCTATATGGGTGGAATTAGAGGGAAGGCTTATCTCAGGCTTAGAGATAGGAAATCTTTTGTGGGTAATACCAACTGTAAGACCAAAATGTGATAATCCAATTGTCCTGCACTCCCTTTCAGTTTGGGATGCGGTCAAGTATTTGGGGGGGGGGGTTATCATCTTAATATTTGCCTCTCTTGTCCTTTTGGAATAACCCTATGTTTGCTCCAGCTGTAGATTGTCCGCAATATTTTCTGGGATGGAAAGAAAATGGAATAGGGAGGATTTTAGACTGGTTACAGGATGGTAGGGTTCTCACTTTCCAACAGTTTAAGGATAAAATTGGCCTGAGTGACAGGGCACTGTTTGACTATATGCAAATGCAGTATTTTGTGAAGCACTTGGTCCGGGGTAAGGTAGGTTTAGAAACTTTAACAAGCTATGAGAAGCGTTGTTTAAAAGATCTTAGAGGGAGAGCCATATTGGCGGATGTCTATTCAGCCCTATCCCTCACTTCTGCTGCTGGGGAGCCGAAGTACGTCTCTAGTTGGCAGAAAGACCTGGGAGGTACTATTGATTGGGAGGAGTGGAAGAGTATGTGGATTACTGCATTATATGGTAATGTTTCACTGTTAGTGGTGGAGGTGAATGTTAAAGTTATGTTAATGTGGTACCTGGTCCCGGAAAGGTTAGCTCGAAGTAGGAACTCAGCTCATTCCAAGAAATGTTTTAGGGGGTGTCAGGAGCTAGGGACATTTAGACATATGTGGTGGGATTGCAGAGCAGTGGTCAGGTTTTGGAAGAAGATCTTTAGGGTTATATCTATTGTAGTTGGGAGTTATGTACCCTTGGGTCGCTTTGTTGAATAAACCACTGGGCCAGGGGGGAGGGTGATACGGTAAATTGGTGCATCATTTATTAACTGCAGCAAGATTAGTTGTAGCTAAAGCCTGGAAATCTGACAAACTTTGCTTTGTTGAGTTTCGAAACAGAGTTAATGCATGTATGGCGATGGAAAAGCTCTCTGCTTTGAAGGCAGGAAATATAGGCAAGTTTGAACGAATCTGGTTGCCTTGGGTTGAAAAGAATTTGCCGGTTAGTTTTGATAAGGGGTTGCTAGTTTTATAGTTTGGAGGATGTATGTTTGGTGTCATGGGGGGAGGGGGGAGGAAAGGGGAAGGGAATCTTTAATCTTTTTCTTTTCTTCTTTTTCTCTTTGTCTTAAGGGTTTCTTTGCTTGTTGTGCTGGGCTCTGGCCAGCAGCATCGCTTTAGAGAATGATATGTCATATATATCTTGAGTATGGAGAGGAGGATATATGTCCTGTTCTCTATCATGAGAATGACAACATTTTTGGAATAAGGATGGGGGAAGGCAGGGAGGGGGAGGGGGGAATGGGTATATAAAGTATATAAAGTTGATATTTGACAATTTTTGTGATATGTGACCTGATACAAGCTTGGTCTTGATAATGTATGTGACGTTATACATATATTTTTCTATGATTCTTTTTTGTACCAGAAAAACTTTATGATGCCATTGCTTGTATATCTTTATTATGCTCATTGAAAAATACAAATATTTGAGTAAATAAAAGCCTCCCTGCTCCAGTGGCCCAGCATCAGCTTTGGGAAGCACCAAGGAAGGGGGAGACCAGTACCCACTGGACCAGGAGCAAGGACCTGCAGAGAGGACACAGATGAAGAAAGAAACAGTGTTGTGTTAAAACTGTATTTCTTTATTATTTTTCATCTGTTTGTTACCTGGTAAGGGATCCAAGGGACCTTTATACAAGTTCACAGGGTGGTAATGACCAGCATGCCACCTGCCAGCATGCTGAATAATTTCACCTGGATGGAACCACCAAGATCTCAAGAGCAGGAGCAAGGACCTGCAGAAAGGACACCAATGAAGGATGAACAGTGATGTGTTAAAACTGTATTTTTTATTCTTTTTCATCTGTTTGTTATCTGGTAAGGGATCCAAGGGACCTTTATACCAGTTCATAGGAGGGTAATGGCCAGCATGCCACCTGCCAGCATGCTGGATAATTTCACCTGGATGGAACCACCAAGATCTCAAGAGCAGGAGCAAGGACCTGCAGAAAGGACACCAATGAAGGATGAACAGTGATGTGTTAAAACTGTATATATATATATATATATATATATATATATATATATATATATATATATATATATACCTTCTATCAGTTTCTGAGGCACCATATTACTATCTATCTATCTTTAATATATATATATATATATATATATATATATATATATATACATATATGCACCTTCTAACATTTTTTAAGCCACCATCTTAATATAATATAATATATGCACCTTTTATCACTTACCGGGTCACCATCTTACAATGGGTGCAACTGGGTCTTTTCATAACTTCCAATTAGCTATTCTAAATTTCTTACAGATTGCCCACCAGTTCCACCCTCTAATTAATTCCTAATGACCTTCCTGCCTGTCAGCAAAATTGACAATTATTATGCAGCAATGGGCCTAATGGGCAATATATTTTAACGCACTATAGAGCAACACTCAGACATGTAAACAAAGTTGAGTGAAAGTGAAAGTGCGGCTTAGGCTCCAGGAAAGGATTATCGGTAATGTTTTGTGTGGGAGCTTTTTAGAAAACAACCAGTACCCGGCTTTACAAATGACAAGCAACGCTCTTTGTGAAGCGCCGGCAAAGAAAAAATCACAGAGCGTTTGGCTATTTTTGCCCACGTAATAATTTTATACTGTGACTTGACACTTGCAGTGAAATCAGCCATAGAATGTTATTCACGAGAATGGAACAGAACTCAGCAGAGAAAATGGAAATAATTTATAGAGCTGGAGTCATTACATTAACTGCCTGGCAATGAATTTCTTCAGAGAGCTGACCTCACCTCATCCTCTGCTCCTTTACAGCCCAATTCTTCATTTCCTTGGGCAACAATGTATACTCAGAACAAAAAAAAAAATACAATATAATGTAAAATCATATAGCATCTTAATTCCAAATGAGTCATCTGCAGGCCACATCTGCTACTGCTTCATTAGGAATTTCTAAGGTCTTACTAGTAGCTTGTTCTGACATATCAAATCAAAGCAGTCAAAACAACTGATTTACTAAAAGAGAAATGTCAGGGACTCTCCAGGACATGATCCAAAACATAAAAAAGTGCTATCCACATTTCCAGAGCCAGTATGATGAAGTTAAAGTAGACCTCCAGGGTCCCACCTCACCACATCTAAACCTACCCTCTGGGCCGAAACATCAAAACTAGACTTCTGATTTAATAGCTTTTTAATGACTGGAGGCAGGGATGTGCAGTAAAGCCTGCCCAGGAGCTTGCCTTTAGCACTGTAGATTTAGCCACCAGGACCTGGTGAGATCAAGTCTTAGGGTGATCAGGTAAATGTAGCAATGTATGGGGTTGGAAATAGATTTTTTTTACAGGTTTAGGAAAAACAGTGTTAACTCACAAAGAGAATAGACTGTGTTTGAGTGCTTTATGTACTTGGAAGTAAAAAATGCCTTTTCCTTTCATTTTTTATCAAGACACTCTTTACTCCATAGTAATTTTTTGCACCTGGTACTTAATTGCTGACATTGGCCCTGTTTTATTTTTTTCTCTCCAATGAGTCTACCCATCCAGTAATGAAGATTGTTTTCCTCTTTTTGGATGCTATTCCAAAAATGTTTTTTCTGGGTTAAGATATATGCTAGGGCAATTTGTAGAACTAAAGGGGGGGGGGTGGCAGCCGCTCAGACCATTTTATAACTAACCTGGGAGGTGCAGGGCAATTAGTACACACAAGTCTTAAAGGAGCCACAGCACTCAACCCTGTTGCAGGTCAGCCTATAATCTGTCTCTAAACTTGGTTAAAAACAGAGGACTCGGTCACACACATCTGCAGAAGTATGCTTAAGCTGCACCACTATGCCAAAGTGCCGCTGTGGGGTGCAGTCCTAACTCTAATCTCTGAGAGCTCATCTGGGACATACAGTGCAATAGATAAATTGGGAGCAGGCTTACCAATTTGTAGAACTACCTAGGGGGTTCTGTTATTTTCCCACCCTAAGATTATTATCCTTCTTCTCCCACCCTGGTTTTCCTGAACTATGGTGTTCTAAAGATAAAACTTCTTCTGACTTGTAAGGGCCAAGGGCAATTTCATTCTAAAAAGCAGTATAGACACTTTTGCTTCCAGAAGGGAAGGGATTGCCTGGACCCAGCTATTAAAGTCTGGAGTGTTTAAATTAGCCTAACGATTAACAATATTTATTTTAGTTATCATTGTGCGTAGTTTAAGACCATTATTCTGGATAGTTAATAGTGATAAATTATATAAACTGAAGAGAATAACTTTAGGATTCAGGAGTAATGTAACTTGAATACTATGTTGTAGGAACCGCGTTATTGCCTGCCGCTAGAAATGTTTTAAGGTTGTTGCTTAGGAGACTGGCCCTATTTTCTAAACTGATGTATTTGCATACATCCTTAAAGCATCACAACCCCCCCCCCCTTTCCCGGGGGTGATACAGGGGGATTTTTGAGATTGTTGACTGGCTGATTTCAATAATGCCGGCTCCCATGACCGGATTGCTGGTCACATCTTTGTTTTCCTTGTAGTCTGGGGAGCACTCCTGCACCCAGCCTATCTAAAAAGCTGAGTATGGGAGCAGGCCACAGCTACAGGGAAAACTGGTATGTGTTCACCATCCAAAATAGCATTGTGGGAGCCGATGATGAAGCTGAGTTTACCGGCAACCCTGGGGTATTCCCATAGCAGGGCAACCTGATTTTGGATGCCTCGGGGCAGGTTAGTGGCCAGTGTTTTGGACCCCTGGGTTGGTCGCTGTCGGCTTTTGAGATACTAATATATTTTAGTTACCAAGTTCCTGCAAGCTGTTCTTTTTTGAAGAAGATGATGAGACTTGTAGCTGCTAGAAGAAATTGCTGGTAGAACCTCCTCTTAACAGACATTCCCAGTATTCTCTGAATACAGTTTGCCCAGTCTGCCCTCCTGTTCTGGTTTGTGTTCTCGCCACATGTGCATAGCTCCTTAGCCCTTTAGCCCCTATACTGACATCCCAAAAAGATAAGTATAGAATGCCTATTCCAGCCCTCCTCAGTCAAAGAACACCCCAAACCAGGATTTCCTCTGAGGAGGCAGTGCTGTGGAGATAAATTCCTAATTTAACTCATCATACCTTATTTTCTGTTTTCATTAATGAATGAAGCATCAATAAAAAGATGTCATTAACAGTGAATTAAACCACATAATCCCTGATAATCGAATGCTACTTGGTTATCTGCACCACTCAAGAAAGAATTCACCACCTGCCCAACATCTCAAGCAGGTGTAAGACATATTTAGCAACACTAATAACATCAAAAAAGGGCCAGAAGCCAATCCACCCACAATGCAGATGCACAAGGCCGAATACAGAAATTTGATAGGCATCTAACATCATGAACATCTAATGTTTGATGCAAATTATTAAAATGAGAGATAATGACAATATATATTACCAATGCTAATGTAGCTGAGGATTCATCTTTTCCAATCCACCATGACTAAATCCATGCAAAAGTGGATGCCAGTGCCACAGCTGAATGTGCGATAATTTGCCTAATCGAGCTAGGAAAAAACAGAAAATAATCAGAATTTATGTTCTACAGACAAGCTAGTGCATTGACCGGCACATGGCTGGAATAATTTTTGGAAACCTGGAAAACATACGCAAGAAATGGCACAAACAATAAGGGTCAAACTTTGGAGTGCTGACTATATGGGCAAAAAAGGGAGATGCCCCACTGCTAGGACTGAGCACTAGGCTACTAGGCTAAGTCCCTGTCAGTCTGCTTGTACTGCAGTGGAGTGGACATCCCTGCAGTGATTACATCCTGTGTCCAGATGGTTATTTCGGGGACTGCTTCAGTATGCTTCTCTTCATGGCAGGGGGGATAGAACCTTGGGCCCAGATTTTACAAAGCAGTAACTATTAAGATTCCAGACTTAGAAGAAAATATACTGAAGGATCAAAGGTGAGTATAATATATTTGGTTTGGTCTATTCAGGGGTGTATATAGGTTTCACAGGGCTCCAAAGCAAAAGGCATAGTGTACCCCACAGGGCCAGCTCTGGGCATCAATGAAATAATCCCCCTACACACACACACACACACACACACACACACACACACACACACACACCACAAAGTTTTAAAAAAAAGTGCGACCCTGGGCAAAACTAAAAGTACTCACAGAACACACCACTATGGCAACTAGCACTTCCTCCAATGGCCACTGTGCTGCAGCTCCCATTCTTCTATTAAGAGAGAGACCAAGTGATCAAATGTTGGATTATGGGTGCCAGGAAGTGGTGTTTTAAAGAGGTGCAGATCCACTTTAAACCGTGTCACCTGTCTTAACTCTGCATAGTGAGTGGGGGCTCTGGGCATTTTCCCATTTGTCCATAATGTTTGCACTTCCCACAGCATTATATATATATCCCCCTACACATACACAAAGCCCAACCCCCAGCATTATACACATACCAGAGAATGAGAAGGATCATGTTCCATAGACATGGGACACCTAAATGGCAATTGGGGAAATAGCGCCTGTTTGGTCCCTCTGTAGCTTCCAAGGCACTGTCACCACTAACCCCAATGGCAAAAGTGATCCCCTGCCTGTGGGGCCCACCACAGGATGCTCAGTCCCAGTATTGCCACTGGTGCTTCAAACAGAGTGGAATCTGTGTGCACTGCCATGGGCCTCTAATGTAGCTACAACCTTGGACCATGGCAGAGTGACAATTTACTCAGCAATTTAGGCAATGTAGACAAGAATCCTTTACCTAGTTAATTAATAGCCATTAAGAAGAGCTCTACATAGATGTTTATTCTAGTTTGCCAGGTGACAAAGCCAATGTGAGCAGTTGCTAACAAATAAGGGGGGGGGGGGGCTTTCCAAGCTGCTTGTAACTGGTTACCAATCACCTTCTCCCTTTTAAACATAAATAAAATGCTACCTGTTTGGATATTAATTCTATGGTCAAGAATGTCCTTGCACATAAGACCTTTGTGGATTCATTGTCTCTGCAATACAAAATTAATGCATTCATCTGTCAAGGGCCTTCCATTTGTCTTTCAGCAACCGTTCATTAATTTTGCCACTTGATTCAGCACAAAGGTTAAGTACTAAATATATATATAATTTGTTTCTTTCTACTTGGAAAGCACAGTTTGTATAGTTTGAGTGCAGTTTGCTGAGTGAATGGCAAAGCTGATGAAATAGGAGGTTGTTACACAATGCAGATGATTATGCTGAATATTTATTAATACAGTTAGATACACACACTGGGCACTATTATTATCAAATGTGCATATTGTATTAAAAGATTTCATCAGCTACAAATTAAGCCACTTGAAGGGTCAGGATTTTTTCCCTTTTGTATACCTTTAGTTTGCTTTTTAAAAAGTGGACCCAAAGCTAATATTACACCCCTCCCCAGATGAGTCAATCCCGCCAGGAACGCCAGGGTAACAAAACAAACCATTGGCCCTTTTTTACAGGGGGCATCCTGATTAGGCATGTGCTGTGTGCAACCCCTGGCTCCTTGAGCATACTTACCTTACATTGTATTTGCAGCCTCTCATGCAATCATTTTCATGCACGGCATATAATGCTGTTGATACACACATCTGGCTTTGAGCGCAGGGAGGGTCCCGCATCCCTCTGCCCGCTTCCGTCCTCCTGTACATGTCAGCTGGTGGGAACGTACGTGGGAATGCTGGAAAGTTAAATTTTTCTGGCGTACTAGAGGGATTTCACACAGAAGGTCATCCCTATTCTGGATGCCCTGGGGAGGGGAAATTGGCAGGCCCTGGAATCTAAAAACATCTAGAGATCTGGTCCTTTTTAAAGCGGAACAAAATCCAAGATTCTGACTTTGCCAAGTTTTTGGTCCTTGTCACACATAATTCTGATTTGGGATGCCCTGTTGTGTGAAACCTTCCCCAGATTGCCCATATACTTTTTCTTACCAGTTCCTACCGTGCATGCGCAGGCTCTCATCAAATTAGAGCTGTTTGCCCTGCTTATTAAATGTTTGGCAAATGGCTCTGTTTAGGGCAATCGGGAGTGAAAGTGGGCACATCCCCAGCAGGCAGCGCGCTCGCACCCCCAGCCTATCTGAGTGGCTGGGGGCAGGAGTGTGCGGACAGCCCAAATATGCTGGGGATACAGCAGCTTTCACACTCCATTATTTACAGCACAAAGCAAGTCAGAAAGGGTGAGTTTTGCGGTTCCTGCAGTAGGGCATCCCAATTTAGGGATGTCCCAAGGCAAGGCCGACCTTAGATTCCAAGCCGGAATGCATTGGTTTTTCTTCCACTCTACTGGCTCCCTAGTTGCCAATATATTTCTTTATTTCCTGAAATATCACAATCTGCAACAGATATAGTAATAGCTTCCAATTTGGGATAAGTCGTGGTGTGTAATGGTGTATAAAGCACCAGGCTGGGCTACATACTGACCTTCTATTGGATTCCAGTGTTTGTTGCCATTCAGCAGAATGGGCTGTGAAGCAGCGGCATCCATGCTCCAATGATGGCAGATCATCAGCTTGTCGAGCATGCAGAGCTGAATGCTGCAGTTCACTATCACATTAACACAGGAGAAGATGAAAATATAGCCAGGCCCAATGCTTTTTGCACCAATACACAATGCAAAGCATCCCAAATCCAAATCGCAATGCTCTCTAGAAACCTTAGGCAGAGAAGTAAGCGAGTAGGCTAAAAAAAAAAACATTAAAAAAATTAAACTGGCTACTTTTCCAAAAAAGTCAGTGTAATATGCAATTCAAACATAAAGGTACAGATGAGCTTTCTCTGCAGTAATAATATGTGTGCTGCAAGTCTTATCCCATGCTCCAGTGATCACACCTGTGTCTTGCTGTGCACATTGGGTGCAATGTTCATATTCCAGGACATCTCTGGTTTGCTGGCAGAAGCACAGTAAAGAAAAGCACATCTGAAGGTGCAAGTGCTCCAAATTAAATCATCGTTCTTTGTTGATTGTTGGAAGTGGACCTTCAACTTGGTTTAGGCAATAAAGTGCGAATGCCTATTGGAAGCATTGTAGCTTTCATAGAAGCAGCCTGGGTCTATGGGTGATTTCTGCATTAACTAATACTTCTAAAGATCTGCTTAGCTGGGGAGATCCAATTTTAATGTTAATCATTAATGCCTGAAGGGCCACCTCCACACATGTTCCCAGTTTCTGGGCCATGGGTGGGTGTGGCCTGTATAGGCATAACAGGGTGTGGCCTGTACTGCGTAACAGCCAAGTCAAAGGCCAAGCTCACCCAGGGCCGGTACTAGCATCAGTAATGTGTGTGGTGGTGGGCACTGGTGAGTAGTAGGGATATTTGGGATGCCCCTCACTGCATTTAATGTGGAATACCACTAACTGCCTATAATGTGGGATACTGCTCACTGCCTGTTCTCCTTCAAAGTTGACCAGCAGGGCCGGATTGTGAGTGGTGCGCAAAGGGCGTGTGCCTGGGGCCTCCACCACTTGCCCGGCAAAAGGGGACTTTACCAACATTTGGGTTATGGTCTGGTCCAGGAGGCTTTTCAGTCTTTGATCTGACAGGCCGCGGGGCCAGCAACAAATTGGCAGTGGGGGCCCACCATGCCTGGGCAAGCCTTTTTTTGTTTTTTCAAACCACAGCCAAAGCCGCCATAGGGCAGGACGGAGAGTCTAGAGCAGCTAAGCTGCCATTGGCAATGCTACAGTGATGGGTGGGTGCAGAGCCGCTCACCGCACATAAGTCACCAAGCACAGCGACTGGCAGCTCAATGCAGAGAACTGCTGGACCAGCTGGGCAAATACACTACCCCCATCCAGAATGACAAAGCAAGAGTTCCCGAGCAGCACGCACCTGCACAAGGGTGGCACAAGAGACTCGATCTGACGTTCCAGTAAGTTGGCGGGTGCCAGGCAACCACCAAACAGTTACTCGGCTGGAATATTATTTTAAAGGAAAAAACAAATACTGTATCCGGGGCCTCCACCAGATTTTGTGCCCAGGGGCCTCCACCACACTTAATCCAGCCCTGTTGACCAGTATTCAACACACACAAGACTTTGTTGTGTACCCAAGTGCATGAGAAAATAACAAGCTCCCATAAAGAGTGTAGAGCACTTGAGGTGGAGGGCTCTACAGGGCTCTACCATATACATAGACTACATACACTTTACTACACTACTACTACACTTTATTGCAAGAAGCGTTTGGTATATTTAAATTGTGTTCCACTGACTTTGTTTTCAATGGCCACTTGCAATGTTCACATTCCCTGTCAACTGACTTGCTGACTTATTTGCTTTCAAATGTTTTTGCTTCATGAAATCTGTAAGCAATTCATGTGAGCAGTTATACAAAGCAATAAAGACCATGCCAAAATATTTAATCCTGCTGATCAACCTGTCATGCCTATAATAATCACTTGTCATGTCATATTTATCCAGAAGATGTCCACGGAAAGCATTTGACTTCCTGATAAAGTAAAGCTGAAACACATAGATGTTATTGTTGTTTCTATTATTATTATTATTATTGTTATTAATAATAATAATAATAATATTAATGATTGCAAACCAGGATTTTACTAAGCATGCTGGTTTTAAAGCGGAGCAAAATCCAGGGCGGCTGGACGAAGGCATCCCAAATTTTGATGCACCGCTGTCTGAAACCCTCCAGGTCGCTGTTATTCACTCATCTTTCCCCGGTCCAATGACGCATCCATGGGTTCCCGTCAAATCAGAGCCATTTGCATTGCCTATGTAATTCAGCAAAAGGCTCTGATTATTTCCAATGGGAAGTAAGAGGGGCCGCATTCCCTGCATCCTTGGGCTGTGTGCTCCTGCCCTAGCCATTCAGATAGGCCGGAGCAGGAGCACACACACCTCTGGGTATGCGGCCATTCTCTCTCCAGATTGAAGCCTATCAGAGCCATTTGCTAAATTGCATACTGTAATAGTTGAATTAGCACCTATAGCATTTTTTTACTCACAAAATGCTTTTTCTCATGAGTTTTTTCATTCAGCAATTTAGCGCCATATTTACCTGTGCAAATGTTTATAACAATTGCATGGCTAAATCAACCCTAGTGTCAACCCTCTGATTGGATGAGAAGATCCCATGCATGTGCCCTTGGACCGGGAAGAGGTGAGATGTACTGGGCGATCTGAGGGGTTTCACACAGAGGGCATGTACAGAGGGGAATAGGAGCTAAATGTACAGTTAAACATTAGAAAGGTGCTAGAAGGGAACACATCTTCCTTCCCCACCTACAGGAAAGTAGATATGGCTATAGTCTGTGGCTCTTTCTGTAAAGGATCTTCTGCTTTCTTACCAACCAACCTACCTGCACAAGGTGCTGGCCGTGACCTGCTACAGGGTTTGGTTATGCTATTGTGGAGCCATTAATTACCCGTCCCCCTTTAAAGTGGACCAATCAGCGCCATGCCGGAGTCTAAAAGTTTCCCGGTCCATCTGACTAAATGCTCCTGGGGCACCCTGATTCAGTCCCACTGCATGAGCCCAGGTAAAGGCCTGTAATGACTCATCTTTCCAGCTGCTATAGTGTGCTTCTACGTCCAGCCAACAGAAATTAGTATGCACAGCATAAAGAGCCAATTGTATGAGAACCTGCACATGTGCCATGGGATTGGTGGAAAGATGACTTGTGGGGGTGATCTTTGGGCTTTCGCACAGGTGAGCATCCCAAATGGGGAGGTCCCAGGAACAATAACCCATACCCAGGATAGTGAAAATCCTGGTGATAGGTCCACACAGGTCTATATGAGGATCACACATTTTGTAACATTTTGTGAGACCAACCTGCTGCAGAGTCACTCCTATGTGATCAACTCAAGACCTTAATAGTACAGGATATTGTAACAATTATGGTTTTCAAAGGTTCATTGTAATTAAAGGGATTCAGCAGGCAATGCTAAGCGTTGGCCATTCTGCAGGGCTACACCTGGCAATGTCCTAAACTTTTTCCAGTTTTTAAAAATAAGTTTTCTGTTATGAGATAAGTATTGCTTTCAATTTCTCTTTCTCATGCACAGAAGAGTGGGTGTGTCCATGTAGAGCGGGGGGGGATATAATGCTGTGCTTGTAAACAAGCTGAGAGGAAGCTGGGGGTGATCCTTGGTCACAGGAGACAAAGGATTTTTATATGTTGACCATCAAAGCAGAGCCCAGGGGGAGGGGGAGAATCAGTCACAGTAAATTTTGCCGCAAGCTGCACAGAAGGAGCAACATTAACAGAGGTGAGGAATATAGGTTTTATTAACCCCTTGCATGAAAAGTCGCTTTTAGGTTAATGCTATCTGAACTGGACTTTCTGTTTCATTTTACATGTGAGCAATAAAGCTACTTTGTATCACCTTATGAGCTGGAAAACATTTGGAATGTGTGATTCTGCCAGAACTGACTGTCCACCATATTCCGGAAGTTCATATGGACATAGGCTGTGAACCTTTTTATAACTTGACTTATAATATCTCATAAAAACGTAAGAGTTCCTCTTTAGTATGTCAGACTAGGCTGCTGTGCAATGACAGCACTAAAGACCGAAGTGGGCCATCTGGATTCTCCTCTCTTCTGGGTTGCTCTTCTGGGGAATTACTGTCAGCACATTTGCTTCTGCATCCTCTCAAAGTTGAAATGCCACATCACCAATTTTCTCCTGGTAGCGGACATTTTGAAGCATCCTTTCGCAGCATCCCAGTTATGCTGCATCCAGTATTCACATATTCCACAATGCACAGCTATAGGAAACTGCAGACGGCCTGCGGATCTTGGAGACGTCATATTGTTTGTAAAATTGACCACAGTAGGAGTTGCAAAAAGGTAAATTAATTTTTATTTGCAGCAATCTGAATTGCCCTGGATAAGGATTCATATAAGCACTGTTTGTTGTAATGATAATGGCCTAGTTTAAGCATTTATAAACATTTGTAATATCCAGCTGATTCCAGTCCAGAGTTCCCCTTTATTTCCCCTGTAACATTCCTTAGTTGCAGCTTGTCATCCTAGTTTCCAGGATGCACTCCGCAGGAAGGGGGGGTTTCAAAATACATTCCATGTGCACCTTACACTCATGGCATGGAAGTTTTTTCTCCTAAAAATGAGTGAGAATTCTCACCTGGCTCTGAATCGACCACAATGTGTTTACATTAACAACAGTACACCAAAGTGGTGTGTTTGGTGTAAAATGCAGTGATAGGCTTAGGCAGAGATGACACTCCACACTCTGAGCTTACACCTTTAAACCCCTCCTGCTCTAAGTCATCCTCTTCAGATGAGAGGATCACAATCTTGTGTTCCAGTAGCTAAAGGGTTAGTGGCAGCTGTCTCATTTACTGCTACCTGATCTTTCCAAGTTCTGCTTTGTGGGGGGAGGGGGGCTCACTCTTGTCAGGAAGGATTCTGGAATATTTACTAAACAGCTATACTAAAGGGCTTTACTCAAGGTCATGAAAACCACTCCCACTTTAGCAACAGGGCCACAGGAATAAAAAAATTTGTGCACAAACACAAATGTTTATTTTACAAAATTAAAAAAACAAAAATGGAGTTTTCCTAAAATTAAATTTAAATTCTATAACACTGTATGCTAGGTAACAAGGCTCAGTTATGCCAAACCATTATTTTTTCCCATGACCGCACACTATTATGGCAAGACGGTGAAAGAACATTAAGCTGTTACATGCTTTGTTTGTAGCCTTCTGGTCAGGCTCATAATATAACGAGTTCTGTAAAAATGCCCATTTAATGAAAAAGCTGCTAATCAATTTTATTCATTAATCTCACTTTCAAAGATTTTTCATTCAGGCTTTTTTTCTTTCTGACATTTTACAACAAGAACATCATTTTAAATGAAAAGACATTGACATAAATGCCCTGCAATGCAAGTATATGTGTCAGTTAAAGGTCTCCATTTTTATAATATCAAGACTCCATTTAATAGTACTGATAAGAATGGATCCTATTCGGCTACTCATGGGCTAATTTACTTCTGTAAAGCAATCAAAAAATCAGGGAATCTGTTCGAACATAAGTCCTGTATATTTTAATAAAAGTAATGGCAAGTAGTTGGGCAAATTCAGACAAGCGGCTTCTGTGCAGATGAGAGGAATGGCCTTGTTACTTAAAGTTATACTAAAGGCAAGCTTGAGTGTTGTCCCATTGTCTTGGGCTACGCGTTGCACTGTCCTAAACTACAATCTGTATTCAAATAGACCCCGTAGTTCCTAAGTTAACAGTGGGTGTGGCAACAGCGATATGATGTAAGCACATTGTAATGAGTGTGAGAGCAGGGCAGGGTTTCATAGCTGCAGGAAGAGGCAGCCAATTAGGACATCTGAACAGGAAATGGGGGTGTTTCTCTTCTTGGTCCCGTGAAGGTTGATTGATGAACCAGGTCAGCGGGGTGGGTACTGAAGGCTGAATGAGGAACTGATTTTCTTCACTAAGGAGACAGACAGAGGAGGGAGCAGAGCACTGGAGCCACTTGAAAGGTAAGCTACTGATATTTTTTAAATATTGACTTGCCAAATACTTTAAAGTGGAACAAAACCCAGGATTTTGACTAAGCCAGGGTTTTATTCTGTGCCTCAGGATTTTCACCCAGATCACCCAGTACTCATCTCTTCCTGATCAAACGGAACATATGTGGGCTCTTGTACAATCAGAGCCATTTGTCAGGACTATGTCATTCAGCAAATAGCTCTGATGGGGAGCGAGAGAGGCCCCATCCTCAGCGTCGCACAAACTTCCCTCCCAGCCTGAATCTGAATGGCTGGGGCAGGAGCTTGAGCACAGCCCGAGATTGCAGGGGATGTAACAACTCTTGCTCTCTACTGCAGAATTAGAATTAGAGCCAGCAGCTGGCACTGGAATCTTTTAGATAGATTGGAGGGTATCTTTTAGCCTATCACTAACAGAGGGGATGTCAACCTAACATGAGCCTCAGGATTGTATTTGAGGTCTGGATCAGGGGGCAGCACTGGACCCCGCAAAGCGGAACAGGAAATGTCTCTTCCATCATTGACCAGAGCTAAAAGGCAGCATGGGACTGACACTGCACCAGGTAATCTGCCAGGCAATTGATATTAAAGTTTGACTGGTATCCCTTTAGGCTGCTCTTCAGCACAGGGACCTACGTTGTGGGATGATGGGTACAGCAATCAAACTATTTGCAATTTACAGTTCCTGTCCAGACATGCGAACGGGAACAGTGTAAAATTTAGAAACCAAGACAAGGTACCGACAAGGAGAAGGAAAAGGAAATCCATAAATATAAGCTGATATTGAGGTAGGTAGCAAAGTCCAAGCTAGAGATCAAAACTGGTGAATCAGTCCAAGAGTAGTCACAGGGCAGGCTGAGCAAATAACAAGTAATCCAGAGACAAAGCATAGTCAGGTCAAGCTGGGGTCACAATGGAAGTCACCAGGAATCACAGGGTACAGACCACAGGTATAGGAAGCTGACCAAACAGCAATGGCTGTCAGTCAGCCAGGAGAATTAGAGCATGCTAACCTGCCTAAACGTAAGCACACCACACATATCTGCGAATGCTTGTAAGTAGAAGTTCCTGCACATTATCCCATTTTCGTGCTTTTGCACAGAGATAGTGTGGTCATGGGGAAAAGAAATGGAAAGGAGGGAAAACTTTGAAGCTCTGCTATAGCTTTCACCCGGTGTGGCAGGAAATAAAAGAGAGGCACATGGCACAGGCATCAGTTGAACTGCTTGCTTCCTAATTATTGCCATTGCCAGGACGATCCATTTAAATTAAATGTGACTGGGTGTTTTTTCAAAAAAGAATGTAGCAAAGCAATATAAAGTGCCTAACATGAGAGCAGTAGGGTATTTTGTTAAAATAAGTTGGGTAAAAAGAGCCTATGTGTTTTCATCATTGTCACGGCTATTTTCAGGGTCGGGGGGCAGGATGATCTCCCCGCCTGCCAAGGCCATTGTGTAGTTTGCAGGGGGGGGGCACATTCATCCCAACCATCCTGTTTTCTATAGGGAGCTCAAGCCTTTAATAATGGTGCCAGTTATATGCCAGAACCCTCATCACCCCATATTGGGCTCAGTCAGTCAGTATGGGACAGCAGCGGCACCAAAGGATGGTTGTTGATGAGGACAAGGGCCTTGATTTAATGGGAGTTGAAGAAAATTCTCATTGTAGTAAAAAATTCGATTCGTGAGAAAAAATCCATGGTACATTTTTATTCCTAGAAAAAGTATTGAACTTTTTACTCCCTTTTACTCTTTCATAAAAAAAGTCATTGACTTTCATTGTTTTTCTAGCTGGTGAAATTATTGTGCTTTTTTCTCATGTATTGAATGTTTTGCTAAATAAATTTTTTTTCAACTCCTAGTGAATCATTGCCAATGTCTTTCCTTCCCATCTGAGAACTATTCTGTCCGGAAACAATCCTGATCATTGTATTTTTTTGCCTAAATTAATTAGAAAATGCCAGTAGGAGGTGAGCTTAAAAAAACTTAGCAGATGGTAACAAGGTTAGTTGAAATGCATGAAGATAGCTACTCTTCGGTGAATGTAGTGACGGAGCAGACATCTCACTTTTGCATAAAACCATTCATAGTCTTAATTTTTACTTAGAAGGAAAAATAGCTCTTGAAACATTTTAAATTCTGCATTTTATACAGTGAATGTGATTGAACGTGTAGTATGAATTACTCATGATTAAGGGCAACTGATCACTAGATATGATGTCTTTTGAGAGAGGAAAAAGGTCCTTGTAACTGTAATTTGGGCTTTTTTTTGTTTTAATATTCTGTAATATTTTATTGGCTCATCGTTTAACTGATTATAATTGTGCCATACAATTTCTGTCAATTAGTATTATCACTTTCAAGTGTGACCAGCTATTTAGTATAATTATACTCAGAGGCATATTGTGCAACCATAGCAGTAAGGTGGTGTTGGTGGATGAAGAATAAACTAGGTATATAAAGGAATATAGGTACGTTTATTTGATGAAAGGCACTTATACAATGCAGTATAGTGTATAGGACAAATGAGGATTTTCTTATCATTTCTCACTGCTTTAGATTAGTTCAAGATTTCCTTGAAGGCATGCCAAGGATATCTGGTTCCCACTGCCGGTGGACAGACAATGGTAACTACTAATGACTCAATTCTCACCCTAAACCCAGAGGATAAAAACTTGCCCAGCCTTCCCTAGAGCATCCCCAAAAGGGAGGATAGATTTGCTTTTAGAGAAGCCCCAGATTTTCCGCCGAGGAGTCAGGGGCCTGAGTAGACAGCCATGGTGACTGGATCCTGGTTTCCAAGAATGAGGGCCACAGCATGTGTATGCCCCAGAATTCAGCGAGTGTACAGCCTAGAATTTACCGGATCCTTGGTTTTGAGAACCAGAGCTGAGCCCCAGAATTCTTTGGTCCTCAACCAGCATTCGCAATAGGTTGTGACCCTGTTCCTGTCATTCACTGTGCCTGTGAACAGTGCCGACTTATGAGAGTGTGTATGTTTACTTTAATGTCTTGCGCGGTGCCAAATAGAAGATTTTGAATAGAAATAAGGTTTAACTGAAAGTTATACTGTGACGCTTTTGCACAATAGGCTCGATTCAAAGAGAAAAAAAAAAACTTCCGTTTTAGTGCCGATCTGTTTTTTTTGTGAAATGTTTGTTGAGTGTGCGAGCGATTCTATGCATGCATTGAAAACCTTGTGTAAAGTTTCCGTCCGTTCGTACGGCAGATTACGAATACGAGGATGTCATTTTCCAGCGTGACTTTTCCGTTTCATTTTCACATTTTGTTATGTTACAATGTAGGCTTTTGATTTTGCCCTTTTCCCATTGTATCCTCCCATGAATCCTTTACGTTTCCCGTTAGATTCTGTTTCCCTTTTTCAATAAATATTGGTCCAGACGGAAATCCTTACGGTCTAGCGCCTGTGCACTACAAACTTAACTCATTAAAGTGCTCGCCTACATATTTGCCACCCTCACTTCTACTACAATGTTTAGCTAAATCACTTAGCACTATCCTCCATCTTCCCTTTTGGACCCTTAAAGCTCACCCAAACCACTTAGCACGATCCTCCATCTTCCCTTTTTGACCCTTAAAGCTCACCCAAATCACTTAGCACTATCCTCCATCTTCCCTTTTGGACCCTTAAAGCTCACCCAAACCACTTAGCACTATCCTCCATCTTCCCTTTTGGACCCTTAAAGCTCACCCAAATCACTTAGCACTATCCTCCATCTTCCCTTGTGGATCCTTAAAGCTCACCCAAATCACTTCTCGGTCATGTGAATATTCATCTTTAAATATTCTGGGCCCATTAGTTTAGTTTTGTGTTAATGTATTTTGCAAATGAAATTACACTGTAACATTTTTTTTTTTTTTTTTGGATTTCATCATAAAATATAAAATATTTAAACATTTAGAAAATTTCTAATTTTTACAACTATAAAAAACAAAATACATAGCAATGGCAGGCCACAGAACATTATTCTTAATCTGTGGTCCCCAACGAGTTGCGCAGCTCCTGCATCTCGCCCACCAACTGAAGGACCCTGACACTCAGTTGTGCCACTCTGGCACGTGTGGTCCCTGTTAAAAAATGTAAATTAAAATATTGGTATACCCTTGTTGGGGTCATACTGCAGTGCCCCCCCCCCGTATGGTCCAAACACCTAAATCTGGACTTCAAAAGCCAGAGGGCCCTTGCCACCACGGCCCGGGTTTTGCATAGTGCCCGATTAGAGAACCCCTGGCCCGCATTTTGCAGGCAAAGAACGGGCATCAGGAGCAAGGGCAGGAGTGGATATCCAGAATCTCCTGAAAGAATTAAAAAATAATAACATAAAATACACATTCTAAGCTACAATATTGTTTAACATGTCATCAAGGGCTAAAAACAGCAATAGTCATGAGTCATCAACTATATTCATTGCCATACAGTGAAAATGGTTTGATGGAATGTGAGCAAACTTACCCAGGAGCCATCTACCAGATAATTCTCCTGACTCAAACTGACGAAATAAGCCGGAGCTCTGCAATATATAAGCATCATGGGACGACCCTGGATGCCCTGCAAGAACACTGAGGGATCGCATAGCTGGACCAAAGACTGCTTGTATGTTGTGTGAGTGACACATCTTGCGGTTCCTGAAACCAAATATAAAATAATTACACAAAGCAAAGTTAACCGACTAAAACAATAACTCCTACAACAAATTAAGATTCAAGTTCAACAATCCAAATATAATTCACAAAGGACATGTCTAAAAAAAATCTAGCAATTATATGGATGTGTGGGAAAAGAAATGTTTACATGCTAAGGACTAATTAAGGTCAGCATTAAAATGCATCTAGAAGGCATACATGAAATGTATTGATTCAGGTATGCATTGCTATACAATTTATGGCCTCGGCCATGCTGATACATGCAATGCCTTGGTGCTAAAGGCGCGCAGACTCCTCCACATAGTCGGAAATCATCTCTCTGAATCAGACGGAAACCCATCCCAACAACGGAAGTTATCTGAACGAACTAAAAATTTCCGATTTTGTTTGGAAAATGATCCGAACTAACGGAAATGTTCAGACTTGCTTCCGTTCATCGAAAGCGCATATACACATTTTCCCGAACGTTCGTACAAATGAAAAATGAACGAAAAAAAGCAAAAAAAAAGACTAACACCCACTAAAAGTTTCACAGACAGCTACGGAAGTCCGGACGAATGTGTCTTTGAATCGAGGCTAATGAGAGGGTTTATTTGTGGTGAAGGTGCAGCACATTTTGTAAGGATACGCACAACTGGTGCCTTGAAGTCATATTTGTTGGTGTATTTTGGCACATGCATTATATTTTTTTGTTGGACTTAGAGGTTTAATGATACTAATATATTGTACCATGTGTTAGCGAATATTATCAAAGTATGGTGCTACTTTTTCACATATTTTCCATTCAAGTCATTGGCTATAATGAAATATCCTTGCTTTAGTTGTATCAGTATTAAAGTGCTACTGCAAGCAAAGGTAATTGGTACACCATTATATTGGGCTACATTTGCCACTGTCCTAAACTGTTTGCTGTTTTTAAATTGAAGAAGAAATTGCCGAGATATTGAGGTTTACAGGTTAAGCTTATGAAAAAAGTGAGTGTGGCCCTTGGATCTGTGATGCTGTATAATCAGAAGTGATGAAGCTGGAAGAGGAGGAGGAGCGAGAGACCAAGAGGCCGATTCATTAATAGCGCCAGGTAGCAACAGATGAGCGCCAGTAGCGTGATTTTCACAGCGCCCGCTAGTATTCACTGTGCTTGGCCGTTGTTCGCTTGTTGACAGCGACTCAGTCGGTGTGCGGTAATGTTGAATATGGGGTTAGGAGTCGCTGTTTCACAGGTTCCGCACTGTATGGGTGCGCCTGACAGCGAATGGCCAGAGCGAACGGCTCCCAGCATATTCATTAACAAATCACGCTCAAAACATTCTCGCGCTGTGAAATGCTTGTTTAAACCCCAGAGCGCTGGTGGCGATGGCTTAAAAGTAGTTTTTAACCCCCACACAACCATATTTTTTGATTAAAAAATTAAACAAGTTTTTCTAAACATTTTGTAATATGAATACATTAATATCAGACCTGTAATATCAATTCTGCACAAATTTTTTTTTTTTTTTTTTTACCTTAAAAAAAATATCTAACATTGCCGTAGTGGTCACAGAATTTTTGACAGTTAAAAAAAAAAAAAAAAAACAGTCATATCAATTATTTATGAATATTTAAAGATTGCTCCATTGAAATGCATTGGGGAGCGACAGGTAGCGAGAGGTCATACCTGGCGCTGTGATGGGATTAGCAGCGGCGCTGTTCGTTGCAGTCCGCTACATGATGAATCCCGCGCTAGGTGACGCTCTCGCCGGCGCTAGCCTCATTTAGCATGATAAATGTGTGATTGTGTCCGCCCCTGGCGTTCTGGAGTCGGTAGCCGCCGATAGCTGGCGCTACCTGGCGCTAGTGAGACACTACCTGGCGCTATCCCTTGATAAATAAGGCCCCAAGAATCCTGTCTCACTTTGCTGAGCTGATTGGGGGATGGCTGAACCTGTAAACCCCAATATCTCTGTCATTTCGGCTTCAATTTAAAAACTATTTAGGACAGTGCCAGATGTAGCCCAATACAATGGTGTAACAATTACCTTTGCCTGCAGCATTACTTTAAAGGTAGATTTATAGTGCCTTGAAAAATTATTCATACTCCTTAAAATTTTCCACATTTTTGTTATGTTACAACCACAAATTTAAATGTATTTTTATTGGGAAATGATATTACAGAGCAACACAGAGTAGTAAATATTTCTGTTATGTAAAGAAAATGATACATGCTTCTTTTCCATATGTAAATAAAGAAAAAAACTGAAAAGTGCGTCGTGCAACACATTTGCACGTCCCACTTTTTTTTTTTTAACTTTCAAAAGCATGTATTATTTTCTTTATATTTCAAATAATACTTCCTACTTTATGTTGCTCTATAACATGAATTCAATAAAATAATTTTTGGTATTGTAATGTTTAAAAAGTATGAATACTTTTACAAGAGACTGTATTATTTCATTTGCTGGTTTGGGTCTTTATAACTGTTTGCGGTCATGGCAAATACACACTTTATACTTCTGCATTGTTTTATATAATTTCTGATTTGGTTTGTAACCTCTTTAGAATCTATTGCCCAAGAAAAGTCTGTGTGCCTTTTGCTTTACACTTCCATTCTAGTCACAGCACTGGATATTTAGAAGAGTTAACAACATTATGCCAGATTAACTTTCTCTGTTGCTAGGAATTTGAGAAGAGAAACCAATGGTCTCAATCACCAGCCAAGTGGGAAATCAGTCTAGCAGCTTAAAATATTTTTCAAAAATCAATTTTAAATCAGGAAGCATTCATTTTTGGTACAAAAGGCATAGCATACTTTGGCAGTTTAAAGAATATTTACCATCTGGAGCAATCCATAAAAAAATACAAGCAAACTTCAAAGCAGTGCTAACTTTTTATAATTTCTAACACAACTTTTAATTACTTGTTTTTGTTTGTCCAACAGCTGTAATTACACATCTATATGCAATTATATTTACAAATGATAGAACATGTAATAAATATGTATAGTGTCTGACATTATTTACTGAGTCTAGAAATAAAACAAATCCATTAAAAAGTTTTTAATCAGGTAAATCACATCAGTCGTGGAGGCTGATTCACCACTAATGAGCGTCTGTTTAGCAGTGCTTAGAGCGACTGCTAGTAGGCGCTGTAAGCGGGCATCAGGCGCTGTAACAGAGCACTTCAGTCGCTGTAGTAACCTGGCCGGCAGTGATGAATATGATGTGTGTTGGGCGCTCTAACACCAGTACAGCGCTGCTTTGAGCGAAAGGCAGCGCCAGCTCAGTGTGACCGACTCTCGGTGCTCCACACCATACTTATCAAAAAAGGACACACACAGCATCGGTGCTCTAAATCTGGTTTCTATAGCATAGAGCTAGAGACTCTGTGTGATTAAAGTCTGTTTTTGAACACATATACACCTGTAAAAAAGAGAAAACACATGGAATGACATCGTTTTAACACTGTGACATTAACACTTTAGCACCAGACCTGTAACGACAATTCTGCATAAAAGTATAAAAAGTCAAAAAAGTTTCTAAAAGTGTTTGTTTGCAGCCAGGAGAGGTCACACAATGATTTGAGCAACAAAAAACAAATGAAAAATTGTCAAGCACGCTGTTTAAACACAAGCAAATAACCATCCGTTATGGCCGTATGGGAGAGCAACACTGAGCGAAAGGTAATACCTAGCGTTTTGGAAGCTAGAGCCTTGCTGTTATACGCTGAGCCGCCTGTAAGAATACATTGGACGCTACACGGCGCTGTTAAATGCGCTCACCAGATTTGCTTTCATAAATGTGGTTTTGCGTACAGCGTTCACCAGATGCTGCCTGCCGCTACGAGGCACTACCTGGCGCTATCCTTTCTTAAATAACCCCTTGAGTGTCTGGAGCATGCGCGCTGCATTCATTGTATTGGAGGGGGTGGTCGAGGCCTGGCAAGCCCCCCCACATTCCCACCACATTCCCACATTTGTATCGATTCAGCACCATTTTGTACACTTTACGTGAAAAAAATAGAATTCTCGCTCTTTTTACACCTGGCTCTGAATCACACCCTGGGTTGGCAGTGAATGGCACTTTTTATTAAAAAGAAAGCACACTTTTTGCACATGATGCTAAATCGAGGATATAATTTAACACCAGATGCAAAAAAAGAGCACCTGTTTACCTATTTCTACAAATAGTGCTAAATCAGCCCATGCATTGGACAAATGCCATTAGCTACAAGATCAAATGTTTCTGCACAATAATAGTCAGTAATTTGCGCATTGTCCAGATCCAGAATTCTATACTCCCCTTTTACCCCTTGCAGACAATAGCTACTAGTTACAACACTCTGACACTTTCCATGGTAGTAACGATGGGCCACCCACCACCACCTGTCAGAGTGTCTATGGCATGCCCCCTGCATTTACTGCAGGGGAGTGGGAAATGCCAAGTCTTGACATGGCTATTCCATTGCAGTGAATGGAGGGGATGTGCCATTGTCTCTGTGATGGATGGCGGGAGGTGGTCCACCATCAATACTATGAAAGTGGTGAGCGATCAGGCTATGTGGTGCGGGTGATTCAGTAAATGTCAATGTGCTGGGCTCGTCTGTGGGTATAAAATTGTTTTCGAGTCTGGACAATGATTTTAATAATGCTTTTCCCAGTAGAAAAAGAATAGGAGGCTGGAGGTTTTCACTTCAGATAAAGCATTTTCACATGAGCAAGCATACTAGGCTATACCAATCATAGGCTACACCATCCTAGTTAAGCATAGGTTGGCAGATTTCCTAACTGGCGCAAATCATTTTACAGAAAGAAACTCATCACCAGTAGACACTCTGAGATTATGCGTTGTAGTGTCTCACAAGAACATCTAAGGCTTTTATCCAAATCCAGTTGTCCCATTCTCTTAAAGCAGACCTCCAGTCAAAAAAATCAAATTGTAGTGAATTGCTCCCCTAAACCCCATCTCTTACAATCAGTGTTGTAATATATTTGAGAGAACCAGCTGTAATGAATGTCATAGAACCAGGACTGTTCCTACTGTTTCCCACCAGAGGGTGCCAAGGTTTCCTGTGCGCTTACATTTGCACACTAAGGCCCTTATTTAAGAAGGGATAGCGTCAGGTAGCGCCTGGTTAATGAGAGGTAGCGACAGATAGCGACTGGTCAACGCCGGACACGGCACGCAATTACACATTTATCAAGCAGAATCTGTTTAGCGACTGGGATAGCGGCATGTAGCGCCTGATTCATCATTTTCACAGCCTCAGCGAACAGCGCCAGCGTTCAGCCTTGCACAGCGCCAGGTATGACCTCTCGCTACCTGGCGCTCTCCCATACATTTCAATGGACAATCCTTTACTTCTCTTTAAACTAGGTTTTTTTTTTTTTCAAAAAAATCACAAATAATTCCGTGACCTCTTCTGGCATTGAAAATGCATTTTTTTCATATTTTTTTCATTTTTTAAATATTTCCTCAAAAATTACATTACAGGTCTGGCATTAAAGTGTTCCTGTTACAATGTTGCTACAATGTAATTCCATATGTTTTCGCTTTGTTACTAGTTGATAGATGCTTGAAAACACACTTTAAACACACCGCCTCCTGCTCTCTGGGCTTCAAACAACTATTTTTCAGCGCCAGAGATTTGTGAGGCTGTTTTTTTGCTGAATATGGTGTGAGTCGGTCGCTATGAGCAGTCGCTACCATGCGCTCCCATACAGCACTGTACTGGTCAAATAGCGACTCCTCACATACCCCTCGATTCAAAGAGCAAAAGTTAATTGATTTCGGATCGAGAATCGTAAGTTTGGGTGGGTGTTAGTCATTTTTTCCTGTTTTTTTGGCCATTTCCGACTCGCACGAGCCTACATTCGAATGCGTATATGCTCTTACGATCATCACAAGTTCGTTCCTAAATTTTAGGATGAAAACGTAAAACTTAGGATCAAATCCTAAAACTTAGGATGAAAACGTAAAACTTAGGATAATCGGATGTGTTTAGGTGTGATTCAGAGAACAGTTTTCAAACCTCTAAATACGTTTTAAAAGAAAGCCACTGCCGACACCTTTTAGCCGTCGTATTGCTGTTCTTGAACAGGTTTTTTGGCTATGTGGAGGAGTCTGCGCGTCTTGAGCTGCAATGAACTGCATGTATCAGCATGGCCGAGGCCATAAATTGTATGGCAATGCATACCTGATTCATGTATGCCTTATAAAAGCATTTTAATGTGGACCTTAATTAGTCCTTTGCATGTAAACCTTTATTTGGCAATATATTTGCGTTAATTAAAGAAACTTATGTCCTTTGGAATTTATTTTTAAATTGATGTACTAGAATAATATTTTTAGATTGCATTTATTGGTGTAGTTGTTTACCTTTGCTTTGTTTAATTATTTAAGCACATCTTTGGTCAGATGCATCACACTTACTGAGGAGAGGAGAGCGGGATAAAGTGCAGGATGTGGGTTACTGCTGTATTTTGCACAGACACAGCAGAGCTGGGGGCACGGAAAGGTCAGAAATCAAAGAATCCAGAGCAACACAGTCACAAGGCCCTTTCTGTTGGCAGGCTGCCCAATAATACCTGAGCCGCCATCTTGGCTGTTTCTAGGCTCATAACATGCAGAAGTTGCTGGGTGTTTTTTAATATTTGAGAGCAATCTGTATGTAGAGGGTGTGGGTAACCACACAAAAAATTTAAAGTTGTACCATTTGAAGCCTAAATATTAAAATTAAATCCACAAGTAAAAAATGCAAGTTAACTAAAAATTAAACAAAGTAAGATTTACTTATGCAAATGCATTCATTAATGGTTGGTTACTACAAAATGAATGAAATAAAGAAAAATAAAAGACCAAATATTTAGAATGCACTTTAATGAGGTAAGTTTGTAGTGCGCAGCCGCAAGATCAGAAGGATTTACGTCCAGACAAAAAAGGAAAAAGGGCAAAACCAATGTTGCAACCTGAGAAATGAAACGGAAAATTCAGGATGGAAACTGACATAGGTCTGATTCCCGAACTGCCATACGAACGGACGTATATTTTAGGATAGAAACGTATTTGCTTATAGAATCACTCGCAAGTTCATACGAACGCACGAGCGGACATGAAAAATAGGATGATCGGCACCCAAATCCAAGCTGTAACATGTTTCTTTGAATCGACCCTAATGTATTCAACATTACTGAACAGCGACTGAGTCGCTATAAAGTAGAAAATGCCTGCTACAGACGCTCATCTGTCGCTACCTGCCGCTAATGATGAATCAACCTCTAAGTATAGTAGTTTCAGCAAGCGTGCATGCATGTGCTTTCGCCCGTAACAGCGATTATGTGCATGTGTGACTATGCGCGCATGTGTATTGCGAATGCGCAAAACTGCCAGTCGGTCTTCTCTCCTGCCTGTTCCTGAGTTCCAGTTCTCTCTCCTGTGTACTGACCCTGTTCAATCATGACTACGCTTCCGCTCTCCTGGCGACCTTGGCTTGTTTGACTCCGATCCAGTTCTGCCTGCCCACGACCTCGGCTTGTTTAATTCCAAACCAGTTCTGCCTGCCCACGACCCCGGCTTGTTTGACTACGATGCAGTTTGCCACCCACAACTTCGGTTGTCTCTGTCTCCAGTCCAGCTCTGGTCTGTCTTCTACCGCAGATTTGGCGATACCCACTCCTAGGTTTCCTTACCTGGGGCCTTCCTGCAGCCCAGTCTATCCCCACCTTTAGGGGCTCTATTAAAATCCAGATTGGTCCTTAGATTCTAGGCTTCCCGGTTGAGAGGTGAGCTAATCTGCTAGTCTCCGCAACCAAGGCTCGTGCCCAGTCGCTTGACAATGATACAGAACTGCTCAGAAAGCTCTTAAAACATTGTAGCAACTTTGTAAACAACTCTGTGGCAACCAAGACCATTGACTTACATTGATGCATAGTTCATCCCCTTTAGCAGCTAATGATTCCGCATGTGTGAGAAAAAGAGAGAGACATGCTGATCCTTTTTTCTGAGATAAATATCTCTCAATTTGGTGTGGGCTGCCTATAGGAAGTTTCAAACCCCAGACAGCCTATATTGTGTGGAGAAACAATATCACACAAACCTAGTGCAGCCATGCTGATCTTCAGTGTAGCCAGCATTATCTCCTTCTAACATTCTGTGTGGAAACATAAAATCTCTCTCTGGTTGGTTGGATTGATCATATGAAAGCTCCTAGCTCAACTGCATTGTGTATGTGTGCTAGCAAAAGCTCTCCCTCATCTACAACTGTGATGTGTAATCATGGTTCTCATGTGTTATCCAAGATGGCGGCTCCCATGTAATTCTAGGAGCTCAGCTATTCCACAACATCTGCATAGGGGTAAGCACTCTCAAGCAGCATACCACTGCATACCACTGATCGTCAAAGGGGGGCTTTAGAGGAGCAAAAAACAAATGTTATTTTCTTGCCTGGAGGTCTGCTTTAAACCGGACCTTCACCATGATTTATTGAAAAGCCCAAACCCTTAAAAAATGATTCCTCAGCATCTAAAATTAATATATTTCAAGTTTTTTGTCACTTACTTTCCCCCACTGGGCTGCAACTCTGTTAAGGACTTTAGGATATGGGCGCCGCCATCTTGACTCAGACGCATCACACTTACTGAGGAGAGGAGAGTGGGATAAAGTGCAGGGGCTCAGGTGCTCAGACAGAGCAGAGCTGGGGTCAGGAACAGGTCAGCAGAGAATGCAGAGCAGCACAGTCAGAAGGCACTTCCTGTTTGTAGGCTGCCTGATGTTCCATGAGCCGCCATTTTGGATGTTTAAAGGCTTATAACATGCAGTAGATGCAGGTAGGATGATTTTTAATGTGAGCAATCTGTATGTACAGGGTGTGGGAAACATATAAGATAGACTCTTATTCAGAGTGAAGGTCCGCTTTAAGTCAAACAGGGGTGTAGCAGGTCTGGTGCCACCATGTTACTTGTATGAGTCTGTCCTCACCATGTGTACCAGTGCTCAGACACCACCAAATCAGTTATGCTGATTGTGTTAGACCATTTTCCATAATAGAGCTGTTAGTGATCCTCATACTGTAGAAAATGATTTAACTTAATCACACTTGTCATAACTTGAATGTGCCATGTACCTGTTTTAGTGTACGTTACACTTATCCCAAAGTTTTATGAATGTATTTTTAGAAGGCCGATTATTTTTTCGACATAGACTGCTTGATGATTCATATTTTTTCCTCCTTCTTATGACAGATACAAGTTTTATAACCTTTTTAATGCATGTGTTATTGTCTCTTCCAGCTCTCTAAAGGTTATGAAAAACAAATGTTCTCTACAAATTACTGCAAGACTGTATTTAGAAAAATGCGCTGTGTCTTCTAGCCCATGGCTGTGCATTTTAAGGACACAGTATTCCTGCAGAAAGTATGACCTGTGCTCTTTATCTAGTTTGCATAGTTGTCTGTGAGCGGCTGAAAGGAGATTCTTTCTCGAGCTTAGAGGCAAGCTTCTCTGTTCCCAATGGCTATTCAGCGCCTTTTGTCTATGCAGACATGTTATGCTCGCTGTAAGAACAGTGCGGTTTTTCATGTCTTGACTTGCATGGAGAGAGCCAATTCAGTTGAATCACTTTGGAGGTTTTGTCTATCTTGTACTTGCAACAAGCAGCTAAACTTCGAGGCACAAGGAATAGCATCTGAATATGCAGTGGCTGGGAAAGGCAAAAAAAAGGATTTTAATAAAATAGCATAGCATACCCTGAGTTACTTTTCTCAAGGTGACAAATTCAATTGTGATCCAGGGATATGTCGCTGTCATGTGAATCAGCCTGCACAGCAGTTTAGCACCTCATGTGTAAATAAGTAATTCAGGAGTGAAAAGGGACTCCTGAGGACACTGCTTCAACTGAGCAAACAATAAAACTGAGTGACTTTTACAGCGGTTATGGCACAATGAATTTAGCATTGCTCTGCTGTGATAGATATGTGACAGGGCTGTTTCAAGTCATCTTCTTAACTCTGGCTAAAATACTGATTCCTGCATAGCCAAGAGGTATCTGGCAATGTTCTATGGTTATATATAGACTTAAGATGTATGTGTTGCTAAAATAACTTGGCTGCCAGCTTCAAAACTGAATAATTAAGAGAGGGGACTTGATAAGAAGATGCATAAAAATATCAATATGAATTCCCCTTTTGTATTGAAATACATATTCCCCTCGATTCAAAGAGCAAAAGTTAATTGATTTCGGATCGAGAATCGTAAGTTTGGGTGGGTGTTAGTCATTTTTTCCTGTTTTTTTGGCCATTTACGACTCGCACGAGCCTACGTTCGAATGCGTATATGCTCTTACGATCATCGCAAGTTCGTTCCTAAATTTTAGGATCAAAACGTAAAACTTAGGATCAAATCCTAAAACTTAGGATCAAAACGTAAAACTTAGGATAATCGAATGGGTTTAGGTGTGATTCAGAGAACAGTTTTCAAACCTCTAAAGACGTTTTAAAAGAAAGCCACTGCCGACACCTTTTAGCAGTCGTATTGCTGTTCTTGATCAGGTTTTTTGGCTATGTGGAGGAGTCTGCGCGTCTTGAGCTCCAATGAACTGCATGTATCAGCATGGCCGAGGCCATAAATTGTATGGCAATGCATACCTGATTCATGTATGCCTTATAAAAGCATTTTAATGTGGACCTTAATTAGTCCTTTGCATGTAAACCTTTATTTTGCAATCTATTTGCGTTAATTAAAGAAACTTATGTCCTTTGGTATTTATTTTTAAATTGATGTACTAGAATAATATTTTTAGATTGCATTTATTGGTGTAGTTGTTTACCTTTGCTTTGTTTAATTATTTAAGCACATCTTTGGTCAGATGCATCACACTTACTGAGGAGAGGAGAGCGGGATAGTGCAGGATGTGGGTTACTGCTGTATTTTGCACAGACACAGCAGAGCTGGGGGCACGGAAAGGTCAGAAATCAAAGAATGCAGAGCAACACAGTCACAAGGCCCTTTCTGTTTGCAGGCTGCCCGATAATACCTGAGCCGCCATCTTGGCTGTTTCTAGGCTCATAACATGCAGAAGTTGCTGGGTGTTTTTTTATATTTGAGAGCAATCTGTATCTAGAGGGTGTGGGTAACCACACACAAAATTTTAATTTGTACCATTTGAAGCCTAAATATTAAAATTAAATCCACAAGTAAAAAATGCAAGTTAACTAAAAATTAAACAAAGTAAGATTTACTTATGCAAATGCATTCATTAATGGTTGGTTACTACAAAATGAATGAAATAAAAAAAAATAAGACCAAATATTTAGAATGCACTTTAATGAGGTAAGTTTGTAGTGCGCAGGCGCAAGATCAGAAGGATTTACGTCCAGACAAAAAAGGAAAAAGGGCAAAACCAATGTTGCAACCTGAGAAATGAAACGGAAAATTCAGGATGGAAACTGACATAGGTCTGATTCCCGAACTGCCATACGAACGGGCGTACATTTTAGGATAGAAACGTATTTGCTTATAGAATCACTCGCAAGTTCATACGAACGCACGAGCGGACGTGAAAAATAGGATGATCGGCACCCAAATCAAAGCTGTTACATGTTTCTTTGAATCGACCCTATTGTTATAAAGTGGTGCTTGCTTAAGTAAATGTGGAGGCTGATTCATTACTAGCGCCAGCTATCGGCAGATGAGCATGTGTATAGCAGCGCTTAGAGCGACCGCTAGTAGACGCTGTAAGCGGGTATCGGGCGTTGTAACTGAGCGTCTCAGTCGCTGTAGTAACCTGGCTGGCATTGATAATGACATGTATGTTGGGCGTTCTAACACCAGTACAGCGCTGCAGCAAGTGAAAGGTAGAGCCAGCTCAGTGCCACCGACTCTCGGCTCTCCACACCATATTCAACAAAAAAACAGACACACAGACATACATAAGGGAAGACTAGATACATAAGGGCAGACTCGATACATAAGGGCAGACTAGATGGACCATATGGTCTCCTTCTGCCGTCAACCTTCTATGTTTCTATGTTTCTATGTTTCACAGTGCGTAGGCGCTCTGGATCTGGTCGCTATAGCACAGAGCGCCAGACGCTGTGTGATTAACACGTATCCACCAGTAACAAAGTGAAAACCCATGGAATGACATTGTTGTAACATTGTGACATTAATACTTTAATACCAGACCTGTAATTACAATTGTGCATAAAAATATAAAAAAATCAAAAAAGTTTACAAAATGACCTTTTCTAGGCCAGGAGAGATCACACAATTATTTGACAGAAAAAAAATTAAAAACAAAATCCCTGTTTAAACAGAAGAAAAGGAATGTCCATTGAAATGTATGGGAGAGCGACAGGTAGGGACAGGTAATACCTGGCGCTCTGGAAGCTAGAGCGCCGGCGCTATACACTGAGCCACCTGTAATGAAGAATTGTACGCTACATGGCGCTGTTAGAGTCGCTCACCAGATTCGCTTTCATAAATGTGGTATTGCGTACAGCTCCCGGCGTTCACTAGACGCTGCCTGCCACTACAAAGCATTACCTGTCGCTATCCCTTCATGACTAAACCCCAAAGTAGCTATGAGCATCAGGTTAGTAAGTGGGGTGGTGGGTAGAGGGTTCATTTGGGACTCTTTGTATCCTTTTGATTTAGGTGTGAGTGGAAGAACTACAGTACTAAAGAGTCTACATCAAAGTAATTTTCCAATAGTGTACACCCAACACAAGCCAGCATATATACCTTAGCCCACCCCTTACTGGGATAAAGATAACAGTAGTACAGGACCCACCTTTTGGATATCTGGCTCTTGTTTCCCTCCACAGGCCGCAAATAAGCTGACTGGCCAGTTCCTTTTTTCACTTACTGGTTTCCAGGCCTAGACTCTTCACTAACTTCCTCCCGTGAGCTTTTCCACTCCTTTAAACAAACCTAAAATAATTAAATGAAAAGATACAGCTACCTCTTTGTGGCAGGAGTGTTGTCTTTTGCACGGAGGGAGAAGCTGTGATCTCAAAGAAAAAATAAACAGTAGAGATTCCAGCAGACTGTAAGTGCCCGATGTCCTCAAACAGGATATATTTAAGCGTAGCATTTAAATCATCCATTTAAAAGCAGGAGCAAGCCATGTGGCCATGCGCATAGTTCTCATTGATGCGTTTTGGGGTCATGACCCCGAACTGAGCGGGACTGAGGGGGACACACCCCAGAAATGTGTCTCTGAGATCTATGCAGACGGTCACATAGCTCACTCCTGCTTCTAAATGGACAATCAAATGCTACATTTTAATATACCCTGTTTGAGGACATCGGGCACTAACAGCTTGTTGGAATCTCCATTGTCTAAAAGGATTAAACCTGGCTTTAGCTGGTTCTCGAACATACAGTAAATAGTTTCTGGTCCCACCCAGGCCACAGACATATGTCCTTCACAGCATGTCTGGCCATGTGAGAAACCTTTAAGAGGGCTAGAGCAAACCTGCTCAATAGAGATGAGCGAACTTCTTGAAAGTTCGATTCGGGCGATTCGCCGAATTTCCCCAAGAAATTCGGGTTCGCCTGAATCGAACTTTAACGAATCGCTCATCTGAAAAAAAAATGCCGGCATGGTGGAAGCGGGCAGGCCGGCTACACCTGTCAGCGGGCTGCCGGCCGCCACCATGCCGGCATTTTTTTTTTTCAGATGAGCGATTCGTTAAAGTTCGATTCGGGCGAACCCGAATTTCTCCCACCATGCCGGCATTTTTTTTTTTTTTTATTTCAGGGAAAATTCGATCGGCACGAACCAAAAAAAATTCGGGTTTGTGCCGAATCGAATTTTCCCTGAAATTCGGAGCGAATTCCGGTTCGTCCGAACCGGTTCGCTCATCCCTACTGCTCAAGCTTACTGCTGGTTTTGTTTCTAACTTGAATACCTACAATAATGGTTTCCCTAACTGAACTGCTACTGCCTTTCACCATTAGTCCCTATAACATTGCTAAATTACAGGGAGCTCCCTTTTATTGTCACAACAGTCTCCCCTGTCATGCTATAAATCATCGCTTTTAGAATGTTAATGTTTTTGCAGTTATTTGGCAATATAGGCCAAAGTTATGGCTGTGCAGTTACTGAGAACGAAAGGGCCAGTTTTCTTTTCATAGCAATTCATGCTTAGCGTGGGGAACTTATCCTACTTTTGTTTGTTAGTTTTTCACTCTGTGGTGGAACATAAACATATTGCACATTTTAAATAAAAGTAACAAAAAATAAGTTTCAGCATAACTTTACAATAGCATTTGTACTCACTAAAAAGAAGCTTCACTGCCGAACTGTTGAAGGTTTTTTTTTTTCATTTCATAGCCCAAACATAAATAGTGTCATATGGAGCATCTTCCATAAGGAATAATATGCACAGTGTTCCAAATTGTTTCAGAAGTCTGCATATGGTGTGTGACTTTTTTAAAGATGTGTCCCTGAATTTGAAGCATTAGGAACAGGCCTTAGCTACTGACAGCAAAACTTTTCAATTAGTAAAAATCTTTAAACTCAACTCAGCTTTTTTACCATATTGATTACAAGCAAACATGACATACTCACTGTCATAAATATTATAACAATGAACCTATAAAAATACTTTTTAGGGGGAGGGTAATTTCAGATGTGTTTGAATCCACCAGGTTTTCCAGTACATTAAATGGTTCATTTATTTAGTGCTCCATGGGCAAAAAATCTGTCCAGGATTTTCTGATCCCAGCAAGCTCACAAACTGCCAAGCCCTGCCTCTAATAACCTCCTTGCTGGCCACTCAATGTGTTCACCAATAAGACTTTAGCACTGCAGAAAGGGGCATGGGCAAGGGGTTTGTATGGCCAATCTAATGGTAGTGGTACTAAGAATTTAGTATTATAGGGCCAGATAATATGTCAGAGGTGAATGTGCCCTCCCACAGTCATGATGCTGAGGCTATAACATTGCTGAACATGGGCTAAGCTGTCTTGTCTGGGATTTTCAGTGGGACAAGGTATGGCTAAGCGTTGGGGGGGGATTCTTGTGAACCACGAGGGGGGTGTGTCAGTCTCCTCGCCTTTCCTGCCCTTTAAGGCATCGTGAGCGCGCCATACCACGGACTGCATGCAGCAGCAGACATGCTCGGCTGCATGGTTTTAACATTGCATGCTCCACAGTGACACCTGCTGTTCAGCCCATTGGAAGTGCACAAGGCCTAGAGTGTAAGCTCTTGGACTTGATTTCACTTCCTGGTGTCCTGAGTTTGAATGGACAGGAAGTGACTTCACCAGACTCTGGCACATCCCTCCCTGTGCTGATTGATAGCCCTATTTAAGAGGACAGCTGGCCTACAGCCAATGCTGTGTTATCAGCTTACTTCCTGGACCTTGTTTCCCTGATTCCTGAATACCTGATTGAATACCTGGATTTATACACGGACGGATAACCTGATTTTTGACGCGGATTGCTTACTTTGCCTGTTTTCTGCCTGCCTCTGACCCTGGATTCACCCTTGGACTCTGCTCAGACTTTTTATTTGCTCTTTGGAGTTTTTTCTGCTTCACTTCGCCCCATACCTGGAGCTCAGCTCAGCTCTCCCCATGATTGTAGCCAGGAGGCTTGACAGGGTGTTAGAGAATGGGCTAATTGTTGGATAGCCTCTAGGTATACTGCATGCCTAGTCTATCTCAATCAGCCTAAAAGCAGTGTAGTCCAGCAGGGAATTCTCATTAAGGATAGCCTGTCCTGGTTTTCAGAAACATACCGATCTACTGGAAAGCTTCATCATGTGTATAACACGGTAACATTTAGGGCCTTATTTATCACGGGCTAGCGCCAGGTAGTGTCTGATGAGCGCCAGGTACCGCCAGCTATCGGCGGCTACCGACTCAAGTACGCCCGGCGGCGGTCACAATGACGCATTTATCAAGCTAAATGAGGCTAGCGCCGGCGAGAGCGTCAACTAGCGCGGGATTCATCATGAAGCCGCCTGGAACGAACAGCGCCGCTGCAAATTCCGTCACAGCGCCAGGTATGACCTGTCGCTCCCTGGCATTGTCCAATGCATTTCAATGGAGCAATGTATAATTAATCATAATTAATTGGTAATATATTTTTTTTTTTTTTTTAATGTCTGAGACCACTTCTGCAATGTTCGGTTTTTTTTTAAAGTAAAAAAAAATAAAAAAAAAAATTTGTGCAGAATTGATCTTACATGTCTGATATTAATGTATTCATATTACAAAATGATTCAAAAAATATGTATAATGTTACAATCAAAAAATATGGTTGTTTAGGGGTTAAAAACGAGTTAACACACATCGCTGCCAGCGCACTGGGGTTTAAACAAGGAATGGACAGCGCCAGCAAATTCGGAGCGTGATTTTTTAATGAATATGAAGCAAGCCGTTCGCTCTGGCCATTCGTTGTCAGGCGCTCACATACAACGCTGAACCTGTGAAACAGCGACCCCTAAGCCCGTATTCAACATTACCGCACACCGACTGAGTCGCTGTCATCAAGCATACGCCGGCCAAGCACAGCGAATACTGGCTGGCGCTGTAAAAATCACGCTACAGTCGCTCATCTGTCGCTACCTGGCGCTATTAATGAATCGGCCTCCCCGTCACACTTCAGACCTTAAGGCACAGATAGTGGCCTTTCAGACTGAAGCTTTGAGAGAGAAACTTGGATCTCCTTCATATAATAAAGCCAGGACTAAGAAGTTCCTATGACTGCATGAAGTATCTATGGCAGCTGCAGGCCCTACAGGAGGCAGTGGTATATCGCATAGTGAAATTAGATTAGAGATCCATTAGAAAATAGGCCGCCAAACTGAAAGTCTACATATCCTGATCACCTAGAGCCTCTCTTGTAGAGCAATACCTGGATTTCCAAGGGATGGGCAAACCATCAGTGTGAGTTGGACACGTCTGCTTCAGAGGAAGCAGGTCAATTGGATCAATGTGAGCATAGTTGAGGATGTTTTTGCTGCTTACTTCTTAATTCAGCTGTCAGTAGTCTCTAGACCCCCCCCCCCCCCCAATACACACACACACACACACACACACACACACACACACACACAGAAAACAGTAAGTTTTGTGCAATAATCTTTATCACAAAGAGTTGCCAGTCAGATTTAATTGAAACAACCCGCTTCAACCTTCAGCTTTGAAAAAACATGTTGCTAACTAACTTGCCTTAACTGCTCCACCTCCCCAACTTGTATACAATCAATGACAGAAAGGAAATTCATGCTGATGCCTCTATGATGCCTATGTTCCTACTGCTGTGTAATGTATCACACTGGCATGCTATTATATTGTGCAAACCAAGCAACTGCCTGCTGTGTGTTACATTACAATCATGCCTTATGGCTGCTATACTGCTGCTATACTTTGTAGTAAGAGAAAGATTTGATATGTTGTACAGTAACCATCAGCCTGCTATTATTATGTAAACAGCTTACTGCAATGTGCCACATCCCCATCATGTGAGAGGAATATAGCAAGCAGGATAATTCTGTAAGTAGAGCAAACTGTAAGTGGAATATTAGCTTCAAAATTTCTGGGGGGGGGGGGGGTACAGGGATGTGATAGAGTCCTTGATACAAAGATGTTTGCCATCCCCAAAATGCTACTGTGAGCTTCACTACCATTCACTAGACTTGTTGGATCCAAAAAGGTTCCTTTATGAGGTCCCTAGCAGGATGCATACACATGGTCACATGACTTATTATCCTATCCCATGGGGTAAGTCAGAGCTGCTTCTGTAGCCATTGAATAATTGCAACCCAGCACATTCCCAGTGAGTGCTCAGCTTGGTGTCAGTCATGCCAGAGCAATGAAATCATTTCACGCATGTCAGGTCAACTATGCTCTCAGGTGCAGCTCCCACACAACACGATTGATTTATGCCAGCTTGCTGCTAAAATTCTGAATTCAGCACTTTTCTTACATTACATTAATCAGCTATATATTCATCCCTCCTGGGACTGAAAATAATGTTTTGCTTGCTAAAATAAATCAATACATAAATGAGTCTTTCCCAAAAATGAATTTTCAATCTTTTTCTGCAAGTTCTTTGTGGGTATTTTTTTTTTACTGGTGAAGAGCTAAAAATATAGACGCGTATAGTTTTCATCCGCATAGGTATAACATGAGCGGTTAATTGGCTGGCCTATTAGTAAGCATCATTTCACATGATTAAACTGAACTTCTTAACGTTGCATAAATGTCAGATGCATCTCTGAGATTTGTGCTACTTCTCATTCACTGGAGTAAGCTTTTCCTGCCTCCTACTGAAAAAAGACAAGAGTCTCCAGATATTTATTCTCTTCCTCTAATTCACATAGTGCTCTACTGGAATCCTGCATTATTGAACAGATCGTTAAAATGTATGTCACAGCAAAAAGGTTTCCTTACTTTTTAAATCTTTTTGAAGGTATTTTATTGCACATTAACTATAAGTCTGTGATCTCTTCACTCTTTCTTCAACTTTCTATGCTTTTAAAATAGGGAGTGCAGCTGAGGGCCATTTATTCTTCAACTCCTTGACAAGTCTAACATAAGTGTTGGAGAGCAAGGGGCCACTGGTCATGGACAGAATATTTAGGAACCTCCAGGTCTGGAATAAAACAAACTGAGCAATAAAGCATTTTGTGATGATTTGATGATGGATTAAAGGTAAAGACTGAGAAGCAGCTTGGCTAGCAATTTCAGTTCTGGTAAGCATAGGGGAAACATATAACTGAGACCACTTTGAAAAAAGTAGAGGCTAATTTAAGACTAGCACAATGTTTTGCCATTTGAACATCTATGTATCAGCGCTTAGAGTGTCCGCTGCAGGTGGGTGTCTGGTGCTAAAACTTAGCGTAGCACAGTGACGAATATAACACAGAAATATAACTGGATCCAGTTTGTAAATTTAACTGGCTGATGGACCGTGTGCAAAGAGTTGTGTTTAATTAATGATGCCTACTCTGAATGGTCCCTGGTTGTAAGTGGTGTACCCCAGGTTTCAGTGCTGTGCTGTGCCCACTATTATTCAACTTGTTTAAAATGATATAGAAGATGAAATGAATGGCACTGTCTCTATTCTTGCAGATGACACAAAGATATGTAGTATTTGGGGTGCAATAATCTGCAGGCCACATATATCCTCGGGGGAGTAAATCACTTGTTAAGAAGGGTCTGGGGTCACTGGTAGACCACAGGCTAAATAACAGTAAGAAATGTCAGGCAGCTGCTTCCAAGGCAACCAATATATTTTTATGCATAGAAAGAGGCGTGGAATCATGGGATAGGAATGTAATATTACCTATTTACAAGGCACTTCTGCTCCCTTGTCTAGAATATGCTGTCCAGTTCTGGGCACCAGTTTAGGATTTCCTGATTTTGGAAAGGGTGCAGAGGAGAGCCACCAAACTAATAAGGGCAATGTGGGATCTTAGTTATGAGGAAAGATTAGGGGAATAAAATCAGTTTAGTCTTAAGAGGAGACGTGAGGGGTACATGATTTCCTTGTATAAATATATAAATGGCCAATAAAAAATATGGGGTAAAGTTATTACATGTTAAATCCTCCGTATAGTAAAAAAAAAATGTAATCTCCAGAGGAGATGATCCATCTTTACCATAAGAACTGTGAATCTGTGGAATAACCTCCCTCAGAAGCTTCTTCCAGCATTAACAGCTGACAGCTTCAAAAATCATTTAGATGTTTATTTTAGAAGAAAATTACATTAACAGTTACAATTAGCTCTTATTGCTAAATAATTTAAACCCCGTCATGTGAATGAACTTGATGGACATATATATTTTTTTCCACAAAAAACACAACTTTTTAATAGACACTAAAATCCCATGTGACACAGAGAAAAATATAACCTCCATTAAGGAGCCCACTGCATACAGTAAATATGATAATATAAGCCACCATAAAAATGCACGTGCTGCTGAACATCATGTCCTGATCCCAAGCGAAATGCTGCATGCTCCACCAACGATGTTCATGTTTTCCGGATTTAACTACTTCAGTTTTTAGTGGTGAACCACATAGGAATCAATATTTTTTTGGGAGCGAGCAAATGCTAACTCCAGTGAGTAGGAAAATATTACTTCAAGTAAAATTATATCTCAAGAGAATTTTAATCCCCGTACAGTACTGCTGTGGTCTCCCTTGCCTTATGCTGGGCAGGAAGTCAACACCCTGCCTGAGTTCATCAGTAGGTGTGTGGTGGGGGGGCTTTGGGCACCTAGAAGGGTGCAAGGAGATGTCTGGAAGTTGCTCAGAGGGCCTTATATAGGTGAAATTTCTAATAGTCTATAACAACACTATGTAATGGCAAATTGTGGATTAACAATGTAAGATGTACTGTTTCGGGGGGTTCCCCCCTATCATCTGTCCTGTTTCCTGATCTTTAATAAAAAACAGATTATACAAAAAAAAATTATATCTAAAGAGAATTTAATGCCCAGTGCCCTTTCCAAGAGTCTTAAATCTGTAGATATTAGCAGAAAGACCCAGATATCAAGATTAGATTACTTTTGTCAGGTAAAAACCAAAATGTTAAAAGCGGTTGCTCTAATGATAGAGACACACTATCCCATATGTGTCCAGAATTCAGGGGTATCTGTTTGATAACAACTTAGAGAGGTAATTTAAAATGTGTTTTTGTTTAAATGATCTTTCACCCTGTAAGAAGTTATTTACTAATTTGATTATGAAGTTTTATATCTGTAAATTCATCAGCATGGTCCCATGAGGCCATAATTCAGTACTCAGTGTAATGTTTATTTAGCCAGGTAAAAAAAAAATTCATTTACATATACATTCTGTGTAGGATTACATTGGGAAGCAAATATAAAAAATGTATATACATGGAGCTGGTAATAAAAATGAAATTTAATTACAACCTAAAATGCAACCTTCAGATTACTTTATGGTAGGTAGTAGGTAGTAGATAGAAGGTGATGAGGGATAATCGGGTCACATTAAACAGGATTGTTCTTTTATTGGTTAGCACATGGGAAAAAGCTGTCCTTTTATCTTTTAGCCCTCATATATGGGACTCTGAATCTCCTGCCCAAAGTAAGAAGCTGAAAAAAATGTATCCAGATGGGACAGGTTCTTTGCTCACGCCTGCTGGTTCTCTGAAAGTAGTTTGTGAATTGATGAGACTGGCATGACAATGATTTTGGCAGCATAACCACTACCTCGATAACATGCTATTATTTGGCACCAATGCATGAAACCCCTTTATAACATTCTATTCAGCACGGACATCTCAAGGGTATGATAAGTGCATTGTATTTCAATATTTTGGGGTTCCAGGTTGTTCCACGTTATATCAGAATCTGCTTTATTTTGGAGTGCGTTATAATGAGGGAGTAGTTTATTTATTAGACAAGAGCAAAAAGGAAGTCTGAATGGCAAGGAATTAATTGTTAACAGATGTCCATCAGGTTAATCTGCCAATAGAAGGCTTACCTTTAAAGTGGACCAACACCCAGGATTTTGACTATCCTGGGTTTTGGTCCACTTCGGCGGGGCACCCCAATCGGGGGTGCCCCGCTGTGTGAAACCCCCCAGAAAGCCCCAAAATCTTACCTGTCCCCGCTCCCACGTGACTGGACGGTCCAATCCCCGCCAACGTCCAGGCGGGGATCAGGAACGTCCAAGCGGCTGCCTCCGCCGCCGCCTCCCTCGCGTCACTTTCGGCGCGCGCGCGCCCCCCGCCGGCCATTCGCAGACGGCGGGCGCGAGCACGCCTACAGGGGCGCGAGGGAGGCGGCGGCGGCCGGCCGCCGCCGAAGATCAGGTAGGGTGTTTGGGGTTTTTTTGGGGGGTTTCACCCCGCGGGACATCCCGATCTCGGATGTCCCGCGGGGTGGGAGGTGATCGGCCCGGGAATCTTATAGATTTCCGGGCCGATCACCTCTCGGTGTTGGTCCACTTTAATGTACCTCTCTGGCCGCAATCTCTCCTCTGTTCTATTTCGCCTCCCCAACTGCCTTGCAGCTATTACTTCATTCGTGTCATCTGGTTACCTCAAGCTAAGACAGAATTGGTCATTTTGCCACCATCTATCGCCATCCCCTCTGTAACACATCTTTCACTGTTAACAATTATACAATAACTGCACTCTCAAGATCGATGCCTAGAAGTCAATCTGGACTCTGCACTCTCATTTAAACCACATATTCACTTCCTAGCCGCCTCTTGTGGCCTCCAACTTGAAAACATCTTGTGCATCTAGCTCTTCCACTTACCTGACACCACTCCAATCTTTTGGAATGCCCTCCCCCACCCAATCCACCACTCCCTAACTCTCAAAGCTTTCAAAGGTGCCCTTGGAGCCCACCTATTCAGACAAGCAAACAATCTGGCTTTAGCAATTCTCTAAAGGGCACATGCCAGAAAGCTCAACACTGACTGTTTGTGATCCTTCCTGTTCTTCTCCACCCATTATCTATTAGACTGTAAGCACGTAAGTGTAGGTCTCTTCCTCTTATTGTATCTTGTATTCTTAATATTTATTGCAAGCTCTGTAACACTGCATTTGTAATAGTCTGTCTACTGTATGTTTCTACCCTGTCTGTAATTACACTTTGTACAGCGCTACTGGGGGCTATGGGGCTTTATAATAAATAATAATACCTGGGGTGTAGTTACAGACTCCTCCACCAAATCCAACGATCCAACGGAGACCCATCTTTTCTGTACAAAGATTTTTGTCCCTATACAACCTTCCAGATAATCTGTTGCCTATTTTCAACAATTTACAAAATATTTTGCTCAGGTGTAGAAGCATAGTCACAATAACCTTATTTAGAGTTGTTAAGATACAATATGATAATGTAGCTTGCACTCTGCACATACTGATGGAATGCGCCGTACTATAATATGACTCCAGAAAGAACACCTGACAGAGGATAATAAAAGGCTTTCTCTTGCAGTGCCATGTTTACTTCACAATCTGTAAGAAATAAAGCCAGCATAATTGTTAACAGCAGATTTTTCCCTATAGACAATGGCTCAGCTGAAACTCTCTGTACAGTTTAAATTAACTGAATTTGTCATGGATTAGTGAATGCGCAAATCAGCAGTCTAGAAAATCATGTCGCTGCTTGGGAACATAGAAACAGCGGCTAAAGATCCTGAAGTTGAGTCAGGGTTATTTAGAAGTGGAAGAGCTCTAAATGCAACGGATGGAATACACTCTAGTGGAACAAAAAAGCAACAACAGACAAAAGGATGTTCACCCGAGAGCTGCAAACAAAAGACACAACAAAAACATATTATACAATCAAAATAAGAAAGGCTTGCGTAACTATTGTTTCTTCAATTAAAGCAAGGACTTCTTCAAAAGTCCTTGCTTTAATGGAAACAACAATAAGTATGCAAGCCTTTCTTATTTTGTTTGTGAAGTATGTTTTTTTTTGTGTCTTTTCCATATTTCCAAAAAAGCACAAGCAAAGCAATAGCATGTAAAACAGAAGAACAATGTAGGTATGCACACATATAGGGAGGGGGTGATTTACTAAAGAATTTGCCGGGCATTCGCTGGGTTGACGCTAGTTTCCGCATTTACCAAGCGAAATGCTGCATGCTCCACCAACGATGTTCATGTTTTCTGGATTTAACTACTTCAGTTTTCAGTGGTGAACCACATAGGAATCAATATTTTTTTTGGAGAGATTGTCACTTTAGGTCTTTTTTGCATCTTTAACTTATTTTTGAAGCGTGAACATCAGAGCTTTTCAAACAACCGAGACACCCCCAAGATACCCCACATATATTCTGAGACTGCTCCAATACCGATGTATGCTATAATAGTGTGTTTTCAGCAAGATTTTATCTTTTTACCTAAAGAAATCTGCCACAGCAGTTTGCCAACATTCTCCAAACCACTTTTCAATGTAAATACTTGTGGCGCAAACAGCAAAATGCTTTGCGAATGTTTGTGTTTACTGGTGTTCGCTGCAGTAAGTTTTGCTCAATTCGTCCCAGTTTTCTCCTCTTGTCGCACACAACAATGAAAGTCGCACAAACTAGCGCACATTGTAAATCACCCCCATAATCTTTCAGCACTGAAGACTGGATAAAGATTTAGACTATGACGTGGGCATTTAGTCAATTATTGGGAGGCACTAAGTAAAAGGTTAAAAAGCCAAGTAAGAGAAAAGAACAGAAGAAGGACAAAACATAAAAGAAGCAGATTTTAAGAACATGAGAATAGGAAGGACATAAGAAAGGAGAGGAATAGGTAAACTGAGGGGGAGTAGATAGAGATTAAGGGAAGGGAATGGACTCATCAGTTAGGTACTGGTGATGCGCAATGTTAGGTAGACAACGGTACGGAATGTTATCTTGAAATCTTCAATGCTTTTCAATGGCTCTTGTGCTAAGTTTACTTTAACCGGACCTTCAGCATCATTTAATCAAAAGCCCAAACCCATAAAAAACTATTCCCCAGCATCTAAAATTAATATTTTTTACATTTTTAGTTACTTTTTATTCTTTCCCCCACTTGGCTGCAACTCTGTTCAGCACTCTAGGATATGGGTGCTGCTATCAGAAGCATATCACGTACTCAGGAGAGGAAAGGGGGCAAAAGGGCAGTGGATGGGCTATAGCAGAGCAGAGTTGGGGTCAGGACAGCAATCCCAGAATACAGAGCAGGCAGCTCAATCAGAAGACACTTCCTGTTTGCAGGCAGTCTGAGATGCCACATGCCACCATCTTGGATGTTTAAGCTCAGAAAATGCAGTAGATGCAGGTAGGATGATTTTTAATGTGGGCAATTTGTATGTACAGGGTGTGGGAAACATGTAAGATATGCTTCTATTCAGGGTGAAGACCCAGTTTAAAAGAGCTGCACCCTGATATCCCCCAATATTAAAGCAGGTCTTCGCCCTGAATAAGAGTCTATCTTATATGTTTCCCACACCCTGTACATACAGATTGCCCACATTAAAAATCATCCTACCTGCATCTACTGCATGTTATGAGCCTTTAAACATCCAAGATGGTGGCTCATGGAACATCAGGCAGCCTGCAAATAGGAAGTGCCTTCTGACTGTGCTGCTCTGCATTCTGGGACTGCTGACCTGTTCCTGACCCCAGCTCTGCTCTGTCTGAGCAAAGCACAGCTATAACCCGCCCCCTGTACTTTATCCCACTCTTATCTCCTCAATAAGTGTGATGCTTCTGAGTCATGATGGCGGTGCCCGTATCCTAAAGTCCTTAACAGAGTTGCAGCCCAGTGGGGGAAAAAATAATATGTAAGTGACTAAAAACTTAAAATATATTAATTTTAGATGTTGGGTATGCTCGTTTTTTAAGGGTTTGGGCTTTTTAATAAATCATGGTGAATGTCCGGTTTAACAAAAAAATGTATATAAACATGCTAGAAAGTGAGAGTAGGAGTTCCCAACTTGTGGGAAACCTTTCCTTCTACTAGTAGGAATAACATTTTTTGAGCATATAATTTCAATTTTACCTGAGTGATGTGCTCCATTCCAATGTACGTCTCCAGCCTGTGGGAAGCAACAGCAGTAACCCCTCTAACATCTGCCCAAAGCAAAGCATAATAGGTAAAGTCATCTGCACATATCTAAAGAATTACAGTAACAATAAGCAGTTATTGCAGAAGAGGCTGACTGAGGAAACAGGCAGTTGGAGTAAAAGAAGTAGGGTATGTTCAAAACCTGTCATCCCGGGTTCTTCTTCCTTCCCTCAAAAGAAATTCTTAAAAAGTTATCGGATGTATAAGTAACTTTTTTCAAATTCTATCTATTATATTTATGTTTTTTTCTTGGCCCATTTCTTCTCCATAATGCTTTATTATCTGATTAATTATGATGAGTTGGTAAAAATGCTGCCTCTATGCATAAATAATGTCTTGTAATGTTATTAAAGGACACCTTTTATTATGAGAATATGTAAAACTAAACGCACATATAAACCCAAAATATACATGCACTCATTTTTTAGCTAGCTTTAATTCTTATTTAGCTGCCTGCTGCCAATAAACAGGCATCATGCACTAGATATTTAAGTTACAGCTTTCTGTGTCAAAATCCAGCCTCGCTCATCTTTAAGAGAGTTAAGAACCAAATTGTCCCATCAAAGACCTCAATAAGGGAGATGTCTGTTTGCTGGTCTTGCTGCTATTTGAAATGAGGTACAGGACACCTTAATCCTCCTACACTGTTCTGAAACCACCTCAGTTCTCTATTGGAAGTAAATTCACTGTCCCCAGTAAAAGTAACCCCTTGCTTCCAAACTTGCTGTACGGTCACTAAAGGTAATCCAACAGTTAGTCAAGAGGAGTCATTGGGAGTTAAATGCAGGTACCTTGTGCCACATTTAGGCCCTTATTTAACAAGGGATAGCGACAGGTAGCGACTGGTGAGCGGCCGGTAATGACGGGCCCCGCCACGAGAACGCCGGCTCCCCACCACAATCACACATTTATCAAGCCAATCCTGCTTAGCGACTGAGATAGCGCCACTCATTCATCATTATTCCAGCCTCAGCCCACAGCACCAGCGTCCGACCTTGAACAGCGACATGTATGACCTCTCACTACCTGGCGCGCTCCAATGCATTTCAATGGAACAATCTTTAAATATTAATAATTAATTGTTATTAATTTTATTTATTTTTTTTGAAATGAAAAAAATCTGTGACCACTTCTGCCATTTTAGATAATTTTTTTAAGGGAAAAAAATTAAAAAAAAATGTACAGAATTGATATTACAGGTCTGATATTAATGTATTCATATTACTAAATGATTTAAAATACTTTTTGGTTTCCAAAAATATGGTGGTTTGGGGGTTAAAAAACTACTTTTAACACATCGCCTCCAGCGCTCTGGGGTTTAAACATGCATTTCACAGCGCTTGAATTTTTGGATCGTGATTTTTTGATGAATATGGTGGAAGCCGTTCGCTCTGACCAGTCACTATCGTGCGCACCCATACATCGCGGAAAAATGTCAAACAGCGACTCGTAACCTTGTATTCAACATTACGCCACACCGACTGAGTCGCTGTCAACAACCGAACAACAGCCAAGCACAGCAACTACTAGCGGGCGCTGTGAAAATACCGCTACAGTCGCTCAACTGTCGCTACATGTCGCTATTAATAAATCAGCCTCTTAGTTTCTTTTGTCAAATGAGCTGTCTGTTAAAAGACAGAATCACATCTTCCTGGAGTGATATACATTATGTGACTCATACTAACTGAACAACAAGAGCACATTATTATGGGCTTCGCCAGTTACAACATTACAGGGACCAACATGACATAGCTGATCCTTTTAGTCCTCTGGCAACCTCATTGGAATCCAGGCCAGTAGTATTACAATTTATATTGTACCAAGAAAGTGGTTCATGTGTGGATAAGTGGCAGAGGCATACCAGTTATTAGTCAAATTAAAAGCTATTTAGAATGGCAGGTGTTAAAGCAGACCAAAAGTCAAAAAACAAGTTCAGTAAATTGCAACCCTAAAGCCCCACTCTGGTAATTGGTGACATAAACTATGTTAGTGGGCTTAACTCCATGCAGATGTTATGGAATAGCAGGCAGATTTTATGCTGCATAACTGGCAGCGGTCATGCCACATATATGAGTCCAACTTATATAAAAATCACACTGCCATATCAGTGCAATCCCTCTTAATTTATAGCCATCAAGAAAACCATCAGTTGTGATGACGCATTGCTCTAATGCACAGCTGAAAGAATTGTATCATCTTTGAAGATACACTGCCTGTATGGTCTGCGCTAAATCCAGAGTCCACAGTGAACCGTGATAAAGATACATTGTTGCACGTTTCCCTTCACACACAATCTCCCTAGCAGCTGGTTATTCAGTGTGTATTTATATATACATAATATATACATATAAACAAGCTTCCCGGGTTTCTGAGGCATTTATCTCTCAGTTTGGTGTGGGCTGCTGCTGGCATAGCTCTCCCCTCATGGTTATGTGTGTAACAAGATGGCCGCTCCCATGCAGATCTGCAGCAAAGAATCGGCCTGAACATCTGCATGGAATTAAGCCCTCTCAAATAGTTTTTGTCAGAGGGGGGCTTTAGGGGAGAAATTTACTAAACTTTCTTTTTTTGACTTCTGGTCCACTTTTAAAGGGGTCACACCCTTGAGTTTTGGGGTAACTGGTAATGCCATATCATCACAGCTCTGCTCTCAGCTGCTGCCCTCTGAGATTACAATCAAAAGCATAAGGAATAAAGACAAGGGGTTGGACAGCAAATGGTCAGTATAAAGGCATGTGCCCAATTAAAGACCAGAGATGGAAGTAACAGTCAGCATTACTAGATTATACGCTCTGAATAATTGAGTTACAGGGTAAGTTTGGAAAGCTTGGGGAGCTTGAGGAGTAGCAAAAGGCGTTCCAGTGAAGTAGAGCTATGTTAGAAATAAAGTAATAATAGTCATGTAGTGCTGGTTCTTCTACAACACAACTATTGCTAAGTAGTTCTAGTGGTTTTATCTGTAATTTAGCTGCTATGGGTGGTCATTTTATTACCCTAGATGTCATATAGCAATTATTCTAGAGGCAGAGCATTGGTTTTATCATTGGGAGAAGCAGGCATGCTAGATAAAGTGAATTACCTCTCTGCTGTGCCCTGTGTATTACTTTGCATTGCTACAGCATCATCATTTTTACTATGAATTTCCTAGAATTGATGTTGACTGAAGAGTGCTGATTAATTATTTCTCCCCAGATTTAGAGTAAAGACATTCTAATTGCACAATGTATTGTTTCAGCGGAGGATTTCCAGACTCATTCAACAGAGACATATTTTACAGGAAGGGAAAAAATGTAAACGAACGATTTGACATTGTGACAGATTAATACTTAATCATTAGAGCAGTGGAACAATTAGACAGCTTAAATGTGTTCTACATGCTAATGTCTACATCACTTCAGGAATCCACATTAAAATGGGCTTCTCTAGAAGGTCTGTCACTATTTGACTGATCTAACTAAATCACTGGATAACCAAAGGATTTAACTGGATTACCACTAGCCTGGCAACAATTACACTTAATTCCAGGAAATTAAAACCTGGGAAATTACTATATAGCTTGAAAGGTCACTTTCTTCAATGAAATGAGGTTGAATAATTATGAATGTCAGGATGCCAATTCCATTACTGTTTAGTAGGGTGTCCGTAGCTGCCTCAGCTCCATCAGAATATAGAAGCGGACAAAGCATGTCTACAGCTCTCTGTAGTTAGGGAGTTTAGCATGGATCTTGGTAGAGCATAAAGGGGACCTTTAGGTTGCTGTACTGCTCTTATGTATTTATTTTCATTACTTACCCTCATATGAGATTAAAATCTTATCAGGGTCCTCTAATACAGGGAAAGCCATACTGGAGCATTTCAGGCTGTTTCTTATCAGAAACAACAGCTAAATATTACATAGCCTAGTCATAATTACACATAAATTAGACTTAACACTCCCTCAGCTCTGCAAACTCCCCTTGTCTCATGATTTCAATCTTACCTCCAAAGATAGAAGGGTGACCTCTGGCGGTTCTAAAATAATCAAGATACAAAAACTGGAACCCTCCATATAATTCATGTGTGCTCCTCAAAAACATAAACTGAACAAAAAAAGGAAGAACCTAAAGCACTGCAAATTACATAATTGGGGCTGCTTTACTTAAGCATTTGCTGTGCTTTTGCTAGTTTGCCTCATTTATTAATGTAAAAGTGTCCTATTGGCTAGGCGAAGGCTGTGTTTGCTCTATTTACATCCGGGTGAATGCTGGCGAATGGCTTTTCAGTGCACCAGCTTTTAGTGGTGAAACCAATAGGAATCAATGTTATTTTCTGCGATAACATCTGTTTACACCCTTTGATCGGCAAACTGCAGCGAGGACACGACAACATGCTGGCAGATAGTCAGTTGTCTCCCACGTCTGCAATATAGCACAGATTGCTGCGGTATTACACACTTGGCGCACACAAGGCGCACCTGTCCAGTGCTAAACTGGCAAATAGCCACAAATATAGTCAATCAGGCTCAGTATGTCTTAAACTGAAAATTTATTAACAAACAATAATTCCGCCGCACCAGTGAAGATCACACTAAAAGGTAAGCAGGCCTTGTTTCATATGGTAAGGCAATACCAGTTGTAAACAAGATAAGTGGGGCTAGCCCAAAACTCCCCACAGCCACACCAAAAACAAACTTCTGCACCACCATAGAATTCCAAGACCATACAAAAGTTTTATTATTTACTTTGGGCAGACACAAAAGACACATTCCATTAAAACACATATAACATGTAAACAACACCATATATTGTATGGGACACTGCACATCCAAGCAAAAAATCATAATGAAGAATAGCCATACAGCCCCTGTTAACATGAATCTGTACTATTACATATCAAAATTCCTCCCAAAAAAGTACAAAGTGCATGTGCAAAAACAATCATGCTAAAGGAACTCAATATTAAAGTGCCAATAACCACCTATAAATCTAATTCCATAAATTAATGAATATTTACCTCCCTAGTTTAGAATCCTATGATCAAAATCCATTGTGAAGTGCATGTGCTCAAACAGCTGCCCTTTAAGAATATCCCTTATCCCTTGATGGAGAAAAAAATATTTGTGGCCATTAAAAATTAATCTGACACAGATCTCAAAAGTTTTGGATTAGAAACATAGAAACATAGAAGGTTGACGGCAGAAGGAGACCATACGGTCCATCTAGTCTGCCCTTATGTGTATACTGTATGTTCTCTTTATCTTAGGATAGATGTGTGCTTATCCCAGGCATGTTTAAATTCAGTGACTGTTGATGTTTCAACTACCTCTGCTGGAAGTTTGTTCCAAGCACCTACTACTCTTTCTGTAAAATAATATTTTCTAACATTGCTCCTGATCTTCCCCCCGACTAGCTTCAGGTTGTGCCCCCTTGTTCTATCGTTAAGTTTCTTCTTAAAAACACTTCCCTCCTGAACCTTATTCAATCCTTTCACATATTTAAAGGTCTCAAGCATGTCCCCCCTCTCCTTTCTTTCCTCCAGACTGTACAAATTAAGTTCTTTAAGTCTCTCCTGATAAGTTTTAAGTTTAAGTCCTTCCACCATTTTCGTTGCCCGTCTTTGGACACGTTCTATTTGAATAATGTCTTTTTGCAGGTAAGGTCTCCAGAACTGCACACAGTATTCTAGCTGTGGCCTCACCAGGGCTCTATACAGCGGCATCACAACCTCCCTCTTCCTACTGGTGATGCCTCGAGCTATGCAGCCAAGCATCCTGCTTGCTTTTCCCACTGCCTGGCTACACTGTTCACTCATCTTGCAGCTATCAGTAATCAGTACCCCTAAATCTCTCTCCTCCGAGGTCCTGGCTAACACAGTACTGCCCATACGGTACTCAGAGCAGGGATTCCTTCTACCCAAGTGCATGATTTTACATTTAGAGACATTAAACTCTAGTTTCCACAGTTTTGACCATCTATCCAGTAAAGCTAAATCATTTTCCATGTTGCAGACACCTCCAGGAATATCCACCCTATTACTAACCTTTGTATCATCAGCAAACAGACAAACTTTTCCTACCAAGCCTTCTCCTATGTCACTTACAAATATATTAAAAAGAATGGGGCCCAGGACAGAGCCTTGCGGCACACCACTTGTAACTCGCCTTTGTTCAGATTGCACGCCATTTACAACAACGCTCTGATACCGATCCCTCAGCCAACTGGAAATCCACTGAACTATCCAGGGATTGAGTCCTACCTTCAATAACTTATCTATGAGCTCCTTATGATTAAACGTCATTAAACCAGTATTTCTGACGAAATTCAATTTATACTGAAAGAATTTGCTCATCTCTATTTATTGCTTAACTGGGCGCTTGGTACAAGGAATGGTAAATGCATAGCACGTACTAACCATGAATCACAGAATCACGGTATTCTGAATAGGGCTGAGTTATGCAGATCATCCCCCTGGCCTCGACACAGTAAGCTTGCCTAAAAAAAGGGGAGAGTATAAAGTGCAATTTAGTAGAGCGGATACGTTGATTTGCACCTTAAAATTTTAAGCAATGTGAAAAATGATTGAAATTGCTTTTTAAAGTAAGATCAGTGGATATTTTTTACTACCCCAAAGTAAAAGTTATAACAAACTTTTGCGCATGTTTTTGCCTTATTATTTGCACTTATCATGCTTATCTTTTTCATGCTCTATTTTGATATAAAACCTGCAAAAAAGGCCTTTATTTTTATGAGCTATTTTAAAGAAAGATACTTACTGAATCAAGGTCCATATAACCATTTCAAGCTTCTTGAAGGTGTTGTTTTTTAAGAGCCATAGTTACAGATATTTTCAAGCACTTTAATTTTTTTTTATGTCAGTGTAGCGCTTCATGTGGGGTTACAGGTTAGTTTACTGGTAAACAAAGATACAAGATCTTAAAGGGCCCAAGAAAGCTCTGATACCAGCGTGGCTGGTCTGGAATGTTGTTAGTCTGAACACTTCCTCCCACCTTATCCTCCTTGGGGACAGTGTAAAATGAGCCAATGCAAGGCATCTCAAAATCGCTGATTATATGTAAATACTTTATGTATTCTAAGCAAGAATGATTTTCTTACCTCAATTTCTGGGTGGTAGCCGAACAGGAAAGAGCATGTCACGGCGCAGATTTATGTGTTATGAGCATGCTCTGCTTTGATCAGAGACAGCTGAGGGACCACTGTGGCTTGCCAGCCCTGATAAAAATTTTTTTTTTTTAAGTGGTCTTCTAGGAATGAAGCTGAAATAAGGGCAAACTTTAGAGTCCATTTAAGGCTGGAGATTAGGTAAGTACATATTTTTATTCCATAGATAATCATACAAACATCCTAAGCAAACAAGGAAAACAAATTAATGCATTCATTTTATATTCCATAAAGAAGAGCCTTAAAACTGAAGAAACAGCTGTTCCCTGCTGTTTCTGTTTTTCTTCAACTAACAACAGATTTTTATTTGTTTTTCATTTGAATGAGGGACTTGCATTTACAATATAATGTAATAATTTTGTATAAATTCCAGAAGTTGTGAAAATTAATGCGGACATATCCGTTTAATGGATTGTTAATCAGTAAAGGTATCGGAATTTTTAAATTCTTCAGAATTTGACATCCTTTGGATTGGAAGTTCCACGCTGGCCTTCTGCCGTTTTAATTATATTGTAATGACCAGTCTGGCACTAGTGTAAAAGGAACCTAAATCACTTCCACTAATGATTTACTATAGGTTTCTGTGCTGACTGTCTGAGTACCTGAAAGAATGTAATTATTTCTCATCATGACAAATATCGGCTTATAGGGCAAGGTGCTGTAAAAGAAATTAACTCCTTGTAATCTATACCTGTAGGAAAAAATCAGGGCAACTGGGCTTGCTGTTTAATTTGTTCAAGATGTTTTGCTAGCCATCTGAGTGGCTTTCTCAGTTGTGACTAGCAGTAGTGAGGTGAGGTGTTGATTGCATTAGTATAACTGGGGTTATTATGTGTTACTAGCTGCCCGTGTTGTTGACAAGATAATGCAGGTCCCAAACAAAGGTGGACCAAAGTGGTCTTACCTCTATTCAGGCATAGTATCGTATTTTTCCCATAAATAGCTTTTGACCACTGGCGCTGATCATTCTGTGCTGTGCCTATTTTTCTACGTCCCAAGTCCCAACCTTTTTGGTGAGGTACAGTACCACTTTCAAATTATCACATACCCCATTTTGGAGCAGTTTTTGATTATGAAGTGTATTAGTTTTGAGTATAAGTATAGATGGTAACAGACTGGATTGGGGTTCTGCATAGTTTGCAGCCCTGCCATGTACCACCTCATAGGACCTTGTGCAACACTCATTGGGAAACACAGATTTAGGTCATGGTACAGTATATCAGCAGCAATAAATTAAAAGCAAGTAGATTTGCTCTGTATATTTCAATTTAATAGAGTTGCCACCCAACTTATTGAGGTAACCATCAGCCCAAACACCAAAAAGATAACATTGTGGTACAGTGTACAGTCTATTTTGGTGAAGAATGTCTTCCAATTGTTAGGGTTGCAATCCAAAACATCTCATTGCAGCTTAGAAGAGAGCTATTCCTGATAATGACTGGTAGTGGTCCATGATCAGATTTCACCAACCCTCTCATTTATATGTAGCACATGTATACATTGTATTACACATAAAATACAAGCTTCAGGGCTGACAGGACATTCAAGTGGTTTCAAAATGTTTCACATAGTACACGTGGAACACAATTGCATGAATTAACATATAGGTGTACCAGTAGACTTGTCTAATTGCTTTATACACATGGCCAGAACCCAGAGTTTCCTAGATCTTTACAATAAGATATTAGACAAACTGTAACATGGATATAGTTAAATATTTGCACTAGCACAAATTGGGGGGTTGATGTGGAAAAAAAACATCTAAATTGAAGAGTGGCCAATAAAGCCATTGTTCTGCCACATACAAGGATATTAACATCTTACGTAATTTTCCAGTCATGTAAACACATTCTACAACAATTTCATTAATGGGCGCTGAAACCAATGTGTTTGTATTATAGAAAATTCTGCTAACCAGCAATAATAATATCTCTAATAGCTTTAATAACGTATGCCGAAGTAACATTTACCAACCAGACTTAATAAAGCTACAGTATTTGAAAATTGTTAAAAACAGAGATGCTTTTTGCTTTGCCCTCCAGCAGGTCATGGTTTGAGGATATCCACATAGCTGGCTCCATAGCTCAGCTTCTGCATGCATTCACCTGTTTGTGTGGAAATCTGCAAAACATTACCTGTTGATGGGCTTTGAAGAGGAGGCTTGATGACCCATGCTTAAGGTGATACATTGTAGTTGTATTTGGTTGTATCTATATTATAGTATCTAGAGCATATTGTATAGTATCTTTAAGTAAAATATGTCCCCCAGTCTGAAGGTAAAAGTATCAATTCACATGATGAGTGTCCTTCAGACCCTATGAGAGCCTGATGAAGTGGGTGATGTGCCCACGGAATGCTTGGCTCCTGGTGTGGTAGGCGGTGGGGAGACTTCACACATGTTATTTTCATGATACCTTGGCTTTATTGCTGGTGATGTTTTTTTGTGATTATTTTTTGATTAGTATTGGGATATATATCAGTGGTTCCCCTTTGGGATGCCTAAATAATATATACAGGTGATTATATCTTCATTGGTGAATATAGTAGATTGATATGTTTATGAGTTGTTATGGTTGGGAATATTAATCTTTAATTGATTGTTTGACTAGTAGCACTTGCATTTAATAAATGTATAGATTTTGTAGTGATCCGGGTCATAGGCAGGATTTGCATATGTTTAGTTGCACTGTTGGAACACTTTGTTGAATGATTTTAGCACATATATCTAGACATTTGATATCAATTAGTGTGGTAAGACTCTCCCCATCGCCCAAACACCTTCATGTTGGTTTGTCCTGTGTGTTATTATCCCATTTATGTGTTTTTTAAAGGAATTTTAATATGTTGAGTGTATTGTATGTAGTGATTATAAATATGTAATTTATAAAAATGTATTTTTTGATCAATTTATGGGTTGAGAGTGCCTCCCTACATGCTTTTTTGTTCCTGGTCTGAGCTCTTTTGCTTTAGCTTTGGGAGTGGCACCTCCTACAGATTGAATAGGGTATAGTGCAAGTCCCCATTTTTTCCTCCAGACACTCTAGGGCCATCACAGGTAATTATTGACAATGGAGCCAGAATATTCTTCTAAATTTTATCTTGTAGACTAACTAGTTTAAACCTGCCAGATGTCTATAAAGAAAGTAACTGCAGGAAGCAATGTCGATAAGTTAAAGCATTACCAGTCAATAAAGGCAGCTTTAACACATTTCTTAGATTCCCCTAAAGGTGTTTGATCTCACCTTATTTCCAACTGTTTTCAGCCATTACCACGACAAAGTATAATACTACCTCTGTTGGAACTCACATAGTTTAAATGAAGTAAAAATTAATGGAGAAATTCTTTCAGAAGAAATGTACAGACGGTAAATAGACTTTACCATTTTGTTTGTATGAACTAGCGGGTAACTTGACATAAAGTATGTGCCTATACATATATGTGCCTAAATTAAAATATAATTTAGGATAGATTTTACCTTGTCTTCTCTTGCAATTAAAAAAATGTCCTTAATATGGAGTAGTGTTTGTACTGTTGATTAGATTAATGGATATTGCAAAAGTAATCCAAAACTGGTAAAACACTACACCAAAATTGTGACCAAAATTAAAAATGTTTATATGCAAAGAAAGTTCTCAGCCCCCTCCCAAATCATGCATATAGTACAACACACCTCAAAGTTCACCATGTGAACTAGTCAAAGCACCGGCTTTAATGGTTTGAGAATTAGATAACAAGCGCAAGGAACACCAAGCTGCTTGAGGAGACATTAACTTTAGAACTTAAAATCTCAAATAGTAGGTTTAAAGTGGGGCATGGGTAAGGTGCTTCCTCGTCTGTATCTCCTTGCTAGTTGCATATGTATGGTGCAAAAGGGCATGGGCCTACTTTTGTAATGGTAAACCCATCCCAAGCATTGCAAATTAATTAGCAATGGATTCAAACATGACCTTTCCTAGCTGCATATTTGGGATGCCTGAAGACATGGATCTACCTTCTGTAAAGGCCAATCCAGCCTAGACATGGCATATAAGAGGGTAATGGGTTCAATAAACCTCACTGCTAAGTTACTAAAGGGCGTGGATCAGGTGTTTCTTTATCCATGTTGCCAGAAGACCTTGCAAATTAGGTGGAAATGGGTTAAAAAGATCCCTTGAATAGTAAAATAAAAATATATTTAACAGTCTTAAACTAGCAATCTTAATTTACTTAAGGTGCACCTGGACCTAAAACAAAGCATTGGACATTTCATCAGCTGATTGATATTAACTTTATACCAAATCTGTGGGGATCATGCTAATTTCTTGGAGAAGCAAGTTTAACTATGAATGCGTTTATGGGTGTGAATTGCCACCTACATCAAAGTGTCAAAAATGATTTACAGGTGAGGTTTTTTTTTAATGGCTGGCACTGTTTTTCTGCATAGCCCATAGGGTTCAGTGGTTTTTAAAAAATATCCTTACCTCGGAGAAAAAAATGCACATGACCTATAAAAATGCCCCATCACAGGTACAAGGGATTTTTAAGGGCAAAAAGAACATTTTTTAAATAAAACGTTAAAAAGTTTACAGAGATGCAGGCTGCAATTCACACTCCAAAGTCAAATATGCCTCACCAAATAATTTGCAAGAGCCTCCTTATAAATCATGGAACTTCATCCTAAAATTTACTCTTAAATTGTTTGAAATTGGTTCAAAAATGTGATTTAACTTATGTATTTTGATATATTCACACTATTTGGCTCATATTTAACTCATCCCTTTCACTCACTCACCTTTCACTCAGTCAGTGACCAAGCCTCTATTTTTGACTTTCCAGGCTGTGACAATAGACCCCAGCTGCCACCCATGGGCTTAGGAGATCATGAGAGCCAGGCCAACTGTAGTGAAACATTTCCCGGAAGACGCTTCACTCAACGATGGGCAAATACCCTGCCAATCTGCCCCAGAGGTGGGAAATGTAGTATTTTCATCCAGCAAAATATTTTGTTTAACCACTTGAAGACCACATCTATTTCTGCTTGCTGGAAGAGCATCAGTTTAATTATTAAAATTTTTTATTCTGTGTTCCGTTTTAACTGACTTCATTTTGAGCCATGGAAAATCTATGTTCAATCTAAACTTCAACATCCCTCCTAAAACTCTTTGTATTCTCTTCCTTTCAAATGAAGCTAGTCACAGTTATAACTTCCTAGTATTTTGTTGAGAAGTTTCATCATACCTCCTCCACTTCTATTTTATAGTGGAAATGCGACAGAAACTTGCATTATCTCTGAACTGCTCGTGTACAATATGTCAAAGACCCCCAGGAAAGCATTATTTCACTAGAGTACACCAGTAAATAATAGAAAAGAATATTTTCAAGGGGACACAGGCTGCAAATCAAACAATATCTGGTATGAAGGTAAAACTATATGCACTTCAACCTTCACAGGATGTAATTGGTCTTCAAGTGATCAAGTCTGATGTGGGTAGACCCGATTTTGGGCTCATATTTGTCCAAACACATCCAAGTGGGTGGGTTGGAGGGTGGCAAATTTGCAAGAAAATCCGTTGCACAAATTAGATTTCGATAATATTATATAGTGCAATATAATGAGCTTTATGATATATGTAATAAGTACATTAGGACTGAAAATGAACACACTCAGACTACTTGGTACACCTTGACATGTTTTTAATTAAACTTGTTGAGCTTAGCATCAATGTAAACAGTAACAGTAATATGTGTGCCACTAAAGAGGACATACACCCCCTCCACACAAAAATTATCCTTTGTTCCTGGGGTGGGGGGTCTTAAGGAAGGGGTCAGCCTGTCAGCATATAATTCAAAGTCCAAGCTCACAGCTTCATGGCAATTTGTCCATATTAGTTAGAATTGTGGCACTCAGATTTTTTTTTTTTACATTTTATGGCTAGTGTTGGGCAAACCTCTGTATGTTCGTGTTTGGCATTTCAGCCGAACTTTAAACAAAAGATTGATTTGTATACCTGAACTTGACCTGAATCCAAGCCTGATTCCAGTCCCTATTGAAATCAATAGGGGCCCAAAAAGGCAGGCGGACCCTCTCAGGGCCTCCTCAGACTCCTCACCCAGCGTAATTATAAATAATTAAATTCCGGTGGTGGGTGGGTTGTGGAGGCAAGTGAGGGGTCCCCTGTAAGCTAATGCACAGTGTACATCGATAGGAAGCATATTTACACTTAGCTGAGCCCCGCAATCTGGTCAGCGTTCTTTACTCTGTCAAAATGGCCAGGGCCAGGGCTTCAAAAAGATGGCCACCACCATGAATGGCAGCTGTTACTAGAACAGCTGCTAGTTGCTGCCAGTGTCCTCACTCATGGGGGCAGCAATCTTTTTGAAGCCCCAGCCATGGCCATTTTGACAGAGGAAAGAACGCCTACCCAGGTAAGTAGCAGCCGCTTCCTGCTGCTGCAAACTCTGCATTAAAGCAGACCAGAAGTCATAAATGACTTAAACCAGACCAGCACAACAAACAGTGCTCATATGCAGCCCTCCCAAGGGAAATTTAGATTGCTGCACATAAAAAATAATTTACCTTTCTAACTGCTGTTTTGAATTTTAGAAACAAAATGGTGACTCGTGCATTTGCATGCCACCTGCAAACAGGAAGTGCTGCTGGGCTTCCTGTTACTGTGTATTGTCAGTTATCTCTGTTAAATCCAGGCAGCAGCAAGGCTCAGAGAAGAAGCTCAAAAATAGCTGGTACCTTTCTTTTCCAACTGTACCAGGCTGTTGGTCTGGTTTAAAGTGGACCAACACCCAGCGGGATCAGCCCGGGAATCTTTAAGGTTCCCGGCCGATACGATCCCTCCCCCGTGGGGCATCCAAAATCGGGATGCCCCGCTGTGTGAAACCCCCCAGGACGCCGCTGCACTTACCTGGATCCAGAACCAACGGCGCATGCGCAGGCCGCGGCCACATCTCGCGCTTCTCTCTAGCAGGGCGGGTGCCCGCGCCAGCCAACTGTGGATGCTCGGCGCAGGCGCGCTGAGGTAAGCAGTCGCATTGACGCCCATACCTCAGTGGCTCCGAGCATACTGATTGGACGAGCGGCCGTGCATGCGCCATAGAAGCATGGTGAGGTGAGTTGTATCGTGCGATCTGGGGGGGTTTCACATAGCGCGGCCCGCGGCCACATCTCGCGCTTCTCTCTAGCAGGGCGCGTGCCCGCGCCGACCATTTGTGGATGGCCGACGCGGGCGCGCTCCCTGTTAGAGGGAAGCGTGAGATGTGGCTGCCAGCGTGGCAGGAGCGGAGCCGCTGAGGTAAGATGACGCATTGGCGCGCATACCTTAGCGGCTCCGAGCGCACTGATTGGACAAGCAGCCGTGCATGTGCCATAGGAGCGTGGTGAGGTGAGTTGTATCTTGCGATCTGGGGGGTTTCACATAGCGGGGCACCCCAATTGGGAGGGGAACTGGACCAAAAACCAGGATAGTCAAAATCCTGGTTGTTGGTCCACTTTAAGTTAAGCTGGTTGATGGTCTGCTCATTTTGAGGTTTCCATTAGCCCGGCATTATTTATGACACAAATCAAGCTTAGCGTGGAGTAGGGAGAGGTTGCCTGGGGGGATTTGGATGGAAGTACTTTATGATTTCCCATCCCATAAATGCCTACTTATTTAACACTATTCAGTATCATGTTAAGTTACATATATGTATATATTGCACAAAAAGTCTAGGGTTTGAATTAGCAACAAGTGCAAAATGTACACTTTGAAGTAAAAATGCAATTTATGTAAAAAATAAAATAGATTTGCAAGTCAATGGGCTTTTTACTCTACCTGGTTCTGAATCACTCCTTCAATTTAGCACACATTTGTCTGTGAGTAAAAAGCTCCATTGCCTTTCATTGTTTACCTAGGGGCTGCACTCTTTACTCCAAAGTGTACTTTTTGCACCTTTTTCTGAATCACCCCCTAATATTAAATCTTCTGCATACTAGATAGCAATATAAGGGCCCACTCATACACTCCACATAAAGAAATTACTCCAAGCTTGACTTTACCGAAAGGAGGTAGAAACAAGGAATTTTTGGGGAGAACATACAATTTCTCTAACTCTTCAGACTTTAACAACCTGTTCCATTAGATAGCTTGTGCTTTGGTAATGACTGTAGCTATTATGCCTGGTATGTGTGGATGCTTTTAGCCATTAGGCAATATTTAGAGTTGGTAATAGAGTGGGTAATCCTACTGTTTCACACAGGTTAACTTAGGAGACAGGTTTTTATGGTTGAACACATGCTCCCTGGAGTGAATGTTCCATTCAAAAATATCCTTTTTTTACCCTTCAGTAAAAGAAAAAATATCTTGGCAATGTATTTTTATGTTGTGTTTGGGAATTGAAATTGGGAAAATGCTCTTTACCTAATTTACTTTACCTAAGAGCTTCTTCATCTCTAGTCAAAGGTTCCACCTACTGCTAAGACATATCCTGCTATTCTTGGTGTGTATGTGCCATGTGAATACTTTTGTGAATACTTTTATGAATACTTATATTTAGGAAAGCTATATGTTTATTTTTTAATTCTTTATTTATTTTCCACAATTTAAAACACGAAAATAACAGAAACATAACTTTGGCCAAAATAGACACGTACATCAGACAACACTCTAAGGAAGGCTATCTTTAACTTGTACCCTTGAATAGGAAGATTTTTTTGTAGTGGCACTATTATTAAGGGCTTTGTCACCTGGATTTTTTTTGTTGTGGCTGAATAGGTATAGCTGAGGTAGACAAGCTCTCTACACTTGCTATAGTTATATCCTGATGGTGTGGCTACCAGCATTAGAGCCACTAAATAAAGCAGATATGAGGACATAGTTAAACCTAGCTAAAGGTGACACTGCAACATCTAACCTTAAAGACTTTACGTTTCTCAACATTCTGATATATATGGTATACTCAGACAATATGCAGTGCTCTCAAATAGTCTAATATAATTATCCAAAGCATATAAAATACATAATAAAGAAATATTCTGTTTATTTGGATAAGTAATAGGCTTATTTCCCTTTCATTCATAAGAAATTGACCAGCATATTTTTTAACATTTATACTGATGTTGCCAAAACATAACATACAATGCACAACCTTGGAAGAAGGTCAGTGGCACATATGCCTAGGAAGTGCAACATTCTTATTCTCCTTCCAACCCCCTGGCATCTACAATATCTACTCAGCCTAAATCCAATCCAAACCAGAGAGTTCCTAGACCTTTTAGGTAGCTGCAGATAAGAAGTTAATTTAACAAAAATAATTATCTGAACCAATAGGTGATGACCAGTGCAAAACATGAGGTTTCTGTGCCAATGACACCACTTTGGTACCAGTGCCACCCCTTGACTGTTACCTCTATCAGGCCGCGAAAAGGTGAAGTCCAAATTCAGATAAACTTTGATTTTAAAATCTATCCCCATTCTCTCCTTATTACAACTTTGAATTAGAATGAAAATACTCCCCTACCAGTTGAAACCATTTTAGTTCTAGTGACTTTTGTGGTCTTTCTCTTACATTTATTTCCTGTTTGGTTACAGCAGACTGGCTACTCTAATCCTTGAGTTTGGTGACCAACAAGGAGTGTGTTTAGATAGGGTCACTGACCAAACAAAGAGGCCATACCCTAATCTGTGGCAATTTTTTTTGTCCATCCTTTCAACCCTTGATAAAGGCCCTGCCTATATTCTATATTCTCTTCTGCCATAGCCTCACAGTATATGCAATAGGGCATTTCTGGTCCTGGCTATAAGTTTACCTATTTGCTTCTCTCTCAGTTTAATTTACCAAGATGAAATCTACTATCAATGGAGGGAGTTATTTAGTACCATAAGTTATGTTTTCCTGGGTCCAGTTCTATGTAGGGAATTATATATATTTTTTAATATCTAATTCAAGGGGCAGTTGTGTAAAAGATTTGGACTCTTATATATATTTATATATTTTAAAACTTTGGTTTTCAAAACTGAACAAGGTTTGGTTCAGACTTGATTTTGGTCCCCTGTACACTGATGTGCACATCATTTTTTTCTAGTCCACAGGCAATTATTAAAACCGCATCTGTATCACAGTCCTCATTTCCCAAACGTTTCATGTTATGTGGCTAGATGGCTTCGGCGATGGCATGCAGTATCCCGATGATACATGATGATGCCACATTCGGGATGACAGCAGTCAAAGCCTGGGGGCAGGAGATGCTTCTTGAGATATGTTCAATTGTTGTTTAACTCTGCTTAGCCTGAGGTGCCCAGAAAGAAGTTGCTGATTCTTTCAAATATGTTTAAGCATTTTAATAGTACCCTACCCTGTCAAGAAACCTTGTCACAGTACTGGGGAGATTACAGCCATTCTTTTTTCACAATGATTTAGGAAATTCATATATATATATATATATATATATATATATATATATATAGTAATAGTAGGATGGAAAATAGCAAATAGCATACTGACAGGTAAATGTTAATTAACACATAAATGTTAATGTTTATTTACAAAAATGAGATTTTAAATACAAAAGATGATATTTTTTCCTTTTTTAGAATTTGGAATGTTTTACAGCTTATTGAACTCTTGACATCTGTCAGTCAGTGGGCTACATCGCTGCAGGCTTGCCACAGGCAGTGAGACACTGTAACGCATTCATGGGGAGGAAGGTTGGAGAGAGTAAAGCATGGGAAATATGTGGAGAAATGTGATTAACACTTAGGATAGACAATAGAAATAAAGCTTGTTTAATCTGTATATGCTTCTTTTTAGTCATCTGTTAAAAAAATAAAATGCTGTCAAATTTCAAAATTAGGATAATACCTGTACTCGCAGCATTCTATGCTCCCAGTCACCATTTGCGGTCTGTCATCACTCGTCACTGGTACTTTCCCTGGTATACCACCTCTTTCTCTGCTTTCCTGTTCTGTATTGGGCCTAAGCATTCTATTCTCTGTACTTGGCTCAGCTCTTCCGCTTACCTCCTTTGCCTTTTTTAGGTCTATATCCTGTGCTGTTTTTTGTCTTGCTTCTGTCTCCCCTTCCCTGAGTCTGCAAACACCACAAGACTGCCCATGGTCTTATGCAACCATCTGCCATCAAGAGATGTTGGTTGGTTATGGGCTTTCCGTCTAGTAGCGTACCTCCCATGCCCAGAATGGTTGACGGTTTTCATCTCTGATGGCATAGATGGGTTGCATTTCTGGTGTGTATATATTCCTAGTCCATGGCCTGCCCATCTGCTACAAATCTGTATCCTCCTGTTCCCATCCCTTGTCTGCTCATCTGTTCCCAGACTATGACTCAAATCTCCTGTTTGCAGCCTGTGACATGGATAACCTGTTCCCAGCCTGCAATCCTGCTCACATGCTTACAGTCTGTGTATCTAGCCACCTGTTTCCAGCCTGCTACTCTACTCACCTGCTTCCAGTTAGTGACGTTAATCCACTGTTGCCAGCCTGTGACTCTGCTCACTTGTTCCCAGTCAATGACTCAGCTTACCTGTTACTTGCCTATAACTCTGATCACCTGCCTTCAGCCAGTAACGCTTCTGCACTGTTCCCAGACTGTGACTCCAACAAATCAGTTCCTGGTCTATGGCCTTGGTTCACTAAAGGTAGAAAAAAAAATAGCTTGGAAAATAAATTTGCATGCAAGAATTTTTCAAACCTAGGAGTGATTCACAAAGGCAGTTGAATTAAATTTGTGTGTGCGAATTTGCGGGCAAATTTTTTTCGTGCGCAGTTGAAAATTACTTTACAACTGGAAAACTCAGTGAAAAAGTGCACGAATTTTCCATACCCAAATGCTGAGCATTTTTTCTACTGCTTCCTAATTTGTAGCAGAGCAGTATGACCCCTTGTTGCTCTTTGTTCTGTTTTGTTTTTTTATTTGCTTTGTGTTTCTGGACTTTCTAATTGATGTGGACTAGTACATGTTATTGTTAATGTTTAATTATGTTTAATTTTGCACTTTGCATTGGTTCGGTGCATCATTTTTTGGTGATGGTGGTTTAGGTGCCCTTTTGGCAGTGTTGCTCTGCATTGCTTTACATCTATTGTTATTGTACCGATTTATTTGGGTGGTTTGTAGATTAACAGTTCTTAGTTTTGACTTTGCTCTGTGGATCCATTAATATATGAATGTGAGTGCTGCCATGAGTGTCATCATTAGCATAGATATTGGTTGGTCGCCCCAAATAGTCCTGATAAACTTACATTTCCAAACCACATTAAAGGTTTCTGTTGCATCCAGGGCCAGCTCCAGAGTCCCAGCGCGCCCCTTGTGTCACGTCACTTGTGCGGCTCTGTGAATCCCCCTGGGATGACCGGTATACTCACCACACATATTAAAGTGCACCAAAACCCAGGATTTTGACTATCTTGGGTTCTGGTCCTTGCCCCCGCTGAAACCAACTCACTTATTCCCGGTCCTACAGCGCATGCAAAGCCACTCATCCAATCAGCGAGCTCGGATCTGCTGACGTCACATCGCCTAAGGCAAGCGGCTCCGAGCATACTGACAACCACATCTCCTGCTACCCTCTAACAGGGAGCGTGCCCATGCCGGCCATTCACAGATGCCTGGCACGGGCACGCCCCCTGCTAGAGGGATAGCGGAAATGCAGCTCACGCATGCGTCATTGGACCGAGAAAGAAGGTAAGTGTATGGGCGACCTGGAGGGTTTCACACAGTGGGGCATCCTGATTTTGGATGCCCCGTGGGGAAGTAATCGATCGACTTTAAAGTGCACCAAAACCCAGAATTTTAAATATCCTGGGTTTTGGTACTCAAATTGGGATGACCCACTATGTGAACATCCCTGTTTGCCTGTAAAACATACTTGACTGCCAACCCAACGGCACATGCGCAAGTGTGCAGGCAGTCAGTAAACTTGGCTCCATTCTGCTTTGCTCAGTTGTCGAGGGGTCTCATCGGCTAAGGCCCCGATGAAGGCGAGTGCACTGATAACTGCATCCCTGTTAGCTTCCAGCTGGGTGCATGCCTGTGCCAGCTATTCACAAATCATTAATTGGAGGCCCCAAGGAGAGGGAATCAGGTGGCCCTGGAGTCTTATAGACTTCATGGCCCCTGCTGGTCCACTTTAATGCAGGGCATAGAATTCTGTTTGTCCACAGAGCATGGCATAGAGAGCAGGGAATGAACAGCATCCCCGGTTTCCCTCCGACTGATGTGTGTGCTCCAGCACCCAGGTTGTCTGTCTGAGCTCCCGCCCGAACATAAACTGGGGATGAGCTGTGGGATCACAGGCAAGATGAGTATACAGGTGATCCCTAAGGGTTTTACATAGCGGGATGGCCCATGGATAGGGATTTTGCCGCGTTAGGAGTTTGTTAGACTGCAGAGCCAGCTGGGTTTGGGTCCACTTTAACAACAATCTCAAATATTCCACTGTAGTTATCTGTGTATTCTGACTTTCTTTGCTTGTCTGTATTCAGCTAAAGATCTAGCGGTTGTGTCTTTTACCACCGCCCTGTTTCAGTCAGTATGAATTCCCCTTATATTTCAGGAACTGAAGCACAATTCCCTGTTCCCTTTGACCCACAATGATATAATTAACCTTATGATAAAGTGCTATGTCTCATTCTTAGTTTAGTTCTTGTTGGGGGAATCAAAGGGTCAGAAAGCTGAGGACCCTGAAAGCCACTTGAACTAATCAGCTTGTTACTAATTTTAATAACAATACAGAAACAAGTCATTTACATTTATCTGAAACAGTTAACTTGTTTAACTTGACCTGCACAGCAATTGTCTTGAAATATGTTAAGATTAGGGATGAGCAAATCGATCCGGACGAACCCGGATTAATTCTGAATTTCATGGAAAATTCGATTCTGAACGAATCCGAATTTCCCTGCGATTCGATCGATCAAAGTTTTCCTTTAAACTCCCTTTATTTCAATTACAGGCATTCTAAAATGGTGGATGAACATGTCCAGACATATCCCCTGGGGCAAGGTATCATGGGTAAGTCCCATGCAGCCTATCAGCAGCCAGGAAGCCCGGTGACATCACCGTGCTATATAAAACGGCGGCCATCTTGCTTGTGCGCATTTCAGCCTTGCATTGCGGCCAGAGCACAGCTCGTTAGAGACAGGTAAAGAGAGTTAGAGATAGGTAGGGAGAGTCAGAGAGACAGACAAAGAGGTAGACAGAGCCAGGGAAGGATAGGGAAAGATAGGGAAAAACCGGAACCATCCAGCCAGGGACAGCTTAGAAGTGACAGTGAATTTTTTTTTGTTTTCATTAGCCAGATCAGTTTTCAATTCAATTTCAGTTTTTTGTGCTGTAAATCTGCCTTGCCACTGCACATCCCATCTATGCAGTGGCTTATTTAACCCTATCTGTTACGCACTTAGCAGCCTATCTGTTATACTAAATATGCTTGTTCATCCTCCCCAGCTTAATCAAAGTATTGTATTTTGAATTGGTTTTTGGTCTGCCTTTAACAAAAAAAAAACACCAGGCCGCAGGGCATCCCAAACCTGCACTTAGCAGCCTATCTGTTATACTAAATACGCTTATTCATCCTCCTCAGCTTAATCAAAGTATTGCATTTTGAATTGGTTTTTGGTCTGCCTTTAACAAAAAAAAAAAAAAACCAGGCCGCAGGGCATCCCAAACCTGCACTTAGCAGCCTATCTGTTATACTAAATATGCGTGTTCATCCTCCCCAGCTTAATCAAAGTATTGTATTTTGAATTGGTTTTTGGTCTGCCTTTAACAAAAAAAAACACCAGGCCGCAGGGCATCCCAAACCTGCACTTAGCAGCCTATCTGTTATACTAAATACGCTTATTCATCCTCCTCAGCTTAATCAAAGTATTGCATTTTGAATTGGTTTTTGGTCTGCCTTTAACAAAAAAAAAACACCAGGCTGCAGGGCATCCCAAACCTGCACTTAGCAGCCTATCTGTTATACTAAATACGCTTGTTCATCCTTCCTCAGCTTAATCAAAGTATTTCATTTTGAATTGGTTTTTGGTCTGCCTTTAACAAAAAAAAAAAACAACAGGTCACAGGGCATCCCAAACCTGCACTTAGCAGCCTATCTGTTATAGTAAATATGCTTGTTCTTCCTCCCTCAGCTTAATCAAAGTATTTCATTTTGAATTGGTTTTTGGTCTGCCTTTAACAAAAAAAAAACACCAGGCCGCAGGGCATCCCAAACCTGCACTTAGCAGCCTATCTGTTATACTAAATACGCTTGTTCATCCTTCAACAGCTTAATCAAAGTATTTCATTTTGAATTGGTTTTTGGTCTGCCTTTAACAAAAAAAAACACCAGACCGCAGGACATCCCAAACCTGCACTTAGCAGCCTATCTGTTATATTAAATACGCTTGTTCATCCTTCAACAGCTTAATCAAAGTATTTCATTTTGAATTGGTTTTTGGTCTGCCTTTAACAAAAAAAAACACCAGGCTGCAGGGCATCCCAAACCTGCACTTAGCAGCCTATCTGTTATACTAAATACGCTTGTTCATCCTTCCTCAGCTTAATCAAAGTATTTCATTTTGAATTGGTTTTTGGTCTGCCTTTAACAAAAAAAACACCAGGCCACAGGGCATCCCAAACCTTCACTTAGCAGCCTATCTGTTATACTAAATACGCTTGTTCATGCTTCCTCAGCTTAATCAAAGTATTTCATTTTGAATTGGTTTTTGGTCTGCTTTTAAAAAAAAGAAACACCAGGCCGCAGGACATCCCAAACCTGCACTTAGCAGCTTATCTGTTATACTAAATACGCTTGTTCATCCTCCTCAGCTTAATCAAAGTATTGCATTTTTAATTGTTTTTTGTCCTGCTGCCAAAACACCAGGCCGCAGGGCATTCCAAACCTGCACTTAGCAGCCTATCTGTTATACTAAATACGCTTGTTCATACTTCCTCAGCTTAATCAAAGTATTGTATTTTGAATTGGTTTTTGGTCTGCCTTTAACAAAAAAAACCCCAGGCCGCAGGGCATCCCAAACCTGCACTTAGCAGCCTATCTGTTATACTAAATACGCTTGTTCATCCTTCCTCAGCTAAATCAAAGTATTGCATTTTGAATTGGTTTTTGGTCTGCCTTTAAAAAAAAAAAACATAAGCCCACCTGGGTATCCCAAACCTGCACTTAGCAGCCTATCTGTTATACTAATTAGGCTTGTTCATCCTTCCTCAGCTTAATCAAAGTATTGCATTTTGAATTGTTTTTTGTCCTGCTGCCAAAACACTAGGCCGCAGGGCATCCCAAACCTGCACTTCTTTTTAAAGTAAACACATTTTTTATCTTACCTATTGCACATTTGAAATACATAAAAATGTCAGGCAGACAAGTACAAGGATGTTCAAAGAGGAGTGGCAGAGGCCAAGATTCAGCAGGCAGAGGTCGCAGCAGACTAGGAGCGAGTGGCAGCAAGAGTCACAGTGAGAGACCTGATTTGCCAGTATCTGCAAGCGGTCATGTCTCCACCAGTAACGCATCTGCCATGGTAGATTGGTTAACGCGCTCAATCAACATCATCACAAGTTACATCTGAGACCCCAAGTCTAGGGTCGGTAGGTTCCTCTGACACAACCCTGAGTTGGCATGCCACGAGAGCAGTCCCTGTCCTCCCATTGCCTCTGTCCTACACCGTTCCCTCCCCCAGCGACGTATCCTATGCTTTGGGTTCAGCTCCACTCTTTAGTGAGGAGGACGATCAGATAGAGGAAAGTCAGCAGCTACTGCCCAGCCAAGAAATGGAGGTGGCAGCTTTAGCTAGGCAGACAAATAGTGATGTGGAGAGTGTCGTGGGTGTTGCGAGCATTCCAGCTCCTGCGCCAGACACTGTTGAGGAAACCGAGAACATCAGTGACGTGCAGCCACAACTCGGTGATGATGATGATGATGATGATGATGATGATGATGATGATGAAGCAGATTGCACTTGGGAGCCGGGTGATGAAGGGGCTTCATCGTCATCATCAGGAGAAGAGGGGTGCAGGTTTCCCCGGAGTCAGCAGCTGATGCAGCAAGGTGTTAGCAGCATGGTTGGCAGTTAGCATGGGGGCACAATTGTAAAGCCTGGAGCCAAACGGGGCCGGGGACGGGGCAGAGCACCTGCTGTGTGGCAGGCTACCTTATCGGGAGGTAGTGGAGCAGGGGTTCCTGGAGTTGGCGACAGTAGCAGTGAATCAGTGAGGCCTGTTGGTGGGAAAAGTAGCTACTCGGCAGTGTGGCAATTTTCCTGAAGCATCCGCAGGAGGGTAACATGGCCACATGCAAAATATGTAGGCAGAAGGTGAAGCGTGGCCAGGGCCCAAATGTTGGCACCACGGCCCTGCGTCAACATATGATGCATCACCATAAAGCGGCCTGGGAGAACTGAGGCTCCGAAGAGGTGGTGTAGCCTGCTTCCTCACCAAGTGGCACGCCGCTCCCAATTTCTGCCACCCAAGGCTCCAGCACCTCAGCCGAAGGCAGCTGTGCGTCATACCCATCCTCTGTCGCTCCTGCTCCTCCTCCTCCTCCTCCAAGTCATGCATCCCGCCAGCAATCCATCAACGAAGCCATGTCCAAGAGACAGCAGTATACGCCCACTCATCCTACGGCGCAGAAGCAGAATATGCTCCTGTCCAAGTTGCTGGTGCTGCAGTCGCTCCCTTTTCAGGTGGTGGACTTTGCACCTTTCAGAGAACTGATGGCTTGTGCCGAGCCAAGGTGGAGAGTCCCAAGCCGTAATTTCTTTGCCAAGAAGGCAGTACCAGTGCTGCACACTTTTGTTGAACAGAAGGTGGGCCAGTCCTTGAGCCTGTCGGTGTGTAGCAAAGTGCATGGCAGCACCGACGTCTGGAGCTGTAATTACGGTCAGGGACAGTACATGTCATTTACGGGCCACTGAGTGAATGTGGTCCCTTTTCAGCAGCAGCAGCAACTTGGACAGGTCACGCCGCTTCGGCCTCTGCGCTCCCTGCCCTCCTCATCCTCCGCCATCTCCTCAACCTCCACTGTAGGCTCAAGTCTCAGTGCCCCTCCAGTCTACCATGTGTGCAGGGCACGGAGGTGTCACGCTGTGCTTCGCATGGTTTGTCTTGGCGAACTGAGTCACACAGGGGAGGAACTGCTTAAATTTATTCATCAGGAAATCCAGACATGGCTTACTCCAAGAAAACTTAAAATGGGAATCATGGTTACAGACAATGGGAAGAACATTTTGTCTGCGATGCGACAAGGAAGCCTGACCCATGCCCCCTGCATGGCTCACATCTTCAATCTGGTTGTCAAGTGGTTTCTGAAGGGTTCCCCCCATCTGCCAGACATCCTAACAACTTCAAGGAAACTTTGCATGCACTTCAGCCACTCATACACCGCCAAACACACCCTTCTTGAGCTACAGCATCAGAACGGTAGCCCCCAACATAGTCTGATTTGCGATGTTTCCACCCGTTGGAATTCCACCCTTCACATGTTGGACCGATTATATGAACAGAGAAAAGCCATCACGGATTTCCTGATGATCCAAGTGGATAGGGGGACTCCCCTATGTAACTTCAATGTCAACCAGTGGCAGCTCATACGTGACACCTGCCGTTTGCTCAGGCCCTTTGAGGAAGCCACTTTATTTGTCAGTCGGCAGGATTACGGGATAAACGATGGGATTCCACTGCTTCATGTACTACAGCACATGTTGGAAACCATAGCTGGTAAGGGCACTGGAGACATGGTCTCTACATCTTATGGCCACATGAACCCCGTTGGAGCTGAACTGGAGGAGGAGGAGGAAGAGGAGGAGGAGTGGCCCAGTGAAGCCCAGTTTAGGCTTGGCGAAATGGCTGGTTTATCTAGTCAGCGGACAGGAGAGGAGGAGCAGGAGCAGCCAGAGGAGCTAGAGGGTTTTGAGGAAGGCGAGACAGAGGACCCGGACACACTGTGGCAGTATGCAGTGGAGATGGAGACAGGTAGTCCCTCCAAGTCACTTGCGCAAATGGCAGGAAGCATGCTCACGTGCTTGCGTAGTGACCCCAGAATTGTTTCCATTTGTCGGCGGGATGACTTCTGGCTGTCCACTTTATTGGACCCTCGCTTCCGGCACAATATGGGGGCATTTTTTAAACCCGCCGAGAGGGAGGACAAACTGAACTGCTACAAAGACATTCTACGTAGTCAGGTGGCCAATGCCTATCTGCGCCATGGTCCATACTCTCGCAGGTCTGACTCTGCGCTCACCTGCCCTCACTGCCATGGCTGCTGGGGGGGTTGGCAGGAGCAGCAGCAGCAGCTCCATCAGCAGCAGCCTCAGTCTTCAGTCGCTAATGAGTAGCTTTCTACACCTGCATAGTGAGGCTACTCATGAGCAGCAGGAAGACCTGGAGCAGGACCTCAACCAGCAGGTCATGTCATACTTTGACATGACCATGCCAACACACCTTGAGGATCCGCTGGACTTCTGGGCAGCCAAACTTGATTTGTGGCCGCAACTAGCAGAGTTTGCCCTGGAAAAGCTGTCCTGCCCGGCAAGTAGCGTGCCATCTGAGCGGGTGTTTAGTGCGGCGGGGGCCATAGTTACGGCGAGGAGAACTTGTCTGTCAACTAAAAATGTGGAGAGACTCACCTTTGTCAAAATGAATCAGGGATGGATCAGCCAGGATTTCCACCCACCAATGGCTAATGCATGCGACTAGATTCAGCATGGTGCCACGTTTTACACTTTCCAAATGGTGCAAAACATATTTATGTCTTTAGACCAATTTTGGGCTCCTTCTGATGCCAACTTCAGGGTGTGCCTTCCGGCCAATTTTTGGCCTCCTGCTGCTGCTGCTGCCAACTCCAGGGTGTCTTTCAAGCAATGTATGGGCTCCTGCTTCTGCTGCTGCCAACTCCAGGGTGTGCCTTCCAGCTAATGTATGTGATCCTGCTGCTGCCAACTTCAGGGTGCCTTCCAGCCAATTTCTAGGTTCCTGCTGCTGCTGCTGCCAATTCCAGGGTGTGTCAGTCAATTTTTGGGCTCCTGCTGCGGCTGCTGCCAACTCCAGTGTCTCTTTAAAGCAATGTTTGGGCTCCTGCTGCTGCTTTAAACTACAGGTTGTAATTCAGCTAATTTTTGGGCTCCTGTTGCCAACTCCAGTGTCTCTTTAAAGTAATGTTTGGGCTCCTGCTGCTTGCAACTCCAGGGTGTGATTCAGCCAATTTTTGGGCTCCTGCTGCCAACTCCGGTGTCTCTTTCAAGCTATGTTTGGGCTCCTGCTGCTGCTTGCAACTCCAGAGTGTGATTCATCCAATTTTTGGGCTCCTGAAGCCAACTCCAGTGTCTCTTGAAAGTAATGTTTGGGCTCCTGCTGCTGCTTGCAACTCCAGGGTGTGATTCATCCAATTTTTGGGCTCCTGCTGCCAACTCCAGTCTGTCTTTCAAGCTATGTTTGGGCTCCTGTTGCTGCTGCTGTTGCTCCTTGCAACTCCAGGGTGTGATTCATCCAATTTTTGGGCTCCTGCTGCTAACTCCAGTGTCTCTTTCAAGCTATGTTTGGGTTGCTGTTGCTTGCAACTCCAGGGTGTGATTCATCCAATTTTTGGGGTCCTGGAGCCAACTCCAGTGTCTCTTTAAAGTAATGTTTTGGCTCCTGCTGCTTGCAACTCCAGGGTCTGATTCGTCCATTTTTTGGGCTCCTGCTGCCAACTCCAGTGTGTCTTTCAAGCTATGTTTGGGCTCCTGCTGCTGCTTGCAACTCCAGGGTGTCATTCAAGCTATGTTTGGGCTCCTGCTGCTGCTGCTGCTTGCAACTCCAGGGTGTGATTCATCCAATTTTTGGGCTCCTGCTGCCAACTCCAGTGTCTCTTTCAAGCTATGTTTGGGCTCCTGCTTGCAACTCCAGGGTGTGATTCATCCAATTTTTGGGCTCCTGAAGCCAACTTCAGTGTCTCTTTAAAGTAATGTTTGGGCTGATGCTGCTGCTTGCAACTCCAGGGTGTGATTCATCCAATTGTTGGGCTCCTGCTGCCAACTTCAGTGTCTCTTTAAAGTAATGTTTGGGCTCCTGCTGCTTGCAACTCCAGGGTGTGATTCAGCCAATTTTGGGGCTCCTGCTGCCAACTCCGGTGTCTCTTTCAAGCTATGTTTGGGCAGCTGCTTGCAGCTCCAGGGTGTGATTCATCCAATTTTTGGGCTCCTGAAGCCAACTCCAGTGTCTCTTTAAAGTAATGTTTGGGCTCCTGCTGCTGCTTGCAACTCCAGGGTGTGATTCATCCAATTTTTGGGCTCCTGCTGCCAACTCCAGTGTCTCTTTCAAGCTATGTTTGGGCTCCTGCTTGCAACTCCAGGGTGTGATTCATCCAATTTTTGGGCTCCTGAAGCCAACTCCAGTGTCTCTTTAAAGTAATGTTTGGGCTCATGCTGCTGCTTGCAACTCCAGGGTGTGATTCATCCAATTTTTGGCCTCCTGAAGCCAACTCCAGTGTGTCTTTCAAGCTATGTTTGGGCTCCTGCTGCTGCTTGCAACTCCAGGGTGTCATTCAAGCTATGTTTGGGCTCCTGCAGCTGCTGCTGCTGCTTGCAACTCCAGGGTGTGATTCATCCAATTTTTGGGCTCCTGAAGCCAACTCCAGTGTCTCTTTAAAGTAATGTTTGGGCTCATGCTGCTGCTTGCAACTCCAGGGTGTGATTCATCCAATTGTTGGGCTCCTGCTGCCAACTTCAGTGTGTCTTTCAAGCTATGTTTGGGCTCCTGCTGCTGCTTGCAACTCCAGGGTGTGATTCATCCAATTTTGGGGCTCCTGCTGCTAACTTCAGTGTCTCTTTCAAGCTATGTTTGGGCTGCTGCTTGCAGCTCCAGGGTGTGATTCATCCAATTTTTGGGCTCCTGAAGCCAACTCCAGTGTCTCTTTAAAGTAATGTTTGGGCTCCTGCTGCTGCTGGCAACTCCAGGGTGTGATTCATCCAATTTTTGGGCTCTTGCTGCTAACTCCAGTGTCTCTTTCAAGCTATGTTTGGGCTGCTGCTGCTGCTTGCAACTCCAGGGTGGGATTCATCCAATTTCTGGGCTCCTGAAGCCAACTCCAGTGTCTCTTTAAAGTAATGTTTGGGCTGCTGCTGCTGCTGCTACTGCTGCTTGCAACTCCAGGGTGTGATTCATCCAATTTTTGGGCTCCTGAAGCCAACTCCAGTGTCTCTTTAAAGTAATGTTTGGGCTCCTGCTGCTGCTTGCAACTCCAGGGTGTGATTCATCCAATTTTTGGGCTCCTGCTGCCAACTCCAGTGTTTATTTCAAGCTATGTTTGGGCTCCTGCTGCTGCTGCTTGCAACTCCAGGGTGTGATTCATCAAATTTTTGGGCTCCTGCTGCCAACTCCAGTGTCTCTTTCAAGCTATGTTTGGGCTGCTGCTGCTGCCTGCAACTCCAGGGTGTGATTCATCCAATTTTTGGGCTCCTGAAGCCAGCTCCATTGTCTCTTTAAAGTAATGTTTTGGCTCCTGCTGCTGTTTGCAACTCCAGGGTGTGATTCATCCAATTTTTGGCCTCCTGCTGCCAACCCCAGTGTTTCTTTAAAGTAATGTTTGTTCTCCTGCTGCTGCTTGCAACTCCAGGGTATGATTCATCCAACTTTTGGGCTCCTGCTGCCAACTCCATTGTGTATTTCAAGCTATGTTTGGGCTGCTGCTGCTGCTGCTGCTGCTTGCAACTCCAGGGTGTGATTCATCCACTTTTTGGGCTCCTGCTGCCAACTCCAGTGTCTCTTTCAAGCTATGTTTGGGCTCCTGCTGCTGCCAACTTCAGGGTGTGATTCATCCAATATTTGGGCTCCTGCAGCCAACTCCAGTGCCTCTTTCACGCAATGTTTGGGCTCCTGCTGCTGCTTGCAACTCCAAGGTGTGATTAATCCAATTTTTGGCCTCCTGTAGCCAACTCCAGTGTCTCTTTAAAGTAATGTTTGGGCTCCTGCTGCTGCTTGCATCTCCAGGGTGTGATTCATACAATTTTTGAGCTCCTGCTGCCAACTCCAGTGTCTCTTTCAAGCTATGTTTAGGCTGCTGCTGCTTGCAACTCCAGGGTGTGATTCATCCACTTTTTGGGCTCCTGCTGCCAACTCCAGTGTCTCTTTCAAGCTATGCTTGGGCTCCTGCTGCTGCCAACTTCAGGGTGTGATTCATCCAATATTTGGGCTCCTGCAGCCAACTCCTGTGCCTCTTTCACGCAATGTTTGGGCTCCTGCTGCTGCTTGCAACTCCAAGGTGTGATTAATCCAATTTTTGGCCTCCTGTAGCCAACTCCAGTGTCTCTTTAAAGTAATGTTTGGGCTCCTGCTGCTGCTTGCATCTCCAGGGTGTGATTCATACAATTTTTGAGCTCCTGCTGCCAACTCCAGTTTCTCTTTCAAGCTATGTTTAGGCTGCTGCTGCTTGCAACTCCAGGGTGTGATTCAGCCAATTTTTGGGCTCCTGCTGCCAACTCCAGTGTCTCTTTCAAGCTATGTTTGGGCTCCTGCTGCTTGCAACTCCAGGGTGTGATTCATTCATTTTTTGGGCTCCTGCTGCCAACTCTAGTGTGTCTTTCAAGCTATGGTTGGGCTGCTGCTGCTGCTGCTTGCAACTCCAGGGTGTCATTTAGCCAATTTTTGGTCTCCTGCTGCCAACTCCAGTGTCTCTTTCAAGCTATGTTTGGGCTGCTGCTGCTACTTGTAACTCCAGGGTGTGATTCAGCCAATTTTTGGGCTCCTGCTGCCAACTCCAGTGTGTCTCTCAAGCTATGTTTGGGCTGCTGCTTGCAATTCCAGGGTGTCATTTAGCCAATTTTTGGTCTCCTGCTGCCAACTCCAGTGTCTCTTTCAAGCTATGTTTGGGCTGCTGCTGCTGCTTGCAACTCCAGGGTGTGATTCATCCAATTTTTTGGCTTCTGCTCCCAACTCCAGTGTCTCTTTCAAGCTATGTTTGGGCTGCTGCTGCTGCTTGCAACTCCAGGGTGTGATTCATCCAATTTTTGGGCTCCTGAAGCCAACTCCAGTGTCTCTTTCAAGCTATGTTTGGGCTCCTGCTGCTGTTGCTTGCAACTCCAGGGTGTGATTCATCCAATTTTTGGGCTCCTATTGCCAACTCCAGTGTCTCTTTCAAGCTATGTTTGGGCTGCTGCTGCTTGCAACTCCAGGGTGTGATTCATCCAATTTTTGGGCTCCTGCTGCCAACTCCAGTGTCTCTTTCTAGCTATGTTTGGGCTGCTGCTGCTGCTGCTTGCAACTCCAGGGTGTGATTCATCCAATTTTTGGGCTCCTGAAGCCAACTCCAGTGTGTCTTTCAAGCTATGTTTGGGCTCCTGCTGCTGCTGCTTGCAACTCCATTCGGCAAATTTGGCGAATCAATCTAATCAAATTTTTCAAAAGTTCGCTCATCTCTAGTTAAGGTAATTCAAGAAAAACGTTGATTAGGTTTAATTTAATTTAAAGCTTTAAATGCAATACACCAGCACAGGTTTATTGCAAGACTGAAGTATTATTCATTTTTTATTTGATATTTATTTTAAACAAATATGAATAACTCTAATTACTGCATTTGAAGCTGAATGTTTTCCGTGTAGGTTAGATATGTGCGAGCTACCCACACACGGGAATGCCATGGTTCAAAACCTCATGAATAGGAAAATAAATAAGATAATTATCTGTCCTTTAAAGTAGAAAACAACAAGAACAAAAAAAAGAAATAAAAACCATTCACAAAAAAATTAAATAATAGCAAGCATATATTATAACTAACCCTCCACTGAACTCACTTATCTTTCTTATTTTAGCAGCATAGCTTGTTACATAAATATATATGCAAACACAGTTCGCATATTCCCATTTTCCATCACAACCCCAATAAGGCAAATACAGTAGGTATTTATAACTTTCAGATCAGGTAGTGAGGGAAGGGGTGGTTGGGAGATTCTGGAGGTCCAATTTAAGAAATGTACTCTTCATGATGTTTAAAGGGAAAGCCTCTTCAATCCACAGACCAGAATTGCCAGAGGGCACAGGACTCCTCTCTTACATTCCACCCATCTTTGGTGGACATCTATCCCCCTCGGCGTATATAGAGTACTCCCATTAAAGTCTCTCATGTACGGAGGCACCTGAGTCAAAGGGAGTGCTCTCTATTGAGGCCACACCCACCCCCGGCACTGGGTTTACATACTGGCACTGCAGGTGAGAGATATAGGCACAAAAACAGGTGGATGGAAAGTGGGTAGTCTCATACCCTTTGGCAATTCTGGTCTGAGGCCTGAATGGAAAGTCCACAAAATGTAATTTTCACTTTGGTGAGATTTTTGTTTAAAGTAGCCTGGCATGGTAGAGGATGTGAGAGAGAGTGATATATATAAAGAGAAATGTATTATATATCTGCAGATGCAGTGTTGGTTAGTGTCTTTCATTTACAGAGCCCTGACCTAATATTTCCTTGCTTTGTTCCTGATAAGACTGTCAGACTGTCACTTAAATGTAAGCATTGTGCAAGCTGAGAGTAAAACAAAGTATTCATAAAGTATTCGTTGGTTTACACTAAAAAAATAGATACTCACTGTATCTTCTCAATAAATCAATGCTCCTGATCCAGTGCTTCAAAACGCATCCTTTCTAATTATCCAGACAGTCTGCTAACATCAGAGCCATAGCTGATGTTCAACCCACCTACCATGGCCTAAAAGACCTAAGATTAAAGTAATATTATCAACCTACTTACCTTTTGGATGTCACTGCTGCCTGCTGCGGCGTAAATCCGTCTGCTTCGTGGCCTGATCACCCCCACCGCCGGCTCAGCCATCTGTACGTGATTTCAAAGTGCTGCGCCACTCAGTCGGGGGCTGCGCACAGTGTCTGATGGGATGCAAGATGGAGCCGCTGTCAGAAGGTCGTCCAGAATCCGAGGGACCCAGAAGATGGACCCCCTGGCAAAGTAAGTAAAAAGCACCAAAGGTAAAACCAGAGGGGTGGGCAGCAGATTGGTGAGGTTTGGAGAAGGTTTTAACTTCTGTAAGCTTAAAAAACCTCAATGCTCCCCTGCCACTCATCACTTCTGGTCTAATGACTGATGAGCGGCAGAAAAGTGCAGGAAGCATCAGGTTTTTTTAAGCTTACACGTGAACTTTAATTTCAAATTTCAAATAAAAAAATAAAATCTAGAACCTTTAATGCGGTTTTACTTGTGATACTGACTTTACCCAAGCAAAAAGGATTTTAGCTGGAAAAACCATTTATGTTATCTTTAACATGGAAAAATCATTTTTTTTTTCACTTCAGGACTGACTGGATGTGAAATGTCTTTCCAAGTATTTTGTAGACGGTGAGCAAGAAAAGGATATTTGCTAAATGGCCTGTAGGCTCAAAGTCTAGCCTCACTCTGTCAGAAACAGTTACCGTTAGCAATTTTGATTTACCTATACTCAGGAAATTCTAGATTTGTAAACCAGTAAAATGGAAATAGTATATATATATATATATATATATATATATATATATATATATATATATATATATCAGTGTTAGAGCAAAAGTCAGATTAATCCATTTATTAAACTTTCTAAAAAATAATTATACTTAAACTGAAGTCAGAGATACAACATTTTTCTTTCGCTCCATGGACAATTCCCTTGGATTGCCAATATAACCTCATTATTCCCGTAAGAAAAAACTCATAACTCACCTCTTATCAGCAGCTAGATGCTCCCTGGCAGCTGAATAGAGAGGAAAATATAAACCTCCCACTGGAAATTATCACTTTGCTCAGGTTGGTATATATAGTAATGCCTTTAACTTTAGAAATCAGATATCTGATTACGTTCAGCTCCAGGCTAAAGTCCAAAGGGATCTCAAAATCCATGTCACCCTGACAAGAACATTGCCATGGCAATGTAGGTAACAAAAATGAAACACATTTAGGAAAGTGCTCAGAGTCACTATGCGGCAGAGATAACTGCTTTACATTTTAGCACTCTTGAGAAGCTTTGGTCTTGAATGCAAATAGAACCAAATGATCCTTTTACAGTAAACATCAAATATAAATGGCCCAGAGCCCTGTCAAAGCACAAAGAACGATACCCCTTATATTTATGTGCAGCCAATGGCATACCTAGACTAGACGGAGCCTCATAGTAGGCTGGGGCCCTGTCACAGGCCCCCATCAGCAAACTCCACCCCCGCGAACAATCACCGGATGCTCCAGATGTGCATGTTCATCAGCAAAACACTCACACCGGCGATAGAGGCGGTGGCTGTGGGTGACATGAGAAGCGTGCAGTACTTGGTAGCAAGAGGCAGTGGGACATGTGATGAGGGAGCCAGTGGAGGTGGTGACACCCACAGGAAGGCATGGAGTGTGTTCACACACACATTCCACAAGGCAATGAGGAAGGAGGCATCATGGGTGTGCTACATTCTGCACAGGTGGTATAGGTAATGTAGACTGCACTGGGTCCCTGTTCCATGGGCCTGGTTGCAAGTGCCTCTATGGTATGTACACCCCTAGGTGCAGCCTAGCTACACTAATTTATTGACTAGATGGAAAGCATATTGCTGGGTCATAGTTTGGTCGGGGCCATAAAATGTAAACCTGATTTTTAGCCTCAGTCTGCCCCATCATCCTGCTCACCTACTCATCAAATATTACTGTTTACCTAATTTTGTAATCTATTCCCAAAATGCTCTCCTTCTGAGCTTTTAGATTTGTCAATGCTTTTTTCAGTGTCAAGTTCATTACTCTTCCTTTGGCTTCCCTACATGTAGCCAGCATTAATTGCAATACTCGAACTATAACAAAGACTTATATAGTAGAATGAATAGGTGACACTAGTATTGGGAACCTATAAGCCCCCCCCCCCCCCCCCCCCCCCCAATTGCTAAACCTCATTGCTTTCAATTGCTTTTTTACTTCAATTACTTTCAATTACTTATGCACGGCAGAAAGCTTGTTTGAACGAGCACCCGTGAATGCGCCGTGGAAAAGGCAGAAAGGAGAGTGGAGTGGGAGGTCTGGGTGTTTCACACAGAAGGGCATCCCAATTCAGGATGTCAAAATCCTGGTCCTCTTTTTGGTGGCATCTTGGAATTGCAGTATTGACAGGGGCTGCTGGTACATAAAAGCTGTTTCCACCTCCCTGTTTACTTTATCTCTAGCAATATATTTGTTACTATTGTCTTTGTATCTGCCACAATAAATTGTATATATATGTTACAGTTTATGCAATTAAATGCCAAATAATAAATCTGGATCTAAATCTGGGCTCCTTTTCATAATAAATATTTACAGAGCCCAAGGATAGGAACATACTATTTGTGTATAATTCGTGCACATTTCTTAAGCTGCTGAGTCTCAGGAAAAGAAGGAAACTGGTGACGGTGGTCTAGAATAGGAAATTCCTTCCTATTATATGGCCCATATTTCCCTATGACATGCCTTGGAGAGAGGTCCACAAAGACAGAAAGCACTGATGCAGTGGGCGCAGTCCCCATTTGAACAGAAACAAGCTGCCATGGCATGTGAGAAGTTGTGAAGATATATCGGTTACTGCAGGTACCTTATCCTTCCCTTTAGTTTCATGCCAGTTTGCCAGCCATTTTATTTCTGCAGATGTGCTTCCCACAGCAGGTTGTAGAAAACTTCTTCAACTTTACTATAAAGCAGTTTGCTGCAACCTTTTGTAAAATTGTAGCTATGATTATATAATTTTATAATTTCCTTTGTGTAAGAGACTGAAGTTTTTCATTGAACTTTTGAATAATATATATATATATATATATATATATATATATATATAGACAACATATATTTGTTGTCACATATCCACACATAAAAAATAAATACAAACACTTGTATTTGTAGAGGCATTATTCAAAACTTTAATTATAAATAATATGCTTCTGAAGATTAATATATTTTTAATTGAATTGTATCATTGTAAGGGAGTAGAAATGTCGTATAATGAATAATCCTTGAGTTTTGTTGTTGTATCCCAGGTATGTAGTGTAGAACTCCCAAGTACAGTGATCTAAGAATTGATGTGCTGACAAAGGTCAGTATTTCTGTTATCCAGCACTGAGTGAGGAAACAGCAGGAGTCAGGGCTGTGGAGAAATTCAAAGGTATTGTTAAAAACATACATATGCTCTTTTATCTGAAATTAGATAAAAGACAGGAAGTGGAAGCAGACCATTCCTAAACATTCTTTTCTTAAATGGATTTCTTAGAATTATGTAGACAGGGGTAGTTGTCCTATTTGGTTTAAACCATGGGTTTAGGTTGTTATAGATACAGCCTAATGTCTGACAAAAATAAAATATGTGTGTGTAATAGAATGAACGATCAAATGTATAAAAGTAGTCAAGAAAGAGAATCCTTGTAGAGGATATGTTTTTCAGTTGATCGCCATGTTTTAAGGGAAGCTGTCCTGGATGTCAACTGTTCAGGAATTGTGTTAAAAAAAGGTGGCATAAAGCCCCCTTCTGGACCGGACTAAAGAAAGCAGATTACCTTTACATATACTAAATTTCTAGACCAATAATAAGAGTATGAAGTGATCCAATGAAGTGAAGTCTCCAGACTTAATCCCTAGCAGTCTGGCTCAGAAGGGGCTCATTTCATAGTTATAAGCTCTGAAGCAGACAATTAGCTCTTGCAGGACCAGAGTCTCCCAGAGCATGGTTCACACCTGATCAGCGGTTAATGCTCATGTGGTCTGCCATTGTGGGCAATAAACAAGGAAGTCTTCTCCTTCAACAGCCTACATGACTCCCTGAAATTGAGCCTATGGGTGGTATGGTGGTTGGACAGGGACTTGACAGCAACACATACAGTCCCCTTTGTTAAGTATTATACTGACTGACCAGAAAATCAGAAATTTTCTGGCGGGCCCCAGGCACTGGTCCAAGGCTACCATTAGGACAGTACAGGAGGTTCAACGGAGGTTCAAGTTTACTCAGGTTCAAGTTTACTCCTTGGGCGGTAACCTATGAAAACATCTGGGAACTGACCAAATCAATTTAGTCCTCAATAGGGTTGATTCAGCACCATGAGTATTTTTGAAACTCAAATGTTTGTAAAAATTGCACAGCTAAATATGTTGCTGAATTGCACCAAGGAAAAACTCATGCGAATAAAGTAAACAAATAAAGGTTGGTAAAAAAATACGGTGCTAAATTAACCTTAATATGTCCCCATATTTAACAGCAAGAAAACAAATCTTTAACAAAAAGCTTTTTTATTGGAACTCTAGAATGTATACGCTGCTATAGTAAGGAAGAGCCTATTCTCATTAGGGGCCTGCATTTTTCTTAGTCTACAATTTAATTGGGTACCAGTCATGGGAAGGGTGATTGGCCAACTCTGGGCTTACTTCTCTATAATCGGGGCAGTAGAATTTTCGAAGTTTAAACGGTTTGCCATCCTACAGTGTTTGTCAATAATACACAAAAGTATGCACCAGGAATGTAGCACAATACAGCATACATATTTACCTGCATAAGAATGGCTGATTATTTTAATGATACATTAATTCAAAGGAAATGTCAACATTTTTGCATTTAAATGAATAGGTATTATGGGATAAAATGTTTTGAAAATTATACACTATGAAACCAATTATGCTGAGAAAAGGGAAAGCTGCAGGGTGACATTATAGTAACCTTTATTCTTACACTTTCTAAAAATACTAAATGACCACAAAACCACTTACCCATTATATGCTGATGGAAATGAAAATAAAGTATAAAATCATTCAGCGGGCAAAAAAAACCCAAGAAACATTTTTTCTTATGCAGCCGATTGGTGTTTGTCCGGCGATAAACAGCTGACCTAATCGCTGGATCAAAGCCATTTTTTGTTTTTGTTGCTGAATCACTTTAAATTATGAAGTTGGTCCGATACTTTCAGGGGTTCCCTAGCCAAAGAATCCCATCCAAATTAAGACATACCAGGTCCCCAGTTAAGGCATACCTGTCCATGTCATAAGTTACATAGTATTAATGAAATGCCATGTTTGGTCTCCTTTGTTGCCAGCTGAATGCCCCTACAACCTTCAGCTTTTGAGAGCAGGTGACTGTCATTATATAGGCCTCAAAACATTTCATTTATTTACTGACAAATAAAATCTGGTGGGTGGAGGGCAATTCAGCATTTAGGAATATTTGTGTTTGTTTCAGCGCAGAGTTACCTGATAGCTGCACCTAGTGTAAGGCGAACCGGTCCTTTTAGAGAGATAGAAGTGGTTGTTTACTTATCCTGATCCTGTGGGAAAAGGCAAGTATTAGGTGCACTGTGGATGGAAATAGAGGTTGGTGGGTAAAAGGTTAGTGCTGGTTGAGGTGAGTCTTTCTGTTGGGAGAAATGATTAAAGTTGCAGGTGATTCTTCAACTTAAGTTTGTTATAAGCTGGAAAAAAGAAGGTTGGTTAGTTAGGGTTATGTATGTTTGAGGTTGGTATTTCTACCAATTAATCACACCAGCGATAACAAGTATCATTACCTCTGGCTGATTAGTCCTCAAAAATCTCCAAGTTTGCTGGAGATTTTTTCTCTACCTGGTTACCAAGTTAATGGTTGCCTGGACTATAAGTACCCAGTGCCGTAGATGGCTCTATTGGGAGCTTATTGTTACCTTATAAAGATGTAGTTGCCGGTGGTGCACAGTGCTGGGCTCACCTGTCTTCTTAGGTTGATTGGAGTTTTTGATGTTTTTGATGCTTTCCCTGTGCTTGAAGCGCTGGTTGGCTGTTGGGTAAGTACTTGAGAGTGGACTGGGGTTCTTGATGGTCGTGTTGTTGAGGTTTGTTGCAGGAGAGCAGTGCAGCAGGGCTTTTGGATGTGCCCAGTATGTGTACTACTCAGAGTGGGGTTGCTGGCTGTTGCTTTATCCTGTTTGTGGAAGATAGGCAGGATAATGGTTGTTTTAATGCTTTACTTTTTGTTGGGCCGCTAGTGGCGGCGGGGAGGTGTAGCGTGGCCGGCGGGCCAGCCACTCCTGCGGCTTTAATAAGTGCTGGTGATGTGTGGCCGCTTAGGCGGTTAGGAGATGTAGCATGGCCGGCGGGCCAGCCGCTTCTGCAGCTTTATATAATCTGAGGGGTATGGCCGCTTTAAACGGGGCCAGCGGGTCAGCCGCTCCTACGGCTTTGATGGGTGCCGGGGATGTGTGGCCGCTTTGGCGGTAAATTAATGTAGCGTGGCCGGCGGGTCAGCTGCTCCTGCGGCTTTGTTAGGTGCCGGGGATGTGTGGCCGCTTTAGCGGTAATTAAATGTAGCGTGGCCGGCGGGCTTCTGCGGCTTTATATGATCTAGAGATGTGGGCGTTCACACGGCGAGAAAATGTAGCGTGGCCGGCGGAGGCTCGGCTGGAGGCGGTTGGCCGCTCCTGCGGCTTGTGACTCTTGAATGGAGCCGCTCCTGCGGCGAAGTAATGTAGCGAGGCCGGCGGAGGCTTTGCTAAGGTTCACTGAAAACTCTATAAATCGGTCTCCTTATATCAGTATTCGTGAAGATAATTTATTATAAAAGTCACCGGTATTTTTTTTTTGTTGTGCCATTTTTTTCCAATTACCCTGTATTTTACAACAGCTTGCCTTTTGAGTGGGGGATGACCACTCTCCCTGGTGGCCAACTTCCACCAATCTTGGTCAGCTGCCAAGCGTACACAGAAAAGTAACTTCTTTAGTCCTAAATGGGAGAGGATACATAATGCAGGGTCCAATAAGGAAATTACATCACTGCCAGAGCTCTCTGTATGATCTGGAAACACATTATCATTTTTCTGTTCTTGGTCAGCAAGGGTTTGATATAAAAAAAGAACATTTTGCCCACAATGGGGCTTTAAGTTTTGATAACATTTTATTGCTAATATTACATTTTAACTTCTGGCTATACTGCGGCAATTATTCATGACATCATTTATGAACAATGCAAGGTGTCCCTTTTCAGTTGAAATAGATTTCATATTTAAAATGGTATAGTATAACTCAGATGGAAGGAACAATGTATTCTGCATATGAAATGAAGAGATTAAATATTAAAGAGGCTTTCCACTTGCAATGTAACTTTTAGGCACTTTCAGTATGTGGTAAGGAAATTACTGATTTAACTTGCCATAGTAGGAGTATAGTACATTCAGAACTTTTGCATTGCATCTGCTAATTTCAAATAAAAACATTTTATATGGGAGTGCGCATGCGCACGGATCTTGTATGGCGGCGCCGTAAGTGAGCTCCGTGCCCACCGAGCGATCCGAGGGGATTGGAAAGCGGCAGGCGCGTCATCCACCGTGCGAGTAGCTGGAGACAAGGGCCCTGCGGCGGCGGGAGATCACTGGAGCGGCGGCGGGGGTATCTGTGCCCGCTGAAGCCGCCGACGGAGACCGGAGGTCGCGGCCGGGCCTGTGGCAGAGCGCCATTCACATCACAGAGCGGGAGGCGGGACCTTCGATCGGGAGCCTGAGCACCAAAGCAGTAAGCCCTGCAAAACAGCCCCACCACACTAACCTCAATACATCAAAAGTGCGATCTGCGGGACCGGAGAAGACAAGGCAGGTCAGTGTCAGCAGCATATCCCAGCGCAGCGGCCGCCATCGCAGCACAGACCCCCCAGCTAGAGGTAAGGGGAGTGAGCACGTGCTGATGAGATCACTGCCAGCACATTACAGCCTGGGGAAAGAGACGCTGATGTCTAAGTAGCTGCTGCAGCTTAAAGTGTGTTCCCTCCAATACGGTGTGAAACTCAGGGACAGTAGCTGAGGAATCCATACAAACCAAAGGAAAAAATAAAAGCACCCACACAGCTTCAAACTGCTGATCTCTGAGAGCCCTCATACAGTAATAATCTCCATTGGCATATAGATTGGTGGCCTGAGTCTGTTGCAAGTAATTATAGCCACACATACAACCCTAAAGCCATATACCCATCCACACCTAAGAGAAATCTCTGCCATGGCAAAAGCTAGGGTTTTATTAAAAGACCTATCTGTAGCTGAGATGGAAGAGGTGGAAGGTAGTGAAGCCTCCTTTTTGGCCAGTGAATCAGAAGAGGTGCAGAGGGTAGTCAGAGATAATATGGCTATGGATTTACTCCCTAAAATAGATACCATGCTCCAAACAGCCTTAGCCTCAAATACACAGCTTATAATGGAGCATTTGACAAAAGAAATTGAAAAGGTCTCCTGTGGCTTAGTTACACTTGATAAGAAAATAAATGACATCTCCACAGCACAGGGAGCCCTGGAAACAGAAATTACACAGCTGAAGAGAGATAACCTTATCTTAAGCGCAAAAATGGAGGACATTGAGAACAGAGATCGCAGAGCGAATTTACGCTTTAGAGGCTTCCCTGAGCATATGGAAGATGCAAAAGCTGTGGTATTAGGGTTATGCCAGGAATTGGCCCCGGACCTGTCACTGGAACGGCTAGAGTTAGATAGGGTTCATAGAGCCCTAGGACCAAGACGAGCTCCCGAGGAACCGCCTCGTGATATTATTGCCAAATTTCACTACTACGCAAGCAAAGAAATAATTCAAAAGGCAGCCCGGGAAGCAACAAACCTCAGCTATCAAGGGTGTGCTTTTCAGGTTTTTTCAGATCTCTCTGCCGCTACCATGGCCAGAAGGAAAGAGCTTAGGCCATTACTAATTACCCTACGGGAACATGGCATTAAATATAAATGGGGTTTCCCATTCCGGGTATTATTTACATATAAAGGCGAATCCTATACAGCGACTTCTTCAGAAGAGCTACAGCAACATATCGCAACTATGCAACTTCCGAAAATCATGGGGTCAAAATCGTCCAGATCCGTAGAAGATTCCCCTAGATCGCAACGCGCTGGAAAGAGGCAGAAACGCTGGACCTCAGCTACTGGGCGGGGAACTCGCCTAACATACGATAATGCCTGAATGTTTGAAAGCTTCACTGTTTTTTACCTGGGATCAACCCATAGGCTAATAAGCACCCGTGCTTCCATAAAACCAAGCTTGTTGCTGGACAACTTAGTTATTCTTAAAGTTGTTAATCCTTATACTTGACTCCCTGATACAATACTGAATGACTCTGCTACCAGATATCAACATCAATGTATTGTCATTTTTTTTGATATATTTCTTCTCATCTACTCGCTTCCTTAAAGCGTTAAGTTTTGATACTTTGTTGGTTATTTCTGTTACTAGGCTTATTGACGCAGCCTACCCTAGTTATGCGGTTTTTGTTTTGCGCAGCCCCACACGCTCGGTGGCATTTCCATGCCGCACTCCAGTTGAATCAGGGGTAACATACCTCTTGATTTTTTGTTTTTCTCTCTGAGGTTCTCACCTCAAAGCCTGGTGATCGTTACTATTGCTATAGTTAAAACTCATTTTTTTTTGCTTTATTTCTGGCTCTAGTCCTAGCGCGCCCCCGGCCTACAACTAGGTAAGGTCCAAAGGCGCACATCTCGCCTGATCGGTCCGGCGCGGGGTGGCGGCCCGTTTGTGTCCCTCCTCAGTCGCCAATTGTAGCGCTGATTTTTAAGACGCCCCCCTAAAGCAACTCCGAACAGGCGACCTCTTTTACTACCACTAATTTCTTTGTACTATTATTAGTGGCTGCTTCATTACGTGAGCATCCGAACGAGGATCTCTGCTCTTTTACCTCTACCTAGATCTCCTTTTCCTACCCCATCTTCTCCCCCCCCCCCCCCATCCATAGGCGAACAACATGGCTACAGTTTTCTCATTGAATGTCCAAGGGTTTAACTCACCCCACAAAAGAAGTATGGCCTTCCGTAAAATTAATTCCCTACATCCGGATGTCATATGCCTCCAGGAGACACACTTCTCGGGCTCCTCCAGGCCCAAATTCCTTAACGCTAAATACCCACAGATCTTTATGTCCTGTGCAGACACTAAACAGAAAGGAGTCCTTATTGGTTTTAAACGGGGAACCCAATTTCATTGCTCCAGGGAAATCTCAGATCCAGGAGGAAGATCTCTTATTCTAATTGGCGAAATGCACGACATTGAGGTAACGTTTGCCACTTACTATGCCCCCAACGCCAACCAGTTACCTTTTCTGTCAAGTTTTCTGAAAGAAGTTATGGCTGTAGCCAAAGGGACTACAATTATATGTGGAGACTCAAATTTAGTACTAAACCCCCTCCTAGATAGACAATCCGCGAAGGGCTCTTTGGTGAGTACCCAACTGATCGCGACCTCAAAAGCCTTTAGAAATCTACTAGACTCTTGTTCAATAGTCGACTGCTGGAGAGACGCTCATCCTGGGACCCAGAACTTTACACACTACTCCCATCCACACTCAGTTTACACTAGAATTGATCATTTTTTTCTACCCGTACCTACTCTGGCTCAACTGTCAGCTGTGGACATAGTCCCGATCTCCTGGTCCGACCACGACGGACAGCTACTCAAATTGCACTCCCTGCTAAGCAGACCGCCAGGCTTATCCTGGTCCCTTAACGTATCTCTCCTTTCAGACCCGGTTTTAACCCAATCCATCTCTGACGCACTGACTGATTACTTTAAGCTGAACGAGACGGGAGAGGTCTCCTCCACAATTTGCTGGGAAGCACATAAACCGACCATAAGGGGTAAATTAATCCAATTAGCCTCCCGGAAAAAAAAAGAGAGGAACGCCCATATAGACAGGTTGGAAAAAGAATATCTAGAAGTGGCAGAGAAAGCCAAACGACAAATGACAGCAGACATCAGGGCTAAACTAAACAGAGTGACAGGCGAACTAAACCTAGCTCTAGCTGGTAAAGCAGAGAATGCTTTAAGACACCTTAAACACAAATACTACTGTAAAGCCAATAAGCCGGACGCTTTACTGGCAAAAAAGTTGAAAACTCCAGACCAGACTTACCGACCTATTAAGCTGAAAAGTGACAGAGGGATAGCTTCAAGTAACCCGATTAAAATTGTAGACATCTTCAGAAACCAACTCTCTAAGTTATATTCTAACCCTTGTCCGCCGAGAGGGGAAGAGATCTCGACATTTTTGGAGAGAATCTCTCTGCCCGATATTCCAGAGGAATTGAAAACCCTTATGGACTCGGACTTTGAGGTTGCAGAGGTCCAAAAAGTGATAGCAGGGTTACAACCCAATAAAAGGCCAGGCCCCGATGGATTCCCTGCCGCCTACTACAAAAGTTTTATTTCTATATTAGCTCCAAAGCTGACAGTGGCCTTTAATGCGATTCGCGGAGGTGAGTCCTTCTCACAGGAGTCACTCACAGCCTCGATAAGTATGATCCCGAAGCCAGACACAGACCATACGATCTGGACCAATTACAGACCAATCTCTCTAATCAACCTAGATGTTAAGATTTTCACCAAAGTACTTGCAGACAGACTATCTAGATACATGCCACTTTTGATTCATAATGACCAGACTGGCTTCATACCGGGGAGGCAAGCAGGGGACAATATCAGGAGAATGCTTCAGATCGTGAACGTGGCCAGGGAAAGAGATCTACCCATTATGATGCTCTCACTGGACATCAAAAAAGCTTTTGATTCGGTATCCTGGGAGTATCTCTTCCATCTACTAGAGAAGTGGGGCTTTGGCCCCTATTTTTTGAATATATTAAAAGCAGTCTATAAAACACCGATAGCCTTTGTAAAATACTGCGGCTATAGATCAGACCCTTTTCCGCTGGCCAGAGGAACGAGACAAGGCTGCCCGTTGTCCCCTCTGCTATTCGCCCTGGCGATGGAGCCATTAGCTCAGACGATAAGGGACTCATCCGATGTCCTAGGGGTGGAAATTGGGAGGGAGCAACATAAACTTAGCCTATTCGCGGACGATGTCCTGTTAAGTATCTCCAACCCCCTCATATCCATACCTAACCTACTGCACATTCTGAGTCAATTTGCGGCAATATCAGGTCTTCAAGTCAATACTTCAAAATCTAAGGCATTAAATGTTAACCTCCCGGACGGAGTTAGGCATCAGATACAGGCTAATTACGACTTTAGCTGGGAAATCAAGGCGATTAAATATCTAGGTATAGCCCTGACTAACACATACGACTCTCTTTACGCAGCAAATTACATACCACTACGTAGAAAATTTAGTGCTTTAATGACGCGGTGGCAGGAGTGCAATTTGTCATGGCTGGGCAGAATGGCGGCGATTAAGATGTCCTTGCTACCCAAATTTTTGTACTTAGCTAGATCTCTTCCAGTAAAGCTCCCATCTAACTTTCTCAAGGATATTCAAGGACTTGTCCTAAGGTTTATCTGGGGTGGGAAAAGACAAAGGATAGCACGGAGAGTCATGCTGCGGTCGAAATCGGCTGGAGGCATGGGGGTACCAAGATTCGAAAAATATTATCAAGCTGCGCAAGCCGCACAGCTTCTTTCCTACCATGCCACCGTTGACATACCAGGCTGGGTCCGTATCGAGTCGGCTATGTCCCTGCCCACGCCGATTAGCGACCTTTTATGGCTCACACCGAAGGCTAGACACTTGGGTAACAATACGATTATGGCTCATTCTCTTCGGTTATGGGACGACATTAAATTTTCAGGCAGATTGGCCTCTCCACATATGCCTCTAATGCCATTGTGGGGTAATTCATTATTTCCTCCAGGACTCACTGACCCACACAGGTTTAGTAGATGACGTAACTCAGGGATCCTACACGTGTATAACTGCTGCCACGGATCTGATATAGCCTCCTTCACATACCTCAGAGAAAAGTTCGGTCTCCTGCCAAAAGACTTCTTTGGATACCTCCAGGTACATCACTTTATACAATCCATTGTGAAAAACGCCCCAAAACTTGATGACTACACTTGTTTTGAACATCGTTGCCTGCGTAACCCAAGAGACAAAGGTGCTATTGCTAGCTTATACCACTCACTTTGTAAGAACTTAGATGGCGCCACTCCAACATATAGGAAAAAGTGGGAACTCGACCTGGGAGAGGATAGAGACCCTGAAATCTGGGATAGGATGTGGAAGACATCATTTGGCAAACAAGCCTCAGCGCAGGCGATAGAAGTTAACCTGAAAGTAGCTTTGCGTTGGTATCTAGTCCCCACGCAACTGACACATGTGGTTGCGGGGGCACAGGATAAATGCTTTCGCGGCTGCAACGAGCCAGGCTCGAACGGCCACATTTGGTGGAGTTGTGGGGTAACCAGAAACTTCTGGGCTAAGATTCAATCCTTGCTAGGTAAGATCCTTGATACAAATATTGTTTTAGACCCCTGGATTGCTTTGTTAAATGAACCCCCAACAGGAACCTCGGTCAGACAAAGACAATTGCTGTACCATGTCCTTACCTGTGCTAAGTTAGTCATCGCTAAGGCATGGAAGACCCCCTCACTAAGCTTCATAGAACTTAAGAACAGGGTTAATAATACACTAGCCATGGAAAAATTATCAGCTATCCATGAAGACAGACTGGAGGAGTTCCGAGAAGTGTGGGCTCCCTGGATCAGGGAAGTTTTCCCTGGCACATTTGATTGGGACCTACTAAGCATTTAGGCACCGGTATATTTCTAAAAGTAAAGTTATAATAGACACAGGAACCCTACCCGCCCCTCCTTCCCTACTATCCTTCCCCCTCCCCTTCCTTACCTTCTACTGAGCCCTTCCTTTGGCTCTTTGGAACAATCTAGATCTATATATGTTGTATTTACACTGACATATTCAGGAGGCGCCCTAGCTAGTGAATGGCTTACGACTTTATGCAAGTCTTGTAGAGCGGGCCGGATCGCCCCCTGAATGCCAATTTATCTTAGTTACGATAATTACTTTTAGCAAGTGGAACAGTTCTGATTTATCTGCTAATTTCTGTTATAGTTCCTTTTGTGGTAATATCCAGGAATGTCTTATTTCCTCGTTTTATATTTACAAGTCTTGTGAATGCCATTTATTGTTACATTTATCTGCCTCAATAAAAATCATTGACAGAAAAAAAACATTTTATATTTTGTTGGTCTTACAGATAAGAAGGTGTGTTGTTTGCTTCACAGGTGGGCATCCCGATTCCCGGTGCCCCCTTGGGTATTATTGCTCGGCAAACCAAGTAATCTTAGCTTTTAACTCTGTCCCCTAGTGAAACTGAGCCTCGTGATTGGCCGTCAGATACCCGAGGGAAGGCCTGCAGACTACATCCCCCAGAGAAATCAAGCCATGAGATTAGAGACCAGATGGCTGTGGACAGGGTGCATCACCCATTTTGTAAAATGTACTACTACCACTACCACACCCCCTGTTCTCATTGTTTCTAGCTGTTTTTCATGGGCAGACAAGAAAATAAAACATATTTTGAGGGTTTTAATGCTTTTAAGCAGAACTCAGCAGCCGGCCCTGGGGTCTTAAATTTCAGCAAATTTGAGACCAGCCAATAGTCCATTTAAAATCTGCATTGTGGACGTGGCAATAGAGGTGGAAAATCCTGGATTATTAAAAAAAATGGGCCACCGCAGCCACATGCCCAATTGTGGGGTTTGTTGCCATTTATAATCAGGCTTGATTTGTTTCATAAGTATGAAACTGCTTCAAAAGGTGATGGAAACAATTGATGTGTTTGCATGGATTGTGTGTTTCATTTACTTTAATGATATTTAGGTGACTGACAACCAAGCTTTACTGTACCTACTTGAGAATAAACTTCACTATTTCTTCTTATTTTTAATTTGAAAAAAAAAAAATATTTGCATTGCCATTATGTTTACAGAGATATATACGCAATGTGAGCAGCAATTTGGCATGCTGGTGGCCAAACAGAGCCATTTTAAAGCCATTGTAACAAAGAGAGAATGACACTTGCTGATAACTACAAGGGGTAATATCATTAGTGTATCATTAGTGTATTCCCTGTGTGATTATTAATAGCCTGGTAATTGTCTTTTATCAACTTCATTACCACATACATCACTGACTGACAGTATCAAAGACATCAGAGTGGTAAGAGAACCAGGGTGCTCAGGGGGTTAAAGCGGACCTCTAGTCAAAAAAAATGTTTAGTCTAGTAAATTTTAGTCTGCTTTTATAATAGTTTATTTGCAGGGAAATAACTATAGGGGTGTAGAGTCGCAATGGAGCACATGAGACCACCACTGTTGGTCTCTCCTCTCCTCTACGTTATTTATTTTGATTTATGTTACATGGTATCATTATCACTGATAGGGAGGGTGGGGTCTTGGAGGCGGTGCCAAGGGTTGATGAACTAGATATAATGATTGGATGAGTTTCCAAGCATCAGAATAGAAGCAACCCGCTGCAGTTGATAAAATGTGAGGATTGTTTTTTGTTTGTATGTCTGGACAATCCCTTCAAGTGCACATTTTACTCTAAAGGTCACTTGGTGCTATATCAACCCCTTAGTTTAAACTAAACCACTAGGTTTAGATTAACTAGGTTCACTAAATATTGTTTTTTAAGGATCAGATTCTCTCACCTAAACCTTTTCATCCAGTGTAGGGGGAACTTAAAGTTGACTTTTGAATGTGTTTAGGTATTTAAAACGAAGGTAGGCGTGAATAAGATAGCAATGATAGTTTTTCAGTTTGCGCCCTTTAGTTCACTTTAGTCTATAGCTGTCTTTTCTCCATCTGAATATATAGTTATATAGTTAATACGGTTGGCAGAATAAAAAAGAATCACAGAAGCCAACATTTGTGAGAAATTAGCTTACTGGTTATTTTTGGTAGAGTCAATGGACTCAATGGATTCTTTGGCCAGACATAGATGCCCCTTTGCCTAATTTTGAGTATTTTCTTGCCTTATTAGTTCAATACTTTCTTAATGAGTTTTTCTCTATAACCATACTTGGATTTTAAATGTCATGACCACAATGGAAGGACAGTTTTATTTAGTCATACGTACATTATTGGGAGCCAGAAGGGGTCTAAGATCAGCTCAGGGATGGGAGCTCAGCCATAAGAAAATTTTTTTTTTCAAATTAAGATTTGTAAATCATATAGTTGCACAATTCAACCTCGCAGAATGAATATATAATAAATAAATAATATATTTATAAACTGTAGATAACTACACCTCCATCTATTATTATATTCTCTGCTCAAGTACCCCTCACCCAGCTGAAGCGGCACGGGTAAGCCGTGTGCGTAGGTGTCCCTGCTGCATTTTTTCTCCCCCTTAATCTCTTGTGGAACGGTTGTGCTGCTAACCCTCATGGTTTGGTAATTTGGTGTTCTCTACTATATTTTTTAAATTGACTGTGACTGTCTCGGATCTATCTATCCTTAACCTCAAGTATTAGCACTATTGTATATACATAAATAGTTTTTGTAATGATACATTTTTTACAGATTTATTAATTAATTAATTATATGTTTTTCTTGTAATATTAATTGGCCTCTTTGGAATTGATTGTACAGTTTTTGCACTGGTCACTTTATTGAATTGTATTGGGTTGGTGGATATTGGTTTATAGTGTATATGGGTATTTTTGTGCCAGCACAAAAAAATATATATTGAATAAAACCTCCCCCTGTTTTTGTACTGACCGTTTCTTATTTGTACATAGATTCCCAGATATATTGGTCTGTCTATATGTTTACAGCCCTGGATGTGGGGAAAATGCAGTTGTTTTTAAACTTGTCTTGTACAGTGTGATTGATTGTCTTATGTGTATCCTTTCTTTTTGTATAATAAATATATGATTTTGTATTGATAGTATTTTTTGGTGTTCATTTTTTGAGGTGGATGTGGGCAAGCTGTCCACAGTCCCTCTTGTGATATTAGCATGCTTATCTTTAGTGTAGCACATTGTAATTATCAGGTGGTGCACCCCCATTTGTGGTAATCTGCTCAAGTACTGTAAGAGAAAACAGCTCTAAGTTATGTGTTTATGACAATATCTGTTGATACTATGATAAGGCATATCTCCAGGGTCCTTCTCCCTGCCCCAGACTACCTGTGTTTGGCACCAGAACAACAGTATGTTTGGCCAGAATTGTAGCAGCCTCACTACACTTCCCTTAGTATTGAGTTTTGTCAAATACCTGTAATGCAGACCTCATTCTGATCAGTATTGACTAGGCTGGAGTTGGGCTGTAAAACTAAACTTATGGAAAAACATTTCTTCTTATAACATTTCGTCTATAAAGCTAGTTAAAAAAAAGTTAAACGGTTTATGAGAACAAGGCCCCTGGCATCTTTTCACACTCCCTTTATCCCTCATGTGACACATGACACATGACATTAGCTCTACACACCCCTACCATTGCAGTGACTGCCACTCTGCTTGCACAGGCACTGTGACTGGGGCAGGGGGGATGAGCCACCCCTTACTATGAGCATTGGTTGAGTTCTGCCCCCAAGGAATTCTGGAGCACATGCTCATAGTGGCGGAAAAAAATTGAGTACTTTTTTGTTTTTTTAATTTGGGTTTACAGACCCTTTAAGTTTACAAAAGCGTATACAAAATATACAACAACTTTAACATACATTTTGCAGGCTGTAACCTTCATTAGGGAAGTTTAGTGCCTATTCCTGCCTGTCTGTGGACACGAAGAGCCTGATTTATCAAGCACTATCTGCCAGACTATGCCATGTTGGTGCAAATTAGAGTGGTACAAAAAATAATAATAAAAAGATTTTTCTACACTGGTGTATGCTGCTGAACTGCAAGAAATACATTTACTTAAACATTAGAGTGCCAGCAATATGCAGAAAAAATATAAATTATAATTTGCATTACTCAAATTATCCGGGCAGTGCTTGAAACATTGGGCCCTAAATAGTACTGTAAGTTGTTCCAACAAAAAATGAATGGGATAAGGAAGCTTGAGAGCAGCTTTCATTTGTCTTCAAAATTCATTTATTAACAATCAGTGTTAGAATTTAGTCTGTCAAGACGCATTCTGGGTGAACCACTAAACAGCTGTTGACTTGCCATGCCCTTAATACTTTTAAATTTATCTGGTACATGAGAGCAACCATATGCTTTGACTGATCTATTGGGACATTCCTTGGTTTGGAATGACTGGACTTTAATCTAGAATACTAATAAAAATTATGTATTTATTTCTCTATACATAGTCTTAGTATTTCACATTTTTAGTAAAATGAAAATGTAAATATTTCAATATTTTTAGGAAAATATGTTTTATTCTGGTTATAACATCGTTTTCTTTTCTTATAGACTCCAGACCATTGCCGGATGTAGCTCTAACTGGAAAATGCACAAGAGAATGTGATGAGTATGGGCACTCTGATTCCTGCTGGATGCCAGTTCGTACGTCACCTGAAAGGAAGCCGAAGAACCAGCCAAAGCTTTCTACATTTATTCCAGTCGATGAAAGGGATAGCCAAGAAAAGTTGGCCAATGGAGAAGTTTCACTTATGGGTGATCGCAACAGGAATCTACTTAACAAAAAGCTGGCATCGTATGAGACCTTCAATGCAGCTACATTCAGTAAAAATGAAGAAGCCAATGCCGAGGATATTCCCCTTACACAAACGGGGGAGTACAAGCCATCTCCTGTGAACACGTTAACTAGAAGAGAAGTGTACCTGTGAGCTATTTGAATCAGCAGGGTTCTTTCATATAATATAAGCAAGAAAACGAGACAAAACTTTACTGTTACAAAAATATAACTCAGAAATATGAGGGGGCCACCAAAGAGACAAAAGCTTTGCCTGCCACTTTTGCCTCCATACCAGGCATTTAATTATTATGTCTGCTTGACAATATTGTGATATGTAGAGACGATTGTTATTACTTGCATGTGTTAGCCTTTTCACTGCTTTTCTTTTCATGAAATTGATGGTTGCAAGAGATTTTCATGGCAACTGGACTAAATAATAAACCACAGCTCACAGATGTTATTCATAAGCAAAAGCATGTAACATAGCATTCTAATTGTGTCTGGTTGTGAAATGGATCATTGTTAACAGTTTAGTAAACTACGATAATGACCTACGTGAATGGAAAATGTTTTAGAAAGCCCTTATTCAACTAATATTCAATTTTTGTTTTAAGCTTCTTTAAATGGACAGCCATATTGGCCGCAATATCATATACATGCAAATGCCCCTAGGGGCAAGAAGTCTACAACTACACCTTAACATGAAAAGAATCAGATCATGTTTAACAGAAGATATGGAAAACAAGCACATTGTTTTGGGGTGGAACTGTTCCTCAGGTTAACTATTGAAGGTTCCACCTTTCAATGTTGTGCTTTTTTGTTTGCGTTAGATTTTTCTGTGTGTTTCTTCGGTTGCTTTACAGTATAGGAAGACTGTTTTCCAAAAAGCGCCTCTCTGTCTGTTATGCTGATATACATTTAATAGGCATTAGAGACTGTAAAGCCAATAAATGATAGTCTCATTTGTGTAGTGCAAGTTACATACTTAAATTAAGAAAATATATATAAATATAGAAACAAATATGTTAAAAAACATCCTTGGTCATTGTCAATTGTGGGTCAAACTACCATCATAGTTGCAGTCCATGTCACCATATTCATCCAATGTTATCAGATTAATCAACAAACATGAAATGTCACAATTTTTGCAAATAATCTGTTTAGTCTGATATGATTAAATGAAATGGTTCATACATAAAGAAGTCAAAAAGCACCGGGAGGCCTGCATGATTAAGATATAAAATGCAAACTATAAGCTAAAGTATAAACATGTGCACTTGATTATTAATTTAGAGTGTATTATAAGATGTGCACATCAAAAAGTTAAGGAAAACTGAATTAAAATATAAAAAAAAAAGTATTTAACACAAAAAGGCACACAAGAAAAAAGATATATGCCTTATCCCGCAGATCACTGCTTCAGGTCCAGTGCTTTAAAAGGGACCATTTTGTAGATTCTATCCCTGGTCTTAAGCAAACCCTTGTTGTCATAGCAAAGAGAGTACACCAAGGCTGTCCCACTGTATGGGGAGCCGCGTGCTTGATCATTGTGGTGACTTAGTAGACCAGGTTCAGACTGAATTAACAATATTGTACATTACAAGTTTCTAGGAACATTTGCTCTGAAAGTATAAGGAAAAGTGCTAATTCTCCTATTCGTCAGTTATGGAGAGTCGACCACTTCTATTACCTAAGAGATTGGAAGCCAGCCATGTATTACCGTGATAAGTAAAGGCCTCTCAGGGGACATTGTATAAAGCTATAGTGAACAAACACATTTTAGACATTCATTTTTAGGATTAAAGTTACCTTTTATGCAAATTCATAATAGTTCTGTTTCAATTAGTTAATTAAAAAACATGTAGTATTTTACAACTTTTTAAACATATAGCTTTGATATATATATATATATATATATATATATATATATATATATATATATTAAAGTTTTTTTTACCATAGAAAGCATACACACATGCATTCTTAGATAGGAATAGGGGAAGAGAAAGCCACTTACATTTTCGAGCACTGTAAAATGTGTAAGTACTTGTAAAAATGGGAAAAAAATGTCTTTGTATACTCGCTTTGGAGTTTTACTGCATGCGCCTCTTGTCTGCACAGTTAGTTATTTAAGCATACTGTATGCAAACTTTTTTTTTACACTATATTTTCATTTTCTTAGGAAAGTTAAAATAGAGAAAATTGTCATACAAAGTCAAAAGAAACATAACTATAACATTCAGCCATTCAGAAACGTTTAATAAAATGTCAATGATGCACCGTCCTTTTATGCAATTACATTTTGTTAGTGATAAAGGAAATAAAACCGACAATTTCTTTGTATGTACACACTTTTAGTAGAAAAAATAAAAAACGCTTATTCTATAACATGTTGGTTACTCTATTCACATGGCATGATAATGAAAACAGTATCTTGCTTTAGTAATTTTAGATTTCATTTGATTAGCTGTCTGTTTCAATTATGTATATTTAAAGAATTTTGTACAAAAATATAAAGGGGAAAAATAACAGTTAAACATAAAATAAAAAAGAATGAATGCAAATTATGCGACGTGCCTTTTAATACCTGTTATTATTATAAGATGGTGGTCGGAATTAACGAAAAAAAAAAAATAAAGGCTCATCCCTAATCAAGTTTTTGTATTTCACTGCATCCATTTTTTTATGCATTGTGCAAATAGACAGGAAAACTTTAACTCAAATGATGGACAAATGTTAAAATGTAAGTTTTACACTCTGGTGACATCTGGTGTCATCATCAAGGCTAACATTGCTGGGAGAAGCATAGTGGGTCCCCCTATTCTAAAAAAAAATAAGGCAAATTACAGCATGTATATTACATCATATAGTATATTCAGTACTGTAACTGAATATACTGTACGGTTTTCCTAGTCTGAGGCTTCTGGGTGAAAATATGTCTACAAAGAGTGTCCTTGCCTACTGACTTATCTCACTAACTGTTTCATTAAGATGTAGTGAGCTTTTCCCCTTGTATAAGAGACCCCTTTGCCCTAGGAGATCAATTGGCCATCTCAGTTAGATAACTTACTGTGATTTAGTGAATACCCATATGGAGAAATCTTTTCCTAATATATGTCTCTGCTATTGAGAAACATTGCATCATAAAAAGGACATTTCTGCGCGCACACACACACACAGCCACCGGCCTTCTTTTGTCTTATAGACTAAATACTTTTTAAATAGAGGCCCACGTTTGGCTGGGGATCAGGGGTAATTGCTCCTTTGCTTCTTTATGAATCTGGCCCTGGTCTTCACTGATATATTTGCAGTGCATTGGGTTTTGTTTCCAAGTTGCACATATATGAACAGAATACAACTCCTCAGTTTTTTTTTTTTTTATTATTTGAGTTGTGTTGGTGTTAATCCCACATAGACCACACATTAGGAACCCAGATTAACTGTTCATGCTTTTCTCTTTGACATAAAATAATATTTCTAGATTGATGTATAGGTTCAAAGACTTTTTTGTGTGCGTACAAAAGCAAACAAGAATGTATATATATGATCTGTAACTTTAGTTAGAGAGTCTGCTTGCTCCTACAGATGTATTCAGTTATGTTGGATGTGATACTGGACTTTCTTTTTCTCTACCCCAGAGTCATATTATGGATGAGAGAGCATTATCCGTGCAGGGTACAGAACATGGTCTTGAAAGAATTCTATTTTATTATTTTCTTTTCTATGAAAAAGAAGCCCAAACAGGTCAATAACGAGAACATATAAGAGCCATGCTAATAAGAGTTGCTTTAAGCAGAAATGTTCAAAAGCATTTTTTATAAACTATGGGTTGGGGTATATTTCATTCAGTGTGACTTATACTACAAGAACTGAATACACAAAGTAGTGTGGTACAATGCATTTGTAATATTAATCACTGACTATTGTTTAGAGACTTGGATGTTGATAGTGAAGTGAAGAGCAATTTATCATTGTTTATTATAAGTCACTATGCACGCAGCTATGCTAAACATGCAAAATGTATTAAACGCTAGTCCACTTCTATTTATGAAATATTTTACATAATTTAATTTGCCTTTGTACAGTTTTCTGTAAATAAATTGCCTGCCATACCACACTGATTTTCTTTCATTTAGTCTTTGTAGATTAAAATATACTGTATGTTTAAAATAGATTCCTTTTTTTCTTAGTGTGTTTCGAATTTTATTAAGATAATTTCAATTTTTTTTATCATAGTACATTTTAACAAGAAGATAAAAATCATCTCACCCGTTTTATTGTTGGACCCAAACATTTCCCTAAATGACCCAGGAAGGGCTGGTAAATGTCACCCTGTTGGAGACTGCAGGGCAGTGCGGCCCAAAAGACACATATACATAAAAGGATTAAGACATATGGAGGGAGAAAAACAATTAAATTAAATTGGAAGCAAATAAGAAAGAAAGTGAAAGAGAGAAATGGGTAAAACATGAAATGGAAATAAATGGAGGGAATTCTAAAAAAAATTAAATACAGGTAATACAGGAAACTCACAGAGCAAACACAGCATACACAAAAAAGAGATAATCAAAGAGAGATTGACAGAGCACTAAAAATGCCAAAGAAAACTGAGGATATGCCGAAATAGGGGAAAGATAGAGGTGAAGTAAAAGGAAAAGAACATGGGAATGTGAAAGGGAGAGAGAGAGAGAAAGAAGGGAATGCAGAAACGCAAAAAAGGCAAAGTGCAAAAGAGGGTGAATTATAAAAAGAACTGAAATACGTTATGAAAGTATAAAAAAGGAGACAATATGGGGGATGAGATGCAGAAAGAAAGATGAGAGAATATGTAAATTAGAAAGAGAAGTGAAAATTTGAAAAGGTTAGATTTAGATTGACTTATAGCCAAGGGTTACAGTAGACACTTGAAGACACAGGACAATGTACAGGCTGTTGAAAAAGGTTTCTGTAGACACTATGGTGGAATGACAGGCAAGATCTTGCAGGGTAAAAGCTTGCAATAAAAGGAGACTTTAGAAGTAGGATTATGGCAGACACTTGAGCAGGATTGTAGCCAGACAAGGAACGTATGTAGTATCTCAAGCTAGATGCAATATATATCGAGAGAAGGTGTTTAAGGTATTTAAGTTGCACAGGGTCATCCTAGGGACATTGATTCGCAGCCCTACCTTTTTCTTATTTAGTAAGTTTTTTTAATGGACTGGAGTTGCTTGATTTGGGTGGGGGCAAGGAGGAAAAGGAGGTGTCACCTGCTGAGCCCAAATCTGACTCTGCCAGACTGCTGTTTGGATGGTAAGTGGTATTTATCATAGGCCAGACAGAGTATTTAACATTTTTTAGGGGCAGGGGAAGCATTGGAGAGCAGAACTTGTAGTCTTGCTTGGGCTACCTTCCAGTGTAAAGCTGACCCTGATGGGGTGGGGATGGAGGTACAGGGATTTGACTATTAATTGTTAGGTCTGGGGGGCACTTAGATTCAGTTAATGGTAAGGTCTGGGAGAATCTTCTGGCATTGCTTTTAATTGTTTGTCCAGGCTCTTACTATGCTTGATACTTCTAGGATCCAAGAAAATCTGGTGGCCCATGGCTGTTATCTGCTTAAAGGAGCAGTATCGCGAAATTTGCATTAAAAAAGATAAATAATGAAATAGCCACACAATAGCTTCTAACATGTGTATAAATAATCTGGCGATAGAAAAAGTAAAAAATATAAGCCTTTCTTTTAAATTGTATAATGACAATGGCTCAGTCCATTTGTTGAATAGGGGGATCTGCTGAGTTGTATTTAGTGAGCTGTTTCATTTAGCCCACTGGTCTCCTAGCAACACTTTACCTCAGAGGCTGACACTGTAATCAGTGGTAACGGCTGTGTGTGTGTGAGGTGCTGCTTTTGTTATGAGACCAGGTGACTCAAATGTGTAAAATCTATACAAAATAAACTAAACTGACTGAAAATGACTGAAATTCTTCTTTGAATAACTGTGCAGGAAAATCTAAAGGCATTTAAGTAGAACAAAACCCTGAGTTGCCGACCCTGAAGTCTATAAGACCTGGCCATTGACCTTGCCCCTTGGACATTCTAAATCAGGATGCCCACTGTGAGAAACGACCCCTGGATAACCACAGATCCCCCCATTTTTCTGGCGCACTCATGCAGATAGTCATTTAGACAGGCCGGGCGGCCAGGAAGGTTACTGCTCAGGCTCCCCATCTGCGTGCAAACAGAACTGATTGGATGAGAGCCTGTGCATGCGCTGTGGGACAGGGAAAGGTACGTTTTCACAGGCGAACCTGGGGATTTCACATATCAGGGCATCCCAATTCGGGATGCCCCTAGGGGCACAAAACAAAACTCCAGATAGTGAAAATCCTGGGTTGGGCTTTGCTCAAAACACACAAAGCTGAAAGAAAGATCACATGGAAAAATGAAAAATAAGAATATGAAAGAGAAAATGGTAAACTGAAAGATTCTGCAGCAGAGCCAACATGAAGGGAAAACTGTCAAAATCAGCTAAATGACTTCTAGAGCTTTTCTCTCTGTTTAAGTTCTGGCCAGGCAATGTTGCAATGTTGTTATCTTATGCTGGACGGCTGCCAGCACTGAACAGCTGATACTTTGATACATTGTTTCACCCCTCTCCTCAGCGTGGAACAGGCCAGAGTGTCAGGCTCCGACACTCAGAAGACATAAACATGAGCTATTAGTCTCCAGCTGCTAAACACAGACATCATTTTTTTCAAAATTTTTAATTCTTACTCCAACATTTACCTACATTCAAAGTACCATTTAAATATAAGTCACCTAGAAAAATTGGCGATACTGCTCCTTTAAGTGATACCTGTAGAGGGGGCCACCTTACCCCTAGTTATACCAATAAGATATAGGAGAGACTACTTACACTTTGCCCTATTAATTGGGAGGTCTGCCACAGTAAGATGGCTGCCACTTCCATGAATGAGGACACTCCTATAGCCAGCTGGTAGTGTTAGCATTAGAAGTGTCCTCAATCACGGGAGCAGCGGCCATTTTTCTAAAGCCCGGCCAAAGCCCTTTTCAGAGGAACACTGACCGCCAATGGGAACGGGATTGCAAGGCTCAGATAAGTTCACACTTTAGATGAAGCTAGTTGATGGGCTGCTTAGCACCAGCTTTTACGTGCTCAGGCCGAACACCGCACTCAAACACAGACCTTTGGCCGAAGTCCATGTTTGGGTTTTGAAACTCAAACTAGTAAAGCTCAGTATGAAACCATCTCTAGTTCAAAATTGAAATTTGCTTTAAAGTGACACCTCCAGTCACAAAGAACTGGTGAGTCATGTTTATGAGTCATGGTTTATTCTTCATGACTCCCTCCTCTGGCAGAGAGTTTCATAGCCTCACTGCTCTTACAGTAAGGAATCCCCTCCTATACTTATACAACAAGTGTCTTTCCTCTAACCTTAGTGAATACCCCCAAGTTTCAGTCTCTTTTCCCAACTAAATGAACCTAACTTTGACAATCTTTCAGGGTACTCTATTTCCCTTGGTCAATCTATCAATTTAGTGGCTCTCCTCTGGACATGGATGCACTGGTGCCCAGAACTGCACACAATATTCCATATAGGGTCTGACCAGTGAATTATACAGGGGTAAAATGATGCTCTGGTCAGCGGCACCTATGCCCCCTCTTGATGCACTTTGATTTGCCATTTTCCGTTAATTACTTACACAGCTTAGTATCATCCGCAAATATATATTTCACTGTTTAACAATTACCTATAGCATTAATATATAGAATTGGGCCCAGCGCTGACTCCTGTGGTACTCCTCTAGTAACGGTGACCCAATCTGAGTATGACCACCCTTTGTTAGTAAGCAAATTACTCACCCATGTACACACCTTTTCCTGCTGCCCAAGCATTCTCATCTTTTGTACCAGTCTTTTGTGGCACAGTATCAAATGCTTTAGAAAAATCAAGATATATGATATCCTATGACTCACCCTGATCCAGTCTAATCCATGCTGATAAGGAGTAATAAGTTTACCTTCACAGAGATACTTCACAATGGCATCTCTTAGAAAGCCTTCAAAAAGCTTTCCCACCACAGATGTTAAACTTACCGAACTGTAGTTCCCAGGTCACCCTTTAGACCCATTTTTGAATATTGGCCCCACAATTGCTATGTGCCAATCCTGTAGAACAGACCCCCACATTATGGAATCTTGAAATATTAAAAATAATGGCTTGTCTACTACTTAATATAATTCACTTAACACACGGGGATAAATGTCATCTGGTCCCGGGGATTTGTCTATTTTAATCTGTTTAAGGCAGTGGAGGGTTTCTTTCTTGGTCAGACAAGTGACAATTAATGGGGAGCTTAATGCTCCGCATTTCACATGGCATATCATGGACATGTTCCTCTGTGAATATGGAAGCAAAGAAGAGGTTTAGTACATTGACTTTTTCTACATTCCCCTCTATAGTTGCCCCTCCTTGCATTTCAGGTGTTTCCAGTTTTAAGTTTGTATCTTTTACTGTTTACAGAGCTGTAGAACATTTTGGGGTTAGTTTTACTCTCTTTGGAAATCCGTCTTTCCGTCTCCAGCTTTGCCGTCCTTATCTGTTGTTTAAATTGTTTACTTATTTATTTATAACGCTTCCACAGCACTGTCTTCCTTTAAATGTTTAAATGCCAAGTTTTTTTGTTATTTATTGCTCCCTTCACCCCTTTGTTTAGCAACATAGATTTACTCTTGTTTTTATTATTTATATATCTATTGCATTGCGTATTAAGAATTTCTTTAAAATTTTCCCATTTGGTGTTCGTGCTTTTGTTTTTGAAGACATTTTCTCAGTCAATGAGGTTTAGGGCATCTCTTAGGTGGACAAATTTTACCTTTCTAAAGTTCTATGTTTTGCAGCTCCTTGATAAGGAATCCTTGTGACAGTTAAGTAGAAATTACGATCACAGTTTCCAAGGTGTCCCTGCTCTGTACCTGTGTTATTTTGTCTGGTACATTGGTTAGTATTAAGTCCAAGATGGCCATCCGCCTAGATCAGGGGTGGGCAATTATTTTTTCCATGGGGCCACATGAGAAACTAAAAATATTGTGGAGGGCCGCTGAGCTATGGGCGTCTAAGCGACGTCTAAGCTCAGCGGCTCTGAGTGCGCTGGCGGCTGCATCTCGAGCTTCCCTCTAACAGGGAGCGCGCCCGCGCTGGCCATTCTCAAATGGCTGACACAGGCACGCGCCCTGCTAGAGGGATAGCGGGCATGCGGCCGCAGCTCGTGCATGCGCCGTTGAACTGGGAAAGAAGGTGAGTTTATGGGCGACCTTGGGGTTTAACACAGCGGGGCATCCCAATTTTGGATGCCCCGCGGGGAGGGGATCTATAAGATTCCCAGGCTGATAAAGCAGGGTTTTGGTCCACTTCAAACGTTCTGATGTGATAATTTCCCAGCCAATCAGAGAAGCCCTTGGCTTCTGGCAGTCTGGAAGGAGAGCTCATATCAGCTGGGGCAAAGTGTAAGAATGGTGGGCAGCAGGAAGGGGGCATGGTGAGAGCATGATGGACAGCAGGAAGGGGGCATGGTGAGAGCATGGTGGACAGCAGGAAGGGGGCATGGTGAGAGCATGATGGACAGCAGGAAGGGGGCATGGTGAGAGCATGGTGGACAGCAGGAAGGGGGCATGGTGAGAGCATGGTGGACAGCAGGAAGGGGGCATGGTGAGAGCATGGTGGGCAGCAGGAAGGGGGCATGGTGAGAGCATGGTGGGCAGCAGGAAGGGGGCATGGTGAGAGCATGGTGGGCAGCAGGAAGAGGGCATGGTGAGAGCATGGTGGACAGCAGGAAGGGGGCATGCTGAGAGCATGGTGGACAGCAGGAAGGGGACATGGTGAGAGCATGGTGGACAGCAGGAAGGGGGCATGGTGAGAGCATGGTGGACAGCAGGAAGGGGGCATGGTGAGAGCACGGTGGGCAGCAGGAAGGGGACATGGTGAGAGCATGGTGGACAGCAGGAAGGGGGCATGGTGAGAGCATGGTGGACAGCAGGAAGGGGGCATGGGGAGAGCATGTGGGCAGCAGGAAGGGGACATGGTGAGAGCATGTGGACAGCAGGAAGGGGGCATGGTGAGAGCATGTGGACAGCAGGAAGGGGACATGGTGAGAGCATGGTGGACAGCAGGAAGGGGGCATGGTGAGAGCATGGTGGACAGCAGGAAGGGGACATGGTGAGAGCATGGTGGACTTCAGGAAGGGGGCATGGTGAGAGCATGGTGGGCAGCAGGAAGGGGGCATGGTGAGAGCATGTGGACAGCAGGAAGGGGGCATGGTGAGAGCATGTGGACAGCAGGAAGGGGGCATGCTGAGAGTATGTGGACAACAGGAAGGGGGCATGGTGAGAGCATGTGGACAGCAGGAAGGGGGCATGGTGGGAGCATGTGGACAGCAGGAAGGGGGCATGGTGAGAGCATGGTGGACAGCAGGAAGGGGGCATGGTGAGAGCATGGTGGATAGCAGGAAGGGGACATGGTGAGAGCATGTGGACAGCAGGAAGGGGGCATGGTGAGAGCATGTGGACAGCAGGAAGGGGACATGGTGAGAGCATGGTGGACAGCAGGAAGGGGACATGGTGAGAGCATGTGGACAGCAGGAAGGGGGTATGGTGAGAGCATGTGGACAGCAGGAAGGGGGCATGGTGAGAGCATGTGGACAGCAGGAAGGGGACATGGTGAGAGCATGTGGACAGCAGGAAGGGGACATGGTGAGAGCATGGTGGACAGCAGGAAGGGGGCATGGTGAGAGCATGTGGACAGCAGGAAGGGGACATGGTGAGAGCATGTGGACAGCAGGAAGGGGGCATGGTGAGAGCATGTGGACAGCAGGAAGGGGGCATGGTGAGGGCATGTGGACAGCAGGAAGGGGACATGGTGAGAGCACGGTGGGCAGCAGGAAGGGGACATGGTGAGAGCATGTGGACAGCAAGAAGGGGGCATGGTGAGAGCATGTGGACAGCAGGAAGGGGGCATGGTGAGAGCATGTGGGCAGCAGGAAGGGGACATGGTGAGAGCATGTGGACAGCAAGAAGGGGGCATGGTGAGAGCATGGTGGACAGCAGGAAGGGGACATGGTGAGAGCATGGTGGGCAGGTACATGGTGAAAAAGAGACAGCAGGCAGGAAGGGAAAACACAAGCAAACTACATAATCTTTCTGAGCAGACTTACTGATGCTCTGGAGCTCCTACTCTGTCCTTCCAAAGTCCCCAGGTCTCTATCACCTGCTCATCGGGTCTGGCTTCCTCAGAGGAAGGGAGAATGTGCCAGACCCGACGAGCCGAGCGGCCGATCAGCTGCTGCTTAACCTAAGCCTCTCATACTGTACACAGGCGATCACCTAAGTTAAGCAGCAGCCGATCGGCCACTCGGCTCGTCGAGTCTGGCATGTTTTCCCTTCCTCTGCGTCTCTTACTGGCCAGCTCAGCCCGGGCCGGTAAGAGCCTAGCAAAGGGCCGTATACGGCCCGCGGGCCGTACATTGCCCAGGTCTGGCCTAGATGGTGCATGCACTTGTTGGGAAAGGTAGCCATCTTTAATTATTGATAGAAATCTTTTAGATTTCTGGGATCCATGGCTTTCAGCATCCCAATCTATATTTGGGTAGTTAAAGTCCCCCATAATAACTACCTCATTTAAATTAGTGGCTTGATTCTGATATATTTGGAGGCTTGTAGGAAACCTCGATCAGTATATTACTTTTGTTTTTCCCTCCAAGTATTTCTACACACACAGACTCCACTGCTTCATTTCCTTCGCACATATGCTCCCCGCAAAATGGGCTGCAGTGAGGATTTTATAATCAAGCAGACGTCACGCCCTGTTTGAACCATTTGTTTACTCCCTTAATATCCCTCTGTTTCTCTGGTGTGGCTCATGGTACTGGCAGTATATCTGGGAATATGACAGTTGAGGTCCTTACCTTAAGCTTACAGCCTAAGTCCCTGAAATCATTTGTAAGGACCTTCCACCTACTTCTTCCTATGTCATTGGTGCCAGTATGCACCATGACCACTGGGTTTTCTCCAACCCCTCCAAATAATCTATCACCTGGATCTGTGACATGCAGAAGTCTACCCCATGAAGACAACACACTGTTCAGTGATCCTGGTCTTTGTGACAGATTGTCCGGTCTGTTTCTCCAAAAATGGAATCACCCACTACCAGCACTTGTCTTTCCTGCTCTGTATTCCCATTTCCCTTCCCTTTCTTACTGGAGCAGACAGTGGTTCTGTCCTGCTGCAGCTGTGCCACCCCCAACATCCTCCTCATCTATCAAACTTATTGAGGGATGCTAGCTCAGGGTTAGCCTCCCTTTTACTTTTACCCCTAACTGTTATCACTGCCTCATCATCCTTTTATTCGTGTCCCACTATGCTACCCCCCTTCCCATCCCCTAACCCAGAGAGTGCCTGCTCAGTGAGCACCGGACACCTTTCCAGCATATCAATGCATCTTAGTGTTGCCAGGTGCTCATTTAGATCCAGAATCTGGGCTTCCAAATGTGCAATGTGCTCACATCTTAAACAATAATATTCACCATCAAACTTCTGTTCAAGTAGTGCATACATAGCACAGGAAGTGGACTGGACAGCATTGCTAGGAATGGAGACAGACATGCAACACAGAGCAAATGTGCTCTCCTGCACTCAAAAAACACTAGTGTGTCCCACAAAGTCTGACATAAGGGTGTAAATAGGTCCACATCTCAACAACAACAGGTAAGCAAACAATGATTTGCTATTGCATTTGGTCTGGGCAATAGCTATAAGCCACTTTGCTTCCACTAAAATGACATGCCTGTCCTGCACCCCAATGTCATAAAGAATATGGTCTAGTCTCTGTAACCACATAGTCCATAGTCTGACTTTATACAGTTTAAACACTGGTTGACTAAGTGTTTCATCTGTATAGACTTTAATCAAGGCTTTAACCAAGACTTAAGCCGTGGTTTAAATCTATACAGACAAAACACATCTGCAAAGAAAGGGGAAGTTCTACAACTTTTTCACCTTGGATTCTTCAGACTGTACAGCAATTTCTGATCTTGATGGCCGCAAGGGGGGACCTGGATTGATATCAGTACAGCTTACTTCAGCTCTACATGTGTATATGCTCTTAAACAAAACACCTGCTTGTGAGTAGTTTATTTAACACTTTATTCAATTGTGATTTTAAACAATGTTATGCTATAGATCTTTTATAATTTATACCAAAGTCATAAACAACTGAGGGATGTGGTCATCAGATGTACATGCAGAGACAAGAATTGTTTGATTTTGTTTGATATTCCATTAACAAGCTCTATTTCTCTCTCTATAGGTGGTTAGAGTTATACATCAGACATCAGACAGATCTCTGAAGCACTTTTTGGGTGACTACTTTCAAGTATACTTAAATTGTCTGCATTGCTCCACACCTTGGCACAAACTGTTAATAAAGAAACATACTCTGTCATACTCTCAAAATCAGCATTAAAAGGAAAGATACACTTAGTCACATATCTCTATTACCTGGACACAGATGGAGGAAGTGCAGGGAGATACAGAAGGGGAGGGGGGGGGCTGTTGGCCAGAAGAGAGGAAGGAGGCTTTGTCTACCCAAGTAATTATCTCTAAAGAAAATGCATGGAGAAGACAAAATTGTACTACCTGATCCAATAAAGTTTGATTACATAGAGAAATTGAATGCAAAAAAAAAAAAAAAAATGACAGTTACTGACCTTTGTGCCCGCCGGCTCTCCTCTTCAGGGGGCGGGGGCGATGACGTCACCGCTGGATGTCATCGGGGCACCCGGTTCAGCTGTCAGATGCCAGTGATGGCTGGGCAGAGGAGGAGGGAGGTAGGTGATCCTCCGATCGCCTGCCTCCCTCCTCCTCTGCCCAGTCGTCACCTGCATCTGATCGCTGCGGGACACAGGAGATGAAGATCGGAGGTGAGTAAAGTAAAAAAAGCTTTTTTTTTAATAAAGTTATTTTTAAAGTGTGTGTGTGTTTTTTTACTTTTACCCCCTTTGTGAACTGGTAAGGGGTCCATGTGCGACTAGCGGTTGACTTGCTATTAACCCCTGGCCCCCAAATTACCTGCCTCCCCAAAGCCCGGGGGGGCAGAAGAGCCATGGCCCTAGGCTATGATGGCTTGTAGCCGGCAGGGCCAGGGGCCACTAAAGCTGGCCCCTGTGCCCTGTTCTACAAGCCCCCATAGCTGGTCACAGGCTGGTTACGCTGGGTAGGGGGGACCTCACGCCATTTTTTTGGGGGGATTTTTAAGGGTTTTAACCCTTAAAAATCCAAGAAAAAATGGGATCCCCCTCCCTGTAAGGGGGGACCCTATGTCATTTTTTTTTAAATTAACCCTATGTTATCTGTAACCCAGTAGGTATAAAAGGCTTCCAGCAGCAGCAGGAGAGCAGAAGCCTAAGTGATCAGCGTGGGACACAGGGATGGATGGGAGGTAAGTATTAAAAAAAATATTTAAAAAAGTATTAAATAAAGTTATTTATAAAAATGGTGTCTGTGTGTTTTTTTTTACTTTCAACCCTTTGTGAACTGGTAAGGGGTCCATGTGACCCCTATACCAGTTCACAAGGCTCGGGGTCTGGCAAGTCACCTGCGGCTAACCCCGAGACCCCCCATTACCTGCCTCCCAAAAAAATTAAAATTAAAATTAAAATTCCCCCCAAGAAATGGTGCCCCCCCCCCCCCCCGTGAAGGGGGACCCACACCAATTTTTTTTTTTATTTAACCCTTTATTATGTGGATAGTAGTTGTATTTTATTTGTAAATGTATTAAAGTGCTCTTTTCAGTTTAGGGGATCACCTGGACAGGAACGGGGGGCTACCGATACATATGTGGTATCATTGTAATCGTAAGAAATGGGGCTTTCACATGCAATATGGTTTTTTTTAATAAAAAAAAAATTTTTTGTTAAAATAAAGGAGACAATTTAAAAAAAAAAAATAAAAAAAATAAAAAAAAAAAAAAAATATATATATATATATATATATATATATATATATATATATATTTTTTTTTTTTTTTTTACTTATTTACTTAAAAATATATAAAGAAAAGTAGAAAAAATACAAACAAGACATTTCATGTTAAAGCCTAAACTCTGCCACAAAAAAGAAAAAAGAAAATATGCCATTTTCTTGGAAATTTCTGCAAAATTCACAGTTAAACATCACGCTAAATGGTGAAAAATATCCTGTCAGCAGAGGGTGACAAAATCTCAAGTAGGCTGGCAGTTAAAAGGTTACAGGTACCTATGCATGTTGGGTATTGTTCTGCTCGGGGGACCTTGCGCTTTCAGATTTAGCTTGTTTTTTCTGCTTTTTATACTTTTTTTTGTGAAACCCTGTGCAACCTAAGAATTCTTCGAGATATTACTTCCAGAAAGATGAGCCCACTACAACAAGCTGGGTATGCTTAGAAAGCTTAACATGTGTACTTTCAGGGAATATAGGGTTTATTGGGTATATTCCAAATGTAAAGGGTTGTTTTGGTAGAAAAATCACAAGGTGCTCACTTTGCAGAGCTGAAATTTTGAAGTAAAAGTTATGCGCATGCTTTACTTTGGTGTGTTTGGCAACTCTTTCCTTGACAGAACCTATGCATGTTGTGTATTATTCTGTTTGGGGCATGTCGCTTTTTTAGATTTTTCTGATTTTTTTTTTAGGAAAATGTGGCTTTGATTCTGCTTTTTTATTCCTTTTTAGGGAAACCCTGTGCAACCAAAGAATACATTGAGGGATTACTTCCAGAAAACTGCATCCATGTCAACAAGCCTGGTACGCCTAGAAAGCCCGAGGTGTATTCTTCTAGGGAATATTTAGTTTGGTGGGGGTATTTCAAATGTAACGGGTTGTTTTTCTTGAAAAACTGCAAGGTGCGCATATTGCATAGCATAGTTGTATTTTATCTGAAAATCCCCTAAAGCATTGTTTTAGTTTGGGGGAGTCTCCTGGGCAGGAAAGGGTGTCTACCAATACATATGTGGTACCGCTGTAACCGGGAGAAATTGGGGTTTCACATGCAATACGATTTTATTGACAAACTTAAATTTTTTATTACAAAAAAAACACTACAAATTGTAAAAAATAGTTTTTTTTTATTTTTTTGCACAATTTTCACCCAAAAATATTGAGAATACACTTATAAAATGACAAACAAAACATTTCATGTTAAAGCCCAGGCTCTGCTGAAAAAAACAATATATCACTTTCTTGGGAAATCCCTTCAAAAATCACAGTTGAACATGGGGAGCGCAAAATAGTGCAAAATGGTCTGGCAACAAATGGTGACAAAATCTCAAGGTAGGCTGGCGGTTAAAGGGTTAATAGAGTTTGTGTGATAACACTATAAATATAGAAAATGGTGTGTGAGTGAGGGAGGTTACTGGCAAAGGTTATGTACATGTATGTGTTTGTTTTCAGGGGTTGGTGGAGTCTGGTGTAAAGCACATAAAACAGTGAGTAGGTAGGTTTGATTTTAAGGTGTTTGGAGTGGTTTATGGGATTTTTGGCCACAATGGATTACCAAGTCACCTACAGTAAGTGGTCTGCACTCATGAAAAGGTTGAGCACTCCTGATCTAGAGGAAAGGTGTAGTTTAAAATATGCAAATATGCTATGCTATCCATGCAAACTATCTACTTGGCCTTGCAGCCCACCTACAGTAATATTCAGTAGTGAAATGTGGAGAACAGATTGGTTTACTTTGTCGGTTACATCTGTACAGGTTCTCATCCATCCAGGTCATGGTATATCTGCAGAACCAAAGCAAATACTCACCTGTGGTGTTTGCGTTCTTTTTTTCTGGTTTTGATACCAGTCCAATCTGTGTAGCCAAATGTTTTAAGGGTTGCCCTGAGATGTCTGTTATCCTTATCCTTGGTGCTAGTTGTAATCTTTTCTGCTATGCATTCTGATGATCCCCACGGGGTTCAGTTACACCAAACTTGACCTGATAATTACTTTGATCTGACTAAGAATCTCATATCTCTTCACTGTGAACAGAAAAGACAGATAATCCGTCCCTACTTTATCCAAAACTGAAGTAAACTACTTGGGTCAATACGACAGAACATCCATGTGAACAATGCTCTGCAATCTATCTGTAATCCGGGGTCAGCCAGAGATAAAGGAAGGTGGTCCATCATTATTTTAGGGTGAACTCTGCAAGAGGCATCTGCTGGTTCTCAAGGTTTGGGCTAATAGTTCCCTCGAGGACTACAAAGACCCATATGAAGCGAATATTCCCAGCTGAAATAAAGTTAAAAGCACCTAATTAAGCATCTCCTGGTCCTGCTATGATATGGCACAGCAAATACCAAGTAACGTTACGCATAACCTTAGGAGTCAAGAAGGAAGACTGCATTATTAGAAGCTGTCAGAATTGCCCCATAGATACATTAAATAAATGTACTGCAGTGAAAGAAGAATTGGTTTGTAGTAAAATATCCTCTAATTTTTATTTTTCATGTTCCAGATACACTATTGTTCTCTGCTAATGCTGGCAGTGGAGTTGCAACTCAGTTGGGAGGGGAGAGTTACACCACCCAGGCATTTGCACAGTTAAAATAGTTCATAAATACATTTTTTATGAGAATCTTAAAATTATAGCTATCTAATAGTTATCAATTTGGTTGATACCTGGGTTAGCACATAAGCATTAAAGCATGTTACATGCTATTCTTGCCAATGTGATCAAGTTCCCAATTGTTTTTTTATCCCATCCCCACTATGATGGTTGGTCCTGGTCAGCATAGTAGTGGTCATCCTCATTCCCACCCCCATTATCCACTTTCTTTTGGCACACAACATAACCCAGATGGCAAGTAAGATGTGGAAGCTTTTGTTTCTTCAATATAAATATAAGAGCTTTGCCATTGTTGATGCTGCAGGTGTCCCTTGTTACAAATCTAACAGCATCTTCAATAGATCTGTGTAGGTGACACATGTGACTGATGAGCTGCCAAAGCCTGATCTCAATGATGGTTGATGTAATTATTGACCACTTTCTGCTGCTTGTACTGATTGTCCAGCATATACAAGGTGGAATTTGATTGAGTTGATCAATTGGTGCTAGGAGAGGCCGATTTGTCACTGCTAATCCAGGAGGGAATTTTTAGCTACATAATAAGAATGACAGATGTACAGACTCCTGGCACCACTTCCTTCCTGTCTGTATATATTTTGATAAATATTGCCCCACTAGACATATGGCTTTACCATACAAGAATGAATTACTGAGCACTGAACCAGATTTTGAAAAGTCCCCCCCCCCCCCCGAATTGTATTTATCTGTTGGGTTATACAAACAAGTGATACTCTTTTATAACACTGATTGAATGTAGCCTGTATTGATCGATTCTGAATTTGTTAATAAAGGGTTGATTCATTGCTGTATTTTTTTATTCACTTTCTGCTTCTATGTTAGATATTGTAAATAAGTCACTGTGTGGTGCTATGTTTTGTTGGATAATTTTTGCCCTTATCCCATTATACAGTCATATATAAAGTGTAACTATTGTACTTTGCATTGTATATTATACATTTTTTTTAATGCACACTATGCCACTTGCAAAACAAGCCTAGTTGCTGGTGGACAACTATTTAACCATTATTTTCTGGAATTCAAATGAATTTTGACCAAAAAAATAGGTAAATTGCAATCAAAATCCTCTAACTTTGATGTACTGTATTTTCACCCATTAAGACGCAAAAGTGGGGGGGAAATGTTAATGTGTCAAACGGGTGCATGTAAAAAAAAAAATCTCACATCCCCGAGCTCCCACGCTGCAGTCGTCTCCTGCCGACCTGCTGTCCCGCAACTATCGCTATTGCTACCTCCGCTGCTGTCTCTGCTGCCTGCCACCTGCACAAACATGTTCATTGGGTGCCGGTTTCACCAACCAGGTGGGCATGGCCTGTGACACAGCCATTGGCCGTGCCCACCCGAAAGCCGGGACTGTCACTACGAGAGCTTGTTGCATGTGCAGGCAACGGGCAGCCGCAGCAACAGCAGCGGAGACATAGGAATGATGGCAGTGGTAATGTATTTTCTCTTTGTGTCTGTCTCTCTCCCTAGGTTGACTGGAGACGGCTGCATCATGGGAGCTCAAGAATGTGAGTTGTTTTGTGTTTGTGGGGACATACTGTGTACTGCCTGTATTTGGGATGCCTGACACACTGCCTATATTTGGGATGCCAGACACACCCCCTGTATTTGTGATGCCTGACATACTGCCTGTATTTGGGATGTCTGACAAACTGCCTGTATTTGGGATGCCTCACACACTGCCTGTATTTGGACTGCCACTCACACTCTCTGTAATGTGGGTCTGTAATAGGGTGATTGGGGGATTCTGCACACTTTCTGCATAGAAATTTTCAGAATCAGGGTTGTGCCTTTTTGTAATAACTGTGATAGGGGGTTGGGATATGACTCCAGGGCTTAATAATGGTAATTTCATATATACTGTAAATGTATGCCTCACTTTTATTCCTTCTCAGTTCTCAAGATTTACTTTTCTTATATCATCTTCTCTTTATTTTGTGCTCATACTCATTGTACACTCACTTGTTGTGTATTTCCTGCCCAAGCCCCACATCTACCTCACTCCATCTCTGCTATTCCGGGAGCCCTGCCCTCTTTTTCTATACATAGGGAAAATACCTTGTCTACCAGTTACTGTATAGAGTATCAAAGTTCCTGAGCTCCCCAACATGTAATCTGTCCCCCTATTTATTTTTCACAGGTATTAGGTGTTCAGGGCCCCCCAAAACCTTCCAAGGAAAGACATATACCTCTCTCCTTCTCCAGGTGCCGCTAAGTATTACATGCTATACATTTATACACTCTATACACTCATAAATACTCATTTTATGCTGTGGATATTAACCCAGAGGATTTCTCTGACAGTGTATCATAAGTGGTTGCTGGGATGATCTGAGTGAAAATACATCTGAATGTTGTAAAGCAACAGTATTTCTAATTCGTCTAATCAGGATCCAGTGAAATATGTGAATCAAAAAATTGAATGAGATCTTGATATTGCTGAGACCTACAGTTGGCTGTTGACCTGAGTGTCCATTTACTGCAAAGCAACAGCTTGATGCAATGTGAGCTCCTCAAAAAACATGCTCACCATTCAGGTAAGGGACACAGTGGAGTTGTCTACTAGTTAGGATTTTAGCAACAAGATTAACACTAATAATGACTTGTTGCAATGGAGGTAACAATATTTCACTGGGGTGCCAAGGTGGCATAGTTTACTGTAAGGAAAGAAGATTGCATAAGCTGCCAATGCAAATAAACTAGTTTACATTCTTATGAAAGCCTTTTGGTCTCCTCTAAAACCCACAGGTTTACAGACACTCTCTAAGCAGAAGCCCCCAATAAAGGGTAAGTCCACCTTTGTGGACTTACCCCAGATACCTCAGAGGGGAGGTCTTTTTTCAGAGGGCAAATTGGACTTACCCCAAAGACCTCTGAGTGGAGGTCTCTGCCAAGAGAGCACAAGACAACCTACTTATCTTTCACATGTTGCCATACTGAAAATTGCTCACCTGCTGTGCCAATATGAGAAGCCAAACTGGTGGGTGGGAATAGTCACAGTCCATAGAGCTCTCCATATGTGGAACTTCCGTGCATGGAGGTGAGAAGTGTGAAGTTTGTGGTTCAGGAGTGGGAGGAAGATAAGCGAGTCATCTAATGGCCAATGGCACACCCTGATAATGAGTTGTAAGAGAAAAGTCCAGGAAAGTAGACTTTCCCTTTAAGAAGTTACCTCTGTTGTCACTTGAACATGGAAAACAGCCCTGGACACCACTCTTGTTAAAAACAAACTGTTATAGTGGAAAAAATAAATCACAGCACCCCACTTGTTTTTATGACTCTTCTCAAACCAGAACAGCTCAATTCTAATAACCACTTGTAGTAAACCAGGGGTCAGCGCATTACCAGAAATTTTAAACTTGGCATTAAAACATCAGGATAAAGGTCCACATTATGCAAGGAAAAAAGATGCCTCCATGTGGGACAGTGACATATTTTGGACCTTTTACAGGCCCTTATTGATTACTTTAGGATTGTATTTTTATGTGTTTAGACAGTTATGGGTTTACAGACTACCTTAATAGATAATAGGGTCGATTCAGAGCCAGATGAGAATTCTCGCTCTTTTCTAGGAGAGAAAATTGCCATTGACCGTCATTGATTTCCTTGGCGATGATTCAGAGCCAGGCGAAAATTTACACTCAGTAAACAATGGGGATCATGCTAAATATTTGGTGAAGCCAGTATGACTTCCGGTGTGGATTGTAACCTGCATTGCAATCGGTACATGTGAGGACACAGTTTAGGTACATTCTTTTCCAGTGATGTAATATATATTTTTAAAGTTACAGCACCCTATGGGGTATGCTAATAAATGTCACCATTTTTCTTCTGCATAGCCCATGGTGCTGTTGTTTCCAAATTTATAATGATACTTTTTTTTGCACTTCTTTGTGTGTTATCACTAAAAAGCTCACCGGCATGCAGGTTGCAATCCACACAGGAAGTTACTCCGGCTTCACCATATATTTTGCATGACCCCCATTGTTTACTAGGTGTAAATTTTCGCCTGGCTCTAAATGATCCCCAAGGAAGACAATGAAAGTCAATGGCAGTTTTCTCTCCTAAACAGGAGTGAGAATTTTCACCAGGCTCTGAATCGACCTGAATATTTGAGAGTTGTCTATAGGCTAAGTTCCTGACCCTTTGTTAATTCTTTTTTCTTGGTTGTGTGGGGTGGCAATGTGTAGTGGGGTACTTTGGCCGCTATGGATTGCTCTTTAATCAACTGGAATAAAACTTACAGGGAACCCATTTGTTTTAACTATTGTCAATTTTTTAAAACTTTACTTATATAGTAATAGATAGCACTATTATAAAACATTTGAACTGAAAAGCTGAAATATTGCGGTTAACAATTTATCATGAACTAGAAGAACAAAGCACAGAACTCTGCATCAAACTCTACTGTCTCTATATCCATAGCAACAGTGTAACTCCTCATAGTTAGTCATATTGATTATATTTCATGATTCTTGAAACATGAAGCTCCCAAATCTCTCAGTTCTATCCCATAGCTCTGGAAGTATTTGTTTCTAAATTTTCAATACAAAATATAACCACAAGCAATGCTGCGAATGACAAGACCGTGAATAAAGTCAGTATGGCAGAATTTCTTACAAACAATGATTTATCAATGATGCTGGATGAGCATATTAAACATCCTATTTCATTGTACCATGGTATGCTGTAGGTAATATCTATACATGTTCAACATGGAGCTACAGATACAGCATTCCTTAAAATCAAAAATAATCTACTGCCTCAACGGCATCTGCACTGAGATAACTCAATAAGTTAAAGCAGACCTTTAGTCAAAAAAATCAAAGCTTAGTAAATGACTTTCCTACCCCCCCAGCTATATTGGGGGGCGTTAACCCCATGCAGGTGTTATATAATAGCATGCAGACTGCAGCCATCTTGCTACATATCTGACAACCTGGCTTCTAAAAAGTTACAGAGTTACACAGTGAAAAATATCATTTTGTGACTACTCACCTGTAAAATGGGTATTATAAGTATGTCACACACCCCGCTTCAAGACATTCATTACATGTGGGTATACTGACCTGTAGATGGCGATCTTGCAGAGATGTCAATAAAAAAAGTAAGACCCTCCCGGCCCATAAATACCTGGGACCTCCCACTCATTCCCCAGTATAAAGATAGCAGTAAGGTAAAGGGACCAGGAAAGCCAATTAAAACTAACAAAGGTTCACCATATAAAGGATACAAAAGGGCAGGGTGAAGCGGGGTGTCTGACATACTTATAATACCCATTTTACAGGTGAGTATTCACAAAATGGTAAGTATGTCCCCCCCCCGCTTCAAGACATTCATTACATGTGGGACCATAAAGGGCGGGGATCCAAAAACAAGGCAACAAGGCACAAACTTAAACCACTGCAGCTTGCAGAACCTTGTGGCCAAAAAACAGCATCTGCTGAGGCCCGCACAACGACCTTGTAAAACTTGGAAAAAATGTGAACCAAGGACCAAGTAGCAGCCTTACAAACTTGCTCAACAGAGGCCTGGTGCTGGAAAGCCCAGGACGCCCCAACAGCACAAGTAGAATGAGCAGTAACACGAAAAGGGGGACTCTTCCCCTTAGCAGAATAGGCCCCAACAATGGCCTGGCAAATCCATTTACTAATGGAAGACTTTGCGGGAGCCAAACCTTTCCTAGGCCCAGAGGGCACCACAAAAAGGGCATCAGTCCTACGAAAAGAGGAAGTAGCCACCAAATAGTACTTCACACAGCGAACCACATCCAAAGAATGCAAAACCCTCTCCTTGTCATTGCTAGGCTTAGGACACAAGGAGGGTAGAACAATATCCTGATTAAGATGAAAAGCAGAGACCACCTTAGGATGGAAATCTGGCTTGAAGCGGAAAACAACCTTGTCCTGATGCCTCTCAAAGTAAGGGGACTTAATGGACAAGGCCGCCAACTCCGATACACGCCGAACGGAAGTGATGGCAACCAGAAAAACAACCTTCTGAGTAAGCGTAGAAAGAGCAATATCCTGTAAAGGTTCAAAAGGAGGACCCTGCAAGGCCGAAAGAACCAAATTCAAATCCCAAACTGGGAGCAAAGGCTTCCTAGGAGGCCGCACATGCGTAACCCCCTGGAAAAAAGTCTTAACCAGAGGATGAAGAGCAAAAGACTTTTGAAAGAAAACCGCCAGGGCAGAAACATGCCCTTTCAGCGTACTAAGCTGCAAACCTAGGTCCAGACCATGTTGCAGAAATTCCAAAACCTTAGGGATAGAAAACGCCCTGCAAGGCAAGGCCCGGACCTCACACCAATCAATATAAGACCTCCAAATCCTATAGTAAATGGCAGAGGAAGACTTCTTTCTAGTCCTAACCAGAGTCTGAATGACAGCATCAGAAAGACCTCCTTCAAGATGGAGGTTTCAGCAGCCACGCCGTCAAAGCCAGCGTTGGTAAATTGGGGTAGAGCAGTGGACCCTGAGTGAGCAGATCCGGCAGAAAGGGGCAGGTCTAACTGATCCTCTGCCAACCTTACCATGTCTGCGAACCAAACCTGTCTTGGCCACCTTGGAGCCAGCAGGATTGCTGACGCGCCCTCCAGGGCCAGCTTGCGCACCACTTTGCCCACCATGGGAAACATACAGAAACCCCAGATCCCTCCAGTTCAGAGACATGGCATCCGCTGCCAGAGCCAGCGGATCCCGCGAGAGAGACACAAATGCCGGAAGCTTGTAATTGTGACGAGAGGCAAAGAGGTCCACCTTCGCAAAGTGACCGAAACACCTTGGGGCTAAACGACCATGCACCCTGGCGAGATGACCCCCTGCTCAGGGAGTCCGCCTCCATGTTCTCCGCTCCCGGAATGTACACTGCTGAGATGCACGGGACATTGCCCTCTGCCCAATCCAGGATCAACGACACTTCCCTGAGAGCACGCCTGCTGCGAGTCCCTCCCTGGTGATTGATGTAGGCGACCGCCGTCCGATTGTCCGACCGAACTTGAACCAGTAGTCCCCGCAACTGATGAGTCAAGTGAGCCAGAACCAACCTGATGGCTCTCAACTTCAGAACATTGATGGGATCGTGGGCCTCCTGAGGCCCCCACAGTCCCTGAAACTGAAGATCCTTCCAAAATCCCCACCAACCAGACAGACTGGCATCCGTGGTGACCGTCTCCCAACGAGGGGTCAGAAATGACCTGCCCCTCATCAAATTGCTTGGTTTCAGCCACCACCGAAGGGAACGCCGTACCCGGGGGGACATCAGAAAGGACTGATCCAATGACAGCGGGGACCCGTCCCAGGCTGCCAAGAGATGGAGCTGGAGTGTCCTTGTGTGAAACTGAGCAAAGGGAACCGCCTCGAACGATACCACCATCAATCCCACCAGTCGCATCCCCAACCAGATGGACGGGCGGGGGATAGATAGGAGACGCTGAGTCAATTCCTGAATCAGAAGAACCTTGGCTCGGGGAGGAACACCCTGGCCTGAGAAGTATCCAGAGACATTCCCAGGAACTCCACCACCCTGGAGGGAGAAAGGCAGGACTTGGGATAGTTGATCACCCAACCGAAACTCTCCAGAGTGACTGATATCCAGCTGCGCCTGACTGAGGGATGACGCCATGATGAGAAGTTCGTCCAGATATGGCACGATGCGGATACCCCTGGCTCTGAGAATGGCCATCACTCCTGCCAACACCTTGGTAAAAACCCTTGGAGCCGAGGTAAGGCCAAACGGAAGAGCCACAAACTGAAAATGTTGATTTTCCACGACAAACCTGAGAGATCTCTGTTGTGCCAGAAATATTGGAATATGCAGGTAAACATCCTTGATGTCTATGGACGACATGAAGTCCCCCTGATGAAGTGAGAGGATGGCTGAGCGCAGAGCTTCCATACGGAACTTCCGGGGACGGACAAACCTGTGGAGCAACTTCAGATCCAGAATGGGACGAACTGAACCATCCTTCTTGGGCACCGTGAACACATTGGAATAGAAGACCAGGGGGCACCGGACAGATGACAGCCATGTCCAAGAGACTTGCTACTGCCGCCCGAAGCCCCTGAGCTGCCAGAGGATCTGACGGCGCCCGAGACCTGAAGAATCTGGGAGGGGGCCAGCACTCGAACTCCAGCTTGTAACCGGAAGACACCACTTCCTGAATCCACCTGTCCGAGATCGCTTGGACCCAGACCCGGGAGAAGAGTTGCAGCCGCCCCCCCACCCGCAAGGGTGAGGGCGCCCCCTCATTGTTGAGCCGGCTTGGCAGCGGCTTTAGGCTTAGAGCCCCAACTTTGTCCTGGACGGGCCCGGCCCCTGCCCCTGGACCAGGAATCACCTCTGGAAGAGGGGAAAGCCGAACCCCTGCCAACTCTAGCCCCACGAAAGGACTGAGTGAAGGAAGCTGCCCTCCGAAAGGGGTGACGCTGCTTCTTACGCTGAGGTAACTTACCTCCCTTTGCCACCGAATCCAATTTCTCTCCAAAGGGCCGCAACCCCAAAAAAGGGAAGGGCCGTAAGCGACTTTTTGGACACAGAATCAGCAGCCCACTGGTGTAACCAAACCGACCGCCGGATAGCCACAAGCAAGGCCGAAGTTCTGCCACACATCACCAATGTGTCATCCAAGCCGGTCAGCACAAAGGACAAAAATAACTCACATTGCTTAAGGGAGGCAAACTCCTCACTAGCCGGGTCAAGCCCGGAAGAGGTCAACAGTCCTCTAACCACCGACCTGGCAGCTACCAATAAAAGCGCCGAAGCACAAACCGTCCGCAAGGCCGACCCAACACTGGCAAAACCATGACAAGCCATCTGGTCAATGCGTTTATCCTCACCATCCTTGAGAGTAGTGCACTCCGGAGAATGCAGGACTGAGGAGCTGGACAACCCCAAAACAGGAGCATCCACCTTGGGGGGGGGGACGACCAGTGCTTCACCGCGTCCGCCGGAAAGGGATATTTTTTGTCCCAACCCGGAGGGACACCCGGAAGCTGAGTCGGCCTCTCCCATTCCTTGAGAATGATACCATCAAAATGCTTTCGATAAGGAAATTCTAAGCGCGGCTTGATCACCTCAAAGAACTCCCCCTTCAGTGGAGGAGCCGCCTCGGGGGGAGAAATAGCCAGGACCTCAAACATATGAGCCAGGACCCTAGAGGTATCCAAGGAATCCCCCTGGCCCTGCTCGGTATCAGCACCCACAAACTGCTGGTCATCGGAGCCCTAAGACTCCTCACACAGCTCCCCTTCCTCAAACGGGGAACAATCAGACCAATCCAGGGAGTCAAACTCCTCCGTATCAAAGGCCTGCGTGGCTGTATACAAATGTTTTCGCTTTGCCGTGACCTTTTTGGCAACAGCCCTGGAAAACAATTTTTCAAGATTGGCCAATCTGGCACACACCTCAGATTGCGACTCCCCGCCAATGACCACATCACATGGGGTACGTGTCAAGCGAGGGGGAGACGGAGAGGAGACTGGCGGAGCAGAACCAGACCCCTGAGATCCGGACTGCCGCATAATAGACCGTTGTGCACAGGGTACACAAAGAAATACATCATCCCCCAAAAGGGATACCCCACACCCCAAACACAGCCTGGATTGCCCCGAGGGGGGCACAAGCCCAGTATCCGGGGAAGCCTCCATATGGTGATTTTTAATATATATACGCACAGTGCTCCGAGGGAATTACGCAGTAATGCAACCCGGGATGCCCCATTAAGTCCCGAGTGGGAGGAATTTACAGACACCTAAATTTAACCAGGGACCCTAGGACCGGGAGAACCCCCCTTTAATAGAAACGATGGTCCACCTGGAACACACAAACAAACACACAATCAGACCTACATAGCAATTGCCCAAAGGGGTTAATAACAGCAGCGTTGCCAAGCAACCCCAAGGAGGGGCATGATCAATAGGGAAAAACTAATGGGGCCACAGGCCACTCACCAACCGTCACCACCTCCGGAGTCCCGCACGCCTGGCAGTGTGGAAGGAAAAGGCGCGTAGGCAGAGTAAGAGGGAGGGCGGGCCGTCGCGGTTTGCGTGTCGCGCCCGGCCCCGCCTCTCCCTCGTCGCTCCCGGCCAGAAGCCGGGACCTGAAACGCGGGCCGTAGGTGCTCGCGGGAGCGCCCTGAGGGGAAGAAGCTCCTCCTGGGCACCTTAGAAAGCCGCCAAGACAAACGCCGGAGGCCGGTGCCGCGGGACCGCCAGCGCCATGGGACCGCCAGCGCCGTTCTGAATAATGCAAAGCACTGTAAAGTTAAGCACCACACACACACATTATAAATAAATATGAATCAATAAGGGACCCGGCCCCCACCCCTCTAAGGTATCCGGGAGAAGGGGAATCCATGCTAGGGCGGGAGCCAAGGGACAGAGCATCCCAAACCGGGGTCACCAACCCGGTTAGCCGCCTACCCCTTGTTATGGGGTCTCACGGCGGAGCATAGCTCCTAAGCACCTAGGGTGCCATCTACCTTTGCCCGGACCAACAGCCTAGGCTGGGAGGCAAGCAATATAAATAAAGGAATCCGGGCAGGAATAGAAAAATAGAGGGCCGGGAGTCATCCCGGCTACCTGCAAGGAGGAGACCTCCTGCAGTTATCCCTTCTTACTAGCCAGAGATATAAAGCCATCTGCTGTTTATGACTTATCATTGCTCTGCTCAGAGCAGAAAGCTCCTAGACCACTTAGGGATCAATCTAGGATCCCTCAAATTGTATACTTTGGTTTATTTGTGTACCCCCATGGCCAGCACCTAATTGGTGATTACACATTTCTCTGGCGGTGCACAACCACTCTTGTTGTATTTACAGAAAGCTCCTAGAAACATTTTTTTTGTTTGAATGCTCAGCAGCTTCTGTATCCTTTAAAGATACATAGAGCTACATAGATATATAGCTTACCTCACACATACAACATATATTTGCTCCACCATCTGTTGAATAATTGTGTGTGTGTGGGGGGGGGGTCTGCTGATTGCCTGCCTTGTGTGCAGAAACAGAATAGCAAAGGCACACTGCAGCCCAGCTGGAGCCCTTTGATCAATGTGGCCAGCTAGCAGAGGATTTTATCTCCTTTCTAACATTATGTGTAGATACAGATAGGATGTGTTGCTGGCACATCCCCCCACTCAGGCTCATGTGTAAGCAGTGCTCTCAGGTGTGGAGCAAGATGGTCGCACCAGTGAAGTCCAGGAGTACAGCATATGCAAATATATTCCACATCTGCATGGGGTTATGCCCCTCAACAGCATAAGCTACTGATTATAAAATCAATTTACTAAACTTTATGATTGGAATGGAGGTCTGCTTTAAGCTGTTTAAGTTTAACGTGGAAGTCACATTGCACCATGCTGCCACCCACCAGCTGATGCTACTGTGTATTTACAGTATTAAAATAAAAAGCATCGCTGGTCACCCATTACATTTATGAAGCCTTGTGGTGATATTTTAGGGAGCAAGAAAAACATCTTAAATGGAGGGTCAGTTCAGGAAAAGTTGGAAAATAGTTTAAAATGATATACCCCTAGCATTTTTTGTAGTCTGGGCCTCTGTTTCACTTTGACTAATTCGATAGGTTAGTGAGACCCATCTAATTTCAAAAATTGATCGTTGATAGAAATGCCTGTTTTTGCATTTCTTTATTTGAAAAAAAGCTTTTCCTTAAGATACTAAATTATTTGAAAATATGGCCAGTTATACTTTTACCTAATAAAAGACTGTGATGTTACAATTTACCTAACTGCATAGCCCTAGTTCTAAACCAGCATTCCGCTTTAAATGCATCTCAGGCAAAAGCTCAGATAATATTTTTGGCTTTAGTATATAGCAACCTTAGATAAACTCTGTCCTTACTTCTTGACTCTGTGGTTCCTTTGTATAACCTACATAAGGCAAAAGCCAACAGATCACATGCAGTTTGCACCATGGGAATACATTGGAACTAAAAACTAAGTTATAAACCATCTTTCAATCTGCTTTCTAAGTGCATTTAGAATGGCAGCCCCCAATTGACTGAAATCTGCTACAAGTAAATGACCGGAGTATGTTTTATACTGTAGGTTAAAGAACTGGCAGAACATCTGAAATAAGCTGAAAAAGCTTAGGATAAGTAACACTTTTTTTGTAATAGCATAGATCAGCGATTTCTGTTAAAAAAGAAAAGAGCTTAGGTAATTCTAATCACGAAAATATAAACACACATATAAATTACTGTAAAAAGCATACAAAATGTAGTCACATAAAATAAAAGCAAAAGCTTATCAATACATTTCTAGGACTCTTCTGCATTTGACAACGCAAAACAGCAAAACTTTTTAAGTTTCATTTAATACCCCATAAGGTGTTGTTATTTTCTATTTTTTTTTTAAATAAAAATGTTTGATATTGGTTTGAAAAGGCACAAACCTCTATATAGAGGGGCTCAAAGTGAGTCCATCCATATAAAAAGAAACTGCAGAGCTTGCTCAATCAAATATTTAACTCACTGTGAGTTCAGCACTTCACACTGTGCCACCACCTGGTAAATTAAAAACATTCCAGCTTTTTCATCCCATACGCGAAATGGAAATGTGGGCACACATATTTAGATTTCTATAATTTTATTGAGTTTTCAAGAAAAGCAAAACAGAATTCTGAATATAAGATTAGTATATACATTGTATGAATTGCAGAAAAGGTAACTGTCGGGGTAACTCAGACCCCGTTAAGTCTATATGGCCTCTCTGACTCAACCTCCGTATCTTTCGCCACTAGCAGCCAGTGGGAGAATCAAGTAATGAACAAAACCTACACAGCAGGACAGTTGAACACATGACTGCTTTATTGAAGAACTGCTTGCATTTTTATACAAAATGTCACACAAGAAAGGAGTACTTAGCCTTTGTGACGTAACTAAAACTTTCACATGGAAGGCTGGTAATAAATCTAGCAGTCCTGCGTGATCAAGTTTCCTCTAAATCTACTGATAAAGAAGTTCAAGGAATTCCCGTGACCTACATCTAGATAAATCACTGAGAGAAGGACATTCCTACATGCTAAAATGTCTGTTGGCTTTATGCCCAGAACATATCACATGCATATCTATAATACTAAGTTTAATATCAAAGTATAGAATATGAAAGTCTTCTTTTTGATATTGCGACCATTAGACTTCAATCCCCTCTTAGATCATCGCTGGATGATCTTTACTATGCAATTCCCTTTCTTTGTACAGGTAAGTAGTGTAGAAACTAGCGTGGCTCTTAGTACAACTAGCAACTAAGTACATAATAAGTTTGAAGGAAACACAAAGCATAATAATCACAAACAAATTCTACAAGAACATTCATGGCCACATCTCTTCCAATATATATATATTTTTTTTTTTATATTTTTTTTTTATATATTTTTTTTTTTTTTTTTATTTATCTAATGGTGTTGGTTTGCACTTTTATGTGTGTGGTTATTTTCAAAGCCATAATGTGGCTCTTTCACTTGTATATTATTATCATTCATATTATTATTATTTTCATTATTATTGTTGTTGTTGTTTTTGTGTATGTGTATATATACCCTCTTCATATATACTTCTCATTCTCTTTAATTAGCGAATTACAGCATTGCTGCTAATATTAATATATTGATTGTAAGAGTTAAGGTATGGAGTGGTATATATGCATATATAAAAAAAATATATATATAAAAAACATATTCCACATTTATGTTTCTCCCTTTGTTCATAATCATCGCCTAGTCCTTGATGTGTGTATATATATGTGTATGTATATATATTTTTTCTTGATGTATATATATATGTATATAAAAAATTCTTTTTTTCCCCCCACCTGGATTGGTTTGGATTGTGGATGTGGGTGTGGGTGGATGAATGTAAGTGGAAAGGGATTAGAATAGGAATATTAGGTGTGTCCATTTCCACTTCCATTTGTTCCTATCATGCCCATACACATATCTACAATTTCATCTATCTTCATTGTGATATGTTTCCTCACTTAGATAATTACATTTTAAACCCTTGTACATATAAATATACATCATATCAACACTGCAAAATCTTTATGTGCATTAATGTTGCTTGCGAAATTTAAATATACATTTTGATTGTGTACATATGTATATATTGCTCTTCCTCGTTTGTCTATTGTGATAAGCCAATGATTTATAATTAAATATAGATCAAATCTATTTTCTGTACTGTATAGTTAGCATACTATAGTGGCATGTAAATAATGGGATATTTGTATATAATATTTCTTGTAAAACTCAATAATAGTATTAAAGTTAGAGATGTTTTTAGATTATTTTTGTATATATACAAACGATACCTGTGTTTGCGAGCCGGTTTCTTTCCTGATTGTGCGGTGTGTTTATCCTGTTTGGCCGCGGTGTTCTGCTGCCGATCACCCCCTCCACGGCGGCGTCTGTTGCCATGACCGCGCGCCGCTGTGCGGCGGGGTGGAGTGGCGCTGATTGCCGGGTGGTTTGGGGGGGGGTCGGCGGTTGGACGCACGGGGCCCACACATGTGACGTGATTGTTTCTTCTGCGCGGGGCGTCTGCCGGCCGGGGACGCTGTGTGCGGGTGGAGGCGGATGACGCGCATGTGTTACACCTGTGGATTGATCACTCAGGCGGTTTACTTAAGGCGAGCAACACAGGTACCCTTTGTTCTTTCCTGGCACCTTGCAAAGTGGTAGTTTCCACGGAGCTCGTGGGTAAAGAGGCACCAGGACTCAGCGGGATCTCCAGACAGATTATTGGGTGATAGGATTCTTTTTCATACACATATAAATCTTTTTAGGATTACTTTTGGGTATTGGTTATTGGATTAGGTTAGACACACATTTCTTATCACATGTTAAGTGTGGGATTTGTTACTATTTTAATCAATATTGTATAGTTTTCTACACTCTTTGAATACAGGTTGCTTTTTATTTGATTATTCACTGATTCACATATGTATACTTTGATATTGTATTATTTATGCACAATGACACTTTCTTATGGCTTGAGATTTTTCCCGTTGAGTTATTATGGTTTTTAACAAATTGTCGGATGAGCTCTATTTTTAATGTAATGTAAATAATAAATTTATAATTAGAAATATACTTTATTGTTGCATGCCCTGATTGAATTCTAGTTATTTTGATTGGTGGTGCAGATCTTTGGTGTTTGTACTACGTGGGGTACTGGGCCCCACATTAGTTTTGCTGCAATTTTATTGCTTTTGCTACACCCATTTCTTGCACACCAATCTTATTTCTTTTTAATCAAGAGTGGTGCAGGGACAATTTATTGTTGGTTTCTACACATCTCTTCCAAAGTTACCTAGATTACCAAAAGGGCTCCATTCTTGGGCAAAATTTCTTACTATGTCCTGGATTCTTTTCACCTCTTCCCTGTGTCCTTTAATCACTTCATAATAATCAGGAATTCCTAAACTAGTATTGTGGACCCAAGTACAACATTCATATTGCTCTTTCATTTCGCCTATGCCTGTTAAGGTCGTGGTCATGCTTTCTATAGCTAAATCATGTAAACCTACTTTATTTCTGATAGCCGTTACCTCTTCATTAAGACTGTTATTGTCCTCAAAATTATCTGATATCATATCTGTCATTAATTCTGTATAATCCTTTATAATCTCTTCATCATATCTATTCCCCAGCCGGACCATGAGGGAAACCATGACCAAGCCATAGCCTTCTGGGTGAAAATTTCCCTTTTCCAGACTCAGATTTAAGAAGGTAATGGAGGTATTTACTAGCTTCAACTAAACTTCCACCATCTACAGTGCCTACTACTCAACTACCATAGCTGGGATCAAAGAGGTCAAATAACAACATCCCTGAGGCACTGGGGGATCCATGGGTAACAGGTTTTCCCACAAGATTTTGCAGATTTATTAAAGACATTATCATTGTAGGAGATATTAAATTTACTATACCTACACAGCTTGCCCCTTTTGAATTCAGTCTTTCGAACGAGAAACACTAATCAGGAAAGTGTGTTCTTGCTATTATGGGGAAGTCTATAGAATCATTACTGATTTGTGTAACATTTTGGAAAACAATCTTAGGGGTTCCTGTTAATAAAGATATAAGATTTACAAGTGCTGCAACAGGAGGTATTGTGGATGAACTTGGATGCAATTCACTGCAAATGCAACATTTATCATAACTTGATTTGCGGGCATAATTTTAGCAAGAGTGACTCAGGATGGAAAGTGTTCGGTTCACGTCTCTGGATTATTAGTGATAGTGGCAGTTGCAGTGGTATTGGGGCACCTGGGATAACAGTACAACTTCCAGGGGGCCCATCAAATGTCTATTATAGTGACAATGCAAAAATTAACCATAAGATTAATAACATCACTGCTGCCACACCCATGATCTTCCACGGATGTCCAGAACTCACCAATCACGTCATTGTTGTCAGCTTCCTCTCGGGGTCCTCCATGACTTCCAGGTTCCTTCAATGGGGCGTCTGCTTCATGCTTGTCCTGCTTGCACCTTTTTCACTTGCGAAGCTTGTATCCATGACTGGCAGTCTTCCACAAGTATGGCTGTGTGCATCACCGCTATCACTCTGGTCACCGGCCCAAATGGGAACTCCTGCTTCTTGGTGACACAGTCACTGACCTGGAATATGTGCAGGAGTACCTGTAAAGAGAGGAAGGAGAGGTCTGAGATACTTTTTGTCTAAGGAATCCAGAGTCCTTGTCTAGATCTCCCTGCTGTATGACCCTGGTTGCCCATCCCCAAGGTGTGTGGAAAGGTCTTCCCATTAACACCTCAAATGGAGAAAACCCTGTTGTCTTATTAGGGGTCATTCTTATTTCAGCAAAGATTACTGGGAGGATTCTTTCCAGTTTACAAATGTTCCTCCTGTAGCTTTCCTAATTTTGATTTCCACTATCCCTGAACTTCCACTCTATCCTGAGAGTTTTTACTAGCTCATGGTACAGTTTTGTTGTGAAGGTGGGGCCATTGTCATTTATCTGCAAGGGACAGCTCCAACAGGGTATGATCTCCTGGGTGAGTATTTTTACCACATTCCTAGCATCTTTCTTGGTTGTAGGGAAACACTCGACCCACCTGAAAAACATGCCCTATCACCAGCAGGTAATCATGTGTCCTTCCCATCCTGGGCATGTGTGTAAAATCAATCTGCAGATGTGTGAATAGGGTAGTTGGGTACATCAAGTGATCATGGTTGGCCCTATTCAGGTTGCTTGAATTATTTCTAATGCAAATGATGCATCTGGAGACATATTGTTTAGTCAATTCCTTGCCATTGGCGATGTAAAAGCCTTGCTGTAGAGCCTGAAAGGTAGTTTTCCAGCCCTTACATTCTAGACATGATAGTGTGCAATAAATAGAGGGGCACTAGCTTCTGGTGTGCAAGGTTTCCTCTCTTTGCACAAAAGACCTATATTGTTTTTTGTGCACCTATCCTTTCCCAGTCTGCTAAATCTTGTGGAGTGGCATGGTCTTGTAATATCTGTAAAGTGTGATCAAAGAAGGATAGGTCTGGTATGAGCATAGGCATCAGACCTTCTGGTGGTGTGTTAGGCCGGAGGTGGAGCTAGCAACTGCTTTAGCAACTTGGTCTGCAAAGGCATTTCCTCTAGCTGGGTCGGTTTGTTCTCCTGTGTGTGCTCTGCAATGGATGATTGATATTTTCTCAGGTAACTGGAGGGCGTGCAACATATTTTGAATGAGTGTTGTGTGAGAGATTTGTTTCCCATCTGCTGCTACAATCTTCTTCTGCTCCAAATCAACTCAAAATCAAAGATAAAGCATTTGCATAAGACTATCAGAATAAATATTTACCTTTTGTCCTGTGAATATCTCACATGCTCTGGTCAGGGCTATGAGTTCTGCTGCCTGAGCTGATTTGTAAGGAATTAATTTAACTTCAATGACATAGAGAAAAATGCACTGGGTGTAATGCGCCTCCGTGCTCCTGAACTAGGACTCCAGCCATGGTTTTACAATTTTTGCTAGCAAACGAATGAAACATTTTTCCATAATCTGGGAGACCAAGTCCAGGCATGCATACAAGAGCATTTTTTAGATACACAAAAGCATTACACATTTACTCATTTTATGACCATTTTATGGTGTCAGGCTGATCAACATGCATATGGGCTCTCAAGATGCTGTCATAAAAAGAGCAATCCTTGGTGACAGTAACCAATCATGCCAAGAAAAGTTAGCATGTCTTTATTGGTCTGTGGGTGGGGCATACCCACAATGGCAGCAATTCTCTTATTGCTCACACCCTGTTGTGTCCCCTGTGGCTGATGTCTCTGCCCCAGGTTGTATGTCTGTGGTTGGGTTTGGGGCTGTGTTTTATTCCCCTGTTGTTGTATGTCCACTACTGAGAAGGAGCATTGTGCCTTCCAGTGGCAAAGAGCACCACACCTGAAACAACCTGTTTTCTGTGTGAAATTCCCTCTATCCTTTTCCCTTCCTGTTGGTTTGGAACAGTCCAATCAGAAATTAATTGCTTTAGTATTAGGCTATATTTACTATCTGTATTTGCTAAATAGGTTTGGATAAGGATGGTTTGCAGTTCCCCACTTAGACCCAGTCCGCTGTTATGAACCCAAATGTCATTAAATCTCTTCCAAAATTCTACTACTGATTCTCCTTTTTTTTGTTTACATGCAGTTGCAGTGGCTAGAGAAGATTTGCCAGAGAACACTATATCAAATTCCCTTTCTAGCTCTTCCCACATTAGCCTTGACCCCTTTCAGTTTAAAAGACATAGTCTTTGTAATTTAAATCTGCCTCCTGAACATTACACTTGCGTGTAATTCCTTCCTTTGCAACCTCATTTTAAATAAGCCACTGTACCTCGGGGACTAATGGTGGGTTCTGGACAGTGTTTATATGGTCTATATCCCTAATGTCAATTGGTTTGCTCGGCTCCTAGTTACGACACGCTGGCTAGAAGCCAGGGATGATAGATATAGTACTAACTTGACGTGGGGGAGAAATCATCCCCTCATCTCATTTTAGTTCCTCTTTATAAGGGTTAAATTGTTCCTTTGATAGTTTAGGTCTAAATGATACCTCTTCTTCTTCACTATATGAGGTGTCATCTTCTTGTTTTCTATCATGCAACTGTTGCCTAACCATGGGGGTTATTACAACTTCTATTTCTTCCTCAGTAAAGGAGGGATAAAGGCTGTTTTTTTTAGGTGGTACATAAGGCGGAGGGGCAGTGGGGACCTTAGATGGTTTAAGTTTAGTTTGAGTCTCCTGTTTATATTTTAAATTCAAACCTAATTTATGTTACAGGGCATGCAAGCCAGGGGTCTCGTTGCCCCCTGCGTTGGATGTCCTTTTGGCACTTTTAGTCATCCTTCTAAACCAATAGGGGGCATATTTTAACCAGTTTTTACCACCTTTCTTGATATATCTTTATCCCAATCCAATTTGGGTTTCATTGATAATAGGTGAACAACTCTTGATCCCCCAAACATATACCTTTAATCCTTTAAAGTGGACTGTCACCCAGGGGTGATCGGCCCGGGAATCTATAAGATTCCCGGGCCAATCACCTCCCTCACCGCGGGACATCCGAGATCGGGATGTCCCGCGGTGAGGGACCCCCCCCAAAACCCCCGAAAAACGTACCTCATCAAATACAGGCCCCCGTGCCTGCCGTTTGTGAATGGCCGGCGCGGGTGCGTGCACTGTCAGAGGGGCGCGCGGGAGGCGGCGGCGGACGCGCTGTCTTGTCCGCCGCTGTCACCCGCTTGTCCGTGGCTACGTGAGAGCGTGGTGAGGTGAGTTTTGGGGGCTTTCTGGGGGGTTTTACACAGCGGGTGCCCCCCTGAAGTGGACCAAAACCCAGGATAGTCAAAATCCTGGGTGTTGGTCCACTTTAAGTGCCAGCCTACCTAGATTTTTTGTTACACTCTGTTGCCAGACTACTTTTCACTTTTTGCGCTACACATGTTCAACCTTGATTTTTAAAGGGATTTCCAGGGATTTTCCACGAAAATTATATATTGTCTTTTTTCAGCAGAGTCTGGGCTTCAACATGAAATGTCTTGTTTGGCTTTTTTTAGTGTATTTTTAATACTTTTGAGTGAAATATGTGCAAAAAAAATTTAAAAATCTATTTTTTACAATTAGTAATTATAATTAGTTTTTTTTTTAATAAAAAATGTAAGTTTGTTAATAAAATCTTATTGTGTGTGAAAGCCCTATTTCTCCCGGTTCCAACGGTACCACATATGTATTATTAGACACCCTTTCCTGCCCAGGAGACTCCCCTAAACTGAAACAGCAGTTGTCAGGTGAGTTTGTGTCATTTTTATTTTTTTTTGGTTCAGATGTCGGCGCGGCGGAAGCGGGGCGGGCTATTCCAGGCCCCCTCCTGAAGATCAGAGGGCCGGGGGCGGAAATCGAACAGGTAATGCTTGAAGAGAATCACTGGCACTTTCAAACGAGGGGTCAGGTAAGTCTGTATCTTTTTAACTTTTTTTTTGAGGCTCTAAAGTCAGCTACGTGAGTCTCACGTAGCTGGCACTTAACGGTTGGAGAGGCAGCTACGTGAGACTCAGGTAGCTGGCACTAGAAGGGTTGACCACATCCATGTGAAATTTGTCATTATCTCCATCCCGCAGGAATGGACTAGAACAACCCAAAAATTCTGAACAGCCTGCCATACAGTCTACCCAGGGATCTACATATTGGCCTGATACTGACACGCTGAGTACAAACTCCTTACAAGTTTCCGCTATCAAAGGTTTACATTTACTATCAGTTTGTCACATATTGCGCAATAATTTGAGATGCGCTTACCTTCACACCTATTAGTAACAGTAGATTAAGGCGTGCTCACCTTCACACCTACCAGTCCAACACAACAAAGACAAATTATCTTACACTTTTATCCCTTGTTCAAGGGATAAAAATATAGGTTGTCAAAGAGCCTTTTCAAAATATCTAAAGAGCACTATATATCTCTTAGTAGGCTACTCGAGGTCTATGTATTCTATTACTGGGCTACTCGGAGCCTTGCAGCCTCTCAGGATGGTCTGCTGTCACTTGGGAAGGTCTAAAGACTTACCTCCCTAGGATACTTGAACCTGCCATATAGCAAAGGTCACGGTAAGTGTATAACTAACTTAAACTTTCACATGGAAGGCTGGCAATAAATCTTGTGGTTCCTGTATGAGCAAGTTTCCTATAAGTCTACTGATAAAGAGTTCAAGGAATTCCCTTGACCTACATCTAGATAAATCACTGAGAGAAGGACATTCTTACACACTAAAATGTCTATTGTCTTTATGCCCAAAACTTAACATATCACATGTATATCTATATAACTAAGTTTAATATCAAGATATAGAATATGAAAGTCTTCTTTTAACATGGTGGTCATTAGGCTAAGAAATTCCCCCTTCAGTAGCAAAAAAAATGGAAATATGAGCTTTCTGATACAAATATGATATTAATAATATTTTGTCAAAAGATTAGCATAGTGTTAATCATAAAACAAAACAAAATATATTTAGATATCAACCTTTTTAAATCAAAATACAGACCATAACTTATAACAAAAATAAATAAATAAATAAACAGTACGAAGAATGTGGGGAATTACTGAACTCAGAGCGCAGCCCCCCCACCCCACCCCCAGGGAATCCAGGATTCCAGACCAAGGACTCCAAATCTCCCTAAATTGTGACTCTTTATTGAGTAAAATACTGCTTCTCATTGACCATTATCCAATTTCATTTGTCAATAAACATTTGGTTTCCATGATCAAGCATAGAAAATAAATGTATTGGGAAATCTGAAAATCCCCACAACAGCTTTATTTAATAAGGCAACCAATGGCGATTGTTCCACCCATTTCCCAGAAACATTGCTTATAATACCAAACGCTTGGTATGAAAAGATTACCGCTTTACGACATGTCCACCATATATGAAGCCCAGTTTCTGAAACATAAAAGAGATATCTTATGGTATATATTATTTAAACCTTTCTGTGTCCACCATTTTAGGTATGTTCCATTTCTCCCAGGCTCAAAAATCTTCCCTAGGGACTACTGGTGTATGTTTGGAAATCAGATTGTATTTTTTGCTAATAGTATCCCAAAGAGCTACTGCATTGGACAATGCATGGTAGAATATAGTTGGTATTTTTACCTTTGCTATCCACATGAGATCAGTGGTATACAAATCACATGCTTTCATTTCCCAGATGGGCTTTTCTCCACTAATGAACATCTATGTAGGTTGGGCAAATTAAGCAGCAACATAGTAACTATATAAATTTGGGACACCAAAGGCCCCCCCCCCCTATGTTTTGATATATATAAAATTCTGAATTGTAATAGTTTTTATATAATAGATGAAACTGAGGGGTTAGCTGGATCTCAAGATAATTAATACTATCAGTTTTCTAAATGAGATTAAAGGATTGTTTTAAATTAAGAAACTCTTGGTCCGAGAGTGTCAAATTCAATGCCTCAGGCTTAGTATCACTTCATTTTATACCTGAAACTTTGCTAAATTTCTTGAGCATCTGAAATAAATTAGAAAGTGAAGTGTCAGCAACTAATGCACATTTATGTTCCCTCCCCCCACACTCCACCCCCAACATCCCTGCTTAATGTAATTGTTCTTGCCAAAGGTTCCATGACAACACATATAATAATGGCAACAAAGGACAGCCCTGTCACATACCCCCGTATATATTAAATGAGTTTGACTCAAATCCCTATAGCTGCATGATAACTGCATGAGTATCCCTATATACATGTTTCAAAAATGTTTTAAATGTAATTACAAAACCTTAGGGTTGATTCAGAGCCTTCTATATTCCATCTCATTTCAATCTTTAATTGTGAACATTACACATAGTTTTCGTAAAGTATCCATGTGTTCGCATGATTCAGAGCCTCCATCGGGTGCGCATCGTAATAGTTTCGTAGCTGCGTCAGCCGTCAAGAACGCTGTGAGTACAGCTCTCAAAGCCTATTTACCAGTTGCCGCTCTTGTATACATTGATGTAAAACACTTGTCTCCTAGCATTTTTCCAGTGCCTTGCCATGAAATGTTTCAGTCTCCAACAAAGTCCTAATTGTTCTCCTGTCCTCCATCATCCTCAGATTCCCCTCCCGACATCTGGGCCTCCTCCTCTGCAGGTTGGTGCAGGTGAGCTTGGGGGTTAACCTGCAGAGGAGCCAGAGGTCGTTGGCACTTGTCCACCACCACTTCCATATCTACCAGATAGGCCACACTTGACAGTGTGGAGTTCTAACACTGGAAGAAAATAGCATTCTTTTAAATACAGGACTGCCTAATGTGATTGCAGTAGTGAATGTATTGGCAAGACTTGTCACTTATAAAGTGTTTCCAGACTCCTCCTCCAGCGTTGCTACAATGTCAAGTGGCAACGACCTCTTTGCATATATGTCGGGCAAAATATCATATCGGTATATCAACATCATCTAAAATGTAGAACAAGTACATAGAAAATAATACACTACATCATATACATATTCTAAATAAGCCTAGAAGATTATAAGCCCCCCGAGCATTTTAGGTCTGCATTAATGTAATTCTTTATCCTTGTTTTTGTGATCTTAGTGCCCGTTGTTCTTACCACTCTGGGTATCTTGCTGCCACACCCAGCTAGGCACTAATAGATCTACCTTGCTCCAAATAATTCCCGCATAGTGCCCATGTGGGCACTATCTTTCGCTTGTTGGTACATAATAAATGGTGGCGTTGTTCTCCCCCTGCCCTCCTAGGCACTTGGGTCGCATCTAGCTATGTATGATCAGCCTGTCTGACTATGCACTTTCAACCCTGGGTAACTATTCCTAGGGGTGTGAAAATGCAGACATTTTTGTGTACTTATGCAAATGATGGTATCCTGCTGGTCACGGGTAAACAGCAAGGGTGCCATATAGGGGATGGTGTATATGTCATCTGATGCACCACAGTGGTTCCCGGAAGTTAGCATGCATTGGAGCTTCGGTGCTAATGCAAATATATCCCAAAAAATATATCCCAATTGTTAAAGTGAAGAAAGCACCACTGCACTATTGCAGTGTACATTGTGTGATCAAAGTCAGGATGGCCACAAAAAAACACACGCAAAAAAGTCAGACATCTAAAACAAGCCATGCCCTGCTGGATGTTTGCCAAATCAGAGCAGTCCCAGCCATAGTGCTAGGGCAAGCCTCATCATCCTCAACATCCACTCCAGCCTTACCATGTCCAACCTCGGGCCAGACACCCAGCCCCCCCAGACCCCAGCCACTGATCAATCCAATTAACACCCATAGATCACTATGTTCACTAAATGTACCACCAAGTACAGGGAGATGTTGTCCAATCCTATGATGTCCGACACCTGCGGCGTGGCACCCTGAGTGGCAGGTTTAATGACGCCCAATGTATGGCTTTAGCAGTTACTGTTTCTGACCATTTTGATCAGCTGTATGGGCGCAGTTCAAGAGATAATACAAAAATCTGTCAAGTAACATCTGTGGGAGGCCATCGCCAGGCAGGTTAAAAGTGCAGGACTAGAGGAAAAGGGTGTCAATCAAGTGCAAGGGAAGTTTGCAGACATAAATTATGCAGTAATCCCAAAAATTAGCAACCACAAACAACAAGGCTAACAATGTTTTGTGCTGTTGTGGATGTTGATGTTGTGCGTGACCTTTGCATGACGGCATTCATTGCAGCCAAAGAAATGGTGTATGGGCTCTTGCACCCAGCTACACTCAGGGCTTGCCAGGGACCATGGACTCAGACATGTGTGCTGCTGCTGCTGTAGTAGGTAAGTAGTTCAATATTTTGGGCTGCTTAGTCTCAAAAGATGTATTACTCTTTTCAAGTGTCTAGTTCATGATGCCATCAGGGCCTAAGTGTTGTACCATGGTGGACCATGAAAGGGCAAGATATGAAAATGTACACAGTAAAAATTGGAAGCCGATGGGTTCTTCCTATTTGATCGATTGTAGGCGGCAGTGTGAGGTCGATGCATTGGGGTGATGAACCATGGAAGTAGGGGGTAGCCATAATCAACTACAAACAATAAAACAATTATGAGCCACATACATCATACAAACATCAACAACTAAAAAAGTTAAAAAAAAGGGAATGGGGCAGGGGATGCATTCACATATCCACTAGTTAAACATGAATATAAAAATAAGGGACTAATAATGTAAAGATTTACCAAATAGCCACCCTCCAGACAACTCGCCGGACTCAAAACAGCCATACAGACTGGAATACCTTAGCACACTGGTCAAAAGCAAAACTACATTCAAACACACCTACACTGACAGAACCAGAACCAAAGTAGGAAGGTATAACCATTGGTAAGACTGTTTTCTTTGTCTGAGTATTAAAGACAGATTGTGTAAGGTGGGGGGGGGCATAACTTGTGGGACAAGGAAGGGGACAAAAACATTATTGTTTTGGGAACTACTAGTTGAAAGGGGATATTGAAGTCCACTTTAGAGAAGCCAATACACTGCAAGTTGAAAAAAAAAAACATTAAATATGGTGAAGCAGACTACAAATATCATAAATTATATTGCATGAAATGAGGTAGGCAAAGGGCTAACAAAGACATAGCTGTAGATATATTCATCACACAGATGCCTTCAACATCAATAGTTGAAAGCACCTCTGTGTTAGTGCTAATTTATACCAATAGTTGAAGGCATCTGTATGTTAGTGCCCACTTATACCAATAACTAAAGGACCCTGTGTGTTAGGTGCATTCTACTATTGGTATCAGTGAGCACTAACACACATGTGCATTCAACTATTGGTATAAGTGGGCACTAACATGCGGCTGCCTTCAAATATTGGTATAAGTGGCACTAACACACAGGTGCCTATAACATTTGGTCAGAGTACTGACACTGCAGTGCCTACAACATTTGGTCAGAGTACTGACTAGTGAACTTTTGAAAAATTCGATTCGACTGATTCGCCGAATTTTCCGACAAAAATCGTTTCGACCCGAATAAATTCGCGACGAATCGCTATTAAAAACGGCTATTTCTGAGCCTCCTAGAGCCTCAATAGGGTTGTAAACCATTCAGCCTTGCTGTAACACGCACAGGATGCGTGCTGGGTTAGTTAAATAATACTTTGAAGAAATATCACATGCAGATCAGAGGCATCGCTAATAGAATCGCAGAGCGGCACAATTGCAGAGAGTTGAAGTGGCATCACTATGAGGGGCAGAAGGAGCCCAAATATACACTGGAGTTGGCCTCAGGAGCCCAAAAATTGGATGAATCACACCCTGGAGTTGGCAGAAGTTGGCAGCAGCAGCAGGAGCCCAAATATACACTGGAGTTGGCTTCAGGAGCCCAAAAATTGGATGAATCACACCCTGGAGTTGGCAGAAGTTGGCAGCAGCAGCAGCAGGAGCCCAAATATACACTGGAGTTGGCCTCAGGAGCCCAAAAATTGGATGAATCACACCCTGGAGTTGGCAGGAGTTGACAGTAGTAGCAGCAGGAGCCCAAATATACACTGGAGTTGGCCTCAGGAGCCCAAAAATTGGATGAATCACACCCTGGAGTTGGCAGAAGTTGGCAGCAGCAGCAGCAGGAGCCCAAATATACACTGGAGTTGGCCTCAGGAGCCCAAAAATTGGATGAATCACACCCTGGAGTTGGCAGAAGTTGGCAGCAGCAGCAGCAGGAGCCCAAATATACACTGGAGTTGGCTTCAGGAGCCCAAACATTGGATGAATCACACCCTGGAGTTGGCAGGAGTTTACAGTAGTAGCAGCAGGAGCCCAAATATACACTGGAGTTGGCTTCAGGAGCCCAAAAATTGGATGAATCACACCCTGGAGTTGGCAGAAGTTGGCAGCAGCAGCAGCAGGAGCCCAAATATACACTGGAGTTGGCCTCAGGAGCCCAAAAATTGGATGAATCACACCCTGGAGTTGGCAGAAGTTGGCAGTAGTAGCAGCAGGAGCCCAAATATACACTGGAGTTGGCCTCAGGAGCCCAAAAATTGGATGAATCACACCCTGGAGTTGGCAGAAGTTGGCAGTAGTAGCAGCAGGAGCCCAAATATACACTGGAGTTGGCTTCAGGAGCCCAAAAATTGGATGAATCACACCCTGGAGTTGGCAGAAGTTGGCAGTAGCAGCAGCAGGAGCCCAAATATACACTGGAGTTGGCTTCAGGAGCCCAAAAATTGGATGAATCACACCCTGGAGTTGGCAGGAGTTGACAGTAGCAGCAGCAGGAGCCCAAATATACACTGGAGTTGGCCTCAGGAGCCCAAAAATTGGATGAATCACACCCTGGAGTTGGCAGAAGTTGGCAGCAGCAGCAGCAGCAGGAGCCCAAATATACACTGGAGTTGGCCTCAGGAGCCCAAAAATTGGATGAATCACACCCTGGAGTTGGCAGAAGTTGGCAGTAGTAGCAGCAGGAGCCCAAATATACACTGGAGTTGGCCTCAGGAGCCCAAAAATTGGATGAATCACACCCTGGAGTTGGCAGAAGTTGGCAGTAGTAGCAGCAGGAGCCCAAATATACACTGGAGTTGGCTTCAGGAGCCCAAAAATTGGATGAATCACACCCTGGAGTTGGCAGAAGTTGGCAGTAGCAGCAGCAGGAGCCCAAATATACACTGGAGTTGGCTTCAGGAGCCCAAAAATTGGATGAATCACACCCTGGAGTTGGCAGGAGTTGACAGTAGCAGCAGCAGGAGCCCAAATATACACTGGAGTTGGCCTCAGGAGCCCAAAAATTGGATGAATCACACCCTGGAGTTGGCAGGAGTTGACAGTAGCAGCAGCAGGAGCCCAAATATACACTGGAGTTGGCTTCAGGAGCCCAAAAATTGGATGAATCACACCCTGGAGTTGGCAGGAGTTGACAGTAGCAGCAGCAGGAGCCCAAATATACACTGGAGTTGGCCTCAGGAGCCCAAAAATTGGATGAATCACACCCTGGAGTTGGCAGAAGTTGGCAGCAGCAGCAGCAGGAGCCCAAATATACACTGGAGTTGGCCTCAGGAGCCCAAAAATTGGATGAATCACACCCTGGAGTTGGCAGGAGTTGACAGTAGTAGCAGCAGGAGCCCAAATATACACTGGAGTTGGCTTCAGGAGCCCAAAAATTGGATGAATCACACCCTGGAGTTGGCAGAAGTTGGCAGCAGCAGCAGCAGGAGCCCAAATATACACTGGAGTTGGCTTCAGGAGCCCAAAAATTGGATGAATCACACCCTGGAGTTGGCAGAAGTTGGCAGCAGCAGCAGCAGGAGCCCAAATATACACTGGAGTTGGCTTCAGGAGCCCAAAAATTGGATGAATCACACCCTGGAGTTGGCAGAAGTTGGCAGCAGCAGCAGCAGGAGCCCAAATATTACTATAAAGAGACACTGGGGTTGGCTTCAGGAGCCCAAAAATTTGATGAATCACACCCTGGAGTTGGCAGCAGCAGGAGCCCAAATATTACTTTAAAGAGACACTGGGGTTGGCTTCAGGAGCCCAAAAATTGGATGAATCACACCCTGTGGAGAGTCATGTGGAGAAAAAGTAGCTTAGTTAGTAATATCTACATAAAATTATGAATAAACAAATGCAAAAGTATTGCCAAAGTGAAGTTTTGTTTGAGGGTGTGTTTCCACCTTTTAATTAAATCAGAAACAAGAAGGTATCATTGCCTCTGACTAATTAGCCCTCAAAAATTCTTGGAATTTTTAATCTGGAATCATGTCTGATCCGTCTTATCCGAAGAATATTAATAAAAAGTAAGAGTAACGGAAAGGATTTTTTATCAATACTTACTTGTGGTCCGATGCGGAGGAATGTCTGTAACTGGAGAGCAGCGCCTTAAATCTGTTTTGCACGATCCATCTTTCTTTAGTGTAGGTCTGGCCCCGTCATCAATCTACTGGAATACATCAGGCATTGTTGGGAGGAAAGCTTGGATGATCCAAGCGCCATTCATTTCCACGCAGGGCAGTCTCTGGAAAAAAAAAGTCTGTATAAACCAGGGTCTTTTTCATATAAAAACAAATGGTTATTCTTGCTTGTAAACCATATGTTCCACAGATTTACCAGTCATTGTGTCAGCCAATGAAGCAACTTTGTCTCGAAGTGCTGCAAAAGCAGTCCACTGCATCACAAGTGGCATCTGACACCCCCAGTCAACTGTCTGTCTGTTATGCTTTGGGTTCAGCTCCACTATCCATTGATGAAGATCTGATAATCATAAAATTCAGCAGCTACTGCCCAGCCAAGAAGTGGAGGAGACACTCGCCTCTTCTTCCAGTAGCCGGCAATTAGTGATGAGGAGAGTGTCGTGGGAGGAGGTGTTGCAAGCCGAGGTAGTGGAAGAGGGTCCCTGGAGTCTGCGGCGGTGGCGGCGGCAGCAGCAGCAGATTATTGCGGACTGTTGTTCGGAAAAATCAGCTACTCAGCGATGTGGCAGTGTTTCATGCAGCATCCTGGGGAGAAAAAGTAGGTTAGTTAGTGTATATACATAAAATTATGAATAGACAAATGCAATAGTATTGCCAAAGTGAAGTTTTGTTTGAGGGTGTGTTTCCACCTTGTAATTAAATCAGAAACAACTAGCTATCATTTGCCTCTGAATAATTAGCCCTCAAAAATTCTTGGAATTTTTAATCTTGATGTCTGAGGGATTTCTCCTCTCAGACAGCGTCACCATAAGTCCAGCCTGCTGCATTACACTTGGAAGAACATCTTGTTTGCGCTGCGACAAGGAAGCCAAAGTCATGCGTCCTCACATGGCACACGTGTTCAGTCTAGTTTTTAAGTCTTGCCCCCATCTGAAAGAACAACAGGAAAGAAAGTTAGCATGCACTTCTGGCACTCCTACACCACGAAGCACAACCCTATTGAGCCTCAGCGTCACAACGGTGTACCCCACCATAGTCTGATTTGCGATGTTTCCACCCGTTGGAATTCCACCCTCCATATGCAGGATCCACTATAGCAGTGGTCCCCAACCCTGTCCTCAAGGCCCACCAACAGGCCAGGTTTTGCAGATCTCCACAAAGATGCACAGGTGGAGTAATTAGTGCAGCTGCAGAGCAATAGAGCTGGCTATTTGGAGATCCAAAAAACATGACTTGTTGGTGGGCCTTGAGGACAGGGTTGAGGACCACTGCACTATAGGAACAGAGAAAAGCCATCACGGATTTCTGGATGATCCAAACGGATAGGGGGACACCTGTGTAAATTCAATGTAAACCATTGGCAGCTCATACGTGACACCGACCGTTTGCTCAGGCCCTTTGAGGAAGCTACGTTATTAGTCAGTTGCCAGGACTATGAGATGAACGATGAGATTCCACTGCTTCATGTACTACAACACATGTTGGAAACCATGGCTGGTCAGGGCACTGGAGACATGGCACATACATTTCACAGCCACATGAAGCCTGTGGGGGCTGAAGTGGAGGAGGAGGAGGGGGTGGGGCAAAGCAAACCACAGTTTAGGTTTCACAAAATGACCATTTTATCTAGTCATCTGACAGAAGAGGAGGAGCAGGAGCAGCCACAGGAGCTAGAGGGTTGTGAGTAAGGTGAGACAGAGGACCCAGACACACCGTGGCAGTTTACAGTGGAGATGGAGACAGGTAGTCCCTCCGAGTCATTTGCACAAATGGCACGATGCATGCTCACATGCTTGCGTACTAGTGAGCGCAGAATTGTCTCCATTTGTCAGCGGGAAGACTTCTGGCTCTCCAACTTATTGGACCCTCGCTTCCGGCACAAAATGGGGGCATTTTTTACGCCCACTGAGAGGGAGGACAAACTGACCTACTACAGAGACATCCCACGTAGTCAGTTGGGCGATGTCTATCTGCGCCATGGCCCATACTCCCGCAGGTCTGACTCGGGGGGACCTCTGCGATCACCTTCCACTGCCATGGCTGCTGGGGGGGTGGAAGGAGCAGCAGCAGCAGCTCCATCAGCAGCAGCCTCAGTCTTCAGTCGCTAGTGAGTAGCTTTCTACACCCGCATAGTGAGTCTACTCATGAGCAGCAGGAAGACCTGGAGCTGGACCTCAAACAGCAGGTCATGTCATACCTTGACATGACCATGCCAACACACCTTCAAGATCCACTGGATTTGCTGGGAAGCCAAACTTGACTTGTGCCCGCAACTAGCAGAGTTTGCCCTGGAAAAGCTGTACTGGCCGGACAGTAGTTGATTTAGATGGCAACTGGGCTGCTCTATATAACGAAGCAAAATGGCAAATTTACCTCACTATATGAGCTATTGCCCCTCAGATTTACACAGGGGCTGCTCTATATTATGCTGCAAAGTGGCAAATTTACCTCACAATATAAGCTATTGCCCCTCAGATTTACACAGGGGCTGCTCTATATTATGCTGCAAAATGGCAAATTTACCTCACAATATAAGCTATTGCCCCTCAGATTTACACAGGGCCTGCTCTATATAACGAAGCAAAATGGCAAATTTACCTCACTATATAAGCTATTGCCCCTCAGATTTACACAGGGGCTGCTCTATATTATGCTGCAAAATGGCAAATTAACCTCACAATATAAGCTATTGCAGCTCTATATAAATAAAAATAAATAAATAAAAAAAGGGCCTGTAGAAGCTTATTTAGTATAACAGATAGGGTGACATGTGCTGGTTTGGGATGCCCATATGGGCTAGTGTTTTGGCAGCAGTACAAAAACCAATGCAAAATGCAATAGCTTAATAAAGCTGATGCTGATCAACGCTTATTTAGTATAACAGATGGGGTGCAACATGCAGGTTTGGGATGCCCTGCGGCCTGGTGTATTTAAAGCAGACCAAAACCAATTCAAAATGCAATAACTTAATAAAGCTGAGGCTGTAGATGCTTATTTAGTATAAACAGGTAGGGTGCAAGGTGCAGCTTTGGGGTGCCCTGCGGCCTGGTTAAATGAAAGCAGTCAAAAAGGAAGTGCAAACTGAAGTAGCTTAATGAAGCTGATGCTGATCAACGCTTATGTTGTATACCAGATAGGGTGCAAGGTGCAGCTTTGGGGTGCCCTGCGGCCTGGTTTATTAAAATCAGTCAAAAACAAGTGCAAACTGAAGTAGCCTGATCAACGCTTATGTTGTATAACAGATAGGTTTAAAATAGCATGTGCCTTGGGATGCCCGTGTGGCCTGTTATATTTCAAGCTGAACAAAAAGTAACAATAATCCAAGTATGAGACATCATTTTGACCTTCTTCACAGCGCCATACTTTGAAAAAAAAAAATTAATTTCATGCCGATCAATCCAAAGGTCAATGCCCCTAACAAAAATAGTGTTCGGCATAAGTTTTCCTTCTGGAAGGACGTAACCTTTAGTTTACATGGTTGGGGTAGGTTATCTTACAAATTGGGATACCACAGGCAGCAGTGTCATTGAAAGAGACAGATTGTAATGCAGGCCATACGCAAGCAGAGAAACTCAGGCTGCAACAGGCCTATTTAGTTTACATGGTTGGGGTAGGTTATCTTACAAATTGGGATACCCCACTGTATATGAAACCGAATATAAATGCACACCCAAAAGTGGACACTCAGCCTCCAAGAGGCCTGCTTAGTTTAAATAAGAGAGCTGCTTAGTATGGTAGGTAGGTTATGTTATGTTACAGAATGGGATGCCCCAAAGCAGACTTGAGATCAGTATATATGCACACAGCAGCAGTGTGTTAGCAGGCTCATACAGGCCAAATTTCTTTAAATAACTGTGCAGCTTACAGTTAATGCAGAGGCTAATGGTATGTTACAGAATGGGATGCCCCAAGCTGACTTGAGATCAGTATATATGCACACAGCAGCAGTGTGTTAGCAGGCTCATACAGGCCAAATTTCTTTAAATAAATGTGCAGCTTACAGTAAATGCAGAGGCTAATGGTATGTTACAGAATGGGATGCCCCAAAGCAGACTTGAGATCAGTATATATGCACACAGCAGCAGTGTGTTAGCAGGCTCATACAGGCCAAATTTCTTTAAATAAATGTGCAGCTTACAGTAAATGCAGAGGCTAATGGTATGTTACAGAATGGGATGCCCCAAAGCAGACTTGAGATCAGTATATATGCACACAGCAGCAGTGTGTTAGCAGGCTCATACAGGCCAAATTTCTTTAAATAAATGTGCAGCTTACAGTAAATGCAGAGGCTAATGGTATGTTACAGAATGGGATGCCCCAAAGCAGACTTGAGATCAGTATATATGCACACAGCAGCAGTGTGTTAGCAGGCTCATACAGGCCAAATTTCTTTAAATAAATGTGCAGCTTACAGTAAATGCAGAGGCTAATGGTATGTTACAGAATGGGATGCCCCAAAGCAGACTTGAGATCAGTATATATGCACACAGCAGCAGTGTGTTAGCAGGCTCATACAGGCCAAATTTCTTTAAATAACTGTGCAGCTTACAGTTAATGCAGAGGCTAATGGTATGTTACAGAATGGGATGCCCCAAGCAGACTTGAGATCAGTATATATGCACACAGCAGCAGTGTGTTAGCAGGCTCATACAGGCCAAATTTCTTTAAATAACTGTGCAGCTTACAGTTAATGCAGAGGCTAATGGTATGTTACAGAATGGGATGCCCCAAGCAGACTTGAGATCAGTATATATGCACACAGCAGCAGTGTGTTAGCAGGCTCATACAGGCCAAATTTCTTTAAATAACTGTGCAGCTTACAGTTAATGCAGAGGCTAATGGTATGTTACAGAATGGGATGCCCCAAAGCAGACTTGAGATCAGTATATATGCACACAGCAGCAGTGTGTTAGCAGGCTCATACAGGCCAAATTTCTTTAAATAACTGTGCAGCTTACAGTTAATGCAGAGGCTAATGGTATGTTACAGAATGGGATGCCCCAAAGCAGACTTGAGATCAGTATATATGCACACAGCAGCAGTGTGTTAGCAGGCTCATACAGGCCAAATTTCTTTAAATAAATGTGCAGCTTACAGTAAATGCAGAGGCTAATGGTATGTTACAGAATGGGATGCCCCAAAGCAGACTTGAGATCAGTATATATGCACACAGCAGCAGTGTGTTAGCAGGCTCATACAGGCCAAATTTCTTTAAATAACTGTGCAGCTTACAGTTAATGCAGAGGCTAATGGTATGTTACAGAATGGGATGCCCCAAGCAGACTTGAGATCAGTATATATGCACACAGCAGCAGTGTGTTAGCAGGCTCATACAGGCCAAATTTCTTTAAATAACTGTGCAGCTTACAGTTAATGCAGAGGCTAATGGTATGTTACAGAATGGGATGCCCCAAGCAGACTTGAGATCAGTATATATGCACACAGCAGCAGTGTGTTAGCAGGCTCATACAGGCCAAATTTCTTTAAATAACTGTGCAGCTTACAGTTAATGCAGAGGCTAATGGTATGTTACAGAATGGGATGCCCCAAAGCAGACTTGAGATCAGTATATATGCACACAGCAGCAGTGTGTTAGCAGGCTCATACAGGCCAAATTTCTTTAAATAACTGTGCAGCTTACAGTTAATGCAGAGGCTAATGGTATGTTACAGAATGGGATGCCCCAAAGCAGACTTGAGATCAGTATATATGCACACAGCAGCAGTGTGTTAGCAGGCTCATACAGGCCAAATTTCTTTAAATAAATGTGCAGCTTACAGTTAATGCAGAGGCTAATGGTATGTTACAGAATGGGATGCCCCAAAGCAGACTTGAGATCAGTATATATGCACACAGCAGCAGTGTGTTAGCAGGCTCATACAGGCCAAATTTCTTTAAATAACTGTGCAGCTTACAGTTAATGCAGAGGCTAATGGTATGTTACAGAATGGGATGTCCCAAAAACCAGAGAGCACCTGGCAGGCAGCAGTAAGACTATGCACAGCAAAAGTGTCTTTATCATGCCTAATTTCAATTAGAATAGGTGCAAATGGTTAGGTTCTTAAATAGAGGCTGGTGTAGTCACAGAATGGGATGCCCTAAAAACCAGCAGTAAGTACACCTGGCAGGGACAAGTTGTGCTATGCCCAGCAAAAGTGTCTTTATCAGGCCTAATTTCAAATATGATAAGAGCAAATGCTTATATGGTCTTAAACAGAGGCTGCTTTAGTCACAGAATGGGATGCCCCGGGCAGGAATCGAGCTGGCAGGGTCCAGTAGGCCTTTGGCCAGCAAAAGTGTCTTTATCAGGCCTGATTTCTATGAGAATAAGTGCAAATGTTTATTATGCTATTAAATAGAGGCTGCTTTAGTCACAGAATGGGATGCCAGTGCCACAAAAACCAGAGAGCATGCACAGCAAAAGTGTCTTTATCAGGCCTGATTTCTATGAGAATAAGTGCAAATGTTTATTATGCTATTAAATAGAGGCTGCTTTAGTCACAGAATGGGATGCCATTGCCACAAAAACCAGAGAGCATGCACAGCAAAAGTGTCTTTATCAGGCCTGATTTCTATGAGAATAAGTGCAAATGTTTATTGTGCTATTAAATAGAGGCTGCTTTAGTCACAGAATGGGATGCCAGTGCCACAAAAACCAGAGAGCATGCACAGCAAAAGTGTCTTTATCAGGCCTGATTTCTATGAGAATAAGTGCAAATGTTTATTATGCTATTAAATAGAGGCTGCTTTAGTCACAGAATGGGATGCCAGTGCCACAAAAACCAGAGAGCATGCACAGCAAAAGTGTCTTTATCAGGCCTGATTTCTATGAGAATAAGTGCAAATGTTTATTATGCTATTAAATAGAGGCTGCTTTAGTCACAGAATGGGATGCCAGTGCCACAAAAACCAGAGAGCATGCACAGCAAAAGTGTCTTTATCAGGCCTGATTTCTATGAGAATAAGTGCAAATGTTTATTGTGCTATTAAATAGAGGCTGCTTTAGTCACAGAATGGGATGCCAGTGCCACAAAAACCAGAGAGCATGCACAGCAAAAGTGTCTTTATCAGGCCTGATTTCTATGAGAATAAGTGCAAATGTTTATTATGCTATTAAATAGAGGCTGCTTTAGTCACAGAATGGGATGCCAGTGCCACAAAAACCAGAGAGCATGCACAGCAAAAGTGTCTTTATCAGGCCTGATTTCTATGAGAATAAGTGCAAATGTTTATTGTGCTATTAAATAGAGGCTGCTTTAGTCACAGAATGGGATGCCAGTGCCACAAAAACCAGAGAGCATGCACAGCAAAAGTGTCTTTATCAGGCCTGATTTCTATGAGAATAAGTGCAAATGTTTATTATGCTATTAAATAGAGGCTGCTTTAGTCACAGAATGGGATGCCAGTGCCACAAAAACCAGAGAGCATGCACAGCAAAAGTGTCTTTATCAGGCCTGATTTCTATGAGAATAAGTGCAAATGTTTATTGTGCTATTAAATAGAGGCTGCTTTAGTCACAGAATGGGATGCCAGTGCCACAAAAACCAGAGAGCATGCACAGCAAAAGTGTCTTTATCAGGCCTGATTTCTATGAGAATAAGTGCAAATGTTTATTATGCTATTAAATAGAGGCTGCTTTAGTCACAGAATGGGATGCCAGTGCCACAAAAACCAGAGAGCATGCACAGCAAAAGTGTCTTTATCAGGCCTGATTTCTATGAGAATAAGTGCAAATGTTTATTGTGCTATTAAATAGAGGCTGCTTTAGTCACAGAATGGGATGCCAGTGCCACAAAAACCAGAGAGCATGCACAGCAAAAGTGTCTTTATCAGGCCTGATTTCTATGAGAATAAGTGCAAATGTTTATTGTGCTATTAAATAGAGGCTGCTTTAGTCACAGAATGGGATGCCAGTGCCACAAAAACCAGAGAGCATGCACAGCAAAAGTGTCTTTATCAGGCCTGATTTCTATGAGAATAAGTGCAAATGTTTATTATGCTATTAAATAGAGGCTGCTTTAGTCACAGAATGGGATGCCAGTGCCACAAAAACCAGAGAGCATGCACAGCAAAAGTGTCTTTATCAGGCCTGATTTCTATGAGAATAAGTGCAAATGTTTATTGTGCTATTAAATAGAGGCTGCTTTAGTCACAGAATGGGATGCCAGTGCCACAAAAACCAGAGAGCATGCACAGCAAAAGTGTCTTTATCAGGCCTGATTTCTATGAGAATAAGTGCAAATGTTTATTATGCTATTAAATAGAGGCTGCTTTAGTCACAGAATGGGATGCCAGTGCCACAAAAACCAGAGAGCATGCACAGCAAAAGTGTCTTTATCAGGCCTGATTTCTATGAGAATAAGTGCAAATGTTTATTGTGCTATTAAATAGAGGCTGCTTTAGTCACAGAATGGGATGCCAGTGCCACAAAAACCAGAGAGCATGCACAGCAAAAGTGTCTTTATCAGGCCTGATTTCTATGAGAATAAGTGCAAATGTTTATTATGCTATTAAATAGAGGCTGCTTTAGTCACAGAATGGGATGCCAGTGCCACAAAAACCAGAGAGCATGCACAGCAAAAGTGTCTTTATCAGGCCTGATTTCTATGAGAATAAGTGCAATTGTTTATTGTGCTATTAAATAGAGGCTGCTTTAGTCACAGAATGGGATGCCAGTGCCACAAAAACCAGAGAGCATGCACAGCAAAAGTGTCTTTATCAGGCCTGATTTCTATGAGAATAAGTGCAAATGTTTATTATGCTATTAAATAGAGGCTGCTTTAGTCACAGAATGGGATGCCAGTGCCACAAAAACCAGAGAGCATGCACAGCAAAAGTGTCTTTATCAGGCCTGATTTCTATGAGAATAAGTGCAAATGTTTATTATGCTATTAAATAGAGGCTGCTTTAGTCACAGAATGGGATGCCAGTGCCACAAAAACCAGAGAGCATGCACAGCAAAAGTGTCTTTATCAGGCCTGATTTCTATGAGAATAAGTGCAAATGTTTATTATGCTATTAAATAGAGGCTGCTTTAGTCACAGAATGGGATGCCAGTGCCACAAAAACCAGAGAGCATGCACAGCAAAAGTGTCTTTATCAGGCCTGATTTCTATGAGAATAAGTGCAAATGTTTATTGTGCTATTAAATAGAGGCTGCTTTAGTCACAGAATGGGATGCCAGTGCCACAAAAACCAGAGAGCATGCACAGCAAAAGTGTCTTTATCAGGCCTGATTTCTATGAGAATAAGTGCAAATGTTTATTATGCTATTAAATAGAGGCTGCTTTAGTCACAGAATGGGATGCCAGTGCCACAAAAACCAGAGAGCATGCACAGCAAAAGTGTCTTTATCAGGCCTGATTTCTATGAGAATAAGTGCAAATGTTTATTATGCTATTAAATAGAGGCTGCTTTAGTCACAGAATGGGATGCCAGTGCCACAAAAACCAGAGAGCATGCACAGCAAAAGTGTCTTTATCAGGCCTGATTTCTATGAGAATAAGTGCAAATGTTTATTATGCTATTAAATAGAGGCTGCTTTAGTCACAGAATGGGATGCCTCACAGCAGACTTAAGATCAGTTCAGTATATATGCACAGTTAGTTACTATAAGCAGCCTGAAAACGCTAACAAAGGCTGGATGAAAAAAAAAAAATCTCCCTGTCAGCCAGCTCCGTTTTTCCTACCTTTCCCTGGCTTTCTGTCTGTCTCCTGTCTGTCTCCTGCCTGTCTCCTGCCTGTCTCCAGCCTGTCCCTGTCTGTCCCTGTCTCCAGCCTGTCTAACTGCCTCAGCTACACAGCGTTCTGTCTGTCTGTCACGAATGCAATAGAGAAATGAGGAAAAGCAAGATGGCCGCCGTTAAATACCGCTGTGTGACGTCACCGGGCTTGCTGGCTGCTGATAGGCTGCATGTGACTGCCCCAGCTTGCACTGGCGCGGGATACATGTCCAGACATGTCCCGCCCGCCATCTTAGAATGCCTGTAATGTAAATGAATGGATGTTAAAGGAAAACTTCGAGTGATCGAATCGCGGGGAAATTCGGATTCGATCCGAATCGAATTTTTCCTGAAATTCGGATCGAATCCGGGTTCGTCCGGATCGATTCGCTCATCCCTAGTACTGACACTGCAGTGCCTACAACATTTGGTCAGAGTACTGACACTGCAGAGGTATTAGAGCACTGACACGGGCATTCATTCAAAGTTTGCCCGAATTTACTTGAACTTTGGTGGATTTGCCCATCCCTAACTATTACCGTATTTTTCGCCCTATAAGATGCACTTATTTTTCCGCAAAAGTGGGGGGAAAATGTCAGTGCGCCTTATCGGGCGAATTTAAAAAAAATAAAATAAAAAAAACTCACCGGTTCCTGGCACTCCCACGTTGCCTGTCACACTGCGGGAGCCCAGAGCTGTCTTGTACCGGCAGCGATGACAGCGGCGGGGCCAGAGACAGCACCCCCGTCGCTCCTCCATCTGCTGCTTCTTCCGCCTGGGGCACATGCGAGCACCTAGGTCAGGGCAGCGGGTGGGTGGTGCAGGCTCAGAGATTAGAGTTAGGACTGCACCTCACAGGGGCACCTTGGCGCTGGTGGTGCAGCTTAAGCATACTTCTGCAGATGTGTGTGACCGAGCCCTCTGTTTTTAACCAAGTTTAGAGACAGATTGTAGGTTGGTCAGCAAGCTAACTGGTTTGAGTGCTGTGGCTCCTTTAAGACTTTTGTATCCTAATTGCCCTGCTAACGTGCATCTCCCAGGTTAGTTATAAAATGGTCTGAGCGGCTGCCACCCCTCATTTGTTTCTTTTGAAATTGTGCAAGCACATGGTATGTGGGGTCTAGGCTGTATTGCAAGGTCTTTGACCCTTCCACCCCTTGGCTTGCACTTGAGGTTTAGGGCAACCTCAGGTAAGCCTGCTCCCAATTTATCTATTGCATTGTATGTCCCAAATGGGGCTCTCAGAGATTAGAGTTAGGACTGCACCTCACAGGGGCACCTTGGCGCTGGTGGTGCAGCTTAAGCATACTTCTGCAGATGTGAAATCCATAGACTAAATGAATTTAATAACTATTTGTGCAAAAAGTGCAAGGTGCAAGATAGAGTGCAAAAATGTGCAAGAGTAATATAATGGATATCTATTTAAACCGGACCTTCACCATGATTTAATGAAAAGCCCAAACTCTTAAAAAACAATTCCTCAGCATCTAAAATTAATATATTTTACATGTTTAGTCACTAATTTATTATACTTTCCCCCACTGGGCTGCAACTCTGTTCGGGAATTTAGGATACGGGCGCCGCCATCTTGACTCAGAAGCATCACACTTACTGAGGAGAGGAGAGTGGGATAAGGTACAGGGGGGCGGGTTATAGCTGTGCTTTGCTCAGACAGAGCAGAGCTGGGGTCAGGGAAAGGTCAGCAGTCCCAGAATGCAGAGCAGCACAGTCACTTCCTGTTTGCAGGCACTTCCTGTTTGCAGGCTGCCTGCAAAAATGGCAGCTTCCATAAGCCGCCATCTTGGATGTTTAAAGGCTTATAAAATGCAGTAGATGCAGGTAGGATGATTTTTAATGTGAGCAATCTGTATGTACAGGGTGTGGGAAACATATAAGATAGACTCTTATTTAGAGTGAAGGTCCGCTTTAAAGTGCAATAGTGCCAATAATACTAACCAGCTCTCATATAGCCGGTCTCAAAATCAGAAAACACAACAGCACAAAGGCTGTCCCTAAGACAGAAACACCAATATCAAAGCACTATAATCCGATCAAATCACTATATGAACATGCCAACTGATGAATGCAAATAAAATCATAATCCATAATATCAAAATATCAAACCAATAGGGTCTCGCCACCGCCTGCCAACATCCAGAGCCACGTTCATGGCAACTCACCGCCCTGCAGAGCATTGCATGCAAACCCACTGTGGCAACAGAAGATGTCTTTTGACTGTACACAGTATAAAATTGCTTATTGCAAAATCCTACACAGTATGATGCATACTAGCACAATATTCAATAAATAGGCCCTAAATGCTATGTACTTTCCAATTATGTCAGAAAATAATTAGGCCTGAAAACACAGAACTTGAACAAATCTTGCATAGTTTTTTCTCTAGTTGCGGACACATTAACCTGCCAATGCTATTTAAATCCTCACTAGCTGAACTTGTAAAAACATTTTTAAGGTAAGATTAGGGTTCCTTTTTTATGGGGGGGGGCAATATTATTGTGATCAAATTGGTTAGATTCAGCTGATTTTTGTAAATATGAAAAGTATGTTTGCATGTGGCCAGCTCTTTATTCAACACAATAAAAAACTTTCATTTCAGGATTTTATATGCATTGACAGGGGATGTATTTATTCAACTAGTGTATTTTTAGAACCAAGAAAACACCAGATAAGCTTCCTTTAACCATAGTAACCTATCTGCTAGTCCCTGAGCCGCTTTTGAAAGTTTTAGCCTGTCCATGGCTTTTTGCCAAGGACAGGCTTTCTACATTACAACCTATATTTAAATGTTTTTTACTGCACAAAATAGTCTAAGTTGGTGAAGTGTATATAAACAAAAATAGATTTTGGTATTCACCCCGTGCTTTGAAGCTCCTAAAAATGTCTAGTGGAACCAATTACCTTCAGAAGTAAAATGCTTTGGGAAATTACGTCCCCCTGTATGCAGTGTCAAATGACCCGCAAGTATAAATACATAATTTCTGAAAGACTCCAGAGGCTGCAACACCTTTAAGCAAGGGCCATTACTAATAGAGATGACCCCACCGAACCAGTAGAGCCAGGATTAGACCCAAATCTCTGCAAAAAGTCTGGTTGCAATGTCACTGCCGCCACCCACATGTCACCTAACGAGAGCAGAGGCAGGGTCTCATGGTCACTCACATAATCTGATGACATGCATAGCCCAAGCCAATCAGGAAGCACTTAAGACGAGCTGGGTGGCATCTGCACGAAAAGGTCATGTGTTGGGTAGGCTATCCACCATTTTGGAGCTGGCTGCTGGACAGAAAAGATTGCTGTGTGAGGCTTTAGCAGTTGGGCAGAGCTGTTCAGAGCTTTTAGGACAGAGCTGTTAAGACAGGAGCATGAAGGACAGGGACAGTTTACTATTTTTTGAGACAGTATGTGGAGAGACCCATGTTAGGCTTAATATAGGGGGGCTAAAGAGACCAAAAAACCCTCTACTTAGGTAAAGGTTAAGAGTGGCTTTCCTAGAACGGAAAGTATTTGCACAGTACCCAGTCCAAGGACAGATAGCATTACCCATATACCCTTGCAGTAGGCGGAGCTATACAAATCATCTCTTTACGTCTCTGTGCCATCCAAGGCCCTTAGAAATGCTAAGGGTGCAATGCCAAGGATTAGCTATACATTTTACACAGCCAGACACATCCAACTAGTATCCTTGGACTGGGTACTGTGCAAATACTTTCCGTTCTAGGAAAGCCACTCTTTTCCAATTTCTTTAGAAAAAGACTAGCAGAATAGCAGAGTCAGTACAACAAAACATTTGTCAGTCAGTGTTTTTCTTTTTTTTTTCTGAGGGGCACAGTTTTATCTGCCTGGGAGCTGTGACCTGTTGTCTGCAATTTTGCTGTGCAGGGCTGGGCAGTGTCAGTCTGCCATTTTGAGTGTGCACTGCTCTGCTGTGATTACTCCATTAAAAAAATAATCACACAATCTATCTTTTGCACCAGACAAATTATTTGGGAGTAAACCATCCTGTTTAAAGTTAGCTGGGCCTTGGCATTCTGTCAAGAGGAGTGTGCTATGCTCTGGTGTGAATATTCCATTTAAAGCTTGCTATGCCGTGTATTTCACACACTTGTGGTCTTCTCTGCTCTGATATTCCAAAAAAAAAAAAAAAAAGATCACATTATATTGTTGTTATTGCCACTTCAACAGGCAAGTTTTTTGAGGGTACAACTTTTTTACTTGTGTAAGTGTAATTCTGGCATTCGCGGTGTGCACTGCTTTGAATAATCTTTTATTTATTTAAATATCTGGGAAAGGAAAGGATGGGGAAGGAGAGGGTAGAGGCAAGACATCCTTGCAAATCCTTCTGCTATGAATGATGTGCCCAGGCCCAGTAAAAGTAGCACAAGCCATTTGCCCAGGCCCAGCAATAGTAGTGGCAATATTCAGTCAGTCAAGGTCTATATATATATATATATATATATATATATATATATACACACACACACACACACACACACACACACACACACACACACACACACACATATATATTATACCAACCTACACACATAGAGAAATTAACTACACCTAGGATGTTCTGTCACATGCAACTCTGCTGATTATTTTGCAGATGCCAGAAAAAAGCCTGACAAAGGAGAAGCAAAGTCAGGTGGTGTGGTAGTGGAAATGCCAGATTATGATACTCTACCATGTGGCAGTTCCAAGAGAAACAAAACCTGGCACAGCCAGGGCACAAATCTAGGAACAACGGTTCTACATAGGCACCTAGAGAGGCATCACAAGATTGCGTGGGACACAAAATGCTCTTCTTCACTCTCCAGGAAGCCAATCCTGTTGCTACCCCCATACAACATACTGTTCCTGTGCTACATCTACCACCAACAGCACCTCCACTGCCACCTTCTGCTACTACTACTACTCCTGTCCCTGGGCTAGTCTTTTTTCAAAAACTGTGCCTCTGCTAATAATACTACTACCACCAATAGAACCTCCGCATCCACCATCTGCTACTACTAGGTCTACACAGCCACAGTTGTGATGACCAGAAGGGGCACATTTTTCAATGCTTGGCCTACACAGCCTCAGTTTAACCCTGTGATGCCCAAAAGGAGCACATTTTTCAATGCTTGAAGTATGCCAAAAAGGAATGTGGGAATGAGGAATGTATAGAAGAAGCTGCTCTGGTCAGATAAGACCAAAATTGAACTTTTGGCCCACCATGGAAAAAGCTATGTCTAGGGAAAACCAACATATCTCAAGACACCAAGAACATCATCCACACGGTGAAACAGCACAGAGACCATAGATAACTCTCAAGGAGCTGCAGAGTTCCCAATCAGAGACAGGATTGTCTGTCTTTAATGCTACTACCAACAACAGCACCTCCGCTGCCACCCTCTGCTACTACTAGGCCTACATAACTGCAGTTTAACCTTTCGATGCCTCAAAGAGCACATTTTTCGATGCTTGAAGTTTGCCAAAAAGGAATGTAGGTGACTCCCCAAATGTATGGAAGAAGGTGCTCTGAGCAAAATTGAACTTTTTTATCACCACAGAAAAGTTATGTATGACTGTCTAATTCCAGGTTTTGAGGTAGCCAAACATGAAAAAATACTTTTACAAGCCAGTGTATGTATTATTATTATTATATTTAAATGCATAGACCTATTTTACCCAAGGCTGGTCGTAAGGATAAAGTAAGTTCTATAATGCTAGGACAATTTTCATAGAATTTTAATAGAATCTTGACTTTAATCAGTAAAGCAGCCTTACTCCAATTAGCAGATGTAAAACAGTAAAATGGTTGTATTGTTTTTCATCCAACAATCTGGATGCTTTTGCATGCTAAGAGTATCACAGGGGAAGCAGCATGTTTATGCTGGCTTGCCCAGATGCCCAGAGTAATTAGTACTTCAAGGGCCAGTTCCACCTGCCAACAATTGACACCTCCGCAACAAAATATCAAATGGGTCTGCTGTGCCAGTACTTTATGTATAATGTTATCTAAAGTTTTAATATTCTCTATATCATAATTTGAATTCAAGATACAATGGTATGATCGATGTTGTAATGAGCTTCTTACTGGTGCAAAATTGCCATAGGTTTTCTGTCGGGTTCTGTCAGGTTACTTATTTGAGAAATTCTGTCTGAGAGGTCCTAGGAATCTCATTGGTCTATAATATTATTACTAATTCTTGTAGCAAATTGCAATATATACATGGATGGGAATCCGATTTGGAGAAAGTGGTTCAGAAAAGCGGAACATTTCAATAGCATCTTTGATAAAGGGTTTAATAAATAATACTCTATTGGAGGCAAACATCAAAGTTGCAATGAGGCAGTATTTAGTACCTACTTGATTGTCTAGACTATTGGCTTGATGCAGAGCCTCCCCGTTCAGCTCCCCCGTGCGTTTTCCCGTTGGTTTTGGGCTTTGATCGGGTCAGGAAAGGGTGCTACGTTGATTTTAGTGTGCGCTTATGCGCTCAGGTGTGCGCTCAGCCGCCTTTCCGATTGTCGGCTCGCACAAGGCTGTTTGCCGGCAAAACGGACGCCTCGTTCATTGGTCCGTTTTTTTCAGTGATGCAGAGCCTTGATTTCCGAGTGAAAACACCCTAATAAAACGGGGCCGCCGAGCCTTCACTTACGGCAAGTCTGACCAGCCGTATTGGAGCTCCGTGCTATTTGGGAATGCATTCCTCTGTGGGCCAACATCAAAGGCGCCAGCTACGCCATCTGGTAGTTCTGAGTATGGCAGAAACCAGGCTGCAGCGCACGCCTTTGGACATCGATGGCATGAGTGACGTTGACCTATTCGAGCTCACCCGCCTTAACCGTGTTTCTCTCCATGCCTTGTATAGCGAGCTGCGGCCATGGTTAGCCCCCACCACAAGAAAGGGGCATGCAATTGCAGGTATGACCAAATTGGTTGGCTGCCTGCAATTTTTGGAGAACGGCTCGTTCCAGAGACTGGGTGCCTTCTCCCTGGGGATGTCCCAGTCTACGCTGAGCCGCAGCCTAACCAAGTTTTTGGATGGCATGGCTACCCTGGCACAGAATTACATTTTTTTCCCTCAAACAGGGGAAGCCTGGAATGCGGTTAAGTTGGGCTTTTATAACATAGCCGACATGCCCAACGTCCTTGGTGCAATCGATTGCACACATGTCTCGCTCATCCCCCCTGCGTACCAGGCATATCTGTTCAGGTATGTGGTTTGGGTCTGCTTTTTTTCTGGTTATCACACATTTTTTATGGCTCACACTAATTACACTTGTGTTTTGCTTGGTGCAGGAACAGGAAGATGGGCCATTCCATCAATGTTCAGGCAGTGGCGGGCCCTGATCTTCAATTTTTCAGTCTGTTTGCTGGCTTTCCTGGGTCCACGCATGATGCGCACATTTTGAGGAACTCCAGCCTCTATCAACGGTTTCAATCTGGAGATATTTCTGGAGGATGGTTACTGGGTATGTGTATTAACGTTGTATTTCTTGGCCCCCAGGTTTGAATTTGGATTTGCCACTACCCCACTAATCTGTGAGACCTTTCCTGGAAACCTGAAAAGGTTTTTGGTTTAATTAATGGGTGAAAGTATTCTCCACTATTGGCTTATGTTCTGGCCCTCTTATCTCAGTAGCATTACGCAGACATTTTTAAGGAGTGTACAGGTTGCATGTGTTTGTAGGCTCATTAAAAATGTCACTTCCTCCCACCATACCTAGCTCACCTATTTGTCCCTGTGTACTAATGTTTCTATGCACACCTAAACCTTTTTTTAGGCATCCACCTTATGGTTGTCTTTTGTATTTTTGCAGGTGACTCAGGCTATCCCTTGTTACCATGGCTGCTCACACCCATCCTGCACCCATCTTCCCAGGCACAGGAGCGCTACAACACAGCCCATAGGAGGTCTCGCTCTGTGGTGGAACGTGCCTTTGGGTTGTGGAAGATGCGTTTCCGATGTCTGGATCACAGTGGGGGTTCTCTTCAGTATCAGCCTGGCAAAGTTAAAAAATTATTGCTTGTGGGGTCCTGCACAACCTTGCCATTAGAAGCAGGATTGCTCGATATACTGACCTGGGTGCAGAACCTTTCCCTATTTCTGACGAGCAGACCCCTCCTTACACTGGTACACAAAGTGGCCCAGCACACACAATCCGTGCTGACCTTGTGGCCAATGTATTTTCTTGAAACCACCCCCTGTCTGCAGGCTGGGGAAGATTAAATCACACCTAATAAGTGTTACATGCTGGTCACAAAGCGACTCTAAATGCATTTGGGCTTTACCTCTGCTGCCGGCGCATGTCCATTTTTGGGCAACTATATGATTTCAGGTCCACAACTGTCCGCTTGATTTGTTCAGTATCTCGATGGACAGAACACCATAATGTACCCAAACAGCATTGGCAACAGCCATGCTTTGTGCTTATCAAAAACGGCCTGTTAGGGACCCACGGCGTGATTATCGCCCACATGGGTGTGTGTTGTCCCCTGCATCACTTGAAATAGATGGTTGGCTATCTGGGGAGTCGTGTGTGGTTTTTGGGCCGTGGTTGAGAATGGGTTAATGTCTCCTTGCTCCTACGTTTTGGGGAATGTGCCTGTGTCTGTGGAGTCCCCACCGTTTTAGTTGGTGCATGTTCTACATGTGTCTTGTGCCTGCTTTTGTGTTTTATTTAGGATGAGGCATGTGTGCGGCTGCTATGTGGCTTTGGCCTTGGTTGGCTCTTTGTGCTCCCTTTAGGTCTGCCCATATTGATATGTTATCCCACACCAATCGGAGTGCCTTGAACTTTAAATATTTTTACAACTGCGGTTGCGCGCCTGCGCGCACGCACGCACGTCACCGCGGGGGAACGTCAGAGCTAGAATTTGAAAAAGAAGCCAAGATGTCCCCCGCCGTCTTTACAACGGAGCAGGACGAGCTCATCATGGATGTGAGTATGCGAGCGAGAGTGCGTTTATGTGCGCGCACACATTCCTTGTAATAAGAAAAGAAAAAAACACAAGAATAGTCTGAAACAACTTAGTTTGTCACGTTACAGACCAGCCCACCTTAGTTTAACCCATGTACGCAGCTACAAACTAGCCTACATGCAGATAGCAGAACTAGGGCAATGTGAGGCAGCAAGAGGTTAATAAAGTGACTTGATTTAGGCCAGGAAACTTGTTAATGTATTTTGTGGATTAATGGTGTGTCCTTGTCTCTTTTTCTAACAGATGATGCTGAGGAATCGCTACGACTTCCTGCCGTCAGATTATGACAAGCGGACGTTGGCCCTGGCGGTGGTGGACGCGATTGAAAGAAGATCCCAAACCACCTATACCTTCACTCAGATCGCCCAACACTGGTCTGATTTAAAAAGAAGACATAAGCCCCGGGTGAGGCGGTACTTCGCAACACATTTCCCATGTAAGTGTAGAAAATGTCAATGCACCTCTAACCCTGGCATCGCCTGGGCGTGGTTTAATGATTGTGTTTGTATTTCAGCCCATGAATGGAATTTGCGGTTCCGCCCCACCCGGACCAGGACACGCAGCCCAGTGTTGGGCGAAACAGGTGAAGGTGTAGGTGGCCCACCGTCAGGGTCAACGGCCACCCCCTCCTCTGTAAGTGACTCGGAGGAGCCGCTGGACCTCAGCATGCAGGGAAGGGGGCAATCTGACGGCAGGGAGTCGAGCAGAACAGAGCCTCAACATGACTCCGGTAAGGGAAATATAGTTAGATCTGTGGTAAGACATGCATTAAATACAGATACTCATGTGCACTATTGTTGTAGATTCAGACGTCGCTGGAACATCCCAAGGGATGAGTGAGGAAGGGGGCGAGGAGGAAGAGGTTGCTGGGGAAGGTGAGTAGATTGATACCTAGAAGCCTAACTTAATATTATATTAATGAAAGAACAACAGTCTCTAATATCAGTGTGTTTGTCATCCATACAGATTCCCAACTGCCACAGAGGGAGTATGAAGGGAGACTCCGCCCCCGACACAATGTGCCTAAACCTTGTAAGTGGTGTTTATTTAAACTAAAGTAAATGAGCAAACATTTCCATTTTACCAAAAAACAAATTCAACAGTTCCCTCAAAATGTATCCAAAAAAGCCCTTAAAGCGGACCTTAACTATGAATAAGAGGCTAGCTTAGATAGTTCCCATATCCTGTACATACAGATTGTCCACCTTACAAATCATGTTACCAACCTTTTCCATAGCACATCTCGGCTCTGTGTGAGCAAAGCACAGCTATAACCCACCCCCTGTACCTTATCCCACTCTCCTCTCCTCAGTAAGTGTGATGCTTCAGAGTCAACATAGCGTTGCACGTATCCTAAATTCCTGAACTGAGTTGCAGCCCAGTGGGGGAAAGAATAATAATTGATTGACTAAAAAATTAATATATATTAGTTTAAGATGCTGTGGCAAATTTTTTACAGAGTTTGGGCTTTTCATTAAATCACGCAGAAGGTCCGGGTTAAAAAGTGCCAAAAAAAAAACCAAAAAAAAAAAAAAACACAATAAACAATGCTAAAGTAATGTTGTTTTTCATTCACAGATCAAAGAAAACAACAGGCTACAGACCCCGAGGCCTAATGTATTTTTTGGACTTTAAAAATGTAAACTTTTTTTGGTATGTTTAAACAAAAATTATAACAAAAAAACAAAACTAAAGCAAAACCCAAAAAGTTTAATAATAAATAATTATTAATATTTCGAGAGTTGTCTTTCCTGCAAAAGTACCATCACACAACATCAGCACACATTTACATGACACACAAAAGGTTTAGATATGGGACAATAAAACAGAAAAAAACACAAACAATTAAGGTATGCATTAAAGCCAAGAAAGAAGGAACTACAAGATAATTAAGGTATGCATTAAGGACAAGGAAGAAGGAACTACTAGATGATTAAGGTATGCATTAAGGACAAGGAAGAAGGAACTACTAGATGATTAAGGTATGCATTAAGGACAAGGAAACCCCCACAAAAAAGCAAAAAGAAAAAAAAGATGTGTGTCAAATTTGCATTTGTGGCCATATGCATATTCCAAGGGAGTTTGAGGAATGTGCGCTTGCGTGTAGCCAGATTGGCAACTGAAGAGCCATGGAGATGTAAGTATACTAGCTCAAACCACCAAAATGGAAGGTCAAATACGACGGAAACCAAGCAGGTACGTTCAAAAAGGCAGGAAAAATCAGGGAAAAACGGGCCGCCTGTGTGAACGTGAACGGGAGCCCCGATCAAATTGAAGGCACCCGAGAGAGCAAAAAAAGCTTTCCGAGTAAAGTGAAATTGACGGATCAGTTAGGGAGCCATTCCGACGGAGGCTCTGCATCACATTTGAGCCACGATTCAAACGGGAGACCCGGACAATCGGAAGGTTTTAAGGGCAGTTCAGAGGAGGCTCTGCATCAGGCCCTATATTCTGATGTATCAGATGACTCTTTTAGGAGCTGTGGTTCCATGGGAGATCAAGTACATACTTGTTGAACCCTCCCAATAGTGAGCAGGTGTTAGATTAAAGTTTTTCATCTCTTTTTTCTTGTCACTGGATGTAGAACCCCTAAAGAGTGGGGATGGGCGAACCTGCCAAAATTCGGGTTCGACAAATGAGGCTGAACATGCCGTTAAAGTTTGATTCGGGGGGCCCATGAACATGGGGGCCCCAAAAATGGTTGTAAAATGGGGGTAATAAGGACTGGAGGGCTGCAAATGGGGAGAGGCACCAAGGCAATTGCCCTGCACAAAATGGGGTAGGGAATGTACCCAAAATAATAACAGAAAACAATTAAGAAACTGTACAACAGACTTCCAGCTAAGTCTATGCTGGAGTGACATTTACTAGATTTACTGCAGTTTACAGCTATGACAAGTTATGACACTAGATGGCTGAAAAAGGGGAATAATATGATTTCTATTAATATTTGCTGCACATTAATCTCCAATATTTCTACTAGAGAATATTATTATAAATATCGCAAATACTAACAATCATATCAGCCCAGCGGCCACTGGGCTTAATCCCCATTAATTTCTTAGTTAAATGAACCCAAACACCAAACATATATCATCCAGGGTCCAATACTATGTGGATTATCAGGCCCCGGACAATACATATATGCCATGTTTGATATCAAGGGGCCTATGAAGGGTCTCATAGTCCTGAATAAGACCCTCTCATTAATATAGTCATAACTGACATATTACAAGAATTACAATACTTCCCAGAAATAACAGCCAATGCCCATATGCCCAACGTGTTGGAATGTCTGAGTTTGGAGACCTAATTAGGGATTCAATGATTCCATTTCAAGTACAGCTTGTTGCCAGCTAGGTGTGATAGGTGTCTATTGTCATGGTCTGTTTTCCTATAGACATGGCAGGATGTGGGACCACTATTTGAATGTTAATTTGAGGGACCGTGTCCTTTAACAATGGTGCTGTGGCCAATGCTTAACTGTAGAGTCTATGCATATTACTGCTGTGTTGTATCTCCTGAGTTCAGTTGCTCTATCACTGGTACTTTTTTTCTGTCTTATGCTTAGCCACCATGTAAGGTTACATTCTTTTACTGCATTCATGTTCCATTAAAGCCAGTTCCCGTTATACCGCTAATGTCTAGTTGGATTATGACTCCGCTGCACCCAGAACTCACACTCTGCAACAGGTTATGGGCTCAGTGACCGAATGAAGTCTCAGTGACCATATGAAGCCTGATAAAGCCCAGGCAGAGCAAAGCCCATAACGGGAGACAGGGTGGTCGATGCAGAGATCGACATAAAGAAGCTTTCCACTGAGACATCTTGTGTATACTAATAAGACTGTTCTTATACATAGAAATATAGGGAGAATGGCCAGCAGCTCAGAGCTTAAAGTCTCAGTGGCAAGCTGAACAATGACAGTTATCAGCTATGGAAGTTTAAAGTGGAAATGCTATTTTCCAGAGATGCCTTGTGGGAGGATAGCCTGAGGAAGTGGGAAGCATGCCCACAGAACGTTTGGCTCTTGGGGTGGTAGGTGGTGGGGAGACCTTCTTGGCTTAATTTTGTTTATTTTGGTTGTATTTTGGTTTCATTTTGTGATCTATACTGTGGTTCACATTAGAGATAAGCGAACTTTTGAAAAAATTCGATTCGGCTGATTCGCCAAATTTTCCGTCAAAATTCGCTTCGGTTCGAATTTATTCACGACGAATCGCTATTAGAAACGGCTATTTCTGAGCTTCCTAGAGCCTCAATAGGGTTGTAAACCATTCTGCCTGTAACACGCATAGGATGCGTGTTGGGTTAGTGAAATAATACTGTAATGTCATAATACTGTAAATAATTATGACATGCAGATCAGAATCGCAGAGCGGCACAATTGCAGAGAGTTGAGGTGGCATCACTATGAGGGGCCCCTATATTGCCTGAAAAACACACCCTGGAGCTGGCAGCAGCAGGAGCCCAAATATTGTCTGAAAGACATCCTGGAGTTGGCAGCAGGAGCAGCAGGAGCCCAAAAATTGGCTGAATGACACCCTGGAGTTGCAAGCAGCAGCAACAGCAGAAAAAACATATCTTGAAAGACACACTGGAGTTGGCAGCAGGAGCCCAAAAATTGGCTGAATGACACACTGGAGTCACAAGCAGCAGCAGCAGCCCAAACATAGCTTGAAAGAGACACTGGAGTTGGCAGCAGGAGCCCAAAAATTGGCTGAATGACACCCTGGAGTTGCAAGCAGCAGCAGCAGCCCAAACATAGCTTGAAAGAGACAATGGAGTTGGCAGCAGGAGCCCAACAATTGGCTGAATGACACCCTGGAGTTGCAAGCAGCAGCAGGAGCCCAAACATAGCTTGAAAGAGACACTGGAGTTGGCAGCAGGAGCCCAAAAATTGGCTGAATGACACCCTGGAGTTGCAAACAGCAGCAGCAGCAGCCCAAACATAGCTTGAAAGACACACTGGAGTTGGCGGCAGGAGCCCAAAAATTGGCTGAATGACACCCTGGAGTTGCAAGCAGCAGCAGCAGGAGCCCAAACATAGCTTGAAAGAGACACTGGAGTTGGCAGCAGGAGCCCAAAAATTGGCCTAAAGACACACTGGAGTTGGCAGCAGCAGCAGCAGGAGCCCAAACATTGCTTGAAAGGGACACTGGAGTTGGCAGCAGGAGCCCAAAAATTGGCTGACTGACACCCTGGAGTTGCAAGCAGCAGCATCAGGAGCCCAAACATAGCTTGAAAGAGACACTGGAGTTGGCAGCAGGAGCCCAAAAATTGGCTGAATGACACCCTGGAGTTGCAAGCAGCAGCAGCAGGAGCCCAAACATAGCTTGAAAGAGATATTGGAGTTGGCAGCAGGACACACCCTGGAGTTGGCAGCAGCGGCAGGAACCAAAAAATTGGCCTAAAGACACCCTGGAGTTGGCAGCAGCAGCAACAGGAGCCCAAACTTTGCTTGAAAGAGACACTGGAGTTGGCAGCAGGAGCCCAAAAATTGGCCTAAAGACACACTGGAGTTGGCAGCAGCAGCAGCAGGAGCCCAAACATTGCTTGAAAGGGACACTGGAGTTGGCAGCAGGAGCCCAAAAATTGGCCTAAAGACACACCCTGGAGTTGGCAGCAGCAGCAGCAGGAGCCCAAAAATTGGCCTAAAGACACACCCTGGAGTTGGCAGCAGCAGGAGCCCAAAAATTGGCCTAAAGACACACTAGAGTTGGCAGCAGCAGCAGGAGCCCATACATTGGCTGAAAGAGACACTGGAGTTTGCAGCAGCAGGAGCTCAAACATTGCTTGAAAGAGACACTGGAGCTGGCAGCAGCAGGAGCCCAAACATTGCTTGAAAGAGACACTGGAGTTGGCAGCAGGAGCCCAAAAATTGGCCTAAAGACACACTGGAGTTGGCAGCAGCAGCAGCAGCCCAAATTTTGCCTGAAAGACACACTCTGGACTTGGCAGCACCATAGGGAGCCCATATATTGCCTGAAAAACACATTGGACTTGGCAGCAGCATAGAGAGCTCAGATATTGCCTGAAAGACACACCCAGGAGTTTGCAGCAGCATGAAGAGAACATATACAGATTTTCGGCACATATATCTTATCCGAAGAATATTAATAAAAAGTAAGACTAATGTAAAGCATTTTCTCAATAATTACTTGTGGTCTGATGTGGAGGAATGTCTGTAGCTGGAGAGCAGCGCCTTAAATCTGTTTTGCACTATCCATATTTCTTTAGTGTTGGTATATACCTTCTAAGAAGATTTGCTGTGGTGTGCTGGATCCATGTTTTGGGATTTCGTGAAAAATCTTGTTGCCGCTGGAGATTGCGCTGCCTCCTGCTTATATGCCATTTGATTTTGAATTTCTGGTAAGAGCATGAACTAGTTGGTGGTGGAATCACTTGCTGATTGTGTTGATGCATGCACCGCGGAATACCATGATTGGACAGTTTTCAGTTTGATCATATGGACTGTTATTTATGAACTCTGTGTTTTGCATTGTTTTAAAGGGCCTAGTTACTACTTAGTGAAATGCCATAGATAGTTACACACCTGCTGCTGTTATCGACAAATCCTGCTTTAAGTGTAGTGTAGCGTTTTGTCCTCACCTCATATACGCACTAAGTATGTCAGGCAGAGAAGTGCCAGGATGGGCACAGAGAAGTTGCAGAGGCCTAAATTCATCAAGCAGAGGTTGCAGCAGACTAGGGGTGAGTGGCAGCAGGAGTCTCAGTGAGAGGCCTGATCTCCCGGTATTAGCTAGCGGTCGTGTCTTGACCAGCAACCCATCTGCCATCATCCATTGGTTAACACGATCATCCACTGAATCACAAGTGACATCTGACACCCCCAGTAAACTGTCGGTTATATCGTATGCTTTGGGTTCAGCTCTACTATTCAGTGAGGATGACCTGATGATCAGCAGCTACTGCCCAGCCAAGAAGTGGAGGAGACACTCGCAGCTTCTTCCACTAGGCGGGCAAATAGTGATGAGGAGAGTGGGGTGGGAGGTGGTGTTGCAAGCATTCTTAAGCAGACACTGTTGAGGAAGCTGAGGAGGACATCAGTGAGTTTTGAGGGCACTTTTAAAGGCTTGGAGTGATGGAGAGTGACAGATTAGTAACATAGTAACATATTAGTAACATATTAGTAACATAGTAACATATTAGTAACCTAGTAACACGTTAGTAACAAAGTAACACATTAGTAACATAGTAACACATTAGTAAGATAGTAACACACTAGTAACATAGTAACATATTAGTAACAGAGTAACATATTATTAACATATTTGTAATTAGTAACATATTTGTAATTAGTAACATAGTAACATATTAGTAACATAGTAACATATTAGGCCTCAATTCATCAAGCAGAGGTCTCAGCAGACTAGGGGTGAGTGGCAGCAGGAGTCTCAGTGAGAGGCCTGATCTCCCGGTATCAGTTAGCAACCCATCTGCCGTCATCCATTGGTTAACACGATCATCCACTTAACATGGCTATATGAAAGATGTGTAGGCAGAAGGCGAAGAGTGGCCAGGGTCCCAATGTTGGATTCACAGCCCTGCATCGACATTTGCAGCGTCACCATAAAGCAGCCTGGGAGAGTTGGCTCCAAAGTGGTGGGCCAGCCTGCTGCATTACCCAGTGGCACGCCGCTCTCTGTTCCAGCCAGCCAATGCTCCACCACCTCCTGCGTGTCATACCCATCCTCTGTCACTCCAGATGCTCCTCCTCCTCTTAATCCAAGTCAGTCATTCCGCCAGCAATCCATTGGCCAAGCCATGTCCAAGAGACAACAGTATGTGCCCACTCATCCAACGTGCAGAAGCTAAATGTGCTCCTGTATAAGTTGCTGGTGCTGCAGTCCCTCCCTTTTGAGGTGGTGGAACTTTCAGAGAACTGATGGCTTGTGCCGAGCCGAGGTGGAGAGTCCCATGCTGTCATTTCTTTGTGAAGAAGGCAGTACCAGCCCTGTACAATTTTGTTGAGCAGAAGGTGGGCCAGTCCTTTAGCCTGTCAGTGTGTACCACAAGTGCACGGCAGTGCCTACGTCTGGAGCTGTAACTACGGTCAGGGACAATACATATCCTTTAAGCACCACTGGGTGATTGTGATTCCTGCACAACCACAACAGCAACTTGGACAGGTCCCTCCGCTGTGGCCTCCACGCTCCTAGGCCGTTGTGCCTGTGACAGTGCACTTGCACTTAGCAATGGTGTCACAGAAAAAAGTGCCTAATTGACAATTACATATTAATTGTTATCATTTATCTTATTAGAACACATTTATAATAATAACATATAATAACATATAACATAATAACAATAACATATAACATAATAACAATAACATATAAAATATTTTTTTTTTGGTTAATTTTGTATTTTTTTTTTTTTTTCATTTTCTGTTCTTTTTAATATTTTGCATTTTTTAAAAATACATATTTTTTGATTTTTTTGTATTTTATATATATATATATTTTTTCCATTGTCTTTTTAAAATATTTTTTTAATTTTTTACACATTCTTTTGTTCATTTTTAATTTTTTTTTTTGGATTTTGATTTTCTTAACATTTTTTTTTCTGTATTTTTTTTTATTTTTTTTATTTTTTTCAGTGCCCTTCCAGCCTACCATGTGTGCAGGACCCATGCTGTTCTTCACATGGTTTGCCTTGAGCCACGGAGTCACACATGGGAGCAACTGCTAAAAATCATAAATCTCCACACAAACTGCAAATGGGAACCATGGTGACTGACAATAGGAAGAACATCTTGCCTGCGCTGCGACAAGGAAGCCTGAGCCATGCGCCCTGTATGCCACACGTGTTCATCCTAGTTGTCAAGCATTTTCTGAAGTCTTCCCCCAGCTGCAAGACATGCTAACAACAGGAAGGAAACTTTGCATGCACTTCAGCCACTTCTACACCGCCAAGCACACCCTTCTTGAGCTACAGCGTCAGAACGGTATGCCCCCACATAGTCTGATTTGCGATGTTTCCACCCTCCATATGTTGGATCGACTATACGAACTGAGAAAAGCCATCACTGTTTTCTTGATGGTCCAAGCGGATAGGGGGACTCCCCTGTGTAACTTCAATGTTAACCAGTGGCAGCTCATACGTGACACCTGTCGTTTGCTCAGGCCCTTTGAGGAAGCCAATTATTAGTCAGTCGGCAGGACTATGGGATGAACGATGTGATTCCACTGCTTCATGTACTACAACACATGTTGGAAACCATGGCTGGCCAGGACACTGGAGACATGGCGCCTACATTTCATGGCCACATGAAGCCTGTGGGGGCTGAAGTGGAGGAGGAGGAGGAGGGGGTGGGGCACAGCGAAGCACAGTTTAGGTTTGACAAAATGGCCATTTTATCTAGTCATCTGACAGGAGAGGAGGAGCAGGAGCAGCCATAGGAGCTAGAGGGTTGTGAAGAAGGCGAGACAGAGGACCCAGACACACCGTGGCAGTATGCTCCCTCCAAGTCACTTGCAGAAATGGCACAATGCATGCTCACATGCTTGCGTAGTGACCGCAGAATTGTCTCCATTTGTCATCAGGATAACTTCTGGTTCTCCACCTTATTGGACCCTCGCTACCGGCACAAAATGGGGGCATTTTTTTACACCCACTGAGAGGGAGGACAAACTGACCTACTACAGAGACATTCTACGTAGTCAGTTGGCCGATGCCTATCTGCATGGCCGATGCCATGGTCCATACTGTGATGCCCAGCGGGACACCAGCCTTCTGTAAGCAGGCAACCCCCAATCTCCACCGCCGCTTCTGCCTATAGTCAAGCCCCGGTTTGCCGGGACACTAGGTATGCCTCATCGGACATGGTTGCCCCCAGGTCTAAATAGGCACAAAGGATGGCTGCTTACGGTGAACGCCGATGAACCACGAGGGTTTCCCGAAGCCGAGGTCGTTCACAGGTAGTCAATCCGGAGGGTGCGTCAGAGTACAGGGATGAGACAGGTGCGTAGTCAAGAGTAGCCAAAGGGTCAAGCCGGGAGGTCAGAGATCACGGGGTATCCAGAGGGACAGGCAGGTTCGTGGTCAGACAAAACAGAGGTCGGTACAGGCAGCAGACAGGAATGGTCGATCAAGCCGGGTCGGAATCAGATAACAACTAACAGAATCACACCCTAATCACAAGCGACCCACAGAGTGAGGCTAATCATGAGCAGCAGAAAGACCTGGAGAAGGCCCTGAACCAGCAGGTAGTGTCATACCTTGACATGACCATGCCAATGCACCTTGAGGACCCGCTGGACTTCTGAGCTGCCAAACTTGACTTGTGGTCGCAACTGGCAGAGTTTGCCCTGGGAAAGCTGTCCTGCCCAGCGAGTAGTGTGCCATCTGAGCGGGTGTTTAGTGCGGCGGGGCCATAGTCATGCCAGGGAGAACTTGTCTGTCCACGAAAAATGTGGAGAGACTCACCTTTGTGAAGATGAATCAGGCATGGTTCAGCCAGGATTTCTAGCCACCAATGGCTGATCCATGGTAGTAGCTGAAGCATGGTAGCTCCTTATGCTGCTGCCAACTCCAGGGTGTGTCTTTCAGGCAATATATGGGCTCCCTATGCTGCTGCCAACTCCTGGGTGTGTCTTTCAGGCAATATATGGGCTCCCTATGCTGCTGCTGCCAGCTCATATGTGTGTCTTTCAGGGAATATATGGGCTTCTAATGCTGCTGCTGCCAACTCCAATGTGAGCACTCTTAAAAGACACATGCTAGCATATTTGGGATGCCCCCTGGTTAAAGGCAATGGCTGCTGGCAATGTGACAACGTGACTTTCTTTACAAAATGCAACCAGTTAATAGACAGGTACTCTTGAAATATTAATGCTAGTGTTTGGGATGCCCCCTCCTCACATAGAGAGGTTGGCTCCTTTGATAGTGGAAAAGTGACATTGATTACAAAATCCAACCAGCTAATAGACAGGTAGTCTTGAAATATTTATGCTAGTGTTTGGGATGCCCCCTGCTCACATACAGAGGTGGCCTCCCTTGATTGTGGAAAAGTGACGTTAATTATAAAATGCAAGCAGTTATTAGGCAGGTAGTCTTGAAATATTTATGCTAGTGTTTGGGATGCCCAGTGGCCAGGGGTTTTTAGAGCAGACACAAAAACAATTAAAACTGTGCTCTAGTTAGATGAAATCCCCTTTAAGAGCTGCTTGTGTGTAACAGATAGGGCTAAATATGCAAACATGGCATGCCCAGTGGGCAGGGGTTTTTACAGCAGACACCAAAACAATTAAAACTGTGCTCTAGTTAGATGAAATCCCCTTTAAGAGCTGCTTGTGTGTAACAGATAGGGTTAAATGTGCAAACATGGCATGCCCAGTGGGCAGGGGTTTTTACGGCAGACACAAAAACAACTCAAACTGTAATCTAGTTAGAAGAAATCCCCTTTAACAGCTGCTTGTGTGTAACAGATAGGGTCAAATGTGCTAATATGGGATGCCCTGTGGGCAGGGGTTTTTACAGCAGACACAAAAACAATACAAACTGTAATTAAGATAGAAGAAATCCCCTTTAACAGCTGCTTGTGTGTAACAGATAGGGTCAAATGTGCTAATATGGGATGCCCATTGGCCTGGGGTTTTTACAGGACGCAAAAAAACAATTCAAAATGCAATATATTAATAAAACAGAGCCTGTAGAAGATGCTTTAGTATAACAGATAGGGTGAAATGTGCTGGTTTGGGATACCCTGCGGCCTGTTGTTTTTACAGGATGCACAAAACCAATTAAAAATGCAATATATTAATAAAACAGAGCCTGTAGAAGCTGATTTAGTATAACAGATAGGGTGAAATGTGCCGATTTGGGATACCCTGTGGCCTGTTGTTTTTACAGGATACACAAAACCAATTCAAAATGCAATATATTAATAAAACAGAACCTTTAGAAGCTGATTTAGTATAACAGATAGGGTGAAATGTGCTGGTTTGGGATACCCTGTGGCCTGGTGTTTTTACAGGTCACACAAAACCAATTCAAAATGCAATATATTAATAAAACAGAGCCTGTAGAAGCTGATTTAGTATAACAGATAGGGTGAAATGTGCTGGTTTGGGATGCCAATGCGGCCTGGTGTTCTTAGAGGATGCACGAAACCAATTCAAAATGCAATATATTAATAAAACAGAGCCTTTAGAAGCTGATTTAGTACAACAGATAGGGTGAAATGTGCTGGTTTGGGATGCCCATGCGTCCTGGTGTTTTTACAGGACGCAAAAAAAACAATTCAAAATGCAATATATTAATAAAACAGAGCCTTTAGAAGCTGATTAATTATAACAGATAGGGTGAAATGTGCTGAAATAGTATGCCCATGTGGGCTGGGTTTTTTACAGCATACAAAAAAAATTAAAACTAATCGAGTTATAAGAAATGCTTGTGTGTAACAGATAGGGTTAAATATGCCACTGCCAAGATGGGATGCACAGTGTCCAGGAATATTTACAGCACAAAAAAAAAGCAATTTAAAACTGATCTGGCAAATGAAGTGAAGTGAAAATAAAAAAAAATCATTTTCTCTGCTGTCCCTGCCTGGATCGTTCCTGATTTTTCCCTATCTTTCCCTGGCTCTCCCTGGCACTGTGTGGGTCTCTGTGGGTCTCCCTGACTCTCCCTGCCTGTCTGTAAGTCTCTCCCTGTCTGCACCAACCTCCGTTCTGTCTGCAATGCAAGGCTGAAATGCGCACAAGCAAGATGGCCGCCGTTTATATAGCACTGTGACGTCATCAGGCTTCCTGGCTGCTGATAGGCTGCATGTGACCTTCCCATGATAACTTGCCCCAGGGGATATGTCCAGACATGTGCATTCACCATTTTACAATGGCTGTAATTGAAATAAATGGAGTTTAAAGGAAAACTTTGATCGATCGAATCGCGGGGAAATTCGGATTCGTTCAGAATCGAATTTTTCCTGAAATTCGGTACGAATTCGGGTTCGTCCGAATCGATTTGCTCATCTCTAGTTCACATCATAGGACATTAGCACACTTTGGTTATGAAGATGATGGGGGATATATTGTTATTTTTGATTGTTTGATATAGGCAATGAATTGTGTTAGTTTTTTATTATCTTGATGGGATTGGTTCTGATTACCAATTTCAGATTGGTTACAATCAGATTGGTTACAATCTAATTTATTTTTGGATTATTTGTACTTGCACTTTACAGCACATATATATATTTATGATCCAGATCATAGGCAGGTTTTGAACAGTACATGCACATGGTTTCATATTTATATCAGAAACTGTTTTTCTCTTCTATTATGATGTGTATACAGATATATATAGGAATTTGATGGCAATATATATATATATATATATATATATATATATATATTTTGATGGTGCTCTTCCCATTGCTTACACACCTATCTACATTGGTCTGTCTTGTTTTTCATTGTTTGATTAATGTTTTTAATGGGTTTTAGTATGTCTAGGATTATATGTAGTGATTAACTTGTGTCAAGATCAAATAAATATTTTTTGTACTAGTATTGATTCTAGTGTGCCTCCCTATTTTGTTGTAGCCTGATTAAGCTTTGGGAGTGGCACCTGTATTCATTAGAACGGTTTGGTCCAGGTCCCCTTTGTTTGTGTGTTTTGTGGAAGGTTATCACTACAGAGAGGCCACAGGGCAATAATCAGGACTGGGACAGGGTAAAACAGACAGGCACGGACCACCATGAGCTTACTAGTGGAAGACAGATTATTTACATACACAGTTAGAATACAGTGAAAGGCATTTGGGGTGTACTGAACAGACTGCATGAGAGTTCCAGTTTAAACAGCAAGTTGTTTTTTTCTGAGGAAACTTTACAAAATGAGGCTTAGCAGAAAGCAGGACATACCAGACAAGTGATTGCACAACTCAGATCAGTCAGTGGGACTATAACAGACAGTCACACAGCAGCCATTTTTTTGTGCAGCTTGCCCGAGACATACATTGCACTGATTAATGTGCTGGAGACACGGCCTGAGTTTGTGCATGACTCCACAGAAACCGACACCAGAACCGTTCTTAAAGCTACAGACACAAAGAAACACTAGAAGAAAACCAAGGTGTGTTTTAGGTGCCAAAACAGGGACACATAAAGAGAGACTATACTATATGGAAAGGAGTGCAAATGAGAAAATGTCCCTTTTATAATAAACAGAAAGGCAGAGCCACAATCTCTGATCCATCTGATCCACCTATAGATGACTATTCAAGATACACAGTCACTTACCTAATGCAACACAAGAATGAAGTTTGTGACAAATTACAGGACTATTTAGTAAGGCAAGTAACAAATGTCAGTTTATCAATTTATTTGTTGCATTGTATGTCTCAGCTTTGAGAAGGGGAAGCCAGTAAATGGATAAAGGCTACAAAGGAAGAGATATAATCCATGCATGACACTAAAACATGGACACTTACAGAACTACCGTATTTTTCGCCATATAAGATGCACCTGCCCATAAGACGCACCTAGGATTTGGGGGAAGAAAATAAGAAAAAAAATATTTTAATCCAAAAACGCACCATTACAGACAGTGTGGCATTCCCCTATCCCATTCCCATAGGCCGTGTGGGATGCCCCCATTCCATAGACAGTGTAGCATGCCCCTATCCCATTCCCCGTATACCCAGTGTGGCATCCCCCCCTCCCAATCCCCATATACCCATTGGCTGTGTGACATCCCCCTCTCCCCCCATTAGTATAGGCTGTGTGGCATCCCTCTCCCCCCATTCCCATAGGCTGTGTGGCATCCACCTCTCCCCCCATTCCCATTGGCTGTGTGGCATCCCCCCTCCCCCCATTAGTATAGGCTGTGTGGCATCCCTCTCTCCCCATTCCCATAGGCAGTGTGGAATCCCCCTCCCCCATTAGCATAGGCTGTGTGGCATCCCCCTCCCCCCATTAGTATAGGCTGTGTGGCATCCCTCTCTCCCCATTCCCATAGGCTGTGTGGCATCCCTCTCTCCCCATTCCTATAGGCTGTGTGGCATCCCCCTCCCCCCATTCCCATAGGCTGTGTGGCACCACGCTCTCCCCATTCCCATAGGCTGTGTGGCATCCCCCTCCCCCCATTCCCATAGGCTGTGTGGCATCCCCCTCTCCCCATTCCCATAGGCTGTGTGGCATCCCCCTCCCCCCATTCCCATAGGCTGTGTGGCATCCCCCTCTCCCCATTCCCATAGGCTGTGTGGCATCCCCCTCTCCCCATTCCCATAGGCTGTGTGACATCCCCCTCCCCCCATTCCCATAGGCTGTGTGGCACCACCCTCTCCCCATTCCCATAGGCTGTGTGGCATCCCCCTCCCCCCATTCCCATAGGCTGTGTGGCATCCCCCTCTCCCCATTCCAATAGGCTGTGTGGCATCCCCCTCCCCCCATTTCCATAAGCTGTGTGGCATCCCTCTCTCCCCATTCCCATACGCTGTGTGGCATCCCCCTCCCCCCATTCCCATAGGCTGTGAGGCACCCCTCTATCCCCATTCCCATAGGCTGTGTGGCATCCCTCTCTCCCCATTCCCAAAGGCATACCAGGCTTGTTGATGTTGCCACAGTTTTCTGGAAGTTCTCCCTCAATGTATTCTTTGGTTACACAGAGCTCCCCTAAAAATGGATAAAAAAGCAGAATCAAAGCCACATTTTTCTAAAGAAAACTACATACAAACAAGAAAAAACAAGTTAATCTAAAAAAGCAACATCCCCCGAACAAAACGATACCCAACATGCATTGCTACTGTCAAGGAAAGAGTTGCCAAACACCACAAAGTAAAGCTTGTGCACAACGGTAATTTAGCTTGAAAATTTCAGCTTGCAGACAAAGTGGCACCTTGCGCTTTTTCTACCAAAACAACCCTTTACATTTGGAATACCCGCCACAAACCATACATTCACTGAAAGTACACACGATAAGCTTTCTAAGCATACCCAGCATGTTGTAGTGGGCCCATCTTTCTGGAAGTAATCCCTCAAAGAATTCTTTGGTCGCACAGGGTTTCCTTAAAAAATGGATAATAAAGCAGAATAAAAAATGAGTTTTCCTAAAATATCAATATGCAAACAAGAAAAAGCAAGCTAAATTTGAAAGCGCAAAATCCCCCAAGCAGAACAATACCCAACATGCATAGGTACTACTAACCCTTTTAACTTCCAGCCTACTTGAGGCTTTGTCACCCTCTCTTGACAGGTCATTTTTCACCATTTTGCTTAACTGTGATTTTTGCAGGAATTTCCAGGAAAATCACATATTTTATTTTTGCGGCAGAGTTTAGGCTTTAACATGAAATGTCTTTTTTGTAATTTTTTTACTGTTTTTTTAAATATTTTTGAGTAAATTAAACAAAACAAAATAAAAAAAAATATTTTTTAGAAAATTGTCTCCTTTATTTCAAATAAAATATTTGATTTATTAAAGAAAACCATATTGCATGTGAAAGCCCCATTTCTCCCGATATCAGCAGTACCACATATGTATCGGTAGCCCCCTGTTACTGTTAAGAAGACACCCCCAAACTGAAAAAAACACTTTATAACATGTACAAATAAAATACAACTACAATCCACACTATAAAGGGTTAAATCAAGAAAAAAATTGGCGCGGGGTTCCCCTTCCCGGGGGGGAGGTAACCCCCATTTTTTTTTTATTTTAAGGGTTAAAAACCCTTAAAAATTCCCCAAAAATATGACATGGGGTCCCCCCTATCCAGCATAACCAGCCCGGGGGATCAGCTATGCAGGGCTTGTAGAACAGGGTGCAGGGGCCAGCTTTGGTGGCCCCCCGCTCTGCCAAGTACAAGCTCGCCTCACCTAAATCAGCCCGCTAGCCGCAGGTGACTTGACAGCCCCCGAGCCTGGTATAGGGGTTTCATGGACTCCTTACAAGTTCACAATGGGTTAAAGGGGACCAACACCCAGGGCTGATCGGCCCAGGAGTCTACAAGATTCCTGGACCATTCTATTCCCTCCCCCGGGGCATCCAAAATCAGGATGCCCCTCTGTGTGAAACCCCCGGAACACCCGCTACCACTTACTTGAATCTCGGTCCTACGGCGCATGCGCGGGCCACATCCCCACTATCCCTCTAGCAGGGCGCGTGCCCGCGCCGGCTACTCATGTATGGCCGGCGCGAGCACGCTCCGTGTTAGAGGGAAGTGGGGGATGCAGCTGCCAGCGCACTCAGAGCAGCTGAGCTTAGACGTCTCTTAGATGTCCATAACTCAGCCGCTCTGAGCGCGCTGATTGGACGAGCGGCCACGCATGTGCTGTAGGACCCGGGTGAGGTGAGTTATTGTGGGTGATCGGGAGTGTTTTACACAGCGGGGCATCCCCGATCGGGATGCCCCGGGGGAAAGGACCAATACCCAGGATAGTCAAAATCCTGGGTGTTGGTCCACTTTAAATGTAAAAAAAAAAACACACCACACCACAAAATGCTGGAAGCATTTATTACCAGCTGGGCGACAGGACATAAGGGGTTAATTAAAAAAAAAATTAACATAGGGTTCCCCCTCCCAGGGGGGAGGGGGGCATTTTTTGGGGAATTTTAAGGGTTAAAAACCCTTAAAAAAAAATGACGTAGGGTCCCCCCTACCCAGCGTTACCGACCCGGGCCAGCTATGGGGGCTTGTAGAACAGGGCGCAGGGGCCAGCGTTGGTGGCCCCTGGCCCTGCAGGCTACTAGCCCGCATAGCCACTTAGTAGCCCGGGCCCTTCTGCCCCCCCTGCCCTTTGGGGAGGCAGGTAATGGGGGGCTGGGGGTTAATGGCAAGTCACCCGCTAGCCGCAGGTGACTTGCCAGACCCAGAGCCTTGTGAACTGGTATAAGGGGTCTCATAGACCCCTTACCAGCTCATAAAGGGTTAACTGTAAAAAAAAAGACCACACAAAATTATTTTATAAAAAAAAAAAAAAATTATCATATACAACATATACAATATATACAAAGTTACAATAATAAATAAATAAAAATAAAATAAATAATAACTAAACAAAAAGTAACAGGCCTAACAATTCAGCATATAATATATAATATTCATTATTCTATATACAATCCTATCTACAACCTAAACACTACACTCTACACAACCCAGCAGGAAGACTAAGAGACCCCGTCACCTGTACATGCAGCCGTTCTTCAAAAATCTGTCATTGTCATAAAAATCTATGGGTGATAAGAGACAGGAAAGCTCACCCAGAGGGAAGTCATGGGGATCAAGGAGGCCTGATGTTCTTCCACGCCTTCATTCAGGCCCCCCGTTCCCACCCATCCCTCTCCAGCACCCGGATCTTCCCCACCTCATGCAGGATGTCATGCACCACCACCGGGACAGGGAGGACTTTCTTCCTAATGCAGAGCTGGCACCGTGCATTCCATGTGAAATAGCGGATCACTAGACTAATTAGATATAAAGTGTCCAAACAAAAATCCCCTCTGTTCCTGAATGCTCCATACACCCACTCAGCATAGGAAAGCTGGGAGAAGAAGGGGGCACCAAGGGCCAACCCCACCTGTTTACACACCTCTACATTAAAGGGACTCCGGAGCAGGAAGTGGTCCATAGTCTCCACCTCATCCCGACACTGCTCCCGGAGACAAATTATCTCTGGCAGGCTGTGACTCTTACGGATCCCCCTAAGGTACAGTTTTCCTTGGAAGGAGAGCCAGGCTCTGAAAATCATCAACATTTTTCTTCTCTCTGAAAGCATCTTGTATTCTTCTGATGGCATAGGTCACTGCCGGCTTCTCCGGGGGTCGGGTCACGTGAACTGTCCCTTCAACGAGTAAAGGACGGAAACGTTACTGTTGTTGTACTCTTGTGAATGGGAAAGTCGTCTCTGAGTGTGCTCGCTTTGTTGGTTGTTTTGAGTTTTGTCCCAGTGCAGTATCCGTAGTCGCGTGACGTCACAGGGCACTGTAGGTGACTGGAGCCAGGTGGAGCGTTGAAGGGACTCTGTGACAGTTCACGTGACCCGACCCCCGGGGAAGCCGGCAGTGACCTATGCCATCAGAAGGATACAAGATGCTTTCAGAGAGAAGAAAAATGTTGATGATTTTCATGAAATACAAACATTGATTCACCAAGCTAAGGAAAACTTGGACATCATTCGACGTCAGGTGAGATTAAATCATTATCCCTATTGAGCATATACCTACATAACCCCTAAGAAGATCTGAGTCTGGGGTTGGATCGTTTTGGGATCGAATTGGTGCTGCATCTGTGGAGGATTGACATCTTGTGGGAGACTTACGTGGTTTCTCTCTGAATGCCAGTTTTAGTGAACATCTGGTAAGAGCATAAGCCTACTGGTGGTGGTCACACTTGCGCTCACTGAATGCATGCACTGTGGGATACCGCAATTGGATATTTTAAAGCTACATGAAAAGACATTCTAGCTAGCTCTGTGTTTCTTCTATTGTCTATTATATCTTGTGGAGTTGGGACTTCCGCACACGTTGAGCTATATTATTATTCAGTTATATTTTCTTTGGATTTTACAGTGGATAATTTTCAAGCGCGGTATTATATAGATCAGTTTGTTTGTTCTATTCTTTTCCTCTTATACAATTATGACTATTAACCAATACTTGAAAATGTTTTGTAATATGAATTGTGGGAACTTTTGTTGTTGTAACTTCCTTTACAGCAATTGATATATCTAAAAATTATATGTTACCCGTGCCATAAAATCTTGTAAAACTAAATAAAAACCATTGATATATAAATTCCACATTTCCAGGAAAGTATAAAGTACTTGAAAAAAGATCTAATTCCTTTTTCTAATGTTTGTTGATTTAGCCAACACATATAGCTAATATATTTAGCAAAATTCCCCACATCTTTGTAAATCATGCGCTCTGACTTGACTTGATTGTATGGATAATGAATAGCTGGCGTAGGCAGCATGGATAATTCAGTTTTCTGTAAAATTGTTAGCCTCTTTCTGTTTTTCCTGAGGATACCAGAAAACACTCAACCTTGTAATTAAGTACTCCATCACACATTTACACCCTAAGGAAACTCGTACAGGTTAGTGAAACAAATACATAGAACCAAGCTCATCCAAAAAAATTGACAACATACCAGGTATCGGTGGCAAGAAATATACTATTATATTTAAAAGAATACAATGGCATAATTTTGGCAACATTTACAGATTTTTTGTGGAGCCTTAAGTACATTGTAACTAAAGTGACTCTAATAAAGTCCAATATGCTGTGCGAATGCTATGATTTCAATGAGGAAAAAGGGGTTTATTCATCAAGGGATAGCGGCAGGTAGTGCCTCGTAGTGGCAGGCAGCATCTGGTGAACGCCGGGCACTGTACGCAATACCACATTTATGAAAGCTATTCTGGTGAGCGACTCTAACAGCGCCATGTAGCGTACGATTCATCATTACAGGTGGCTCAGCCTATAGCGCCAGCGATCTGGCTTCCAGAGCGCCAGGTATTACCTGTCGCTACCTTTTACTCTCCCATACATTTCAATGGACGTTCATTTTCTTCAGTATTTTTCAGTTTAAACAGGGTTTTTTGTGTTTAATTTTTTTTTTTCTCTAATATAATTGTGTGACCTCTTCTGGCCTAGAAAGAGTCATTATTGAAAACTTTTTGATTTTTTATATTTTTATGCAGAATTGCCATTACAGGTCTGACACTAAAGTAGTAATGTCACAATGTTACAACAATGTAGTTCCATGTGTTTTTGCTTTGTTACTGGTGGATATGTGTTCAAAAACAGACTTTAATCACACAGCGTCTGCCGCTCTATGCTATAGCGACCAGTTCCAGAGCGCCTACATTCTGTGAGTCTTTTTTTTTGTTGAATATGGTGTGAGTCGGTCGCAATGAGCTGGCGCTACCGTTCACTCCCTACAACGCTGTACTGGTGTTAGAACGCCCAACATACATCTCATTCATCAATGCTGGCCAGGTTACTACAGCGAATGAGGCGCTCTGTTACAGCGCCCAATATCCGATCACAGCATCTACTAGCGGTCGCTCTTAGTGCCTCTGTACAGGCGCTCATCTGCCGAAACCTGACGCTAGTAATGAATCAGCCCATCAGTAACAGTGAACTAATAAGCCCTAACTGACCAAACAGAAGAGGAAGAAAGTGCAAGTGCAAAAAATTGTGTACATCACCATGTAAAGGTCCATATAGGGATCCCCAGAAAAGTCCAGTGACGGCAACACGTTTCGTGGTCGCTGACCACTCCCGCCAGGCACGGGCTTATTAGTTCACTGTTATTTTGTATTTTATGCATTGGAATCAGAGGATTTACACAGCATATTGCACTTTACCTGTGTCTATTTATCCATTGTGTACTTAAGGGTCCTCATGGGGCTTTGCACCCAGTGTGTCTAAATGTATATTTTTTGTCTATAATTGTTGGGATTAATTTACTATTACTTTGATGGCTTAATCTTTACTTTAATATTTTTTTTTATAAATTTTTTATTTATATATATTTTCATCAATACAAGAAAACAGATAATACGGTATCAAGGAAGAAAACAGTGACTCCTGCTGGTGGTTAAACAGAATACACAATAGCTTGGACATAGCAGACCAGATTACAATTATCAACAGGCAACCTTAATTTTGACCGCGAAATAAACACTAGGGGCCTTATTTATCACGGGCTAGCGCCAGGTAGTGTCTGACGAGCGCCATGTACCGCCAGCTAACGGCGGCTACCGACTCAAGTACGCCCGGCGGCGGTCACAATGACGCATTTATCACGCTAAATGAGGCTAGCGCCAGCGAGAGCAACGGCTAGCCCGGGATTCATCATGTAGCCGACTGCAACGAACAGCGCCGCTGCTAATCCCATCACAGCGACAGGTATGACCTGGCGCTACCTGCCGCTCTCCCATACATTTCAATGGCAGACGCTGCAATGATTGTTTTAAGTGGTTTTTGTGTTCTTGTCTTTGGCACAAAATTCAACACATGTTTATTGGGATATGTTTTATTAATCTGGCTTGTTATTTTTCTTTTTTTGTAGAAAGTTGCTATTTTTACACTGTAATGTTGTGAGTGACATCTAAAATGCATCTCCTCCCACCAAACTCATTGGGCTCTAAATCGCTTGTTTTCACCACACACGGGGCTTGTAAAGCTACTTTTTAGCCAGTCCTGTTTGGCGATCACGTTCGCTCTGCGAAATTGTCAGCGCCCACGCTATTCGGCAGCCCTGTCCTTGATGAATCTGTGGTGGTCAGAGTTTGTGCAGTCGCTGTTTTGATTCGCTATGTGGCGGCGCGAGCGTCGCTGTGCTTCGCTGTGCTGCGTTGTGCGGCGCTGTGCTGTTCATACATGTGCCCTTCTGCCATTTGCAAGGAATTCACTTCCCGCGACCCCAGTCGTTCTTAATGAATACACTGTAGTTGTGAGCGTGCATGTCCACATTATGCAGGATTTAATTCAGGCGTACAAGCTCATAACAACCCGTTATGCATTCTCATGTGTGCCACATTATCATGTAGTTGGATAGTTTTATTGTGTGATGATTTTATGAAGGGATAAGATTTGTCTTTTTCAGCACCAAGTTTTTTGGTTTTCAAGGACCTATGCATTACAGTATCTTGAACCCCCAGCTAAATCAAGCTAATAAATAATGGCGTCTTTGCCAATAGCTTGTTGTAATGCGTCAATTAACTGTTTCCGCCACTTAGCTTGCACATAGCTGATATTAGCTTGTGCCTGGTGCGCGGAGCGTTTTTTTATTTTATTTTATTTATTTCACAGTTGCTTTCGTCATATCCGGTTCCGGTTTCCTCCTTTGCGTTTCAAAGCCACCTAAAGCAAAAAAATGCCTAGCGCTTAGGCCAATAGCTTGTTGTAATGCGTCAATTAACTTTTTCCGCCACTTACCTTGCACATAGCTGATATTAGCTTGTGCCTGGTGCGCGGAGCGTTTTTTTTTTTTAATTTATTTCACAGTTGCTTTGGTCATATCCGGTTCCGGTTCCCTCCTTTGCGTTTCAAAGCCACCTAAAGCAAAAAAATGTCTAGCGCTTAGGCCAATAGCTTGTTGTAATGTGTCAATTTACTTTTTCCGCCACTTAGCTTGCACATAGCTGATATTAGCTTGTTCCTGGTGCGCGGAGCGTTTTTTTTTTTTTTTTAATTTTTTTTTGGGTGTCCCTGTCGCTTGGGTCATATCCGGTTCCTGTTTCCTCCTTAGCGTTTCCACCATGCTGCCCAGGAGACGGATCCAGCGCCTCCCCAGCTCCTCCTCCGAATCAGACCCCACCACCCCTCCCCCACCTCCCCCACCTACCTCACCTCCCCCACCTAGCACCCCTCCCACCCCTTCCCCTCCTGGGCATGCCAAAAAAAGAAGAATGAGGGTGGATAGCCGAGTTAATGGCCAGGTGGTCAAAGTGAGTATGTTTTTCTTGCATTTTATGTTTAAAGTGGACCAACACCCAGGGGGGATTGGCCCTGAAATCTATTAGTTTTCAGGACCAATCTGATCACTCCCCACGGGGCATCCCCAATCTGGATGTCCTGCGGGGATGAACCCCCCTGGAGGGCCATAAACCTTACCTCAGCCCCGTCCCATCTGTGCATGCATGAGCTGCGGATGCGTCTTGCGCTTCCCTCTAGCAGGGTGGTCCCCTGCGCCAGACATTTGTTCATGGCCTGCGCAGGCGCACTCCCTGTTAGAGTCAAACGCCACATGCGTCCTTTGGTGCTCAGAGGCAGCTGAGCTGGTATGCACGTCCAAATGGCCTTGGATGCGCATACCACAGCGGCGCAGAGCGCTGTGCTAGCCTGGCGCAGTCACGTGGGAGTGTGGTCAGTGGTGTTTTTCTGGCCTTCCAAGGGGGTTTCAGACAGCGGCCCACCCCCGATTGGTGTGCCCCACCAAAGTGGACCCAAACCCAGAATAGTGATAATCCGGGGTGTGGGTCCACTTTACTCTGGTCTCAGTATAACTGTTTATGCCATTGTTCTGATGTCATGTATTGATTTGTGTTTGTTTTTCATTTCTCATAGGATTTCTGCATCCACCAATACGACTATGCCCGTGGGGGCAAGAAGCGAATTGCCATGGAGGTGAAGGCCACAGTGTCCCGGCGCTTCAACACCCAGCTCTCCATCCGAGCCATACAACAGAAATGGTCTGACTTCAAGCGCCGGGACCCTGAAGGCGTGTACCGCCTATATGATGCCTACGCATCAGGTAAGTTTAAGCTTATGCTATGTTTATACTTTAGTTTAAATCATCTGCTAAGCTGGGTCCATTTGTGGTCGTAATATTAATTATTTTCTTTCATCCCCTCAACACAGATAAGCGTCCTCCCCTGGGTAAACGTGGGAAGGGATTCCTCCCCCGAACCAGGCAGGCGGACTCGGGGGAGTCATCGGGGGAGGGTCCCTCTCGCGGATCCTATTTGGAGGACCCAGGGGAGGAAGGGGATGATGCCCCAGAGGAGTGTGCTGCTGGGGGGCTGGCAGGATCAAGCCTCAGTTCCTCACACTCTGACTCTGAGGAGTCTCACCAGCCAAGGGGCCACTCTCAAGGGGGGAGTCCAAGTGGGGTGGAAGGAATGGACTCTCCCACACTCCCTGAAGGAGCAGGGAGTGAGAGGGAGGAGGGTGGCCCTTTGGCTGGGGGATCTTCCGAGCAGAGTGTGAGGAGCCGAGGCTCCCCGCCTCCTCCTCAGAGCCCTCCCTGGGCTTCAAGTGGCGGATCATCCCCTGGTGAGTGCACATTTTGTCATTGTTAGTCTGTGACAGGTTTCATCTGCCCATTTGTACTTAGCCCTTGCCATTCCTCTCTAATTTGCAGGGCATCATATAGGCGGCACCTCCATGGCCTTTTGGCGACGCCTTCTCCACGGGCATAGTCATGGTAAGTGTTTGTTGTTATCCATCACATTCCCTATGTTATGACATTCCTTAAAGTGGACCAACACCCATTGTTGATTGTGCTTGGAATCTCGAAGCTTCCCTGCCCAATCACCTCCCTCACCCAGGGCCCCCCCCAAAAAAACCCCACAAACTTCTTACCTCATTGGGGGTGGCAGAAGCCACCGGCGCAGCCTCCTGCGTGCCCCTCTAGATGTGTGTGCGCCTGCGCTCTCTGTTTCCTAACGGCCTGCGCATGCGCACACACTGGAGGAGTGATGTGCGGAAGGCAGCGGCGGCGGACGGTGTCTCACTCAAATGGTGGTGCTCTGCCAAAGTGGACCAAAACACAGAATAGTATCAATCCTGGGTCTTGGCCCACTTTTAAGAGACACATGTTTCCTGGTCCATAGTACAAGGTGGTTTGATAATGTACATTAACATCACAAACCCCACTACAGTGCTAGCCAACTGGCAACCACCCCTATGTTTCTGCCCACACCATCATGGGGGCTAGCAAATGTGTTATTTGGTTAAGTTGTTCCGGCTAACACATGTTGCACACTAGTAACATTCGACAATCAACTGCAAATTAGTCCTTAACATTGCACTGTCAAGGTTATTGGCACATTATCTTTAGGGGTCCATGTTGCAACCATAAAGAATTTACATGAACTCATGGTCCAGGAAATATGCTAATGTTGGACAACATGTATGTAACCATGCAAGCATTTGTTTTTTCAGACTCCCTAACCAGATGGATGTCAAATAGTCAGGTGTCATTGGCCCACTAATTTTGCTTTTCTCTTTTGCTTTCTCCTGACAGATGTTTCTACGCAGACGGAGCCAGTGACCATCCTCCCCACCCCAGCTCCAGGGACGGCCAGCAGCATGGGCCCCCGCCACAGCTGCGATGGTGAGTACATCCCACTTCATATGCACTTGTGAACCCTATGTCTTCTAGTCAAATCTGCAAACATTTACAATGTACCTATGTGTTAATTTAACACACATCTAGGTTACATGTGTTTGGTCAACAATCCTACATGCCTGTCTGCATGCTTGATTGTTGCCTCACATTCTTGAGTTTGCCACATAGAGACAATTTGTGGTTTCGACACAACCAAATGGGGCTGCTTAGGTCGTGACCTCTAAGATTCTTGTCAAAACTAGTTTACTCGTTAGGACTTAGGCCCTGATGTTTGGCTGTGACTAAACACATAAATGTCCACACTGGGACTTATACCTTCTTTGATTCCCAAGAGTTAAGAGTAAATGTATGCTTGGGATGTGGTGGCCAAATTTCAGCCAGCCAATAGTACTCATATAATGTTAACAACTAAGGGCACAGTGGGTAACAATGTTAATGTGAGTGTCAGCTAATTGGACACACTGACATTACATTGCTACATCTGTGTCTGTTGAGGTCACATTCCATTTATTAAATCTGTTTTTTTTCTACATCTCTACAGCTTGTGAAAACCAGCATCGCAGACTGTGGCGGGAGATCAGGCGTCTGAAGCTTATGCTGCTGGCCAAGAAGAGGCGGCGGCGGCGGCGTTAGGGTGGGGGGATGACTGGCCCCTTGTTTGAGGCCCTTTGTTGGGCAATGTTGGCCCTGTTGGCCACCTTTAGAATAAACCATTTTATATTTTCATAATTACAGTGTTGTGCCTTGTCAAGCATAGTTTAACTGTCTCCAAACCCATTTGTGTGTAAATGTTGCCATACCTTTGGAGCCATTTAATGTGTAAACCATAGTAAGCTATGGTCACAAATGTGTGGCATAAATTTAGAAATACATTTACATATGTAGATCAAGATACTCATCCCTGACTGTGTTATTAGCTATGTCTTAGGAAAAACACAATTTAGAGGTGGGTTAATCAAATATATTTACAGAAAAAAAAACAAAAAAAACAAATTAATATTCTTGGCTGGGTGGCCGGGGAGGTTGGGAGTCATTGCTAGGGGCGGTGTTGGGGGACAACAGTGCAGTAAAAAATATAGACTGCTGTTGTATGAGCTGTTGTATCATCAACAAAGTTTGGTCCTGCCGCTGGAGACATTCTTCCTTGCGCTGTATAGATTCTTCCTGGTGCTGGAGAGATTGTTCCTGGCGCTGGAGAGATTGCTCCATTAGATTGGCCAGCCGACCAAGTTCCTGGTTCTGCTGTTGGTTTCGGAGCAACTGGTCGATCTGGCGCTGCTGGGCCTCATTTTGTTGCTGACACATCAGCACCTGCTGTTCCAACGCCGCAATGCGCTCATTAATCACGCGGCTGTTGGCGACTGTAGTCCTCCAGCATCCGGACCCCTAGCTCATAAAAATCTGCACTGGTTGGTGCCACACCTCCTCTTGCTGTGGTTTGAGGCTAACAAAATAGAAAACAACATTTTAGTCAAACCGAACCAATGCAGGTATGCCCCTCCAAATCATTTGCCAAAACTGTCACAATACAACTTACCCTTGTTTGAGCCTCGGAAGCTTGGCCACATGGGACTTGGGAAGAGGTCCCAGCTTGGGGTTCTGGTTCCGCCTCCTGCAAAAACGACCAAGAAAGGAAATGTGACATGTTGCTTCATCCACTACCCACGAACATGGCAATGTGGTTATTGGTCCGCTAAATCAGCCATGTTACCTCCGTGTCGTCCGGCACAGGTAGGAGCGGGGTATCGCTGCTAGAGAGGGGCAAATCAACATCTGAGATCTCCGGCAAGTTGGCATATGCTAAACAGGAAAGTCAGGTTAGTAGGTCAGTGGACAAAACTCAAATGTAACATGGATAGCCTATCGAGGCCATACCTCCACAAAGTGCAAAATTACACACTAGCCAAAAGGTATCTGTTAAACTCAGATTGATAACATGTATGTTAGAGGAATAAGAGGCAATAATTGGCCCAAATAAGATCAGACACATTGCTAAAATTACACATACCCGCAATCTCCCAGATGTCTGGAGTGGGGCCCTCACTCGAGCTTGGACCTTGAAAATACATGTGGAAACACAAGTTGCCTGAAGAAAGTGCCACAAAAGTAGAGCCAAAATACATACTAGATCAAGCCAAAACAACTTACCCTCATCTCTGGCAGCCTGAACGTGAAGGGCCCTTTCCGGACAGCCACTTCCGATATTCTGGCCAACTAAAAAACACAATTAATGGCTCAAAATATTCCTCAAACTACTAGGGTGAATGTTTGTCCAAAAATATGTCAAACAAAATGCATTGCAATCACTCCAAAAACTATTAGACTGACCCTGGGGAGGGAATAAGCACTCAAAAGAGGCATCTTCAAGTTGACAGAGCAAACATGTAGATTATTAGACTAACCAAATAGAACCAGTGTAACATAAACAGCATAAAGGATACATTTGGGTTGATTCAAAGAAACATGTAACAGCTTGGATTTGGCTCACGATCATCCTATTTTTCACGTCCGCTCGTGCGTTCGTATGAACTTGCGAGTGATTCAATAAGCAAATACGTTTCTATCCTAAAAGATACGTCCGTTCGTATGATATCTCCCGAACTTGCCTCAGTCAGTTGCCAATCGTAAAAATCACGTCCATGTGCTCACCTGTTGCGGCGGCAGCCTGTTTTTTTGGCTGCTTCCATCGTCCACCTCTTCCAATTACTTGCGTTTGCCTCTGCATTTCATTGGTTTTTGGCCTCTTAGATTCGTGCGTTCGTATGTTTCTAAGATCTTGCGCATGCGCACCCTCAACCAGAAACTTACCTAAACCTCTTAGCGCTTGCATCCAACTTCATTTATCGGCCCATAAAACTTACCTAAACCCCTTAGCGCCTGCATCCAACTTCATTTCTCGGTCCCTCAAACTTACCTAAACCTCTTAGCGCCTGCATCCAACTTCATTTATCGGGCCCTCAAACTTACCTAAACCTCTTAGCGGCTGCATCCAACTTCATTTATCGGTCCCTCAAACTTACCTAAACCCCTTAGCGCCTGCATCCAACTTCATTTATCGGTCCATAAAACTTACCTAAACCCCTTAGCGGCTGCATCCAACTTCATTTCTCGGTCCATAAAACTTACCTAAACCTCTTAGCGCCTGCATCCAACTTCATTTCTCGGTCCCTCAAACTTACCTAAACCCCTTAGCGGCTGCATCCAACTTCATTTATCGGTCCATAAAACTTACCTAAACCCCTTAGCGCCTGCATCCAACTTCATTTCTCGGTCCCTCAAACTTACCTAAACCTCTTAGCGGCTGCATCCAACTTCATTTATCGGTCCCTCAAACTTACCTAAACCTCTTAGCGGCTGCATCCAACTTCATTTATCGGTCCCTCAAACTTACCTAAACCCCTTAGCGCCTGCATCCAACTTCATTTATCGGTCCATAAAACTTACCTAAACCCCTTAGCGGCTGCATCCAACTTCATTTCTCGGTCCCTCAAACTTACCTAAACCCCTTAGCGGCTGCATCCAACTTCATTTATCAGTCCCTCAAACTTACCTAAACCTCTTAGCGCCTGCATCCAACTTCATTTATCGGTCCATAAAACTTACCTAAACCTCTTAGCGCCTGCATCCAACTTCATTTCTCGGTCCCTCAAACTTACCTAAACCCCTTAGCGGCTGCATCCAACTTCATTTATCGGTCCCTCAAACTTACCTAAACCTCTTAGCGCCTGCATCCAACTTCATTTATCGGTCCATAAAACTTACCTAAACCTCTTAGCGCCTGCATCCAACTTCATTTCTCGGTCCCTCAAACTTACCTAAACCCCTTAGCGGCTGCATCCAACTTCATTTATCGGTCCCTCAAACTTACCTAAACCTCTTAGCGCCTGCATCCAACTTCATTTCTCGGTCCATAAAACTTACCTAAACCCCTTAGCGGCTGCATCCAACTTCATTTCTCGGTCCATAAAACTTACCTAAACCCCTTAGCGGCTGCATCCAACTTCATTTCTCGGTCCCTCAAACTTACCTAAACCCCTTAGCGCCTGCATCCAACTTCATTTATCGGTCCATAAAACTTACCTAAACCCCTTAGCGGCTGCATCCAACTTCATTTCTCGGTCCCTCAAACTTACCTAAACCCCTTAGCGGCTGCATCCAACTTCATTTATCAGTCCCTCAAACTTACCTAAACCTCTTAGCGCCTGCATCCAACTTCATTTATCGGTCCATAAAACTTACCTAAACCTCTTAGCGCCTGCATCCAACTTCATTTCTCGGTCCCTCAAACTTACCTAAACCCCTTAGCGGCTGCATCCAACTTCATTTATCGGTCCCTCAAACTTACCTAAACCTCTTAGCGCCTGCATCCAACTTCATTTCTCGGTCCATAAAACTTACCTAAACCCCTTAGCGGCTGCATCCAACTTCATTTCTCGGTCCCTCAAACTTACCTAAACCCCTTAGCGGCTGCATCCAACTTCATTTATCGGTCCCTCAAACTTACCTAAACCTCTTAGCGCCTGCATCCAACTTCATTTCTCGGTCCATAAAACTTACCTAAACCCCTTAGCGGCTGCATCCAACTTCATTTATCGGTCCCTCAAACTTACCTAAACCTCTTAGCGCCTGCATCCAACTTCATTTATCGGTCCATAAAACTTACCTAAACCCCTTAGCGGCTGCATCCAACTTCATTTCTCGGTCCATAAAACTTACCTAAACCCCTTAGCGCTTGCATCCTTCTTCATGTTGACGACCCTAAAACTTACCCAAACCACATAATGTACATATGTCTATATGTTTCTAAGTGTGTTTTTTCTGGTTTGTGTAATTGTTTGTGTTTGCGCATATTAGAAAAGACACATTTTTGAAGTATTGAAATATAATTTATTTAAAAATTTTGGGTGCTTTTGGGATATTTTTTTTGTGTGTCCTTTTTTTTTTTTATTGGGGTGTTTGTTTTTAAACCCCTTTTTTTTTTTTTTTTTTTTTTTACAAACATGTTAAAACTTTTTTTGCCTTTCCTTAAAAACTGTTTTTTTTTTGGGGGGGTTTGAAAAACCCAAAACGTTAAAACTTTAAAAACAATCCTAAAATTTGTAAAACTTGGAAACAAAGTAGCCAGGACCAAGGGCACTAATCCTCCTCGTCTTCTTCATCTGTTGGCCCCAACGTCGCCTGTATGGCCAGCAGCTCGGCCACCAACTCCTTCATTCTTTTTTTTTTGGCCGCCAATGTTTTGGGGATCATCCCTGTAACCAATAGAGAAAGAAACATAAATAGGAGTCCCAGACCGGTTTGTATGCTGGAAATAGATTTTGGGTTAATCAAATACATGTAAATGCATGACATATGTCATTCTTCCAAGGGATACAGTTAATGCATTTCCCACAGGTAAGTCTTTAAACTCCTTAAACCGGACCTTCAACATTATTTAATGAAAACCAATAACTATTCCCAAATGATTCTGCACCAGCTCAAAGTAAATTTGGGTTTGTTTGGGATTACAGCGCCGCCATCTGGACTCTGAAGCATAACACTTAATGAGGAGTGGAGAGTTGGATAAAGTACAGGGGAGTAGGTTACAGTGGTGCGTTGGGAATCCCGAGCATAGCTGGGTTGAGGGAAAGGTCATCAGTCCCACAATGCATGGCAGCACCTTCCTTTTTTCAATCTGTATCCCATGCTGCCTGTAAATATTGCGCATTCCATATTCCGCAATATTGGTTTTGTTCAGTCTAATAACATGCATTAGATGGCTGAAGGGTGTTTTTCCATGTTTCTAATCTGTAGGTACAGTGTGATGGCTAATTCTTAGGTTCTTAATACAAGTGAGGGTCCTCTTTAAGCTAACGAAGTGCCCACATGAAAGTGTGAACTACACATTGGCTACGCCTTTAGTTATGTGTGTGTTATTAGCTAACCAAACATTAATATGAATAATGGCATGGAGACTTACGGAGTTGGTGGCCGACAGATGGCTGGTTGGGGCCAACAGGCTGCCCTTGGTCCTGGCTATGCTCTGAAGAAGTCCCTGGAGAAACATGTGACATTTGGTTAGTACTTGTAGAGAGTCACTATTCCCAACATATCTGGCTCCCAGTCTGGCTGACATCACTCACCTTCGCCAGGATCGACTTCCAGCATCTCTGCTGCCTCCTCCTCCACTATTTCACCCGCACCAGAAGCTTCTACAAATACATAATAAAGGATAACTTAGTTTTTGGCCTGCCATGTATATCTTTGTGCCTATACATGAAGAGTGACATACCAGAGCCTTCCCCATGCCTGGCCAGGTATGACTCCACGCCCACGCGGTTTGGCCCCTCCTCTGTGGTAAGGTCCAGGGGCTGGTCTGAGGAGGCCACAGAGGAGAGGTAGGTCTGTCGCCCGGGAGATCCACCACCTTCAGATGCAGGCTCATGCAGCACTGGTCGGCCTGTACGCCTCCGGGTGCGGCGAATTCTGAAATCCATTTCCAACACTACCAAAGAAAAGTCATTATAAATAAAGGCATAACTTATACATTTGGAACATATACCATACAATTGCTTGGTACTTACTTGGGAAATGGATTCCAAAAAACCTCCGCACCCGGGGCATGTGCAGACGTTTCAGGTCCGACCAATGCTGCATTATCTGGGTGTGAGTGAAGGTGGTGCTGGTGACACGGTGTATCTCGGCGATGATCTCCCGGGCGATGTCCCTTTTCTCGCACACATTGGGCGCGAAGTCATACCGGCGCTGAAGCATGATCTGAAAAACATAATGGACACAGAGATTTTACTTTTACACACACACCCATATGTGTTGCATCACAAGTTGAGAATTTCATGTCATTAACACACACATTTAGAGTGGCAGCCATTTTTGGGGAGTGCCTTAAAGAGGACGTTGACTGTGAATGAGAGTCTGGTCTTATGTTATATGTATCACACACCATGTACATACAGATAATAGCCAACATCAAGAATCAGGCCACCTGCATCTATGGCATGTTAGGATGGTTTAAACATCCAAGATGTAGGCTAATGCTTAGGCTTTTGGACCACGTGTGTGGCTTCCCGTTGTGTTTTTATGGCTTAGGAAAACAGTGTTCCTCAAACATCCGCATCAAGGTCCGAGACAGGCCAGGTTTGCCAGCTCGCCCCGCTACTCCACAGGTTAATTAACTGTAGCTAAGCCTGAGCAATTTCCCTAATTAGGACATCAGCATAGACAGGTGAAAACGTGGCCAGGCTCGGCCCTTGAGGATGAAGTGTGAGGAGCCACTTCTTAAACATTAAGAGACCCCAAACTAGTTCCAAACGCATCATTTACATTTAGGCCATCATTGACTATTAGATTAAAATGCACAGGCAGCCACTTACCAGCATGAGGATCTCTTCCTGTTGACGGGTGAAGATAGTGGGCGCCATCTTTATGCTTCTTCAAGGCAGCAGATAAGTGAAACCCCAGCGGTTTCCTGGTTCCGCTCGAACGTACGTTCGTACGAGCGCGTAGTCGTGCGCATAGGCGTCACACGCTGGGCTCATTATTTAAAGGTCCCTGCACCCAAAGCTCATTCTCTTTGAGCATTTGTGCAAGATGGCACCTAAAAAGCCTATGACCAAGCGACCCCAGCAAAGCCAGACCGCGGAGGGCCCAACAACAAGGTCCCAGCAAGGTAGGAGAAAGCTGAGAGGCAAGACTACTACCTCGGCCCCACCAAGGGACACTGGACCCTCAGGAACCCAAAAAAGGGGCCCCAAGCCACGTGCCCCTGCAGCCAAAAAGCAGCCAACTGCAGCACCCACCACCTCTGCCCCCAGAAGAGGCCGCACAAGGGAGCCCACACCGGCCATGGGTTCAAGTAGGGCAGTTCGGCAACCCAGGCCCCGCAGCAGGGCCCGAACCCCATCCAGGGCCAGAAGCCCATCCAGGGCCCGCAGAACCCCATCCAGGGCCAGAAGCCCAGCCAGAGGCCGCCGAACCCCATCCAGGGCCAGAAGCCCATCCAGGGCCCTATGGGAGCAAATCAAAACACACCACAAAGCAGCGCAAGATGGAATTGTTTGAAACCATCCTACGACAAGTAAATGCAGCGGGGGAAGAGAGGAAAGATGTGTCCCAAATTCAGAAGAAAATCTCTGATCTGAAGTATGCTGTACGGCAAAAAGAAATTAAAAGGCATAATTACAGGTAAATAAATGTTTCCTCCAAATATAATGTTTAGGATGTACTGTATGCACCTTTTCTGAGTACCAAACGATTTTCTCTTTTCAGCCTGAAAACTGGAGGTGGCTTTCCTTCTAAATTGGAGTTTACCCCTGCTGAGGAGATTGTGCTGGGACTTCTCCATCCGGTCGCGGTCGGTGGACATGCTGGTCTAAGGGACACAGACTCACCGACCCGTACCCACGGTGAGTACTCTTAAATCTGCATGTTTGCCTGTTTGCTAAATAATCTAAAGTTCACTAGTAACAAGATAACGGGATGCCCCTATGGTTTGCCTTGCTTGGCCTCGCACTACTGTGCCTGTTTGTGTCCTCTTTTGGTCCCTGGGAATCACACATTTAGGACCACATCCATTATGGCAAAGTTCAAATTTCCAATTGGATTGTTAAAGTCATGAAGTTTCTCCAGAAAAGTGATATATTTGGAATCAATCACAAAACACACATCATTATGGATGGGTTGCCTATTTGTTGTGTGAGTTGTGTTTGAGTTAACAATTTAATTAGCCACCCCCAAACATATCTGACCTAGAGCAGCGAGACTCAACTGGCGGCCCGGGGTACCAATGCGGACCTTGGCACCAGATTCCAGGACCCCTGCCCAGACAGCCCTGCACTCAGTTACTTCTGTGTTGACGTGCTCAGAGCTGCCCCCTTGATCGGCGATGTAGTGGTTGTTCTCCTGCCCAATGTCATGGCTCCCTGAAACATAGCATTGCAATATGAAGTACTGCACAGGAAGTGGCATTGCAAGGTACACAGTAACTTGGTAAATCTTTCTCTTGGCACAATCGTGTCCCGCTGCCCCTGCTCTGCCCCATCTGCCACAGTCCCCCCATGCCCCCCCCCCACATAAGCCCCATACATTTGTAACAGATTTGCTCCATCCATCCCATCACCATCAATACGTTAACTCCCCCCTTTAGCCATCCAATCCCTGTCCCCTCAGCTCTGCCCCATCCAGCCCAGCAAGGGCAAGCAGCCTTTATTAGTTTGCACTTTGAAATCTCAAGCCCCTCCACCAGTGTGTTTATTTCTAACTAGACACCCCCTGCGTCAGCCCCATGGCCAGACATTCACCTCTCACCACATACCTTTAAATGGACCTTTCCAACAATTGTTTGAGTACCCCGGACCTAGCGAATGGTAGGCTAAATCCAAAAATGTGCGTTGAAAGTTGTATGCTGACTGGGTACACTTCCTGACTTAGAACTGAGGTCAGTTAGCAGTTTTCGCGAGCCATTGCACCTATCTAAACTTGCGTGTCTTTTAACAAATGTCCCCATTGCTCTAGAGTTGATTAATATTACAAATAGAGGTTTATTTGATTACCTATCCCAAAAATGGTTATGTGTGTGTTTACGTGGTTTGTTTTTCTCTTCTTCAGCCCAGCATGATCCCTCAGCAAGGGTAAACTCACCCCCCAGTTTGGTTATGCCTACCAGGTCCGTACAGCATAGGAGCCCAGATCCGAGATTTCCGGTAAGTTAATTTAGTACCATAAATACTACCAAGTGCTTAAGAATGTGTTAAACTGTGGGAATCCCAAATTTGGACGCCAACTTACACTTTTTTTTTTATATGTCCCTACAGACCCGCACACTCATGGAAGAGATCCAGGAAATGGAGGAAGATGATGATGTCTCCATGCAGGGCACGTCGGATGACCTCCCCCTGGGTCCCAATTTGGAACTGCTCCATAATGTTTCTCTGGCCAATCCTCAGCAGCAGAGTGAATCTCCATCCATTGTGCATGCACATGGGGAGACTGACACTACAGTCCCCAGTGTTCACTCTGCTGCTGAGGATTTGCAAAGCAGGCCTGTTGCTGTTGAGGGGACGACACCACGCGGCAGGGCACGCCCAAGAGCCAGGGTAATTGTGCGGCGGACTCCATTACGCCGCCCCACAATTTCCCAGGGGAGGCAGAGTGCCCTGCTTCAATTATGGACCCAACAAAGGGACTCTTATGAGGCACAGCTCGTTACAGAGCGTGAGCAAAGGCATGCCGACATGGTCAACATCAATACCAGTCTACAGGGCATCCTCGCGGAGTTGCGTACCCTCAACAGCAACGTGGTCACTGCAAGTAATGGCATCCAGTCAGCCATGGCTGAGATGACCAATATGCAGAGAAACATTGTGGAGCAGTTTCAAATTCACAATGCTGCCATGGCCCAGGCTAGGTCCCATTCACATGGACCTCCACCTGGACCTCCACCTGGGTATTATGGGCAGCCACCCTATTAAGCCATGGGTGTGTGGGACATCTTTTCTCTTAACCCCCACTGTATTTACTTGTCCTTTGAGGTTTCAAACAATCCATTTTGTGTTGCTCATGCAGGTTGTGTTTTGTATTTGCTCCCATATAGCTCCTTAGAGTAATGCTTAAGGCCACTAGCCAATGCCATAGGTCTATGTGGAGGGTATCTGGCCACTTATGGCTTTAAATATGGATTTGGTTGGTGCTCCTCCTGTTTGCAGACATGTTTGTGTGACATTATGGCCATGCCCAAATATCCCTGGGCACAGGCAATATTAATGACTGGACTAGGCTGGCCTTTGGACTGGGTGTCCTTGTTTGGTTGTGCCACTCACTTCCAGGTGTAGATGTGCTCGATGTTTTTTTTGTAATGTTATCCATTTGTAACCACAGATGTATGTGGAATGTTTTCTGTTAAGCACTATAATTTTTAATTTTCTAAGTAAAAAAAAAATCTCAGTTACAATACTTGTGGCGTTTTTAGTGGGAACACATTTTAAACAGCTTGGGCTAAACCAGATATTTTTGGTTTGAAGAGGTGTAACAATGCAAATCTAAAGCTAAGGAAACTACATGAAATACATTAGGCAACAATTAAGGTAAAAATGTTTTACTTTGAGGTAATGCCACATTACGGCAAAACAACATATTTAACAAAAAGGATAACACAGACACACAGAATGTTGAGACACGAAATAAAATTAAGTAAAATGCTGCAAGATCAGGTTGGCTCTAACTGATTGCCCAGACTCACTGGGTGGCCCCACAAAATTCTCGACATCATCCTCTACGGCTGAAGAGGGCAGGCTATCCACATAACGTGGGACACGTTCCAGGATGGCAAAATTGTGCAAAACAGCACATGCCATGATTATGTCGATCACTTTCTTGGGATCATATTGCAGGGCGCCCCCAGTATGGTCCAGGCAACGAAAACGTGTCTTCAACAGCCCAAAGGCCCTCTCCACAACAGCCCGGGTCTTGCGGTGCGCACGGTTGTACGCTTCCTGAGAGGCATCCTGGGGCCGCAGCACAGGCGTCATGAGCCAGGGTAGAAGTGGGTACCCGGAATCACCTTAAACAGACAATTAAATGTAATCAAAATTAAAAAGGCAACACAACAAACACAAAAAATTTTACATATATCATAATGATGTAAGGTAAAGGGGAAAAAAAAACACCCAGGGCACATTAGCCAAATAAATATTGCCACTAATGTAGTACCTAATTAAAAATGGCACTTCAATATACCAATTAATTAACAAACATCTGCACGGCCAAGGGGATTTGGAATTTAAATATATTTTTAGTTTTCAGACATGTTACAATTAGGATGCTGCTGAGGGGCTATCCACATTTAGATGAAAACTACAATGTATGCAGTTTAAGTCCACTTTGACATTTAAAGACCAATAGTACAAAAGGAGCCAAAGCTCAAAGATCCTTGGGTATAAACTCCCAACCAATATATTTAGGGACATGGAACTTACAGACATCCTAACTAAAGGGAAAACATTCTGAAGGACAAAGCGAGGCAAGCATTTTTTTTGGAAGTTCATAATATATGACCCAAGAAAAAGGCAGTTTCTGGCTTATGTAAAGAATTCAAATACTAACATATCAACAAATACAAGATTAATCCAACATTTAATAGCACACAAATAGGACACACTTACCAAGCAGCCATGCCCCCGAAAATTCACCTGCCTCAAATCTCCGAAACAACCCAGATCGCCTGAGGATATATGAGTCGTGGGACGATCCTGGGTAGCCGGCAAGGACACTCATAAAACGCATGTCCGGACCAACCACGGCCTGGACATTAAGGGAGTGTCCCATTTTACGATTCCTTAACGCAAAAACATACAAAAAGGGTAATTGATATTTGACCCAAAATAAAAAATTAACAACAAAACATGTCTGCACTCTATTGGGAAATACTAATGAAAAGCCTAGATAAAGCAGCTACACAAATGAGGGATAAACAAATATGCTGCCGCAAAGGAAAACAGGTTACATTACACGTTGGCCAACATAATAACCAATCTCAATACCTATATATATACTCGTCGGCAGCCCTAGGTACGAGTGCCACATGTGTGCAGTCAATAGCACCAATAACGTTGGGCATGTCGGCCACATTATAAAACCCAAGCTTAATGGCGTTTCTGGCTGCCATATCATCCGGAAAATAAATATATTTTGGAGTTATGGCAGCCATGCCTTCCAAAAATTTAGATAGTGCGCGGCTCAGCGTAGGCTGTGACATCCCCACGGAGAGGGCACCCAGCCTCTGGAACGAGCCGTTCGCCAAAAATTGCAGGCAGCCAAGCATCTTGGTCATACCTGAAATTGCATGCCCCTTCCTTGTGGTGCGGGCTAACCATGGCCGCAGCTCACTATATAATTTATGGAGGGAAGCGCGATTAAGCCTGGTCAGCTCGAACAGCTCAACATCATTCATGCTATCGATGTTCATGCGACGACGCAGGGGCAATCTGCTCTCAGACATCTCGATCAACTCAATGCCAAAAAGCATAAGCCCTTGATGTGCCACAAACTCGCTCCGCTCCATCCTACTCCCGAGGCCAAATAGCTGCCGGCAAACATTTCGTAAAGCAGCTCTTTAATGGGCTTCCAAACAATTAGCAATCACCTCTCTGAATTGGTCGCAAGCCCATGTGAAGGACGTAAACAATAGGATCGGACGCAAATAATACGATTTGGACGGGAAAAACACACGAACTAACGCAAATTATACGATTCTCGTACGAAATGCGTATGTTCATATACGTCTATGCGCGAACGATCGTGCGAATACGAAATGGGCAAAAAAACAAGAAAAAATGACAAACACCCACCCAAACTTACGATTCTCGATACGAAATCAATTAACTTTGGCTCTTTGAATCGAGGGGATTATGTATTGCTATAAACACCAACAGGGTCCTGTTGACCTGCAACATCGGAAGTGGGGTCCAAAGATGAACCAGTCACTTGGCCTACCAATAAAAAAGAGGAATGAGACACATGCACTTGGGTTAAAGCGGATAAAGCAAGGTTGACACATGCACTTACCGACATCCAAAGAGTAGCTTGGCTCCTGAGGAGATGCTGGGGCCAATGGCGTGGCAGCTAGGCAAAAACCAAGCAAACATTGAGCCATTGGTAATGTGCGGTCAAAAATCAAACATGCATTAAGGTGTGTGTGAGCAGCTCATTCACTAATATTCACTAATCAAGCCCAGTGTGGCTTACACATGTATATGCAGATATATGGCCACACATCTCTGCCTTCCAACATAGCTACATATGTTAGGGCCTTGTTAGTTAGTTGCTGTGAGGGTTAAAGTGGGCGTGAAATTAGGCCGCAGGTCCATATTATTAATACTCAACAGTGCCCCACTCGATTGTTGGAGCTGCTCCCACACCCATTTGGTCCCCAAACAACCAGCACCTAAATTAGTGGTAAATACCTTCAATGGCAGACTGGGTTAGGCTTGAGGTTGGTTGAAGGGCAGGAGTTTGTGTGTCCTGAGGCAAATCCTGGACAGCACCATGTGCACCTATGCAGAAAGCAACAGACAGGAAAGTAAAAAATGTATGAGGTATAATGTACTACTTCACAGGCCCTACTGTTAGTTGGGCAGAAAGAGAAAATGCAAATCACATACATTAACATTAGCTTTTAAAAAAATGCAGAAAATATGTACCTTCAGTCCAACCTGTGGTGTCATCCCCAGGATCCACACCCTGCAGCCGAGCCAGTGGAATTTTGGCCTTCAGCATCTCCTCATACGGCCTGTAGGTACTCTTTGGAGCCTGGATGGTCCCACTGTCCACATCAAGATCGTGATTCATCTTTTTGATAAGGGCCCCTCTCAAAGTGTAGAAGCGTTTCCTGCAGGATGGGCCACTACGTGGGTGTTGAGCAGTGCTACTAAGCTCAACACCAATGGCATCCCACAGTTTGCTTCTTTCTTGTTTGCCTATTGACTTGCTTTGGGAGCCAAAGATCAGCTCCCATTTAGCAAGGGTAAGGCGCACAAGATGATTATTCTCCGCCAAATTAAATTCAGGCTCCCTCTTGGCACCTGGGCGCTTAGCCTGGGGTGCTGCACCACCTTCAGGTTGGGCCCTTTTCCGTAAGGGAGGTCTGCGCACAGCACCCACCAAACTCCTACTTGGGCCTGCTGTGGCCGGCAGATGTCCTGAATTTGGCTCCATCCTGTAGCTGCACACACACACCAATACACAACCAACAAGCACGCATGCAGACTACAGAATGGCATCGCACTCTCTTTGGGTTGGCCAGGTTTTATGTGCTCTAACAGCCAATCACAAACCAGGCCACTTAATAGATTCACACATACTGCCCAGGTCCTTGTAGCCACACCTCCACTGCACTGACTGAAGCATGTGTGTTAGCCAATTAACTAATTACAGACCTCATTAACCAAACAACACACACCCAAATACAACAATGGACTCATGTATATGAAACCCTTGTGACATGTGGCTATCCTAACGGCTATTTAAATAAACAGCAGCTTACCTTTCATTGGCCCACCACAGAATTTTCTGCCATGTCCGTTAATGCACGCAAGTTTCAGCTCACGTACGCTAGTAGCGCTACTAGCGTGCGCGTGCGCACTCCGTTTCACGCACACCTGGGTCGGCTAATTGGCGCCCGGAAATAGCAGAGCAACGCAAAAGGCGGCAAAGCGGACCTGTCCTTTTTCAAAGTGAAGTATAAATGGAAGGAATTTGAAAGCTTCTGGTATTGTTACACTGTGGCAAAGGCTGTGGTGTGGTGCTTGTTTCCCTTAGCTCATTTGAGTCTCTGTCTGGGTTTTGTCCTCACTCTCTGTGGCTTGTTGGGTGATTTCTGACATCAGTGCTGTTTCTTTAGGAGATTGATTTTGGTGGCATATGCAAATATTGTGGAGCATACAGCAAGTGAGGCTTGATTTTGGGGCCTTTTGTGGGCTGTGCAGCAACTCCCCTCTTGGTTGTGCCTAACTTAAAAAGCTGCTTTTCAGCAGGCTGGTGGTTTGGACCACTATACTTCTGGTTTTGTGGTGAGCTGCATTGTAGTGAGTGTGTGAGGAGTGTGATTGTTTGTGTGTGTGGTGTGTTTGTGGTTTTTGTTTTTGTTTGTTTGATTTTGTATATCTGTTGAGTGTGTGTGATGGATAAGAGGGTGATGTATGGTGTCTGGGTGGATGGATGTATGCGTATGCTGGAAGAGCAGGAGGCCAGGGAGCGGGGTATTGTGAGGCTTAGGGCACCCGCTCCTTTGGAATCCGCCTTTCAGTATGGGACTTAAGTGACGAGCAGATCAGGAGCCGCTTCCGTCTGAATCGTGCTGCACTACAGTCCCTATATGATCAGATTAAGCACAAAATCGAGCCATCCACCAAACGCACTTAATCCATTCCAGGCATAGTACGCCTGTGTGCCACGCTTAATATTTTGGCACGAGGGACCTTCCAGGCAACCTCTGCCCTCCTCAGCGGGATAAGCCAGGCTACTATGAGCCGCATATTAATCCAGGTAGTTCTGGCGATTTGTGATTTAATCCCAATTTACATCAAGTTTCCTGAGGATGAGGAGGAGGTTGCCAAAATAAAACATGCTTTCTAGCTAATGGGAGGGATCCCGAATGTGCTAGGGTGTGTTGATGGTACACATATCCCTTTCCGCCCTCCCCGTGCACAGGAGCTGTATTACAGAAACAAACAATTTCATTCTTTTAACGTTATGGTGGTCTGTGACCATGAGATGAAGCTGCGGGCGGTGAGATCGGGGTTCCCCGGCTCATGCCACGATTCTTACGTCTTGCAGCGGATAGTCCTGTGCCGGAAGTTTGAGAACAACGAAATGCCAGCTGGCTGGCTACTGGGTAAATAATTAACCACGTCAAAGTATTTGGACTCAAATATGTGGCCTAGTAAGCCAAATTCTAAAAAATGAAAACCAATACATGTACTAGTACTGATTGCTGTCTCTCTCCTTGTGTTTTTTCAACAGCGGATAAGGGATATGGGCAGAGAACGTGGGTGCTGACTCTGGTCAGGAGCCCACAGACCTCTGCCCATGAACACTACAATGCAGCACACCGCAAGACCAGAAGCATTGTGGAAAGAACCTTTGGCCTGCTGAAAGCACGCTTTCTATGTTTGGCACGCCCAGGAGGAGATACAGCCCACAGAAGGTCTCCAAGATCATCCTCGCCTGCTGTGTGCTCCACAATATCTGTATATGTCACCGAATTCAATCCCCTGAGGAGACAGCACTGGTGCTCGAAATCCCCAACTTGCCCGCAGAAAGAAGTGAGGACACCCAGACTGGCGATGAGCTAAGGGAAAGGATGATCACTTCCTTTTTTGCGGTAAGCTAACTACCCTTCACTCTAATCCAAGTACTGCACTACCGGGTAAATTTATTTGACCTCCCATCATAATTTTGCTAAAACCACTCTAAGGGGTGTGTAAGATGACCCAAACCACTCTAAGGGGGGTGTAACATGACCCAAACCACTCTAAGGGGGGTGTAACATGACCCAAACCACTCTAAGGGGGGTGTAAGATGACCCAAACCACTCTAAGGGGTGTGTAAGATGACCCAAACCACTCTGGGGGGGGTGTAACATGACCCAAACCACTCTAAGGGGGGTGTAACATGACCCAAACCACTCTAAGGGGGGTGTAACATGACCCAAACCACTCTAAGGGGGGTGTAAGATGACCCAAACCACTCTAAGGGGGTGTGTAAGATGACCCAAACCACTCTAAGGGGGTGTGTAAGATGACCAAAACCATTCTAAGGGGGGTGTAAGATGACCCAAACCCCTCTAAGGGGGGGTGTAAGATGACCCAAACCACTCTAAGGGGTGTGTAAGATGACCCAAGCCACTCTAAGGGGGGTGTAAGATGACCCAAACCACTCTAAGGGGGGTGTAAGATGACCCAAACCACTCTAAGGGGGGTGTAAGATGACCCAAACCACTCTAAGGGGGTGTGTAAGATGACCAAAACCACTCTAAGGGGGGTGTAAGATGACCCAAACCACTCTAAGGGGGGTGTAAGATGACCAAAACCACTCTAAGGGGGGGTGGAAGCTGAACAACATAACAATTAGGGTTGGTGTGCAAGTTTGACCCAAATGTTGGTTACCAATTAATGCAATATTTTTTTACAGCGAAAAAGCCAATTTAAATATATATACTAACTGCACTTTTTAATCTTTTTCAGGCACCCCGAGATGCACCCTGACGGCCATTTTCATTTTCCTTCTAATTTCTGTTTAATTTATTTCCTTTTCACCACAAAATAAAAAAAAAACTAAAGAAACATGTTGCAATGTGTTTAATTCTGAAGGTACTTGATTTCCAGCCCACAGCAAAGCAAAGCGCAGGCGCTGTGTTGAATAGCGTGGTCAAACTGACTGACAGCGCCTACAAAGCTGATCTGAAACATCATATTCAGCAATGTAGGCGTTGTTCCCAACAACGCCAGGTAGCGACTGAGGAGGCCTGCTATAGCGAATCGCTACCGCCCGCGGCGTACGCTAGCGGCGCTCATAGCGCCATACTTCAGTCGCTCATCTGTCGCTACCTGGCGCTATTAATGAATCGGCCTCTAGATCAGCGGGGAGAGAGGTCACCCCTGCCGAGTCCCGTTAGAAATCTTGAAAGTGTCTGAAAGGATCCCGTTCACCTTCACCGACGCTGAGGGCGAGCTATAAAGGCTAGCAATCCAGCTCAATTCATTCGGCCCAAGGTCAATGTGCCTTAATGTGGCGTGCATGAATTGCCAGTTTACACGGTCAAACGTCTTCTCGGCGTCGGTGGCGAGAAGCAGAGAGGAGAGGTTATTCCGCTGGGCCACATGGATCAAGTTTTATTGTGTTATCCCTGGCCTCTCTAAGCGGCATGAACCCCACCTGGTCGAGACCTATTATATGGTGCAGATGAGGTGCGATCCTGGAGGCCAACATTTTTGCAAATAATTTTATGTCGGAGTTCAAGAGCGAGATTGGTCTATAGCTGGTGCAGCAGTTTGGGTCTTTACCTTCTTTCGGAAGCACGGAAATGTGAGCCCTGAGGGAGTCCTGCGGGAGGGTCCCCCCATCTCTGAGAGCATTTTAGGGGCGAGAATGGGAAAAAATACCTTGTAGTATTGTAGACTTAGGCCATCTGGTCAGGGAGCCTCCCCCCCCCCCCCCCGCTGCTATGACCACTGCCTTCTGTAGTTCTACCAGTGAAATGGGCTCCTCCAACTCTCCCAAAACCTCCCTGGGGAGCTTAGGCATTCCCGACTCCCTCAAGTACTGGGCTATACGTAGATCTTGTTTCTCCCCCTTCTCACTGGGTAAGTTATACAACGACTCATAGAAATTGCGGAATTGCCCTCAATGCTTTCGCTAATAGCCTACCGCACTTATCCCCTCTCATAAAAAGCTTTTTTACATTTGACTAATTGGGCCTTTATTTTATCACAACAATGAGACTTCAACCTCTCCTTAAGGGAGGTCAATGCTGCAAGATGTGAAGCTGCCAAAGACTTTTTACAAAGCTTTTCCAGTTTCCCGATCTCACTGAGGAGTTTTAGGGTAAGCTCCGCCCTTTCCTTCTTGATTCTGAATCCCAGCTTAATGAAGGTTCCCCTTATAAAACATTTGTGGGCCTGCCACAGGACCCCAGGGCCAATCTCACTTGAGGTGTTTAGCTCAAAGAACTCCTTGAGATCCTTCTGGACCAATACATTTTGTTCATCAAGCAGAGAAGCATTTAACCTCCAGGACCAGCACCTTGGGACAGGATGGGGCAGGGAAACAGTGGGTGCAACAGGGGCATGATCCGAGACTGTGATGTTACCGATGGTCAAGTCTGCGACCTGAGACAAGGAAGCATGTGGGATCAGAAAGAAGTCTAGAATACGACCCAAGTGGCACAGAGAAAAAGGTGTAGTCCAGATCGCTCGGGTGGAGTATTCTCCAAGGGTCTACCAGTTGATGGAGAGTTAGTATCTTTTTAAGTCATTTCAACCTGGCAAAGGATTCATGAGGACTCCCTTTTGATGTATCAAGGAGTGGGTCCAGTGCCACGTTGAAATCTCCACCTATGATCAGCTCCCCCTCTTTAAAGGAGGCAAGCTCTTCCAATACTCGCTCAAGAAAGGTGATCTGGCCTGTATTGGGCGCATATATGTTGACAAACGTATAGACACAAGTAGCAATCCTCCCCTTAAGGAAGATCCATCTCCCATCCCCGTCTGTCTTGAAATCCATCAACTCCCGGGGGAGGGCCGCCTCCAGTAGAATGCTAACCCCCCTAGATCTGGAATCCGAGGAGTGACTATGGTAGGCCCTCGGGTACGTTTTATTACTGAAGGATGGGAGGTTACTGGCCCTGAAGTGGGTCTCCTGTAAGAGGGCAACCTTGGCCTTCAACCCTTTAATATTTCTTAAAACCAGGGACCTCTTTTCTGGGTTATTAAGGCCCTTGACATTAAGGGAAACAACATTTAGGGGGCTAGCTAGGGCAGTAAAAAGGGCCTCCGGGAAAGGGAAGGAAAAAGGGACAAGACCGGAAGGGGTAAAACGGAACAACAAATAAACTAAGGTATCCTACACGGATATAAAGGAAGACCAGATCAGGTGGGCAACCAGTCCCGTCGTTGTCAGCCTATTGGGGGTACCATGTCCCTACTCTAGCTAGGGCCATCCATAAGCCGGGACTCGCCACCCCCAAACCCCGTTTAAACTTAAATCGCTGTAAGCAGTGACACAGGCAAGAAAAAACATAGCAAACTAACTTGAAGCAGAGCCCATGGGCCCAGCAAATATTAACCATTGGCAGTACTAAGAAATTAACGCTCGAATGAAAACACTCAATGAAATACGTCATAGAAGACTTAAAACCCTGAGAAATCCATACAGGATTGGTACGGCACCAGATTAGCCACTCAACTACATCCTTCACCTCCACCCCAGAGGGTTTAGCCAGGGAAAGGCCAAGGAGTACTTGCCAAGGGTGCGCTGGTAAACTTAAGTGTCCGAGGCAACATTACTCTAAACCAATGTGGGACTCCACACACAGGCGCCTGGGCCTCCAAACGCGTTTCAGGTCTCGATAGCTCCTTAGGCCCCTGCGCTCGGTTCTTTCGTCGTGTTGGGCCAACAAGTGCACATTAGGCGCCAGCCAGTCCGGGACCTGGACCGGGTCGCACCAAAGAAAAGCGAAGAGATTTTGAAGGTCACGTTGGGATTTCAGCAAAAAGGAATTTCCGTCCTTCCTGACAATCAGGTGGAAAGAAAACCCCCACCGGTAGGCCGCTCCCGCCACGACTATGACATCCAACAGGAGTTTCAATGATCTCCTCATCTGTAAGGTTTGCCTAGAAAGGTCCGGCAAGATTTTAACCGACGAGCCGCTGAAGTCGATCGGGCCATTTTCCCAGCTCTTCCTTGCGATTTCTTCCTTTAGGGTATAGAAATGAACCCTGCAGATTACATCCCTGGGGTTCGACGGGTCCTGGCTTCTCAAATCCAGCGACCTGTGCACCCTATCCAGCTCGATTGGAGTGGACGGGTCTCTGTCCAACTCTTTTGTGAAAATAGATGTGACGATCTGTTTCAGGTCTTCCTCCGGTGAGCCCTCCGGGATGCCCCTGAGTCTTAGATTATTTCTCCGATTACGATTCTCAATATCGTCCATTTGAAGCTGGAGCGTTTGCAGCAGGGCTTCCTGTCTATCACATCTTTCTTCTAAGGCCTGAATGCGGCAGCACGTTTCAGCCTTCCCCGACTCTAGTGAGGCGTCCACCTCTGCAACTTGCTTCTTGACCACTGCTATTTCTCTCTTGTGAGCCTCCTTGTACCTTGCAATCAGATTTTCGATGTCCTCCTTAGTCGGCAGACCCTTCAATAACGAGATAGTCTCTTGATGAATACTACTTTCGGCAGTGGCTGGAGAGAATGATGATGCACGCAGTAGAGGACTCTGAGGCGGGCTGGGAGTTACGTTTGGGACCGGATCCCATTCCTCCGACCAGACCAGGGGAGCCGCAGGGGTCGAGCTCGGCTCGGGAGGGGACATGAGGAAGGGACTGTCACGCCGCAGGTCCCCCTGTCTAATTGGGAAGGGTGGCAGTGGTGATGGCGTCTAGTGTTCAGACCCCCTATACGTTCAGGGGCCCCATGATGTCCCCTCTTCTCCTTTGGCGGCCTCTGCGGTAGCGTAGGAGACTCCACGGGGGGGGGCACTGGGGTCAGCGCCAACGATGAGGGGACCGCTATGGCCAGTTCTGGGTATAAAGGCAAACCTGCCTAGCCCACTCCCTCCGGGAGGCTTATTCATGTCGTGTTTACCTTTGGGCCGTGGATCCCAGACCGGTATGTCCTCATAGCCAACACTCGGGGACTGCTTCCCGTCCACCATCGGTCTCTGCTGCCACCCTGCAGTCAAGTGGCATACTTTCTGTGCTCATCTCCTCCCCCCCTGACAGTGTCTGTCTTGCTAGTGTGACTCCGTTGCGCAGTGAGCACTGTGATGTGGTCAGTGTTGTCCCCAGCCCTCCGCTCCTTCCCTCCTGTCTTCGGGGGTGCGTCATTTCCAGTGGGCGGCGGCTTCTCTACACCTTCGGCACCGCCCGCCATCTTGGCCCACCCACCTTCTCCCGGCGGCGGCGGGCGCTCCTCTCCCGCACTCATCCGGCGTCCGCCGTCGCTGCAACCCCTTCGAGGGGGCTCCTCTGCTCCCCGCTCATCATAGCTGGAGTGCCCTGAGGAGGAGGAATGCTGCTCTCTTTGCTGCCAGGTACCGTCTGCTGCAGCCGCCATCTTGCCTGCGAGCGTGGCCTCTCTCTCCAGGCTCCTTGATAACGCTCTGGCCTTGGGGGATGTTTTTTTACGGTCCCCTCCAGGTCCTCTGCCTGTCTTCTTCCTCCCCATCTGATCTGGGGTCACTGTCACTGCCTTCACTGTCTTATTTTCGGGTATAGGGGACGGGAGCTCGGCTACCCACGTCCTCCCACCACCATCGCAAGGACACGCACCCACTACTAATATTTTTTTTTTTACTTATAAAATACATGGATTACGCTTTGATGGTGCAACAAAGACGACAATACAGATTTAATTAGCTGGGGTCAGGTCACACATTTTTCTGTAGCTGTACATGACAAGCACGTTGAATCTACATAGTAGCTTCTCCAACCACTAACAACCAGCTACGTAGATTTTACATACCTGGCTTTCCCTCCAGTTTATTATTGTTGTTGGGTGTACAGTCCGTTTGCGTTAAGGATGGGTTTGTATATCTTGAGACTTGCCTCATTCTGCTCCTCTTGTGCCAAATTAAAATTGCATCATTTGTCATCATTGTGACCTGAAAATCATGAAGATATTGGGCCCCGGCTGGAAATCAGTTTCTTTCATGGTCTGCTCTACATCGGGTTTCAGCCTATTTTTCACGTAGTTCCCAAAATGAGTGCTTTAGTTGCAAGTTAGTCAAAGCTTACTGATTAGGCTGCCATCTGTTTCTTCTGCTGAGCCACCTACAACTATAGTCCCAATTAACGTAAGAACAGATTGTTCAGTTGTTGCTCTTACACAACAACATTTTGGTAAGATTAAAGGGACAGTCCAGGTAATGGCAATAAAAAAAGGCAGCAAAGAGCTCACCTGAAGTCTGTGCCATGTGGCACACACTCAGAAGGCGAGGAACAGGGGCATGCAACCACTTTTGAAGCATGGTTGTGCAGGAATGGAATGAAAAGGAAGGGCATACTTTAGAGACCTGCTACATCACTGCAGAAAATAGCAGAGTTGTACATTGTGCTGGCTTTGGGTGAGCACATTACTGTGAATGGGGGCATAGGGGACTGATCCTTGGATCAATATCCCTATGAAGCAACTTAGACCAGCGAGTACTGACCCCCTACTCCCTAAAGTGCAATATATGTTGAGGGGGAAAGTACATTCTATTTCCAGGAAATACTCCCATTTAGGTACAGATAGAATGTAGCTCCCCCCTGAGCACATTATTGCCTTATTATTGCCATTGCATAGATTGTCACTTTAAGTAGAAAATGTACTACCAGCCCCAATAACATTTATTTTCTCTCTGAGAACTGTTATAAAAGTTACCTCCCATCCCCCATGTTCTGGATAGATTTTTCTTTCTGCCAGTAGATGGAGGTGAGTGGAGTTTTATAAACCTTTTTAGTTGTACATAATTTTTTTTGTATGCCATTTTTTCCTTCCTCATATTTCATGTTCTACTTTTATAAACTAGTACAAAAAAGATTTTGATGATCGGGAAAACGGTAATGGCTTATTTTTTGTCCTATGTCTCCTTTATAAATATGGCAATGAGCTTTTCCCTGTGTTATCCATGTGAATCAATATGAATACAAGGTAGCCGCAGCATTGTGTGATGGATGTTCAGATGATAGAACCAAACTCCATTAAATCGGCTGCCTTTATTTTTAATATATAGTAAAATATGTATTAATGTGATATGAGTACTATTTGTAAGAACATTTTCAAGAGGTTTTAAAAATAAGAACACAACAAAAGGAGAGAGGTGAAGAGCTCTCTTTCTTTTTTTTATGTTTTGGAAACAGGAATTTTTTGAGAGCACATAGGCAGTGCAGCTCATTGGCAGATGTTTTTGTGTTGGCCTTTCCAGCAGATGAGGTCTATTATAAGAGACTTTTTCCATTTGTGTTGTCTGTTTTCAGGTTATTTACAAGTTCAGTGGTTTCTGTGTTTTGCCTTTGATAATAAAAATAATCACAGGACAGTTTCTCATTAGCAGTGTTACCTTTAAACATTTTATAAATAGACCTCTCTATTAAAACTGAAATTATATATATATATATATATATATATATATATATATATATGAATATATATATATATATATATATATATATATAATGTGTGTATTATATATTATAATTATATGTCTATAAATAAAGATGCCAATGGGAGCATTCCATACCATGGCCACACCAACATGTTGACAAAATTCTCATATTAGCGCTGTGGGTGAGAGATGTGCAGCTTGGGAGTAGGTGGCAGGTAAGTCGGAGCACATCTGCTATGAGATCTGATGTGCAAAAGGACACTTTCCCCCCTTAAAAGTCCTTGTCCAGACATGTAAAATAAAAACTCATATGCTGAAATACTCATTGCCTCCCGCAGCTGTTCCATCATTACCTTATGGTAACGTTTATCAGGGGCTGAGATCGAGTCCGATGCCATGTAGGACCATCCTCCATTCATTAGTGAGCTGCAGAGAGAGGAACAGCTACTCCCTCCAAGATGGATTTCTGCCCCTTTGCATAAATTGTGGTGGGGGGGTGCCGAGGCTTGACACTACCTCTCTATTTTAGTGAATGGAGTGGGTATTCTCTGGACAAAGTGACTGATGTGGAGGAGCAGATGTCAGTCTTGAAGCAGCGGACAATTCCCTGCAGATCACACCATGAATAGAGGATGGCCATGGGTGATGTGGGATTTGATAACATACCAAAGAACAGAACAGCTAAAGAGGGACAAAAGGGAAGTATTGTTTTTTTTACATGCCTGGGCTGTCCCTTTAAAGTGGACCAACACCCAGGATTTTGACTATCCTGGGTCTTGGCCCACTTCGGTGGGGCACCCCCGATCGGGGTGCCCCGCTGTGTGAAACCCCCCCGAACCCCCCGAAAAACTCACCTCTCCCCGCTCCCAGCGCCGACGGACAAGCCGCGGACAAGCGGCTCCTCCGCCGCTGCCTCCCGCGCGTCCCTCTTGACGCGCGCGCCCGCGCCGGCCATTCGCAGAAGGCCGGCGCGGGCGCGCGCACGCCTAGAGGGGCGCGGGGGAGGCGGCGGTGGCCGGCTGCCGCCGAAGATAAGGTAAGGAATTTGGGGGGTTTCGGGGGGTTTCACCCCGCGGGACATCCCGATCTCGGATGTCCCGCGGGGAGGGAGGTGATCGGCCCGGGAATCTTATAGATTCCCGGGCCGATCACCCGTGGGTGTTGGTCCACTTTAAAGTGATCCTCCAGGGTCTGCAATTCTATTTAAAAAGCTTCTTTTCCAACCAATTAAAATGCCTGTTCAGGCACATTAACTTCCTCCCGCCTTATTCCCAATAAGCCATAGCAAAGCATCTCAAAATTATATGTAACACAGTAAGTATAAGTAATGTGGGGCGTGGTTATGATGGCCGCCTAGACGGACGCGTTTGCTAGGGGCTCCGGATCCCATCCTGATTTTTTTGCCTACCACACTGCTCGGGGTAGCTGATTCTAAGTTGGGGCTCCCTACCTGGACCGGGGGTGCGAGCCTGGACCTGTTGCGGCGGAGGCGGCTTCTGAGTGCGGCGTTGGAGGGGCAGAGTGGCTGCATCTCTGTGTGTCAGGCGCACGTGGCCCCAGCATCAGCCGGAGAGAGGAGGCGGGGAGCGGCATCGGCTGCGGCTCCGGAGTGACGGCTGCGGAGGAGAGGGCACGCCTGCGGGCTCGGCGGTGTCTCCTGCGGCGGTGATTGTGGAGGAGGGGGGCTGCGGGACCGGCGGTGTCCCCCCCGCGGTTGAGGACGGAGAGCGGTGGTTTGGACGCGAGCTGTGAAGTGCCCAGGCGCCATTTTGGACTGGAGGTGAGGAGAGGGGGCAGCCGACCCGGGGTCCTACCTCACGTCGGATCAGCAAGAATACTCGCTGTGCCCTGTGGAGAAGGGCAGGGGAGACACCTCCACTGACGGCCAGCAGAGCACTCTGAGGCTCCCCTGGGCTGGACTGTGCCCCTGGAGAGACACCCTGGGACTCCCTCCATTACCACCCCCCGGCAACATCAGTCATATGGAAGTGGGGGGCTGGGGTGGCATAAATACTGCAGAGGTGCGTCCCAGGTCCACGCCAGTGCAGCAGTGGTGGCAGGAATTACAGACCCACACAGTCCCATAAGGAACAAACCAGCACATCAGACACTATTACCTCTACATCTGACATCCTATCGCCTGCATCAGTGCAGCAGCCGCAGTTTGCCCTTCTATCACCCATATCAGTGCATCTGTCGCAATTTGGTGTCCTATTACCCATATCAGTGCAGCAGTCGCAGTTTGACGTCCGATAACCCATATCAGTGCAGCAGCCACAGTTTGTCGTCCTATAACCCATATCAGTGCAGCAGCCACAGGTGGACGTCCTATAACCCATATCAGTGCAACAGCCGCACAGTTGGCATCTCATAACCCATATCAGTGCAACAGCCGCAGTCTGTCATCCCATAACCCCGGTGCATAGACCACATTGGCGCAATAACCGTGGCGGGTGCATCAAGACCGATATCAGTGCAACAGCTGCTGCTAGTATCCTACAGCCTTCCTATTCCCACCTATGAGAGGCAATAAAAAGCGTAAATCCGCAGCGGTCAGTTGTAGCACACAAACAATGGAGACCCCATGCGGAGCCGGGCAGGGGCCCTCTAACCCAGACACTGCAGCCATCATGGCAGCCATAGCCTCATGTCAAAACGCCCTCACGGCCAAGTTCGATACCCTCCAGGAGCAATTTAATTATTTCCGCCACGATCTTGATAAAATCAGGGATCGCACTGGTGAGGCAGAGAGGAGAATTGGCGATGCAGAGGACCGACTATCTGCTCAGGCGGGAGAACTGGCGACACTAAGGAGGCAGGTAACGGTGCTGTTGGGGAGGGCCGAAGACTCAGAAAACAGAAACAGAAGAAATAATGTAAGGATCCTTGGGCTACCCGAAAAATCGGAGGGTCCCTCCCCAGAACAGTTTGCTGAGAATCTTATACGAGAGACTCTGGCACCGGAAAACCTGACGAAATTCTTTACAGTGGAAAGAGCACACAGAATTCCGATGAAACCCCTCCCGCCAGGGGCCCCACCAAGACCATTCATATTTAAAGTCCTTCACTACAAGGACAGAGACGCAATCCTGGCTGCTGCTAGAATGAAAGGAACAGTGTCCTTTAATAACGCCCGGCTGTCATTCTTCCCGGACTTCACCTCAGAAGTTCAAAAGATGCGGCGCTCATTCAATGCAGTAAGAGAAAGGCTTAGGAAAAAGAAAATTAAGTATTCCATGCTGTTCCCGGCGCGATTACGTGTTCAAGATGGAGAGACCGCCAAGTTTTTCACCTCGGCTGAGGAGGCCAATGTGTGGCTGGACTCTCTTCCTGGGGCCTGATGGACTGGGCTCTGGTTGGAGAGAACTGATCTGATCTCTTCCCTGCTTTTTGCTTGGCCGGGGGGGGCCGCCTCCGCCGCGCAACCGGCGATCTTGCCGCCGGACAGTTTGACCCTACCCAGAGTGGGGGCTTGATCTGTTAAACGTTGTTTAAGTTGAGAACCTTGCTACCCGAGCTGCAAGTGCATCCTGAATGATATGTTAAAGGGGGGCTGTGGCCCTGGATTCCCATGGTGTGAAGGTCCCTTGTACCCAGACATCCCCCTTACCCCGACGCTCATCCTGAGCTTCCCGCCCCCCTCCCTTTTTTTTTTTTTTTTCTCCTTCCCCCCCTCCCTTCCTCGCCCCTTCCCTCTTTCCCCTTTCCACCCCCCCTCTCTTCTGAACACCTTCCGGTGACCCTGGGAACCCATGGCGGATAGCTTGCCGACCTATTTTGATAGTGGTAATGTCATGTTGTTGGCCCCATAGCGGTGGGCCTCCGCACCCCAGTTGCAACTAGTTACACCAGTGTTGTATAGTTTTGTTTGAGGGGGGGTATTATGCTCGCCAAGGTTGGGGGGTGGTGGAGCGGGGTGGGGGTGGTGGGGGTTGGGAGGGTTAAAGGGGTGTACCATGCTAGATGGTACTGTTTAAAGTATTGTATTATCTGTTTTATGTGTTGTTGTCTTTGTGCTGGTATGAGTGTGATGTGTGGTTGTCGGACTCGATTAACGGAGAGAGCTTTGGAGGGGGGAGCAGTGAGCTGCAGAGAGGTAACCCTGGGCCTTGATAGAAACACTTCAAGCAGCAGTAATGGGTGAGTGTAAATTTCTCTCCTGGAATGTCCGGGGGCTTAATGACAAGATCAAGAGGGCAACGGTCCTCCAGTTTGTTAAGAAACACAAACCTAATGTGGTGATTCTCCAGGAGACACATCTGATGGGTCAGAGGGTGTTGGCGCTAAAGAAGCCATGGATCCAGAGCTCCTTTCATGCCCCCTTCTCGGCCTACTCTAGGGGTGTATCCGTGCTGATCTCCAAGGGCACCCCGTTTGTGTTATATTCAGTGCAAACTGATCGGGAGGGTTGCTATGTTATCCTCCATGCCAAATTTATGGATACTGATATGATAATAGTCGGAGTGTATGTCCCCCCACCATTCTCCGCACGGATCTTGGATAGAATAATGGAGAAAGTGCTTTCCTACCCCCCAGCCCCGATACTGCTGCTGGGAGATTTTAATATGGTTTTGGATTCAGCGCTGGACAGGCTGGGTAAGAATCCAGGCCCCAAGACCCAACTAGCGATATGGGCGGAGACCCTGGGGCTACAGGAGCTCTGGAGATGGAAGCACCCAACCGACAGGGCATATTCCTGTCACTCGGCTACCCACAAGTCCCTATCCAGAATAGACCTTGCCTTCTCTTCGCCCGATTTTCTGACCAGAGTGGCGTCCTGTGGTTATCTCCCGAGAGGAATCTCGGATCATTCACCTTTGTTGATAACAGCTGGACTGTCGCAGAGGCGGGAGAGCCGGGTGGGTTGGACCCTAAACCCCTTGTGGCTGGAATCCCCTGAAATTAAGAATAGCCTACTGACCTCTACGGAGGCCTTCTGGGAATGTAATACGGTAGAAACATCAATAGAAGTAAGATGGGATGCCTTCAAAGCTGTTACCAGGGGGGCGGCCATCAGTGCTATCGCTGCGGCCAGGAGGAAGAAGGGAAGGGAAATAGCTGAATTGGAAAATAAATTAGCGGTGGCAGAGGAGAAGTTCATTTCCACATCAGACAGCAGGGACCATTCCACACTACTGGCATTAAAAAGAGAGTATAATCTGCTTCTGACTGACTCGGCTAGGAAACTGCTGCTATTTAGGCAGGCAACAATCTTTGACAAAGGGGATAAGAATGGTAAGACCCTTGCCTACTTAGCGAGAGCTGAAAGCAAATCAAACAATATAGCCGGGATCCTAGATAATGGTACGAGGGTGACAGAAGGGAGGGATATCGCCCAACGGTTCCTTGAGTACTACTCGGCCTTGTATTCCTCAAGGGCGAGCTATGGGGCGGCTGATCTGAGTCGTTACCTGGATCAGATCGACTTCCCGCGGCTGACTGAGGAAGATCAGGAGGCTTTAGACTCCCCTATTACCATGGACGAAGTCTCTGGAGCAATCAGAATGCTTTCTAGCAGGAAGGCCCCGGGACCGGATGGGATGCCGGCCGAGTGGTACAAGCAGGACCTTGAACGGGTGACACCGAAGCTATGGGAGGTGCTGAAACAAGCGCTTGAAAGTGAGCACCTACCAGCCTCCTTTCATGAGGCGCATGTGGTCCTTATCTATAAAGAAGGGAGACCAGCCGACTCTTGCGCGTCTTACCGGCCTATATCCCTGTTGAACCAGGACGCCAAAATATTAGCGAAAATATTATCCACTAGGCTGAACAAAGTTATATTACATTTGATTGGGCAGGATCAATCAGGGTTTATGCCAGGGCGCACCACATGTGTGAATCTGCGTAGACTGATGTCGAATCTCCAAACCAGGCACGATAATCTTGGCAAACGGGTGATTATCTCATTAGATAATGAGAAAGCCTTCGATTCGATAGAATGGGGATATCTCTGGGCAGTATTAGAGAGATTCGGACTTCCTACCAGTTTTATAAAATACGTCAAACTATTGTATGGACGACCAACAGCCCGGGTACGAGTCAACGGGTGTTACTCTAACTCCTTTGCACTGAGTAGAGGCACTAGACAGGGGTGCCCGCTATCGCCGCTGCTCTTTGCGTTAGCTATCGAACCCCTGGCGATCATTATCAGAGGTTCCCCAGACATCTCTGGATGGAAGTTGGGAGCAGTGGAGGAAAGGATATCGCTCTATGCAGATGATACACTGCTATACCTGGCGGATAGTCATGAGTCCCTGGATGCAGCACTAGACATTGTCGGAACATTTGGGGGGTTCTCCGGTCTGAAAATCAACTGGGATAAATCCAGTCTGATGCTTGTGGATGAGCTTGTTTCCCCAGACATTTCCCCAAGGTCCCAACTGAAAATAGTCCAGCAATTTAAATACTTGGGGATTATGATTAGTAGACAACCGAGTGAGTTTATATCGCTCAATATTTCCCCAGTGGTGTCGAAGCTTAAACAACGAGTTACTCAATGGGCGAACCTGCCGCTGTCAGTTATGGGCAGAATTAATATATACAAAATGATATTCCTTCCCAAATTTTTATACATATATCAGGCCTCGCCAGTCCTGCTGCCCATCTCCCACTTCAAAACCTTGGACTCAATTCTGTTTTGCTTCATCTGGGGGCAGTCCCCACCAAGGTTAAACAGACAAATAATGAAGGCGCAGGTGGTGGAGGGGGGGCTGGCAGTGCCACACATGCAAATATATTTCTACGCTACACAGCTCCTGTATGTGCATTGGTGGCTCTGTCAGCCACGGAATAATCCGGTGGTGAATCTGGAGGTGGCGGTGGTGGGCTCCTCTGGGAAGTTATCCTCCCTGGTGTATAGGGGGGTTCGGGGGATTCGGGAGGCAACTGTTTGTATGAAGACAGTGTGCAACATATGGGAAAGGGTGGCCCGGTTGATTAGGAATCCAGATGAGGCGCAGTATTGGTCCCCCTTCTCTCCTCTATGGAACAACTCCAAGCTCCCTGAGTTGGTCTCTATACAGGATCCGCAGTTTTGGGATGGAAGAGGCCTTCAGGCGTTGGGCCAAGTGTACAAGGACGGAGTGCTTATGTCATTCGACCAGATTAGGGAGGCATTTCGGATTTCCCATCGGGACTTCTTCCGCTATCTGCAACTCAGGCACGCTCTACAGACCCAATTCCGGAGGGGAGGTCCGATTATGTCGGTGTCCCAAGTGGAGAGTGTGGTCAGGGGGACGGTCTCTACATTATACAGGTGCCTAATCTCTGAGCTGGAGTCCCCTAGGGGAAAAATTGAAAGCAAATGGCAAGCTTTGGATCAAACCTTGGACCGGGATAACTGGGAGGAAATCTTAGATAACCTACACCCATCGGTCATAGAAGCCAGAGACAGATTTATCCAGACTAAATGGATCCACCAAGCATACATCACACCGATACGCCTGCATGGGATGGGACTACTGGCTAGTGACTTATGTCCCAGGTGTGGAAGGGATGCTGGCACATGGGTTCATGTAACCTGGTCTTGTGCAGTTCTGGCGGATTATTGGAGAGGGGTAATGGATTCGATTAGTGGGGTGGTGGGTACTCGGATCCCTTGTTCGATTTCTTTGTGTCTTCTGGGGGTGGTTGAACCACTGTCGGAGGCGAGGGCATTAAAGTCGCTATTCAGGTTGCTGCTCTTTTATGCCAGGAAATGTGTTTTGCTAAATTGGAGACACCCGGCCAAACCATCGGTACAGGCGTGGAAGGCTTTAGTTAACCAGAAACTCCATATGTACAAACTGACTTATGCTGCCAGGGGGGTGCCCGATAAATTTGGGAAGATTTGGGATCCCTGGCTGCAGTGTCAGGACACCGCTTCTGACGATAATTAGGGGAGGGGGACGTTGCTTGACGGAGTTAAATTGCTGACCCTTGCTTGGCTGAGGGTACCCATGGAACTAAAGATAGGCTGAATGGGAGGAAGGGAATCTGAACAGAGGGAGCACCCCGAGGGCTGTGGCCTACTTTCCGGTCCCTCTTTCTTAATGAGCGGTCTATTCGATGTCCGAGTCCTGAATGTATGAGTGTTGTGTGAATGGCTGTCTCGTCGGTAAGGTTACTTGAAACTTTAATTCTGAGATTGGTGCCTGTGGCATCTAATTGTGGTATGTAACTTGTCTCGGTATGTTGTTTGTTGAATTGCAAATAAAAAGAAACTTTAAAAAAAAAAAAAAAGTATAAGTAATGTATTCTAACCCAAGCCATTTTCATAGCTTCAACTTGATCCTGGCTCAGCTGGGAGGGACATGTTATGATGCTGTAGTCAGAGACAGCTATGGGACCTCTGTAGCTTGCTGTGCTAGCTCACACTGAGAGCAGCAAGAGACAAAGTGCTCAACGGGAATGTCCAGGCAAAAAAAAAAAAAATCCTTACCTTTTGTCCCCTGCAGCTCCTCTGATGTTTTAAAGCTTACCAATACTGGGCAATAAGGACTGTGTCATTCTGCGCTGGTCTTCAGTTTTGGTACCTCCAAGCCTAATTTATGCCCCTCTGTAAGCCAAATCTATTCATTGCATGTCCCCAGAAGGAGGAGACAATATATATTTTTTTTTTTACTCAAACAGGAGTTCACAGCTACAGATATAAGTCTACAGGTGCATGCACAACATGGGACAAATTATGAAACCAAAACACATAACCAGGGTCCCCAGGAAGGATCCCAAAACATCCTTATATACAATGTGTCACACACTGTCAAAAATAAAAGTAACAAAAAGCTGGACTAAGCCCAAATAATCATATACTCTTCTATCAAGTGTACGAATACGTGTAACTCCCAACCCTAACTTTTTTTAAAACTTCTATGTAATTTTGTGTGAATAAATATCAATGTTGCAATTTGCACTTTTTCTCTCCTGTCTCCCCCGCAGGCTCAATTTCTAGGAATGGGCGAACCACCCAATGTTTGGGTCTGGCAAATTTGACAGAACTTTGAATAAATGTATTGAAATCAATGGGGGGTGCAGCAGTAAGCATGCTGCATAACTCACCTCAGCCCTGATCCTCTTCATCAGCAGCGGCGGAGTGGCAGCAGTGTTTTAACTTGCCCCAGTCGGGACTACAAAAAGATTGCGGCCAGCTCCCATGTGAGTGAGGACAATTCTGGCCGATGCAGGTGGGATGCCATGAGATTGTCAGACTGAGGCAAACATTTGGTGAGCCATGGGCAGCAATCGCAAAAAGTAAACATTTCAAATAAAAAGTGCACTTTAGGTGAAAAATGAAAAGGAAGTACACTTGGAGCTGAGTAAATCCTTGGCTTCTGTCAAGTGTATTTGTCACATTGTCCAAGAATTGTACTACTACTTCTGATTGGACTGGACCTGACAACTAATGGTAATCCTGTAACTACCCTCTCTTCTAAACTCACAACCTATAATGGCCCACCCTCCCGCAGATAACCTATGACTACCTCTGTTCCAGACTTACAAACCTCTTAAATCACAATCACCATCCATTGACATCCCTTGACTCACTCTTCATGTTAACAACTTGTGACTATCCTATAACTCCACCAGCTGCACCAGCACACAGAGCAGGCAAACCGAGGCAAGAGTGTAACACCATCGACAAGGGAATGCAGGGTAGGGAAGACAAAGGGCCTAAATGACGGGCACACTCTAAATCACTAACAAGGACATAATATAATACAAATATATAAATGGCGAGACACAGAAGTTTAAACAGGAAAATTAAATAATGAATCATATAGCATATATCCTCTATGTAATGGGAGAGAAAGGGGAGAATAAATAGCGTATAATGTCTCCTATAAATGACATATGCATATGTCCACAATACATCATAGAACCATTAGCTGAATAATAGTTTCTGACCAATTAACCAAAATGGGCTAATCGGAATTCAGAATATAACTAAATTGAATATTATATGGAATATATTTTATATAAAGGGTACATAAGTCTCATTTATGATTCAGCAATTGTGTGTGTCTGGTTCCTAATGTAATAATACAAAATGTCTCACGATGTAGACTTTTTAATGTCTGCTGTATCTCCCACCCTAACACCTATGTGTACTCTTTCAATTCCTGTGCCTAAAAAATGTCCCCCTATGGCAATATTTTGAAATATTAGGGGTATTTGTGGCCTTCATATCACATATGTCTTCAGCTATACTCTTTTTAAGCATACGAGAGGTGCAACCCACATATTGGAGATGGCAGATGCATGACTCCAAGTATATCACATATGATGACTTATATTGATATATTGTTTTATGCTGTATGTGTATTTTAATTCTTTCCCTGAATCCAAATAGGGGCAAGTACCACATTGATGTGTTGATTACATTGGGAGTTGTAACCAGTGTCGGCACTCCAGTATTATATATATGTTATTTTTTGCACAGTTCCCTTAATTTCAAGCATCATAGGTCTGTCCTTAGCAACCGCTATTTCCCTGGCCTTAGTTATAGTAGAAAGTGGAAAGCCTTGTGCTTGCAGTCGGTTTGTAATATCATTGGCTTCTGCATGGAAGTCATCTAATTCTGTTCAGTTACAGCGTGCACAGAGCATTTTTCTCTTTGGGATGCCCCTTACAGTGTGCCAGGGATAGCAGCTCTCTGCAAGAATAATCATATTACCTGCCCTGCTTTTCCCTATATGATTTGGTTGTATTTGGCTGGTATATTTGTCCTTCCATGAGCAACATGTCTAAGAATGGTGTCAATTAGGAATGAGACAATCTCAAATAAAGATTCAGTTAAGACACGTCTCTAAAATCATTACTCACAATCATTACTCACTTACATACAAAAAGTAAGTCATCTATGTATCTCCCATACAACACAACACTATCTCTCAGGAAGAACTCCCCCCCAAAGTTCCATCATCCCATATAGAGATTGGCACCTATAGAGATAGTAGTCCCCCCCCCAATAGAGAAAGAAATTGTGTGTAAGGAGATACTCTACAGCTAGGATCTTTGTACGTTCATCATCCTGGCTTTAGTTAGAGAACTTTGTTAAATTAAATTAAACTGCTTTCAAAGCATATTAAGCTCACCCAGAGGCTTGCAAGTTAAACTTTTGGATTACCCCCAACTTTTGGATTCGATTACCACCAACTCTGGCCTAACAACCATATAATATCCCCACATATGATGCGGGGATATTATATGCATGTTTCAACATCTGCATGTTTCTATGAAAGCAATCACCCCACTGATAATCCATTGTCACTTTTGATTCCTTTGACTGAGTATCATTTTCTTCTTTGCTCCTCTGATTGTCCATCACAACCCTCTCTTTCAAACTACTGACAACCCATGATTACACTATTGTTGTCAACCAGTTGCGACAAACATCACTGCTTAGAAAAGCAGAGAGTCTGTCAAATAGCGTTTGCTTTGCTGCTTTGCTAGGAAAGCAGCAAAGCAAACGCTATTTTACGGACTCTCTGCTTATCTAAAAGCAAAGCAGCAAAGCAGCAAAGCAAACACTATTTAAATGACTCTCTGTCTGCTTATCTAACAGCAAAGTAACCTATTTAAAGGACTCTCTGTTTATCTAAGCGCCCTTGAACTGTGTATCAGGTATAACCTCTGCTTATATAGCCTTTTCATTCTAAATCAGTATTATGGCATTCTATGATTATTAATCATGGTGTATGCAGTCTCTCAGCTATGCTCATATCAGGACCAGGTGCACTCATCATCACACAGCATTTCTGTCAGTGAGCTCTCAGGCGCATATGACATTATGTTACCTCCACTTATGTAAATGTTATTGTGTATATATTCACCATTACAAATGTTGGGTATCCTACCTATTCTGTCTATGATAGCATTTACTTTTCTATTGCGACTTCAACTCTGCTTGCTGGACAAACCTATGTGTTAATATGGGTTGGTCCTTGTGATATGCATTTATCCATTAATAAATTTACTATTTTGACAGATTAACCACTTTCTTTGGATTGCATTTATATGTTCTATATATTTGATTCACAACAGTATTAAGATAGTCCTGCAATAATGACTGCACCCATATTTCCCAGGTTCTGCTAGAACTTTTGATGTTGCATTTAAAGCTAAAAATGGATATCATCCAACATAGACTAAATAATTTAATAATTGACAGGATGGGCTTTAACCAAAAGTTCTTAAAGAGCTCAGCTCAGTTATTTCATCACCCCTGATCTTGATCTTTAAGGACTCACTAACAACTGGTATAGTTCCAATTTGCACAAGGCAAATGTGGTGCCCATTTTTAAAGGGGCTCTAGGTCATCACCTGGTAATTACAGACCTGTAAGTTTAACATCCATTGAGGAAAAATTGCTTGAGGGGCTATTAAGGTACTACATACACAGATATGTACCTATGCATAATATTATACGTGATAACCAAGAACAGAAGCTGCCAGACTAACCTGCTTCTATGAAGAGGTGAGTAGAAGCCTGGACAGAGAGGTTGCTGTAGATATAGTTTTTCTGGATTTTGCAAAAGCATTTGACACTGTCCCTCATGGACACTTATTTAGGAAATTGAGGACTTCAGGATTAGAAAATACAGCTTGTAAATGGAATGTTGGGAGTTGTGATTAAAGATACCTACTCTGAATGGTTCCCGCTTGAACCCCAGGGTTCAATACTGGGACCACTATTATTCAACTTGTTTATAAACAACATAGAAGATTGAATTAATGGCACCGTCTCTATTTTTGCAGATGACACAAAGATATGTAGCACAGTGCAGTCTATTGAAATTTTTTACAAGCTTCAGGCTGACTTGGACACTTTGAATGACTGGTCATCCACCTGGGAAAATGAAGTTCAATGTGGAGAAATGTAAAGTCATGCACTAATAATCTCAAGACCACTTATGTCCTTGGAGGAGTAAAACTGGGAGAAACAATTGTTGAGAAGAATTTAGGGGTACTGGTAGACCACAGGCTAAATAACAGTATGCAATGTCATGCAGCTGCTTCCAAGGCCACCAAGATATTATCATGCATTAACCCTTTCAGTGCCAAGCACGTAGATTCTACGTGCTCGCTTCCACTCCACTTAAATGCCAAACACGTAGAATCTACGTGCCTGACTTCCCCCCCTGCTGCAGTAAAAAATATGTAACAAAAACACTCACCTGACCCCTTGTTCGATCCAGCCGGGTCTCCTCTTCACCAGGGGGGCCTTCGATCACCCCCCCCCCGGCTCTTCAGCTTCAGGAGAGGGCCTAACAGCCCTCTCCCTTTCCTCTCCGATGGGCGCCGCCATCTTGCCGTCACTCACCGGGTATCGTCCTGGCTCCCTGCTGTTGTTCTTTCAGATGCGATCATGCTGGCCACAGGAGCAGAGGGGCAGGTGATCAGATCATCCCCTGCCCCTCTGCTACTGTAGCCAGCATGATTGCATCTGTCATCACATCGAGGGACACAGGAGCTGACGATCAGAGGTAAGCAAAGTAAAAATAAAAATTTTGTGTCTGTGTGTTTTTTTACACTTAACCCCTTGTCAACTGGTAAGGGATCCATGAGACCCCTATACCAGTTCACAAGGCTGGGGGCTGGCAAGTCACCTGCAGCTAGCGGGTGACTTGCCATTAACCCCTGGCATCCCCAATTAACTGCCTCCCCAAAGCCCGGGGAAGGCAGAAGAGCCCGGGCCCACACAGGGTATGTGGGCTTGTAGGCTGCAGGGTGGGGAGCCACAAAAGCTGGCCCCTGCACTCTGATCTACAAGCCCCCATAGCTGGTCCCGGGCTGGTAATGCTGGGTAAGGGGGATCCCATTTAATTTTTGGGGGGATTTTTAAGGGTTTTTAACGCTTAAAATTCCCAAAAAATGGACAGGAGGGGGGACCCTATGACGTTTTTTTTTAAAAAAATTAACCCCTTATGTTTATAGTGTGGAAAGTAGTATTTTATTTGTAAATGTTATAAAGTGCTCTTTTCAGTTTGGGGGGGGTCTCCTGGGCAAGAATGGGGGGGCTACCGATACATATGTGGTACCGTTATAATCGGGAGAAATGGGGCTTTTACATGCAATATGGTTTTCATTAATAAAACAAATGTTTTATTTAAAATAAAGGAGACAATTGTCTTTGTTGTTTTTTACGCAAAAATATTTAAAAAACAGTAGAAAAACTACAAACAAGACATTTCATGTTAAAGCACAAACTCTGCTGCAATATATATATATATATATATATATATATATATATATATATATTCCTGGAAATTCCGGCAAAAATCACAGTTAAACATGGTGCAAAATAGGGAAAAAGGACCTGTCAACAAAGGGTGACAAAATTTCAAGTAGGCTGGCAATTAAAAGAGTTGAAAGTAGCTATGCATGTTGGGTATTGTTCTGTACAGAGGATCTTGCGCTTTCGGATTTAGCTTGTTTTTTCTTGTTTGCATATTGATATTTTAGGGAAAGGTGTTTTTTATTCTGCAATTTTATACTTTTTTAGGGAAACCCTGTGCAACCATAGAATTCTTTGACGGATTACTTTCAGAAAGTTGAGCCCACTACAACAAGCTGGGTACGCTTAGAAAGCTTAACATGTGTACTCTCAGGGAATATATAGTTTCTGGGGGGTATTCCAAATATAAAGGGTTGTTCTGGTAGAAAAAGCGCAAGGTGGCCATTTTGTCAGCAGAGCTGAAATTTTCAAGTAAAATTACCGTTATGCGCATGCTTTACTTTGGGGTGTTTGGCAACTCTTTGTCAGCTCTCACTCACCGTGTCCCCGTTCCCGCGTCGTCCCCAGGCGGCTGGTAGCGCGGCTCCCGGCCCGAAGTCCTGGACGTACGGCATCTGCTCAAGCGAAGGCGGCTCGAGCGGTGCCCAGCTCGGCCACGCCCCCCGCTCTCAGCTCCGGCTCCAGTCGACGTGCTCGCGCGCGGGCGCGAACACGTGTCTCTTGTTCCCTCCGGCGGGCGCGCACAGAACAGCGCCGCCGGAGGGAACAAGAGACACGTGTTCGCGCCCGCGCGCGAGCACGTCGACTGGAGCCGGAGCTGAGAGCGGGGGGCGTGGCCGAGCTGGGCACCGCTCGAGCCGCCTTCGCTTGAGCAGATGCCGTACGTCCAGGACTTCGGGCCGGGAGCCGCGCTACCAGCCGCCTGGGGACGACGCGGGAACGGGGACACGGTGAGTGAGAGCTGACAAAGAGTTGCCAAACACCCCAAAGTAAAGCATGCGCATAACGGTAAAAGGGCCAATGAGCCCTAGTCTTCAGTAGGGCTTACGGCCCCCTCCTTGTCTGGGCCAATGAGCCCATAGATGGGCTTGGTCTAACTCCCATGATCTCCCAATTGATTCCTAGTTCCCAGTTGCACCAATCACACACTCAATTTCCCAGTCTCAATCATTCTAGCTTCCTATAAAGGGTTCATGCCATCAGATGCTCAGTGCCTGTGATAGCGCTTAGTACCTTGTTTGCCTTGTCTTGTGAAGTTTATCCTGTTGCCGACCTTGATTGTACCGACCACTCTCGATCCGAACCCTTGTTGCCGACCTCTGCCTGAACTGACTACTCTCGATCTGAACCCTTGTTGCCGACCTTTGCCTGAACTGACTCTTCTCGATCTGAACCCTAGTTGCCGACCTTGCCTGTACTCCGACTACGTTCTGCCTGACCCTTGGTGCCACTACGATCTCTTCCTTTCCGTTGTCGACCTCTGGCCTGTCTCTGGACTTCCGTCACCCACGCTCTTGCTATTGGTTCTCCAGACCTCCCACATATAAGCTTACATCCTTTGAGCCATTAAGTCCTGGGGGAAACCGATCCCGGGTAGGCGTTTCTTGCGTTCCGGCAAGTGGGGGGTCCTACAGGTGAAGCTGGCTGTAGAGATTGGGGGTTGTGAGCTTATCAAGAGGGCTGGAGTCACCCCGAGCGTGACACTCTTCTCTTGACAGGACCTATGCATGTTGGGTATTGTTCTGTTCGGGGAATGTTACTTTTTCAGATTCAACTTGTTTTTTCTGTTTTGTCTTGTTTGCATATTGTTTTTTTAAGAAAATGTGACTTTGATTCAGTTTTTTTATTCTTTTTTTTAGGGTGACCCTGTGCAACCAAATAATTAATTGAGGGATTACTTCCAGAAACCTGCACCCATGTCAACAAACATGGTACGCCTAGAAAGCTTGAGGTATGCACTTCCAGAGAATGTAGAGTTTGTGGGGGGTGTTTCAAATGTAAAGGGTTATTTTTCTTGAAAAACTGCAAGGTGCGCATAGCGCATAGCATAGTTGTATTTTATCTGAAAATCTCCTAAAGCGCTGTTTCAGTTTGGGGGAGTCTCCTGGGCAGGAAAGTACCAATACATATATGGTACCGTTGTAACCGGGAGAAATGGGGCTTTTACACGCAATAGGATTTCATTGACAAATGTTTGTAACATTTTGTATTGCAACAAAACACTACAAATTGTAAAATATATATATTTTTGCACATATTTTACCCAAAAATAATGAGAATACACCTAAAATATTACAAACAAGACATTTCATGTTAAAGCCCAGACTCTGCTGAAAAAACAATATTTAATTTCCCTGGAAATCCCTGGAAATCCCTTCAAAAATCACAGTTGAACATGTGGAGCGCAAAATAGTGCAAAATGGTCTGCCAACAAGGGTGACAAAATCTCCAGATAGGCTGGCAGTGAAAGGGTTAAAAGAGGCAAGAAATAATGAGATAGGGATGTAATTCTGCTTCTTTTCAAGACACTGGAATATGTTGTCCAGTTCTGGGCACCAGTCCATAAAAAGAGGAAGAGTGCAGAGGTGAACCAGCAAATTGAAAGGAGGAATAAAGGACTGATAAGGAGGAATGAAGAAAGATTTCAGGAATTAAATCTGTTTTGTCTTGAGAGGAGATGAATGAGGGGGGACATGATTAACTTTTTTAAGTATATAAATAGCCAATACAAAAATTATGGGGAGAAACTATTTCCGATAAAATCCCCTGAAGAAAAGGAGGCACTGTCTTCAAATGGAAAAAAAAAAGATTCAATCTCCGGAGGCGAATCATTTTTTACCATAAGAACTAAAATATGTGGAATAGCCTCCTTCAAAAAAAAGGATTAGAAGCTTATTTAGAAGAAAATAACATTACTATTAGCTATTATCAATAAAAAAAAAAAAAAAAATAACTTTCCCCAACCCCAACGCTTGATTGAGCTTGATGGACATAAGTCTTTTTTTAACCGTATTAACTATGATACAAGGAAACAATGATATTTTTACTGGATTTTTAAGGCTGGTCATATAAAATGCTTTTTTTGCTAATTTTTAAAACATTGACACTTATAATCTATAGATACATTATAACTAAAGGCAAGTTAAAGAAGCAGCAAGTAAACAACATACATCAAATCTTTATAAACATGGCCATTTGGTTTTGATTTATTCTATGCTTGTCTGTTTATAATAATAGTATGTAAACTTTTTCCCTATACTTAATCTCTGATATTAAATAGCTACATTGTCCTTTAAGGTACTTACTGCTTAAATGAATTGCATATGTCCAAATAAAAATGATTTGGTCTGTAATTGCATTTTAGATAGTAATTTCTTTCGGTAATAAAACATTTAACCTACATATAAGAGAGACTCATAAAGCTGATCTATTTTTCGTTTTAGAAATAATATCTTAGCTAACTCCTTGCAGTGAAATATGCCTGCGTGGCTATACGCCTTTCTGAACTCTAGATGGCACTGGCATGCAAAGCCGGATCCTCCTGTTGATGTTAAAGAGTTGATTTTTTAAATCAGGTATCATGAAAAGCTGCTAATATCATTTATCTGGTTAAACTTCAAAGGAGTTTTCTCTCTGATTTCATCAGTCAGGGGTCAGAGTATGTCACAAACATTTGTAAAAGCAAATACAAAAATTCCCAGTGCATGACACAAATGAAGAAAAGTCTATTTGAAGAATTGTCTGTGTATTTCAATAACTTTCCAAAGCTAAAAATAACAATACATAATTGCTAAAAGAAAATAGTTGCCAGATTTAAACAAAAGATGAAGGATGTTAACACTGATAACAATGAGCAGTAGAATATTTTAAAGCCTATCTGTAGGATTAAACAATAAAAAAAAACACACACACACAATACTCATCTTGTCCTCCTTGGACATCTGATCCAGTGCAAGAGTGACAGAAGAAATCTGAATAACAGAGACAGCCTGAGAGGTTGTAGGAAAAGTGGGGTGGAGCGAAGTGAAAGAGAGATAAAGTGAATGTGAAAGAGAGAGATGGAATATGAAACTGGATGAAAACTCGATCAAAATAAATGGAGGAGAACAGAACAGAAAGACAGAGTACTGTATGTTGAAGAGACAGAGAAATGTAAAAAATAGAGTGACAGATAATATGTTTTAGAGAGATGGAAGGGAATGTGGATATGAATGCCGTGGGTTAAAGCAGAACAAACCCCTGCATGGGTATATTCCAGGGCCAGCCATTTTGTGACCCCCTGTGTGCTGGTAAACTCACCTCTTCCTCATTCCTACGGCGCATGCGTGGCTGCACAGCCAATCAGAGCTGTTTACCATGCATATGATATTTGGCAAACCACTCTGAATGTTGACAACATCCTTGGGCTGTGTACACACTCCCGTCCCAGCCGTTCAAATAAGCAGGAGCGGAAGTGTTTGCTCTGCTGAGGATGCGGCCACTCTCACTCCCATGGTGGGGAGGAAATATCCATTTTGAATGCACTATTGGACCTATTTGTTTTGACTACTCATCTAATGGCCTGGTGGGAGTAGGGGATGGAATTGGGGTCCCCAAACACTCATTTTTCTGTATTGTTTACTGAATTGCTGAAAAATATGGGAAATGTATGATTGGTTTGTGAGAGGTGGAAAATGTTATGATGATTTTCTAGCTTTTGAGCGTTTCTTTGGGCGGATAGAGATGGTGGCCTGATTGAACAGGGAAATATAGTGCACACTAAACAGTGGCCCTCTTCCTACTGTGCAGTCTCTCCCACATCCTATAAACTTTTGTACGACATGTATTCACATTGTGTAGGGAGGTTATTTCTTTGGTATAGAGCTGTGGTCTCTCTTGTATTTGGCTCTGGGTTTGGTTCTGAGGCTATTTCATGGATAAGGGGGTCTTGGAGGCAGGAAGAACTGTCACATTCTGGGTTCTCCTTGGTACTTCACCATGGAATTGGAACTGCCCGAGGCTGGGGAGGGAAGTATATGGTTTTTCCAGACATGTGGCAGCTGTATTTAGATTGAAAGAATGATTTTCATTAATCTGTGATGATGATGCACACTGTTACCTTCAGCAAACAGTTTCAAGAGATAAGTAAAGGTCCTAATGGTAACACTAAAATATGTAAGGTTCATTTGTTCATGGAATAATGCAGTACAAATACATTTTAGTTATTATCCTATTAGGAGCTGTTGCGGTGAGGGAATTCTCTGCTCTTTCTTTCAGTTGGAGTCTTTTGCTGGGATAGTGTTGAAAGATCTGCTTTCATCTATTTTATATAGCTAGTACTTTGTCTGCTCTGTAACATGTGTATGTAACATGTGTGTGTACACATTAATTGTGTACTGTCACGGTGCACTTACCTTGTGCCTAGTTCCGCAGCGTCCTTGAGTGGTGTGGACTCGGGCAGCTGGCTGGGTCTCCTTCCGCCCGGCAGCCTCAGTGGCGGATGCCGGCTGGGGCAGCATCGCCTCGAGCGGTGCCAAGCACGCCTGCCTCCTCCTTTCCTCGCTGCTTCCGCTGCTCCTCTGCACATGCTCGCCAATGAGCCCAGATGTTACTGTGGGCAAACGCCCTTAAGGTTTAAAATGGGCATTCAGCCATATGTTATTAGTTAACCAATGAACCCAATTCTTTCCAGTCCAATCCCCTGCACCCATGCTCTATAAAAGTATTGCCATGTCATTCATTTACTGCCTGTGTTAGCGTATATCTGGGTGCGACTATTCCTGACTCCTGTTTGATCATCCGTTACCGACCTTGCTAGTCCTATTCCCTGACCGCTCCCTGTACTGACCTCTGCTTGCATCCAATTTCATCCCTGGTACCCATTTTATTCCTGGTACTGCTGAATTCCCAGTTTGAACCCTGAGCATGACCTTTGACCCTTCCCGTGTTCTCCCTCGAAGAGTTGTTATCGGAAGAACAAGTAATCTGTGTTTAACGCCCAGTCTTACCTTCATCCGTTCATCCGTCTTCACCCCTGTGAGTTTAAGTCCTGGGCACAACCATGTCTGGTAAAGGCGTTTAAAGCATCCCGGCAAATGGGGGTTTGGCTTTAGGTGAAGCCAGCTGCGTGTCCCTGGGATTTGACATGTACCATATAATGCAAAGAGTTTACAGATCCCTGAGAGGCGTTCTTTGATTTTGGGAGAGGCTTGGCATTACAAGATCAATGTTCTGTTTGTGCAGAAGACACATTTTCAGAAGGACAAATTCCAAACATCGGTACCCACCCTTTTATCTATAGTTAAATCAAAAGGAGTTTAAACTGTGTTTAGCAGACAGAAAAGAGATTGACAATCTGATTGACCCTGAAGGCATGTATCTATTTTCAAGGGGACATTGGGTAGCAGGGAGGTAATATCTATGCCCTAAGCACCTATCAACTTCAGCTTCCTAGTCATGATGTTGGACAAGGTACTCCCATTCAATTAGGGTATTCTAAGGAAAAGGAGATTCTAATTTCATGCCAGATCCATTGATAGATAACTCCATGGGGACATCACGTTTTTAGAACCCTGAAAGGGTTAAAGTGTATTCTTCATTCCTGCCAGCATATTGATCCCTGGCAGACATCTAAGCTGAGAAAATAAAATTATTTAAACTCTTCTCAGGTTCACCATACTTATTCGATGACTGAAACATTTATATATAAGACATACTGACCTCCCCTTAGCAACCTCGACTGGGATATGGTGACCACTTTAGATCATGGTAAACCCTTTTCTTGGAAATGTAAGGAACGCCTCAGACCAAAAGCGAAACGCAACCTAATAAAGCAAGTTGATGCTTTTTTCACAACAAACAAGGCAGAGAATTAAGATTGACAGATGTTATTGGAAGCCCATATAAGTTACAATCGAGGCATCCTGATCAATCATAGGACAAGAATAAAAAGAAGCATTCACCAGGGGTGGCCAATTTATTATCTCACATAGAGCAAATTGAAAACAAACACAGTCACAGATGTTCAAGTAACCAGCTTGTGAACCTTAACAAGAGGGAATCTTTCTATGAGTTTGGGAACAAGTTGGGTAAGATCCTGGCAAGGACCCTAAAGAAGGCTAAAACATACATACCTCAGGAAGACTATTAAAAAAAAAATCCATTAGTTCAATACCACAGGAAGTCAAATACTGCAGCACAATCTAGACATTGCTATAAGGGACTTTAAAACTTGGGAGAAAACAGGTGTCATATGAAAAAAGCATTCTCTCTTCCACTCATAAGTGAAATGCCAATCACATTAGAGGAGCTTAAAATGGCAGCTCTGGATATGAAGGCCAACTAGGTCCGGGGCCTGATGGGTTTATCTTTCAATACTACATGACCCTTCATTATAAGATGGCACTGTACACAGTGGCAAACTCTGAGACATTACCGCACAATAGACTTTGCACACATTTCACTCTTATTCCAACATCCCGCTAATTTTTATTTTAACATTACAAAACATAAAAAGATCAGAGACAGCACTATTATTCAGGGGATCTGTTTGTCAAACCAAAATAATATTATTGTTGCATTTGTCAATGATTTGCTATTTTTTAATAGCAAACCCAAAACCTCCTTGCTGCCTTTGATGTCTGAAGTTGTCTAGTTATAGAGAGTTGGTGGACTTAAAATTAAGCTAACCTAATTTTTCTTTAACTCATGGGTCTGTCCAGGCCACATTCTGCATCTTTCCCAAGCAAAATAATTTAGTCTCTGCATCTGTCCTGGGCAAAATCATTCTGCATCTGTCCTGGGCAAAATAATTCTGCATCTGTCCTGGGCAAAAAAAAATCTGCATCTGTCCTGGGCAAATAATTCTGCGTCTGTTCTGGGCAAAATACTTCTGCATCCGACCTGGGCAAAATAATTCTGCACCTGTCCTCGGCAAAATAATTCAGCGTCTGCCCTGGGAAAAAAAAACATTTTGTGGCTCTCATGGGCAAGAGTAGGGAAGAGGATGTCCAGGCAAACATTTGCTCCTACAAAACACCCATAGGAGCTGTGTAAAATGAACGGTTTTAAAGCATCTCAAATCTTTCCATAATGACTATATTTAGATAACTTTTTTTCATGGTCTTGGAGGTATAAAATAGAAAGGGGATCCTACTTTGGAATTTTGCTACAATTTCTACCCTTAGATGCAGAAAATGGAGGGGAGTAACATGGGACAGGCTTTTTTTGCCTTATTATTTCCATTGCCTGGACTGTCCCTTTAATGGAGACCTAAACCTACAAGTGAGTACATTCGAATAAGTAATATTTCCATTAAAATTGATGTAAAAGTAATAATATTCATGTACACGCCGGCCTTTTACCCCCCAATCAAGTCACAATATGGCATGGACTTTTCTTGTTGAACATATTATAGGAAAAAGATATCTGAGTGGACATGATCGCTTTGGTGGAAACTAGGTGTTTTTTCTTCATTTTTTTTAAACAAATGTGAAAAAGGGCACTGCTTAAAACTGGCAGATTCGATGTGCTCAGAGTCAAAACAATTTTATTGATAGTTGTCTGCATTCTCCTAAGACTAGCTCATAAAAACCCAGCATTTAGAATAAAGGAAGTCCAGCTGCTACATCCTCCACATGCAATAAAGATTCTTTCTGCAGAGACCCTCTGCAGGCTTCTATCCTCTGAGAACACTTGACTGAAACTGGCTGTGTCTGTTGGAGATGTCAGTTATGTGCCCTAGGCGAAACAACTATATCAACTGTCTATCCTATAGACAAATGGACATGAGCCAGCATTACAGAATTGGAAGAGGCAGTACCCTTTCCATGACAAGAAGAAAAAAAAAATATATGGTGGGTACAAAATATTTTTTATCTGTACTGAAATTGCCATACAATACAATGAAGATTATTGTTAAGAATTTGTATGAGTCTTGACAGAGGCAGATTAGGCAAAAAAATCAACAAAATATTTTACTGTGTCTTTCGATGCAAAAGAAAAGGACATTAGAGGAAAACTACTTGGGGGATATATATATTTTAAGTTGTAATTCCCATGAGGTATGTTAAAAAGTGTGTTATTTGATTCTGCATTGCCCATAGGGGGTTGTTGTTTCCAATCCTAAAAAAATATATCTCTGCCTGATTGTAAATATAATGTACCTCGCCTGTAAAAATTCCCTATTGCAGGTGCAGGTGATTTCTTTGGGAAAAAATTTAATAAATATGCAGGTTGCAGGTCACGTTCAAAAGCATACCCAATGCTAAATTTGTAGCTATATTATTTTTTGTTTTATGGTATATACAGTAGGTTGGGTACAGAGGCAGCAGTAATGACATTAATAAAACTTGTGCTACATCTCTCCCTCCTGCTTTGCAGTAACAAGCTGAGATAGGTCTGGGTTTTACAGCAGAACAACTGGCCAGTTCCCCACTATAAGAAGAGTCAGGCTTGTGGCAATGCTATACAGATGCAACAATCGTTACCTCACAGTTCAACAAATTGGATGATCTCAACACAGAAGTATTTGAAAAGCATTGAATATTCCAAGATAGCATGGTGCACCAGTGCACCAAGTTAAATATTATAGAAAGCGGCATCTGTACATTGTTACAAATGCAGTACCTTGTTATGATGCATTGTATATCTCTCCAAAGCATGCTGTTATAATGTAAACAGCTTACAGCTGATTTAGAGCTCACTGTGATGTGTGTCATATCTCTATTGTAAAGACGATTTAACTGTTAAGTGCCTTTTTTTTTCAAAATTTGAAGTGTAAATTATGACAAAAACTATTTACCCCCATAGATGTAATGTCTACGTCATACAGTTTAATACTCACCTTTGCATATGCCAGGGGATTGCTTGTGTACTTGTCCACCATTTGCAAGCAAAATGGTGGACAATTATCCACCCCTGCCTCTGTCACAGTGACTGGAACATCTGTACAAAGTTGTGTGGGTGAGCCTGGAGGCTGAGGGACACAGTCTAAGCATAAAGTAAGTATTATAATGCACGACTTAGTAAAGCAACTGCAAGGAGAAGAGGTAATCATGTATCTATTTATGTTTCCCAAGAATAAACTTTAATGTGATTCAAGGTAGATGTGTTTTACTTTTTACAGACATTCCCCCTGAGATATTTTATTGTATTGATACCAGAAAGTATCAATCAATAATCAGTGTTTAACCAGGTAGGGTGTAGTCTTCCTGGCTGTGTGCCAACCTAGTAATGCCCAAAATCGAAAAACATTATACACTCACCTTACTTACTGGTTCCCACTATAGTTTTTTACTTGGCAGTGCCATCTTTGCTCTCTTTCCTCCACTGGGCATACAGTAGAGTGGAGAGAGAGCAAAGATGTCAATGTGCAGCAGCATCTGCTGTATGTTGCATGAAACCACTGCAAAAATGACAAAGTAAGGTGGGTATATCACCCAATCTCAGACATTATTAGATCAGCAAACTCCCAGGCATGCCAAATCAGGATGCAAGCTTAGACAGTGGACCAAAATACTTTCTAGACTTTTGATCAACTTTAAGAGTGGATTTGAACACAAAAAGCATTGTTTAAAAAGAACTGGACACGAGAAGACTTTTTATTAGCCCATCCATTTAAAAAGAGAAGTTTTAAAGGGTACACCCATCCATATAAAACACAGCAAATGTCATTCTTATACTGCTGCCGTGCAATCAATATGTGTCACAGTGCAGCTCAGAAGTACTCGATCAAAACACAATGCAGCTCCACAGGAAGACAATATTTATAGGGGCAGCAATGGGAGACTTACAAAGAAATGGATTCTGGTACCTAATAAAGAGCAGATAACTCTCTACATGAGATAAAGTGGTTCTCCTTTGAGATGCTCTAAATATATTAAACACTTTAGCATCAAGCTCCTTTGGGAAATCATGCTTGTGATTCTGAGTGTTTAAAGTATTATACATATTTCCTACTGTAGGTACATTGAAAGATAGAGGGCAATTCACTACAATTTGGTGAGTTATCCACCAAAAAAGTATATTTAGAGTGGTAGATCCTTGGAACCAACTTCCGGCAGAGGTGGTGGGAAAAGCTACAGGAAGAGATCTTAAACATACCTGGGATAAGCATACACTAGACTAGATAGACCATGTGGTCTACCTCTGCCTTCAAACGGTCCCACACCTTGGTTAGTTAGAAACAGGTGTGGGACCGTTTGAAGGCAGAGGTAGACCACATGGTCTATCTAGTCTTAACCTAATCTTAACAGGTTCAGGGATGCGGGGGAACAGATTGCTGGAGCCCCCTTCCCCACAATGTTCTAAAACCCTTACCTTAACCTTGATCCTCAGCCAAAATGGCATCATCTGATTGGGCGCTGGTGGTCACGTGGAACGTCTTTCCCAACTGCCAATCAAGGCTGAAACCCTTACCTTAACCTCGATCCTCACCCAAAATGGTGTCCTCTGATTTGGTGCTGGCGGTCATGTGGAACATCTTTGAACTGCCAATCAAGGCTGCCCAGCATGAGCACTGGCGGCTAATTGGAGGACAGCATTTTGAACGAGGATCTACGTTAAAGTAATTGTGGTGGTTGTGGGGGGTGATCCAACTATCTGGATCCCCTCGAGTATGTCATGATGCAGCCCTGTTAGTTAGAAATGGTTGTGGGACCGATTTCAGCCTCCTAGGTTTCTGCTGGAATGTGGAAAGTTTTTCATAGCAGTTGAAGAAATTTCCCTATTCTTATGAATACCTTGCAGGTGGTTGTTAAATTGTTGAGATTTGTTTCTACTTTGTGTTACCAATCCACTTATTTTTTCACTTATTCATGCCCAAGCTAAGTCTCTTGTGGACCCCTTCCCCCTTGTGCCTACTTTTCCTATAGTTATCGACCACCCTAACCAACAAAAAACTGTACTGTAAGTAAGTAAAATTCACGCTCCTCAGCGCTGACTTGGTTGGATAACTATCCCATAATCCTCCTGGGTCCTTGCCACATTCTCGCATAACCGCACTGTGCTATTACTCCAAGCACAGCCGGTGCAAGCTCTTTCCCTCCTCACAGTGCCCTCGCTTCTCACTATGCAGGCTTTCCTGTGCACAGCATCGGGGATGACGCTCGCCTCCACTCATGATGTAAACACAACCCCAGGTCCGCTCGCTACAAACATTCCAAGCTGGAAGATTATTCCCCTCACATCTTACATTGCATAGTCAGAAACCTTCACCTCTGCTGTTCTGGAGGATAACTGCCCATAGGCTGTTACACGGAGGTCCACAGATTCCAAAAGTGCCATTTTTTTAAGGTAAAAAGTCGCAAGTGCCAGTTCTAATTTCAACCACCATTGGGCATAATTATGCCTGATAATTGGTTTTGAATGGAAGATTGCCGGGCACCCCCTGCTTACCTCCCTGCCTGTTTTGTTTACAGTCTTTAACCATATGCTGACTCTGCTGCTCTTCTTCGATTTGCCTCTATTCAGGGCTCCAATCAATGCTATGCCCCTAATATGATAACTGGTAATAAATGGGGCAATATTTATCTCCTATATTCTGTATTTCATCTTTAGTTCTGCTGAGGGTTTTTCCTCCATTTCTCACCGCATTACCAACTGCAACTCTGTCATTCAACTGCCATCATTTTCTACTGTCTGTTGTACTTGATTATAATGGCCACCAGCCTTATAGCAGACCTATTCAGTCTCGATTCAGAGGCACATTCGTCTGAACTTTCATAGCTGTCTGTGAAAGTTTTTGTGTGTGTTTGTCATTTTATTTGTTTTTTGTTCATTTTTCATTCGTACGAACGTTTGGGTTAATGCGTATATGCGCTTTCGAAGAACGAAAGCAAATCGGATCATTTGCGTTAGTTCGGATCATTTTCCCATCAAAATCTGATATTTTGAGTTCGTTCAGATAACTTACGTTATTGCTATGGGCTTGCGTCTCATTCAGAGAGCTGATTGCCGAGGGACCACCAACCCTATAAAACCGTTTCATTTGCGATCCCCTTACGGGACCATTTTGACCTTGGATGCCCTTGCAATGAACCAGTTGTGTGCCTTTGTGGAGGAGCATCACAAGCTCCAGCAAATGGGATTTGAATGTGTCAGCAGGGCCGAGGCCAGATTGCATCGGCGACGCATGCATATCGATGGCATGCATGACGTTGAGCTGTTCGAGCTGACCAGACTTAATCGCGCTTCCCTCCATAAATTGTATAGTGAGCTGCAGCCATGGTTAGTCCGCACCACAAGGAAGGGGCAAGCAATTTCAGGTATGACCAAGGTGCTTGGCTGCCTGCAATTTTTGGCAAACGGCTCGTTCCAGAGGCTGGGTGCCCTCTCCGTGGGGATCTCCCAGCCTACGCTGAGCCGCGCGCTGTCCAAGGTTTTGGAAGGCATGGCTACCATTAGTCAGAAACATATATTTTTTCCTGACGACATGGTAGCCTGGAATGCGCTTAAGCTGGCATTTTATAATATCGCCGATATGCCCAACGTCATGGGTGCCATTGATTGCACCCACGTTGCCTTAGTCCCTCCGGCAGCCGGCGAGTACATCTATAGGCAAGTTCAATCAGTCATTTTTTTATATAGTTATAGTTGACATAAATGGTATTTTAAATATATCTTAATCCCTCCTTGTAAATAGTCCCTGTGAAATAGCTTACACTGTATATATGTTAATCCCTCCTTGTAAATAGTCCCTGTGAAATAGCTTACACTTTATATCTGTTAATCCCTTCTTGTAAATAGTCCCTGTGAAATTCATGTGATATATTTGGCTGGATTTAGCGTCATCAATGTTTTTCATGTAGCCCAAAGCCAAACATTTGCATGTGGACCTTAATTTGTCATGTGAAAGTTAATATTTAGTTGATCCAACATACATATCCTTTGTAGGCCTAAAAAATAGGTACTTAGTTAGTGTTATTTGTATTGGCCAACAAGTTTTTTGAAGGATGTTAGGAGTTATTGTTTGAGTAATTTACCTAGCCTTGCAAATTTTTTTTCTTTTTTCCCAGGAACCGCAAAATGGGCCACTCACTGAATGTCCAAGTAGTGGTGGCCCCGGACATGCGGTTCCTTAGCATCCTCGCCGGGTTTCCAGGCTCATCCCATGATGCGTACATCTTGCGGCGATCTGGATTGTACCATCGGTTTGAGTCTGGAGAATTCTCTGGTGGATGGCTCATTGGTAAGTTTACGCAAATAACGCCATACCCTTTTCAATGTATGCCTATTAATATAGTTTTGGACCCATGTCTGAATCTATGGCTGTTTTTACCCCTTGATGACAGGTGAAACCGGACCTTAACCATAATCTTTAGCAAAGCACAAACCCTTACAAAATTAGTTTCCACAATTAGTAAATAATATATTTATACTTTCTAGTAAATTACTTATTATTCTTCCCCGCACTCGGCTGCAATTCTGTTCTTGACTTTATGATAGGGTCTGCACCATCTTTGCTCATGACACTTACTGAGTAGCGGAGAGCGGTATAAAGTGCAGGGGGCGGGTTAGAGCTGTGCTTGGCTCACACAAAGCAGATCTGGTGTCCTGAAAAGGTAAGACATCCAAGAATGCTGAGAAGCACAGTCCTAAGCCAATACCTGTTAGCAGTCTGCCTGATTTGCCCTCATCCGTCATTTTGGATGTTTAAAGGGTCACAACATGCAGTAGATGGTGTTAGGCTGTTTCTTTAGCAGACCAGCTGTATGTTCAGGGTGTGTCTAAAATATTCAGGGTGAACAACCTTTTTTTTTAATACATTTTTGTGTCATGTGTAATTTATCTTAGTATTTTCTTATTTTTTCAGGGGATTCTGGCTATCCACTACTTCCCTGGCTGCTGACACCCGTCCTTCGGCCACAGAATGCTGCACAGGATGCCTACAATCGGGCACACCGGAAGACCAGGCCCGTTGTGGAGAGGGCCTTTGGCCTGTTAAAAACACGCTTCCGGTGTTTGGACCATATTGGGGGAGCACTCCAGTATGACCCCAAAAAGGTCATAGACATCATACTGGCCTGCTGTGTCTTACATAACTATGCCATCATGCAGCGTGTCCCCCGGTATTTGGATCTGCGCCCCTCTCCACCCAGCCAGGACCCAGAAGACCACTACCGTGGCACACCTAGTGCCTCTGGCCAAGCAGTTCGGGCCAATTTGATTTAGACACATTTTGGATAATTTTTGGTGCTTGTGTTTGTTTTGTGCCTGTAAGTATTATTTGCTCCTCTAATTTTGCCTTGTAAATCTTTTATTATTTTTTGCTGTATCAACTAGTAATGAGTAAATTGCTAAAATATTCACACATGATCTGAGACTCATGCATTTTTTTTTGCCCTGTTTGTTTATGAAAACCTTAAGTAATCTAAAAATAACCAAAACATTAATGCATCAACTTAGTCAACAACAGGTCAAGTCACATTCAATATTTTTTATTGAAATATGAAAATTTGGAGTTGAAGGGCACTTGCATACTTCATGTACATACATAGTACAACATTCAAATACATTTGTGGCAAATCATGGCACCTAGCAATTGGCCACATCCAGGAGTTTTAAAGTAATGCAGTTTCAATCCTAAATAAAATACACAGACATAGAGAGCAAGCATTTGCATGTCAATATTTGCCCTGTAATAAATAGGGCCACATACACACCCTCTCCTGCTTGGCAACATTTGCCACAGGCACAGGTGGAAAGCAGCCATATCTATACCACATCCACGCCTGTAAGTCAGTGGCCCACCCAAACAAGAAGGGTTCAAGGTAGTAGTTTGCCAGCCCAGAATGTCCCCCAATCATGCCTACAAACAGGATGAGCCAGAAGCAATGCAATTAGGCCAAAGCTTGCAGCGCTAAAGCTTGAGTGGCAGGTTCAGTGAGGCTTGAGCCCAGGCAATGGCTAGTGGGGTATCTCAGCACTCTAATGAGCTATATGGGCGAAAATCCAAAGTATACAAGCAAAGCCATACAAAAAGGCTATATTGGTAGCGCTCACCAGACAGGACAATACAGTAGAGATGTAGAGAAAAAATGTGGAGCAGATACAGGGCAAATAGGTGTTAAAATGGTTGATGCCCATAAAACCCTGGTGGTGGGTCTTGGAGGTGGCCCATCACCTGGGCATGCGTGGCATTCATAATCTGCAACTGTTCCAACATGTGTCTATTGGTTGTTCGAACTTCATCCAACATGCCACTGAAATTACTAGTTAAAGTGGCCATGTGGGTGTTGCTAGTTCAAACTTCCTCCAGCATGGCTGTGAAATTAGTAGATAAGGTGGCCATGTGGCTGTTGGTCAACCTAAATTCTGCCAGCATGGTGTTTAATGTACCGTATTATTTAAGGTCTCTAATTGTGTATGATGCTGCTCTGTGGTTCTTTCAGTTAGTTAGCGAAATAAACGCCTCTCATGGTGCCATGCTGACTCCATGATCGGCACGCGGCTCCCCTGGGAAACTGGGCGACGTAGCTGACTACGCCTCCCAATTCCCCGAGTTGGAACGCCTGCAGATGATGGACGTCTAGGCTGACCAACAGCCACAGATGTGCTTGCCAAATCCTCTGCAGCAGACCTACCACTGGGGACTGTAGGCTCAGTCTCTGCATGCTGCCCACGATGGCCTGGCAGCATGTGGCCAGCTTCACTCTGCTGCAGAGGATTTGGCGAAGAAACATGTTGGGACAGTTGCAGATTATGTTCCAGGGGGGTCTGTTGTGAAGGTCCCATCAAGGTGGCATCCTCCTCCATCTCCTGGATTTCCTCCATCAGTGTGTGGGACTGTTGGGACATGTGAAAAAAAAGGTTCAGTTTGGGCCCTAAGTATATTTGTTATGCCAATTAGTCATGTTAATTCACATGCATCAGCAGATTCAGCAAATTACACTTACCGTATATATCGGGTCCTGGCTCCTAGGCAGCACGGAAGTTGATGGCGTGGTCCAACGGGATGAGGCTTCCACAGTAGCTGAGGGTTGATGCTGGGCTGTATTTAAAAAAAAAAATGCACGTAAATACCCAAATATGCATTGATGATCTGCATTACTACATATGCTTCTATAAAACATGTAGGCAAGCAGGAATGGCAACTCCCCCAACGGTCCAAGTTGACCTTCACTATGAATGAACTATGAGAGTCACCCTGTACATACACATTGGTCACCTTAAATAATACAAACATGCATGTACTGCATGTTATGAGGCTTCACACATCCCTAAAGGACCATTAGGGACCCACACTCAGCTTGCAAAGAGCATTTTGCTTAGGAGTATGCTGGTGGGCATTCTTACCATGTAGACCTTACCCTGACCCCAGATCAAGTATTTGAGACCAAAGCACAGCTCAAACCCAAGTGGCCTAAAGACAAAGAAGGAAGTGTTGGATATGATTGAGTAGAATCGCATAACAGGCAGACTTTAATAGTGACCATAAATACTGTCCAAGGTCATGTATGGCCTAGCAAATTAGAAAATGAACATTCCACAGACATTACGCACCCTGCTAAAACTGTAACCTCCCCTACAAGACACTCCCTAGGGGCATGTGTTCATATATGCCTGTGAGCCTCATTTTACAGGTTTAACCCTTTAACCACCAGCCTACCTTGAGATTTTGTCACCTTTTGTTGCCAGACCATTTCGCACTATTTTGCGCTCCCCATGTTCAACTGTGATTTTTAAAAGGATTTCCAGGGACTTCCCAGGAAAGTGATATATTGTTTTATTCAGCAGAGCCTGGGCTTTAACATGAAATGTCTTGTTTGTCATTTTCTAAGTGTATTCTCAATATTTGTGGGTGAAAATTGTGCAAAAAAAAAATATATATATTTTTTACAATTTGTAGTGTTTCTTGTAATAAAAAATGTAAGTTTGTCAATAAAATCTTATTGTGTGTGAAACCCCAATTTCTCCCGGTTACAGCGGTACCACATATGTATAGGTAGACACCCTTTCCTGCCCCCAAACTGAAACAATGCTTTAGGAGATTTTCAGATAAAATACAACTATGCTATGCAATATGCGCACCTTTCAGTTTTTCAAGAAAAACAACCCTTTACATTTGAAATACCCCCGACAAACTATATATATTCCCTAGAAGTATACACCTCAGGCTTTCTAGGCCTACCAGGCTTGTTGACATGGGTGCAGTTTTCTGGAAGTAATCCCTCAATGTACTCTTTGGTTGCACAGGGTTTCCCTAAAAATGAATAAAAAAGCAGAAACAAAACCACATTTTCCTAAAAAAAAACTATATGCAAACAAGAAAAAAACTGAAAATCTGAAAAAGCAACATCCTCCAAACAGAACAATACCCAACATGCATAGGTTCTGTCAAGGAAAGAGTTGCCAAACACACCAAAGTAAAGCATGCACATAACGGTAATTTTACTTCAATATTTCAGCTCTGCAGACGAAGTGCTTTTTCTACCGAAACAACCCTTTGCCTTTGGAATATCCCCAATAAACTCTATATTCCCTGAAAGTACACATGTTAAGCTTTCTAAGCATACCCAGCTTGTTGTAGTGGGCTCATCTTTCTGGAAGTAATATCTCGAAGAATTCTTAGGTTGCACAGGGTTTCACAAAAAAATGTATAAAAAAGCAGAAAAAACACCTTTTCCTAAAACATCAATATGCAAATAAGAAAAAACAAGCTAAATCTGAAAGCGCAAGGTCCCCTGAGCAGAACAATAACCAACATGCATAGGTACCTGTAACCTTTTAACTGCCAGCCTACTTGAGATTTTGTCACCCTCTGCTGACAAGATATTTTTCATTTTGCGTGATGGTTAACTGTGATTTTTGCAGGAATTTCCAAGAAAATGGCATATTTTCTTTTTGTGGCAGAGTTTAGGCTTTAACATGAAATGTCTTGTTTGTATTTTTTCTACTTTTTTTTATATATTTTTAAGTAAATAAGTAAAAAAAAAAATAAAAAAAAATATATTTTTTAAATTGTCTCCTTTATTTTAACAAAAACATTTATTTTATTAAAGAAAACCATATTACATGTGAAAGCCCCATTTCTCCTGATTACAATGATACCACATATGTATCGGTAGCCCCCCCGTTCCTGTCCAGGTGATCCCCTAAACTGAAAAGAGCACTTTATAACATTTACAAATAAAATACAACTACTATCTACATATTAAAGGGTTAAATAAAAAACATTGGTGTGGGGTCCCCCTTCACGGGGGGGGGGGGAAGGGGACACTATTTCTTGGGGGAATTTTAAGGGTTTTTGGGGAGGCAGGTAATGGGGGGTCTCGGGGTTAATGGCAAGTCACCCACTAGCCGCAGGTTACTTGCCAGACCCAGAGCCTTGTGAACAGGTATAGGGGTCTCATAGATCCCTTACCAATTCACAAAGGGTTAAAAGTTAAAAAACACACAGAGACACACGTTAAAAATAACTTTATTAAAAAAAAAGGGTAGCAGCTAATTAGCCCAGGTGCTGGCTGATCCCAGGAGTTCTGCTGGACAGCACCATCTGGTGGTCAGGCTGCATAAAGACACAGGCAATCGGCTAAGGAGGAACTCCGGGCATGACAAGTCACATACCAGAGGCTAACGGCTACGTCACTGGGTACAACTCCCTGCCCATGCCGTGATGCCCCTCCTCTGTAGAAAGGTCCAGGGGCTGGTCAGAGGCCACTACAGAGGAGGGGTAGGAACTAATTAGCTGCTACCCTTTATAAGCTGATGCTGACATGTAGTCAGTGGCTCTACATTGATGATGATGATCATTGAATTGTGTACTCTGTGTTCCTTGGACCCTTTGATCCTGATCCTGATCCTGATCCTGAACCTGAACCTGAACCTGAACTCTGTATAGCAGAGCATCTGTATCCTGTATCCCCTTGTGAACCATTGTGTTCATTTCTGTTGCCTTGGACTATATTGGACTGGACTTCGTGTTTGCATGTTATTCCTCACTACCACTGTATGTATAGCAATCTGAGTGTTCATGTTTGCTTGTTCACAATAAACACATTGTGTTGCTGCACTACGCCAGTCTCTCTGCCTTTCAGTTCTCTAATTATTGGTCACCCCTTATTAACGGTTATCTCCCGGGAGATATCCGTGACAGAATGTTGAGCCCATTAAGACCATAAGAGACTGTAAGGCTGAGCTGGCTTTGGTGTGCTGAGTGTATGCATGGTCCTAGTGCAAGCCTTAGTACTTTGTCTGCATTGCCTTCTAGCATTTGCCATAGTTTGCCATAGCCTGCATTGGGGCCCACCTTGTTTTGTAGTTTGGGGCCCAGTTCTTGTCTGTCTAGTATTTGTCTCTCCTGTGTTTCCCCTTCCCAAGTCTGCGACCACCACGGGATTACCTGGGGCCTGTGCATCTTCACCTTCAGAAGCTCTGCTGAAGAAGTAGGTGGATAACGGGCTCCTTGAGTTCCAGGTCCCCTACGCCCCTGGTTAATCGGCAGTTTGCCTCCCTGGTGGCGCAGACGGGTTGTCTGTCTGTTGTGTGTTTAGTCAGCCTCCCAAGATGTCCAAAAGGGCATCTGTAGCTATGGACCCTGACCATCCCACTTCTCCCACAGACAGATACATATTTGTGCCTCCACCTCGCTTTAAAGAGCTCACCCTGACCACTTATTCCCAGTTCCTCCAGGCTGCCGCAAAATTACTGTTGGAGCCTTATTTTTGTCAGTCTCCTAAGACTACCTTAAGTCGTCAGGTGGCCTACTTCCTGTTGGAGGATGACCTGTTTTTCTGGGCTGAAGCTGGGTTAAATCATTGCAAACATCTCAGTGAAAATGTAGTCGAATTCCTGAAATTTATAGGTACTTCCTACTTAAATATTCCTGAGACAGTGTTTGCTGGCCTAGACCTGGCTTCAGTATTTGCAGCCCAGAAATCTAAAATGCCTGTCCTGTCTGATCAATCTGACCAGTCTGTCCTGTCTGATCAATCTGACCAGTCTGTCCTGTCTGATCAATCTGACCAGTCTGTCCTGTCTGATCAATCTGACCAGTCTGTCCTGTCTGATCAATCTGACCAGTCTGTCCTGTCTGATCAATCTGACCAGTCTGTCCTGTTTGATCAATCTGACCAGTCTGTCCTGTCTGACCCACCTGTCCTGTCTGTCCTGTCTGACCCGCCTGTCCTGTCTGATCAGTCTGACCCGCCTGTCCTGTCTGATCAGTCTGACCCGCCTGTCCTGTCTGATCAGTCTGACCCGCCTGTCCTGTCTGATCAGTCTGACCCGCCTGTCCTGTCTGATCAGTCTGACCCGTCTGTCCTGTCTGATCAATCTGACCCGTCTGTCCTGTCTGATCAATCTGACCCGTCTGTCCTGTCTGATCAATCTGACCCGTCTGTCCTGTCGGTCCAGTCTGCTCAATCTAACCTGTCGGTCCAATCTGACCTGTCGGTCCAGTTTGATTGCCCGCCTGCCGGGTATGATTGTCCTGCTGAAAGTGACCTCTGTGCCCAGTTTGATCGTCCGCCTGTCGAGGTGGATCGCCCTGCTCAAAGTGCCCTGCCTGCCGGGTTGGATCGCCTTGCTCAAAGTGCCCTGCCTGCCGGGTTGGATCGCCTTGCTCAAAGTGCTCTGCCTGCCGGGTTGGATCGCCCTGCTCAGCGCGCCCTGTTTGCCGGGTTGGATCGCCCTGCTCAACGCACCCTGTCTGCCGGGTTGGATCGCCCTGCTCAACGCGCCCTGGTTGCTGGATCTGATCACCCGTGCCACCATTTCGTGGACTTTGATCCTGGGGGGACTTCGATGTCCGCCAAGTCTTCGCCTGCTTTGGTCTTTATCCCTGTCCTGCGGAGCAGGTATCTAAAGGCGTTCGGTGCCCGCCTGGTCGGGGGGGGGGGGATACTGTCATGCCCGGAGTTCTTCCTTAGCCGATTGCCTGTGTCTTTATGCAGCCTGACCACCAGATGGTGCTGTCCAGCAGAACTCCTGGGATCAGCCAGCACCTGGGCTAATTAGCTGCTACCCTTTATAAGCTGATGCTGACATGTAGTCAGTGGCTCAACATTGATGATGATCATTGAATTGTGTACTCTGTGTTCCTTGGACCCTTTGATCTTGAACCTGGACCCTTTGATCTTGAACTTGAACCTGAACTCTGTATAGCAGAGCATCTGTATCCTGTATCCCCTTGTGAACCATTGTGTTCATTTCTGTTGCCTTGGACTATATTGGACTGGACTTCGTGTTTGCATGTTATTCCTCACTACCACTGTATGTATAGCAATCTGAGTGTTTATGTTTGCTTGTTCACAATAAACACATTGTGTTGGTGCACTACGCCAGTCTCTCTGCCTTTCAGTTCTCTAATTATTGGTCACCCCTTATCAACGGTTATCTCCCGGGAGATATCCGTGACATGACTCTTAATGTAAGCGCTCACACATAAATGCTATTTAAAACAACAACAAACTGATTCCCTTAATCTCTTTTTCTAGATGTTAATGTAGCGGGTGAGGGATCTGTGGAAGAGTCTGCAGCAGATCAGGCCCAGGAGGCACATGGAGAAGGTGGGTGATGTCACACACACATTGAAATTGTCATTTGCTTACTGTTGACTAACACATTAGAAGTGACCCTATTTGACATGTCTCTACAGCCTCAACTTCCCAGCAGTGGCAGGGCCCAGAACCCAGGGTGGTCCCCGACGTACACGTCGGCCACCAACGAAGTAAGTTGTAATGTCATTCTTTTAACTGTGGTAATTGACAGGATCACCAAGATACCTAAAGCCATAGTCAATGGCATTAGCATAATGACATATGCCCACTTCCTTAGATTAATTACTTAGCATAATGACATATGGCGTCATTAGGTAATTTCCCACCAAAAAAAAAAAAACATCCACAGGTGAGAAACTTGTATTTGCCAACAAATAATGTTTGTTTCTTTTTTATACAGGGACCACATGTGCCAGAGTGGCAGCAATGAGTGAAAGGGTCCTTCAGTTGGTGGCCGTCATGCAGGAGCTGCGTGACTCGTTGGGGACCACAGATGAAGACTAATGTTCTGGGTCCTGCCATTGCTATGTATATAGTTTTTTATTGTTAAATGTTTAAAATTAAAAAAAAAATGTAAATGCAGTATTTAAAAAAAAAACAAAAAAAAAAAGTTTATAACTTTTTATAAATACTATTTAAAAAAAAAAGCCACCAAAAATGGCATTTGTGAATTAAAAAAAAAACAAAAAACACTTTCAGTGTCATTTCATTTACAAAATACATACATACAAAACGAATGGGCTGAGAAATATTTAGAGATGAAGATTCACATGACCACGAAGTGGTTTGGGTAAGTTTTAGGGGTGAAAAATGGAAGAAGAACCTAACTGCGAAGTGGTTTTGGTAAGTTTTAGGGTCCTAAAATGGAAGAAGAACCTAAGCACGAAGTGGTTTGGGTACGTTTTAGGGACCTAAAATGGAAGAAGAACCTAACCGCGAAGTGGTTTGGGTAAGTTTTAGGGGTCATAAATGAGAGAAGAAGTTAAGCGCAAAGTGATTTAGGTGAGTTTTAGGGGTCATAAATGGAAGAAGAACCTAACCGCAAAGTGATTTAGGTGAGTTTTAGGGGTCATAAATGGAAGAAGAAGGAAAGCGCAAAGTGATTTAGGTGAGTTTTAGGGGTCATAAATGGAAGAAGAAGGAAAGCGCAAAGTGATTTAGGTGAGTTTTAGGAGTCATAAATGGAAGAAGAAGGAAAGCGCAAAGTGATTTAGGTGAGTTTTAGGGGTCATAAATGGAAGAAGAAGGAAACCGCAAAGTGATTTAGGTGAGTTTTAGGGGTCATAAATGGAAGAAGAACCTAACCGCGAAGTGATTTAGGTGAGTTTTAGGGGTCATAAATGGAAGAAGAACCTAACCACGAAGTGATTTAGGTAAGTTTTAGGGGTCATAAATAGGGATGAGCGAATCGATTTGGACAAACACGAATTTGTTCCGAATTTCATGAAAAATTCGATTCTGAACGAATCAGAATTTCCCCGCGATTCGATCGATCGAAGTTTTCCTTTAAACTCCATTTATTTCAATTACATGCATTCTAAAATGGTGGATGAACATGTCCAGACATATCCCCTTGGGCAAGTTATCATGGGAAGGTCACATGCAGCCAATCAGCAGCCAGGAAGCCCGGTGACGTCACCGTGCTATATAAACGGCGGCCATTTTCCTTTTGCGCATTTCAGCCTTGCATTCCAGAAACAGCGTGGTTGCTGCAGACAGGGAGAGACTTAGGCCCTTATTCATCAAGCGATAGCGCCAGGTAGTGTCTGACGAGCGCCAGGTAGCGGCAGCTAACGGCGACTACCGACTCAAGTACGCCCGGCGGCGGTCACAATGACGCATTTATCAAGCAAAATGAGGCTAGCGCCGGCGAGAGCGACGGCTAGCGCGGCATTCATCATGAAGCCGCCTGGACCGAACAGCGCCGCTGCAAATTCCCTCACAGCGCCAGGTATGAGCTGTCGCTCCCTGGCGATGTCCAATGCATTTCAATGGAGCAATCTATAAATAATCATAATTAATTGGTATTATTTTTTTTTATATTTTTTTAATGTAAAAAAATCGGAGACCACTTCTGCAATGTTAGGATTTATTTTTAGGTCAAAAAAAAAAAATTAAAAAAATATGTGCAGAATTGATCTAACAGGTCTGAGATTAATGTATTCATATTACAAAATGATTCTAAAAACATGTATAATGTTAAATTAAAAAAATATGGTTGTTTAGGGGTTAAAAACTAGTTAATACCCATCGCCGCCAGCGCTCTGGGGTTTAAACAAGGAATGGACAGCGACAGCACATTCGGAGCGTGATTTGTTGATGAATATGAAGCTAGCCGTTCGCTCTGGCCATTCGTTGTCAGGCGCTCACATACAACGCTGGACCTGTGAAACAGCGACCCCCCAGCCCGTATTCAACATTACCGCACACCGACTGAGTCGCTGTCATCAAGCTAATGCCGGCCAAGCACAGCGAATACTGGCTGGCGCTGAAAAAATCACGCTACAGTCGCTCATCTGTCGCTACCTGGCGCTATTAATGAATCGGCCTCTTAGAGATAGGCAGGGACAGTCGTTGAGACCCACAGAGAGGCAGACGGAACCAGGGAAAGATAGGGAAAAATCGGGAACAATCCAGGCAGGGACAGTGAGAGGGAAAGCTTTTTTTTATTTTTATTTGCCAGATCAGTTTTCAATCGGTGTTCTTTGTGCTGTAAATATTCCTTGCCACTGTGCATCCCATCTTGGCAGTGGCATATTTAACCCTATCTGTTATAGTCAAGCATTTCTCATAACTGGATTAGTTTTAATTTTTTTTGTCTGCTGTAAAAAACCCAGGCCACATGGCCATTCCATTACAGCACATGTGACCCTATCTTTTATACTAAATCAGCTTGTTCAGCCTCAGATTTATTAAGCTATTGCATTTTGATTTTGTTTTTGGCCTCCTGTAAAAACCCAAGCCCACATGGGCATCCCAAACCAGCACATGTGACCCTATCTTGTATACTAAATCAGCTTGTTCAGCCTCAGCTTTATTAAGCTATTGCATTTTGAATTGGTTTTTGTCTGCTTTAAAAACACCAGCCCACATGGGCATCCCAAACCAGCACACGTGACCCTATCTTTTATATTAAATCAGCTTGTTCAGCCTCAGCTTTATTAAGCTATTGCATTTTGAATTGGTTTTTGTCCTGCTGTCAAAACACCAGCCCACATGGGCATCCCAAACCAGCACATGTGACCCTATCTTTTATGCTAAATCAGCTTGTTCATCCACAGCTTTATTAAGCTGTTGCATTTTGAATTGGTTTTTGTCTGCTTTAAAAACACTAGCCCACATGGGCATCCCAAACCAGCACATGCCCCCCTATCTGTTATAATAACTAACCCAAACCACCACGTTGCACTCTATCTTTTTTTTTTTTATAATTCTTTATTTTTGTTTTGTAAGGTAACAGGGTGTACAACATAGGTAAACACACAAGGGAGGTGTAGCTGTCCGTAGTTCACTTATCCAAATATATTAAGCTCAAGCCTTAAATACAATAACATTTGTCAAACGAATACATTATCATATAAAGAAAGAAGAAAAAAGGGAAACAGTCTCAGCACACACTTCATGCTTCGCAGGTGGCTAGTGGTTCTAATCTTTTATCGTCAAGGGGGGTTGGGAGGGCCTAGAGGGGGGCATCTCCCCTACACCGCGATTTTATATTATTCCCATGCGTTCTTCCGCCCCACATAACTGTACTGCCTTGAATCCTGCTCTGCATGTGAGGACAGTATAAGACAAGTGTCTAAGGTATAAGGGGAAGGGGGGAAGAAGGGGGGGGACCAGGGACAGGACTTCTCAGAGTTGGGTGGGGCGCCTGATCCCATAGGGCACCCGCGGAGCCACCATTTTCTCTCGCCCCAGCTCTTATTAAATAACTAAGTCTCTACAAACACCCGTTTGTCACGATGGCAGTTCAAACCACCCATATTAACTCAACTATCTATCAGGGATCTGTATTCCTCCGACTCCTGGAAGACCAGCCAGGGCCACCAAGTGTTCCCAAAATGCTCGTCCCTGTCATTTCTCTAATGGAGGACACTTCCCTCAACCAGTCCCTCACCGACGGGGGCTCCTTTTGTTTCCACAGTCGAGGGACCACCTGCTTAGCCGCGTTTAGCAGATGCACCAGCAGAGACCTCCTGTATTTCCCGATGGGGCGGTCAACTAAATGCAGGAGTATGACGGCAGGATCGCCCCGTGTCTGGAATCCCGTGACCCTACGCACTCTATCTTTTATATTAAATCAGCTTGTTCATTCTCAGCTTTATTAAGCTATTGCATTTTGAATTGGTTTTTGTCTGCTTTAAAAACATCAGCCTACATGGGCATCCCAAACCAGCACATGCCACCCTATCTGTTATACTAAGTAAGCTAGTTCAGCTTCAGCTTTATTAAGCTATTGCATTTGGAATTGGTTTTTGTCCTGCTGTCAAAACACCAGGCCGCAGGGTATCCCAAACCACCACGTTGCACCCTATCTGTTATACTAAATAAGCTTGTTCAGCCTCAGCTTTATTAAGCTATTGCATTTTGAATTGGTTTTTGTCCTGCTGTCTAAACACCAGGCCACAGGGTATCCCAAACCACCACGTTGCACCCTATCTGTTATACTAAATAAGCTTGTTCAGCCTCAGCTTTATTAAGCTATTGCATTTTGAATTGGTTTTTGTCCTGCTGTCTAAACACCAGGCCACAGGGTATCCCAAACCACCACGTTGCACCCTATCTGTTATACTAAATAAGCTTGTTCAGCCTCAGCTTTATTAAGCTATTGCATTTTGAATTGGTTTTTGTCCTGCTGTCTAAACACCAGGCCACAGGGTATCCCAAACCACCACGTTGCACCCTATCTGTTATACTAAATAAGCTTGTTCAGCCTCAGCTTTATTAAGCTATTGCATTTTGAATTGGTTTTTGTCCTGCTGTCTAAACACCAGGCCACAGGGTATCCCAAACCACCACGTTGCACCCTATCTGTTATACTAAATAAGCTTGTTCAGCCTCAGCTTTATTAAGCTATTGCATTTTGAATTGGTTTTTGTCCTGCTGTCAAAACACCAGGCCACAGGGTATCCCATATTGCCAATTTTCATAGTATCTGGTGCAGAGGAGCAGTTCCTCACTTTATTTAGCTTCTGCTTTTTAAAGTAAACACATTTTTTAAAGTACCTATTGCGCATTTCAAATACATAAAAATGTCAGGCAGACAAGTGGCAGGATGTTCAAAGAGGAGTTGCAGAGGCCAAGATTCAGCAGGCAGAGGTCGCAGCAGACTCAGTCTTCAGTCAGTAATGAGTAGCTTTCTACACCCACATAGTGAGGCTACTCATGAGCAGCAGGAAGACCTGGAGCAGGACCTGAACCAGCAGGTCATGTCATACCTTGACATGACCATGCCAACGCACCTTAAGGATCCGCTGGACTTCTGGGCAGCCAAATTTGGCTTGTGGCCGCAACTAGCAGAATTTGCCCTGGAAAAGCTGTCCTGCATGGCAAGTAGCGTACCATCTGAGAGGGTGTTTAGTGCAGCGGGGACCATACTTACGGTGAGGAGAACTCGTCTGTCAACTAAAAATGTGGAGAGACTCACCTTTGTGAAATGAATCAGGGATGGATCAGCAAGGATTTCCACCCACCAATGGCTGATGCATTCAGCATGGTGCCACGTTTTACACTTTCCAAAAGGTGCAAAACATATTTATGTCTTTAGGCCAATTTTTGGGCTCCTGCTGATGCCAACTTCAGGGTGTGCCTTTCAGCCAATTTTGGGCCACCTGCTGCTGCTGCTGCCAACTGCAGTGTGTCTTTCAAGCTATGTTTGGGCTCATGCTGCTGCTGCTTGCAACTCCAGGGTGTGATTCATCCAATTTTTGGCCTCCTGCTGCCAACTCCAGTGTCTCTTTAAAGCACTGTTTGGGCTCCTGCTGCTGCTTGCAACTCCAGGGTGTATTTAATCCAATTTTTGGGCTCCTGCAGCCAACTCCAGTGTCTCTTTCAAGCTATGCTTGGGCTCCTGCTGCTGTTGCTGCTGCTGCTTGCAACTCCAGGGTGTGATTCATCCAATTTTTGGGCTCCTGCAGGAACTCCAGTGTCTCTTTAAAGCTATGTTTGGGCTCCTGCTGCTACTGCTGCTTGAAACTCCAGGGTGTGATTCATCCAATTTTTGGGCTCCTGCAGCCAACTCCAGTGTCTCTTTAAAGCTATGCTTGGGCTCCTGCTGCTGCTGCTGCTTGCAACTGCAGGGTGTGATTCATCCAATATTTGTGCTACTGCAGTCAACTCCAGTGTCTCTTTAAAGCTATGTTTGGGCTCCTGCTGCTACTGCTGCTTGAAACTCCAGGGTGTGATTCATCCAATTTTTGGGCTCCTGAAGCCAACTCCAGTGTCTCTTTAAAGCAATGTTTGGGCTCCTGCTGCTGCTTGCAACTCCAGGGTGTGATTCATCCAATTTTTGGGCTCCTGCTGCCAACTCCAGTGTCTCGTTCAAGCTATGTTTGGGCTCCTGCTGCTGCTGTTGCTTGCAACTCCAGGGTGTGATTCATCCAATTTTTGGGCTCCTTCAGCCAACTCCAGTGTCTCTTTCAAGCTATGTTTAGGCTCCTGCTACTGCTGCTGCTGGTGCTTGCAACTTCAGGGTGTGATTCATCCAATTTTTGGGATCCTGCACCCAACTCCAGTGTCTCTTTCAAGCTACGTTTTGGCTCCTGCTGCTGCTGCTGCTTGCAACTCCAGGGTGTGATTCAGCCAATTCAGCCAACTGCAGCAAACTCCAGTGTCTCTTTCAAGCTATGCTTGTGCTCCTGCTGCTGCTTGCAACTCCAGGGTGTGATTCATCCAATTTTTGGGCTCGTGCTGCCAACTCCAGTGTCACTTTCAAGCTATGTTTGGGCTCCTGCTGCTGCTGCTGCTTGCAACTCCAGGGTGTGATTCATCCAATTTTTGGGCTCCTGCAGCCAACTCCAGTGTCTCTTTCAAGCTATGTTTGGGCTCATGCTGCTGCTGCTGCTGCTTGCAACTCTAGGGTGTGATTCATTCAATTTCTGGGCTCCTGAAACCAACTCCAGTGTCTCTTTAAAGCAATGTTTGGGATCCTGCTGCTGCTTGCAACTCCAGGGTGTGATTCATCCAATTTTTGGGCTCCTGCAGCCAACTCCAGTGTCTCTTTCAAGCTATGTTTGGGCTCCTGCTGCTTGAAACTCCAGGATGTGATTCAGCCAATTTTTGGGCTCCTGCAGCCAACTCCAGTGTCTCTTTCAAGCTATGCTCAGGCTCCTGCTGCTGCTTGCAACTCCAGGGTGTGATTCATCCAATTTTTGGGCTCCTGCTGCCAACTCCAGTGTCTCGTTCAAGCTATGTTTGAGCTCCTGCTGCTGCTTGCAACTCCAGTGTGTGATTCATCCACTTTTTGGGCTCCTGAAGCCAACTCCAGTGTCTCTTTAAAGCAATGTTTGGGCTCCTGCTGCTGCTTGCAACTCCAGGGTGTGATTCATCCAATTTTTTGGGCTCGTGCTGCCAACTCCAGTGTCTCTTTCGAGCTACGCTTGGGCTCCTGCTGCTGCTTGCAACTCCAGGGTGTGATTCGTCCAATTTTTGGGCTCCTGCAGCCAAATCCAGTGTCTCTTTAAAGCAATGCTTGGGCTCCTGCTGCTGCTTGCAACTCCAGGGTGTGATTCATCCAATTTTTGGGCTCCTGCAGCCAACTCCAGTGTCTCTTTAAAGCTATGCTCGGGCTCCTGCTGCTGCTGCTGCTTGCAACTCCAGGGTGTGATTCATCCAATTTTTGGGCTCCTGCAGCCAACTCCAGTGTCTCTTTCAAGCTATGTTTGGGCTTCTGCTGCTGCTTGCAACTCCAGGGTGTGATTCATCCAATTTTTGGGCTCCTGAAGCCAACTCCAGTGTCTCTTTAAAGCAATGTTTGGGCTCCTGCTGCTGCTTGCAACTCCAGGGTGTGATTCATCCAATTTTTGGGCTCCTGTAGCCAACTCCAGTGTCTCTTTCAAGCTATGTTTGGGCTCCTTCTGCTGCTTGCAACTCCAGGGTGTGATTCATCCAATTATTGGGCTCCTGAAGCAAACTCCAGTGTCTCTTTAAAGCAATGTTTGGGCTCCTGCTGCTGATTGCAACTCCAGGGTGTGATTCATCCAATTTTTGGGCTCCTGCAGCCAACTCCAGTGTCTCTTTCAAGCTATGTTTGGGCTCCTGCTACAGCTTGCAACCTCAGGGTGGGATTCATCCAATTTTTGGGCTCCTGCTGCCAACTCCAGTGTCTCTTTCAAGCTATGTTTGGGCTCCTGCTGCTGCTGCTTGCAACTCCAGGGTGTGATTCATCCAATTTTTGGGCTCCTGAAGCCAACTCCAGTGTCTCTTTAAAGCAATATTTGGGCTCCTGCTGCTGCTTGCAACTCCAGGGTGTGATTCATCCAATTTTTGGGCTCCTGCAGCCAACTCCAGTGTCTCTTTCAAGCTATGTTTGGGCTCCTGCTGCTTGCAACTCCAGGGTGTGATTCAGCCAAGTTTTGGGCTCCTGCAGCCAACTCCAGTGTCTCTTTCAAGCTATGTTTGGGATCCTGCTGCTGCTTGCAACTCCAGGGTGTGATTCATCCAATTTTTGGGCTCCTCCTGCCAACTCCAGTGTCTCGTTCAAGCTATGTTTGGGCTCCTGCTGCTGCTGCTTGCAACTCCAGGGTGTGATTCATCCAATTTTTGGGCTTCTGAAGCCAACTCCAGTGTCTCTTTCAAGCTATGATTGGGCTCCTGCTGCTTGCAACTCCAGGGTGTGATTCATCCAATTATTGGGCTCCTGCAGCTAACTCCAGTGTCTCTTTCAAGCTATGTTCGGACTCCTGCTGCTGCTGCTGCTTGCAACTCCAGGGTGTGATTCATCCAATTTTTGGGCTCCTGCAGCCAACTCCAGTGTCTCTTTCAAGCTATGTTTGGGCTCCTGCTGCTGCTGTTTGCAACTCCAGGGTTTGATTCAGCCAAATTTTGGGCTCCTGCAGCCAACTCCAGTGTCTCTTTCAAGCTATGTTTGGGCTCCTGCTGCTGCTGCTGCTTGCAACTCCAGGGTGTGATTCTTCCAATTGTTGGGCTCCTGCAGCCAACTCCAGTGTCTCTTTAAAGCAATGTTTGGGCTCCTGCTGCTGCTTGGAACTCCAGGGTGTGATTCATCCAATTTTTGGCCTCCTGCTGCCAACTCCAGTGTCTCTTTAAAGCAATGTTTGGGCTGCTGCTGCTGCTTGCAACTCCAGGGTGTGATTCATCCAATTTCTGGGCTCCTGCTGCCAACTCCAGTGTCTCTTTCAAGCTATGTTTGGGCTTCTGCTGCTGCTGCTTGCAACTCCAGGGTGTGATTCATCCAATTTTTGGGCTCCTGAAGCCAACTTCAGTGTCTCTTTAAAGCAATGTTTGGGCTCCTGCTGCTGCTTGCAACTCCAGGGTGTGATTCATCCAATTTTTGGGCTCCTGCAGCCAACTCCAGTGTCTCTTTCAAGCTATGTTTGGGCTCCTGCTGCTTGCAACTCCAGGGTGTGATTCAGCCAAGTTTTGGGCTCCTGCAGCCAACTCCAGTGTCTATTTCAAGCTATGCTCGGGCTCCTGCTGCTGCTTGCAACTCCAGGGTGTGATTCGTCCAATTTTTGGGCTCCTGAAGCCAACTTCAGTGTCTCTTTAAAGCAATGTTTGGGATCCTGCTGCTGCTTGTAACTGCAGGGTGTGATTCATCCAATTTTTGGGCTCCTGCTGCCAACTCCAGTGTCTCGTTCAAGCTATGTTCGGGCTCCTGCTGCTGCTGCTTTCAACTCCAGGGTGTGATTCATCCAATTTTTGGGCTCCTGAAACCAACTCCAGTGTTTCTTTCAAGCTATGATTGGGCTCCTGCTGCTTGCAACTCCAGGGTGTGATTCATCCATTTCTTGGCCTCCTGCAGCCAACTCCAGTGTCTCTTTCAAGCTATGTTTGGGCTCTTGCTGCTGCTGCTTGCAACTCCAGGGTGTGATTCATCCAATTCTTGGGCTCCTGCAGCCAACTCCAGTGTCTCTTTCAAGCTATGTTTGGGCTCCTGCTGCTGCTGCTGTTTGCAACTCCAGGGTTTGATTCAGCCAATTTTTGGGCTCCTGCAGCCAACTCCAGTGTCTCTTTCAAGCTATGTTTGGGCTCCTGCTGCTGCTGCTGTTTGCAACTCCAGGGTTTGATTCAGCCAATTTTTGGGCTCCTGCAGCCAACTCCAGTGTCTCTTTCAAGCTATGTTTGGGCTCCTGCTGCTGCTGCTGCTTGCAACTCCGGGGTGTGATTCATCCAATTTTTGGGCTCCTGCAGCCAACTCCAGTGTCTCTTTCAAGCTATGTTTGGGCTCCTGCTGCTGCTGCTGCTTGCAACTCCAGGGTGTGATTCTTCCAATTGTTGGGCTCCTGCAGCCAACTCCAGTGTCTCTTTAAAGCAATGTTTGGGCTCCTGCTGCTGCTTGGAACTCCAGGGTGTGATTCATCCAATTTTTAGCCTCCTGCTGCCAACTCCAGTGTCTCGTTAAAGCAATGTTTGGGCTCCTGCTGCTGCTGCTGCTTGCAACTCCAGGGTGTGATTCATCAAATTTTTGGGCTCCTGCTGCCAACTCCAGTGTCTCTCTCAACCAATGTTTGGGCGGCTGCTGCTGCTTGCAACTCCAGTGTGTGATTCAGCTAATTTTTGGGCTCCTGCTGCTGCCAACTCCAGGGTGTGTTTTTCAGGCACTATAGGGGCCCCTCATAGTTGCTTGCAACTCCAGGGTGTGATTCAGCTAATTTTTGGGCCCCTGCTGCTGCCAGCTCCAGGGTGTGTTTTTCAGGCACTATAGGGGCCCCTCATAGTGATGCCACCTCAACTCTCAATTGTGCTGCTCTGCGATTCTATTAGCGATGCCTCTGATCTACATGTCATAAATATTTACAGTATTATTTCACTAACCCAGCACGCATCCTATGCATGTTACAGCAAGTTAGAATGGTTTACAACCCTATTGAGGCTATAGGAAGCTCAGAAACAGCCATTTTTAATAGCGATTTGTCGCGAATAAATTCGAACCAAAACGAATTTTGTCGGAAAATTTGGCGTATCAGCCGAATCGAATTTTTCAAAAGTTCGCTCATCTCTAGTCATAAATGGAAGAAGAAGGAAAGCGCAAAGTGATTTAGGTGAGTTTTAAGGGTCATAAATGGAAAAAGAAGGAAAGCACAAAATGATTTAGTTGAGTTTTAGGGGTCCTAAATGGAAGAAGAAGGAAAGCGCAAAGTGATTTAGGTGAGTTTTAAGGGTCATAAATGGAAAAAGAAGGGAAGCGCAAAATGATTTAGGTGAGTTTTAGGGGTCATAAATGGAAGAAGAAGGAAAGCGCAAAGTGATTTAGCTAAGCATTGTAGCAGAAGTGAGTAAAGCAAATATGTAGGCGAGCACTTTAATGAGTTAAGTTTGTAGTGCGCAGGCGTAAGATCGTAAGGATTTTCGTCTGGACGATTATTTATTGAAAAAGGAAAACAGAATCTAACGGGAAACGTAAAGGATTCGTGGAAGGAGACGATGGAAAAAGGGCAAAAACGAAAGCTGACATTGTAACATGAGAAAAGAAAACGGAAAACTAACCCTGGAAAATGACATTCTCGTACTCGTGCTCTGCCGTACGAACGGACGAAGACTTTACAGAATGCTTGCAATGCATGCATAGAATCGCTCGTACACTCATATGAGAGCGGGAACATTTAAAAAAAAAAAAACAGATCGACCCAAAACGAAAGTCTTTTTTTGTCTCTCTGAATCAACCCTATTGAATCTAAAGCTGGTCTAGTGTGGCTGTTTATTACTCTTACTAATAATAATTGGTACGCAGGTAAGTATATACATTAAATTGTAAACAACTGATGCAATGCTCTGCGGTAGCCGAGGCCATTGAGTAACATTGATACATGGTTACATTCATCCCCTCAGGAGCTGGTGATTCAGTGTGTGTAACCCAACAGACATCATGATCCCTTTTCTGATGTCAGTTACTAATCTTAAATTGGTGTGGGCTGCTTATAGCAAAATTCCATGCTCCCTGTGTGGAGAAACAATATCACACAGGCACACTACAACCATGCTGACCATCAATGCAACCAACTACAGAGGAATGTTATCTACTTACTTTCCATGTGGAATCAGATAAAATCTCTCTCTGGCTGGTTGGGCTGTTCATAAAGAAACTCCCAGCCTAACTGCAGTGTGTATGTGTGCTAGCAAAAGCTCTCCCCCATCTCCCTTGCTGCTAAGTCCCTCAAACAGCATACATTAATAATCAAAGTGGGGCTTCAGGGGAGTAAATTATAAACTTTAATCTCTTGACTGGAGGTCCACTTTAATTCTAAAAATGCAATATTTTATTAATGACACTAACTTAGATAGCGTAGTGTAACATTGGCATTTGCTTTATTAAAACTGTTATCTAACTTTCCCCTGAACTTTCCAGAGAATATTAACCTATGTTTAATTTATGTATTTTAGGATCAAAGTACTGATCTGGCCCTGAACCACTACATCCTGGTGAGTATAAGTAAAATAGTGTACTGAGGTAAATATACAGGCAGCCAACAGGGTTTCACAAAGCAGACCATCCAAATCGGGAGGCCATGCAGGTAAACTGTATACCTGCCCTGGAGACATCTTTAAAGCACTAACATTTATAAAAAATAGTAATTTAAATATATTGTATGTCTACATAATTGCTGCTAGATAGAGTCATACTGATAAGTTCAAGTTATATGAGATTGGGTCTGGAGCAAATCTGGCCCTGCTCATGCAATGGAAGGGCTTACCGGTGAGTGTGTGTGCAGGCCTCACTTCTCTCTTCTCTTGTTGATCTTGGTTTACAGACTTAAGGGATAATTTACAAAAGATTCGCCGGCATCTGCCTCGCATCCACCGGGTGTCCGCCGGGTTTACACATTTACCAAGTGAAATTATACATATTCCGCCAACAATTTCCATGTTTTTTGGCTTTACTTCCACTTCAGTTTTTCTCTGCGAATGCTAGCGAATACCTTCACAATCGCCACCTTTTAATGTCAAACCCCATAGGAATGTTATTTAGAGAAAGAGATTGTTACTTTAGTTTTTTTAGAAACATATTTTATGAGCATGAACATTAGAAAGACATTAGACATTAGACATTAGAGTATGTGAAAAACAACTAAATAGTGTTTTTACATGACATTTATATTTTCAAATAAACTTTTATGCTTAAGCTTTTCAAACAACCCAGACACTATATATAACCCTAGATACCCCACAGATATATTGTGAGACCCCTCCAACGGTGACATATGTTATAAAAGTGTATTTTCAGCAAGATTTCATTTTTTTACTAAAGAATCCTGCCACAGCAGTTTGCCTGCTTATTGCCGGCATTCTCCAAACCACTTTTCCATGTAAATACCTGTGACTTAGGCCAGCAAATTACGGAACAAGCACAGCAAAATGCATTGCAAAAGTGTGTGTTTGCTGGTGTTTGCTGCAGTAAGTTTTGCTTACTCGCTGGTCTGTATTTTATGTCAAGTAGTAAACGGTAGTAAACACAGTAAATCACCCCCTTTGTATACAGTTCATACACAGATTCTAGGTAGTAATAAATTCTTCCACTCAGCACCTTGAAGACATCTTTTGGCAAAAAATATACACTTTCAAAAAAGCCATTGAAAGTGGACTTTCTCTTTAAAGTGGACCAAAACCCAGGATCCTGAGTTTTGGTCTTTGCCCCAGGGACATCCCCACTGTGTGAAACCCCCCAGGTCCCTGAAACCAACTCACCTCTTCCCAGTCCTACGGCGCATGTGTGGCCACTCATCCGCGCACTCGGAGACACTGACTTCACGTCGTCTAAGGCCAGTGGCTCTGAGCGCACTGACAGCCACATTCCCCACTACCCTGCAACAGGGGGCGTGCATTCACAAATGCTTAGCGCGGGCACATGCCCTGCTAGAGGGACAGTGGGGATGTAGCCACGGATCGTACAATGCCCCAGAAGGAGGGAATCGATCGTTTGCTGAAGGTTTTGGTCCACTTTAAAGGAGCACTATCGTGAAAAAAGGCCCAGTGATAAAAATCCCTGGTGAGAGGAGAGGTCATGTATACACCCCGCATCAATTAACATGTAAGTGCACACCAAAACGAAATGGTTGATATGCCAAAGTAGTGTGCCCACAAGACAGTATCAGAGTATAAATAACGGGCTGGGTGGGCAATACCGAAATAAATGGGATACACTGTCCTTAAAGTGTGTAATACAAAAATATTCACAATAATTACAATGATTATTTATGGCAAAAACGTGGGGTGCTGGATAACACAGTATGATGTCAATTAGAGCAAATAAATAAAGCAAGAATCTATAACAATTCCCTGTTAATGGTCCTCACATATCATATAATCCTGCAATTCTGCATTTGCACTGATATACACACAGAACTGAAAAGTTAACAAAACACAACAAGATGCCTAGTCAATGCAAAAGAGATGAGCCAAATGGTTTATACCTAAGAAATAGTTCAGGCCTCTATGCGGGCAAAACAGTCCTAAAGCCAACAAAGTCCGTTCATACGCATGTCTGTATAGTGCTTCACTCCGCTGATGCCCGTTTCACCCCGCATCAAGAAATATCCAGCCGGCCTGTTTTGTTTTATTTTAATTGAAGTAGGAGGGAATCGTGGGTGACAGGCTCTGTTACTCCTGATAGAAGGGGAGGCTGATTCTATACTAGCGGCAGGTAGCGACAAATGAGCGTCTGGAGTGCGGCACTATGAGTGACCGCTATTGTCCGCCCCGGCTGTCAGTCGCTATTGCAGGGCTCCCCAGTCGCTATCTGCCGTTCTTGGGAATCACGCTGACATCGGTGAATGTGATGTTTAAGATCTGCTTTATAGGCGCTGTTGAGTTTTTACACCGTGTTCAATACAGCGCCTGAGCGTTTTTTTACTGTTGGCTAGAAATCAATCTGTTAGAACATTCTGTAGAAAACACATTGAACCATGTATGTTTTGATAACTTTTATTTATATTAAATTGTCTTTTTGTATATTTACAGAAGTCAAAATCTGGGTTTTCAATCTTCATGGTGCCTAAAAAAGAAACAAAAGTGTATATATTTTTTTTTTTATACTTCCCTATTTGGTTTGGTTGTTGCATTTAATTACATACCAAACCCCCTTTTTTTTATATATTTTGAATTTTTGTCATTTCCCATATAACTAGACCCCTATTTTTTTTTTTTTTTGGGGAGTTTTGGGAAGCATTTTTTTTTGGAGGGGGGTGGGGGAACTTGAAGACCAACCACATTTTTTGTTTTAGTTTTTTTGAAGGGCCCTCTAGTACAGTAGGTGTTTTAGAGTTAAGGTGACCTAGCTTACTGAAAAAAAAGTGGTAATCATGCTTTCCCGTCACTCAAATCCCATCTGGGTGTCCTCAGTACTGTCTGCAGCCATGTTGAGGACTTCTGGCACCAGTGCTGTATCTTCAGGGGGTTCAATTCGGTGACATATGCAAATATTGTGTAGGACACAGCATGCGAGGATTATTTTGGAGACCTTTTGTGGACTGTACAACATCTCTCCTCCTGGCCGTGCCAAACAGAGAAAATACCGTTTTGTGAGTACTCACCTTTAAAACGGATATTATAAGTGTGACATACACTCCGCTTCAACTCTTCATGACATTTGGGTTATTCTCCAGTAGAGGGCGAACTTCTGCAAAGATGAATGCAAAAAAGGAGCTCCTCCCAGTCCATAAATGCCTGGGACCTCCCACCAATTCCCCAGAAAGACCCAAATATAACAATACTAACAACCAAGAAACAATGGTTCACCATATAAAGGATCTGGAATACAAAAAAGGGTGAGTGAAGCGGAGTGTATGTCACACTTATAATATCCGTTTTAAAGGTGAGTACTCACGAAACGGTATTATTCCAAGTGTGACATACACTCCGCTTCAACTCTTCATGACATTTGGGACATCCAATAGCAGTGTCCGTCATGGGTGGGAACCGAAACAGTCAAACACAGCATCCGCTCAAGCCCGCACGTCAACCTTGTAAAACTTGGAAAAAGTATGAACGGAAGACCAAGTAGCAGCCTTACAAACTTGTTCAACAGAAGCCTGGTGCTGAAAAGCCCAGGATGCACCAACAGCACGAGTAGAATGCGCAGTGACCTTAAAAGGGGGAGTCCTCCCCTTAACAGAATAGGACCCAACAATGGCCTGACGAATCCATTTGCTAATGGTAGACTTAGCGGGCACCAAACCTTTCCTGGGCCCGCAGGGCACCACGAAAAAAAGACGTCCGTCTCGCGGAAAGAAGAAGTAGCCACCAAATAGTACAGAACACAACGAACAACAGCCAAAGTGTGCAAAAACCTCTCCTTGTCATTGCTAGGCTTAGGACACAAGGAAGGGAGAACAACATCCTGAATGAGATGGAAAGTAGAAACCACTTTAGGAAGGAAATCCGACTTAAAGCGGAAGATCACCTTGTCCTGGTGTCTTTCAAAGTAAGGGGCCTGAATAGACAGAGCCCCCAACTCAGAGACACGCCAAACAGAGGTAATGGCCACCAAGAAAGCAACCTTTTGAGTGAACACAGAAAGAGCAATATCCTGCAACGGCTCAAAAGGAGGACACGGGAGAGCCAAAAGAACCAAATTCAGATCCCAAACAGGGACCAGAACCTTCCTAGGGGGGCCGCACAAAAGTGACCCCCTGGAAAAAAGTCTTAACCAGCGGGTGTAAAGCAAAAAATCTTTCTATCTATCTAAATCTACCTTTCAAGGTACTAAGCTGGAACCCAAGATCCAGACTGTGTTGAAGAAACTCCAAAATCCTAGGGATCGAAAACACCCTACAAGGCAAAGCCCTAGCCTCACACCAGTCAATATAGGACCGCCAAGTCCTATAGTAAATGCCAGAAGAGTACCGCTTCCTAGCTCTAATCAAAGTCTGAACAACGTCCTTAGACAAACCTTCCTCCTTCAGAATGAAGGTTTCAGCAGCCAAGCCGTCAAAGCCAGCATTTGTAAATTTGGGTAAAGTAGTTGACCTTGAGATATCAAATCCAGAAACATGGGCAGCCGGTACTGAACTACCGCCAGCCATGCGACATCAGCGTACCAAACCCGTCCTGGCCACCTGGGGGCCACCAGAATTGCTGGTGCCCCTTCCAGAATCAGCTCGCGAACTACCTTGCCCACCCTGGAGAAGAGAGGAAACAGGTACAGGAACCCCAGATCCTTCCAGGCAAGGGACAAGGCATCCACTGCCAGGATCCTGAGATAGAGACACAAAGGATGGGAGTTTGTGATTGTGCTATGAGGCAAAGAGATCCACCTCCGGAGTCCCCCACTTGTGACAAAGGGACCGAAAAAAACTCTGAGATTGAGAGGCCACTCCCCTCGGCGAGAGAACCCCCTGCTCAGGGAATCCGCCTCCTTGTTCTCCACTCCCGGAATGTAGACTGCCGAAACGCAAGTAACATTGCTCTCCGCCCAAGTCAGGATAAGAGAGACTTCCCTGAGGGCACTCCTGCTGCGAATCCCTCCTTGGTGATTGATGTAGGCTACCGCCGTCCAATTGTCTAATCGAACCTGAACCGGTAGGCCCTGTAGGTGCAACGTCAGCCGCGCCAGGACAAGCCGGATGGCTCTGAGCTCTAAGACATTGATGGGGGTGTGAGCCTCCTGAGGACCCCACAACCCACTGAACTGATGACTTTTCCAGAAACCTCCCCAGCCCGACAGGCTGGCATCCGTGGTAACCGTCTCCCAACAAGGGGCCAGAAAGGATCAGCCCCTCATCAGGTTGCTCGACTCCAGCCACCACCAAAGTGACCACTGAACCCTGGGAGACATCCTGAAAAGTTGATCCAAGGACTACGGACATCTGTCCCAATGCGTCAGTAGGTGAAGTTGGAGAGATCTCATGTGAAACTGAGCAAACGGGACTGCCTCGAAGGAAGCAACCATCAATCCCTCCAGTTTCATCCCCAGATGGATAGAGGGGCAAGGATCGGCCAGAAGAAGGCGGATCAGATCCTGAACCCCCTGCACCTTGGGCTGAGGTAGAAACACTCTGGCTAGAATGGTATCCAGATTCATGCCCAGGAATGAAAACTCCCTTGATGGAGTGAGAGAGAATTTGGGGCGGTTGATCACCCATCCGAACCTCTCCAGAATCGACACCACCAAGTGGGTGTCCAGCTCCGCCTGACGGGGTGAAAAAGCTGAAATAAGTAGGTAGATGCGGCACAATGCGAATGCCCTGAGCTCTGAGCAGGGCCATTATGCCTGCCAGAACCTTGGTGAAGACCCTCGGCGCTGAGGTCAACCCGAAGAAAAGGGCTACAAAACTGAAAAAGTTGATCGTACACCGCGAACCTGAGGAATCTCTGTGCGCTGGAAAAATTGAAACATGCCGATACGCATCCTTGATGTCTATGGATGTCATAAAGTCCCCTTGACGAAAGGGAATTGATGGCCGAGCACCATGCGGAACATCTTGGTTCTGATGAACCCGTTGAGGATCTTCAGGACCAGAACGGGTCTTATGAATTTTTTTTTTTAATTTTAATATATTTTTTTTTAATTAATTAATTGTTAATGCATAGATGGCCATTGTATGCTTGGGCACACATAGCTAACAGGAGCCCCTGAGCAGCCTGAGGGTCCTTAAAAATCTTCAAAAAGGCCAGTACTCGAACTCCAGTTTGTACCCGGACAAGACCACTTCCAGAATCCATCTGTCTGTGACCTCCTGGGCCCAGACCTGGAAGAAGAGCCGCAGCCATCCCCCCACCCGTACGGGTGAGGGCGCCCCTTCATTGTTGAGCTGGTTTAACAGCGGACTTGGGCTTGGAACCCCAGGCAGAAGCGGGACGGGCCCGACCTTTGCCTCTGTTCCAGGACGAACCTCTACCCCCGGAGTAGGCAACATCTCTGACCGCTCTGGCACCACGAAAAGAAGGGTTAAAGGAGCTCTCCCCCCGAAAGGAGCGACGTTGCTTCTAAGGCTGAGGCAACTTATCTCCCTTAGCAACCGCATCCAACTTATCTCCAAACAGCCGCGTACCCAAGAAGGGAAGGGCTGTGAGCGATTGCTTGGCCGCAAGTCCGCCGCCCACTGGCGAAGCCAGACCGATCGGCGCATGGCTACCAAGAATGCCGAAGTTCTCCTACACATGACAATAGTGTCCTCCATAGCAGTCAATACAAATTCCATGAATAATTTGCACCTTTTAAGGTTAGTGAACTTGGCGCTGGCCGGGTCAAATTGGGCGTCAAGTAACAAGTCCCTAACCACAGACCTAGTAGCCACCGTAGCAAGCGCAGATGCACACACAGGTCGCAAGGCTGAACCAACACTGGCAAAAGCATAACCTGCCATCTAATCAAGGCGCTTAACCTCGCCATCCTTAAGGGAAGTGGCATCTGCGGTGTGGACCACAGAGGTGTTGGACAATCCCAAAAACTGGCGCATCGACCTTGGAAGGAGAAGACCAGCACTTAACCGCTTCCACCGGAAAAGGATACTTCTTATCCAATTCCTGAGGAACACCCGGATGCCGGCTCGGTATCTCCCATTCCCTAAGGATCAATGCCTCAAAATGACCTTGGGTAGGAAACTCCAAGCATGGCTTGGAGGACCCTAAAAATTCCCCTTTTTGACAGGGGGTGCCTCTGGTGAGGCAATATCCAAAACCTACAAGAGATGTGCCAAAACCCTGGAAGTGTCAACGGCATCCCCAAGCGCCTGCCCAACATCAGTATCACAAAAAATGCACCTCATCAGCATCTGATACCTCAAACAATTCCCCTCTCTAATGGGGAATAATCCGACCAATCAAGGGAATCATCATCAAAATCCAAAGCCGCCTGGGCCGGCGACAAATGACTCTTTTTAGCCTGGGCCATCTTGCCCACCGCGCTAGCAATAAATCTCTCGATGCTGGCCAAATTAGTACAAACATCAGAGTGTGACTCCCCGCTAGCGACCAAGTAACTTGGGGTATAGATAAAGCAGAGGGGGGGAGGCGATGAAGCGGGAGGTGCCGACCCAGACGCCTGGGGGCCCAACTGCAGCGTTATGGCCTTTTGTGCACATGGTATAAAGATCAGCACAATATCACCCGTAAGGGATATCCCACAACCCACACATGGCTGGGATTGTCCCAAAGGGAGCCCGAGCCCAATATCCTGCGGAGCCTCCATATGGTGATTTTTTGGATAGTCGCAAGACCTAGGGAGTTATGCTAGTAAGCAACCCCGGGATGCCCCTTTAAAGTCCCTGTGGGAGGATTTGTCAAGTGTAAATTAAGGCTAGGGACCCTAGGACCGGGAGACCCCCTTTTTATATGCAAAAAACAGGGAGTCCTCCTGAAAGCCATAAGTGAAAAGGCCCCATCAGCACCCACACACATACAAAAGTACATCACATGTAATAGGTATAAATGCCCACAGTACCATAAAACAAGGAGCCCCCGGTGGGATCGTGCGCCGCGTGAGGCTCCGCCCCTCTCCCTCCGACGTTAGTCAATGCGGGCCTGTAGAAGGCTGGGCCCGCAAAAGGCGGCAATAGAGGGGGGCGGACCGCGGCAGCACGCGAGCGCCCGGCCCCTCCCCCTCACCGGATACTTGAGGGGAAGAAGCTCCCCAGAAGCCCGCAGCGCTGAGTAAAAAAAAAAACAGATAGAGGCCTCCATATGATGGGAGACCAAAGGGAAGATCCGCACTCCTTAAAAATCTTGAAGTTTATTCATACATTGAGTAAAAACAACATCTCCATAGAAAAAAGGCGGTATTAAAACCAATGAAGAACCTCGGCAAGTCAAGGCAAGCCACACATTCTAACGCGTTTCGGACTCTATAAGAGGGTCCTAGTCATAGATAGTAGGTGGCAATACAAGCAGACTTAAATACTAAAAGGATGGACTCACCTCCAGCAATCGGCTCTCCCCGCCTCCGGAAGTGAAGTGATGTCATCCGCCAACGCGGCCAGACTAGCACCAATCAGGCGTCTGGGTTATAGACCAATCAGAGAGGGAACCATACCTCCTCATCGTAAGGCAACAAAGAAGCCGTTGCCAGGTAACAAGGACGCCACATAGAAGAAACGCAGCGGGAGGAAGGGAGACAGTCACGGAGTGCTGCTGGAACAGAACAAGGAAAAGATTGATAACAATGACACTCAAAAAATTACAATGCATGAAAAATAAAGAGTGTCTCAACATGCCAAATATTATTGTCAATTGGTATGTCAGAATTAATATAAACCCCAATGCAATAAATGTGCAAGACATGTTGCAATCTGAGAAACAGCCAAGCCAAGTCAAAACGGCCTAGATGTTAAAAGGCAAAACCTCTAGCTCGCCATCAGAGTACAACATTCTGGCAAGCATGCTAAACGATATGCCATACATACATCGGCAGACACACAAGAAAATACGATCTTGATACAAGCTTATACTAGAAAAAATATAAAACAGCCAACTGGACAGGCTATCAATTATAGCATTAATGGTATAAAGTGAAGAAACATGGCCTTAATTGACAGTAACGAAAGAAATGCCCCAGTTATGGTTGAGGCCAAGGGGGAAGCGGGTATTGAGGGTAAAAATCCAATATGCCTCTCTAGTTAGTAACTTTTTATATATATCACCCCCCCTTGGTCCCAAGCATACCCTTTCAATGGCACTAACTTTGATCATAATTTTGTCGCCAGGATGTGATTGATTAAAATGTCTGGCAACGTTAGAATTTTTTGTCAACTCCGGTCTGCCAACCCCGTACAGATGTTCTGTTATGCGTGTTTTCAACTTGCGTTTTGTACACCCTACATATTGCCTCTCACAGTACATACAGGTGACGAGGTAAATGACCATTTTAGAATTACAATTTAATAACGATTTGATAAAAAAACTTTGGCCAGTGATTGTGGAGGTATATTTGTTCCCCCTATGGACATATTTACAAAGGCCACAACGCGTGGCACCACATGGAAAAAACCCAGTGGTTGATAACCACGATGAACCATAGGGATCAGACATTTGAAAAAAGCTAGGTGACAATAGACTAGACAGACTGGGGGACTTGCGGCTGACCACACAAACTCCTTTATCCAATACATCTTTGATAAGGGGATCTGCTTTTAATATAGGTAGATTGTTCCTAATGATTTTACTAACCTGTTTAAAATCTAAAGTATAAGGGGTACTAAAAGTGACACCCTCAAACGGCACTGATCTAGTACCATAGGCCTTTTTGTTCCTGTTTCCCAACAACGCAGCCCTTGGCTTTTTAAGGGCTATATCTTTAGCCCTTGAAAGCATCCAAGGGGGATAACCCCTCTCAGTGAGCCTAGATTGTATCTGAATGGACTCCTCAACAAATGATTCTAAGCGAGAGCAGTTCCTTCTGCTGCGTACCATTTCCCCCACTGGAATAGATCTAATTGTATGTGGGGGGTGGCAACTCGACGCTCTCAAGATATTATTGCCTGCTGTTGGCTTGCGGTATGTAGAAGTCTGAAGAGCCTGATTTTGTGGGTCTACTGTTAATCTCAAATCCAGAAATTCAATTTCCATAGGATGTACATGTGCTGTAAATTCCAAGTTTAAATCATTGTTATTGCAATATTTTATAAAAGCCATGAGGTCACCATCAGTGCCTCGCCATAGCATTAATAGATCGTCAATGTACCTAAAAAAGGCCACAATAAGGTGTCTCCACTGGTTCTTATCACTGTATATGGAGTGGTGTTCCCACCACCCCATGTACAGGTTTGCTAAGGAAGGTGAAAATGGGGCTCCCATAGAGGCTCCTCTAATTTGCAAATAAAAAATGCCATCAAATACAAAATAAATGTGTTGCAACAAAAACTCAGTTGCCATGATTATGAAGGTGCAGAGATCAGGGTCATAGTCTGAAAAATGTGCAAGATGAAATTCCAGGGCCCGAATAGCAAGGTCCTGTGGAATTGAGGAATAGAGGGACGTAACGTCCATGGTGCATAAGAATGACCCTGGTTCCCATTGTGTTTCAGATAACAGTTGTATAAGGTGATCAGTGTCCTGCAAAAAGCCTGGAAGTCTGCATACTAACGGCTGCAACATAGCATCCAACCACCTACCCAAAGGTTCATAAAGTCCCCCTATCCCTGCCGCTATGGGTCTGCCCTTGGGGGGATTGTCCTGTTTATGGATTTTGGGCAGGTGATGGAATAGTGGGACAATCGGGTGAAGTACTTTAAAACGATCAACAAGTTTGGGTGATAGAACCCCAAATGAATGTCCCTCTTCAATAAGTTTGAATAAAAGAATCTGAAAATTCTTGGTTGGATCCCCGGGAAGCTTTCTGTATGTGGTAATATCGCTGAGCTGTCTAACTGTCTCATCACGGTAAGTGGCTTAATTTAAAACAACGACCTTGCCCCCTTTATCAGCCTGTCTTATGACTATTTTGTCATTGTGTTTAAGATCTGATAAAGCCTTAGCTTCCTTGGAAGAAAGATTCCTCCTATAACCCAAAGGATTCTGAGGTTTAAGATCCATTAGATCCCGTTCTACAGAATCTTGAAATAAATTCAAGATATCCTCCCTTGAGTTAAAGGGGTATAAATCGGGATTACCAAAATGGGGTGCCACAGGGGCACTTACACATGAAAGGGCGGATTTATGGCCTAACTCAAACTGCAGTTGGTCAATATCAGTGTTCCTGCATAGCTCAGAAAACTTGGGTGTAGGAGAAAGATGGACTCTCATCTCTGGCCTCTGAGACTCATGTGACATAAAATCGACAGGCTGGACAATATTAGATTCATCACTTAGGTTATTCCTACACTTTGCACTGGAAAAATGTCGTTTCAATGTCAATAATCTAATGAATTTATTCACAACCAGAAGAGTGTTAAAGGGGTTAAAATGTATATCTGGAACAAAGGACAGTCCCTTGGACAGTAAAGAAATCTCTGCAGGCGACAGTTCATAGTCGGATAGATTCAAAACATTGTCCATTTCTAGCCCCGTCTGTGTCTACGGCCAGCCCTCCTACATGGTCTCTTTGTCTGGAACGCGTAACCATCCGTGTAGTCTGCCCGGAATTGCGATCCCCTAAAAACCCATCACTGATATTATCCTGTGATCGATTAGACCTGTGGGGAACAGGTTGAGGACTCATATCCCCGAATTTCCGTCTGGTATTTCCGTCTGGTCCTTAGTCATAGATAGTAGGTGGCAATACAAGCAGACTTAAATACTAAAAGGATGGACTCACCTCCAGCAATCGGCTACCCCGAGCGCGTCCGTTCTCCCCGCCACCGGAAGTGAAGTGACGTCATCCGCCAAAGCGGCCAGAATAGCACCAATCAGGCGTCTGGGTTATAGACCAATCAGAGAGGGAACCATACCTCCTCATCGTAAGGCAACAGAGAAGCCGTTGCCAGGTAACAAGGATGCCACATAGAAGAAACGCAGCGGGAGGAAGGGAGACAGTCACGGAGTGCTGCTGGAACAGAACAAGAAAAGGATTGATAACAATGACACTCACAAAATTACAATGCATGAAAAATAAAGAGTGTCTCAACATGCCAAACTCTATATAATATTATTGTCAACTGGTATGTCAGAATTAATATAAACCCCAATGCAATAAATGTGCAAGACATGTTGCAATCTGAGAAACAGCCAAGCCAAGTCAAAACGGCCTAGATGTTAAAAGGCAAGACCTGTAGCTCGCCATCAGAGTACAACATTCTGGCAAGCATGCTAAACGATATGCCATACATACATCGGCAGACACACAAGACAATACGATCTTGATACAAGCTTATACTAGAAAAAATATAAAACAGCCAACTGGACAGGCTATCAATTATAGCATTAATGGTATAAAGTGAAGAAACGTGGCCTTAATTGACAGTAACGAAAGAAATGTCAGGGGGAAGCGGGTATTGAGGGTAAAAATCCAATATGCCTCTCTAGTTAGTAACTTTTTATATATATATCACCCCCCCCCCTTGGTCCCAAGCATACCCTTTCAATGACGCTAACTTTGATCATAATTTTGTCGCCAGGATGTGATTGATTAAAATGTCTGGCAACGTTAGAATTTTTTGTCAACTCCAGTCTGCCAACCCCGTACAGATGTTCTGTTATGCGTGTTTTCAACTTGCGTTTTGTACACCCTACATATTGCCTCTCACAGTACATACAGGTGACGAGGTAAATGACCATTTTAGAATTACAATTTAATAACGATTTGATAAAAAAACTTTCGCCAGTGATTGTGGAGGTATATTTGTTCCCCCTATGGACATATTTACAAAGGCCACAACACGTGGCACCACATGGAAAAAACCCAGTGGTTGATAACCACGATGAACCATAGGGATCAGACATTTGAAAAAAGCTAGGTGACAATAGACTAGACAGACTGGGGGACTTGCGGCTGGCCACACAAACTCCTTTATCCAATACATCTTTGATAAGGGGATCTGCTTTTAATATAGGTAGATTGTTCCTAATGATTTTACTAACCTGTTTAAACTCTAAAGTATAAGGGGTACTAAAAGTGACACCCTCAAACGGCACTGATCTAGTACCATAGGCCTTTTTGTTCCTGTTTCCCAACAAAGCAGCCCTTGGCTTTTTAAGGGCTATATCTTTAGCCCTTGAAAGCATCCAAGGGGGATAGCCCCTCTCAGTGAGCCTAGATTGTATCTGAATGGACTCCTCAACAAATGATTCTAAGCGAGAGCAGTTCCTTCTGCTGCGTAACCATTTCCCCTTTGTTAAACCTAGCTCTGTCCAGCTGGCTTCACCTAATAAACCAGAATTAGCCACATAATCCGACTGGCTCTGGGAGTCATACATCTGTTTTAATACGCTGTTTAAAAAGAATAAGAATAATAAGAATAATACTATGAAGAAGAAGAGTTAATAAATGCACCCACTATACCATACACAAACAAAAACACCAAAAAAATAAAATGGCAAAATAAATACAATGTGGTATAAGTTATTATGCAAATTGTATTTATATGTCATAAAGTTCCAATCTTTTGTTTTCCAACCAATCTTCTGAATGGTGTTGTGTCTCAAGGCTCTTTGGATCACTGAGACCAATCTCAAACACCAGGTGAGCCCAATTAAAGAAAAAATGCTTAAGAAGGACGTTCCATGTTATTAAACAGGCCAAAGGTTTCAAGCAATATGGGAAAGAAAAGGGATCTCTCTGCCGCTGAATAGTGCAATGCTATGGACAAATTATAAATTATGAAAATATGGGATATTGCAAGAAAACATAAGCGTGCTCATTGTATTGTGAAGAGAGCTGTGGCTGATTTAGAGCAGATGGATAGGTAAGGTTGTGCAGGTAAAGGCATAAATGCCATACCAAAATTGTAAACAGGTATTTGAAGCTGCTGGTACCACTTGAGTCCTAAAAAACTCAAGATGTAGGGTCCTCCAAAAGCCTGCAGTTGTGCAAAAACCTGCAATTCAGCCACCCCTAACCAGTGCTCACAAACAGAAATGGTTACAGTGGGCCCAGACATACAGTACATGAAGACTCATTATCAATTTTGTTTATTAATGAGTTCTGTGCAATCTGGGATTGTGTAGCACACATGTATCTGATGGGTTTAGCTCCTCAGGAACATGGGGAGTGGGTTCTTTGTTAACGGGCTTGGAGACCTCCCAAGGTGGGTTGCATCCAATAACTCAAAATAAGATTGACTTTATAAAAAGGGCACTTCCTTTATTAGCAGCAGGTCATACAGTCATAATCCACATCAGTTCCATTAGCAGTTTCCATAGCACAGCATTACATCCAGGTGGACTTCAATAGGTGGTGGGCACTATTCTGATTCCATAGCAGAATACTGAGGCCTTAGTTTCCTCCATCAGCATCTTGGGTGGAATGGTTCACCTTTCCTGTGGTCACTTGTTAGGTATGAATGTGGCTCTCCTGCTCTCTCCTACACCAGTGATTAGAGATGAGCGAACCGGTTCGGACGAACCGGAATTCGCTCCGAATTTCAGGAAATATTCGATTCGGCACGAACCCGAATATTTTGTGGTTCGTGCCGATCGAATTTTTCCTGAAATTAAAAAAAAAAAATGCCGGCATGGTGGGAGCCGGCCGGCGGGCCGGTAAAGCCGGCCGGCCCGCTCCCACCATGCCGGCATTTAAAAAACAAAAAAAAAAAAAGCATTTTTGCCGGCATGGTGGGAGCGGGCCGGCCGGCTCCGCTGTCAGCGGAGCCGGCCGGCCCGCTCCCACCATGCCGGCATTTCAAAAAAAAGCAAACACTTACCTGCAGGTCCGGAGCGTGGAGGCCGGCGCCGCTCTCAGCTGTCATCTGAGGGCGCGTCATCAGAGCGCCCTCTGATGACGCGCCCTCAGATGACAGCTGAGAGCGGCGCCGGCCTCCACGCTCCGGACCTGCAGGTAAGTGTTTGCTTTTTTTTGAAATGCCGGCATGGTGGGAGCGGGCCGGCCGGTTCCGCTGACAGCGGAGCGGGCCGGCCCGCTCCCACCATGCCGGCAAAAATGCTTTTTTTTTTTTTTTTTGTTTTTTAAATGCCGGCATGGTGGGAGCGGGCCGGCCGGCTTTACCGGCCCGCCGGCCGGCTCCCACCATGCCGGCATTTATGATGGGGAACTTCGTAAAAGTTCGATTCGGCCGAACCCGAATTTCTTTGTGAAATTCGGCAAATCGGCCGAATCGAACTTTTCAAAAGTTCGCTCATCTCTACCAGTGATTGCTGACTGCTACCAGTTGACTCTGCTGGTACCTTCCTCACTCCCGGTTACTACAATACAATATTGAGGTGACTATCCTCATGACCTCCTTATATAGATTCCCTCTTGCTGGCTTCTAGAACATTATCTCTAGTCTTATCTCAGCAAAGGGCAGCTCAGCTGAATCCCTATGTGGTTAGGTTATAGCCAACAGTTTGGTAGATCTGCAATGTCACAATCCATTAGCCATCCAACAGTGCCATCTTATAGTGATAGTGGCAACTGTAAGAAAGACATGAACTACCAAACTGAAGAACCCCAAATATAATTGTTGACCACTTTTCGCTGGCCACAATAGTCTAGATGGATGGAGTAGTTGCATTGTCAATTTATAGTTTCATTGTTAAATAAACTGTTATTCTTTCATAATACACAAGAAGAACTGTTTTTTCCGTAGCAAAATTTTCTCATGCTGAAAATAATATCTCTGAGACATTATGGGGCATATGGCGTACAAGTAAAAAAACTCAGTGTTAACACCATCATTCCCTGATCTCAACCCTATTTAGAAACTTTGGAGTATCCTCAAGCAAAAGCTATATGAGGGTGGGAGGCAGTTCCCACCAAAAGAGCAGTTCCCGAAGGCTATTTTGACGCCCTACAAAGAAGTTCAATCAGTAACTCTCCAAAAATGTATAAGTGGATGCAACAATTGTGAAGCTAAAATCAAAGAAGGGCTATGTTAACCAGTAGATTGGCCTGGTTCCCCTGCTTCCCCCTCAAACAGTATTCCTCCAGCAGCTGTTAATCAGTGTGTGTGTGTAGAATGATAGACAAAGGTCCCTGTTCTTCTGAGCATATATCTCTCTCAGATTGGTGTGGGCTGCTGGCACAGCTTCCCCCTTATTTTCATGTGTAAGCAAGACTCTCAGGTGTGTAGTAAGATGACCGCTCCATTGCAATTGAGCAGTGCAGCTATTCTGCAACATCTGCATGGGGTCAAGCCCTCTCAAACCACTTATGCCACTGATCATCGGAGGTACGGTTTAGGGGAGCAATTTACTAAACTTTTTTTTTTGACTGGAGATCTGCTTTAATCGTTTCAGCATGTGCTGTTGGGTGCGATTGTTTCCAAATTCTAATATATATATATATATATATATATATATATATATATATATATCCCTTTCAGTGCCAAGCACGTAGATTCTATGTGCTCGCTTCCACTCCACTTTAGAACCTACGCGCTTGACTTTCCCCCCTGCTACAGTAAAAGTAAAATAATGAAAACATTCACCTGACCACTTGTTCGATCCGGCCGGGTCTCCTCTTCATCCGAGGGGGGGGGGCTTTGATCCCCCATCCAGGCCCCCCCGGGTGCAGGGGAGGGCCCGGAATAGCCACCCCCCCTTCAGCAGCCGCCAAAATACATGTAAAAAAAAAAATAATAAAAATTACATTTACTTAACTCAATGTTCGATCAGCCCCTGAAAGGCCCTCTCCCTGTCCTCCTCGATGGGTGCTGCCATCTTGCCGCTAAGCCCCGCCCCTTTGGGGGCAGGGCTTATGACATAACGCCTCGGGTGTCGTCCTGACTCCGGCTGTCATTTCTGACACTTGTCATCGCTGTCCACAGGAGGAGGAAGGCAGGTGATGATCTGATCGCCTGCCTCCCCCTCCACTGGCCAGCGATGACACCACATGTAATCAGAGCTGCGAGGTGAGTAAAGTAAAAAAAAGTTTTTATTTTTTAATAAAGTCATTTTTTATTCTGTGTGTGTGTGTTTTTTTACTGTTAACCCCTTGTGAACTGGTAAGCGGTCCATGAGACCCCTATACCAGTTCACAAGGCTGGGGGATGGCAAGTCACCCGCTAGCCGCAGGTGACTTGCCATCCTCCAGCCTTGTGAACCCCCATTACCTGCCTCCCCAAAGCTCAGGGGGGGGACAGAAGAGCCCGTGGCCATGGGCTATGCGGGCTTGTAGCCTGCAGGGCCAGGGGCCACAAAAGCTGGCCTCTGTGCCCTGTTCCTACAAGCCCTGCATAGCTGGTCCCGGGCTGGTTACTTCGAGTAAGGGGGACCCCATGTAATTTTTTGGGGATTTTTAAGGGTTTTTAACCCTTAAAAATCCCCCCCAAAACTATGAAGTTTTTTTTTTTTATTAACCCCTTATGTTCTGTCACCCAGCAGCTATAAAAGGCTTCCAGTAGGTAAGCAGAAACCAGTGATTGCCGAGGGACACAGTGCTCCAGGATGGATGGGAGGTATAAAAAAAAAAATATATATATTTTTTTCTGTGTGTGTGTGTGGTGTGTTTTTTTTTTACACTTAACCCCTTGTGAACTGGTAAGGGATCCATGAGACCCCTATACTAGTTCACAAGGCTGGGGGCTGGCAAGTCACCTGCGGCTGGCGGGTGACTTGCCATTAACCCCCGGGACCCACATTACCTGCCTCCCCAAAGCCCAGGGGGGGCACAAGAGCCCGTGGCCATGGGCTATGCGGGCTTGTAGCCTGCAGGGGCAGGGGACAAAAAAGCTGGTTCCTGCGCCCTGTTCCTACAAGCCCTGCATAGCTGGTCCCGGGCTGGTTACTCCGGGTAAGGGGGACCCCATGCCACTTTTTTTTTAAAAGGGTTTTTAGCCCTTAAAAATCCCCCCAATTTCTAAACAAAATTTTATTTATTTATTTATTTTTTTACTTAATAATAATTTTGTAAAAAACAGAATAACATTTACAAACAATACATTTCATGTTAAAGCCTAAACTCTGCTGCAAAAAAGTATATATAATTTTCCTGAAAATTCCAGCAAAAATGGCGCAAAATTGGGAAAAATGACCTGTCAACAGAGGGTGACAAAATCTCAAGTAGGCTGGCAATTAAAAGGGTTAAAAGTAGCTATGCATGTTGGGTGTTGTTCTGTTTGGCGGACCTTGCACTTTCAGACTTAGCTTGTTTTTTTCTTGTTTGCATATTTATATTTTAGGAAAAGGTGTTTTTTATTCTGCTTTTTTATACATTTTTTAGGGAAACCCTGCACAACCAAAGAATTCTTTGAGGAATTAATTCCAGATAGATGAGCCCACTACAACATGCTGGGTACACTTAGAAAGCTTAACATGTGTACTTTCAGGGAATGGTTTATGGGGGATATTCCGAATGTAAAGGGTTGTTTTGGTTGAAAAATCTGTGCGCACTTTGTCTGCAGAGCTGAAATTTTGAAGTAAAATTACCATTACGCACATGCTTTACTTTGGGGTGTTTGGCAACTCTTCCCTTGACAGTAGCTATGCATGTTGGGTATCGTTCTGTTCAGGGGATGTTGCTTTTTCAGATTAAACTTGTTTTTTCTTGTTTGTATATAGCTTTATTAGGAAAATGTGGCTTTGATTCTGCTTTTTTATCCTTTTTTAGGGAAACTCTTTGCAACCAAAGATTACATTGAGGGATTACTTCCACAAAACTGTGGCCACATCAACAAGCCTGGTACACCTAGAAAGCTTGAGGTGTGTACTTCCAGAGAATATATAGTTTGTTGGGGGTATTTCAAATGTAAAGGGTTGTTTTTCTGGAAAAACTGCAAGGTGCGCATAGCGCATAGCATAGTTGTATTTTATCTGAAAATCCCCTAAAGCGCTGCTTCAGTTTGTGGTAGTCTCCTGGGTAGGAAAGGGTGTCTACCTATACATATGTGGTACCGCTGTAACCGGGAGAAATTGGGATTTCACACGCAATAAGATTTTTTTGACAAACTTGAAATTTTTATTACAAAAATACACTACAAATTGTAAAAAATAGATTTTTTTTTCACATATTTTACCCACAAATATTGAGAATACACCTAAAAAATGACAAACAAGACATTTCATGTTAAAGCCCAGACTATGCTGAAAAAAACAATATATCATTTTCCAGGGAAATCCCTTCAAAAATTTGAACATGGGGAGCGCAAAATAGTGCAAAATGGTCTGGCAACAAAGGGTGGCAAAAACTCCAGGTAGGCTGGCAGCGAAAGGGATATATCCTTATATCTTTGGTAAAATATGTACCCTATCTGTAAAAATGTGCTGTCTCAGGTGCAGGTATGTTTTTGGGACTAATAGAACATATTTTTTGTACTTACAGCACTTTACAGCACTTACAAATTAGGCCTTTTAAACAGGCAACAACAAAGCATATAAGTATATACAGTATAAGAATATATACAGTATATTTGCTCACAGGGATATGCTGCTGTTTCTACTAAGCCAGTAAATGCACTACTATGACTTTTTAAAGTTTCCCTCCAGCAGACTTTGCTAGCAGTTGGTCACAAAGTGCTACATTTACATGTAAAAAACATTCAAATATTACAATGCACACTTTAAAAAAGTCTACAAGCACTGTCATAGCAGACATGTCATACACCAGAACGACATATGAATGGATTAACTAATTGTCTAGGGTCTATACCTCGGTATTCCCCCATCACTCCCTGCCTGTTAAGTCCCTTTTGGGAATTAAAAAAAAAAAGAATCACGTATTCACTGCCAGGACCCCATTCCCCTAACAGGAGCTCAGTCTGGAAATCAATTATCAACACACAAGGATTGCTCGCACTCTCTACAAACAAAATAACAATAAATGTATGCTGCTAACTTCACCTACCTACTATAGAAACAAAAGGTTCATTTCACCCCAGTTGGCGAAATCAAAGTTAACGCATTAATAAGGCACAGCCAAGAATGGTCTAAAACATTACAATTCAACATGAATAAAATTAAATGCCTGTCGCAGACACGCATGCAGTTAAAGGTAGAGCAAAGTTGCATCCGTGGTCCATGCATGTGCTTTTGGATTGAGGCTTAGTGAGTTTTATTTAGCGATCTTGAGGGTTTCACAGAGCAGACCATCCCAAATTGGGATAAGAAAGCGGGAATGAACAGCTCTGGTCTGATGTTCTGCTTTAATTTACAAGCAGCTTGGTTTAATCTTATCTGCTGTGTGACTGAGATGCGCTGTAGCTTTCCTTTAGTAGTCTTTCACATGAACTTTATTAGAGGTGATGCTGTATATGCTGCTGGTCCCATGAGCAAATATGGTACTGAGCAGCATTACTAGTTATAAATATAGTAAAAAATAGTAAAATAGTAAAAATGTTTTACTCTAGGCAGGAGTAATCTTGGGGAAGACTTAGAGTCAGTTCCGTTCCAAAAAGTAGTTAGCACTCATTAGTAAAGCTGACTCAATATTCAGAGCTGATTTACAAGGTCGGGACAAGACTAGTCTAATTGTGATGGCTAGGTAAATGGAGACCCCGATTATGGTAAGAATGGGTCAGGTTGACATCCTGCATGTTGTCTGCCTTAGCAGAATGCAGTGTGGATGTGCTATATACAGGGAGCACTGTATGTTCTGCAGGGAGGAGCTAAAATACCAGTTCATTGGTACCTCTGGCACACTTTCTATAGAGCAACCACCCTAGGAGGTAACTGACCTCATCAGACCTCACCAACACAAGCCTCACAGTGCGCCAAAACTACCTAGAACTCCAATCTCTCGAGTATTCTCTGGTAGTGTTGTACTGGGTTGTCTGAGGCCCCCTCATGAGAATAGCTTGTGGAGGCCCACTATATACACTATATTACATAGCAATATTACCTAACTATATTGTGTGCAAGCAGATAACCCGTGCTCTCCTGCCACAGAACAGGGACATCCCACATTACCTTTTGCTCCTATCCTATCCAGCACAGCTGGGACCCCCAAGGATCCCTCAGTACAGAGGATGCCCCTGTAACCTGCCGGGCCAGTCTAGACCTGGTATTTACTAACACTACTACTTGACTGCAGGTCATTTAGTGCTGGGAATTGAGACTTTTTTTTTGGGGGGGGGGCTATAACTTTTTCTATACGGTCCTGTTAAAGCTATGTATGCCCCTGGCCCTCGCCCCATTTAAACCCATTGTCCATTGCGCACTCACCCCAGATGCTCTGCATTCGACCTCTTTGTACCCTTCCCCGCATGCTGTTTGCATTTACCCCATTGTGCACTCATACCACTTACTTTCTGCATTTAACCCACTTGTGCCCTCACCCCATTTAACGCCATGTATCCTCAGCCCACAAGCCACCTGCATTTATCCCCCTATTTACTATAATTTCTCTATATTGGATTGACAAGTTCTCACTTGTTATTTACTTTTGGTGGGTGCAGCATATATTTGTCTTGATGGTAATAATCTATAAACAGACCCCTACATTAGAATGGAAATACTTGTTCCTGTTGTTAGGGGACACTATAGGATGGGGGGTTATTTTCCCCACTCTCAGTGTTATTTAGTGTAGAAACTGCACTGGACACAGAATCTTGTACATTGCAGAGCAGTGTGCCTGAAATTAAAAGGTGTTGGCTCAAGAACGTTAAACCCTTTGCTTGTCTTTGGAAATTAAAGCAGTGTTTTTTTTTTCTTCATTTTTAATGCATGTCCAATTATTTTAAGAACGCTTTACATAAAATATATCTATTCCTGTGGTAAGCGCCACAAACCAGCACAGTTTTGAAAATCAAAGGCAGCAACATCCATTATTGATTTACTCCGCATTAGTAAGTCTGCTCCATGCCTTGCTTAATTTACTCAGCCCTTACAATGATTTAAGGCCACTGGCTAATCTTGCAGCCATCTCTGGTGAAGGAGCATATATCTATTCAGCATGTGTATGCACCATGATTTTTCAATCTATGCATGCCTTTTCTGAGCTGATCATTGCAAACTTTATTTTATTATAGCTTTAAAGATTATCTGTGTCCTAAACAAACATTAGGAACAGAAGAAGCAGCACTGCAGGGGTTAATAAGTCCTAATTATATTGCAACTCATTATACAATGCATGCAATGTACGGCAAGAATAGAATAGCAGCCAGGGGCGGACTTGCCATAGGGAGACCCAGGTGGGCATCCACGATTTGGGGCCAGCTAGGCTGCTGCTTCTAACAACCATATCCAATGCCACCTCACTAGTCCCCCCCCCCTGTACCTGGCCCCACTATAACCCCAGCCAAGAATACCCCAGTCTATGTTTTGCATCCAATGCTAAAGTCGCTGCATAATGGACATCCACCCCTGCCACATTATCTTCCCCTACAATACCAAAGTTTCAATACCATCAATTGATCTACCCCTGCCCATGATCTGTACCTGCAATGCCTTAGACTCAGCCTTGGAGCATACTTCACCTGGAGACACTTTTCGGGCTTCAGCATGTCATGGGCTGCTCATGGACTGGTCAGGGGTGGGTAAAGTATCGGGGCAGATTTTTAGCCTCAATCCATCACTGATAGCAACCATAGATTCAAGATCACAGAGGACACTTAACCAGGTCCAACAAGTAGTAAATGTCACTTAACACAAGTATTTGATCACCAAACCACAAAAACACCCTCCCTATGTATTACCTGACATCATCCTGAGCAGACTGTAACTCCAAATATTAGTGATCAATTATATATGATAACAGCAGTGATGCAAAGTGTTACAATGATCACATTTCAGCCTGCCAGTACTGTTGTAAGAGGGGATGCAGACAAGCTGTGAGAAGCTCCCGCCATGCCCTCTCTCTCAATCAATATGCTACGGGGGTTATTTAAGAAGGGATAGCGTCAGGTATTGCCTCGTAGCGGCAGGTGAACGCCGGGCGCTGTAAGCAAAACCACATTTATGAAAGCGAATCTGGTGAGCGACTCTAACAGCGCCATGTAGCATTCGATGTATTATTACAGACGGCTCAGCGTTTAGCGCTGGTGATCTAGGTTCCAGGGCGCCAGGTATTACCTTTTGCTCAGTGTCGCTCTCCCATACATTTCAATGGCAGTTCATTTGCTTGTGTTTAAACAGCGTGTTTGAAATTTTTTTTTCTACTCAAATCATTGTGTCACCTCTCCTGGCTGCAAACAAACACTTTTATAAACCTTTTATATTTTTATGCAGAATTGTCATTACAGGTCTGACACTAAAGTGTTAATGTCACTGTGTTAAAACAATGTCATTCCATGTATTTTCGCTTTGTTACTGGTGGATATGTGTTCAAAAACAGACTTTAATCACACAGCGCCTGGTGCTCTGTGTTACAGCGACCAGATTTAGAGCACTGATGCTGTGTGTGTGTCCTTTTTTGATAAGTATGGTGTGGAGCACCAAGGGTTGTTCGCACTGACCTAGGGCTACCTTTCGCTCCCAGCAGCGCTGTACTGGTGTTAGAGCGCCCAACATGCATCACAATCATCAATGCCAGCCAGGTTCCTAGAACGACTGAGGCATTATGTTACAGCGCCCAATAACTGTTTACAGATAGGACCAGGCGCCCACCTAGCACTGTGTTGCCTTATTATTTACAATTATTTAAGCATTTTAATAGAATTTGGAGGGCATGGTATTTTTTTTTTTTTCATCGTCAGCTTACGGTGCTCTCGGCTAGCGCTAGGTGTCACTATAGAATTACTTGAATGTATAGGAACAATAATTTTGTGTCATTCACACTTTCTGTTTTGAATGCATTTTTATACCGTACATTTTGCATTCTGGGGATGTTGGGGGGATATTAGACTATAGTAATTATTCAATTTAGGTCTGCTTTATATCTAAAAGTTGATGTAAAATAGATAAAATCTGAATAAACATATCTGCATATGGTATATTATGTTTATATAGGAACATTGGATTACTTTTACAGAGGACTTAAAGGTACTGTAATAGTATCAGCTAGCATTTTGTTAAGTGCCCAATAAGCCTTTGGGGGGAGGCGAATAGCTGGGAAAAGCAGGGGTCTCTGAACCTTTAGCCTTTTAATTGTGAGTTGGGTGATGTAATTGTACACTCTCCCTGTTGTATGTTCTGCAAATGTGCAGTTAAAGCGGACCAACACCCAGGGGGGATCGGCCCAGGAATCTATAAGATTCCCGGGTCGATCAGATCCCTCCCCGCGGGGCATCCGAAATCGGGATGTCCCGTGGGGTGAAACCCCCCAGGAAGCCCACAATCCTACCTTTTCCACGTTCCAGTGGCGCATGCGCGTCCGCCGCCGCCGCCTCCCTCTAGCAGGGCGCGTTCCCGCGCCGGCCGTTTGTGAATGGCCGGCACGGGTGCGCTCCCTGTAAGAGGGATGTGCGGGAGGTGGCGGTGGACGCGTTCTGCTTGTCCGGCGCTGCCTCTCGCTTGTTCGTCGGCGGGAGGCAGCCGAAGTGGACCAAAACCCAGGATAGTCAAAATCCTGGGTGTTGGTCCACTTTAAGTACTTTTCGTCGGGGGGTGGGTGGTTCAGCTCCCACTCTGCATATTATTGGGGGTGTGAGTCATTTGCTCAAACTTTTACCACTAATATTTGGGAACTGGAGAGAAAGGATTATCTTGCTTGTCTTTTAATTCTAGGGGCCTGGGGGGTATGCTCGCACATTTTTTTAATTTTGTATTTTAGGTCATGTCTATCTGCAGCTTCACTTTAGATTGTTATGAAGTTGCTTAGACCTAAAAGACTGAAACGCTGGCCAAAGGAAGATAATTGGATATAAGGTCCGACTCACATCAATCCACTCTGCAAAGGTTCAATCCTTGGCAATATCTACCATGCATGTTGTTTCACTGTCACATGTTTCATGACATTTAGTAAAGCAGACCAACTTAAAACTGAAATTGGCCCTCGGACCAAACATACATTAACCTGTCCAATAAATGTCCCAAATAAAATGCCTCTGTCCAACACACATAAAATGAATTATGCTCACCCTCTGTGCTCTGCAGCTTTTTCATCCTGCTCTGGTGTCATAAAGCTTACCAGGTGCTGAGTTCCGTGGGAGAGCTCCAGAAAAGCAAAGCGCCCTATCCTCGATTAATGGCTGCCCCCTACGCCATTTACAGAGCTTGCCCCCTTAAACTATGAGAAGACACTGATGTGAGACAATGGCCATTTGTCTGGAGCTCTTCAGTGAATAGAGGATGGCCCTGCATGGAATAACTGCTGGGGTCAGAAGATATCTATAGCTCCTTAATGTTTATACCTGGACAGACCTATGTCTAGGCTCAAGTAAGAAGCGGAGTCCAGCCAAGAGCAGCCTAGTGCAGCTGCATCCCCACTACCCTCTAACAGGGAGCTAACAGGGAGCGTGCTGGTCATTCACAAATGCCTGGCATGGGCACACACCCTGCTAAAGGGTTAGCAAGGATGCGGCACGACTTGCACATGCACTGGACCGGGGGAGAAGTTGAGTATACCGGGCGAAATGTGGGGTTTCACATAGCAGAGCATGATGATTCTGGATGCCCCAGGGGGAGGGAATCAAGCGGTCAGGGAATCTTATAGATTTCAGGGCAGATGGCCGTGAGTTTGGTCAACTATAAGAATATTTTTAAATACATCAATATATCCTTATTTTATTGTAAAATGACTAGTAGAAGCTTCCAATTGTTTGCGCAGGTGATTTTATTAGGAAAAAATGTTTTAAAAATGTTAAAAGTTCACCGAGATGTAGGTTGCAATCCATGCCTTTTGTATGCTCTTAAAAACAATTAGCATGACCCCCACCATCTACTTAGGGTTTTAATTCAGCAGAACCAAGTTTAAAAGGACTCTATACCTAGCCACAATAATTAGCCATCAAGAAACTCACCTCGTGCATGTTCCATGTGCCTCTCCTTCATTTGCTTCAGAGCCAGATAGAAGCAGAAGCAGACCTCAAAAGTTTGCAATTATATTCCTCCAGGAGCCCACTCAAAAGTTGTCCTGCAGCTACTCTGTCCCTTGGCGCTCTCAGTGTGAGTGAGCAAGGCAAGCCACAGTGGTCCCAACTGTCTCAGTGCCAGCTGTAGGCAAAATATACAATATAAAAAGATTGTCCAGGCAACTACAAAGTACATATAATCACATAGCTATATAGCTCCTTATGTTCCCTGTTTGTTTGTTTGTTTTTTTAACTGAACTCTCCAAAGTGGAGAAAAGTATTTTAAATATTCATTCATTATTAAAATACCCAGTCAGGGAAAGGTGCTGCTGTCCAGGACAATAGTAGGCAGCATGTATCAGCATAATTTGACACCTAATCACAATGCTGCAATACACAGGTGGCCACAAATGCGCGGAGGGGGGGTTATAGACCACCAGTCACGTCCTATGATTGGTGGCATACTGCTAGGGGAATCAAGGAGAGTGCCAGGAATCAATGCCAAGTTTCTGCTTTAAAGCATTCCTGTGAGGTAAGTAGGTAAACAAGGTGTGTTAGGCCTAAAAAGGGAATACATGTTGTGTATAAATTGATGGTTACCATCGAATAGTGGCCTTATATAGAAGCAGTAGACCCAATTTTTTCCAGAGCCATTGGCCAGAACAGGCAACAAGATTGGTGGTTGGAGTGGGGGATAGTTGGTGGGGGAGTTAGGTTCCTAGGTATGTTATGGAGGTCTTCACCCATCTAAAAGGGAAAGACCGCTGTAAATTGTGGCTTACATCTGTCGGGAGGGATATATTTAGGGCTTCAGATTTGTCAAAATTTATTTTAAACAAGGAAAGTCTCCCATAGATTTCAAATTCTTTAATTAATACTGGTAGATATATAGTAGGATTTGTGATAAAGAATAAGAGGTCGTCTGCATATGCAGCTTCCTTATGAGTCCCCTCGGGGGATTCTACACCCTTAATGTCCCCATTTGCCCTTACCCTACATAGAAAGGGCTCTATTGACAAGGCAAAGAGGAGAGGGGATAGGGAGTGTCCCTTTGCGGATTTGAACTGTATCAGATAGATGGCCGTTTACCTTAGCTCTTGCAGAGGGTAGGGTGTATAGGGCGTCTATGTATTTTCTCATCTTGCCCCTCAGGCCAATGTGCCTTAGCGTCTCCCTCATGAATGTCCAACTAACCCTGTCAAAGGCCTTTTCCGCATCAGTGGAGAGGAGCATCACCGGCATATTCTGTGATTTAGCCCAGTGAATAACGCTGATGGCCCAGACCACGTTGTCTCTGGCCTCTCTCTTCTGCACAAAGCCCGTTTGATCAAGATGTACCACTTGGGCTACAATTGGGGCTAGCCTGTTGGGCAGGATCTTGGCATGCAATTTTAGATCTGAGTTCAGGAGAGAGATAGGCCGGTAACTCTGGCAAACAAGGGGGTCCTTGCCCGTCTTATGCAAGACAGTGATGTGGGCCTCTAGATCTCTACCGGAGAAGGCACTCGGGGCCTCCGGGTCAGTGATTGTGTTCCATGCTTTGACCATGTAGGGGCCAAGCTGCGTGAAGAAAGTGCTACAGTATTTTACCGTATAGCCATTGGGGCCCGGCGCCTTCCCAGAGGGAGATTGTTTTATTGCCATAGCTAGCTCCTCTACACTGATGGGATCTTCAAGCGAAGCCACCATTTCCCGGCCGACCTGCGGCATTCCTGAGTCAGTGATGTAGGTCCTGGACCTGTCTTGGTGGGATTGGGTTGCATGCCCCACCTGTAGGTCATACAAGTTAGAATGGTAAAGCCGGAAGGATTCTGCAATCCTCTCCGGTGCGTGCTGCTTCTGTTGGGACTTATCCAGTATTTCTGCTATAACGTTTTGCAGCCTTTGCTGCTTCAATGTCCTAGTGAGTAGGGTTCCACTCTTGTTACCATGTTCATAATACACACGTTTGCACTTTTTCATCGCATATTTAGCTTTGTGTAAGAGTATTGTATTCAGGGCCTCCCTCGCCTGGGTCAGCTTGCCAAGTACTCGGACTGCCTTGGATTGCTTATGTGACAATTCCAGTTTCTTGACCCTTTCCATGAATCCCACCATCTGTGTTTGTTTATCTTTCTTAATTCAAGTGGCATGATTCACCAGGATTCCCCTGATCATGCTCTTATGATCTTCCCATAACATCAGTGAAGAAACTTCCCCATTATCATTATCATTCTCCCTGAAGTAGGCATCTATACCTTCCTTCACTGCCTTAAGGGCAACCGCATCTTGTAGGAGTAACTCGTTTAGTCTCCATGTCAATAGTGGGGGGGCCTATCTGTTAGGGTCAGATCTAGGTATATAGGAGCGTGATCTGAAAACGTGATGTTATTTATACCCCCTCCCGCCACTTGCCCCAGCAGGCCATGCGAGATCCACAAATAGTCAAGTCTGGAATATGTCCCGTGCACCCTAGAAAAGAAAGAGTAGTCTCTAACAGAGCGGTTGTTGATCCGCCATGCGTCCACCAGCTGCAAACTGTGTAATTTTTTCCTCAATGTCCTAAGGGCTGCTTGAGATACTGCCAACTTCCCCGATGATGTGTCCAGTGTGGGTTCAATGGCCAGATTGAAGTCTCCACCCAATATAATTTCTCCTGCCATAAATCGTTCCAGCTTATCTAGGGCGTGGATCAGGAATTTAAGCTGCCCCTGGTTTGGTGCGTACACAGACGCCAGTGTATAGGTTCTACAACCCTCCTTCCCTTTAATTATGACTATTCGCCCGGAGTCGTCCCTCCATTCTTCCTGCACCATGAGTGGAAAGTCTTTAGGCAGCATTATTGCTACCCCTTTTTTCTTCCTATCTTCGGCAGTGCAGTTGGTGAACACCCGCGGATAAAGTCTGCTACCCAGTCCAGGGACCATGGATTTTTTAAAGTGTGTCTCCTGCAGGAATATGATTTTTGCTCTCTGTCTTCTCATTTCCTGCAGGAGAATGGCTCTCTTCTCCGGGGAGTTCAGACCCTTAACGTTTAGCGAAACTGCCCTTAAAGCACTCATCTTGAAGCGACTGTGGGAGGTTAGGCGAAGATTGGTCCATGGCGAGTTTAAGAGGGTCTTGTTCTGTTGTGAAGAGTAATATTTTGTCCGCCCCTGAAGGGTCGTGGAGGGGGGGTAGGAGGGGGGATGAGGGGAGGGGAGGAAGAGGCATGGACCCGGGGTAGGTAAGGTTGTGGGAGTGTACAGATACGGGGGGAGAAACAACCAAAAAACAACAACAGTCAGAAAATGGACTAAATATTAGTCCGCCGGATCTACACGAATAACGTGATCCGGAGACGGTGCTTTTTGCCGAGGACTATGTGGATGGGGAGATCCGGTCATACGTCCTCTCTTACCCCTCTAGGGCCACCTGGATCGCCACTTAGAGGGGAGCACTCAGTATTCAAGGGGGGGAGTGGAGGACCGGAGCTATGGTCGAAAGGGGGAGAGATGCACTGAGCTCAGCTTAGTCGTGCTGTTGCACTCAGGGCTCGGGTGGGTGTGGGGGGGGAGGGTGAGTTGTTGAACATTTGGGGGAATATTATTGGAGATGACGGGCTCGTGGCTTGCGCTCGTGTAGCCAGCAGGGCAGTTAGGGTGAGTCAGCTCTGGCTCCCGTGCTGGGAGCAAAACTCACATGAGTGGTGGTAATGAGCGGGATCAGGGACTCTAGACTCAATGGCCAAACTGGAGACAACCGAGCCGTCGGCCGATAACCTGCGATGCTGGCCGCTTGTAGTGTGCAGGCGTAGATAAACAACAATGACAGCGAAGTCAAACTAATCTAACCGTAATGTACGAAACAAATCACAAACATTAACCTCCTACCATGGCGCTGATCCCACCACGTCCCAGATCCCCGGAGTTGTACCTGTTATCCAATGTAGGTGGATCGCTCAACTGGAGGGGGGACTCGGTGTAACCGCGCCACGGTGCCAGAGGTTTCAGTTACTTTTCATCTGCGGTTCAGAGCTCCTCTTCTAGCCCTGCGGGGGGCTCCAGCTGCTCTCTGTGGTGGTCGCCCACCATAGACTGATAGATCTGGAGCCGTCTAATCAGGAACGTCCACTGGGGCTGCCTCCAGGAAATGGAACAAGTCCGGGAGCTGGCTTGGAGATTTCAGCACGAAGAGGCCACCAGTTTTCCGAACTAGTAGTTGAAATGGGTGTCCCCAATGGTAGGTAGCTCTCTGGTTCTTGATGGATTCCAGCAAAGGTTTTAGAAGCTTCCTCATTAGCAAAGTCCTGCGGGACAAGTCTTGTAGAATAATCACCTGGGCACCCTGGAACGTGATGGACCCCTTCTCCCAGGCTCGTCGGGTGACTTCCTCTTTAATTTTGAAGAAGTGGACCCTGCATATGATATCTCTGGGTCTGTCTCTACCTGCCGGGCGGGGGCCCAGTGAGCGGTGTACTCGGTCAAGTTCAATGTGGTTGGTGCTGGGGAGCTCTAGGAGCTCATTGAAAATTGTTGTTACTGCAGCTGCAAGGTCTCAGGGCTCCACGGATTCGGGTACTCCCCTTAAGCGAAGATTGTTCCTCCGGTTCCGGTTCTCAACGTCATTATGCGCGAGGAGGAGGCCGGACATATGTCGTCTGCCTTCTATTTGCTGTTGTTCTAGAGTCACCACTCGTGTTTCTAGTGACCTGTGCGAGCTCTCCAGGCTGTCTACTCTATGCGTGATGTCAGTCACTGCCCCCTGCAGGGGCAGTCACCTCTGGTTGGGAGACTGCAACTACGTGTGACAGAAGGTTGAGCGGGATGGATGGGTAGGAGCTGGGATTAGGCACTGAAAGTGTGGGGCTTCGCTGGGTCACTCCTTCGGCAGGAGGGTTCAGCGTGGTAATAGGCTCACTCTGTCCAGCGTGATGGACTGCGGGATGAAAGGGGTTGCTCAAACTCCCTCCGGCCAGAGAGTCTTGCTCTAGCCATCCCAACTGTGGTGGCTTTACTGTGCCCCATAGTGCTTGATCGCTTAGCCCAGCATTTGGAGTAGCCCCAGTGTGAATCTGCCAGGATGGAGTGGGACTCACCGGGGGTGTTGGAGTGGTCGGCATGCTGCTTGGCTCAGGGGAGAAGGCGACAGACCTGGGTGAGAGCCGGGACAGAGCTCCATAAGTTGGGGGCATGCGTATCGGTCCCGTGTGCTGGGGTGGCGAGTCTGGGCTGCTTATGCCTGTTTCTGGGGACCTTGTGCTCTCCGCAGGTATCTGTGGAGTGGGGCCACTATTTTGCTGCTTTAGCGTATTGGCCTGTAGGTGATTCATATGATTATTCGGCTCCCCCTCCCTTGTGACATAGGTCCCCTTCTGTTGTGGGCCCTGGTTGGGCAGGCTCTGGTTAGAATCCGGGGGTAAGGGTGCTGGGGAGCATCCACTAACCTCTGCACCGTCAGGTGCTCCTCCATTTGTGCCTCTGTAACCGCCCGCCTCGCAGTGGATCTGAGCGGTCACCGTCCGGCAACTCCCCCCGCTTGCAGTTGGTTCGCGCCTGCCGCTTCAGTTCTCCGGCGGTGGTGAGCAGGCCCCCCCCTCCATGGGGCAGCGGGTCCTCACAGGGCATCAGGCGATCGGGGCTGACCCGGCAGGGGTTGGTAGGGCAGGCTGCTTCTTCGCGCATTTTCGCGCCTCTCGCCGCCATCTTAGAGTCCGCTCCCTTGGGTGCTCTGTCACCCCGGGCGTGGAAAAAGGAAGGTATGGAGTGGTCCCGGAGTTTCTTGGGTGTACCCCTGCCTCTTCTGGAGTGCCTGAGTGCTTTTATTGACGGTGCCAGTGCGGAGCTCTTCTCGCACACGTCTCTACGGTGCCATGTCAAGCCACGCCCCCCCATGTGAGATTATTTTGATTAGTTAATTGATGCTAGCCAATCAGGAAAATTTACATGACTCTGATCAGACTGAGAGGAGATTGTAGATTCATTTAAGGGATAAAAGGATGGTGACTCCCATTTTAATTTTTTTTTTTTTTTTAATGCATAGATGGCCATTGTATGCTTGCACACACATAGGAATTTGTCCTCCGCATTTAAGCCATCCGTGCAGTGAGTGTACACGTGCCCGGAGCGGTGGGCTGCCCTAATTATGGCGCCCGGGGAGCAGTTGGGGGGTTAGGTCCCTTGCTCAAGAGCACTTCAGTCATGTCCCAGGACCGGGATTCGAACCTGCAACCCTCCAGTCACAAGTCCGCTCCCCTTACCTCTAGGCCACAACTGCCCCATTTAATAGTTAATGAATAAACATGAGGGAACAATCACGCATGAACCATAAAAAGGTAGGTTGAATTATAAAGCAGTTGTAAGATTGGGTGGGATTTATAGGTTTTTTTTTATTTAAAGTTTCATTGACTAAAACAATATAAAGTCTAAGGAACTAGCAACAAAATGCTTATAGGAAGAAAGATTGTCAGAATCAGAAGACAACCACATCTAAATTTTTAGAATATATATATATATATATATATATATCATAAATCTACTACATTACAGACCTACCTAACAAAAGTGGGGACTCCCACAAAACTGTTTGCCTGGGTGGCTTGCACATCACCGTGGGTCCACCGGCCTGTTTAACCCTAATGGCTGCCAGTGGTCAGGTGAGTGTCAGCACTAGAAGGGTACATGTAAGATGTGAATGTCAGCTACCCATTCTCAGGCTTCCTAGTGAGGGATGCCCAGTGAGGCATCCAAATCTGTATGTGTCTATGGGGTTGACTCAGAGCCTGGTGATAAAACTCACTTCTTTTTAGGAGAGCAACTCACTCACCATTCAGATTCATTGTCTACCTTAGGGCTGATTTAGAACCAGGTGAAAATGTACACCCAGTAGACATTAGGCCTGATTCAAAGCCTTTCTCACATGCATTTCTGCATGCGGGAATTACGTTAAACTCCTATATTTGGGACAATTTCCATGTCTCATGATTCTGTACCATGTTTTTAGCTAGTTAGCTTTTTTTGTGTGGGATTTTCCAGTACGCGTATGCCAAACAGAGTATTTGCCGTATTATTTTGGTTGATGCCTAGATTTCTCGTTCATGCAAAAATAATTTTATGATTTTACTTTGCACTTGCGCGTGATTCACAGCCCTGATTTACCACTTTTTAGCCCTATAAAAAATGCGCCAGTTCAAAATTACGCCCTCTTTTTGCATGCAGGAACCGGCATACGCTATAATGTTGGAGCCCCTTGACGAGTGCTGTGAAAAGTACCAGCATCTGCAGCAGTGGGGGGCTGTTAATCAGTTACCTTCCAGAGCTTAGGCATACCTGCAGTTGCCTGGATAACGATCCAATGTCTGATCAGCAGGTGTTCAAAATTAACCTCCTCTCTCTAGCCTTCTACTCAGAGCTGCGGGACTTTCTTGTGGCCCGCTCTGAATCGACCCCTATGCGGTATGGAGGAAATAGGAAATTCTCTTTAAAGAGGAACAACACACTGGATTTTCACTTTCTGGGGGGGTTGTTCCCCTCAGTGGGGGAATCCCAAATTGGGATGCCCTGCTGTGTGTATGCCCCTAGGTCACTCACCTTACTGTCGCTCCCACGACACAGACTCGAGAACCAGCACCCCGATTGGCTGAGCGGGTTGTTCAATCAGCATGCTCACTTTCACTCAGTGCCACTGACAGCTTAGCAGCCGAGTGGCGCTGAATGGAGCTGAGTGAGCCACTAGACACATCCCTAGCTCACCTCCTAGCTGTTGCATGCCAGTGCCGCCCATTCAAAAGGCCAGGTGCGGTTTCCTGCACGGGTAGAGGTGAGCCGGGATGCGGTCGCGGCGCAGATATGTGGCGAGGGCTCCGGGACAAGGTGAGTGAAATAGGGCTTCTGGGTGGTTTTACACAGCGAGGCATCCCGATTCAGGATGCCTCAAGGAGTGGAACTCAGGTGTCTACAAGACTCCAGGGCACCTAATGTTCCTCTTTAAGAGGATTACAGCGTTTCCTCCTGGGCTAAAGCTGTCTTTCATCTTACCTTGTACTAATTTGGAACTAAAAATATAGTTTTTTTTTTTTTTAATGTATTTTACTTTATGTTTAAAAGCCTTTCTTTTGAAACTAAATTTACTTGGTAACATTTTCATGTTTCAGCCTTACCTTTACAATCTTGGCAATCAGCAGCCCAATGCTGCATTTTTGCTTTCTTTAATGGCTTTCTGTGTGCCATTTGTAAGTGTGTAAAAAGACAGAATAAAGATAAAATAAAAGTAAACAAACATAAAGGTCAAGCTGTGGGCACTCCATTAAAAGTAGAAGTTCTGATTTAATCCACTTGTTCCAACTATGCTGTTGGGCATCCTTTGTACTCTCCATTCAATTTGTCTGGCATTTATATGGCATTATCTGTCAAAAGAGTGGATAGGCCAAGGCCCCGAGGAAAAAAATGTTTTTCATAATGTCCTACATATGCTCTGTAACTGTTAAGTGTACAATAGAGCTGATCTATTTTCCTGTGACTGTTTGTGCTTCAATGACGTTATCTAGTCACTGTAATTGTTCAGATACTTATATCATTGGTTTGAACTAAAAATGTTATAATTAATGAAAAAATAATTATTTTATGCCGTACTTTGCTATTTACTAAATGACAATAATACAATTCTGTGTTTACTCACCTGTAGAATTGTTATTATGAGTATACAGTATGTCCTGCTCCAGATAAGAATCATTACACTTGGGTATTACTCCGCCAGATGGCGCTGGACTGCAGAGACAGCGAAATTGGCTCCTCGCGGCCCCTCAAATACCCGGGACCTCCCACAAATCCCCAGCATCGAAAAGCAGTTAACAAGAAGCCGGGAGAATGATAACATAACCAACCAGTAACTATCAACAATGATAACAATCACCATACAGGGGATCCAGGATAATGCAAAACCAAGGGTGGGGTGGAGCAGGACTTACTATATACTCATAATAACAATTCTACAGGTGAGTAATCACAGAATTGTATTATTCTTAGTATACAGAACGTCCTGCTCCAGATAAGAATCATTACACTTGGGACATCCAATAGCAGTATCCATAAAGTAGGGTGGGATCCCCAAAGGTAACAGCAGACAGGTCATACCACTGCCGCCTGCTGAACCTTGCGGCCAAAAGCAGCATCAGCTGAGGCCGTAACATCAACCTTGTAAAACTTTGAAAAACTATGAACAGAAGATCAAGTAACGGCCTTGCAAACTTGTTCAACAGAAGCCTGGTGCTGAAAGGCCCAGGAGGCACCAATAGCACAAGTAGAATGAGCAGTAAGGCGGAAGGGAGGATTCTCACCCTTAGCAGAGTAGGCCTGAATCACAGCCTGACGGATCCATTTGCTGATAGTAGATTTAGCAGGAGCCAGACCCTTCCTAGGACCAGAAGGGACCACAAAAAGAGCATCAGTTTTTCTGAATGGTGCAGTAGCCACCAGATAGTACTTCAGACACCTAACCACATCCAAGGAATGCAAGACCCTCTCCTTAGCATTACTAGGATTAGGGCAAAAGGAAGGAAGAACAATGTCCTGATTCAGATGAAAAGCAGACACGACCTCAGGCAGAAAATCTGGCTTGAAGTGAAACACCACCTTGTCCTGGTGTCTCTCAAAGTAGGGGGGCTGGATGGAAAGCGCCGCCAACTCAGACACACGCCTAACAGAGGTGACAGCCACCAAAAAGACAACCTTGAGAGTAAGAATGGCCAGGGCAGCCTCCTGCACAGGTTCAAAGGGAGCACCCTGCAAGGCAGACAAGACCAAGTTCCAAATCCCAAACAGGCACCATAAGCTTACGTGAGGGACGCACATGAGTAACCCCCTGGAAAAAAGTCCTGATCAGAGAATGCTGGGCAAAGGACCTCTGGAAGAAAACAGCCAGGGCAGAGACATGACCTTTCAGAGTACTGAGTTGGAGCCCCAGCTCCAACCCATGCTGCAGGAACTCCAGGATCCTGGGAATAGAGAACACACGATAGGGAAGAGACTTAGACTCACAACAGTCAATGTAGGCACGCCAAACCCTATAGTAAATGGAAGAAGAAGACTTCTTTCTAGCCTTGATCATGGTATCCACAACAGAGGCAGACAGCCCTTCTCCATCAAGATGGAGGTTTCAGCAGCCAGGCGTCAAAGCCAGAGTTTGTAAATTGGGATGGCGTAAGTGACCCTGAGTGAGCAGGTCTGGCACCCTGGGCAGAACGTACTGATCTAGAGAATAGAGATTGTACAGCGCTTATAGAAATGTGAAATAATGCTGCAGTCTGACCGGATGGCTAATCTGTGACAACACAGGTAAAAAAAGATTGATAGATCAGAGAAGCATAAAGCAAACTAGTTGCTCAATGCCTGTCTGTTTATCTAGATAAACAGACAGGCATTGAGCAACTAGTTTGCTTTATGCTTCTCTGATCTATCAATCTTTTTTACCAGAACGTACTGATCTACTGCCAACTGCACCACGTCCGTGAACCACACTCTGCTTGGCCACCTGGGGGCCACCAGGATAGCTGGCACCCCCTCCTGAGCTATCTTGCGCAGAACCCTGCCCAACAGGGGAAAAGGAGGAAAGACATACAGGAGCTGAAAGTCCTGCCATGACATTGCTGGGGCATCCATGGCCAAGGCCAGAGGATCCTGGGACAGGGAGACAAAGGCCGGGAGCTTGTGATTGTGACGGGACGCAAACAGATCCACATCTGGTTGGCCCCAACGGTGACACAGAGATTGAAACACTTGCAGAGGGACCATTCTCCCAGGCGAGAGGTCCCCCTGCTCAGAGAGTCTGCCTGCAGATTCTCCACCGCCGAAATGTACACAGCTGATATGCAGGAAACATTGTCCTCCGCCCAGGCCAGGATCAGAGATACTTCCTTGAGGGCCCCCTTGCTCCGGGTCCCTCCCTGATGATTGATGTAGGCAACCACCGTCTGGTTGTCCAAACGTACATGAACAGGCCGGCCCCGTAGGTGTTGGGTCAAGTGAGCCAGAACCAACCTGATCACCCTCAGCTCCAGGATGTTGATAGGTGTGTGGGCCTCCTGAGGGCCCCACCACCCTTGGAACTGCAGGGACTTCCAGAAACCCCCCAACCTGTCAGGCTGGCATCTGTGGTGACCGTCTACCAGCAGGGGGCCAGAAAGGATCTGCCCACCAACAGGTTCCTGGAGTCCAGCCACCAAGAAAGGGACCGCCTGACTAGGGGGGACAGCACAAGGACCTGGTCCAGGGACACAGGATCCCATACTGACAAGAGGTGGAGTTGCAGAGGCCTCATGTGGGCATAAGGGACCGCCTCGAAGCACGACACCATCAGGCCCACCAGCTGCATTCCCTGCCTGATGGAGGGATTAGGGCAAGATAGCAGGAACTGAACCTGCGCTAGCAGACTGTCCACCTTCTGCTGAGGAAGAAAAATCCTTGCTTGAACTGTATCCAGATTCATTCACAGGAAGGGTGTCACCAAGGAGGGAGACAGGGAAGTCTTGGGATGGTTGATCACCCAGCCAAATGACTCCAGAGTGGACACTACTAGCTGAGTATCCAGCTCTGCCTGCTGGAGGGACTGAGAAGCGATGAGAATGTTGTCCAAATAGGGCAGCACGCAAATGCCCTGAGACCTGAGCAGAGACATCACTCCTGCCAGCACCTTGGTGAACACTCTGGGAGCTGAAGTGAGAACAAAGGGCAATGCCACAAATTGGTAGTGCTGATCCTCCAGAGTGAACCTGAGGAACCTTTGATGACCTGGAAAAACAGGAATATGAAGGTAAGCATCCTTGATGTCCACAGAGGTCATGAAGTCCCCTGGACGCAGAGAACTGATGGCAGAGCGCAAAGTTTCCATGCAAAAGCGCCTGCACCTGACAAATTTGTTGAGGATCTTCAAGTCCAGGATGGGCCTGACTGACCCATCTCTTTTGGGCACGGTGAAAAGGTTGGAATAGAACCCCTTGCCCCTTTCTCGTAAGGGGAACTTACAGATGACCCCCAGCTCCAGAAGGCTTTGCACCGCCAGAACTAGAGCCTGAGCTGACATAGGGTCCTGAGAGATCTGGGATCTGATAAATCTTGGGGGCGGCCAGGCAGCAAACCGGAGGACACTACCTCCTGAATCCACCGGTCTGAGACATGAAGCCTCCAGACGTAAGCAAAATGCCCCTACCCCAGAAATCTCCTCGGGCCCTGGCAAGGGAGACCCCCCCTCCCCTGTCTGGCTCCACGGTAGGGGGAAGAAAAGGAGCCCTGTCCCCGAAAGGGACGAGACTGCCACCTGCACTGGGGTAACCTGCCTCCCTTAGCAAACAGGTCCAGGCGGCCCCCAAACAGGCGTAGTCCTTTGAAGGGAAAACTAGTGACAGCTTTCTTGGCAGCGTTGTCAGCAGCCCACTGGCGCAGCCAAACCGAGCGGCATATAGCCACTACAAGGGCAGGGGTTCTTCCACACATCCTAATGGTATCATTCAAGGCAGAGAGGACATAAGTCACAAAAACCTCACAACGAGAGAGTGCATTAAACTCCTCACTAGAAACATCAGGAGCACCATCTAGGACACTTCTAAGCAGGGTCCTAATAGCCACAGCCATAATGGCAGAGGCACAGACCGAGCACCCCCACACAGGCAAAGGCATGGGACGCCAGCTGATCAATACGCCGGTCCACACCAACCCGCAGCGGTTATGCATGACAGAGGTGTTAGATAACAATAGGACCGGGGCATCCACCTCTGGAGGGGATGACCAACACTTCACCACATCAGCAGGAAAGGGATACCTCTTATCCCAACTATTAGGGACTCTGGGAAGCCTGCTGGGATGCTCCCATTGCTTGAGCAGGAGATTATTAAAATGGGTTTGCTCAGGAAACTATAAACGTGGCTTAGCAGTATGAAACAATTCCCCCTGCTGCCTGGGGCCGCAAATGAGGGAGAGATAGACAGTACCTCAAAAATCTGAGCCAACAGCCTATCAGTATCATCTGGGGCCCAAGGGTCCGAGCAAGAATCATCATGACCCCTGGCCTCTCATCAGATGACTCCGAGTCAGAGAATAACTCCCCTTCTTCCAAAGGGGTATAACCAGACATTTCCAAAAACTCATCAGCCTCCATAGGGAAAAGAGTGACATCAGGCATTAAGTGCCGCTTCTTAGCAGAGGCCTTACGCGCCAAGGTATTAGCAAGCAACTTCTCAACATTAGCCAGTCTATAAGACACATCAGGCTGAGACTCCCCACTGGTATGCAACTCAATGGGAGTCAAATTTAATCTTGGGGGAGTAGGTGAGGCCATACGAGGCGCAGGCCCAGCTACCGGTAAACCAGGCTGCAGCGCAAGCGCCTGCTGGGCACAAGGTATACAGACCCGCACATTGTCAGCACTAGTAGGGGACACCCCACAAGCTACACACAGCCGGGCTTGTCCCGAAGGAACCCCGAGCACATTATCCTGAGACGCCTCCATATGGTGATTATAGCGACACAATAGGCCGATAGGGATTCACGCTATAAAAGCAACCCGGGATGCCCCAATAGCCCGCTAGGGAAGTGGTTTACACACTAGGCCTCACAAGTTTAATAACAAAATAGAGGGAGTAGGGCCGGGAGAAACCAATAGAGGTCGACCCGTCTGAAAAACATAAGCAAAGAGAACCCATAAGTGACATGTATAATGACAAAGGGTAAATAAAGCCGCCGCGAGGGCACTCACGGACCGCGGTAGGTAGAAGCCAGTCACGCAGCAGCCGAAACCAGAGAAAAATGGCGCCGGGTATACCTCGAGGGGCGGGCCGCGGAGACCGTGATGCGGAACGCACCATCCACGGGCCCGGCCCCCGAAGAGCGCGAAGCAGCACACTCAGCCAATAACAGCGCACCAGCGCCTGAGGTAATGCCGCCGCCAACCGCGGAGCATAGTGGAAGCGTGTGCGGCGGGGGCAGCATATTACAAAAAAAAAACGCAACCAGTGCAACCAAGTCAGTGCGGAGACTGACACCAGCCAGAAGCACATAATACAGTGAAAACACCAAGGCATATACACCCCCCCCGAGAGCTACAAGGGGGAGCGAGGGAGGGCAGTGGCCACTTAACATGGGGCCCATCGATAGACAGGGGCAATAGGGCGGGAGGGGCATCCCATAGAGGCTCACCATATGCCTATACTGCCTACCCTTTGGTGGGGGCCTGCGGTGGAGCAGCTCTCCTAAGGACCTGACAGCGGTGCTGCCTACCATCACCCAACCAGCGCAGCCAAGGCTGGGAGGCACATTAAAAATGAAATGGGTGGGAATAGTCCTACAGGCTAATAGCCCCGCTCACCTGCGAGAAGAGAGAGCCATCTTCTTGTCCTTCGCAGTCCAGACTGCAGATAAATTCTGTGGATTTGTGGGAGGTCCCGGGTATTTGAGGGGCCTGGAGGAGCCAATTTCGCTGTCTCTGCAGTCCAGCGCCATATGGCAGAGTAATACCCAAGTTTAATGATTCTTATCTGGAGCAGGACCGTACTGTATACTAAGAATATTATATCTGTGTTATAGCTACTGTAAGACTAGTTCTTTTGCTTAATCTTGCTAAAATTTTGTATTTTGTATGTAACCTTTCTGATAAGATTTCTTTATTGTACTGTGCATTTTCAGCATGGCCTTGTGTTCTTCATCTATGAAAAGTGTGAAGGCCAAAAGCTGTATCTCTAAGAATTGTTGTGCAAACCATTTATGGATATTTTGTATTTCATTTATGTTCATTATATAAATATAATATTTTTGTTTTTATATGAATAAATCTAAGGGAGGCGTAAGGAGAAGAAGTTTGAAAGCAGAACAAAACCCAGGGAGGCTAATAGATTCCAGGGCCTGGCCGCTGGTCTTCCCCAGGGGCATCCAAGATCAGAATGCCCCCCTGTGTAAAACCCTTTGAGGCGCTGCAAAACTCACCTGCTTCCTGGAGCCCTCAGTTATGTATACAATATATGTATATGTATACATATATCCTGTGAGATGATATATGATACATATGATTTAAATAGGAACTTCACAGCCTATCTCTGCAAAAAAAGAAACAAACTAGACATATGTTTGACCTCCTGCAGGAAATGACGACCAGTCCATATCCTCTATATTACCAATCTTGCAATCTGATCCATTGGGGTAGTTTCAGAGCCAAGTGAGAAAAGTCCTTTTTAGAAGAGAAAACTGCCATTTACTTTCATTGTCTACCTTAAGACTGATTCGACACCAGGTGAAAAGTTACATTGGTAGACAATGGAAGTCAATGGCAGTTTTTTATCCTAAAATAAGAACTGTGTTTTCTCACCTGGCTCTGAATCAACCCCATTGTGTGGCTTTTACAGAGGGAGAACAATTAAACAGTGAATGGCTCCCCAGAGGAGTAGCTAGGCTTTTTGGCACGCGGGGCAAAGATTCAAAATGGCGCCCCCCTATTTGTGCTCAGGCCTCCCTTTGGCACCCCCCTGACCTGCTGCACCCGGGGCACGTGCCCCCCCTGCACCCCCCTAGCTACGGCCCTGTGGCTCCTCCTTGTAGAAAATAGAGCGTTACCAATCAGAACCTTCATTGCAGGCTTGATATTTTTTTTGTTTAGACATGTTAACCCTAATGTTCAAAATAAAACTGACTCCATTAAATGTCTAATATAATATTTTGAAAATCTCGACTATGCTATAAACAAAGAAATATCAATGCAAGCTTTGAATGGTCATTGACTGAGGTACTCTTGAAACATAAAACAGGCAGCTGGATATAGAAAATAACTGCCATGATGGAACACAGGGCACTTAAGAAATAACATATGGAACCTAGGTATGTAATCTAGGTATATTTTAAATCTGAGCCAGGGGCTCATGATATTGCAGGGGCTCATGCATCATGCTATTGAGCAGGGCCATGAAATGTTATGTGATTCTTCCAAGGACACAAGGAAGATACAATTTACTATAACTTATTTGCATTCAGTATTGGCTGCAATGTTGTTACATGACCTACCCACCTTTATGTAAAGCTATAAAAATAATCTACTACATCCAAATGCAATTCAGTACAGCAGGAAAGCTGTTCAAATCCAACTCAAGGCAGTTTTTATGCAGTGACTCCATCAAGGCTGACATAGCAAGTCTAATTTCCCCAAAGACAACTGGTTCATTTAACAGCACTCCATCAGGGTTAAAATGAATGGCTAGCACAACATTTCATCCCTTTGGTCCTTGTGATACATAAAAGCCACTTATTCAGGATACAATAAACTCAAACCTGTGGTACCATGTGTTGCCATTGCTGTAATTGGAAATTCTACATTATAGTAATACTACTTATCAGCCAACCCAATAGACTGAAGATGCAAGATTTCCAAATTCACTTTTTTAGGCATACTTCAGATCTAGATCTTACAGTCATATATTAATATCCAAAACATCATAAAGATATATGTTTAACAAAAGGTATGTCAGTGGAATAACGTAAAGCTGACAGCCTTAAAGAATACCTAAACTCAAATAAGGTTTTGGTCCACTCAATACCCTCCCTGTGGATATCCAGAAGGTATGGTATATCTTGACATTATCTAGAAAGCCCCTGAAAAGCTGCTCACTCGATCTGGGCTCTCACTACAATCTCTCGGCTCACATAACTGCTGTTCAACCGGTGTTCAGCCCTGATATTCCTTATCTATTTAATCTAGGCCAGACCTAAATACATGCAATATTCCAGGCGACTATTCTCCTATTTTTTATTTTTACTTTTAAAAAATTAGGGCTACTAGCCTGACACACCAGGTATCGGTCTAGAATACCCAGGGCTTGGAAGCGGCCAGCATGCATCCTTGTGGATTACAGGCATCTAAAAGATCCAGTGCTTTTCTTGGGGTTTCAGTCTTCAGTGTTAGACACTTACCTGCTTGCCGTTCCGGGTCCCGCGGCGCGCTGGTGAAGGGGCCCCAGCGGCCCTCTGCTCAGCCATCCCCAGGTCATCCATCCCCTCGGCGCCCCTGTGAGGGTCAGGGGCGGTCGGCGCTGCATGCGGCTGATGGCCGCGTCGCGGTCCGCGCTGCGCGGCCGCGCCAGCCAGCTGGGCTTCCGGGCAGCGTGACGCTGCCTCCTCCAGGCGGGGGCGCGTCTGGCTCTCCTCGTGCCCGGGGGCGAGTGTTAAAATAACCTATCATCTGCTGGTTCCCAGGGTCGGGCCCAGGGACTGGTCGGCCTGTCTGGCCTGGGCCGTCCAGCTCCTGGGACCGAGCCCAGTTTACTTTGTATGCACCAATCATGTTGCTTCCCCTGTTGCACCCGTCCCTATTGGCCAGCATTCCCTATAAAGTCTTTCTGCTTCTACATCCCAGTGCCCGTTATAGCTTCTGGGTTCTGGATGTGCGTTGCTGTGTCTTTGGTGAACATTTGGATTTGGACTTCGACTATTCTCGCTTGCTGCCTGCCCTGACCTTCTGCCTTGCCTGACCACTCTTTTGCCTGACCCTCCTGTACCTTGCTCTGTGACCTCCTGGACTTGACCTCGGCTAGCCTCGACCACCCCTTCGTTATCTCCCTTGGATACCTCGCCTGTGACCTCCTGGTTTGACCTCGGCCTGAAATTCGGACTTTCGCACCCCGGCATCCTCATTCGGGATTCCCTGCCAAACTTCATTCTGCACCTTAAGCTGTTATCCTTTGCGCCTTTTAAGTCCTGGGGGCAACCGACTGGGAGAGGCATTACCCGTGTCTCCTACAAGCGGGGGCTTGTCTATAGGCGGAAGTGGCGGCGGAGATTGGGGGATACCAGCTTAAGACAGACGGGTGTTTGGTATAGTCCTGACATTATAACGGGCCAGAAGAATGGACCAAATCCTGGAGCAGGTGCAGGCCTTGACAGCGGCTGTGGAGCACCTGGCTCATCGGGTTGCGGCTCAGGAGAACCGTCCTACTCCTATTGTCCCCAGTTCTCAGGGGACTCCGGCCGCAATGTTTGTGGAACCCAAGATCCCACTTCCTGAAAAATTCTATGGCGACAGGGCAAAATTTGCCAATTTCCGGGACTCTTGTAAATTGTACTTTCAGCTCCGTCCTGTTTCCTCAGGGTCACAAGAGCAAAGGGTCGGCTTGATTATTTCCCTTCTGCATGGAGATCCTCAGTCCTGGGCCTTTAGCTTATCAGCTCAGGACCCAATCCGCCTATCTGTGGATAGTTTTTTCTCTGCAATGGAGGTCCTCTATGATGATCCCGACAAAGGGGCCTCCGCTGATGCCAAATTACGTACCCTTCGCCAGGGACGCCGTCCAGCCGAAGACTACTGTTCTAAATTCCGGCGTTGGGCGGTTGATTCTCGTTGGAATAATCCTGCCCTCTGCGGCCAATTCCGACTAGGTTTGGCTGACACTATTAAGGACTCCTTGGTGAATTACCCGGAACCTCAGACTCTGGACGAATTAATGCATCTGGCCATCCGCATTGATCGTCGACTTCGGGAGAGGCGCCTAGAAAAAGGATCGCATCTCGAGTCTGCTTCAAAGTCTGAGGCTCTAGTCGTTCAACCTTCAGAAGAGCCCATGCAGTTAGGGGCCACGAGGCTCACTGAAGGCGAGAGGCGGCGACGTTTATCCGAGGGGCTTTGTCTGTATTGTGGAGGAACCGGCCACATGGTCAGACTTTGCCCAAAGAAACCGTCGGGAAACTGCAGAGCCTAGGGGGTTTCGAGGGGGCCCTCCTAGGCTGTAAGGTATCTCCTCAAGTATCGTCTCCAGTTCTCATTCCAGTCCAGTTTAAAGTTGATGTTAAATTTATGAATCTAAAGGCTCTTCTAGATTCTGGAGCAGCTGGGAATTTCCTAGACTCTGAACTAGCGCAGACTTTAGGAATTGTGGTACAGGCCTTGCCGACCCCTATTCGGATTTCAGCCATTGATGGCACTCCAGTGGCCGGGGGGTTAGTTCGGTTCCAAACCCCTCCTATGCAAATCAAAGTGGGAGCCAGTCATTCTGAGGTTATCAGGTTTTTGATATTGAGTATGCCTGGTACCCCTTTGATTTTGGGATTGCCATGGCTGCAGCAGCACAATCCCCAAATTGATTGGGTTTCGGGGCAAATCACCAAGTGGGGACACCAGTGTTTTCAGAACTGCCTAGAATTTCCACTCAGGGTTGCGCAACTAGCGCCGATTGGGGTTCCCACTCCATACTTGGAGTTTGCTGATGTCTTTTCAGAAAGGGCGGCAGACAAACTTCCTCCCCATAGACCTTGGGATTGTCCTATTGAACTGCTTCGCGGTACCATGCCTCCCAGAGGGAGAATATTTAATTTGACCCGAACAGAAACCCTCGCCATGCGGGAATATATTGCCGAGAACTTAGAAAAGGGGTTCATTCGGCCTTCATCTTCCCCAGCAGGGGCGGGGTTTTTTTTCGTGGAAAAAAAGGATGGGGGACTTCGCCCCTGTATTGATTACCGGGGCTTAAATAACATCACGGTAAAAAATAAGTATCCCCTACCGCTTATTGAGGGTCTCTTTACACAGGTGGTTGGGGCGCAGGTCTTCTCTAAACTCGATCTCCGGGGGGCCTATAACCTCATAAGAATTAGGCAGGGGGACGAGTGGAAGACGGCTTTCAATACCCTTGAAGGGCATTATGAGTATCTAGTAATGCCTTTCGGCCTGTGTAATGCCCCTGCGGTCTTTCAAAGTTTTGTTAACGAAATCTTTAGGGACTACCTTGGCCGTTTTATGGTCGTTTATTTAGACGACATTTTAATTTTTTCTTCGTCCATTCATGAACATCGTAAACACGTGTGTTTGGTCTTGCAGAAACTTAGGGAGAACTGTTTATATGCCAAGTTAAAGAAATGTCAATTTGAAGTATCTGAGGTTCCGTTTCTCGGTTACATTATCTCCAAATCTGGTCTGTCTATGGACCAATCTAAGGTGAAGGCCGTTTTAGAATGGGAGCAGCCCAGGGATTTGAAGGGCCTACAAAGGTTTTTGGGTTTTGCCAATTTTTATAGGAGGTTCATTAAGAATTTTTCTGCCCTGGTTACACCACTAACTAATTTAACCAAGAAAAGCGGGTACCCCTCGGTTTGGCCGATTCAAGCTGTCCAGGCCTTCGAGGATCTTAAGAGGGTATTTAGTGCTGCTCCCGTCCTAGTCCACCCTGATGAGCAACGACCTTTCCTTGTGGAGGTGGATGCTTCTGAAGTCGCTGTCGGGGCAGTCTTGTCACAGTATTACGGCTCACCTGCACGCCTCCATCCATGTGCCTTCTTTTCCAAGAAATTCTCAGCGGCCGAAAGAAATTACGATATCGGCAATAGAGAATTATTGGCCATCAAGTTAGCCTTCCAGGAATGGAGACACTGGCTGGAGGGGGCTCAGTATCCAGTTACGGTCTTTACGGACCATAAAGATCTAGAATACATCCAATCCGCCAAGAGATTAACTCCTAGACAGGCTCGCTGGTCCTTATTCTTTTCTCGGTTTAATTTTTCTATAACCTATAAGCCCGGGTCCAAAAATATAAAAGCGGATGCCCTGTCTCGGAGTTTCTCTCCTCCTAACTTACCTGAAAGGATGGTTTCTCCCATTTTACCTCGCTCCCTAGTGGTAGCTGCCATCCAACCCCAACTTCCTGATCTTACTCAGTTTCAGGCCCAAGCTCCTCCTGGGAAACCGGCTTCAGCCCTGTTTGTACCCTCTACTTACCGGTCTGACTTTTTGTCCCATTTTCATGATACCAAAACAGCAGGTCATCCAGGGGTTAAGAAAACCATAGCTTTATTATCACGCCAAGTTTGGTGGCCTTCTCTCAGGAAGGACGCTCAAAGATTTGTCTCCGCTTGCAAAGTCTGTGCCCGAAGTAAGTCCTTGAGGCATTCTCCTGAAGGCCCACTCCTTCCATTGTTCATTCCTGCCTCCCCGTGGACCCATCTGGCCATGGATTTTGTTACTGACCTTCCCCCTTCTCAGGGACATACTGTTATTTGGGTAATTGTGGACCGCTTTAGCAAGATGGCCCATTTCGTCCCTTTAAAGAAACTCCCCTCAGCTCAAACACTTGCTCAACTCTTCATTACTCATGTTTTTAGGATTCATGGTATTCCCATAGATATTGTATCGGATGGGGGGTCCAGTTTGTCTCCCGGTTTTGGAGGGCTTTCTGTGCTAAGTTGGGTTTCACTGTCTCCCTTTCCTCGGCTTTCCACCCGCAGTCGAATGGACAAACCGAGAGAACGAATCAGTCCCTGGAACAATATTTGCGCTGTTTTACGGCTGATACTCAAACTGATTGGGCTTTCTTCTTACCATTTGCGGAATTTGCATTTAACAACGCTGCACATTCTTCCACGGGGGTTTCTCCTTTCCATTGTGTTTATGGCAAGGACCTGAAGTTTTCTGCCCTTCCGGACCAACCCTCTAGAGTTCCCTCCGTGGATGAATGGGTTTCCAAATGGCCAGGGGAATGGAATAAAATCCAACAGCATCTAGCTAAGGCTGCTCTTCAGCAGAAAAAATTTTCAGATCGCAAACGTTCCTCTAACTCTAGCTATAAGGTGGGAGACTGGGTTTGGCTTTCAACCAAGAATTTGGCGCTACGCCAGCCCTCCGCTAAGTTAGGACCTAAATTTATTGGTCCCTTCCCCATAGTAAAGAAAATTAATCAGGTCACGTTTCAGTTGGCCCTCCCTTCGTCCATGAAGATTTGCAGGTCTTTTCACGTTTCTCTTCTTAAATCTGCTAGAAACCATGAACCCGATAAGCTCCCCGGTCCTGAATTAGTCGATGGGCATCTGGAATTCGAAGTCGCCCGAATTCTTGACTCCCGTCTTTTTAGGAATTCTCTTCAGTACTTAATTGACTGGAAGGGGTATGGTCCGGAAGAACGGTCTTGGGTCCCAGCCAGAGAGGTTCATGCGCAGAATCTGGTGAAGAGATTTCATAAGGAGAATCCATTGAAACCCAGCTTGGAGGGTCCAGTGGCCCCTCCTCAGGGGGGGGGTAATGTTAGACACTTACCTGCTTGCCGTTCCGGGTCCCGCGGCGCGCTGGTGAAGGGGCCCCAGCGGCCCTCTGCTCAGCCATCCCCAGGTCATCCATCCCCTCGGCGCCCCTGTGAGGGTCAGGGGCGGTCGGCGCTGCATGCGGCTGATGGCCGCGTCGCGGTCCGCGCTGCGCGGCCGCGCCAGCCAGCTGGGCTTCCGGGCAGCGTGACGCTGCCTCCTCCGGGCGGGGGCGCGTCTGGCTCTCCTCGTGCTCGCGCGCGCGCGCGAGCACGTCTTTCTTATGCCTCCCGGCGGCGCTTCCTCCAGCGCGCGCGCCGGGGGCGAGTGTTAAAATAACCTATCATCTGCTGGTTCCCAGGGTCGGGCCCAGGGACTGGTCGGCCTGTCTGGCCTGGGCCGTCCAGCTCCTGGGACCGAGCCCAGTTTACTTTGTATGCACCAATCATGTTGCTTCCCCTGTTGCACCCGTCCCTATTGGCCAGCATTCCCTATAAAGTCTTTCTGCTTCTACATCCCAGTGCCCGTTATAGCTTCTGGGTTCTGGATGTGCGTTGCTGTGTCTTTGGTGAACATTTGGATTTGGACTTCGACTATTCTCGCTTGCTGCCTGCCCTGACCTTCTGCCTTGCCTGACCACTCTTTTGCCTGACCCTCCTGTACCTTGCTCTGTGACCTCCTGGACTTGACCTCGGCTAGCCTCGACCACCCCTTCGTTATCTCCCTTGGATACCTCGCCTGTGACCTCCTGGTATGACCTCGGCCTGAAATTCGGACTTTCGCACCCCGGCATCCTCATTCGGGATTCCCTGCCAAACTTCATTCTGCACCTTAAGCTGTTATCCTTTGCGCCTTTTAAGTCCTGGGGGCAACCGACTGGGAGAGGCATTACCCGTGTCTCCTACAAGCGGGGGCTTGTCTATAGGCGGAAGTGGCGGCGGAGATTGGGGGATACCAGCTTAAGACAGACGGGTGTTTGGTATAGTCCTGACATTCAGCTTTTGATTTAAAAGAAAATTAATAAATTGGCCAAATAATTAGCCACCCCTGCCCTTTAAACTTTAATGGTGTTTAGCTTCAGGTAAGCCCTCTTGGCTTCTGAGACCAATAGACCCCTGTTAGGCTAATCAATAGTCACTAGAGAAGAAGGTTTTCTGGAAGGGTGAGTATTAAAAGTCTGTTTTCTAGCTTCCTAGGAGTGGGACATGCCAAATGTGGACCCCCCCGGGGGAAAGGCATACAGTGATATTATATACTTATTTGAATTTCAATCTGCTTTAACATTTTATATACTGAGCTATTGACCAGAGGATTTATGAAAAATAATGGTTTGATGTTAAGGAGGCCATCACACTACATTGTGAATGGGAAGAACCTCCGATGGGAGGAGCCTTGCTGCTGCAGTATGTGCTGTGGTTTCTGGTCTCTGGAAGATCAAGGCCTGTATATATGGCTGACTGCATGGCTGGGAGGTCTCTGCATCCTACTGCCTCCTGCCACCCCGTGCTTGACAGTCAGGCCACATTAACCTGGTTTGCATGAAAACAGGGCCACATTTGTTTATTTGTTTTTTTTTCCTCATTTATTTATGTATGTATTTATTAATTTTATGTGAGGGGAGGTGCCTTTATCTCCCTTCACATATTCCACCACTGCCTCTGCAGCTGCAATCCTCTTCCACCACAGCCCGCCAATGCTGCCAAGTCCTGGGATGCCTACATAAACATGTTTGTAGATGTGTTCCGCCTTGTTGTTCTCCTGTTTTGGAATGTAAAATAATCATTTATGTTAGGATTTTGCCCCTATACCTGTGATTTACTTCTTTACATGCTGTTTTTAAAATTCTCATATACTTGGGGCTCTGTGTTGCTACAGTGGAAATGATTTTCCTGGCCTTGAGAAAAAACACTGACTAATAGTCCCAGAATTCATCCAATATAACGGTTGAGGTTATCAGCAGGTTTGACTAAGTCAAGCAGCAGTAATGACCTCCCAAGGTGAGAATGCTTCCAGTAACGCATTAGCTAATGAAACACAAGACTGTGATCCCCTCAATCTGAAAAAGTTGTATTACAGAATATTATTAGCAAGCCAGGGTGAATAAGTCTTGAATTAGACTGCAAAGGAAAACATATGGTTGCGAGGGAAACTTTTCTTTTATAACACGGGGAGGCCGATTCATTAATAGCGCCAGGTAGCGACAGATGATCAACAGTAGCGTTATTTTCACAGCGCCCGCTAGTATTTGCTGTGCTTGGGCGTTGTTCGGCTGTTGACAGCGACTCAGTCGGTGTGCGGTAATGTTGAATACGGGGTTAGGAGTCGCTGTTTGACAGGTTCCGCGCTGTATGGGAGCGCATGACAGCGAACGGCCATATCGAACGGCTCCCAGCATATTCATTAACAAATCACGCTCCAAAAATTCTCACGCTGTGAAATGCTTGTTTAAACCCCAGAGCGCTGGCGGCGATGGGTTAAAAGTAGCTTTTTAAACCCCAAACAACCATATTTTTAGAAAAAAAAAAAACATGTTTTTCAAAACATTTTGTAATATGAATACATTAATATCAGACCTGTAATATCAATTCTGCACATTTTTTTTTTTTTTTTTTTTACCTTAAAAAAAAAATCTAACATTGCAGAAGTGGTCACAGAATTTTTAATTTTCTAATTTAATTTTTTTTAATAGCAATTAATTGTGAATATTTAAAGATTGTTCCATTGAAATGCATTGGAGAGCGCCAGGTAGTGAGAGGTCATACCTGTCGCTGTTCAAGGTCGCTCGCTGGCGCTGTGGGGTGAGGCTGGAATAATGATGAATGATTCGCTATCTGGCGCTCTGTCAGTCGCTAAGCAGGATCGGCTTGATAAATGTGTGATTGCGGAGGGGAGCCGGCGTTCTCGTGGCGGTGAGCGTCATTACCGTTCGCTCACCATTCGCTATCCCTTGTTAAATAAGGGCCTAAGTTGCAAACAAATAGAAAAGAAAAAAAACAAATACGCTTTGCACATTGAAGATATCAAAGCCCAAGAGGGTGTAATATAAAGTGTGCCAAGTAACTAGTTTATCAACTGACACACAAGTGGCTTGACAGTAAATTATCCGGCTTATCCTTAAAAAAAAGTTTAATATTCCAGATTAAAAAAATATCCCAAAAAATTCAAAAGAATTATAGATGAATCATAAGAAATTAACCCAGAGCCGAGTTTGTCCTGCTGCAGGGACCATGTGATGCGTTTTGGGCCTGGAGTGACCTTTAATCATACCATCATACCATGATCATCTATAACCAACTGGATTTTTTGGTTTTGGGCTATCCTTTTTTTAAAAGAGAAGCCAGATAATTTACTGCTATGACTTTACATTGAGGAAAACTGCCAATGGAATCTCCTATTCCTGGCTTTTCAGGTGGATTGGGTAAGCTGTATGCATTTGTTTTCTTACACAAGTGGCTTGAACCAGTGGATACTCACCAGTGGAATAGTGATACCCAAGTGGTTTGAGCAAGTGGTATTAAACAGTACTGACACACAAGTGCCCTCAACCAAAGGATAATCCACTAACAATTGGTAGGAGCATTGATCCCCAAGTGGTTTGAACAATATATATTAAAGAGTAGTGACACCCAAGTGGTTTAAACAATTGGTATTAAACCGGATCTTCACCATAATTTATTGAAAAGCCCAAACCCTTAAAAAACTATTCCCCAGCATCTAAAATTAATATATTTTAGATTTTTAGTCACTTACTTATTATTCTTTCCCCCAGTGGGCTGCAACTCTGTTCAGTGGGCACCGCCATCTTGACTCAGAAGCATCACACTTACTGAGGAGAGGAGAGTAAAGTACAGGGGGCGGGTTATAGCTGTGCTTTGCTCAGACAGAGCTGAGTTGGGGTCAGGAGATGGTCAGCAATCCCAGAATGTAGAGCAGCACAGTCAGAAGGCACTTCCTGTTTGCAGGCTGCCTGTTGTTCCATGAGCCGCCATCTTGGATGTTTAAAGGCTCATAGCATGCAGTAGATGCAGGTAGGATGATTTTTAATGTGAGCAATCTGTATGTACAGGGTGTGGGAAACATATAAGATAGACTCTTATTCAGAGTGAAGGACCACTTTAAAGTGTGGAGGGGGGAGGAGGGGGTCAGGACAGCTCAGCTGATAAAAGCAATGGCATCACTTTAAATGCGCCCTGAGCTGTGATATACTGCCCAAGCCATTTCCACACACCTGATGGCAGCCCCGTTATGAAACAGGAATGGGGAGTCCAGTTCGACACACCTAATGGGGCACCAAAAAGGAACAAGAATAGGAGCCCCCTGTTTATGCACACCATATGGGGGGCTGATTTCTGCACACCTTATGGGGCCCCTGTAATAAAACAAGAATGGGGGCCCCATTCTTGCACACCATATGGGGCCCCCTTAATGGTCCCATTTCCACACACATGATGTTATCCCTGTAATGGCACATGGATGGGGGCCCATGTCTGCTCACCAGATGGGGCCTTGTAATTGGACCCGGATAGGGGTCACATTTACATACACCTGATAGGGCCCTTTAATGGCACATGGATGTGGGGTTCATTTCTGCTCACCTGATGGGGCACCGTAATGGAACATGGATGGGGGCCTAATTTCTGCTCAACTGATGGAGCCCTGTAATGGCTCATGGATGGGGGTTTAATTTGCTCACACCCGATGGGACCCCCTTAATGGCACATGGATAGGGGGCCCATTTCCGCACACATGATGAGGCCCCATCATTTTTGTATATTGTTTTGTAAATTTAAGCAGAAAAAAATATTGTATTCTTGTAGGATCAAAACCGGATGGAGGCAGACATTGTGGCTGTGTCCTAGTGGGGGCCCTGCTGACACACAAGTCCCCTGAGACAGCGGATACTCCACTATCAATTGGTATTAAAGAGTAGTGACACTCAAGTGGTTTGAGCAAATGACATTGAACAGTAGTGAAATCCAAGTGGTTTGAACAATTGGTATTAAAGACCAGTGACCCCCCCAAGTTGCCTGTACAATTTGCATTAAAGAGTAGTCACACTGTGTCCTGAACAATCGGATACTCCACTAACAATTTTGGTAATAAAGAGCAGTGATCTCCAAGTGGTTTGAACAATTGGTATTAAGGAGTAGTGACACCTAAGTGGTTTGCACAACTGGTATTAAAGAGCAGGGGCCCCAAGTAGCCTGAACAATTGGTATTAAACAGTTCTGACACACAAGTGCCCTGAACCAGTGGATACTCTACTAACAATTGGTATCAAAGAGTAATGACCCCCCAAGTGGTTTGAGCAAGTGGTATTAAACAGTACTGACACATACGTGCCCTAAACCAGTGGGTTTTCCACTAACAATTGGTATAAAAAGCAGTGACACCCAAGGGATTTTACCAAGTGGTATTAACAGTACTGACACTCAAGTGGTTTGAGCAAGTGGTATTAAAAAGTGGTGACACACAAGTGGTTTAGGCAAGTAGCTCTCACTCCAACCACTTTCCCTGAATAAATAAGGACAATAGCATGCTTAACAACATATCTAGCTCTCACTCCAGCTGCTTTCCTTAAATAAATGTTCTTATAAGGACATTTTTTTTAAAAAAATATAACACCTTATCGGTCCCACAGCTGCAGCCTGTACCCATTCCTATTTACTGAGGAATGAGCACCAGCATGAATGGTGTAACGCAGACCTCGCCTTTTATATGGCAGAGCCACAAGTCCTGTTTGGCTAATGGTTCCTAGTGCAGGAAGAAGGCTGCACAGCAGGGTTCGGGCCAAAAGAGCACACGGGGTTGTGGTTCGGGTTTGCCCTATTAAAGACAACTCTGCCACCCTAGAGACTGCAAGACCTCCCACAGTCCCTGGGGTGGCAGAGTTATCTATAATTCTGTCTTTAACTTTTTCTTTTTTGTATTAACCCTTTCAGTGCCAAGCACGTAGATTCTAGGTGCTCGCTTCCACTCCACTTAAGTGCCAAGCACGTAGAATGTACGTGCCTGACTTTCCCCCCTACTGCAGTAAAAAATAAGTAACAAAAACACTCACCTGACCCCTCGTTCGATCCGGCCGGGTATCCTCTTCATCTGGGGGTGCTTTGATCCCCCACCCAGGCCCCCTGGATGGGCTTTGGTCCCCCACCCAGGCTCCCCAGGTGCAAGGGAGGGCCTGGAATAGCCACCCCCGCCGGAATTACCTGTAAAAAAATAAATAAATAAATAAAAATGACATTTACTCACCTCAGTGTTCGATCGCTCCCACCAGGTCTCCTCTTCACCAGGGGGGCCTCCGATCACCCTCCCCTGGCTCTTCAGGTTCAGGGAAGAGCCTGACAGTCCTCTCCCCCTCCTCTCCCGACGGGTGCTGCCATCTTGCCACCAAGCTCCGCCCCTTTGGGGGGGCTTATGACGTTGCTCACCGGGTGTCGTCCTGGCTCCTGGCTGTTGTTCATTCAGATGTGATCATGCTGGCCACAGGAGCAGAGGGGCAGGTGATCAGATCATCGCCTCCCCCTCTGCTCCTGTGGCCAGCATGATCGCATCTGTCATTACATCGAGGGGCAGAGTAGCTGACAATCGGAGGTAAGTAAAGTAAAAAAAGTTTTTATTTTTTAATAAAAGTCATTTTTAATTATGTTTTTAATTGTGTGTTTTTTTTACTGTTAACCCTTTGTTAACTGGTAAGGAATCCATGAGCCCCCATTACCAGTTAACAAGGCTGGGAGCTGGCAAGTCACCTGCAGCTAGCGGGTGACTTGCCATTAACCCCCGCACCCCCAATTATCTGCCTCTCCAAAGCCCGGGGGGGGCAGAAGAGCCCGGGCCCACACAGGGTATGTGGGCTTGTAGGCTGCAGGGTGGGGGGACACAAAAGCTGGCCCCTGCACCCTGTTCCTACAAGCCCCCATAGCTGGTCCCGGACTAGTTATGATGGGTAGGGGGGACCCTATATCATTTTTGGGGGGATTTTTAAGGGTTAGGGTTAAGCTAACCCTAACCCTTAAAAATCCCCCCAAAAATGACATAGGGCCCCCCCTGGGAGGGGGGACCCTATGTCATTTTTTTTTAATTAACTCCCTATGCTCTGTTGCCTAGCAGCTATAAAAGACTTCCAGCAGCAGCAGGAGAGCAGAAGCCAGATTGATCAGCGTGGGACACAGTGCCCAGGGATGGATGGGAGGTAAGTATAAAAAAATAAATAACTAAATAAATAAAATATTTTTTTCTCCTTGTCTCTGTGTGTTTTTTTACACTTAACCCCTTGTGAACTGGTAAGGAATCCATGAGACCCCTATACCAGTTCACAAGGCTGGGGGCTGGCAAGTCACCTACGGCTAGCGGGTGACTTGCCATTAACCCCCGGCACCCCCAATTACCTGCCTCCCCAAAGCCCAGGGGGGGGGGCAGAAGAGCCCGGCCCACGGAGCTTGTAGCCGGCAGTGCGGGGGGCCAAAACTGGCCCCTTCGCCCTGTTCCTACAAGCCCCCATAGCTGGTCCCGGGCAGCTTATGATGGGTAAGGAGGATCCCACGTCATTTTTTGGGGGATTTTTAAGGGTTTTTAACCCTTACGCAAAAATAATTAAAAAAACAGTAGAAAAATTACAAACAAGACATTTCCTGTTAAAGCCTAAACTCTGCTGCAAAATATATATATATATATATATATATATATATATATATATATATATATATATTCCTGGAAATTCCGGCAAAAATCGAGGTTAAACATGGCGCAAAATGGGGAAAAATGACCTTTCAACAGAGGGTGACAAAATTTCAAGTAGGCTGGCAATTAAAAGGGTTGAAAGTAGCTATGCATGTTGGGTATTGTTCTGTACAGAGGATCTTGCGCTTTCGGATTTAGCTTGTTTTTTCTTGTTTGCATATTGATATTTTAGGGAAAGAGTTTTTTATTCTGCTTTTTTATACATTTTTTAGGGAAACCCTGTGCAACCATAGAATTTTTTGACGGATAACTTCCAGAAAGTTGAGCCCACTACAACAAGCTGGGCACGCTTAGAAAGCTTAACATGTGTACTTCCAGGGAAAATGTGACTTTGATTCTGTTTTTTTATTTTTTTTTTTTAGATAGACCCTGTGCAACCAAATAATTAACTGAGGGATTACTTCCAGAAACCTGCACCCATGTCAACAAGCCTGGTACGCCTAGAAAGCTTGAGGTATGTACTTCCAGAGAATATATAGTTTGTGGGGGGTATGTCAAATGTAAAGGGTTGTTTTTCTTGAAAAACTGCAAGGTGCGCATATTGCATAGCATAGTTGTATTTTATCTGAAAATCCCCTAAAGCGCTGTTTCAGTCTGGGTGGGTCTCCTGGGCAGGAAAGGGTGTCTACCAATACATATATGGTACCGTTGTAACCGGGAGAAATGGGGCTTTTACACACAATAAGATTTCATTGACAAACTTACATTTTATATTGCAACAAAACACTACAAATTGTAAAAAATAGATTTGTTTTAATTTTTTTGACAACACACCTAAAAAATTGCAAACAAGACATGTCATGTTAAAGCCCAGACTCTGCTGAAAAAAAACAATATTTAATTTCCCTTGGAAATCCCTTCAAAAATCACAGTTGAACATGTAGAGCGCAAAATATTGCAAAATGGTCTGGCAACAAGGGTGACAAAATCTCCAGATAGGCTGGCAGCAAAAGGGTTAAGGACAACCCCAGAGATTGTGAGAGGTAGGTAGGTAAGTTACAAACTTAAACAAAAAAAAGGGATGCTCATGCAGTACACACAGCCGATAATATCCCCAAGTGCCCCCCTCCAGTGTAGTGTGGCAGCGGCTGGCAACCTGCGAAGAAAAAAAAAAATAGAATCATGAGATATTTTAAGTCTTAAGTGTTACTAAATTGAGGCCTAAATCTTAAGCATTAGCTAAGTTCATTTTTGCAATGAAAAGAAAGGACAAAGCAGGTCACCATAAAAAGTTACTCATTCATTTTCTGCCTTTTACTGTTTCATCTTAGAAAGGCAGCTTTTTTAACCTTAAGAACAATGTATCAATCTTAGCTGGAAGTGTTCTGCTGAACTTTGCACTATGTTGATATCTTCTATCCATCAGATTGTTTTGTCAGATATGGAAACAATATGATCATTATTTTTTGGCATTGTTCTATTTTTTCTTCAACAGACCAACAACAAAAATCATTTTAACTCCTATAAGTTCTTGGTGAACCGGATATGTGACTTCTCAAATCCCATCTGACTTCTGTCAGGAAGATAGTCTAAAATTGAATGTCCATATAAACATTCCAGATGGCAAAAGGAGGGCTAAAACGTGTCACCCTTTTCTCTTTTAGTAGAAGAAGAAAACCGGATGTTTTGACATCAATGCAAGTAACCCCCTTGCCATCTAGTGTGTTTAGTCAGATTCTAAATCCTAATTAGATAAATTAGTAATGTGTTCCCTCTATTTCAACGGAATTAGTTAACATTCAGAATTAATTTAAAACATTTGATGCGGTACTGCATAGTTTGTAACTGTCACAACTGAGAGCACATTTAAACAAACAACAACATTTGTATTTACTCATGCCATCAGTGCTAAAAAAATCTGAAAAATATGTTCTGACATGTGGGGTTAAACATCTTATGCACTTAAACAGGTAAACAGATTACACAGCAGAATTCAATAAAAAAAAAACTGAAGAAAACCCCATGGAACCAGTGCAATTTTAAATTATGGGAAGGGAAGGGAAGAGGAGTAAAATGTGCAAGATATATATATATATATATATATATATATATATATATATATATATATAAAATGAGCATCCTGTCTTCCCTGAGAGTACATCATCATTAGGGTGCAAAAAAGTTACGTGTCTTAAGGTATGAGTGTTAAGTTACTAACACTTTCTTAATGGCCAGTTCCTCTAGCATTTAAGGGGGGTCTATCATTTTAAATGTTTTTATTCTGCTCTACAGTACCTTCCATCATAGTTTTGGAAGCTGCATATGTTGTCCATATAGGACACATTCCACTAAAAGCAAGGGCTGCCACAGGCCAATACAAAAAAAAAGTCCATATCTATCTGCTGGAATGGAAAGGCCCTTTAAGAACCAGATTTCCTGATCAATACACTGTGCATCTGGGTGCTTCCAGCTCAATCTAGTAGCGAGCCAGCCAGTGCATACAGCAGTAACTCAGCCTTTGCACATTTACAGTATATGAGTGTATGGCACAATGGCTGGTAGAAGAACTTTCCATTTCAACAGATATTCAGGGACCGTTATCAAAAAAATCAAATTATTCTAATTAATAAAAAGAGACATAGTACACTGAACCACCAATGGCTTTAAACTGTTATTTGTTAATATTAATCAAAAACCTGTTAATAAAAAACAACCAGTTATTAAAAGGTTGTTTATATTTTTAAAGAGGAACATCGGAGGCCTTGGAGTTCCAATCCTTGGGGCATCCACTGTGTGAACCCCCCCCCCCCCCGGAACACTTACCTCACTGCGTCTCTGTGCTGCGGCTGCATAGCTCACCTCTAGCTGTGCGTGTGCCCAACCTTTCTGAATGGGCTACACCAACGCAGGCATGCCATGGCTTTTGCCAAATTATGTAGTCAAGTCAAACAGCTCTGATTGGACGAGATCCCACACATGTGCCGTTGAACCAAGGAAAGGTGAGTTTTATTGGGCATTCTGGGGGATTTCACATGTCGTAGCATGTTTGGGATGTCCCGGGGACATGGAACAAAACTCAGGAAAGTCATATTTCCAGGCTTTGTTCTGCCTCGAGGCTAAAATTAGATGAGTCATTAAGTGGTTAACAGAAGGCCTGGAAGATCCTCATGTCAAGAATTTAATGGAAAATATGTCTGCGATAAACCAAGATAGATTGATACAATTTAAAAAAGTATGGTCTCCTTGAAAGGATAAGTTCTCAAAGCCAAACTTTGAATGCTCCTTAAGATATAATTAGTTGTGAGAGGGATTTGGTAATTTCCTGCAGTGGGGAATCTCTCTGGGGGGAATGAGTCCTTCCTATCCTCCTTTCCCTGCCTTCCTTTTTTTCTTTTTTTCCTCTCGCTTTTCTCCTTTGTCTTTTCTTCTATTCTGTTTTTTTTTTACATTGTATGTTTTATTTTCTCTTTACACTCACTTCATCTTACTTGTTTCCAACTAGCTAAGGGTCAGTTTAAATGGTTTGATGGGTGCACACAACTACCTATACAGTGCCTGCACAAGGGGATCCTATATACGACTGTCCACTAAACCAAGGTTGGGGTCCCAAGGTAGCCCCAAAGACTCCCCTTTTCACAAAGTGCCGCACACTGAAATAAAAATCACTAAAGGTTTATTAGAGAAATAATCCACTGATTCCCACACTTACAAATATACAAAAACACAATGGACAATATGTTAAAAACAACACCATAGGCACCACCCTGTCAGTCCCACTCTGCAATAAATAACAATGGATAAATAAGAAAACCCCTAACCCCTATTATATATGGAATCACAACAGTGAGCAAGCCTCCCTTGGGCCCACCTGTGAGAAGGCAAGTCAAAAAATCCCACACCAAAATGCCAATGCCAATGCCAACAACCATTAATTTATATTAATATATTACAGTGATAATGTGCCCATAAACAAACTATAATGCTTCAAAACAATTAGCGACCCATAATAAAGTGCAACCACCTATGATCCTGAAAAGAGGGAATAATAATTAGCATTAATTCTTGGACCAGCAAAGGCCAATAATAGTAATCTTGTAGCAGAGATAAAACATCTAATATGCCCAATAACAGAGAGCCTGCATGGCGGGGAAGGACATATAAGTCACTAAACCGAAGATCAAGGCAGGGAACATCCGACTGTGTGTGCAGTGCCCCTCAGCATTTTACATCAGGAAGACAGGGCAACCGCTAAGAAAGCGATTAAATCTGCACAGGTTCACAATAAAAAATAAAAATACTGATGTGCCAGTTGCGGACTATTTCTTTAGACCAGGCCATGGCCTATGTGACCTCAAACTCATAGTGCTCAAAGGGGGCTTTTGTTCACAAAAGTAGAGATTGGAGTGGGAATGTAACTGCATCCAAATCTTTAAATTAATGGACTGTGCGATAAACAGGAATAATATGTTTCTGTGTCATTATGACGTGGATTGTAAAGACTGGACTCATCACAAGGTCTGATATTAAACTGGGCTGATGGAAGAGTCCAGTTTATTCCACACACTCTCTTACTCTCACCCCCTCCCATTCTTTAGTCCACTATTAATTGTCATAACCCCCCTGATTCTTATCTCACAGCTTACGACTTTACGACTTTGCTATCTTTCATGTGTTAGTAGAAAAACATATGTCACTCCTTTGTAGTTTTCTGTATAAATGTGTGTCTAAGTTACAGATCTGTATTATGCCCGAAGAAGAAGCTTGAATTGATTGCAACTTTACATTTTCAATCTTAGTGAGTTAGCCAAAAAATGGTATTACCTTAACCTTGGATTGCCTGCTTAGATCTGAAATAAAAAATATACATTTTGGGGGGTTTATGGTATTGTAAGGGGGCTTAAATACAACTAATATTTAAAGCATAATGATTCAGTTTTACTATTCATTTATTTAGTATCACTTTTGTGGGCATATTCTTTCTTCACATCTAAATCCGACCAGACTAATCAGTAGGTTTATATTAAAAAAAAAACATTTTTTTTCACAGCCACCAATCATCTTTTCATTTCCAAATTACAACTGTTATGTTCCAGGTCAGGCTGATTATAGGTGTGCGGTGGGGAAAACCTGTCTTTCCTAATAAGAACACACTGATAAGTCTGAGCCATCCAGTCACGGGTTCTGATAGAGTTCTGTACCTGGACATTGCATGTAATTATGCAGTATTACCATTTCTGGTGTGAACTTTCTATTACATTTTAACATTAATCTGTGAGCTGACAGACTTTCCTGACAGTTTTAGATATTTTCCAGCCAATCTATCTAATTAGTGAACAGTAATACAAGAACCGTACATAAATGTCAGGTAGCTAACATTTAGGACCCTCCATCATTTTTTTATTAACCTCTTTTCTGATTTTGCCATGCCCGACATTGATCCCCTTTGGTAGCTCCAGTTGTGAGTCTTTAGCTCCCTCCCTCAATTTTAAAAACAAGATGGTGGATTATATATTTGCAGGCCCTCTGCAAACAGGAAGGGCTGCTGGACTTCCTGTTACTGTGCATTGTCAGTTATGTCAGTTGAGAGTGGAAGCTCCAAAATGGCCGCTGCCTTGCTTTGCTAGGCTGTTGGTCCGGTTTAACTGTTTCCCCACCTGTAGTGGCTGTACAACCATTAAAAGTCAGACCAAGAAGAATTTTTACATTTCCAAAATGTTCTTATTTGCATTTTTACAGCAAAAGCCATTGTCTGTAAATGACTTACAAAACATCACAGGGATCTGACTGTTGAAAGGTATCAGGCAATAGAAGGGTACAACAATGTTTAAGGCATTAATTAAAAAGTATAAGAAAACTATGGAACTGTAATACTCTGTGAGGCTTCCATCTTCTGTGAGTTGGCAACCCCCAATCTCCGCAGCCACTTCCACCTATAGTCAAGCCTCCATTTGCCGGGACGCGCGATATGCTTCGCCGGACACGGTTGCGCCCAGGCTTAAAAGGCTCAAAGGATGCCATCTTATGTTGACGATAGAAGGAACACAAGCATTAACTATGGCCAAGTTCGTACCTGGGTGATCAGTCCGAGGGTGCATCTACACACAGTTATGAGGCAGGAGAGTAGTCAGACACTAGCCGGATGGTGAGAGGTATCGCAGTATCCAAGAGGGTCAAGTGAAGTTCAAGGCTGGGCTGACAAAAAGTTGGTTTGGGCAGCAAGCTGGGATGGTCGATTAAAGCCAGGTCAATAACAAATATAGCACAAAGTCACTCCCTGAGCAACACTAGCTATAATGGCCAGTGAGGTCAGAGCTACACACTATTTAAAGGATTACTGGCCAATGGGAACACCAAAGGGAAGAAGTGAGTGATTGGTGCCACTAGGATCCTGGAAGGGATTGAAGAACAGATCACAGGGGCTGGACTGCCCTGGCCAGTAAGGCTGTCCAGCCCCTGAAACACTCAGGTGTAGGTGACGCTGAACGTATTACTTGATAGAGCATCTCCTACGAACCGCTCAGTCAAAAAGCAGGGCGCGTGTGCGCCCGAACTGCTGCAGGGGAGCAAGAGAGGCAGGCAGGGTGGCTCACCGCCCTCTCCAGCTTCCGAGAGTGGAAGCGCGCCCTGTTTCAGGCAGCTGAAGTACTAAGCGCCGGCCTTATCACCCGATGCAGGTAAGTTCCTCATAGGAACTCAGTAATGGTAGTCATCAAAAAGTGGATCTAATTGCTGAAAAAGCAAGAAGAACATTGGTCTGTGAGGCTGCCAAGAAGCCTTCAGCAACATTAAAGGAGCTGTAGGAATTTCAGTACAATCCTCTGTATTCTTCATATGTCTGGACTGTGTGGTAGGATGGCAAAATGTGCTTTTCTTACAAAGAAAATCCAGACCCAGCCCAGACCCAGTTTTCCCAAAACCTACAGTCCGTCATGTATGGCAAAAAAAAATAGCAAAAACATGTTATGATTTGATGAGACCCAAGTTTAACTTTAGGTCAATTCAAGAAGGCATGTAACCAGAATTGTGCATTACCAAAAAAACACCATTCCTACAGTTAAGCATGGATGAAGCAGAATTATGCTTTAGAGCTGTTTTTCCGAAGCTGGTACTGGGACTTTTGTCAAGGTGGATGGAATTATGAACAGTTTCAAATATCAGCTAATTTTGGCAAAAAAACTTTTAAGCCAGTGGTGTTCACCCCTCCTCCTTACGGGCCATCAACAGACTAGGTTTTGCACACCGATGCAGAGGTGTGGTAATTCATGCTCAGTCTACAGCTCTGTCGAAGAACTAATGCACTAGTCCTATGCATCAGTGTGCAAAAAGAGTCTTCTAAAAGTGCATTCAAAGGTTATTGAACAAAGTATTAGTTTAGGGTGGGTTGATTTACGCTTAAGTAACAAATGAAACAGGCTGTTTTGGGCATGGGGTAGCAGGTGACAACGTAAACTTCCTTTTTGGGTATTACTCTCTGTCCAAAGCCAGGTTGTCTATGTGGATATCTCTAGCATTGTGTACAATCCAATAATATTTTAGATTTGTCTAGAGCTGTAAAGTAATGGGACTCACGGGCATCCAATTTGGAAGAATATACTTTCTGGCACAAAACATTAATAACTAAGTACCGTATTTATCGGCGTATAACACGCACCGGCGTATAACACGCATTCCTCATTTTAACACAAAAATGTGAGTAAAAATTGTTTTCATTAAAAATAAATGTACCACCTAATATCCCCCTGTACCACCTAATCCCCCCCCCCCAGATCCACCTGTACAACCTAATCCCCCTGTACCACATAGTCCTGATACCACCTGTACCATATAACCCCACCCCCCATATCACATACTCTTTCCCCCTGCGCCACATAACAAGCCCCCCCACATAAACCCATATTTCTTTATGTTTTTGTTTTCACCACAGTACCTGGCCTGTGTCGCTAGCAGGCTCAGGTCACTCTTTAATTGCGCTGACGAGTAACGTCCTCAGCGTAACGTCAGGGACGTCACTCGTCAGAAGTACGGTGGCCTCGGAGGGTCCTGAGGAGCAGCCTTTAAAACAGCAGCGCGGGCGGCTGCGGACTCACAGCTGATTGGGAGAATGCCGGTGCGTACACTTGGGACCAGAGAGCAGGCGGGCGAAAAGGTAAGCACCCGCAATGATGGAGAAAAAATACAGGCAGCGGGGCGGCTCTATGGCCGCTGCGAGCCGCTGCTGCTAGGATGGGGTTAAATCAGGCAGCGGGCGGCTCTCCAGCCGCCGCTTGTTCAATGATTGGTTCAATGATTGGTTTAAAGCGAACAGCAGGTGGCTGGAGAGCTGCCGCCACTGCTGCAAGGTAGGGGTTATATCAGGCAGGGTAGCTAGAGAGCCACCGACGCTGCCATGAAATGGATGCTGCACTTCTATGAGTATCATGGGCGCCGGTGAATCAGCTGGAGCAGGTAGTTTGGGACCCGGCGTATAACACGCAGTATCGGCGTATAACACGCAGGCAGGGTATAAGCTTGCAATTTTAGTTTTAAAACTGCGTGTTATACGCCGATAAATACGGTACTTTTAAATTAGCCTACCTTTCACTGCACTTTGCTGCAGTGAGAATGTTGGATGAGCTGTCTTTCAAGAAAGTGAGCCATAATTCAGGTCACCACCCTGCCCTCTCATTGTATGATTTGAGTGTTGTAATCTGTTTAAATTTTTGTGTCCAATGACTAGAATTTATGAATTCAACTAAAATAAACTTTATGTTTATGCATGGTGACTACAATTTTTTAATTACTAATTTGCTCGATATTTATCTTTTGGACTATAGTAACATTTATTATGTTGCATATTGAAAAATGTATTTTGATACATACAATTTGTATACATACAATATCTAACAATTAAAAGCATTATCAATGTTCCAGTGTATTTTATTGGAAAGAAGGTAAACTCTAATTAAAATGACAACCTTCTTGCAATATATATATATATATATATATATATATATATATATATACGTAGTGGAACAGAAAATGAGCCTTGGCTCGGTGAAAACATGGAATATATAGTAATATAGAGTACACTTGATCTTAGGAGCTTCAACATACTAATAAATCAAATTTGGGCTTCTGTTGTACAGTATAGGTCTTCAGCAATACATGTAAACTTCAACACACTTTAGTCACTCCAGAACATTGTACCTTAATATACATGAAAATCTTAAATTGTATATAAACAAGGGATAAATAATAAACAGTAACATTTCAAAAAGTTAAAGGCTACAGAAGGCAATTGCAATTGTTAGACCACTCTATCAGGCTGCGTTCAGCGCTGTCCTAAACTGTCCTAAATCAGTTTTTAAATTAAAGACAAAATGTCCAAGATATCAAGGTTTACAGTTTTACCTTGTGATCTTTTGAAATATTTGGGTGTGGGCCTTGGCTCTGTGATGCTGCATAATAATCAGCATTAAGGGCCGGTCTGTAAGACAGGCATTCTTATCACCCTGGCTGTTCTTCCTCTCTCCCGGTGCCCACAGTCTGATGATGTGGGGCTTTAGACTAGCAGCTTAGTCCTATTATTGGTGGTCTATGGCAAAGGAATTCAGGAGGCGTGCCACTACTCTTTGCCTGGTTTCTACTTTCAGAAGCAGCTGCATTCTGACAAGAACGGAGAGTGCAGCCATGATGAGTTGAGCTAATGAATGACACTTTATACACTTTGCCTACAGAGTCCCTTTAATGCTCACTGTGAATGCCTATGTATACCCCCTTTACCAACAACAGGGTTTATACAGCACCATGAGAAAAAAACTCCCTCCAGTGCAAAATCATCTTGACATAAAAAAAAAAAAAAAATCACAAGAAAATTTTTATTTTGCATGCACAAATGTTTTAATTTGACTCTCGCATCAGTGGGAGTACAATGAATAAAAGTACAGTATGTGAGATGTATATTCGATTTTAAAAATTCCATGCCACAAATTCCATTATGGTTTTCAATAAAAGATTCATAAATGAGTCTGTTTATTTATTTAGATTTTTGAGTCCCCGAGCCAACCAGCCCAGGCATCATGCATGGGTCCGGGCACTTTCACACCCCTGGTGCCTCAAGTGTGGGTGTTGGTAATCGGGTGGAGGTACCAACATGACACCTGCCAGTCCTGGTAGGGGACATGCTTCCCCCCTGACCCTGTAAATTAATATAGGGGTCCTGGACCTCTTGCTAGTTCCCCAGCAGGTCTGTGTCTTCTCCCTTCTGCCCCTTGCCATGCAGTGCCCTACTCTGGTCCAGCGGATCTTAACTGCCAGAACTTATTCTTACAGCATTGGGGTCCTCTGAATATGTTGGCAGCTTCAAAATTATTTGCTGCCAACATCAAGGCTTTTATACCTCAGAGGTGGAGTCTCTGAAGATTCACCCCAATGTGACAGAATATGTACCTGGGGGGTATGGTGGGTGCTTTCTGTGGTCTACACCCCCATACCCCTTCCCTCAGTTATGTCAAAGTCACATGGGGGAGATTCTGTCTCTGCAACTTTAGTATAAAAGCTTCCCTCCCTTGACATCTGCTATTAACATTGGCTGAATTGCAAAGTACAAGACAGGGGTACCTGTGTCTTCCTTCACTCCAGATGCCAGAGGGGCATTCAGAGAGTAATACTATACTTTGAAGCATTTAACAGCACTCCTCTGTAAACCTGGCTATAGCATGCCACTCCAATATTGCTGATGAGCTTTTGGGAAGTAAGCTGACTTTTGGATTAAAAAAATAGTACTAGAAGTTCAATATGAAGCCAGCACAATGCATTCCTGACTGGACATGCCAAAAAGGCTACATCAAAAGATCACAGCTAGACTATAGCTTTCACATAGGAATCAGTTTTACCAGGTTTCCCTGTGATTTTAATTTGACACCAAATGTACCTTTTGCTATATAAAAGTACCTTGCCAGGGGCTTCTCAGTGGGAGCCAAGGTGAAGAGGAGTCTAAGCTACCTTATACTTTCCTTTTACTGTGGGAAGAGAGCAAAGATGCCATCTGGGGCCCACAGAGGATGAAGGACTCTGCCAAGCAGTGGTGTCTCTACCTAACCGTAAAAAATAGGTGTTTATCTGGTTTAAACCATTTCTCATGTCATTTGAATGCACAAGTCTGCTTTTGTTGCTTTCCAGACACTAGAACTAGAATTTTCTTTCAGTCTGACTGATGTGTTTCGGGGGTACATGAATATTCTGTTATGAATGTGCTGTTATCTGTTGCAGACTAAGCTTTGTTTGACTACTCCTTCATCGCTGCCTGGACTGACACCTGTCTGACCTTGAGGCCGTCTTCCCCTACTTATCGCCCACTTCTCTGACCACCCTGCTTTGACCCTTGGCTTGAGCCTGGATCTTCCGTATTCTCATCTCCTTGATGTCACGTTCCGGAAGGACTGCCATTCCCATGTATGACCCCGGCCATCAGTCTTGTGCCTGGTTTATCCCCCTTCACCTAGTAAGTCAGCATCCTTTGTGCTAATTAAGACCTGAGGGCAAGCGTGTCCAGTGAGATGTATCCAGCTTCTCAGCGAACAGAGGCTTGTCTATAGGCAGAAGCAGCAGCGGAGATTGGGGGTTGCTGACTCAACTGAAGATGGGTGTCCCACGGGATCTGACATAGTGTAGTGTGGCCTGGAAGACCAAGATACATTTTAGAGACACAGAATTGCTAAAAATTGCTAAAAAGGTGACGCACAGCTCCCACTTACCAAAAGACTTTCGGGCAGATTTAGCAGACTTTATCAGAAAAACTCTTCTGTGTTGCCAACACAAAATTCAACATCAAAAGTTTGCAAAAAAAAACAACTGAATAAACCCAATGCATTACAACAAACAAGTCCAACAAGTTTAAAATAGGGTTTATTGGTTTGAAGCTAGGTTATGTTTGGAGAAAAAGGGCACTGAATTTCATGAAAAGAGCACCTCTCCAACCATTAAGTATGGGGGTGAATCAAGTTACATCTAATGACATAGATGACATTTCACAGGTGGAGGGAAGAATTGACTAAACAACTCAGAAAAAAAAGAAGAGGTTAAAAAATAGATGGCTTCTTAAAATGTATAATTATCCTAAAAGCACCTCCAAATCCTCAATAGCCTCAAAAGGTCAAAGCTGGAGGTTATACCATGGACCTCACAGTCCCCTGATCTAAACATTGTTAACAAGCTGTGGGTAAGCCTCAAAAAAGCAGTGCATGAAAGATGAGCCAGGAATCTCACACAACTGGAAGAATTTTGCAAGGAAGAATAAATGAAAATCCCCCAAGCAATAAATGAAAGACTCAGGCAACAAAAGGCATTTACAAGATGTGATATTGTCAAAAGGGTGTTACTAAATACTAACCATGATGGACAATGTTTTGCTTCTGCCCATTTTACTTTTTGTCCTGTCCAGGTACACACTAACATTCTCCCCCTTTACCTTTACCTTGGGAAGAGTGTCACATGAGCAATATCAAAGCATCTCAAAAATTAACAAAAATGATGTGTAGAAACCTTATGTTTTTTAAGCTAGCTAAGCTGGGAAGGGTGTGTCTTAAGCATGCTCTGATGTGGTCAGAGAGAACCTTATGGGCCCGATGCGTTTGCAACCCCTGCACCCCCGTAGTTATGCCCCTATATATATATACTTGAAAAATGTATGCTATTTATTTCATGCATACTAGCGATCGCACCTGCACCATGCTGCATGCATTAAATAGCATCGATGCAAATCAGTATTTTGTGCGTCAGTTCTCTAGTATAATCGTGTTTAGGGATGCTGCATCTGTAGCTTGTCAAGTTTAGAGGGGTTCAAGGCTCGTTGGGCAGCATGTGACAAGAACGAGACCCAAGTTATTCTTTCTGGAGCCAACAAGTGTGAAAGGGGGGAAAGCCTGAACCTCCTGCCATGAGCAGACAGAAAGAAACCTTGATGAGGAGGGGAGAAAAAAAGAGTAAGCAGCAGGGAAGGCATTCTCTTTATCGTGCATTGGCAGTGGAGCTCAACTGCATTCACTCAAATGAGCCCAGCCCTGCCTCACTCACTTCATCCTTCCTGCTAGAGAAAGGTGAGCAAGACAACACAACCCACTGTGTTTCTCAACGACATTTCATACTGAGCAACACCAACTTGATGCAATGGTGCCAGGATTCACAGAAGCAGCCTCCTGCATGCCCTCTGACCATTCCAGTCACACTCTGAAGTCTTGAGGAGGGGTCAAGAACATGGGCAGCTTTAGCGAATACCTTCATTATCATGATAGTAAGTGACAGCTGTTTAACTTTGTGTCAATAAATACTCAAATTTGAAAATACCATTCGCTCCATAAGACGCACACGCATTTCCCCTCCACTCTTGGAGCTGGGCTACTGTGCCGATAACATCGTTCTGCTGCCGCTGACACCCATGGCATCTCTGTTAGATAAATATGGGACTCATTTGCTGGGGACATCCCTCTGCTCCCTGTGACACCTATAGCTTTTCTGTTAGATTATTATGGGGCTTCTGTGCCGGTAGTAGCCATCTTCTCTGGTGATACCCATGACATTTCTGTTAGATTAATATGGGGGTCCTGTGGTGGTAAAACCTCCTGATTTCTGTGACACTCATTGCATTACTGTTAGATAAAAATGGGGCTCCTGTTTTCAGGGAACTTCTCTGCTCCTGGTGACACACATGGCATTTCTGTTAGATAAATATGGTGTTTTTCTGTTGGAGTTTCCCCTCTGCTCCGTGACACCCATGGCATTTCTGTTAGATAAATATGAGGCTCTTGTGCTGCGGACACCCCTCTGGTCCTTTTGACCCCCATGATATTTCCATTAAATTAATATGTGGCTCCTGTTTCGGTGACTCCCCTCTGCTCCCTATGACACTCATGGCATTTCTGTTAGATTGATATGGGGCTCTTGTTTCATTGACACCCATGTGAGCACTGAAGTTGTAGAGAGTCACAACTAAAATGGGCTTCCCAATGTGTTCTCATGAACTCAAAAGACAGAGTCCTGGGGCTATTAGCTCCATGCAAGAAGAAAAACAGTGAACACTGCAATAAAATGCAAGTGAACAGTCACTCCATGGGTCAAAGAGGACGTGTCAATGTACCTAAGCCATATACTTTTGTGGCACAGACACATTGACGACGTCCTAATCTTTTGGGTAGGACCTAGCATCAAGCTATATCAATTTGCAGATTTACTAAATGACAATAGGGATAATTTGAGATTTATCAAATGCCAGACTCATCATGTTATATAACTGTTGACATGCGCCTGCAATTGTTTCTATATATGAAAAAAGTAACAAAGCCCTGAGACCTCCTGGCCTTGAGGACCAATTCAGTTTTATCCCCTTTTAAAAGAAATGACGGTTAAGAATCCCCTCTTTTGTGCCAACTCATTTGTGGCGATAACCTTTATCGCCGGAGGGCTTCCCCACCAGAGTCATCCTTTTCCCAATGGTGAGAGGTGCTGCAGGAATTCCAGAGTCATCCGTGAGGAAATCAGCAACAGCTCTTACAAGGGCTAATGAATGGCGATATAGCGTTTCCCCCAATAAGAGACGGAACTCCGTATTGAGGGTGAAGATGACCTCCTTTATTAGTGCCACCCTGGGCCTTATATGCAAGTCTCCATGCAAGGGGACCTCCCCTGTGGACCTGATGGAGAACTGCATGACAAACGTACAGACCAATGGGAGCAGGCCACACAATCCCTCAACTCTCTGTTCCCTGTCTGGAACATGCTTAAGAAAATGAAAGTAATGAATCTATGTAAAGTCCAAGGGGCAGAAACAGTGCCTTTAAAATCCAATATGCCCAAGTAGGGCCCCATGGGCCGTAAAGAAAAGGGAACAGTGGGGATCCAATGAATGACCCGGTGGGCAATTGAATAGTGGTGAAATCCAAAAGGCAGAGAGTCTGTCACAATGCCCCCTTTTTGTGGAACACCCGCCAGACCCGGATTGACCCTGTTTGGGTTAACGTCTGTTAGCGGCTGTCCAGACTCTTGTTATGGGCAGAGTTCTGTTTGCCGGGATAATCCATCTGTATTACCGTTTTCTCTACCGGGCCTGTATTGGATTGTAAAATTATATGGCTGCAGGGCCAAGCTCCATCGCAATAGTCGTCCATTGTCACCTGCGACCAGGTTCAGCCATACCAAGGGATTGTGGTCTGTGATCAGGGTGAATTCACGCCCATACAAATATGGAGTACGTTTTTTCAAAGCCCATACCAACGCCAAACATTCTTTTTCTACGGCCGCATAGCTCACTTCCCGAGGTAACAGTTTCCTACTGATATACGCAACAGGGTGCTCCCCTCCATCTTCTCCCACTTGACTTGGAACTGCACCCAGTCCAAAAATGGAGGCATCTGTACATATCCTGGCTGTTGATATTGCAGAGGGTATTGCTGTACCATGACTGGCGAGTTTGTGTAAGGACAAGTCTGCAAATAGTGAGTAACAGGACTAAACATTGGCGTGGGCTGTACATAGGAATTGGTCATGGGTGTGGTCCAAACACTGGGATATTGTGGCGTTGGTGAGTTCAGCACCAAAGTCTTTGGTTGGATGTGTGCACAGGTGCTTTGCTTTCTTATAGCTGGTCCAAGTTTCAATCTCTTTCTATGGAAGCTGATCGGAGAATCCACAATCTTCTGCATATCTACATCATTGTAAAAGGAGACAAAACCATAACCCTTAGAAACGCCAGAGGCATCCGTATTAATTTTGACATTCTTTACAGCGCCATACTTTGAATAAAAACCCTTAATTTCATGCTGATCAATCCGAAGGTCAATGCCCCCAACAAAAATAGTGTTCGGCATAAGTTTTTCTTCTGGAAGGACGTAACCTGATGGCTGATCCTCTTCTTGGGTTCTTGTAACAGACATGATGTGATGCAGACGAAACCCCTGGGTCTCCCCGACCAGTGGACTGGAGTCGTCAGCTCGGGCATGAGCCCGGGTTGTAACAGGGTTGATGCTGGCTGGCCCAGGGGTAGCGTAGGCAGAAGTCATTGGTCCTAGATCATTTCCCAATATTACTTCTGCTGGTAAGTTGTCCATAAGTCCCACATGTACTCTGTCGGATCCAGCGCCCCAGTCAAGATGTACTCGGGCGGTGGGGAGTCGAAACACAGCTCCTCCCGCCACCCTTACTGCAACAGTGTGTCCGGTGCGGTCTTGGTTCTTGACCAAATGAGGTTGGAGCAAGGTAAGTGTGGCTCCGGTGTTGTGTAATCCTTGTGCGGTGCGCCCATTGACTCGTACCTCCTGGCGATGGTGCTGTCGGTTGTCTTGGATGGCCGCTTGTACGGGATCAGCTTCATACAGTACCCCCAGATACTCTTCCGAACTGCTCTCAGCTTCCAAACAGTGTGCCGCAGGAGTACGGGAGGTGGAAGGTTGTGTTTGCCTCCACGTGTTCCGGGGAGGCTCTAGGGCGCAATCCCTGCGATAATGCCCCCATTGTTTGCAACAATGGCACAGAACTGTGGAGAGGTTCGGTTGCTGCGCTGGCCTATGTGGCCCAGAGTAACGAGTTGGCACTGAAGCCACAGGTGCTTGGAATTTGATGGGAGGTGGTGGTTTTGGAGCGGACTGTTCTGTCCGGCAGGCATCGGTGTACTCGTCGGCTAGACGAGCAGCCTCAGGTAGCGTTAGAGGCCTCTGGTCACGTACCCACTCTCTTAGCTCTGGTTGCAGGGCATTGAGAAAATGTTCTAGTAAAAACAACTGTAGTACATCCTCAGCGGTCGTGGCTTGGCATCCATTGACCCAATGTGATGCTGTACGATGGAGGCGACATGCCCACTCCGCGTAAGAATCCCCTCCCTTCTTTTGGGATTCCCGAAATCGTCACCTGTAGGCTTCCGGGGTGACAGCGTACCGGGCTAACAAAGCCTCCTTTACCAGATCGTAGTGTGGTAAGTCCGCATCAGGGATGGCCCGAAAGCATCAGAAGCTTTCCCAGATTGTTTCCCTGATAATATGGTGACCCATTCCTCCGTGGGTACCCGGTGTAAAGTGCACTGCCGTTCAAAATCGGCCAAAAATCCGTCAATCTCGTCGTCACTTTCCTGGAAGGACTTAAATGCTGCAAATGGGATTTTTCTCCCCCCAGTGTAACTGAGGCTCGGAGACACCGGGGCGCTGAGAGGCTGCTGGGTTGCGAGTCGCTGATCTTCCCTTCGCTTACTGGCCTCTGCCTCCGCTGCGGCGAAGACTTGGTCTATCAGTTCCTGTGATGGATTCGGGCCATAGACCGACAATCTGTTCCGAACCGCTTGACCGAGAGCAGCGTCTTCATCGGTCTCTATATTGGTTTCGGTCCCCACTGCTGCACGATCCATTTCGATCAGCTCGGCTATCAGTTCCTGACGTGGGCGGTTGCTAGCTGACCTTCCCCGGCTCTCGAGTAGATCCTTCAGGGTCAGCCTTTTCAACTTGTCATACTGACTCTCCATCAGGGTAGCACTCTCTCTGGGTAGAAAGGACTATCCCACCGCTTGCCACCACTTGTGGCGATAACCTTTATTGCCGGAGGGCTTCCCCGCCAGAGACGTCCTTTTCCCAATGGTGAGAGGTGCTGCAGGAATTCCAGAGTCATCCGTGAGGAAATCAGCAACAGTCCTTACAAGGGCTAGTGAATGGCGATATAGCGTTTCCCCCAATAAGAGACGGAACTCAGTATAGAGGGTGAAGATAACCTCCTTTATTAGTGCCACCCTGGGCCTTATATGCAAGTCTCCATGCAAGGGGACCTCCCCTGTGGACCTGATGGAGAACTGCATGACAAACATACAGACCAATGGGAGCAGGCCACACAATCCCTCAACCCTGTCGGTAACACAATCAGCAACACAATGGCAGTCTGTAACACAATCAACAACACAATGACAGTCTGTAACACAATCAACAACACAATGACATTGTCTGGAACATGCTTAAGAAAATGAAAGTAATGAATCTATGTAAAGTCCAAGGGGCAGAAACAGTGCCTTTAAAATCCAATATGCCCAAGTAGGGCCCCATGGGCTGAATATAAAAAGGAACAGTGGGAATCCAATGAATGACCCGGTGGACAATTGAATAGTGGTGAAATCCAAAAGGCAGAGAGTCACATCATTAAATTTAAATGTCCTACTATGTAGCATTGTCCTACCTGTTTAGTAAAATGTTATAAAAGATTTTATGGTTACAGGCTATGTAAGATGTCTTATACACTCTAGCTAATATGTATAAAATCTAACTACAGGTCTGAATACAATGGTGAGGATCTGACTCAGTCTGGAGGATTGGATGGTATAGATTTGAATTATGGATTAATCCCACAGAGATAAAGAAATGTTGAAATTGTAACGAAAGAAAATTAATAATGGTTGCAGCTTTTTCTGGTTCATGACTGCTTGCACAATTTGTTCCTGTCCACATAGTAAGTAAATAAATTAACAGCAGATACTTTTCGAGGGTGCCTCCACCTCACTCCGCTAGCAACACCACCCCAGGCGCAACCATTTGATCCACCTTGAGAAATGTTTCTCAGGTTGGGTTGGGCCATGCCAAGGGAGTGGCGCAGTTGCAGGTGTGGGTGTGTGGGGGAGAGCGGATGCGCCCTCGGAAAAGATTTTAATTGATTGTATGAAATGAGGACATTGCAGTATATGAGCAACAGAAAGATACAGCAGGTCATTGGGAATTTAAGTGTTTTCAGTACAGTATGTACAGTATTTGCAACTGAATGAAACATTTAACAGTACACTGATCTTCTTAGTTGCTATGTGAAATGCAGGATTTTCTCTTAGATACGACATGCCAATGGAAGTTGAAAGAGTATATTTCAGCTGTGCCTCCCATATAACCATTGGATCCCCTGATGTGTTTTCTTTAAAATAAAAATGAATGGGCTGGGAGACTTAGCCAAAGCTGCAAAATTTCTTCTGTTACATTAGTGATTGTACATTAGTAATTGTACATTGTACATTAGTAATTGTGAGGCTTGGTCCCACTTGTTCCCAGGAATATGAGAATCATAGAAACAGCATGCTGATAAGTAAATCACATGTCTGGGGGCACAATCCTAACGCAGATGTTTATTTGACATCCACAAAAAGGGTAAAAAAAATAAGTTAGAACACCAAAAACATGCCAAAATGGAGTTTTCCTTTAATGTTGCCCACAAACCTTCCAATTTGGTTATACAAACTTTGTACAATCTTACCTAGATGCATAGTGTGATCCTTCATATCAAGTGTCTCCCCATTACAGTGTTAAACCTGTGAAAGTCCCTGTCAATATACAGTAATATAAATATTTAATCCACTATGCTCAAAACGCAAAGTATTGGCACAGCTGAAATGCCAAGGGGATCCTGCAAAGATGGTGGTGGTGATGTGTGCCTTATTCCCAGGCTTTTAAAAATACATATTGTTCAACACCCCCATGGGAATATAAACATGTGCAGGGTGGATATATAAAGTTATTCAATACAAAACATGTACATGGTAGTCCTGACCTTACACAAACTAACTTCGCTTCCGTCGCTTCCGCCGCCCGCTGACAGCGCAGCCAGCCTCCCCGCTCCCACTATACAGCAAACACTTACCGGCATGGTGGGAGCGGGGAGGCCGGCTGCGCTTTCAGCCGGCTTCCTCTGATGACGCATCCTCTGATGACAGCTGACAGCGCAGCCGACCTCCTCGCTCCCACCATGCCGGTAAGTGTTTGCTGAAAAAAAAAATGCCGGCATGGTGGGAGCGGGGAGGCCGGCTGCGCTGTCAGCGGGCAGTGGAAGCCGGCTTCTGCCGGCCGCTGACAGCGCAGCCGGCCTCCCCGCTCCCACCATGCCGGCACTTTTTTTTCCATTTCCCGGCTTGGTGGGAGCGGGGAGGCCAGCTGCGCTGTCAGCGGGCGGCGGGAGCCGGCTTCCGCTGCCCTCTGACAGCGCAGCTGGTCTCCCCGCTCCCACCATGCCGCCATTTTTTTTTTTTTATTTCAGGGAAAATTCGGTCAGCACGAACCACTAAAAATTCGGGTTCGTGCTGATTCGAATTTTCCCTGAAATTCGGAGCGAATTCAGGTTCGTTAGAACCGATTCGCTCATCCCTAGTTCCTATGACTCCAGTAAAAAAGAGCAAATTGGAGAAAATGGGATAGTGAGAATAAGGAGAAATAGAATAACAAAGAGAAAACATAAAAAAGGGAAAGAAAGGAAAGGTGGAAGAAAGAGAGAATGTAAAAAAGACTGTGGCAGCAGCATGGAAGGAAAACTGGAAAAACAAAAAGGTAAATTCATTTTTATGTGCAGCAATCTGAATTGCCCTGGGGAGGAATGTAAATGATCACTGTGTTTTGTAAGGGTGTTATGTCTCCAATTATAAAGAGCTAGCCAGTAAGGGGGTAGGTCCTCTTTAACATGTACCTATTACCCAGCATTAGCTCTCAGCTGTATAAACCATTAATGCGTCTCGTCAGATAACTGGTCACAGCAGCAAGAAGTTGCTTTGCAGTGTCTTAATTGACTCAGCGCTTTCTGTCATTCTGTCTTCCTGTGTTGGACTCTCTCAGAGTGTCAAGCGGCAAACAGGATCAAGCACATCTGACATGTGTAATGGTGGCTAAGGACCCCAGATGTCTTTATCCTAAAGATTTTCCATCAATCTTTTCTCTTTGTTATTCAGAAAAGTAATACTCTGTAGATTTGTTTGTCTCAGATTTGGAAGGTTGTTACTTTTATTTGTTGCAGAAGATGTTCATTGTTGTTAAGGTGAACGATCATTCTCAGTCATAAGCTCTATTTGAAAAGTACATTTATGGGAAAACATAACTATTTTGATTATATGATTATATGATTTCCATTTTTTCTAGAGTTTAAAGGGTTTAGACATTTATCTGTTGCACTAAGCGGAGGAGTATTTTAATTATTGTTTAGCACTGTACATAGACGTAATTTCAGACAGGTTATAAAACATACAGTACAGTACAGGGTAAAACATACAGCTCCGGCCATGCCCCCGCTCCAGACTGGGCTAGGTGTGCCTGGTTGAATTCATCACTAGAGAGCACCAGGGGTGCTGCTGCATGGCCAGGAAGCCATATGGCCACCATTGGAATGTCAGACTGCATCCAAAGAGTTATTTTATGAATATAGGGCAAACAAATAAGTAAAAAAACTAATGAGTGTATTGTATTACATGTATTGTATTTGTTTGCTCTGTAAGAGTTGTAGGCATGCAGTGGGCTATATGCTGAAGGGAGTGTACATTTCTCCCAAAATTCTAGCCTGCATAAGATGAGAAGTCCAGGAGGCTATTCACTTTAGTGCTTTAGAGCACTGGAACTTTTTCCTAAAACCGGACCAACAGCCTGGCACAGTTGGAAAAGAAAGGTAGCGGCCATTTTGGAGCTTCCTCTCTCAGCTGACATAACTGAAATGCAGACTAGTCCAATTTTGTCCAATAAGTAAAACAGCAGACTAGTCCAATGAGTAAAACAGCAGACTAGTCCAATGAATAAAACAGCAGACTAGTCCAATGAGTAAAACAGCAGACTAGTCCAATTTTTTTTTTAACAAAAATAGTCATTTTAGTGGTGGGGAGGATTTGGAGCTGGATAGTGGGACAATGACTAGTCCTGTTTTGTCCACACTTAGGCGGTTAGTTAAGAACGGATAGCGGCAGGTAGTGCTACATTGCTCCAGGCAGCGTCTGGTGAGCGTCGGGCGCTGTACGCAAAACCACATTTGAGAAAGCGAATCTGGAGAGCTCCTCTAACAGTACCAGGTATCACCGGGGCTCTAGGCTCTCCCATACATCTCAATGGGCCTCATTAGTTGTGTATAAATAGCATGTTTGGCAATTAAATTTTTTTGCTCAAATCATTGTGTGACCTCTCCTGGCTACAAACAAACACTTTTAGAAACTTTTTTGACTTTTAATATTTTTTAATGCAGAATTGTCATTACAGTTCTGGCACTAAAGTGTTATTGTCCCAGTGTTAAAACAATGTAATTCCATGTGTTTTCGCTATGTTACTGGTGGATACATGTTCAAAAACAGACTTTGATCATACAGCGTCTGCCACTCTATCGCTGCCGCTACAGCGCCCAGCTTTAGAGCGCCGATGCAGTGTGTCTAGTGCTTTGTTAAATATGGTGTGGAGCGCCAAGTGCAGGACGCACTGAGCTGGCGCTACCTGTTGCTCATCGCTATACTGTTGTTAGAGCGCCCAACACACATCAAATTCATCAATGCCGGCCAGGTTACTAGAGCAACCGAGACACTCTGTTACAGCACCCGATACCCGCTTACAGCGTCTACTAGCGGTCGCTCTAAGTGCCACTATACAGACCCTCATCTGGCAATACCTGGCGCTAGTAGTGAATCAGCCTCCCTGTTTTTTTAGCAAGAGAGCATTAAGGAAGGCATCATTCTGAGATGGGTTTTAGCTGCACCAGATGTGCTTTGTGTTAAAATACAATATGTGCTGGGTGTTTAGGGTTCTGTTCATAGCTGTTGAGCTCTGTTCAAATCTGTTGAGCTTGCTTTGCGCTAAGCACAGACATTTTGCAATGACTTTTAACTGTGCTAGAGAGACACAATATGTGCTGCGTTTTGTATTTGTGCTGCACTTGCATTGTTTTGCATTTATTATAAAAACATACAAAGAACAATATAATGCTACTTTACAAAAAATGTCCATATACTTTTGGCCATGTAGTTTATAGCACAAGGAGTTTAATAATGCAATGTAGAAAGAAATGTAATGATGCCACTGGAACTCAGTTAAAGGTTTGAGTTTTCTCCGGAGCAATCAGCTTGATTTACATGACATCTGTAAATACAAATAGCTTTTGAAAAATGTATAAGTCACATGCATTATGCAGATTCCCCCTTAATTTTTGATCTGGCTGTATTGCTTTCAATGTTTATTCTTACAAATAAAGCTGGATCCAATTGAATTTTCCATTTGCAAAAGTTATTTCTCTCCTATCAATATATAGCATACAACACAATAAAAAAAAAAAAAATGCATTTTTTGTAAAGCATACAACACAATAAAAAAAAACAAATATGCATTTTTTTGTAAAGCCAATTTGCATGTTTAGTTTTTTTTAATATAATCGGAAGGGTCAAAATTACTTAAATGTTCATTTTGCTGCCTTTAATCCCATTGTGAAGATGCAGGGATGAAATTTGTTTGTGAAGAACCAGCACTCCAAAAAGTTCAAAGAAATTAGTTGTATTCTTTACATCAAAGGTTCAAATATGATCGTTACAGCGGTGAAAATAAGTCAATGTTTCGGGGTGCACTGGAGCCCCCTTCATCAGGACCCACCACATGTACCAGAAGTGAACAGATTGCCAAAAGAAACAATGCATAAATACCTCTAGTGGCCATTCAGGCCACTGGAAATACGAAATGTGCGCCTGACGTCACTGGTGAAGTCATCAGCGATGTCATAAATGCAGTAAATGTAATCTATGTGCATAACAATACATACACTTAATGTTGCAAACAATAAATATATATACATACATACTCACCCCTCCGAGGACACCATCTGTCCACCCAGACGCTCTGGGTGAGCTGGGCAACGTCGCTCCGGTCGGCGGGGGGTCGCCGGGTAGAGTGACGCGGCGCCCAGGCGACTTTTGACTGGAGGCAGCTCGCCTGTCACGTCCCGGCCCCGGGGTGGCGGTGACCATCCTCGTTACCAGGGGGGGGCATGAGGGGGGACACAGGGGGAAGCGGGCAGAGGTTGACGGCTGGGAATAAGAAGAGGCATAAAAAAGGAAAGAAATAAAGAGAAACGGCCACAGATTGCAAGGGGAAGAGAGACAGCAACACAACAGCAGCAGAAGAAACAGCAGCAGAGGAGACACAGAGGGAAGAGAAACAGCAACAGCAGGGACACAGGGGGAGAGAAACAGCAGAAGGAACACAGGGGGAAGAGAAACCGCAACAGCAGGGACACAGGGGGAAAAGAAACAGCAGCAGAAGGGACACAGAGGGAAGAGAAAAAACAGCAGAAAGGACACAGGGGGAAGAGAAACAGCAGCAGAAGGGACACAGGGGGTAGAGAAAAAGCAGCAGAAGGGACACAGGGAGAAGAGAAACAGCAGCAGAAGGGACACAGAGGGAATAGAAACAGCAGCAGAAGGGACACAGAGGTAAGAGAAACAGCAGCAGAAAGGACACAGAGGGAAGAGGGACAGCAACAGAAGGGGTACAGAGGGAAGAGAAACAGCAGCAGGAGGGACACAGAGGGAAAAGAAACAGCAGCAGAAGGGACACAGGGGGAAGAGAAACAGCAGCAGAAAGGACACAGGGGGAGAGAAATAGCAGAAGGGACATGGGGGGAGAGAAACAGCAGAAGGGACATAGGGGGGAGAGAAACAGCAGAAGGGACATAGGGGGGAGAGAAACAGCAGAAGGGACATAGGGGGAAGAGAAACAGCAGCAGAAGGGACACAGATGGAAGGGAGACAGCAGCAGGAGGGACACCAAGGGGAAGAGAAACAGCAGCAGGAGGGACACAGGGGGATGAGAAACAGCAGAAGAAGAGACACAGGGGGAGGAGAAACAGCAGCAGAAATAAGGGTCACAGGGGGAAGAGAAACAGCAGCAGAAAGGACACAGGGGGAAGAGAAACAGCAGCAGAAGGGGCACAGGGGAAAGAGAAACAGCAGCAGAAGGGACACAGGGGGAGGAGAAACAGCAGCAGAAGGGACACAGGGGGAAGAGAGACAGCAGCAGAAAGGACAAAGGGGGAAGAGAGACAGCAGCAGAAGGGGCACAAAGAGAAGAGAAACAGCAGCAGAGGGGACAGAGAAAAAGCAGCAGAAGGGACACATGGGCACATGTCAATGACCAGCCAACTAGGTATACTATGCAAAAATGTCCATATCCCTGCATTTACCATATCCTACTCTCCCCTGATGAACTCTAAGGATGGAAAATGGTCAAAAATAGCCAAAAAAATAGTCTGCGGTTCCTCTTCCCCCTGTGTCCCTTCTGCTGCTGTTGCTCTTCCCTCTGTGTCCCTTCTGCTGCTGTCTCTCTTCCCCCCGTGTCCCTTCTGCTGCTGTTTCTCTTCCCTCTGTGTCCCTCCTACTGCTGTCTCTCTTCCCCCTGTGTCCCTTCTGCTGCTGTTTCTCTTCCCCCTGTGTCCCTTTTGCTGCTGTTTCTCTCCCCCTGTGTCCCTGCTGTTGCTGTTTCTCTTCCCTCTGTGTCCCCTCTGTTGCTGTTTCTTCTGCTGCTGTTGTGTTGCTGTCTCTCTTCCCCTTGCATCTGTTGCCGTTTCTCTTTTTGTCTTTCCTTTTTTATGCCTCTTCTTATTCCCAGCTGTCAACCCTTGCCCGCTTCCCCCTGTGTCCCCCCTCATGCCCCCCCCCCGGTAACAAGGATACCCTGGTCACCGCCACCCCAGGGTGTGCAGGCGAGCTGGAGGTAGAGCGCTAGCTCTGCGACGCCCAGGCGCCAATCAAAAGGCGCCTGGGCGCCGCGTCACTTGTCGCCGGGTAGATTTCCCGGGTAGATTTCCCGGGACGCGTGACGTCAGTCCCTGCCTTCCCCTAAGCAACCTCCCCGCCGACCGGAGCGACGGTGCCCAGCTCACCCAGAGCGTCTGGGTGGACAGATGGTGTCCTCGGAGGGGTGAGTATGTATGTATATACATTTATCGTTTGCAACATTACGTGTATGTATTGCTATGCACATAGTGCCAGGGATCGCCGGACACCCCTCTTTCATAAGCCAAGCAATCCCCAGTCTCCACCGCCTCTTGTGCCTATAGTTAAGCCCCCGCCTGCTGGAGACACGGCTTATGCCTCTCCAGACTCGGTTGCCCCCAGAACTTACTGGCGCAAGGATTGCTGGCTTATGGTGAAGATAGATGAACAGCGGGGTATCCCAAATAGGAAGTTCAAGCGGGCTGAGTCTGAAACGTCGAGTCCAGCAGGTTTAGGTAAGAATGGTCGAGACGAGCAGGGGTCAAAGCCGGGTGGTCACAGGGCACGGTATCCAAGGGGTTAGACGGAGAATGGTCGAGACAGGCAGGGGTCAAAGCCGAGTGGTCACCAAAGCGCGGTATCAAAGGGGTAAAGCAGAGACGAGGTCAGACAGGCAGATGGTCGGTGCGGGCAGCGGACAGGAATGGTCAAGGACAGAGCCAGATCAAGACACACTAAACGCAAATCCAACAGCACACCCAAGCTAATAATGGCTATAACGGGCACTGATGGTCAGGGCAAGGCCACTTTTAAAAGGGAACTGGCTAATGGGCAGGGAGGAAGGGGTGTGTGTGATTGGAGCAAAAACCTGGTGATTGGTGCAACATTACAAACCTGCTCCTAATAGGAGCCCCCCAGGGACTGGACCGCCCTGACCAGCCAGGCTGTCCAGTCCCTGGGTTCATTGACCCAGAGTAAACCCCCCCCCAGACCTGAATAGATTTTTTTTAAACTTGTCCCTGGCGAATGCGCTGGGAGCAGCGCCGCCGGGGGACATAACTAGAATGAGACTGACCGCCGGGCGCACTCCCCGAGGAGGAGGGGGAGGACGCGCCGGCAGACGCTGCAGAGCCGCCGCCGCTGAGGATACCAGCCGCCGCCGAGCAGGAGGCAGAAGCCGGAGCCCCGCGCGCCCGCTGGAGGATGGAGGACGGATGGGAGTGAGCGGAGGTGCCAGGTAAGTACCTAACACATAGATTACATTTACTGCATTTATGACAGCGCTGATGACGTCACCGGTGACGTCGGGCGCGAATTTCGTATTTCCAGTAGCCTGATTGGCCACTAGAGGAATTTATGCATTGTTTCTTTTGGCAATCTGTTCACTTCTGGTACATGTGGTGGGTCCTGATGAAGGGGGCCCCAGTGCACCCCGAAAAGTCGACTTATTTTCACCGCTGTAACGATCATATTTGAACCTTTGATGTAAAGAATACAACTAATTTCTTTGAACTTTTTGGAGTGCTGGTTCTTCACAAACAAACTTGGATATACGTGGTGTCTCTGCGAACCGTGCACCCACGCAATACTACTGCGTTGAAGGTAAGAGTGCGGCAGTCTCCAGAACTATTCGATGCAGGGATGAAGTCATCAAGTTTGAGAGACTTACATGGGCTCTGTATTTTTGAGTAAATTCACATGAACTATGTTTGAAAGCTTCTCCAAGGCACCCCACAATAACATGTATTTTTTAATTGCTTGAGCATGCTAGGGTGTTGCTTTGAGGGAGTTCTACAGGTGAGGTTATTCTTAAAGAGCAATCTACAGGGTTCTCATCAAAATGCTGGTTGCCAAAATGGAGTAGCTTTAACTAGGGAGGGATCATAGCCCCTAGTGTATAACTTATGGAAGCCCCATTGGATATGCTTTGGCCAAAGAGCTGCAGATAACCAGAATTTCTGTAGTGTAGTAGCGTGTGCTGGGTTTAACCCCTTCCTGAACGTCATGAGTGCATTCTCGCATGATGAAGTAACTGTCCTGCGGCAGATCGATCACTGTGTCAAAATCAAGTGACGATAACTGCTGTCGCTGATAGTAGGGCATCGACACTAAATGGGCCATAGGGCAGCAATGCCCCCCACAACAGTGATCACACAGCACAGAGCCATGAAAACTTCTGGATCACAGTCGAAGGTGGAGAAAGGGGCTAATCAGTGGAGGAATAACAGCAGAGTTCCCATCCAACATCAGCGGTGGGACTGACGACATTCTGTCCTAAGGAGATATGGCGGTGTCAGCAACCACAGCCCGGCTGGTCTGGGTTGCAGCTGTGAATAAAACATCGGCGGGAACCTGGCAGAACAGAGGTAATGGCGCAGGGCGGCAACATACTGTTGTAAGGCAGCTGCAGCCTGGCTGTTCTGGGCAGCGGCTGCAAGTAAAATGCATCAGACTTGTTGCCAGGGCTGGGGATCATCAGATCCCTCTCCTCCCTCCATACAGTATTCCCCCAGATATTTCTGCTGCTGCCCTCCACCCACCCATGATTAGTGGGTAATGGGCAGCAGCAGAAATAACTGGGGGAATACTGTATAGAACCTCTCAGCATCCCCTCTTAACTTATTATGTCCCAGCCTTCCCCTCCCCCCCTAAAATACTGTATGCCCCCTATAGCCCCTTTCTCAAAATTTCAGATCCTCCTGTGTTCCCTGCATCCCTCCCCTACAGATACACACACCTACCTGCTGGGGTGCTCTCTGCAGCTCCTTCCATGTAATCAAGATCATCACTCTCTGCCCACCAGCTGGATGCTCCCTCCACACTTCTCATCTCCTCCCCACCTCCTGGGTGCTCCGCCCCTTCCAACATCCACACTTCCATCTACCTACTGTCCCACAGCCCCCTTCCATCCCAACACCCTGCCCCCAATATCCCCCACCTGCTGGATGTTCCTCCCTCTCCCATACCAATTTCTATTCCATTGCACCTGCTAGATGATCCCTACTGTCCTCTCTGCAGGATGTATTGGTACTGCTGCTTGTGTCTGCTTGTGTATGGCATCCCGATTAGTGATGCACCTTCTGGTGCATGCCCCCCCCACAAGCCTGAGAACCTAGACCCCAAATACTTATCTCTTCTGGGACTGGTTTCATCAGCAGCCAGTCCTGGACTCATGTGACTGTATAGCGGGCAATTGCAATGGCTCTTTCAGTGGTCATATGGAAAACTGCAAAAGGTAAGTGCTGTGGTCCTGGTTATCAGGTTTGTGGGAGAGCTATGTGTCGGAGGGGGCAAACCCAATTGGGATGCCTCCCCAGACATGAGCAGTGGAATAATTTAAGGGGTTAAAACTAACCTACCTAAGTTAAATCTAGTAACCCCACTTCAGGGTGGCATGCTGATTGGGGATGCTCGTTAAGCTGACAGTAACAGGATGCCCAGGAGCTCTATTCACACACACTTTCACATCCCCCCACTGGTGAACTCCTGCACAGGGTGGCGTGGCCTGGAATGGCAGCCAGACCCCTAAACCCTTATCTTTTTGTATGCCTAACTTTGCCTACTGCAGCAATTTACCCTTCTACCTCTTATCCCTGTTGTACAGACAGTCAGCGATGAGGATCAGGGGATGATAAGCCAAATCAGAACACCACAAAGATGCCATACCAGTAACAGACTTGGGTCAACCACAATGGGAACCAATGAGAATCTTTGAGGACAATCAAGGATGTACTTTTACAGATGGAATAGCTCAAGAACCAAGCACATTGATGTGAAGTTCCATCTTCTGAGGGATCTTTAAGAGTTACTTTATTGCCCTATTGAGAATATGATGGCAGATATCCTTACCAAGCCTCTGACTGCTGAAAAATACTTGAGACAAAGAAGATTGGCCCAACAGACTAAGTCTCAACTGTTGAGAAGGGGTTTTGGAGATACAACAGCCTTAGCAGTTTACATTTATGACAGTAGATAGTGCTGTTAGATATATCTATGTGTAGTCTCTGTTGTACATTCTCTGCTGCATGTGTTGTACATTAAGGTGATCTCTATTACTGCTTTTTCTGTCTATGTTATCCACCATGTAAGGTGACCTTCTCTTACTGCACTCATGTTCTAGTCAGTTCCTATTACACCACAAATGTCAATATGGATTTGGGTCTTCTGCACCCAGCACTCAAACTCTGCAACAATACTCAGTATAGAATTTACCTTCCACTGTGTAATGGATCACTGGTAATGCACAGACAGTTAGCCACGTACCTCTGCCTATGATTGTTACAAAGTTGTGTGCTGGAGGTGGTGTCAGGTGGCATCGTGTGCCCATCATTCACCAATCCCTCCATCTATCATTGCAGGACACAGCAGCAGATCAGTGCGGGACACCGCATTGGGACAATGCACTGGATTTCTGTGTAAACCAGTGATGGATTCAAGGTAAATATGGGGGGAGGGAAAGCCAGTGACTTGCGATAACCCCCACATCCTCAAAGCCCAGGTGGTACAGAAGACCCCCGCCCCCCCGTGAGTTATGTAGGCTCTCCTGGATCCCCTGGGCTTTGGGGATGCAGGCAATATGGTGGGGTTTAATGGAAAGTCACCCGCTTGCTGGCAGGTGACCTATCAGCCCCTCCTGCCCTGTGAACTGATATAGAGGTCTCAAGGACCCCTTATGAGTTCACAAATGGTTAAATATAAAGAACACACAGACACAAGAATAAAACATTTTTTATTTGTTCCCCTAATCTTATCTCAAATCTATTGCTATGACTCGCACCATCCTGTGCCAATCTGCCACTTCCGTCACTGACAGCTGGAGAGATCGGCAAATTTCAGGTGCAAGCTTATCTTCTGCTAGTCTCTCCAGCTGTCAGTTACACCTTGGCTCCCCGCCACAGGGAGGGGCTATTTATGCTAGGAGTGGGTGGTGACGTCCCACTTCACTGCCAGTATAAATGCCCTTCTCTATGGCAAGGAGTGTGGGACTGGTGCAGGACAGCGCTGGAGGATGAGGACATTACCCGGCACTGAAACAGGGACAGAGGTAAGCTTATTTTCTTTATCTTTTGAGTGAGTTCATTAAAAGTTTTATTATAAAAAGTTTGTGCATCTGTAATCATGTCCTATTTCTTATATTGCTATTACATAGTCATTAAACCCCAGGATTGCCACAAACCTTATGTTGCATAAGTGGGCTCATCTCCAAACAGAATAGCTTGCTGAGCATATTCATCTACTCTGAATGGATTGCTCCTGCTGTCACCCCCCCCCCCCCCCCCCCCGGCTGCTTGCATCTTACGACAGCCATTCACATAAGCTGGCAGCGGTGCATTGGATGGAGCAGTGCTAGGAATGCACTTCCCTGGAGCTGATCGAGTCCCAAGATGAGTATATAGTAAAACCAGGGGGATTCACATAGCAGACGTGCATCTATTTTTTTTTTTTTTCTTTTAGATCGTTCAGATTTTACCATTGGAGAAATAAATCAGAAGTTACTCTAGAAAATAACCCAGCACAGAAGAGTTTACAAATTAAGGACAGCCAGGCTCCCATTTTTATTACCAAAGGTGACCCGTTTAAAGATGTGGCAAAAATCTATTTATATTAAAATAAAATAAAACAGTGGAAAGGGGGGCATCATTTGTTTACCACATACAGGGCCGGATTATGTTTGGTGGAGGCCTCTGGGCACAAATCTGGTGGAGGCCCTGGATACAGTATTTTTCTTTTCTTAAAAATAAAAGTCCAGCCAAGTAACTGATTGGTGGTTGCCTGGTACCCGCCTACTTACTGGAAAGTCAAATCAAGTCCCTTGTGCCACCTTTGTGCCAACCTTGTGTGGGTGCATGCTGCTTCAGAACTTCTGGGTGGGGGGTACTGTATTCGCCCAGCTGGTCCAGCTGAAAAAAGTACCCTGCATTGAGCTGCCAGCGGCTGTGCTGGTGGCTTATGTGCAGTGAGCGGCCGCCGATTGACAGCTCTGCACCCGCCCATCACTGTAGCGTTGCTGATGGCGGCTTTGCTGCTTTAGACTCTCTGTCCTGCCCTGTGGTGGCTTTGGCTGTGGGTTTGAAAAAAACAAAAAAAGGCTTGTCCAGGTAAGGGTAAGGGGGGGGCCCCACTGCCACCGATAGATTTATTGCTGGCTCCATGGCCCGTCAGACAAAAGACTGAAAAGCTTCCTGGACCAAACCGTAACCCAAAGGTTGGTGCAGGCCCCCTTTGCAGGGCAAGTGGTGGAGACCCCGGGGCGCGAGCCCCTTGTGCTCCTGTCATTCAAATGCAGTCAGCATATTACCTCTGTGATGCCTATTACCCCTTGCTCATTAAAGCAGAACCTGCTGGCTGGATGGATTGTTGGAAAAGCCAGTTGGATCACTAGTAAAACTCCTGTACAAATAAACCAACTCCAGTTTCTTTGACTTACTACACTTACTACACGTACACTAAAGTGGTTCTCACCCTATCTCATGCTATTTAAATAGGAGCAAAATCTGTCTAAGGCTGTGCTTAAAATTTTATTTTTGTTGTTTTGCATTGTAGCGTACCATCCATAATTTAGGTTGCCATACCAACTCCCTTGCCTAGTCAATACATTTTCAGGAAGAATGTACAACTTGTCTAATAGGACTCATTATGGAAGCACTCCAAACAGAATCTGAAAATAGCATCCTCCTTAGTTGTCAACATAAAAATGAATTGCTTTACAAAAGTATCTGATTCAAAACTGGCTGCTGGCACTGGTAAACAGAACGAGGAGCTAACAAAATATGTGTACAGAAGTTTGGCAGTTCACTATGCCTTGAGGTTTGGGCTTCTAAATATCAGCATAGACATGGAAAAAAATATGTCCTGACTCCAGATCATTGCATCGCTCATCCTAGAAATCAATATTTAAAAGTCAGGCTTCTTTGAAAAATTATCTGATCATCTTTATATGTGTGTATATGTTGTTTATATCAGCATTATGTTGATATAAAGGTAAGGAGGTATTGTCATCACTGCAGGCCTGGCAGATTAATCCCTTTAAAGCAGAACAAAACCTGAGATTTTTACTATCCCGGGTTTGGTGCTTGCCCCTGCGGCATCCTCATTTGTGATGCCCCGCTATGTAAAACCCACAGAATCGGTCATAAAAATGTACCTTTCACGGTGACATGGCACAAGTGCGGGCTCGTGCCCAGAACCTGGCAATAGGGAGTGGGAGCGGTCTCATTCCCAGTTCCCTTTATATCCGCTTTAAGACTGGGCCTGAATGCCAGAGCACATTATACAATTATTAATTGCATTTGCTTACATTATCATTTTTCATAATGTTGTAGTTTAGATTTCGGTTAAAACTGTATTCCACCTAAATTTTGTTTATTTAGTTCTTGATTATTATAAAAAATGGGGGGCGTGTGCCCATGCCCCCCTGCGCATTAACGACAGTAAACAGAAGATATGTTACTTTTCTCCTTGGTCCCCTGAAGAAATTGAGTGCTCTGATTGGCTGCCTTTGTCATGAGGTTGCCGGCGGCTGGATGTCTGGGAGAAGCCTGCAGACCACATGAAAGTGGCAGCCAATCAAAGCGCCTGATTTCTCTGTAGGACCAAGGAGAAATGTAAGATATCTCATGTTTATCATCGGAAATCGGGATGCCCCCTGCACTAGGAACAACGCCATTTTTAAAAAAATGGGTGTTATTCTGGTTTAATTCAACCAGATCTGTAACTAAAAATTACAATACACAACTCTTTTGATATGAAAAAGAAAAAGACAGATGATAGATGTTATTGTCAGACTCAGTGATAAAGAATTGGGTTAAGAGTTAAATAAATCAGCTCTGTAAATACACAAACAGCTAGCATGATAGCATGATAGGGGGATTTCTAGAAAAAAAATCAGCTATGAGATATACTTCACACAACTCCCACCAGGCCATGCTGAGCCTCCTGGAGGTTAGGCCCATGCTCTAGGCCAGTAACTTGCTCTTTTATTAATGGACCCTGGATCGGGGTCAGTGACCCACATTTTGCCCAACCAGTGGGCCAAACCATTATAGTGGCAAGGTCAAAATATCTAGGTCAGTGGTCTCCAGGTTCTTCTTTGTATCAGTGATGCCCCCTGGTACAGACATTCATTAGATTAAATGAAGGTGTGGAGGCTGATTCACTTCTAACGCCAGGTATCGGGAGATGAGTCTGTATAGCTGGGCTTAGAGCGCCAGACGCTGTGTGATTAAAGTCTGTTTTTGAACACATATCCACCGGTAACAAATCGAAAACACATGGAATGATATTGTTTTAACACTGTGACATTAACACTTTAGTGCCAGACCTGTAATGACAATTCTGCATAAAAATATTAAAAGTCAAAAAAGTTTCTAAAAATATTTGTTTGCAGCCAGGGGAGGTCACACAATGATAATAAAAAATCTCAAACACGCTGTTTAAACACAAGCAAATGAATGGCCATTGAAATGTATGGGAGAGCCACACTGAGCGAAAGGTAATACGTGGCGCTCTGGAAGCTAGAGCACCAGAGCTATACGCTGAGCCGCCTGTAATAATACATGTGATGCTACATGGCGCTGTTACAGTCGCTCACCAGATTCACTTTCATAAATGTGGTTTTGCGTACAGCGCCCATCATTCACCAGACGCTGCCTGGCGCTACGAGGCACTACCTGGCGCTATCTCGTCTTAAATAACCCCCTAAGAGTTTTTCACTACATGCCGGCAATAGCACTAGCATATTGCGATTTTCTCAGCACACTGGCGCTCTAGAATGCATGCATTAAATTACTGTATAGTGCATTTGTAGTGTCAGCCTTGAAGAGTCTGGGGGAGAAACACTTGTAGCTTGAAAAAAATGTCCAATGTGAAATATAACAGGTATCCTATACAGGCACACTTCTTAATTTTACATAACCCTAACCCTTTAAACGTATTCCTTTTTGTTATTAAATCTAATTTTAGCTGAGATTTTCTATTCCCCGGTGTACAAGACGAATAGGAATTTTCTGCATGACATTTAATTCGGCTCAGACTTTCTGTGATTAAGAGGGTCTGTGACAAGGGGAAATAAATGATACAGCTGTTGTGATGTGATTTTCTGAAAGCCTGCAAAGCACTGAGCAGGATATTTGTAGCTGTCTGAATTATTAATTCATTTAAACTTCTTGGCAGTATAACCTGCCAATACAATGCTGAACTGCAGGCAAACAGCTAAATAACACAACATGAGCTGCTTTTTGCCTTCCATATTATTCATACTTCTTGATGGCCATTGTGATTCTTATAGTTGTAAACTGTAATGGAAGGCAGGAACCCCAGAGTCATCAATCAAAGTACACCATACATAGACCCCCTAATTCAAAGTTGATACTTCTACATTTGTATTTAAAGTAGGTCCCACTTACCCACATGTTAATATAAATGATGATGTCAGAGAAGCATGATATTTCTAACAGGAACCTAATAAATGATGTATGCCCCAAACGGTCCTGGAATAAGTCTCTTTTCCTGTGGTCGCCCACAAAACTCACCTTTGTCGGTGGTTCCCACGCCAACCAGATGGAGGGGGAAAATCTTGCCCTAATCTACATATAAGGTCCGGAGACAGCAAAACAACTTTTTTAAGAGGTGAGGAGGCTGTAGATTTTATTAAGGCCTTGCATGGCCAGTCATTTTTAGTCAATTATTTTCAGAATTGTATGTTTTCTTCATATTAGGGCTAATTCCGAGCCTCTGCGTAAATGTGCGTATGCAAACTTTTAGGTGGGGAATTCTTGATCGCTCGTGAGATTCAGAGACGTCTGCCATCACCGGCAAAAGTGCTTGGCGTAAGCTTTTGCTCAAGATGAGCCTTTATGTTTTTTGCCTGCGAGAGTGCATCTTGAGGTTTTTTGTGTTTTCAGTTCAGTCCTGCTGCAGGTTTTTTGTTTTGGACTTCTTTGGTAATTTCTTGGGTATTTTTCGTTAGACCCATGGATCCCATGGACCCGTATACCAGTTCATACTCCATTGCCCGCACCACCCTGGCCATGATGAGCCCGGCAGCTCATAGCTGGGCACTGGACCTGTGCTATAGGGCATATGGGCTTGTAATGTCCAGGGCCATGGGACAGCTGTGTGGCCCTTGAGCCCTGAAATTACAAGCCCCTATGCTTGATTTGCTGGGTTGGTAATGCTTAACAGAGGGGACCCTACACATTTTTTTTAATGCAAAAGTAAAAACTCGCACATATAAACCCTCTACCCTTTTACTTTCCCTACTTTTAAAGTGGACCGAAGCCCACTCTGGAGTCCATGAGACTCCAGGGCAGGCATAATCACTCCCCCCAGGGGTATCCAGATTCGGGATGTCCCTTTGTGTAAAACCCCCGAGGTCCCCAGAAACTCACCTTGGTTCCCGATCTAACGGCACATGGGCGCACCGCGCCCGTATCCCCGCTATCCCTTTGGTAGGGTGCCTGCCAGGCATTTGTGAATGGCCAGGTCGGGCACGCTCCCTGTTAAATGGGTAGAAGGGGATGTGGTCACCAGTGTGCTCAGATCTGCTCACCTTAAAAGGGCTCTTGGACGAAGTGGCGAGAGTGAATCTGAGCGCGCTGACTGGACGAGGGGCTGCACATGTGCCATAGGACCGAGAGGGTGAGTGACATCGGCGATCTGGGGGGTTTCACACACTGGAGCATCCCCGATTGGGGTGCCCCAGGGGCAAGGACCAAAACCCAGGATTTTGGCTATTCATTAAAACAAGGAAAAAATAAAAAAAATAAAAAAATTGTTAAACATTTTTTGTTAAAAAAGAATTATATCTTATCTTAAAGTATTACTGAAATTTTTTTTTACAATTGTTAAAAATCATGTCAACACAGATGGCATTATTATTAACAACTTCAAATGTGCTAAGCTAGCTGCTCTCACCAACTTTTTGCTGGCAAAAATGGTAGTCTGCAAAAATCCGTTTTTGGTCCATTTTTCCTGTGAAAAAAAGGCCCTAAATCACCTGCGTTTTACAATTTGCGGTATCTCTCATTTGGCAAACTTGCTAAAACCATATTAAAGTGGACCAAAACCCACCGGGATTGGCCCGGGAAGACAGGAAATCGACGAAAAAGGGTCTACTAAATTGCACGAGGTACAAAAGCACGCCAAAATGCTCGCTCAGTATCGCTCTCCCAGACATATCAATGGTGCTTTATCTGGTTGTGTATAAATAATGTTTTCCTAAAGTAATGTCTATGATAAGGCACAGAGCAGATTTTCTCTTAGGTCACAGTTTTGTAGACAATGGAGATGAAAAAGAGTCCCGCTGTGCATGCACACTTTTTATTGTGCCCACCACTTCTCAAGATTACTCTTACCAACTCCAGAATTAATAGATGCGTATAATGAGTACAGAAACAATGCACTGCTGAACAGACAGGTAAACACCAATGGTTCAGATGTCAGTCTCAGCCTCTTTATTATTATGCTTCCGGGACATCTTTTTTGGAAATGCAGTATGAATCCAAATTAAGAACGTTGTCCACTCACTTAGCTCAAAGCTATTTCAATGCAACTTGGCTGTCAGGAAGGTTTTAAGATACTTTATATCACTAAGGACAGCTTCTTTACCATGTCTTGGTGGGCTCGTTACAATGGCGCCTGCGTGTCCGGGCTGCTCACTGGCTCCTCTGTGACCAGGCACCGGAGACACGGAGGAGCAACTGAGCAGCCCGGACCACCACCTAGTGTTTTCCATTGGCTCTGCAGTGAATCAGGGAGATCACTTCTACAGCACCCTCCAGACATCACATTTATCACTACTGGACAGGATACTACAGTGTCACTTGTCCAGTCGCTATGCTAGGTTATAGCGCCAGACACCCGCTTGCAGCTCTAAGCACCGCTACGTAGACGCTCAAATTGCAATACGTGGTGCTAGTCTTAAATTAACCTCCCTATAGATTGCATTGCTTAGCTTGCTATTTTATAAAGTGACTTTGTTTTCATTACATTCCGGAGTACAGTACATCTCAGTTTTTCTCACAATTACTTTGAACCCATGCATTGTAAAATAGGTCTTTAAACACACATACAACCTTTCCTAAAAGCATTCAGACACCATGATGACCCCAGTATTGTATTTAAACAGGACCAACACCCATTATTCCTTTAACTGGTGTTGGTCCCTCTCTCTGCAGATAGCAAGAACCTTGGGGGGGGGCATCCAGAATGCTGGAGCCCCCTCGCACCTAACTGAACAGATCGTGCAGAATACTCACCTTCATCATGACTCCAGGGCGCCGGGAGAGGAGGTCCACGATTGGACGCGGAGAGGTCATGTTAGGTCTGTTCAGTTAGGTGTGAGGGGGCTCCAGAGTTCTGGATACCCCCCCCCCTCCCAAAGCTTCTTGCTATCTGCATAGAGCGGGACCAACACCCATTAAAGTAACGGGTGTTGGTCAGGTTTAATAGATAAATAATGAAATGCCTTTTGTGTTGATCTGGTAAATTAACAAAACAAGGTCATTTTTGTATAGAGCCTACATGTACAGGCACATGTAAAATAATGTTTGATGTTTTTGATATATTCTTATTGGCAGTGAGAATTGTTTTGCACTGTGCTCTTTCATTCTGTGCACTCAGACATGCTAGTAAATTGTCATATCAATTTCAAACACACCCTATGCTCTTCTTCATAGACAAGTAATAAAGAAAGCAATACTGTATCTTTTCTTTTTTATGGAGTATGAAGTAGAAAATGACCATTCATTACAAGTTATTAGAGTTATTCAAGATTTTTTTTTCAAGTTTAGTACAGGCAGAGCAGAAACAAATGTATGAAAAGTCCTACAATATTATCAATGAAATCACTATGAAATTTTGAAAATTCAATAAGTGGCTAGCACTAGTTTGACAAACATTTTATACAATTTAATAATATAACCTATATCACTTAAAACAAACTGAAGGTCTGAAAGAGAGAAAGGATGAATATACAGGGGTGTCGTGACCTAGAGGTAAGGAAGCAGCCTTGCAGGTTCAATTCCCAGCCATGGGATATGACTGAAGTGCACTTGAGCAAGGCACCTAGCTCCCCACTTTCCGTAATTGGGGCAGCCTACCACTCCAGGCATGTACCTTATATTTATCAGTGTCATATTATCATATTATACATTTTATACATATTACATATATGTCTTCAGGGAATGGGGTGCTGGGCCCTCCTGTGATTGGATCTGCAGGTGCCCATCTTGTTTAATATTAACTAATATTAAAATGGATCTTCACCCTGAATAAAAACGTATCTGGTATGTTTCCTCCACCCCTTACATACAGATTGCCCACATTAAAAATCATCCTACCTGCATCTATGGCATTTTTTAACCCTTCTAGTGCCAGCTACGTGAGTCTCACGTAGCTGCCTCTCCAACCGTTAAGTGCCAGCTACGTGAGACTCACGTAGCTGACTTTAGAGCCCCATAAAAAAAAAAAGTAAAAAAGATACAGACTTACCTGACCCCTCGTTTGAAAGTGCCAGCGATTCTCTTCAATAATCACCTATTTGATTTCCGTCCCTGGGCTGCTGAAATTCAGGAGGGGGCCCAGAATAGGCCCCCTCGCACCATCTGAAAGAAAAAAAAAATGACACAAACTCACCTGACAGCCCGATCGCTCTCCCCGGGTCTTCTCTTCACCGGGGGGGGGGGGGGGGGGGCTCCGATCCCCCCCCTGGACTTACCACTCTTCGGGTGAAGACCCAGTAATGGGCCCTCACCCTCCTCTTTGGCCGGCGCTGGCCCCGCTCCTAGCCCCACCCACTTGTGGGAGGGGCGGGATGATGTCATCCCGCTCCTCGTATACCGGCACCCGGGCTCCGACTGTCACTTGTCGGTAGCGATTGGAGCAGGGAGGGTGGGAAGCAGGGTGGCTCTGATCTCCCTGCCTCCCACCCTCCCTGCTCCGATCACTACCGACAACTGTCATCTGCAGCGGCGCGGGACACGGGATCAGAGGTAAGTATAGGTGAAAAAAGAATAAATAAAGAATTTTTTGTCTGGTATCTTTTTTTTTACTTAACCCTTTTGTGAACTGGTAAGGGGTCCATGAGACCCCTAATACCAGTTCACAAGGCTCTGGGGCTGGCAATCACCTGTGGCTAGCAGGTGACTTGCCAAAACCCCCAGCCCCCCCATTACCTGCCTCTCCAATGGCCGGGGGGGGCAGAAGGGCCCAGCCACTTAGTGGCTATGTGGGCTAGTAGCCTGCAGGGCTAGGGGCCACCAACGCTGGCCCCTGCGCCCTGTTCTACAAGCCCCCATAGCTGGTCCAGGTCATTAATGCTGGGTAAGGGGGACCCTACATCATTTTTTGGGGGGGATTTTAAGGGTTTTTTACCCTTAAAATGACAAAAAATGAGGTTCCCCCCCCCCCCCTTCCCAGGAGGGGGACCCTATGTCATTTTTTTTTTTTTTTAGTTAACCCCTTACAACTATGCAATCATATTGCATAGTTGTATCCTATCTGAAATCTCCTAAACTGCTGTTTCAGTTTGGGGGAGTTTTCTGGGCAGGAAAGAGTGTATACCAATACATATGTGGTACCGTTGTAACCGGGAGAAATAGGGCTTTCACACGCAATAATATTTTATTAACAAACTTACATTTTTTATCACAAAAAAACACTACAATTTGTAAAAAATAGTTTTTTTATATTTTTTTGCACATATTTCACCCAAAAGTATTGAGAATACACTAAAAAAAAGGCCAAAAACATTTCATGTTGAAGCTCAGACTCTGCTGAAAAAAAACAATATATAATTTTCCTGGAAAATCCCTGGAAATCCCTCCAAAAATCAAGGTTGAACATCAGGCGCAAAAACGTGAAAAGTAGTCTGTGACAAAAAATCTAGGTAGGCTGGCATTTAAAGGGTTAAAACTTTTTAATACCCAAGATAGTGGCCTGTAGAGACTCAGGCTGTCTTCTGTCTTCTGTCTGTGCCCCTCTGCATTATGGGATTGCTGTCCTTTTTCTGACCCCAGCTCTGCTTTGTCTGTGGGGGGGGGGGGGGGGGATAATAAGTAAGCGACTAAAAACTTAAAATATATTAATTTTAGATGCTGGGGAATAGTTTTTTACCGGTTTGGGCTTTTCCATAAATGATGCTGAAGGTCCGGTTTAAGTATTTAAATATATGTAAAGTACATTCATCCTGATGCCCCGTCTTGCCCAGTACACAACAATTGATCAATGCGACAAGGAGCAAGGATGTGCACACGACATGCCCTTAGACTTATATTACTATATATGAAACAAGTCATGGCTTTAACAATAGTGAATGGTGCAAATGTGTGTATCAAAAGACTGATGGAAGTAAGAACTGATGCCATGTTATAGTAGCCCATATGCCATGGCATAATACAGGATCCATAATAAAGGCATAATGTAGAGATATATAAGCATAAACATAACTGAACAGTAGGAAAGTGTAAATACCAATGTGACATAGCGATGATAAAGGAATGAACAGATGTCATAAATGTAGAACCCACGCAAGCCTGTATGTAAAAGATGCATTTAAAAACAGAGGTCTCGGTTGGAAAACATCTGCTGAAATTTTCTAAAGCTGCACCACTAAACACCAAGGTTCCTCTGTGTAGGTGCAGCCCTAGGTCTAATCTTTGAGAGCCCAATTAGAGATAGATTGTAGGATTGGCAGCAGGCTAACAGGGTTGATTGCTGTGGCCCCTTTAAGACTTGCGTAATTCTAATTACGCTTCTCACATGCACCTCCAAGGTTAGGTATAAATTATTCTGAGTGGATGCCACCCTTTGTTTGTATCTTCTTATTCTGTGCAAGCACATGGTGTAGGGGTTCTGATAGTGTATGGTGGAGGCTTTTGACCCTTCCTCCCCATGTGCTGCACTCAAAGTTATATGGCAGCCTCTGGTAAGCTGCTCCCAATTTATCCATTGCACTTTATGTCCCAATGGGAGCTCTCATAGATTAGAATTTTGACTACACCTGCACAAGTCTTCTGGAATCTTTTGTGCGCAAGTGGTTTTCTGGATGTGCTGAACTGAATTGCTAGGCTGGCTATTTTGGACTATGGATCTTTAAAGCTATATACCTGATATATTTGAGTGGTAATGACCTGCCTGCAGTGGTCCTTTATCTCCAGCATTGTGTTGTTGGAAGGAGATAGCCCATAGCATTGCATTTACAGCTCCAATTTTACACCTCCAATCTCCAGGTGTCTCTGAAAAACTCTCACAACATCAGCACATCTTTTTAGGGAGTTCCTGTACAATTTGGGGGCAGGTGCCAGGTCTTTGGTATTTACCAGTGATCAGGATGTGCATCCCATTTTTTTCCCTCCATAGAATATAATGGTATTCTGGTTTGGGTATACCAGGATTTCACGTTATTTTGATCAATTCTGCAGAATCGCTGTCAAACTAAATCGGGGTCATCTGGCACATCACTAGTATTCAGATTCAGGTGACCCCAAAACGAAATATTCTCAGAAAAATTCAGCTGAAAACAGCTAAAACAGAACATTATTCAAATGCCATGACTATTAGTGGTTTGGAAAGGATTGTTTTATGAAACCTCATAGAGCATACTTATTCAGATCTAAGGACCTCTTTTTGGTGCTCTATGGAGGGCAGCTGTAGCGTCAGACACAAGTCAATCAAAAATTGTAAAATCTGTTACTCAAACTCTACTGTACAAGAAATAATTGGAAAGCTTTTTCCATTAGATGTGACAAGCCGGTTTTAGATTTTTTATGAAAGTATTTTTAAATGATTAACATCAAGAACTCCAGCGGTCAAGATGTTAAGGTGCAATGGAGAAGCAGGAATTATTTTTATATTTGCATAGTTAGTGAGGCTGAAAGTTCAACCAATGGATAGAGTTAAGGACAATGTTATACCTGCATGCGAATAACAGGCAATATTTTATGTTCTAAAAAAAAAAGTCTGACCATCTCCTGTTGCATTCTATTAAAAAGATTTACAGTTCTAATAGTGAAGAAAGATTCTCATCTCTTCTCTAAAATTTTTTTAAAGGGTTTTACATGAAATTTCTACAAGTTTAGTATGTTCCCCTTAGAGGTCTCCTCTCAAGACCAAATAGATTTTAAGCAGAGGTCCAGTGTGTAAATGCTCGCCTCCCCAATGCTGAGACAAGACAGATGGGTTACAATGAAACAAATCTTTCCTCACTCAGTATCCAGTGCTTCAGGTCCTGGGTGCTGCCATCTTGGTCAGAAAGCACAGAGCATCTTCCCCCACCCAGTGTGGGGGAACACCTCTCCGTGCGCTGTCCATGCAGATGCTGCAGGAGCACTGGTAGCAGTGCATGTAACCCCCCCTTCCACGGCCTGTCTTAGTGTCAGGGAAAAGAGGCAGGGCAGGTGGCTGGTCATTGCCTCACTGGACTTCTGCTTTAACTCCTGTAATCCGCTGGCTTTGTGGAACTTCTCAGTTCGCCCATAATAACTCACTTTTTCCTGCTCCAATGCCACATGCACATGCTCCTGTCCAATGAGAGATGCCTGCTATGACTACGTCATTCAGCAGGCAGTCCTCATTGTTTACAATAAGGAGTACACACTTCTGCATCCCCCTGCCTCCCAAATGTCCCACCATTCATATAGGCTGGGACCGGAGCACACCATGACCAAGGATGCAGCAGTACACGCTCCTCATTCAAGTCAATGAGACCAAATGACCTAGTCACAGCAGACAGCTCTCATCGGACAAGAGCTTGCGCATGCGCGTTGGAGCATGGTGAGTTTTTATGTGTGAACTGGGGGGTTTCACAGAGCAGGGCATCCCAAATTCGGTTTGTTTTATAAATGATCTTCTATATCATTAATAATGATGAATAATAGTAGACCCAGCATTGATCCCTGGGGTACACCACTTACAACCATGTACTGTTCAGAGTGGACATCATTAACCACTCTCTGCACGTGGTCCCTCAGGCAAATTTAAATTCATTAACAAACTGTATTTTCTAAAGAATTTGTTCAAAGAATCTTTGAAATAATGCAAATTGTGCAAACATCGATGCTGTTTCTTACACCTTCGTGAAGCAGATCAGGTTAAGTTGACAGCTTCTGGCCATAGTAAAACTGTGATGGTTCTTTGCTGTGACCCAACTGCGTGTTCCAAGCCCCTTTTCAAATAAGTAGCTGAGCCAGGCCTTCCTCTATGCTTAAGCACCAGCTAGACTTTCACTATGTCTTTGTCAGCTCCAAGACAGCTGACTATATGTCTATGCCATGGTGAGACAACGTCATGTAGAGAAATTGTCTGCTTTCTGGCCTTATAATGCGTAAGTGGTCATCCCAAGCAGATGCCGCCAATTGGTGGGGGAGTGGGTGGCCAGCACCAGTAAGATATACTTTGCTTATTATTTTAATTTCCAAACCTATCCCTGCATCAGCAGAGGAGTTTAGCAGAGGTTTGACCTTTATTTTAGTATAATCAATTTTATTGGTTTTGTAGGAGAATAGGGGGAAGGGGTACAGAAGACAAAAAAGGGAGGGCGTGGGGAGGAGGGGGTTACAACAATTATAGTTCACAATTAAACACAATGACTGATTTTACTACCCGTTCGCCTTAACATAGGACCGCCACGTCCGCTCAAAACATGTACCAACCTAGGATATTTATAGTTCCTTGTTACAGGGGTCTTGGAACCTTTACTGTTACTTCAAGGGGAACAGTGGTATTCTCTCTCTCAGCAGGGTCGCGACCCCATCCTGCTACTAACTACAGATTGGTCCAAGTGGTAGCACTCTATTCTTTTTGTCTTTCCTACCCAGGTGAATGGGGGTAATGGGATGTAGGAAAGGAGGGGGGAGGGGGCCCCAAGGTCAGGACTCGAGCGAGCAGGTTCTACGCATCATGGTAGCCAGACGTTGACAGAGGCAAACATCCGAGTTCTAAATCTGGTCCAGCCCGGTGGTTGCCCCTCGTGTATTAGGGGCTATACAGTGGTTTGTATCAGGGAAGGGAGATGCGAGTCTCGGTAGGTCAACCAACCCGCCCAGATCATCAAGTAGCTGTCGGTTGTCTCTTTGTCGGTTGCTTCTGCACCCATTCCATCAGCGTGGGGGGGGGTTTTGTGACCTCCAATGCCGCGGAATAACCGCCCGCATGGCTGCCACAAAATGTCTAAGCACATCTTTTTTAGAGCTAGAGATTGAGCTCTGGAAGAGAGACAAGAGTGCCACCTGCGGCGTGTTAGCTGTTTTGGTTCCGGAGACCTGCTCATAAATGGCAAAGATTTGGTCCCATAGGGCTTTAACAGTCGGGCAACTCCACCAAATATGAGTCATGTCTCCCAACTCCCTCAGGCATCTCCAGCACCTATCATCGTGTGACTCGTCGAACCTATGGATATTTGCCGGGCATCTATACCACCTTGTGAGAATCTTGTAATTCCGTTCTTGAGTAGTAGTAGCTGGTGATGTGCCATGCGTGCAAGCGTATATCTTGGTTAAATCCTCTCTTGTGAACCTAAGACCCAGCTCCCTTTCCCATTTGTCAATAAATTTCAGGGGCGCTAAATGGTTCAGCTTGGTAAGAAGCGCATATAGGGAAGATATTACGTGAGTGGGAGGGGTTTCCTGGGTAATTAATGTCTCAAGCTCCGTGGGTGGGCTCCGTGCTACTTCAGCTATGTTATTGGCGGCAATGAATGAGCAAAGCTGTCTGTGTAGGAGCCACGATACATGTCCGCCCCTCGCCCTCTCTCTTAACTCCCCCAGCAGTGGTGCCCTTCCATCGCTTAACACCTGTCCCATTGTGGTGTCGTTTGATGCTTCCCATATAAGGAAACTTTTGGATACATATAGTGGCCGGGCTGCATGGGGAGAGCGATTTTTCTAATTGTACCCATAGCTTATCCTTTGCCCTGTGCTTCCAGTCTACCATCCTCTGGAGAATTGCAGCTGTGTGGTAGGCCTTCAGGTCGGGGAGCCCCGTTCCTCCCTCCCCTCTGCTCCTAAGCAGGGTCGACCACCTTATTCTTGGTTTAGTTCTCAATCTGTAGAAGAAGCTAGCCGAAAGTTTTATAGGGGCTGTTTGGAAGAGATATAGGAGTCTAGGCAATATATCCATTTTCAGGCTGTTAATTCTACCAAACCAGGAGAGCGGCCTCTTGGTGTATGAGTTCAGGTCTGCTTCAATCTTAGCAAGGAGGGGGGAATAGTTCAGTTCATAGATCTTAGAGAGGTCAGTGGGAATTTGGATGCCCAGGTATTGGATGGAGTGGGGTTTCCATTTGAAGTGGAAGTTAGTCTCCAACCGACTCACCTCTTGTCTTGGGAGCGAAATGTTAACTGCTTCTGTCTTAGAAAAGTTAATTTTGAAGTTGCTCATGGCACTAAAGCGATTGAGCTCTTTAAGGACAACCGGAAAGGTGGTGTGTGGGGATGTCAGATGTAGCATTAAATCATCCGCAAAGAGGGAAGCCTTGTAGTGACAATTACCCACCCGTATGCCCTTAATATCCGGGTTGTTTCGGATAGCTACTGCCAGGTGTTCCATGGTAAGAACATATAGCAAAGGGGACAGAGGGCACCCCTGACGAGTTCCATTGCTTATTGGGAACGGAGCGGATAAGAGTCCGTTCACCCTGACTCTAGCAGTGGGGGAGGTGTACAAGGCCAGGATTTTTGAGAGGAGACCTGGGCCAACACCAATTTGTTTAAGGGAGGCTGTCATAAAAGCCCAGCTCACCCTGTCGAATGCCTTCTCCGCGTCACAAGCGAGCAGGCAGGCAGGTGTCTTTGTTTTGGAGACCTGCAATATAAGGGTAAATAGCTTGTTGGTGTTGTCCCTTGCCTCTCTCCCCGGGACGAACCCTACCTGGTCCAGGTGAATCAGACCTGGAAGTATTGGCTGGAGCCTTAAGGCAATAACTTTGGCATACAGCTTAAGATCAACATTGATGAGTGATATTGGCCTGAAGTTTCCACAGATAGTGGTATCCTTCCCCGGTTTGGGTATTACCGAAATGGTTGCCTCCAGGGCCTGACCAGGGAAGGGGCACAGTGTACCAACAGCATTGACAGTACTTGTTAATAGAGGAGTTAATTGGGATCTAAACTGCTTGTAAAACTTTGGAGAGTATCCGTCCAGTCCCGGGCACTTACCCGTCGGCGTCTCTCCAATGGCCCGGCCCACCTCTTGTTCTGTAAACGGTCGCTCTAGGGACTCAGCGTCCTCCTGGGGGATTGTGGGGAGAGGGGTGCTAGTTATGTATGCGTCAATTGCCTCAGAGGTCGCTCGGTTCTCTGAGATGGGGGGAGGGGGATTGTGGATATTGTAGAGAGTATTGTAGAAGTCTCTAAAGGTGGCCGCTATAGCAGAGGGAGTGTGTACCAGGGTGCCGTCATGTTTCTTAATGGTGGGAACATGCATCGCTGTCGACCTAGGGTGGAGAGTTCTGGCTAGCATCCGGCCACATTTATTTGCTTGAGCGTAAAACTGGGCTTTACCCTTATCCCTATAGCTCAAATAGGCCCGGTTATACACGTTTTGCAACTTTTCCCTGGCCTCTTGGAGCTCCAGGAGTTGAGTGTTAGTGGGTCTGTTTTTATGCTCTCTTTCCAGAGTGGAGATCCTGTTCAGGGATTCGGTTATTAACGAAGCACGCTCTCTTTTAAGTCTAGCCCCTTGCTTGATAAGTTCTCCTCTGATGACACACTTCAGGGCCTCCCACTGGTAGGGCAAGGGGGTACAGTCCTCCTTATGGTCCTCAAGAAAGTGCTTAATGGTTTCCTCGATTGCTGAGGAGCACACTGTGTCATCAAGGAGACCGTCATTGAGCTTCCACGACCAGCAGGGCAGAGCAAGGCCAGGCAGTCGTACAGAGACGTAGACTGGGGCATGGTCTGACCACAATATGGGTCCAATCCACGCTCTAGGATCCCAGTCCAGGGCATGGTGACTGATCATCAAGTAGTCAATCCTGCTATACGAGTTGGCCGCATGAGAGAAGAATGAATAGTCTCTCCTTGCGCCATTAAGCACCCTCCAAGTGTCTACCAATTGGAGATTCAGCAGGGATTTTTTCAACTTGTTGATCTTGCACATGGACATAGCTGCCTTTCCAGATGATGTATCAATAGATGGGTTAAGGGGGATGTTAAGGTCCCCCCCTGCGAGAATCACCCCCTCTGCAAAATCTTCAAGCAACCTGAGTATCCTGACACAAAAGCCGACCTGGTCTGTGTTGGGGGCATAAATGTTCGCTATTGTATATGTTTTGCCAAAGAATTTAACTTTAAGAAACAGGAATCTCCCCTGAGGATCAACCTTCGTGTCAAGAACCTCATACTGTAAGGATCTGTGGAAAGCCACAGAAACTCCTTTAGTCTTGCCCTCCGGATTCGGGGAGTGATACCAAGAGCTGTAGTATCTGCTCTGTATTTGGGGGATGTGGCCCACCTTAAAGTGGGTCTCTTGTAGTAGAGCCACCTTAACTCTCTGCCGATGCAGGTCATAAAGGATCTTAGATCGTTTCTCCGGCACATTAAACCCTTTTACATTGAACGAGCACACTATAAGTTCTGCCATTGTGCGCTAGTATGGCTCGCTACGAAGTGGCTTACTGCCCGACCACCTGGGGGGGGGGGGAGGTTACGGACAAGAGACAAGGAAGTTCAGGGAGAGTGCGTAAGGGAAAGGGTGAGCCTTAGGGCTAGGGGTAAGGGGGGGGGCTGGGGGTTGCACAAGCAAAAGAGAAACAAAGAGGGGGGGTTAAAAGGGAGGTCGGAAAAATCCGAAAAATTTAACAACTATGTGTAACTTATTACGTTCTCCGCTCTACCTGTCACGGGAGAGAGAAGAAAGGCCTATATTGGGGGGGGGGGGTGAGAAGTCACAACCATGGAACAGGAGATACGCTTTCCTTAAGGTAAAAACTTTAACCAATAATGCCCACAGGAGCATAACCCAGAATTAGCTCCATGTGCCCCGGCCGTCGGCCCCGCCGGGGGACAGCAGGCTAGGCTCTGCTCTCAGCCCGGCTACGAGACCGGAGGCAAGAGGCACAGGGAAGCCGCCACACTTCCTTCGGTCAGGCAAATCTCGTAAATCACACTCTTAACACTTTATAAACTCAACAACTGGACCCGTAGGCCACAGGGATAATATCATCCACGGACCCCCCCCCCCCGCCAGGCCGGCCCAGGCAGGCGGCCCCAGCGGGAGCGACCCCACCAAATGCGGAGCGCCCCCCCAGGGGCCCAAGCCCGACCCCACCCGGCCGGGGGGGGGAACCGCCACCAAGTCCGGAGCCGCGGATCGTGTCTTCTTAGATGTTTGAGCGCATGTGTCAAGCTCCGGGCGGCATCCACAGGGAGGAAGCGGCCCGGTCGTCCACAGTCCACGTGGCTCTCATGTTCAGCGGGGGGATCCGCGGCAACAAGTGGAGGCCATCCCGAGAGGCGGCTCCATGTTCATATTGTCTGTTCCCCGTAGACCACAGTGTCCAACAAAAACAGGGACGAGGCCCTTAAGCGAGCCGGTTCCGGCGGCCACCTCCCCCGCCGCCCGGCCCCGACGGGCCGCGTGGGCGACATACACCGCGTTGTGGTCGTGGAGGTCCCCTGTCGTCAGCCATAAGATCAGGAGACAGCCAATCCTCAACAGGAAGGGGTGGAATTCCCAGAAAAGCAAAAAGATCCGGGAGCTGGGGAGGGGAACGCAGCAGAAACGAGCGGCCCTGTCTCGTAATTACCAGGTGGAAGGGGTGGCCCCACCTGTAGGATGCTCCCACCGCTTTGATTTTTTCTAGTAGGGGCTTGAGCGCCCGTCGCATCTGAAGGGTGCGCCGGGCGAGGTCCGGCAACAGCGTGACCGTGGCCCCGCGATACGAGGAGGGACCTCTCTCCCACGCCTTTCGCATGATTTCCTCTTTGACCTTGTAAAAGTGGATGCGGCACACCACGTCCCTTGGTCGTGTAGGGTCTGTTGATCTTGGACCTGGAGCTCTATGAATTCTATCTATCTTGATAGTTTCATCTTGCCGGCGTCCCAGTAGTTCGTTAAAGATCGAGGAGGCAACAGCTTCTAGGTTATTGTGCTCAGGTACCTCCGGGAGGCCCCGAATTCTAATATTGTTTCGCCTCCCTCTGTTCTCCAAGTCATCCAGATGTAGCAGTGCTCTAGTCACATGCTGTGTCGAGTTTGCCTGTGTCTGCTGCATAGTCGCGTATGCCCTTTCCAGGGCCTCCACGCGTTGACCCGTAGTCTCCTGATTTTGTTCTAGATTCTGGACTCTTCCGGTTACCTCCGTCACCGATTTTGTCACTTCGTCAAGTTCCCTCCGGAACAAAGTCTCCATACGGTTAGTGTAGTTTTCGAAGTCCTTCCGTGATGGGAGAAACTTCAGGAGGACCTCCAGGTTATACTGCGTCGCCGGGATCCGGTCAACGGTCGGGGAGGCAGGCGACGGCGGCAGCGGCGACCCCCGCCATCCGGCGGGCGACACTCCGGGCTGAGATTCCAGGTCCGCACTTGGTGACCAGCTGCTCCGGGGCATAGGCGGCCCCAGGGCCTCCACGCCGGCGCCCCCAGTGAGGCCCCCAGGCTGTAAGGTGAGCGAATGGCATCCCCCCACATGCAGCACCAGAGAGTTCACACCGACCGGGTTTCGAGCATCTGCTCCCACATCCAACACTTCTCTTCCAGTGATTGCTTGGCTATGGGGTTGTGGCTCCGCCGGACTTCCCGCATTCATGGGCTTATGCTGGGTCTGCTGCAGGGGATGGTACCCCCCCTCCGGCCGTGGCAACACAGGGCGTCCCGCTGTGGACCCGACCCTCCGGTGTGGCTCCACAGAGGGTGGTCCGGGCTCCCCCTCCCATTCCCCAGCGCTAGACGGCCCGGGTGAGAATGGCACACAGCAGTCTGGGGACACGTCTGCGCAGTCCACCTCCTGCCAGGAGCAGTTATCTAGACAGGGAGAGCGTGGGGAGCCAGGGTAAAAACACATTGTGGGTCTTATGGGTGACCCCTTGGCACCTTTCCCGTGGGAGGCCTGGCAGGCTGGGATCTCCAGTGCAGATGGCGGGACACAGATTGGGTCAGTGAGGGGGGTATGGGTATAACTCTCCCCTCTTTACTCAGGGGCTCGTCAGGCTGCATAGAGCCTCTGATGCTGCATCCCGCCTCACCTGTGTATTTATACTCCGCGGTGGATCGCTTACTGACAGGGCGCCTCTCCTCCCCCGCCACGCGATCAGCTGTCAGCGCTGACACTCCAGCATGGCCACATCGCTCCTCCGCCGTCTCTGTCACCGGCCGCACCGCCGCCCCGGGCTCCCGCCCCTCCTTCTCTCTGCAGGCCGTCACCGGCAGGCCCCCACCGCCGCCTCTCAGCTCACGCGTCAGCGGGCACTCCGCAGTGGATCGCTCGGCAGCCGGGCACCCCTCTCCTCGCTCCCGGTCTGCCGCCGGGTCAGACATCAGCGGTGCGCCTGCATGGCAGCCACACTCCTCCGCCTCTCCCGCCGCCCGCGTCGCAGCTTCGGGCTCCTGCCCCTCCATTCCCCGGACAGCCATCACCTGGGCCACTGGATCTGGGGCTGCACCTCCACCGCTCGCCTCCTCCCGCGGTAGGTAATCTCTCGCCGGCTCCGCTTCTTCTCTTCCTCTCTCCCCGCCAGTCCCCATAGCCGCACGTGTTTTCGGCTTCTGCCTCTCCGGCGCCATATTGCGGCTCCTTCCTCCACCGCCAGGAGGTCCTTCAGGGGGGAAATAATGGCGGATTTTGGCACTCTGGGCACTCCCCGCCGATGCCCGGCTCTTCCTGCGCTTGGACATGTTGAAGATGGGCACCTGTGGTGGTCAATAACGGGCTTTTCTGACACTTTGGGCGCAGAGCTCCTTTGCTCACGTCTTCACACGGCCATGGCTAACCACGCCCCCTTGACCTTTATTTTAAGTAGTCATATGGTTGCCGGAAAGCATCTGTGCTTGTATGTACAAGCTGTGTAATACAGTTTGTTGGTGAGGGTAAGATTTTTGCTGTATTTTATGTATTAGCAAGAACTACAGCCCTCACATGTGTATTTGCCCTTAATTTTGCAGCATGATTGTGTGATGATCACATTGCAGGTATCTACCCACATTTGAGTGGCAGAATGTTTAGAATTGTGCGTCCCTCATCGGTGTAGGATTCAGTAGGAATCTGAAATTATAATTATGAATGTGGAAGAAGCACGCTAGTGAAACTGGTCCATCAAAAATCATTAAGAAATGCTATGACAATCCCACTATTCAGAATTTTGAGAACGTGTTTGGTAACTAAAATTACATGATGGATGTTCAGAAGGTTTTTACAATTTCTTTTAACTGGATAGAAAGTTATTAATAAAGTGTGTGTGTGTGCGGTTTTATATGTCACCTTGTATGGGATTGATTATTACTAGTTGTAAGATAAAATCCTGAGGGAATAAGGGCCCGACCCTTAGGGATCATTTTGTGTGTAACTAATAGATTACTAAGGCTTAGGGTCATGCTCTCTAATGTTTGGCGCAGGTGGGATATGACTTTTATGTAGGGTGCTAGTTCCTGAACATATGGCTGTAAGTGTGCATCTGTTTATTCACTGGCCCCGCTGGTGGGTGAAACAGAGCCAGCCTGGCATCATAGGTTTTATGGGTGTGTCTTATGAATTTGTGTATTTTTGGGAGGGCATAGAAGGCATGTGCATTGGTATTTTCTGATCTTGAAAATTCATATAACCATGACTGCATACGCTTTACATTTTACATTTAAACTGTCAAATTAGCAATGTCCAAAATGAAAAATAAGCTATGTCAGGATCTGGGGTGCTAACGGCAATGACCTTTGGAAACAGTTCTTAGTTGAAATAATAAGCAGTTTATTGAAGACAAAATCCAACAGAAAAATCTCTTAAATTCAGAGTATAATTTGGGAGCAGCAAGGCATGGGCTCCTTATCCCAGTCTCTCCTTCTCCACACTGGAAGCCTCGGCAGCTCCTTTTATTAGGCTTCCTTCCTTCAATTGATCTAATCACCTGGAAAGACCTGGGAGTAGGGGAAAAACCCTGTAGAGGACTGGGGATGTGGACTGGAGCTCTGTTATCCCGGCATGGATTGTGCCTGGCTGAACAAACCAAGGGAAATATAGACACCATCCACCACTTTTCCGTACACTTTACCACAGCTATTATCCTTTAACTACCCAAAGGCATTCTTCAATGGACTATGCTTTAGTCAGAGGCTTTAAAGTAAGCTATACAACTAGGATCCCCACCCAGGCTTTGATCCACTTTAGCCAGTTTGTTCTGGCATGTGAACACTACTTTTTCGGCCTATACTCACCTTGGTATTTGCCACAGATATATGCCACAGGATGCAGCAGCAGGGATCATGGACTACACCTTGAGTTTCTATGATAAAGTAATTAATGCCTCCAAAATATGTTGTGCCTTACTTACTGCCAGCTTACTTGCTGTATTTTTTCGCCTCATAACACGCACCCAGGATTTGGAGAAGGAAAATTATCATTCTGAACCAAATGGTGTACTGAATTACCCTCTCAATCACCCCAGTAGAGACAGTATGCAGAATCCCCCCAAATTACCCAATAACAGACCCCACATTACAGACAGTAAGCATCATTCCACATTACAGGCAGTGAGCAGCATCCCACATTACAGACAGTGTGCGTGGAATCTCAATTATAGGCAGTGTGTGTGGCATCTTAATCACAGACAGTGTGCGTGGCATCCTAATTACAGACAGTGTGTGTGGCATCCCAATTGCAGACAGTGTGTGTTGCATCCCAATTACAGGCAGTGTACATGGCATCCCAATTACCGGCAATGTGTGTGGCATCCCAATTACAGGCAGTGTGTGTGGCATCCCAATTACACGCAGTGAGGCATGCCATACACACTGCAGTGGGAGGCATCCCAATTACAGGCAGTGTGCAGCAGGCCCTCCAAAACAGAACAAAAATGACTTACATTTCCAAAGCTCCCTCACCGCAGCATCTCCCACCGACATAAACACATAGAGACACACCAACACAAACAGGCTTAACCCTCACCACTCGCAGTTCTCGACGTCACCCGTAATGTATGTTTGTGGCCACATCCACTCGGTTGCCAGAACTGGCATCCTGGGAATTTGTGTGGAGGCAGCGGCAACGGGTTTACAGGTGACAACGAGGGGAGACAGTGAGGCAGCAGGAGGCAAGAGAAATGCTTTTTGTTTGTAGCCACGCCCACCCTTTCACCAGAACCAGCGCCTTGGGAATTTGTGTGGAGGTGACGGGCAGCAGAGGCAGCAGGCAGCAGAGGATGTGTAGTAATGTAGTTGTGTAGTAATGTATGTTGGTGTTTTTTTTGTGTGTGTGTGTGTGTGTCTATGTTTTTATCTTGGTGGGAAATGGCTGCTGCCGCATGGAAACTTTGGGAATGTAAGGTTTTTTTTCTTTGGTTTTTTTTTTTACATTTGCCTGATAAGACGCACTGACATTGCGCCCCCCCCCCCCCCCAGTTTTCAGAGAAAATGGGTATCTTATAGGGCGAATATTTTTAACAGCTCACCATAGATGTTAATTTACCCATGGCAAAAAGAAATGATCAATAGTTTGCAACTTGACTTGTATATACTGACATGTCATCAACAACGTATTACTTGTTACTACTGTAAATCTCAACAGGGATCTTTCAACTTTATTCTTTCTACTGCATTTATTTAAACACTTTGTTGCACAACCTTATACTCTATTGTGTTACCTGTAATACCCTTGTTTGTAATTATTAATTACCAATTTCAGAAGTAGCATATGAGTGAAAGCCATAAATACATTTCAGCTGCTACTATTTTATGCCTTTTATTCTGAGTTCCTAGGGCATTTATGGGAAAGTGTTTTGCAAATAGTGAATACAAGTAATTGCCAAGACACAGCGATTGCTTCCAGGAAAAAAGTTGCTTGTGAGAGTGCTCTCCAGTACTATGTTGTTTAGATGTAGTATTTTAGAAACAAATTGTACAATAAAAGGCAGAAGGGTATATTTATTTGTGCACTTAGATATGTTTCCTTCCTACTTAACAAAAGTTTTAGATAAGATTAGGGAGGAGCGAACTTTTGAAAAATTCGATTCAGCTGATTCGCCGAATTTTCCGTCAAAATTCTTTTCGGTCCGAATTTATTCGTGATGAATCGCTATTAAAAACGGCTATTTCTGAGCTTCCTAGAGCCTCAATAGGGTCGAAAACCATTCTGCCTTGCTGTAACACGCATAGGATGCGTGCTGGGTTAGTGAAATAATACTGTAAATAATTATGACATGCAGATCAGAGGCATCGCTAATAGAATCGCAGAGCGGCACAGTTGCAGAAAGCTGAGGTGGCATCACTATGAGGGGCCCCTATATTGCCTGAAAAACACACCCTGGAGCTGGCAGCAGCAGGAGCCCAAATATTGGCTGAAAGACATCCTGGCGTTTGCAGCAGAAGCCCAAAAATTGGCTGAATGACACCCTGGAGCTGCAAGCAGCAGCAGCAGCAGTAGCCCAAACATAGCTTGAAAGACACACTGGAGTTGGCAGCAGGAGCCCAAAAATTGGCTGAATGACACCCTGGATTTGCAAGCAGCAGCAGCAGGAGCCCATACATAGCTTGAAAGAGACACTGGAGTTGGCAGCATGAGCCCAAAAATTGGCCTAAAGACACACTGCAGTTGGCAGCAGCAGCAGCAGGAGGCCAAAATTTGGCTGAAAGGCACACCCTGAAGTTGGCATCAGCAGGAGCCCAAAAATTGGCTGAATGACACCCTGGAGTTGCAAACAGCAGGAGCCCAAACATAGCTTGAAAGAGACACTGGAGTTGGCAGCAGGAGCCCAAAAATTGGCCAAAAGACACACTGCAGTTGGCAGCAGCAGGAGGCTGGAGGCTGGCGTCGCAAGCAGCAGCAGAAGTAGCAGCCCAAACATAGCTTGAAAGAGACACTGGAGTTGGCAGCAGGAGCCCAAAAATTGGCTGAATGACACCCTGGAGTTTCAAGCAGCAGCAGCAGCAGCCCAAACATTGCTTTAAAAAGACACTGGAGTTGGCAACAGGAGCCCAAAGATTGGCTGAATGACACCCTGGGGTTGCAAGCAGCAGCAGCAGCAGGCGCCCAGGCATAGCTTGAAAGAGACACTGGAATTGGCAGCAGGAGCCCAAAAATTGGCTGAATAACACCCTGGAGTTGCAAGCAGCAGCAGCAGCCCAAATATAGCTTGAAAAAGACACTGGAGTTGGCAGCAGGAGCCCAATAATTGGCTGAATGACACCCTGGAGTTGCAAGCAGCAGCAGCAGCAGGGGCCCAGACATATCTTGAAAGAGACACTAGAGTTGGCAGCAGGAGCCCAAAAATTGGCTGAATGACATCCTGGAGTCGCAAGCAGCAGCAGAAGTAACAGCCCAAACATAGCTTGAAAGAGACACTGGAGTTGGCAGCAGGAGCCCAAAAATTGGCTGAATGACACCCTGGAGTTGCAAGCAGCAGCAGCAGCCCAAACATAGCTTGAAAGACACACTGGAGTTGGCAGCAGGAGCCCAAAAATTGTCTGAATGACACCCTGGAGTTGCAAGCAGCAACAGCAGGAGCCCAGACATAGCTTGAAAGAGACACTGGAGTTGACAGCAGGAGCCCAAAAATTGGCTGAATGACACCCTGGAGTTGCAAGCAGCAGGAGTCCAAACATAGCTGGAAAAAAACACTGGAGTTGGCAGCAGGAGCCCAAAAATTGACTGAATGACACCCTGGAGTTGCAAGCAGCAGGAGCCCAGACATAGCTTGAAAGAGACACTGGAGTTGGCAGCAGGAGCCCAAAAATTGGCTGAATAACACCCTGGAGTTGCAAGCAGCAGCAGCAGCCCAAACATAGCTTGAAAAAGACACTGGAGTTGGCAGCAGGAGCCCAAAAATTGGCTGAATGACACCCTGGAGTTGCAAGCAGCAGCAGCAGTAGGAGCCCAGACATATCTTGAAAGAGACACTAGAGTTGGCAGCAGGAGCCCACAAATTGGCTGAATGACACCCTGGAGTCGCAAGCAGCAGCAGAAGTAACAGCCCAAACATAGCTTGAAAGAGACACTGGAGTTGGCAGCAGGAGCCCAAAAATTTGCTGAATGACACCCTGGAGTTGCAAGCAGCAGCAGCCCAAACATAGCTTGAAAAAGACACTGGAGTTGGCAGCAGGAGCCCAAAAATTGGCTGAATGACACCCTGGAGTTGCAAGCAGCAACAGCAGGAGCCCAGACATAGCTTGAAAGAGACACTGGAGTTGGCAGCAGGAGCCCAAAAATTGACTGAATGACACCCTGGAGTTGCAAGCAGCAGGAGCCCAAACATAGCTTGAAAAAGACACTGGAGTTGGCAGCAGGAGCCCAAAAATTGGCTGAATGACACCCTGGAGTTGCAAGCAGCAACAGCAGGAGCCCAGACATAGCTTGAAAGAGACACTGGAGTTGGCAGCAGGAGCCCAAAAATTGGCTGAATGACACCCTGGAGTCGCAAGCAGCAGCAGAAGTAGCAGCCCAAACATAGCTTGAAAGAGACACTGGAGTTGGCAGCGGGAGCCCAAAAATTTGCTGAATGACACCCTGGAGTTGCAAGCAGCAAAAGCAGGAGCCCAGACATAGCTTGAAAGAGACACTGGAGTTGACAGCAGGAGCCCAGAAATTGGCTGAATGACACCCTGGAGTTGCAAGCAGCAGCAGGAGCCCAAACATAGCTTGAAAAAAAAAACACTGGAGTTGGCAGCAGGAGCCCAAAAATTGACTGAATGACACCCTGGAGTTGCAAGCAGCAGGAGCCCAGACATAGCTTGAAAGAGACACTGGAGTTGGCAGCAGGAGCCCAAAAATTGGCTGAATGACACCCTGGAGTTGCAAGCAGCAGCAGCAGGAGCCCAAACCTAGCTTGAAAGACACACTGGGGTTGGCAGCAGGAGCCCAAAAATTGGCTGAATGACACTCTGGAGTTGCAAGCAGCCGCAGCAGGAGCCCAAACATAGCTTGAAAGAGACACTGGAGTTGGCAGCAGGAGCCCAAAAATTGGTTGAATGACACCCTGGAGTTGCAAGCATCAGCAGCAGGAGCCCAAACATAGCTTGAAAGAGAAGCTGGAGTTGGCAGCAGGAACCCAAAAATTGGCCTAAAGACACACTGCAGTTGGCAGCAGCAGCAGCAGGAGGCCAAAATTTGGCTGAAAGGCACACCCTGAAGTTGGCATCAGCAGGAGCCCAAAAATTGCCTGAATGATACCCTGGAGTTGCAAGCAGCAGCAGGAGGAGCCCAACCATAGCTTGAAAGAGACACTGGAGTTGGCAGCAAAAACCTAAACATTGGCCTAAAGACACACTGCAGTTGGCAGCAGCAGCAGCAGCAGGAGGCCAAAATTTGGCTGAAAGGCACACCCTGAAGTTGGCATCAGCAGGAGCCCCTAAAGACATAAATTTGTTTTGCACCATTTGGAAAGTGTAAAACGTGGCACCATGCTGAATCTAGTTGCATGCATCAGCCATTGGTGGGTGGAAATCCTGGCTGATCCATCCCTGATTCATTTTCACAAAGGAGTCTCTCTACTTTTTTAGTTGACAGACGAGTTCCCCTCGCCGTAACAATGGCCCCCGCCGCACTAAACACCCGCTTAGATGGCACGCTACTTGCCGGGAAGGACAGCTTTTCCAGGGCAAACTCAGCTAACTGTGGCCACAAGTCAAGTTTGGCTGCCCAGAAGTCCAGAGGATCCTCAATGTGTGTTGGCATGGTCATGTCAAGGTATGACATGACCTGCTGGTTCAGGTCCTGCTCCAGGTCTTCCTGCTGCTCATGAGTAGACTCACCTGTAGTAGGCCAGTTTGTCCTCCCTCTCAGTGGGTTTAAAAAATGCCCCCATTTTTTGCCGGTAGAGAGGGTCCAATAAGGTGGAGAGCCAAAAGTCATCCCGCTGACAAATGGAAACAATTCTGGGGTCACTACGCAAGCACGTGAGCATGCTTCGTGCCATTTGTGCAAGGGACTCGGAGGGACTACCTGTCTCCATCTCCACTGCATACTGCCACGGTGTGTCTGGGTCTTCTATCTCGCCTTCCTCACAACCCTCTAGCTCCTCTTGCTGCTCCTGCTCCTCCTCTCCTGTCCGCTGACTAGATAAACCAGCCATTTCACCAAGCCTAAACTGTGCACTGTGCCACTCCTCCTCCTCTTCCTCCTCCTCCTCCAGTTCAGCTCCAACGGGGTTCATGTGGCCATAAGATGTAGACGCTATGTCTCCAGTGCCCTGACCAGCCATGGTTTCCAACATGTGCTGTAGTACATGAAGCAGTGGAATCACGTCGCTCATCCCGTAATCCTGGCGACTCACAAATAAAGTGGCTTCCTCAAAGGGCCTGAGCAAACGGCAGGTGTCACGTATGAGCTGACACTGGTTAACATTGAGGTTACACAGGGGAGTCCCCCTATCTGCTTGTATCATCAAGAAATCCGTGATGGCTTTTCTCTGTTCGTATAGTCTGTCCAACATATGCAGGGTGGAATTCCAACGGGTGGAAACATCGCAAATCAGACTATGTTGGGGGCTACCGTTCTGATGCTGTAGCTCATGAAGGGTGTGCTTGGCAGTGTATGAGTGGCTGAAGTGCATGCAATGTTTCCTTGAAGTTGTTAGGATGTCTTGCAGATGGGGGGAAGACTTCAGGAACCGCTTCACAACCAGATTGAAGACGTGAGCCATGCAGGGCGCATGGGTCAGCCTTCCTTGTCACAGCGCAGACAAAATGTTCTTCCCATTGTCGGTAACCATGGTTCCCATTTTCAGTTTTCTTGGAGTAAGCCATGCCTGGATTTCTTGATGAATAAATTTAAGCAGTTACCCCCCTGTGTGACTTCGCCAAGACAAACCATGTGAAGCACAGTGTGACACCTCCGTGCCCTGCACACATGGTAGGCTGGAGGGGCACTGAGACTTGAGCCTACAGTAGAGGGTGAGGAGATGGCGGAGGATGAGGAGGCCGAGTCTCATGGTGTCACAGGCACAACGGCCAGGGAACGCGGAGGCCTGTCCAAGTTGCTGCTGCTGCAATGGGACCACATTCACCCAGTGGGCCGTAAACGACATGTACTGTCCCTGACCGCAGTTACCGCTCCAGATGTCGGCGCTGCCATGCACTTTGCTACACACCGACAGGCTCAAGGACTGGCCCACCTTCTGTTCAACAAAAGTGTGCAGCGCTGGTACTGCCATCTTGGCAAAGAAATGACGGCTTGGGACTCTCCACCTCGGCTCGGCATAAGCCATCAGTTCTCTGAATGGTGCAGAGTTCACCAACTGAAAAGGGAGCGACTGCAGCACCAGCAACTTGGACAGGAGCACATTCAGCTTCTGTGCCGTAGGATGAGTGGGCGCATACTGCTGTCTCTTGGACATGGCTTTGCTGATGGATTGCTGGCAGGATGCATGACTTGGAGGGGGAGGAGGAGCATCGGGAGTGACAGAGGATGGGTATGACGCACAGCTGCCTTCGGCTGAGGTAATGGAGCCTTGGCTGGCAGAAATTGGGAGCGGCGTGCCACTTGGTGAGGAAGCAGCCTGAACCACCTCTTCGGAGTCTCGGTTCTCCCAGGCCGTTTTATGGTGATGCATCATATGTTGACGCAGGGCCGTGATGCCAACATTTGGGCCCTGGCCACGCTTCACCTTCTGCCTACATATCTTGCATGTGGCCATGTTACCCTCCTGCGGATGCTTCAGGAAAAACTGCCACACTGCCGAGTAGCTACTTTTCCCACCAACAGCCCGCACTGATTCACTGCTACTGTCGCCAACTCCAGGAACCCCTGCTCCACTACCTCCCGATAAGGTAGCCTGCCGTGCAGCAGGTGCTCTACCCCGGCCCCATTTGGCTCCATGCTTTACAATTCTGCCCCCATGCTGACTGCCAACCATGCTGCTAACACCTTGCTGTCTCAGCTGCTGACTCCGGGGTAACCTGCGCCCCTCTTTTCCTGATGATGAGGATGAAGCCCCTTCTGCACCCGGCTCCCAAGTGTGATCGGCTTCATCATCATCACCGAGCTGTGGCTGTACGCCACTGATGTTCTCGGTTTCCTCAACAGTGTCTGGCGCAGGAGCTGGAATGCTCACAACAACACTCACGCCACTCTCCACATCACTATTTGTCTGCCTAGCGAAGGAAGCTACCTCCATTTCTTGGCTGGGCAGTAGCTGCTGACTGTCCTCTATCTGATCGTCCTCCTCACTAAAGAGTGGAGCTGAACCCAAAGCATAGTATACATCGCTGGGGAAGGGAACGGCGTAGAACAGAGGCAATGGGAGGACAGGGACTGCTCTCGGCCCATGCCAACTCAGGGTTGTGTCAGAGGAACCTACCGACCATAGACTGGGGGTGTCAGATGTAACTTGTGATGATGTGGATGACCGCGTTAATCAATCTACCACGGCAGATGCGTTACTGGTGGAGACACGACCGCTAGCAGATACTGGCAGATCAGGTCTCTCACCGCGACTCCTGCTGCCACTCGCCCCTAGTCTGCTGCGACCTCTGCCTGCTGAATCTTGGCCTCTGCCACTCCTCTTTGAACATCCTGGCACTTGTCTGCCTGACATTTTTATGTATTTGAAATGCACAATAGGCACTTAAAAATGTGTCTACTTTAAAAAGCAGAAGCTAAATAAAGTGAGATACTGCTTCTCTGCATCAGATACTATGAAATTTGGCAATATGGGATACCCTGCGGGCTGGTGTTTTTACAAGACGCTAAAAAAAATTGAAAATGCAATATATTAATAAATAGAGCTTGTAGAAGCTGCTTTAGTATAACAGATAGGGTGAAATGTGCTGGTTTGGGATGCCCATGCTGCCTGGTGTTTTTACAGGACGCACAAAACCAATTCAAAATGCAATATATTAATAAAACAAAGCCTTTAGAAGCTGATTTAGTACAACAGATAGGGTGAAATGTGCTGGTTTGGGATGCCCATGTGGCCTGGTGTTTTTACAGGATGCACAAAACCAATTCAAAATGCAATATATTAATAAAACAGAGCCTTTTGAAGCTGCTTTAGTATAACAGATAGGGTGAAATGTGCTGGTTTGGAATGCCCATGCGGCCTGGTGTTTTTACAGAACGCAAAAAAAAATTCAAAATGCAATATATTAATAAAACAGAGCCTGTAGAAGCTGATTTAGTACAACAGATAGGGTGAAATGTGCCGGTTTGGGATACCCTGCGGCCTGCTGTTTTTAAGGGATGCACAAAACCAATTCAAAATGCAATATATTAATTAAACAGAGCCTTTGGAAGCTGATTTAGTATAACAGATAGGGTGAAATGTGCTGGTTTGGGATGCCCATGTGGCCTGGTGTTTTTACAGGATGCACAAAACCAATTCAAAATGCAATATATTAATAAAACAAAGCCTTTAGAAGCTGATTTAGTATAACAGATAGGGTGAAATGTGCTGGTTTGGGATGCCCATGCGGCCTGATGTTTTTACAGGACGCAAAAAAAAATTCAAAATGCAATATATTAATAAAACAGAGCCTGTAGAAGCTGCTTTAGTATAACAGATAGGGTGAAATGTTCCGGTTTGGGATACCCTGCGGCCTGGTGTTTTTAAAGGACGCACAAAACCAATTCAAAATGCTATATATTTATAAAACAGAGCCTTTAGAAGCTGATTTAGTATAACAGATAGGGTGAAATGTGCTGGTTTGGGATGCCCATGCGGCCTGGTGTTTTTGCAGGACGCAAAAAAACTATTCAAAATGCAATATATTAATAAAACAGAGTCTTTAGAAGTTGATTTAGTATAACAGATAGGGTGAAATGTGCTGGTTTGGGATGCCCATGTGGCCTGGTGTTTTTACAGGACGCACAAAACCAATTCAAAATGCAATATATTAATAAAACAGAGCCTTTAGAAGCTGATTTTGTATAACAGATAGGGTCAAATGTGCTGAAATAGTATGCCCATGTGGGCTGGGGTTTTTACAGCATACAAAAAAAATTAAAACTAATCGAGTTATAAGAAATGCTTGTGTGTAACAGATAGGGTTAAATATGCCACAGCCAAGATGGGATGCACAGTGGCCAGGAATATTTACAGCACAAAAAAGCAATTTAAAACTGATCTGGCAAATGAAGTTGAAGTGAAAATAAAAAAAAAAGTTTCCCTGTCACTTTCTCTGCTGTCCCTGCCTGGATCGTTCCCGATTTTTCCCTATCTTTCCCTGGCTCTCCCTGGCACTGTGTGGGTCTCTGTGGGTCTCCCTGACTCTCCCTGCCTGTCTGTTAGTCTCTCTCTGTCTGCAGCAACTTCCGTTCTGTCTGCGATGCAAGGCTGAAATGTGCACAAGCAAGATGGCCGCCGTTTATATAGCACTGTGACGTCACCGGGCTTCCTGGCTGCTGATAGGCTGCATGTGACCTTCCCATGATAACTTGCCCCACTGGACATTTCCGGACATGTCCATCCACCATTTTGCAATGGCTGTAATTGAACTAAATGGAGTTTAAAGGAAAACTTTGATCGATCGGATTCGTTCAGAATCTTTCCTGAAATTCGGAATGAATTCGGGTTCGTCCGGATCGATTCGCTCATCCCTAGTCAAGATTTTCACTTGTCTCCACTTGTAGAATGGCAGATGTAAAACCTTTTAGTGCACTCATTATGACTCCAGGATATCTCTGAGCTAAATCACAGTGTCAGAAAACATTGTTCTGAGATAACACATTTTTTGTATGTTCATCGTCATACTGCAATCCATGAATAGGTTCAGGGGTCTCTGCTACATCTGAAATACAAAATTTTTTTTTTTTTTTTCCCAGTACCCTTCTATCGAGTTTCTCTAGCTAGCCATGTGTAAAATACATTTAAGAAATGCATCTTTATGCAAGTATTAGAATTTTGGCATATTTAACCCCATCTCTTTGGTCACTGTTACCAAAATATGAAAAATATTACTTTTATTAGTTTTAGTTCTGTCCCCACTCTTTCTATTATCAATTAATTTCTTGGCCCATTGCCAGAAGCTCAGCACAGAGGGCTTTTGCAAGAACACACATTACATCCCCTGCATCCCCAATGATTTGCACATCCCCAGCATAGTCACATTATTGGTATATTACTTGCAGTTTCAGCTATGCTTTCTGTCCTCTTTGTCACTGATGCATCTGTCCCTGTTTCTTTCAATAGCAAAAAGTGCTAAAATAGTAAGTCAATCAGCACTGAAAATAAAAAAAGTGGAACCTTTGTTCCTAATAATGCAGAACAATACAATGCGATAAGCTGCTGCCATACAGGTTCCAGTAGGTCACACTTGGCCACTCTGGAGTTTAAATGATGCTGAGACCATCAACAGTTAGTAAGTCTAGGATAAAAATAACTTTACTACACAGTGCATTCAGGGAATTGTTTTCTCCAGCATTGTAGGGTTTGGTATAGGTAGTGTATAGGTATATGGAATAATAGTCTTAATAAGTTGATGTTGTTTTAGATTGCCTGCAGATGTGGGGAGATGACTGTTTTGCCATGCCATGACCAATGCACACTGTAGGTCCTGACCCTGCCACTCCTGCCAGTGACTGTGCACCGTTCATTCACTGCAATTGAAGGGAAGTTCCTTGCACTCCTCTTGTTATGTTTCACATGCATGGTTTGCATTTTATGCTGTTTGTCCCTTTGCTCTCCCCTTCTCCTTGTCTTCTGTATTGCCCCTCCCCTCTCTCCTCCCTTGCTTCTTATACTCATCTCATCCACATGCTAGCTGCTTATCTGTACACAGCATAATTTTTTGACCTATCCATCTGTCAATCGGTGTATGATCTGCAGTTTGAATAAACTTCATCACAATCTACAAGGTGTCTTTTGGATCGAATCACTGTCAGCCAATTCACCTAGGACTGAAGGTTGCAGCCATCTCATCACAACGGTAAGTTACAGAGAACACACTTTCAGTACTTAGACTGGAGAGGCAGAACAGTCAAAAAATTAGTGAACGGATCTTAAAGGATCAGACAAATATCTTATAAATGATCCAGCTCAGATTATTGTAAAGAACTACTCATACAAGGCCATAAGACTGTATACCATTCTCGACGATCAGAGTAACCGATCTCTCGCAAGCACAAGGTTATTTGATCTGTTAGGCATAGCAGGGGATGTTCTACCTTATACTCTCCGTACTTGTGCAGGCATTACAGAAGTCTTGGGTAGAAGAGCCAGTGGTCTCATAGTTGCTCCACTTAATAGCAACAAAGAAATACCTTTGCCAACTATCATCAAGTGTAATCAGATCCCAACTAACAAGGATGAGATCCTCACTCCTGAAGCTGCCCTGCACCATTCTCACTTGAAAGACATAGCTGACCAAATACAAGCCTTTGATGAAAATGCTGATATCCTGCTATTACTTGGGAGAGATATTCCAAGAGTGCATAAGGTTTGCCAGCAAATCAACGGTCCACATGATGCACCTTACGCCCAGCGTCTGGATCTGGACTGGGTCATCATAGGCAACATCTGCCTTAGCAACGTCAGGAAACCATTCTCAGTCTCTTCCTTTAAAACACACGTTCTGCCAAATGGACGCATTACTTGTTTCCCACAACGACAACATCGCTACAGTGTGAAAGAAAAGCTGTGGGACAAAGGTACGCAAGAGCGCACCATACTTGATAATAGCAAAGCATTTGTCTTCCGGGATGACAACATCGGTAACACATTGTTTGAAGTGATGACAAGAGATAATGAGTTGGCAGCCGAGTAAAGAGTTCTACCAAGATGATTCCAACAGCTGGGTGGCACCACTACCATTTCGCACCCCAAGGAAGAGGATTCCGAACAATATGCAATATGCAGATTCATGGTTCATCTCTTTAGAGCGCAGCCTAAAACGGAAACTGGAGATGAAGAAAAATTTTGTTGACTTCATGCAGAAGGTATTTGAGAGAGATCATGCCGAGCTTACACCCCCTCTTACACAAGGAGAAGAATGCTGGTACCTACCATGTTTTGGTGTCTACCATCCTCGCAAACCTGACCAAATTAGGGTGGTCTTCGACTCAAGTGCTCGTCATGAAGGCGTTTCTCTCAATGACAATCTTCTCACTGGGCCCAACCTGAACAACAACGTCCTAGGAGTCTTACTCCGCTTTAGACAAGAGCCAATTGCTATTATGGCCGATATCCAACAAATGTTTCATTGTTTCATCATCCGGGAAGACAATAGAAACTTCCTCAGGTTCCAATGGTACCACAATAATAATGTCAATGATGAGATTGTAGACTATCAGATGAATGTCCATGTGTTTGGCAATAGTCACTCACCTGCAGTTTTGGACTGATGAAAACAGCCCAAATAGGCGAACAAGAGTTCGGGTCTGATGCACGTCAGTTTGTGGAAAGGAACTTCTACGTAGACGACGTAGAAGCCATTGACCTCCTCACCAGAACTCAGAACATGCTTGCTACAGCCAACCTACAACTACACAAAATTATCTCCAACAGCAATGAGGTTATGAGAGCATTTCCTTCTGATGATCACGCTATCAATGCTAAGGAATTCCAAATAGGGTCTGACCTTACCCTCACTCAATGCAGCCTTGGGTTGCTGTGTAATGTTAAGCAAGACATGTTCACAATTCAGACATCAGTCTGTGACAAGCCCTTCACAAAACATGGAGTACTGTCCACAGTAAACAGTATCTACGATTCCTTTGGGATTTATAGCACCCTTTACTATTCAGGGCAAGATATTACTCAGACAATTTACTTCAGAGAACACTGACTGGGACACCCCTTTACCCAAAGAAAAACAACAAAGGTGGGAATCCTGGAAGCAGTCTCTTCAGGTCTATGAAGAACCCCACTAGATTAGAGATCCATGTCTTCTCTGACGCATCCATGGAAGCTATAGCTGCCGTAGCCTATATCCGAGTTGTACACTCCCAGTGTGAAACCAGTGTGGGATTTGTCATGGGAAAGGCAAAGCTAACTCCAAAACCTGCGCATACTATTCCAAGGCTGGAACTCTGCGCAGCCGTGTTAGCTGTTGAAATTGCTGAGCTTAGAAAGCACAAAATAGACTTCCATATTGACTCCTTTGACTTTTACACAGACAGCAAAATCAACAAGACAATTCCGAGTGGAACGCATTAGGAAATTCTCCATCCCAGCACAATGGCACTACCTGCCCACTGATCTTAACCCTGCCGACCTGGGCAGTCGTGCAATACCTGCTAAAGCTTTTCTGGATACATCGTGGATATCTCCAACAGTACTCATAAGTAAGAAATTCTTCTCAAGCACTGTAAAGTCTACCTTTGAACGTATCTCCCCAGATGCCGATAACAAAATCAAGAGAGACAAAGGTAAAACTAAAATCTCACCATTTTGAACATTTTTCTAAGTGGTCTTCTGCCATACGAGCTACTGCACGTCTTATTCATGTTGCTCACAAGCAGCAGCGACACTAATCAAGAGTGTCGTAAGTGGCATATCTGTAAAGGGCCCCCACAAGTGCAGAGACTATTAAAGCTGAAAGACTCATCATCCAATGTGTCCGACATGAAGTATATCCACAAGAGATTCACAACATCTCAAAGGGACTCAGCCCATCTAAAGATAGCCCTCTATACCAGTTGAATCCGATAATTGACCACAACAAACTACTTCGAGTAGGTCGCATAGCAAGGTCTAATGTGACGAATGAAGAACAAAATCCCCTTATTATTCCAGGACGTCACCATATTGCTGCTCTGCTAGTCAGACATTACCATGAGCAAGTCCAACACCAAGGCCGTGACTTCACTGAGGGAGCAGTAAGGTCTGCATGTCTCTGGATAATCGTGATGAAGAGATGTATATCTTCCATAATCCATAAATGCGTCAAGTGCCAAAGACTAAGAAGAAAACATCTAGATCAACAGATGTCAGAGCTTCCAACGGACAGATTAAGTATGGAACCACCATTTCCCATTGTCGATTTAGACATTTTCGGCCCCTGGACTGTTGTTACATGTAAGACTCGTGGTGGAGTCACCAACAATAAGCGTTGGGCCGTGTTATTTACTTGTTTAAGCATTCGTGCCGTGCATATCGAAGTTATAGAATCAATGGACTCTTCTTGCTTCATTAACGCCTTCAGAAGATTTTTTCCATACGTGGACCGTGTCCGCCACTGACCGTGTACGCCATAATCAATGCGAGACCACTTGTTCCTGTGTCCTCAGACCCAGAGTCTCCAGTATTGTTAACTCCAGCCACTCTTCTAATTCAAAAGCTTGGAGTAGCCACTATTCCTCCTCAGGACTTTGATTGCCCAAACATTTACAAACACCAATGGAAACGGGTCCAACATCTTGCTAACGCGTTTTGGAACCGTTGGAAAATGGAGTACCTTTGTAATCTTCAAAGTCGGCGAAAATGGCAAGTTAGAAAACCCGACCTGCAAGCCGGGGATGTAGTTCTCCTCAAAGAGACGGATTCCCATCGTAACAATTGGCCTATGGGTCTTATTACAAAGACTATTCCAAGTAATGACGGCAAGGTGCGGAAAGTAGAAGTTAAGGTAGTGAAAGAAGGTTCTGTAAGACACTACTTTAGACCCATAAACGAGCTACTTCTTTTGCCTAAACAGGAAGATGGACTCCTCACACTGACTTGATGTCAAGAGAGATGTTCCAGAAAAAGAGACATTATTATATACGGACTTAACTAACGTTAATATTGTTGTTAGAAATCATAGATTTCGACGGGGAGTGTCATGTTTCACATGCATGGTTTGCATTTTATGCTGTTTGTCCCTTTGCTTTCCCCTTCTCCTTGTCTTCTGTATTGCCCCTCCCCTCTCTCCTCACTCGCTTCTTATCCTCATCTCATCCACATGCTAGCTGCTTATCTGTACACAGCATAATTTTTTCTGTTCATCGGTGTATGATCTTCAGTTTGAATAAACTTCATCACAATCTACATGGTGTCTTTTGGATCGAGTCACTGTCAGCCAATTCACCTAGGACTAAAGGTTACAGCCATCTCATCACAACTGTAAGTTACAGAGATCACACTTTCAGTGCTTAGACTGGAGAGGCAGAACACCCCTCCATTGCAATGAATGGACTGCGCACAGACACAGTTATTGACTGGAGGGGTGGGACAGCGTGCGAGGATCCTGGAGCGTCATTCTGGAGTGGAAGACCAGCCAGGACCTGCTGCATGGGAGAGAAGGTAAATACGGTCCTTTATTGTTTTGGGTTAAGTAACCTCTTAATTCTGTGCCAATTGCCACCCTCCACCAATGGTACTGCTGCTGCTTTGGCACTATTCTGTGCCACCTGCCAACCTCCATAAGTGTCATTTTCGACTCGCACGAACGTTCGAACATAGACGTATATGTTCTTTCGATAATCCAAAGAAAATCGGAAGTTTAACGTCATTTCGGGAGCATTTTCTCCACAAATCTGAAAATTTTCGTTCGTTCAGAAAACTTCCGTTGTTGGGACGGGTTCCCGTCTGATTCAGAGAGCTGATTTCCGACGGGTCACCACCCTATAAATCTGTTTCATTTCCGATCCACTTACGGCACCTTTGAGGGCTCGGATTGCTATTGTTGAACATGTTTTGCGGCTATGTGGAGGAGTCTGCGGGCCTTTAGCACCAAGGCATTGCATGTATCAGCATGGCCGAGGCCATAAATGAATCAATACTTTTCATGTATGTCTTATAGAAGCATTTTAATGCTGAACTAAATTAGTCCTTAGCATGTAAACATTTATTTTTCCACACATCCATATAATTGCTATATTTTTTTAGACTTATGTCGTTTGTGAATTATATTTGGATTGTTGAACTTGAATCTTAATTTGTTGTAGGAGTTATTGTTTTAGTTACCTTTGCTTTGTGTAATTATTTTATATTTGGTTGCAGGAACTGCAAGATGTGCCACTCGCCCTTGCTCCTGATGCCCGTTCTTTGCCTGCAGAATGCGGGCCAGGGGTTCTCTAATCGGGCACTATGCAAAACCCGGGCCCTCTGGCTTTTGAAGTCCAGATTTAGGTGTTTGGAACATACAGGGGGGGGGGGCACTGCAGTATGACCCCAACAAGGTTATACCAATATTTTAATTTATGTTTTTTAACAGGGACCACACATGCCAGAGTGGCACAACTGAGTGTCAGGGTCCTTCAGTTGGTGGGCGAGATGCAGGAGCTGCGCAACTCGTTGGGGACCACAAATGAAGAATAATGTTCTGTGGCCTGCCATTGCTATGTATTTTGTTTTTTATAGTTGTAAAAATTTTAACTTTTTAAAAATTTTATAAATTTTTAATTTTATGATGGAATCCCCCCCTAAAAAGGGAACAGTGTCATTTCATTTACAAAATACATTAACACAAAACTAATGGGCCCAGAAATATTTGATTAGATTAGATATTTGAAAAGATGAATATTCACATGACCGAGAAATGATTTGGGTGAGCTTTAACCCTTTCGCTGCCAGCCTACCTGCAGCATTTGCCACTCCCTGTTGCCAGACGATGTTTCACTATTTTGCGCTACACATGTTCAACTGTCATTTTTGAAAGGATTTCCAGGGATTTCCCAGGAAAATGATATATTGTTTTTTTCAGCAGAGTCTGGGCTTTAACATGAAATGTCTTGTTTGTATTTTTTAGGTGTATTCTCAATATTTTTGGGTGAAATATGTGGAAAAAAAATGTAAAAAAATTAATTTTTTACAATTTGTAGAGTTTTTTTGTAATAAAAAATGTAAGTTTGTCAATAAAATCTTATTGCGTGTGAAATCCCAATTTCTCCCGGTTACAGCGATACCACATATGTATAGGTAGACACCCTTTCCTGCCCAGGAGACTCCCCCAAACTGAAATAGCGCTTTAGGGGATTTTCAGAAAAAAATACTACTGTGATATGCGCTACGCGCACCTTGCAGTTTTACCAGAAAAACAACCCTTTACATTTGAAATACCCCCAACAAACTATATATTCTCTGGAAGTACACACCTCAAGCTTTCTAGGTGTACCAGGCATGTTGATGTGACCATAGTTTTCTGGAAGTAATTCCTCAATGTATTCTTTGGTTGCAAAGAGTTTCCCAAAAAAAAGGATAAAAAAGCAGAATCAAAGCCACATTTTCCTAAAAAAAACTATATACAAACAAGAAAAAACAAGTTTAATCTGAAAAGCAACATTCCCCGAACAGAACAACACCCAACATGCATAGGTTCTATCAAGGGAAGAGTTGCCAAACACCCCAAAGTAAAGCATGTGCGTAACGGTAATTTTACTTGAAAATTTCAGTTCTGCAGACAAAGTGCGCACCTTGCGATTTTTCAACCAAAACAACCCTTTACATTTGGAATATCCCCCATAAATCATATATTCCCTGAAAGTACACATGTTAAGCTTTCTAAGCGTACCCAGCTTGTTGTAGTGGGCTCATCTTTCTGGAATTAATTCCTCAAAGAATTCTTTGGTTGCGCAGGGTTTCCCTAAAAAATGTATAAAAAAGCTGAATAAAAAACACCTTTTCCTAAAATATAAATATGCAAACAATAAAAAACAAGCTAAGTCTGAAAGCGCAAGGTCTCCCGAACAGAACAATACCCAACATGCACAGGTACTATTAACCCTTTTAATTGCCAGCCTACTTGAGATTTTGTCCCCCTCTGTTGACAGGTCATTTTTCCCCATTTTGCGCCATATTTTGCGCCATTTTTGCTGTAATTTTCAGGAAAATTATATTTATATTTTTTTGCAGCAGAGTTTAGGCTTTAACATGAAATGTCTTGTTTGTAAATTTTATTTTGTTTTTTACAATATTATTAAGTAAAAAAAATAAAAATAAATCAATAAAAACATTTTTAGAAAATTGACTCCTTTATTTTAAATAAAAAATGTATTTTATTAAGGAAAAGCATATTGCATGTGAAAGCTCCATTTCTACCGATTAGAACGGTACCACATATTTATCGGTAGCCCCCCGTTCCTGCCCAGGAGACCCCCCTAACTGAAACAAGTAATCTATAACATTTACAAATAAAATGCAACTACCATCCACACTACAAAGGGTTAAATCGAGAAAAAAAAATGACATAGGGTCCCCGATCCCTGGGGGGGGGACCCCATTTTTTGGGGGGGATTTTTAAGGGTTAAAAACCCTTAAAAATCCCCCCAAAAAATTGACATGGGGTCCCCCTTACCCAGAGTAACCAGCCCGGGACCAGCTATGCAGGGCTTGTGGAAACAGGGCACAGGGGCCAGCTTTTGTGGCCCCTGGCCCTGCAGGCTACAAGCCTGCATAGCCCGTGGGCCCGGGCTCTTCTGCCCCCCCCTGGGCTTTGGGGAGGCAGGTAATGGGGGTGCCAGGGGTTAATGGCAAGTCACCCGCTAGTCACAGGTGACTTGCCACCTCCCCCAGCCTTGTGAACTGGTATAGGGGTCATGGACCCCTTACCAGTTCACAATGGGTTAAATGTAAAAAAAACACAGACACACAAAAGAGAAAAAAATATTTTATTATTATTATTATTATTATTTTTTTTTTTTTTAATACTTACCTCCCATCCATACTGGATCACTCTGTCCCTCGGCGATCACTGGCTTCTGCTCACCTGCTGGAAGCCTTTTATAGCTGCTGGATGACAGAACACAAAGGGTTAATTAAAAAAAAAAATGACATAGGGTCCCCCTTCCCGGGGAGGCGGACCCCATTTTTTTGGGGATTTTTAAGGGTTAAAAACCCTTAAAAATCCAAAAAAAAATGGCATGGGGTCCCCCTTACCCAAAATAACCAGCCCGGGACCAGCTATGGGGGCTTGTAGGCACAGAGTGGGGGGGCCAGCTTTGGTGGCCCCCCCACCCTGCAGCCTACGAGCCCACATAGCCTATGTGGGCCCGGGCTCTTCTGCCCCCCCTGGCCTTTGGGGAGGCAGGTAATGGGGGTGCGGGGGTTAATGGCAAGTCACCCACTATGGCAGGTGACTTGCCACCCCCCCAGCCTTGTGAACTGGTATAAGGGGTCTCATGGACCCCTTACCAGCTCACAAAGGGTTAACTGTTAAAAAAAAAAACACCACACAATAATAAAAAGTATTTTATTAAAAAAAAAATAATTTTTTTTTACTGTACTTACCTTCGATTGCAAGCTCTTGTCCCTCGCCGCTCTGCTGACAGATGCCGGTGATCGGCATCCAGAGAAGGGGGAGACAGGAGATCAGAGGATCTCCTGTCACCTCCTTCCCCGGCACCGATCACCGGCATCTGACAGCTGAAAGAGCTGACGCCGTTGATCGGGGCTGGGATGACGTCATAGATAGATCTTAGCGTCAAGATGGCGGCCACCATTGGGAAGGAGAGAGGAGAGAGCCTCTCGGGCTCTCTCCTGAAGATCGGTGAGTCCTGGGGGGGGATCGGAGGCCCCCCAGGTGAAGAGGAGGGACAGCGGGAGCCAGCGCACACGCAGGTAAGTGAATGTCATTTTTTTTTTTTTTTTTTTTTTTACAGTTAGCAGCTTCTGCTGCCAAAGCGGGGGGGGGGGGGGGGGGGCGGCCTATTCCGGGGGCTCTCCTGGAGCCATCCGATCCCCCGTGGCACCAAATTCAAGAGGAGACCCGGCCGGATCCAACAAGGGGTCAGGTGAGTATTTTTTATTTTTATTTTTTAAACTAGAAGGGGGGAAAGTCAAGCACGTAACACCTACGGGCTTGGCACTTAAGGCCCAGCCAAGCCAGCACGTAGGTGTTACGGGCTTGGCAACAAAAGGGTTAAGGGTCCAAAAGGGAAGATGGAGGATAGTGCTAAGTGGTTTAGCTAAACATTGTAGTAGAAGTGAGGGGGAATCGAACGGGAAACATAAAGGATTCGTTGGAGGATACGATGGGAAAAGAGCAAAAGCTAAAGCCTACGTTGTAACATGTGGAAATGAAACGGAAAAGTCTGGATGGAAAATGACATCCTCGTAATTCGAAATCTGCCGCACGAACGGACGGAAACTTTACACAAGGTTTTCAATGCATGCACAGAATCGCTCGTACGCTCATACGAGAACGGAAACATTTCACAAAAAAAACAGATCGGCACGAAATCGGAAGTTTTTTTGTGTCTCTCTGAATCGAGCCTAGTGTCGCTCTCCCATACATTTCAACGGGCTTTCATTTGGTTGTGCTAAAATAGCCTATTTGGCAATTACATTTTTTTTTGCTCAAATCATTGTGTGACCTCTCCTGGCTGCAAACAAACACTTTTATAAATTTTTGGGACTTTTTATATTTTTATGCAGAATTGTATTTACAGGTCCCAATGTTAAAACAATGTAATTCCGTGTGTTTTTGCTTTGTTACTGGTGGATATGTGTTCAAAAACAGACTTTAACCACACAGCGTTTGGCGCTCTATGCTACAGCGCCCAGGTCTAGAGCGCCGACGCTGTGTGTGTAGTTTTTTGTTAAATACGGTGTGGAGCGGCGAGTGCCGGACCCACTGAGCGGGCGCTAGCTCTCGCTCGCTGCAACGCTGTACTGCTGTTAGAGTGCCCAACACACATCATATTCATCAATGTCGGCCAGGTTACTACAGTGACCGAGACGCTAGGTTACAGCGCTCATCTGGCAATACGTGACACTAGTAGTGAATCAGCCTCCATGTGCTATTCTGCTGAACAGAATGCAAAAACTTGCATTAAAGGTTGAACTCTGCTAAATTTTCTCAAGTACTCCATTGTCTATGTTCTCCTCCATTCCCAAAGAATGTAAGTCTTCCATTCCAGTGCCATTTCAGTTTTGAATAAAAGCTAACAACCTAAGGGATTCATGTAACAAGAAAAAAGTTACTGTATAACCAATGCTGGGGCACCGGGCCCTGCCACACTTTGTCTCTGAGTGCATAACTATATATATATATATATATATATATATATATATATATATACCTTGTACAGAGCCATGATTATGGCACTTCATAAATAATATATTCTTTTAGCTACCCTAATTTTAGTTGAGAAACTACAACTATCCTCATGTACCATAACAATCCAAGACTATCCACAATATAGATTGATAACTCTCCACTGAAAATCTATTTTACCCGCATTAGATGCAGAAAGAAGTGCTGGAGCTGAAATACCTCTTAAATTTTGCACCAGGTGCAAAAAGTGTATCAATTTTTTATTTCACATAAACTGCTCTTTTTACTCCAAAGTATTTTTTTAGCACCTGGGACTGAATAGACCCAATCATCCTATAACATATGTGTTTGTATACAATATATATTTCTGCATGGAGTTCCTTTACCACCATACAGCAGCTGAATTATAAATTACTGGTTGTAAAACTGAAATATCTGAGAACTGCAGTGAATTATCCATCTGTAGCTGAGTAGTTTATTCAAGTTAGAGTCATGTTTGGAGTCATCACTATGCTGATTAGCTGTCAATTAACCTATGTCAATTATTCTAGGATCGTTTGAATCAGCTTCAGCCTGCTCTTGAATGGAATGTCATGCTGTCAATAGGTTCATCATTGCATTGAACTGGAAGGTTTGCTAGAGATATATTTCTGCTCAGTGAGACACTATTACAGTATTTGGTGAATCGCTTTGATTCTAAAATAACTCTTTTTGGTAATGTCAAACATCTTGCCAACCTGTGTTGTGAAGGAAGAATAAGCTGTCGCTGTTTTTCAGCCATGGGGATAGAACATAGTGTACTGTCCTTGCCTTAGGGAATGATTCTTAATAATTATCTACAAATTGTTCTGTAGTAATTTTATACTTGTTACCTTATGTAGTTCCCTCCTGTTAGCTGCTACATAAGCTGTCATTGAAAGTAAGTATTTTGACAAGTCTTCCAAACAAGAGTAAAACAAAGCAATTTATCCCCTTGCGACAATTCTCAAGCTGTTACTAGGCAAATTTAAAAGTTTCGTTATAGCAAAAAATCAGAAATACCCAGAATACTTGTATCATATTATAATATAATAAAGAAATGTAAATGAATATTCAAGCTTTAATAGGATATATATATATATATATATATATATATATATATATATATATATCGTATTTGCCGGCGTATAAGACGACTGGGCGTATAAGACGACCCCCCAACATTTCCACTCAAAATATAGAGTTTGTTATATACTCGCCGTATAAGACTACTCCCTCTATTTCCCTCTATATCCCTACTCCTGAGGGATGGATGTCAGGTGCTTGAAGAGGATAGGTGCAGATGTAGAGATGGATGGGTGACCAGGGCAGGTGGGGGATAGGTGCGGATGGAGGGATGGATGTCAGGTGCTTGAAGAGGATAGGTGCAGATGGAGAGATGGGTGGGTGACCAGGGCAGGTGTGGGATAGGTGCGGATGGAGGGATGGATGTCAGGTGCTTGAAGAGGATAGGTGCAGATGGAGAGATGGGTGGGTGACCAGGGCAGGTGTGGGATAGGTGCGGATGGAGGGATGGATGTCAGGTGCTTGAAGAGGATAGGTGCAGATGGAGAGATGGGTGGGTGACCAGGGCAGATGGGGGATAGGTGCGGATGGAGGGATGGATGTCAGGTGCTTGAAGAGGATAGGTGCAGATGATGGGTGGGTGACCAGGGCAGATGGGGGATAGGTGCGGATGGAGGGATGGATGTCAGGTGCTTGACAAGGATAGGTGGGGGATACGTGTTGATGGTGAAATGGGTGTCAGGGGCAGGCTGGGGATAGGTTCTGATATAGGAATGGGTGTCAGGGAGAGGCTGGAGATAGGTGCAGATGGAGAGATGGGTGGGTGTTAGGGGCAGGATGAGCATAGGTGCAGATGGATGGATGTTAGGGGCAGACCGAGGATCTACACATCCGGGACTGATATAACAGAACTGCTTGTGCCCGGGTCACCTATTTTCACAGTGCAAGTGCAAGTGCAAGTGAAAACTCACGTCTTTTTAGGCGAGAATACTGTCATTCACTTATTGTCTACCTTGGGTCTGATTCAACAATTATTAGGTGTTAAATAAGCCCCATATTAGACAATGAAAGTGAATTACTGTTTTCTCTTATAAAAAAGGGGTGAATCAACCCCACAGTGCAGATTTTGGGTCAATGGGGTAGTAAGGGTCAGCAGTAGGTTTAACCAAACCTGAAAACACATTCAAAACAGTTAGAGAGTTAGATGATAACTAGAGATGAGCAAACCCCCAAAGTTCCGGTCCGGTGTGAGCGGTTCATCCAAACTCCGAATAATCCTCTTGCTGTCAGGGGTGGCGCCATTTGAAATTGGCTCAAGCTGGGGCTACAGAAAGATGGCTGCTTGCTCCCATGAGTGAAGACACTTCTAGTGCCAGCTGGCAGTGCTGACACCAGGAGTGTCCTCACTCAAGGGCTGCTGCACTGTCCATGGGCTGTCCAAGGGCTGAAGTTCATGTTTTGGTTCAGGAACCCGAACTTGCAAAGTACAAACCCAATGTCACGGATAACTCACCTCGCCACCGGTCCCGCACCATCTCTGGCTGGCTGACTGGGACACTTCTGCTTGTGCGGCACCAAGCAAGGCCGCTTCCCCTGCTCTCGGGCGGGCCCCCGGCGCCTGTGTACGTGCCCACGTGAGCAGGCACGAGTTCAGGTTCGTACCAAGCTTTGCGAATTCAGATTCCCAAACACTGACTTTAGCCAGAAGTTTGAAAATTTGGTTAATGGACTTCTGAGCAGCCAATTAACCTAAAGTGTGCAGCAGCAGGACTTTCAATGATGTTTCATTTGGTTGTGTTTAAATAGCGTTTTGCTATAGTAAACGTTAAGATTTTTGGCTCAAATCATTGTGTGGCCTCTCCTACCCTGCAGACAAACACTCTTATTGTTTGTTTTTTGTTTATTTATGCAGAATTGTATGGGCAGCTCTGACATTGCAGTGTCATTGTCACAGTGTTAAAACAATGTCATTCCATGTGTTTTGCTCTGGTGCTGTTGTTTATGTGTTCAGAAACAGACTTTTTTCACACATCGTCTGGAGCTCCCAGTTTTAAAACACTGACACTGCTTGTAGTTTTTTCTTGAATACAGGCTTCAGTGCCTAGTGACGGATGCACTGATTGGGCGCTACTTATTGCTGGCTGCAGTGTTGTCCTGTTATTAGATGTAGCATATACTTGGGCGCTATGACCTCGGGAACCACCTAGCATTCTCCATTAGCTCTGCAGTGAATCAGGAGATCGCTTCTACAGCGCCCACCAGACATAACATTCATCATTGCTGACGGGATAGTATAGAGCCACTTGTCCGCCCGCTAAGCTAGTGTATAGTGCCTGACACCCCCTTACAGCGTCTACTAGTGGTCGCTCTAAGCACTGCTATAAAGATACTCACATGGCGATACATGGCGCTAGTATTAAATCAGCCTCCATATGTCTCGTATGTCCCATCTTTCACTTTTTATTTTTTTTCCTCCAGGACCACGCAAAAAGGGGTCCTACGGCTACTCTTCCCCTTGCTGCTATCAGTGAGCACAGCAAGCCAAAGTGGTCTAGCAGCTCTCTCTGACCACAGCAGAACATGTTCATGCCTCATAAAGCTGCTCCATGACATGTCCTTCCCAACTCGGTCATGAACCAGAAATTAAAGCAAAGAATACATGAAGTATTTAAATACTGTACAATCAGAGATTCTGAGATGCTTTGAATTGGCAGATTTTATGCTGTTCCCAAGGGGTATACATTGAGAGGAAGTTAGTGTGTGTCTAGATAGGGACTTTAAAGTCATTCAACACAGAATGCATTAAACCCTGAAAGCTTTGCTCACACAGGGTGTCCCTAAAAGAAAAACGGGCCAACCCTTGACACACATCTTATAATTTAACTAGGGGGGAGAAACTGTGAGGATGGACAACTGTGCCCATTTGATCAGGGGGTTAGATGCACACCAAAACAGGTTATTGGTACAATACTTCTTTGGGAGTTTTAATCTAAACCATGTACTAGTGTTTTTAAAATTGAATTATTAGTTTCATCAGGATCTTTTGCGTTTGCATACAATGGATATCAGTAGCATTTTGTTAGTTGGTTATTTTATTGCCGATTGTATAATCCAAAGAACAGCGAAAGAAAACATTATGAACCTTTGTGAGCATTAACCGACATTTCATTTCTAAGATAGCTTTACTCTCTGGAGTGGAACTAGTATGCAAACTTAAAATAGATAATTACACACTCCATTAAATAGGTAATTACACGATTAAAAATGGCTCAAAATAGCAGTTTCAATGCCAAATGTAAAACATAAACTGGCAAATATAAGACTTTACAATGACAGAATGAACATATATGCCATAAAATAACACAGAAATCTGTGTTGCTCAGTTTTGTCGATGACAAATTTGATTTGAGTGAATACTATTTACTGATATTTATTAGCTTTAGACTTAAATGGACTTATGTTATTTTATGGAAACCAAAACAATAATAATTTATGGATCCCATAAAATCACTTTCTTTGTAGAATCCATCCAAATAAAATCTGGGAATGATGCTCAGAGTTGATATGGTGTTATTGCCTATGGGGCAATCAGAATGAGGCTTGTCTTCCAGAGCATGCTTCAAGCCCACATGGCCCTCAGACCCAAAGAGATTTGAGGCAATATGCTATGCAAATTTTCTTTAGTAGAAAAAGGGCAACCATAGCTTTGGGACCATGGCACAAGTTGTTCCATAATTAGAGAATGTCACAGCAACAGAAGATGAGCGCATTTATGTTGGATAAACACCCAATTGTAGCCATCACTGATGATTGTTACTGCTTAAACTGCCTCTTTAGAAGATCAACTTTCACTTCGACATTATCATCAATGTGTTCTGAAGTGAAGGCTGTTTTATGGATTTGAAAGCCATCTTTTGCTGTTTCTTGTTATGGATTTGAAAGTTATCTTTTGTTCCAGCCAGCAGTCTCATACACTATTTGTAAAAATAAAACAAAATGTATCCACCTGCTAGCATCCAATTTTTACAACTGCCTTTTTGTACGGTCTTGTAAATGCGGCGCCAGGTAATAGGCTTTTTTTGTAAGTAAAATTAAAAAAAGCTCACTCAGATGTAAGTTCATAGTCAGAAGCATTCTTAAATTTAAACTTGCATCACTAAATAATTAGCATGTTCCCCAATGTTATACCTCACGAGTTAAAAATGACTTCACGGTGGGGGTCATGCTTTTTAATTTTAAAAAGTGCAATTGATTACTACACTGGGCTTCCACTTTAACCTGCAAATATGCCCTTCTTAAGTGCAGGTGATTTATTTTAGGAAACAAAGAAATCTACAAGTGTGGTGGAGAGTGCACCGCAATATAATTATGGGTAGGTGCCAGCCATAAGGGGAACACAGAACATAAAATATACAATTGAGAGATCCTAGACTGATCTCACCAACCCTTATTAAAGAGGCCGCACACTAGGTGTAGATAAAAAAGTCCAATAAATTTAATAGATATTCATTGTATACATAGAAAAAGACACTGGTCTAAACACATACAAGATTAAAAAACACAAAAACACAGGCGGGAGGATCCCAATCAACGGTGACTAATATATATAAATTTTAGGAGATACTACCATGTATATATAATATGGGGCATGTGGTGTAACTACTGGTAATGGGCCCAGATAAAAAGACAATGTAATCAGATAAAAGATCCAAATTAACCAAGGTGAAGCAATGGTGGAGTGAATATTCAAATAAAGTAAGTCAATAGGTATAGTGCAAAAAAGGGAGCAAATAAAGAAAGTGCTAAGTGCATAAACATACTATTTACAAATAAATACATACATACCATAAATGTGGTCTGTACAAGGTACAATACAACCTGCGCTGTGTATATAAAGCAGAGCGCTATATAACACACATGCAGGGTGGATAAGCAAGTGACAAGAGAAGAAGAGTATTTTAAAACAGGCTTGAGTTGAGCCCAGCTGGGCCCCCCCAAATGAATAATACCGAGTAACACAGTATAATAGCAGCATACAAATAAATAAAAAAATTTAAAAAAATTGGGATCCTCCCGCCTGTGTTTTTGTGTTTTTTAATCTTGTATGTGTTTAGACCAGTGTCTTTTTCTATGTATACAATGAATATCTATGAAATTTATTGGACTATTTTATCTACACCTAGTGTGCGGCCTCTTTAATAAGGGTTGGTGAGATCAGTCTAGGATCTCTCATTTGTATATTTTATTTTAGGAAACATCAGTTCACCAAGATGCAGGTTGCAATTCACACCCAAAAGTGTACCCAGAGTTACACTAAAATAATTAGCATGATTCACATTGTAATCTTTAATTTATCTGAATTAAAAGGGCCTGAGACTGTGGATAATTCAATCCTGTCCAACCATGACTGCCTGTCTAATGTTTTTTGGTGAGGCTCTCAAAATTGCATTTATTCAACTGAATGACCCCCCTGCATAAGAACTTGCTAGATTATGAAACTTTTTCTATATATTTAAACTTGAGAGTCAAGTTAGTAACAAAGAAGTTAACTTCATGCCTCACAACTTGACTTGGCTAATTGCAGCAAGCAGCTCCTACCCGCGGTGTGTTATGTGTGTATGGAGACATGTCAGTGTCATCTTCCACAGAAAAACAGTACTGAGGCTCAGGTATGCCATGTCTTGTGTTAGAAACAACTAAAACTAGGACATATCTTATTCTTGAATTCTGTAAAGTATTGTAGTTCTTAACAACTATGACAAATACAATTTTTCTGTGCTTGTCAAGCCTTATGCAAAGCTGGCTTAAAATTATAAGAAGTCTTGGGCAATAACAATTTGATGTTGAATATTTGTATATGTATGTATCATTTGCAAATGTCAATCTATTACTCACCAGCCACTTAAAACAAAGGACGTAAAAATCTAAAAAGAAAACCAGGTAACCATTATATTAACATTTTTGTGTATTTGCCATCAAATAGATGTCCGTGTGTACTTTAAATTAAGGCTTACTGAGCCTCAGTGATGAATCCACTTTTTCCTCATAGCCCTCAAAGGGTCTATTGTTTGTGTTCCGGGTAAAATAAAATTTATTCCGATGTTCAGGCACGCAAGATCTTCATCTTGCCATATCCCCTTTGGGAACATAAGTGTAAAATAATAAAATAATAAAATCTCAGATTATATATAAATACTATGGAGCTGCTTTCTTTGCTTTAATATTTGGCTGAGCTTTGAGGGGCAACAGCCAATTTTCTTGGTTCTGTGTGGAAGAATTAAATGTCATGATCGGACCAAATTACAGAATAGAATCATTTTTGGTCCATAATAGGCTGTGTTTTGCCATGTCTATTAATAAATGCATCTGTCTATTCTTTAAAAGGGCACCTCCAGAGGTGTCCTTTGTTTTAAAATGTGTGTCGGAAGATGGCCGGCTTATCACAACATATTTCTGTGGTACTCTGTCACTAGCTTATTCTGTTTCAAGAAAATGGGACTCCATCTGATGGATGTTATGTTAATTGTGGCAGGTTGACTGACAGAATGTGTACAAATTCTAACATTCGGCCTTTCTGAATAGTGCTGTGCTGTTACAAAAAGAGCATATCAATCCACCCCCACCCCCACTACAAAACAGAATATCTATACGGTGAGCTTGAGATCCTGGGAAATGGACACCTTTCAGGAGGTGGTGGAGAGCTAGGTCAAACAATTAGGTAGCCAACTTAATAATAAGCATGGCCAATCTTTATTGGCTAACAAACAGCACTCAAAAAGTTGAAAAGAATCAAGGACCTAGAAATCTTGGCCGCTAACAAAGGTAGTCGACAAGATTGAGTATGATCCAGAGCCACTCAAGCAACTGTGCGACTAATTATACAGGATGATAATTAGTGACTCCATTTGTACCTTCAAAGCCACCAGGGTAACGGTGGGAGTTTTTTTTTACATCACACTTGCATCCAAAATGGTTGTAGATGATCATGCGGCTCCAATTTCTTACCATCTAGCTAAGGTGCACAAACCCCACTGCTCATCTCATGGTAGACCAATAGTCTTGGGCATAGTTGGCCTTAATCAGCACTTGGGCAGATGGGTGAACCAACAACTACAACCAATAGTGCGAAAAATGCCTGCATATATTAAAGGTACTGGGCATGTGTGCATTAGATCCTGATTGTGTGGCCGCAAAATGGTCTGTTTACAACTTTTGAGGTCACATCCCTGCCCATCATTGATATCACTGTATGAGGTATTATAGGAATCTATCCTTGCAACTAAGTACCTGTTGCAACACAACTATTTTATGTTTGATTCTGAATTCTACCTGCAGTGCTACAGTACTGCAGTGCAGCGATGGGGCACCTTTTTCTTCATGTATGGCTAATGTGTATACACATTGGTGGGGAAGGAGGGATCTTTCCACCTTCCAGGAATACCAACTCACAATGTAAACACCACAACCTATCATACGCCCACTTGGAGCAACAGTGCCCCCAGTGCCACCAGCTTTCATCCAAAGCCCACTATACTGGCTATTACAATTGAGTTCTCATGTGCAGGATGGAACTGTTCAACCAACTGTGTATATACATTTGAATGTCCTGTTATTTGGTATCCCCTGATGGCTAGAGGGTACCCCAGTGATTTATTAACTAGACCAGAGAACAAGGTTGCTCAAATGACTGCCCATGAGACCGATTACAAAGGGGGTAATGGAGCATATATATGATGTGGACAGCATCATGCCCAATAACATTGTGACATGTCACTTTGCAAAACATCATGCATCCAGCCATTTTGGAGCGAGTTGCCCTAAGATCTTAAGATGGTACTTTAGAGAGCAAGAATTTACCTGATAGGTTGTGTTTTTTGACATCTGTACTCCATCTGGTCTAAATGATCAATTTGGATATTGCCTTGTACATCCGAAATGATCCACCAGCCTGGTTCACTTAGGTTATTTTCTTTGGTTCTCCTTTTTTGCTAGTAATGATTATTTTTGGCATAAGTCCTCATAACTTTTGTTTGATGGGAAAGTATCAAATGCGAGTATATATTTTTTCCCGACTAATGTCAGGTATTGGTAATTTTTGTGTCTCTTACTATCAGTGGTATATATAAAGGTGACAGGGCCCTGGTGCAAATATTAAATGGGGCCCTTTCACAGCTTATACAGTTATGTTTTTCTGTCATTTAATTCAATTTGATGCAGCTAGACAACTAAAGACTGAAACAGTAGAGACAAATGTTGCTTCCTTTCTCTAATTTATTATAAGCGATCAAAAATCTGATAAATAAGGTGGAGAAGCAACAATGATGAGGTCCCTGACCTTCTGGGCCCTCAAGTTATGCCCCTGATTACTATACTCTTTTTTGCCACTTTTGTTTTTATGCTGTTTTAATGGTTTTACTTTTGATGGGTCTATATGGACTTCACTGGGAGCACCAGTGGTCTCCTGGCCACATAATTTCATGAGTGGGACATGTATACAGGCATTCAACTCCTACTACAATTTTATTGGTATATGATACCTCCTATCTAATTCATCCTAATTTAATCTAGTATTAACCTTTTAAGTGCCAGCCTTCCTGGAGATTTTGTCACACTCTGTTGCCAGACCATTTTGCACTATTTTGCACTCCCCATGTTCAACTGTGATTTTTTAAGGGATTTCCAGGGATTTCCCAGGAAAATGATATATTGTTTTTTTCAGCAGAGCCTGGGTTTTAACATGAAATGTCTTGTTTGTCATTTTCTAAGTGTATTCCCAATATTTTGGGGTGAAAATTGTGCAAAAAAAAATAAAATAAAACTATTTTTTACAATTTGTAGTGTTTTTTTGTAATAAAAAATGTAAGTTTGTCAATAAAATCTTATTGCGTGTGAACCCCCAATTTCTCTCGGTTACAGCAGTACCACATATGTATAGGTAGACACCCTTTCCTGCCCAGGAGACTCCCCCAAACTGAAACAACGCTTTAGGAGATTTTCAGATAAAATACAACTATGCTATGCAATATACGCACCTTGCAGTTTTTCAAGAAAAACAACCCTTTACATTTGAAATACCCCCAATAAACTATATATTCCCTAGAATTATACACCTCAGGCTTTCTAGGCGTACCAGGCTTGTTGACATAGGTGCAGTTTTCTGGAAGTAATCCCTCAATGTATTCTTTGGTTACACAGGGTTTCCCTAAAAATTAATAAAAAAGCTGAATCAAAACCACATTTTCCTAAAAAAAAACTATATGCAAACCAGAAAAAAACTGAAAATCTGAAAAAGCAATATCCCCCAAACAGAACAATACCCAGCATGCATAGGTTCTGTCAAGGAGAGATTTGCCAAACACCCCAAAGTAAAGCATGCACATAACGGTAATTTTACTTCAAAATTTCAGCTCTGCAGACAAAGTGCGCACCTTGTGCTTTTTCTTAAACCATATATTCCCTGAAAGTACACATGTTAAGCTTTCTAAGCGTACCCAGCTTGTTGTAGTGGGCTCATCTTTCTGGGAGTAATATCTCAAAGAATTCTTAGGTTGCACAGGGTTTCACAAAAAATTGTATAAAAAAGCAGAATAAAAAACACCTTTTCCTAAAATATCAATATGCAAATAAGAAAAAACAAGCTAAATCTGAAAGCGCAAGGTCCCCCGAGCAGAACAATACCCAACATGCATAGGTACCTGTAACCTTTTAACTGCCAGGCTACTTGAGATTTTGTCACCCTCTGCTGACAGGTAACTTTTCACCATTTTGCGCCATGTTTAAGTGTGATTTTTGCAGGAATTTCCAAGACAATGGCATATTTTCTTTTTGTGGCAGAGTTTAGACTTTAACATGAAATGTCTTGTTTGTATTTTTTTACTTTTTTTAATATATTTATTCTACTTTTTATATATATTTTTAAGTAAATAAGTAAAAAAAAATAAAAAAATATATATATTTTTTAAATTTAAAACATTTATTTTATTAAAGAAAACCATATTGCACGTGAAAGCCCCATTTCTCCCGATTACAATGATACCACATATGTATCAGTAGCCCCCCGTTCCTGTCCAGGAGATCCCCTAAACTTAGAAGAGCACTTTATAACATTTACAAATAAAATACAACTACTATCCACATAATAAAGGGTTAAATAAAAAAAATTGGTGTGGGGTCCTCCTTCACAGGGGGGCACCATTTCTTGGGGGAATATAAGGGTTTTTTTGGGAGGCAAGTAATGGGGGGTCTTGGGGTTAATGGCAAGTCACCCACTTGCCGCAGGTGACTTGCCAGACCCCCGAGCCTTGTGAACTGGTATAGGGTTCACATGGACCCCTTACCAGTTCACAAAGGGTTAAAAGTAAAAAAAACACACAGACACACTTTTTTCAAAATAACTTTATTATTTTTTTTTTTTTTTATTATTTTTTTTAATACTTACCTCCCATCCATCCCTGTGTCCCACGCTGATCACTTAGGCTTCTGCTCTCCTGCTGCTGCTGGAAGCCTTTTATACCTACTGGGTTACAGGTAACATAGGGTTAATTAAAAAAAAATGACATAGGGTCCCCCCTCCCAGGGAGGGGGACCCCATTTTTTTTTTGATTTTTAAGGGTTAAAACTCTTAAAAATCCCAAAAAAATGGCGTGAGGTCCCCCCTACCCAGCGTAACCAGCCTGTGACCAGCTATGGGGGCTTGTAGAACAGAGCGCAGGGGCCAGCTTTAGTTAGTTTTTTTACTGGGATTGGGGAAAGTCAGGCACGTAAAATGTACGTGGCTGGCACTTAAGTGGCGGAGAGGAAACCACGTAAATTTTACGTGGCTGGCATTTAAAGGGTTAATGCATCTAATTTACTGGGGCCATGTTATTAATTTATTCAGTACATTAATTAAAACAGGTTTTTTTGGCTTATCAGTCTCTGTGTTGCATACACTGGTATACACTGTCTCAGGAGGCTTCATAACTGAGTGTTTTTTTTTTCTTTTTGTTTTTTATAAGGGACTACACCAAGGCAATTGTGTTTCATGGGTCTTGCCTTACTTGTCGGCCTTAGCTTGCTTTTGTTTAAATGTTACTTACAGTGCAAACATAATGTACCATGCGAGCTGGGCTGTACTTTTGCTGTCATATATCCAAGCACCACAAACTGCTGTCACTTAATGCAATATTTTATCTTCTTGATAAATATTGACCCTCAAGTTTATCTGCACTATTGTTGCACTTTTAATAATGACTATTTGTCCAGTGCAGACAAAGTCCTAACCTGAGATGTGGTTCCCTATAGTTTGCTTCCTGTTTCCATGCACATGCACAGGATGAGGTGCATCTTGGGGCAAATCCTCCCATGTTACCCAGTTCATTTAAATGTCACACTCACCAGACACCTTTATGTAATTAAGGGACTATTCTACACCCCCAAAATGCGCCATGCATGGATTGCTCTATTTTGGTGGGATCAAATGGGCTCCACCCAGGGTCACTATAGGATTTAAACAGGATGAGCTGGCTATCTTCTTTGATGCAAAATTACTCCAGGAGTCCTCAAGAGGTGCAGGCACTTTACTGGGCCTTGTAGAGGCTGCCCTTAAAGTGCCCATAAGGAACTTTCCAGTGGTGTTTGCTTTTGTAGGCTGAACAATAATAACAACAGTTATAGGTGAGGGAACATTTCATAAGATAAGATGTCCATAAGCCCTGAGTGTATGCAGAAATGCCTGCATGTTAAAGAGTTTAAATCAAGGTAAGTGTTAATGAAAAAGTAAAACATGACCATGTAGAGGCCCAAACAATCATTTGTGAGGTCTGAAATTTCGAAGTAGAAGATTGTTCCTTTAAGACTAATCTGCCCAGTGGCCTGGACGGTGATGCAGGTGTTCAGATTAAAGACAGACAGATTACAGATTACAGTGGTGGAAGAAGACATATAGCTCCATGAGGTAATTATAAAGTACTAAAAGGGCACCATGTTGTTGGGGACCCAGATATTAGTTTTGGGGCCCAGAAAAACCCAGGAGACCCAGAACATGTCTAGGGAAAGCCCAGGTGAATTAACAGCCCTGGTGGTATGCTCTGTGACATGGAGCATGAACCTGTGAAAATATGTCAGTTCCCGCTGGGTAACAGCAGGCTTAAACAGAGTCCATGGAGTTGACAAGGAATAGAAAGGTTGCAGCTGGAACAATAGGGTTGATACAAAAACTTTTGTTTTTGTGTCGATCTGTTTTTTTTTTTAAATGTTCCCGCTCTCATATGAGTGTACGAGCGATTCTATGCATGCATTGCAATCCTTCTGTAAAGTCTTTGTCCGTTTGTATGGCAGAGTACGAGTACGAGAATGTCATTTTCCAGCGTTAGTTTTCCGTTTTCTTTTCTCATGTTACAACGTCGGCTTTCGTTTTTGCCCTTTTTCTATCGTCTCCTTCCATGAATCATATACGTTTCCCGTTAGATTCTGATTTCCATTTTCAATAAATAATCGTCCAGACGAAAATCCTTACGATCTTACGCCTGCGCACTACAAACTTAACTCATTAAAGTGCTCGCCTACATATTTGCTTCTCTCACTTTTGCTACAATGCTTAGCTAAATCCCTTTGCACTTTCCTTCTTCTTCCATTTATGCCCCTAAAACTTACCTAAATCACTTTGCGCTTTCCTTCTTCTTCCATTTATGACCCCTAAAACTCACCTAAATCACTTTGCGCTTTCCTTTTTCTTCCATTTATGACCCCTAAAACTCACCTAAATCACTTTGCGTTTTCCTTCTTCTTCCATTTTTCACCCCTAAAACTCACCAAAATCACTTTGCGCTTTCCTTCTTCTTCCATTTTTCACCCCTAAAACTCACCAAAATCACTTTGCGCTTTCCTTCTTCTTCCATTTATGACCCCTAAAACTCACCTAAATCACTTTGCGCGTTCCTTCTTCTTCCATTTATGACCCCTAAAACTCACCTAAATCACTTTGCACTTTCCTTCTTCTTCTATTTTCCACCCCTAAAACTCACCTAAATCACTTTGCGCTTGCCTTCTTCTTCTTTCATTTTTCACCCCCAAAAACTCACCTAAATCACTTTGCGCTTTCCTTCTGCTTCCATTTATGACCCCTAAAACTCACCTAAATCACTTTGCGTGTTCCTTCTTCTTTCATTTATGACCCCTAAAACTCACCTAAATCACTTTGCGCGTTCCTTCTTCTTCCATTTATGACCCCTAAAACTCACCTAAATCACTTTGCACGTTCCTTCTTCTTTCATTTATGACCCCTAAAACTCACCTAAATGACTTTGCGCTTTCCTTCTTCTTCCATTTTCACCCCTAAAACTCACCTAAATCACTTTGCGCTTTCCTTCTTCTTCCATTTTTCACCCCTAAAACTCACCTAAATCACTTTGCGCTTTCCTTCTTCTTCCATTTATGACCCCTAAAACTCACCTAAATCACTTTGCGCTTTCCTTCTTCTTCCATTTATGACCCCTAAAACTCACCTAAATCACTTTGCGCTTTCCTTCTTCTTCCATTTTTCACCCCTAAAACTCACCTAAATCACTTTGAGCTTTCCTTCTGCTTCCATTTATGACCCCTAAAACTCACCTAAATCACTTTGCGCGTTCCTTCTTCTTTCATCTATGACCCCTAAAACTCACCTAAATCACTTTGCGCTTTCCTTCTTCTTCCATTTTTCACCCCTAAAACTCACCTAAATCACTTTGTGCTTTCCTTCTTCTTCCATTTAAGACACCCTAAAACTCACCTAAATCACTTTGCGCTTTCCTTCTTCTTCCATTTTCACCCCTAAAACTCACCTAAATCACTTTGCGCTAAAACTCACCTAAATCACTTTGCGCTTTCCTTCTTCTTCCATTTATGATCCCTAAAACTCACCTAAATAACTTTGCGCTTTCCTTCTTCTTCCATTTATGACCCCTAAAACTCACCTAAATCACTTTGCGCTTTCCTTCTTCTTCCATTTTTCACCCTTAAAACTTTCCCAAACCACTTCGCGGTTAGGTTCTTCTTCCATTTTTCACCCCTAAAACTTACCCAAACCACTTCTCAGTTATGTGAATCTTCATCTCTAAATATTTCTCGGCCCATTCATTTTGTGTTAAAGTATTTTGTAAATAAAATGACACTGAAACTGTTTTTTTTATTCACAAATGCCATTTTCTGGAGGTTTTTTTAAATAGTATTTATAAAAAGTTATACACATTTTTTTTGTTAAAAAAAATATGACATTTAAAATGTGTAAAAAATTTAAAACATTTAACAATAAAAAAACTATATACATAGCAATGGCAGGACCCAGAACATTAGTCTTCATCTGTGGTCCCCAATGCAGCTCCTGCATGCCGGGCACCAACTGAAGGACCCTTTCACTCATTGCTGCCACTCTGGCACGTGTGGTCCCTGTATAAAAAAGAAACAAACACTATTTGTTGGCAAATACAAGTTTCTCACCTGTGGATGTTTTTTTTTTTTTTAGGTGGGAAGCTAACTAATGACGCCATATGTCATTATGCTAAGTAATTAATCTAAGGAAGTGGGCATATGTCATTATTCTAATGCCATTGACTATGGCTTTAGGTATCTTGGTGATCATGTCAATTACCACATAGTCAAAAGAATGACATTACAACTTACTTCATTGGTGGCCGACGTGTGCGTCGTGACCACCCTGGGTTCTGGGCACTGCCACTGCTGGGAAGTTGAGGCTGTAGAGACATGTCAAATAGGGTCACTTCTAATGTCTTAGTCAACAGTAAGCAAATGACAATTTCAATGTGTGTGTGACATCACCCACCTTCTCCATGTGCCTCCTAGGCCTGATCTGCTGCAGACTCTTCCACAGATCCTTCACCCGCTACATTAACATCTAGAAAAAGAGATTAAGGGATAGCATGTATGTGTGTGCGCTTACATGAAGAGTCACATACCAGAGGCTCCATCGCTGGGTACGACTCCCTGCCCACGCCATGACGCCCCTCCTCTGTAGAATGGTCCAGGGGCTGGTTGGAGGCCGCTACAGAGGAGGGATAGGAACGTCGCTCTGGAGATCCACCACCTTCACTTTGTGCTGCAGAATCATGCAGCACTGGTCGGCCTGTGCGCCTCCGGGTGCGTCAGATTCGATACTCCAACACTAGAAAAGAAAAGCATTTATAAATAAAGGCCTACCTTCTGTATTAGTTACATCTAGCATGCAATCGCTATGTACTTACTTGGGAAATGGAGTCCCAAAAAAAATCGCCGCACCAGGTGCATGTGGAGCCGTTTCAGGTCCGACCAATGCTGCATGATCTGTGTGTGGGTGAAGGTGGTGTCAGTCTCCTGCTGGATCCTGGAAACTATCTCCAGGGCGATGGTCCTCTTCTCAAAAGAGTTGGGCAAGTAGTCATACATGCGCTGAAGCATCGTCTAAAAAACACAAAATAAACATATTTTTTAGATCAAACTGCATACAAAAATCTGTCACAAATCGATCAGTTGACTAAATGACATTACCAGACACATTTTGAGCCTCAAACTATCCTTCTAGATGGAAGTGACTTAGTTCACACATGTGGGCCCTAACTTCTGTTTGGCATGGAGATTTACACACTTTTAAACCAAACCGTTTCTTCCTGCGCTTCCTTAAGGCCTAGGCATGCATTTAGATGGCAAGTCAAAGGCATTAAAATACACTTACAAGCATAATCAGCTCTTCTTGTTGGCGGGTGAAGATCGTGGGCGCCATCTTTCTTCTTGTCTGCAGCAGATAAGTAATGCCCCAACGGTTTCCGGGTTCCGCACGGCTGGACGAACGGCCGTACGCACGCGTACGTGAACACGTAAGCGTCATACCCAGGCATTAGTATTTAAAGGGTCCTGGACCCACAGCTCATTCTCTTTCAGAGTCTCAACATTATAGCACCCAAAAAAGCCTTCGGGAAGGCAAAAGCAGGCAAGGAGGGCAGCAGCAAAATGCAAGAGCGGCGTGAGGAGGCTTCTTCAGGGCTGACCACTCGCTCCAAAATTCCAAGGCCGAAGGTGCGGGAAACCCGCAGTGGGCAGGCCAAGGCGACAATACCAACAAAGTCTGCTAAGGCACTAACAACCAGCAAACCAAAGGAGGCAGCGGCGAACAAGAAGCCCCAAGCCACCAAGCAGACAGGTACGCCCGCAAAAAAAGGCCACTAAGAGGGTGAGAAGCCCCGGGCCACAAAAAACCCATCCCCTCCTCCTCGCATGACCACATCCGTTCTCCAAGAACACTCCGCTTGCAAGGCCAGTAAAAGCCACAGGGCCAGAAGCCCCAGCCCCCAAAGCTCAGCATCACCACATACACGGGGAAAAAGTGGGCATGGAAAGAGTAAAAGCCACCGGGCCAGAAGCCCCAGCCCCCAAAGCTCAGCATCTCCATAGACACGTGGAACAAGCGGGCATGGAAAGAGTGAAAGCCACCGGGGCAGAAGCCCCAGCCCCCAAACCTCAGCATCTCCACATACACGTGGAAAAAGCGGGCATGGAAAGAGCCAGAAGCCCCAGCCCACCAAGCTCAGCATCACCACAGACACGTGCAACTACCTCCCATGGGCATGCAAGCACAAGTCTCAAGGGCCCACAGAGGCACAGGGCAAGAAGCCCAACAACATCAAGCAAACCCTCTCCTCCTCGGCAACATTTGCCACCGGCACAGGTGGCAAGGCCCTCTCCATATGCCACATCGACACCTGCAAGTTCAGTGGCCACCCAGGCAAGGACCCCAAGTCCATTTCCAAGTCCAGTACATTCTTTATCCAGCCACCTGTCCAACATTTCTACTCAACACAGCCAGCCCAGAATGTCCCCCGAATTGCCTGCAACCACAGATGAGCCCGAACATCAAGCAATAGGGCGGACATTGCGCCGAGGCCAGTTGAGTGGCAGGTTTGGGGAGGCCCAAACTCTGGCATTGGCTAGTGGGCTGACCTTACATTATGATGGACTATATGGGCGAAAATCCAAAGCAACCAGCAAATTGCGCAAAGCAGAAATTTTAGAGGAGCTCAGCAGACAGGTCAATGCAACAGGGGAGGAGCTCAAATATGTGGAGCAGATTCAACGCATAATATCGGACCTGAAGTATGCAGCACAGAAGAAAGAAAATAAACAGCGCAATTACAGGTACATATATGATTTGTGCATTTGTCTGCTTCTTGTATTGTCAACATTTTCCTACATTTGCCAAACTATTCCAGCAGGTTAGTAATGTTAGTGTGTATGTGAAATGTTTTAAACCTGTAAAATGAGGCTCCCAGGCATATATGAACACATGCCCCTAGGGAGTGTCTTGTAGGGGAGGTTACAGTTTTAGCAGGGTGTGTAATGTCTGTGGAATGTTCATTTTCTAATTTGCTAGGCCATACATGACCTTGGACAGTATTTATGGTCACTATTAAAGTCTTAATATTAGCAAAGGACTGCCTGTTATGTGATTCTACTCAATCATATCCAACACTTCCTTCTTTGTCTTTGGGCCACTTGGGTTTGAGCTGTGCTTTGGTCTCAAATACTTGATCTGGGGTCAGGGAAAGGTCTACATAGTAAGAATGCCCACCAGCATACTCCTAAGCAAAATGCTCTTTGCAAACTGAGTGTGGGTCCCTAATGGCCCTTTAGGGAAGTGTGAAGCCTCATAACATGCAGTACATGCATGTTTCTATTATTTAAGGTGACCAATGTGTATGTACAGGGTGACTAATACATATAACAGATAATGACATTCATAGTGAAGGTCAACTTGGACCGTTGGGGGAGTTGCCATTCCTACTTGCCCACGTGTTTTATAGGAGCATATGTAGTAATACAGATCATCAATGCATATTTGGGTGTTTACGTGCCTTTTTTTTACAATACAGCCCAGCATCAACCCTCAGCTAGTGTGGAAGCCTCATCCAGTTGGACCACGCCGTCAACTTCCGTGCTGCCTAGGATCCAGGACCAGATTTATACGGTAAGTGTATTTTGTTGAATCTGCTGATGCATGTGAATGAACATGACTAATTGGCATAACAAATATATTTAGGGCCCAAACTGAACCTTTTTTTTCACATGTCCCAACAGACCCACACACTGATGGAGGAAATCCAGGAGATGGAGGAGGATGCCACCTTGATAGGACCTTCACAACAGACCCCCCTGGAACATAATCTGCAACTGTCCCAACATGTTTCTTCACCAAATCCTCTGCAGCAGAGTGAAGCTGGCCACATGCTGCCAGGCCATCGTGGGCAGCATGCAGAGAATGAGCCTACAGTCCCCAGTGGTAGGTCTGCTGCAGAGGATTTGGCAAGCACATCTGTGGCTGTTGGTCGGCCTAGACGTCCATCATCTGCAGGCGCACCAACCCCGGGAATTGGGAGGCGTAGTCAACTACGTCGCCCAGTTACCCAGGGGAGGCGTGTGCCGATCATGGAGTCAGCATGAGAGGCGTTTATTTCGCCAACTAACTAAAAGAACCACAGAGCAGCATCATGCACAATTGGAGACCTTAAATAATACATTAAACACCATGCTGGCAGAATTTGGTCGACCAACAGCCACATGGCTACCTTATCTACTAATTTCACAGCCATGCTTGAGGAAGTTCAAACTAGCAACACCCACATGGCCACCTTAACTAGTAATTTCAGTGGCACGTTGGATGAAGTTTGAACAACCAATAGACACATGTTGGAACAGTTGCAGATTATGAATGCCACACATGCCCAGGTGATGGGCCACCTCCAAGGCCCACCACCAGGGTTTTTATGGGCATCAACCATGTTAACACCTATTTTCCCTGTATCTGCTCCACATCTTTCCTCTACATCTCTACTGTATTGACCTGGTGAGCGCTACCAATATAGCCTTTTTGTATGGCTTTGCTTGTATGCTTTGGATTTTCGCCCATATAGCTCATTAGAGTTCTGAGATACCCCACTAGCCAATGCCTGAGCTCAAGCCTCACTGAACCTGCCACTCAAGCTGTTGCGCTGCAGGCTTTGGCCTAATTACATTGCTTCTGGCTCATCCTGTTTGTAGGCATGATTGGGGGACATTCTGGGCTGGAAAACTACTACCTTGAACCCTGGCAGAGATTGTACTGGACTTGGATTTGGACTGGGGCTTCTTGTTTGGGTGGGCCACTGACTTACAGGTGTGGATGTGGCATAGGTATGGCTGCTTTCCACCTGTGCCTGTGGCAAATGTGGCCAAGCAGGAGAGGGTGTGAATGTGGCCCTGTTTATTACAGGGCAAATATTGACATGCAAATGCTTGCTCCCTATGTCTGTGTATTTTATTTAGGATTTAAACTGGAGTGCATTATTTTAAAACTCCTGGATGTGGCCAATTGTACTTAATGTTGTACTATGTATGTACATGAAGTATGCGAGTGCCCTTCAACTCCAAATTTTCATATTTCAATAAAAAATGTTGAATGTGATTTGACCTGTTGTTGACTAAGTTGATGCATTAATGTTTTGGTTATTTTTTTTTAGATTTTAGATTACTTAAGGTTTTCCTAAACAAACAGGGCCAAAAAAATGCATGAGTCTCAGATCATGTGTGAATATTTAAGCAATTAACTCATTACTAGTTGATACACCAAAAAATAATAAAAGATTTACAAGGCAACATTAGAGGAGCAAATAATAATTACAGGCACAAAACAAACACAGGCAACAAAAATTATGCAAAATGTGTCTGAATCAAATTGGCCCGAACTGCTTGGCCAGAGGCACTAGGTGTGCCATAGTAGTGGTCTTCTGAGTCCTGGCTGGGTGGAGAGGGGGGCAGATCCAAATACCGGGTGCATTATGACAAAGTAATGTAGGACACAGCAGGACAGTATGATATCGATGACCTTGTTGGGGTCATACTGGAGTGCCCCCCGGGTATGGTCCAAACACGGAAGCGTGTTTTTAACAAAACCCTCTCTAAAAGCCCTCTCCACAACGGGGCGGGTCTTCCGGTGTGCCCGATTGTAGGCATTCTGAGGCCGAAGGACGGGCGTCAGCAGCCACAGAAGTAGTGGATAGCCAGAATCCCCTGAAAGAATAAGAAAATACTAACATAAATTACACATGACACAAAAATGTATTAAAAAAAAGGTCATTCACCCTGAATAAGAACCTATGTGATATTTTAGACACACCCTGAACATACAGATTGGTCTGCTAAAGAAACAGCCTAACACCATCTACTGCATGTTCTGGCCCTTGAAACATCCAAAATGGCGGATGAGGGCAGATCAGGCAGACTGCTAACAGGTATTGGCTTAGGACTGTGCTGCTCAGCATTCTTGGATGTCTTAACTTTTCAAGACAAAGAAAGTTAAGCCTCTGCACACTCATACTATTGAAAAACCTAGCTAACACTTGTTAAGAACATGGACTGTTAGTTAACATAGATTGCAATGAATGTAGAAGCGAGGTAGCCACATCAAGGCCGTCCAATTAATGTGGCTACCTCACTTTTACATTAATTGCAATCTATGTTAACTAACAGTCCATATTCTTAACAAGTGTTATCTCGGTTTTTCAATAGTATGTGTGTGCAGAGGGTTAACTTTCTTTGTTGCCTGGTGTGTGGTCACACCCCTCTAGCACCTCTTGACTGCTATATATTGACTGGATGAGCACATCCTATTTTCCCTTTTGCTGTTACCTTTTCAGAACCCCAGATCTGCTTTGTGTGAGCCAAGCACAGCTCTAACCCTCCCCCTGCACTTTATCCCGCTCTCCTCTACTTAGTAAGTGTCATGCTTCTAAGGAAAGATGCCGCAGACCCTATCCTAAAGTCAATAACAGAAGTGAGTGACAATAACAGTGAATGGCCCATTTTGCGGTTCCTGGGAAAAAAGAATAAAAACAAATTAGCAAGGCTAGGTAAATTACTCAAACAATAACTCCTAACATCCTCCAAAAAACATGTTGGCCAATACAATACAAATAACACTATTTAACTAACTGTTTTTTAGGCCTACAAAGGATATGTATGTTGGATCAACTAAATATTAACTTTCACATTACAAATTAGGTCCACATGCAAATGTTTGGCTTTGGGCTACATGGAAAAACATTGACGCTAAATCCAGTCAAGTAAATCACATGAACAATTTACAAGGAGGGATTAACAGATATACAGTGTAAGCTAATTCACAGGGACTATTTACAAGTAGGAATTAACAGATATACAGTGTAAGCTAATTCATGGGGATTATTTACAAGGAGGGATTAACAGATATACAGTTTAAGCTATTTCACAGGGACTATTTACAAGGAGGGATTAACATATATACAGTGTAAGCTAATTCACAGGCACTATTTACAAGGAGGGATTAAAAGATATATACAGTGTAAGCTATTTCACAGGGACAATTTACAAGGAGGGATTAACAGATATACAGTGTAAGCTATTTCACGGGGACTATTTACAAGGAGGGATTAAGAGATATTTAAAATACCATTTATGTCAACTATATAAAAAAATTACTGATTGAACTTGCCTAATCCGTCGGCTGCCGGAGGGACTAAGGCAACGTGGGTGCAATCAATGGCACCCATGACGTTGGGCATGTCGGCGATATTATAAAATATCAGCTTAAGCTCGTTCCAGGCTACCATGTCGTCAGGAAAAAAAAAATATTTCTGACTAATGGTAGCCATGCCTTCCAAAAACTTGGATAGCGCGTGGCTCAGCATAGGCTGGGACATCCCCACGGAGAGGGCACCCAGCCTCTGGAACGAGCCGTTCGCCAAAAATTGCAGGCAGCCAAGCATCTTGGTCATACCTGAAATTGCTTGCCCCTTCCTTGTGGTGCGGGCTAACCATGGCCGCAGATCACTATACAATTTATGGAGGGAAGCGCGATTAAGTCTGGTCAGCTCGAACAGCTCAACATCATGCATGCATCGATATGCATGCGTCGCCGGTGCAATATGGCTTCGGCCCTGCTGATACATTCAATTCCTATTAGCTGGAGCTTGTGATGCTCCTCCACAAAGGCACACAACTGGTTTATTGCAAGGGTATCCAAGGTCAAAATGGTCCCGTCAGGGGATCGCAAATGAAACGTTTTATAGGGTGGTGGTCCCTTGGCAATCAGCTCTCTGAATGAGACGCAAGGACATAACAACAACGTAAGTTATCCGAACAAATGCAAACTCAGATTTTGATGGGAAAATGATCCGAACTAAAGCAAATGATTTGCTTTCGTTCTTAGAAAGCGCATATACGCATTAGCCCGAATGCTCGTACGAATGAAAAATGAACGAAAAAAAATAATAAAATGACAAACACACACAAAAACTTTCACAGACAGCTACGAAAGTCCAGACGAATGTGCCTCTGAATCGAGCCTATAGTAACAAACTTACAGCCAAGGATGGATTGTACAGGAAATACAAATAAAAGAAAACCGACAGGTACAACCTCAGAAGTTCTCTGAGCCTGTGGTAGCCCACAATCTTAATTGTGTTCCGAGGGGTTTGAAAGGGAGTTCAGATCATTCAGTCATCTCTGAGCCTGTGGTAGCCCACAATCTTAATTGTGTTCCGAGGGGTTTGAAAGGTAGTTCAGATCATTCAGTCATCTATTAGCGGAAATATTTTCCATGCCAACAGAGGATATATAACCTTGCAGTTTAACCTCTAAGGAGACGTATATGGATGCAAGGTCTGACCAAATGGTTGGTTTGTGTGGTGTCTGAGGCAGTTACAGATAGTGTTAAGATGCAAAAGGGACGGTTAAAGGGTTTCAGGGGGGGGTATCCAAACAGAGTATGTTTGAGTACTATTAACAACCTATAATTTATCCAATCATAATAATTATAATAATGATTTACATTTACTCATGTACATAAACATTTTTTCTCTGTATCAAGCAATCTCCCCATTTGTACTAGTCTTTTACATGGTTCTTATCAAATGCTTTAGAAAAGTCAAGATATATGAAATTAAATGGGAGTCATGCTAATTATTTGGTAAAGCATGGTGCCCCAAGAGGGTGCCTTGCGGTGTGAATTGCAACCTGAATCTCTGTGAGCATTTTAGTTTTAACATATTTAAGAAAGAGGAAAACAAAAAGGCAGAACACAAAAACCTGACAAAAGGGTGTTTGCCTATAAAAATTAAAAATAATATCCACAGTTCTAGATGTAAACCATTTGCAAGTGTCATGTACCGATAAGGTGTCAATTGTAATGCATCAATTGTTCAATAGGTGAATAGTCTGAGACTTTGAGGAAAGAAGCTATTCCCTTGCCTGTTAGTTCTTAAGGGTAAAACACAGACAGAAATATTGGTACCAGGAAGAAAGCTGTCTCTAAAAATGATTTGTTCAGCTTAATTTGTGATCATCTCTATGAATAATAAATATAACCAAAACCCCTCTTGGTTCCATTTATTGATCTTCAGTTGTGTGGAAAGTAAGGAGAGCATTCCTGTTTTAAAGAGTTACAGCAAGCATTGCTATAATTGTTACACCATTGCGTCAGGCTATGTATGTTTGGCACTGTCCTGAACTGTTTTTGGTTTTTTAATTGAAGAAGAAATGGACGAGATGCACCACAGTTTCACTTCATGATTTCTCTTCTGAAAAAAGTGGGAGTGGCCCTTGGATCTGTGATGCTGCATAATAATCAGCATAATGGGCGGGGTCTATAAGATTCCCGGAACATGCATAAGACACCCTGGCTATTCAATGTGAATCTCTTTGCGGAGGCAGAGGGAGGGTCGAACTGAGGCAGGGCAGGTGGAGGAAGGGGTCAACAATCCTGCCCCGCTCTGCTGAGCTGATTTGGGGATGGGATGAAAAAGCGAATGTAATTGGCTGAACCTGTAAACCTCGATATCTCTGCCATTTCTGCTTCAACTTAAAAGCGGAAAACAGTTTAGGGCAGTGCCAAATGTAGCCCAACACAATGGTGTAACAATTACCTTTGCCTGCAGTATCATTTGAACTGTCTGTAGATGCCCATAAGGTTATGTACTCGCTTCAATTATACTTTTCTAGCTCATACTGCACTTCTTTTTCTTTCCATCAAAGACAAATATGCATGTACTATCATGTTAATAAAACTCAATAAAGAATAAAATGGATTGCACTGTGCAAGACGTAGAATTATCTGTTTTTAGAGTGTATAATTTGGAACTTAATAAATATCACAATTTACATGAACTTAATTTACCACTGGCTGGAGCTCTTTGCTGTTAAACTCGCTGACATTTAACTTTATTAAACAAAATACTTTGCAAAAATATAATAACTGAAAGATAAAGTTCACAGTATAGCCGTAACCTTTAAGCCTGTTCACCATAAATTATTTACAGGAAATGATATACTGTACGTTGTGTTTTTGGTAATATATTGCATGCTATATGTGTGTAAACATATACATATAAAATGCTTTGTGCTGTACATTTTTACGAAGGCTAAAAAACATGTATCAAATAATTAATTCAATCACAACCTGTTTGTTAGATTCAGTACTGTGTCGATTAAAAGATTTTATGTGCTAGTAAAATCAATTGGTGAAATGTTAATGGCATCTTAGGAATTATTATACAAACAGTATATATCAGAAATGTATTTTCATGTGTGTTATTGTAGTAAGCAAATTAATTGTGCAGCACAGAAAGTCTGGCAATAGACAGAGGGAATGTTAGAAGCTGTACTTCCTCAGTAGGATAGGTGTTACATTAATAGTGGTAAAGCATAGCTATGTATAAACAGATGCAGCAAAGCTGAACTTTAACGTTAAGTTAATAAGTTGTTAAAATGGGGTCACAAAAAAATTGAGGATTTAAAGTGGACCAACACCCAGGGGGGATCGGCCCGGGAATCTATAAGATTCCTGGGCCGATCAGATCCCTCCCCGCAGAGCATCCGAAATCGGGATGTCCCGCGGGGTGAAACCCCCCAGGAAGCCCACAATCCTACCTTTTCCACGTTCCAGCGGCGCATGCGCGTCTGCCGCCTCCGCACGTCCCTCTATAAACGGCGCCGGCCGTTTGTGAATGGCCAGCGCGGGTGCGCTCCCTGAAAGAAGGACGCGCTGGAGGCGGTGGCGGACGTGCTCTGCTTGTCCGGCGCTGCCTCTCGCTTGTCCACCGGCGGGGATTGGCTGCAGCGGTCACGTGGGAGCGGGGAGAGGTGAGTTTTCGGGGCTTTCTGGGGGGGTTTCACACAGCGGGGCACCCACGATCGGGGTGCCCCACCAAAGTGGACCAAAACCCAGGATAGTCAAAATCCTGGGTGTTGGTCCACTTTAAAGATCACTTATCACTTAGATCATGTTCCATTATGCATGTGATATGAATAATAAACACAAACATTGAGAGTATATATATATATATATATATATATATATATATATATATGGATTCTAGTGATTAATCAAAGCATATAGTAATTACAGTATAATGAATATCTTTATCACACTTAAAATGCTACTTTCTCAAAGGAACAGAGCATTATCCCTTTCGCTGCCAGCCTACCTGGAGTTTTTGTCACCCTTGGTGCCAGACCATTTTGCACTATTTTGCGCTCCCCATGTTTAAATGTGATTTTTGAAGGGATTTCCAGGGATTTCCCAGGAAAATGATATATTGTTTTTTTCAGCAGAGTCTGGGCTTTAACATGAAATTCTTGTCTTGTTTGTATTTTTTTAGGTGTATTCTCAATACTTTTTGGTGAAATATGTGCAAAAAAAAAAAATCTATTTTTTGCAATTTGTAGTGTTTTTTGTAATAAAAAATGTAAGTTTGTCAATAAAATCTTATTGCATGTGAAACCCCAATTAATTCCGGTCACAGCGTTACCACATATGTATTGGTAGACACCCTTTCCTGCCCAGGAGACTCCCCCAAACTGAAACAGCGCTTTAGGAGATTTTCAGATAAAATACAACTATGCACCGCGCTAAGTGCACCTTGCTGTCTTTCCAGAAAAAGAACCCTTTAAATTTGAAATACCCCCACAAACTATATATTCTCTGGAAGTATACACCTCAGGCTTTCTAGGCGTACCAGGTTTGTTGACATGGGCGCAATTTTCTGGAAGTAATCCCTCAATGTATTCTTTGGTTGCACAGAGTTTCCCTAAAAAAGAATAAAAAAGAAGAATCAAAGCCACATTTTCCTAATAAAAACTATATGCAAACAGAAAAAAACAAGTAAAATCTGAAAAAGCAACATCCCCCGAACAGAACAATACCCAACATGCATAGGTACTGTCAAGGGAAGAGTTGCCAAACACCCCAAAGTAAAGCATGCGCATAACGGTAATTTTACTTAAAAATTTCAGCTCTGCAGACAAAGTGCGCACCTTGCGATTTTTCAACCAAAACAACCCTTTACCGATACTCTACATATGTGGGGTTTAAAGAATGGGCACTACCACAGTATATAACGAAAAGTAAATCAATATAGTTTATTTGAAAAGTGCTATATACAACAATAATTAAAAAACATACATGACAAGACAATACTAGACAACTTTAAAAAACAGGAAGTTGATAAGTTCCTGGTATCCACTCATTATATAGAAGGAATTAACAATTATATGTATAAAAGTATTTTTATATATTATCCACTAGAAACCGAAGTCAAGGGTTTAAATGAAATATTAATTATATATGATACAGAGTTGTCCCCAAGTAATAGACTAAAAATATTCCAGGGAGTATATATACAGATATATTAAACAATTTTTATACATATTTAATCAACCTAAAAAAGTTAATTCAATAAAGTGACCAGTGCATAACAATCTATCAAAACTATCAAAAAATGTGGGCCCTAACAGCCAAACCAGTAAAAAAGACCTCAATAATAAGATTAAGTGAACAATTAATAAATATCTCTAAATACAAACATCCTAAAGTAGATATACAACCACGTGTAGTAAAATGCTAAGTGCTGCACAGGTGTGCAAGAATTTTATAAATAATAACATGTGTGAACCAATCAAATATTAAAGTGAATATTAAAACAAACTCCTATAACCCATAAACACATTGAATGCCTAAAGTGATCTGTCTAAATCCTTATATTCAACCAATAATCACGAACACCAACTAAAGATGAATATTCCCCCAATATATACAGAGCCCACCCGCTCCTCCCATATAGATAGCTGACAATTAATAAAGCAGCGAATACTATATCCTAACTAGAAAAAATAGACAAATAATCAATGGCCTGATAGGGCCGTACTGAAGTTTAGGAGGGGGAGCAAGGAGGGCGCAATGAACAACTCTATCAGTAAAACTCAGTCATAATAAACAAATACCGCCAGTATAGATGTGGATCCAGGAACACAGGCTGCCCCGCGCGCTCCGCCGTGCACCCACAGTTTCTGATCGGGGTAATGAGTCTTCCTTATGGCCAGCTTTTATACCCGCTCAGCCATCCCTAACGTCACAGCGCGCCGTACGTAAGCCATGTAAATATACAGGGCACCTGTGCTCGCGCCGGACGGACCCGCCCCCTTGCTGCTTAGCATTAGATGACAGCGGCCGGGTCATTGGGGGGCGTGTCCGTCGGGCGCGAGAGCTGATGCGCCCTGTATATTTACATGGCTTACGTACGGCGCGCTGTGACGTTAGGGATGGCTGGGCGGGTATAAAAGCTGGCCATAAGGAAGACTCATTACCCCGATCAGAAACCGTGGGTGCACGGCGGAGCGCGCGGGGCAGCCTGTGTTCCTGGATCCACATCTATACTGGCGGTATTTGTTTATTATGACTGAGTTTTACTGATAGAGTTGTTCATTGCGCCCTCCTTGCTCCCCCTCCTAAACTTCAGTACGGCCCTATCAGGCCATTGATTATTTGTCTATTTTTTCTAGTTAGGATATAGTATTCGCTGCTTTATTAATTGTCAGCTATCTATATGGGAGGAGCGGGTGGGCTCTGTATATATTGGGGGAATATTCATCTTTAGTTGGTGTTCGTGATTATTGGTTGAATATAAGGATTTAGACAGATCACTTTAGGCATTCAATGTGTTTATGGGTTATAGGAGTTTGTTTTAATATTCACTTCAATATTTGATTGGTTCACACATGTTATTATTTATAAAATTCTTGCACACCTGTGCAGCACTTAGCATTTTACTACACGTGGTTGTATATCTACTTTAGGATGTTTGTATTTAGAGATATTTATTAATTGTTCACTTAATCTTATTATTGAGGTCTTTTTTACTGGTTTGGCTGTTAGGGCCCACATTTTTTGATAGTTTTGATAGATTGTTATGCACTGGTCACTTTATTGAATTAACTTTTTTAGGTTGATTAAATATGTATAAAAATTGTTTAATATATCTGTATATATACTCCCTGGAATATTTTTAGTCTGTTACTTGGGGACAACTCTGTATCATATATAATTAATATTTCATTTAAACCCTTGACTTCGGTTTCTAGTGGATAATATATAAAAATCATTTTATACATATAATTGCTAATTCCTTCTATATAATGAGTGGATACCAGGAACTTATCAACTTCCTGTTTTTTAAAGTTGTCTAGTATTGTCTTGTCATGTATGTTTTTTAATTATTGTTGTATATAGCACTTTTCAAATAAACTATATTGATTTACTTTTCGTTATATACTGTGGTAGTGCCCATTCTTTAAACCCCACATATGTAGAGTATCGTTGATGTGTTTTGGCTTTGGGGTTTTTTTGGGGAGCACCCACTTTGCATAGAGCTTTATTATTATTGCAGTGGTGCCCTTACAGCTCTATCTCCAAAACAACCCTTTAAATTTAGAATATCCCCATAAACCATATATTCCCTGAAAGTACACATGTTAAGCTTTCTAAGAGTACTGAGCTTGTTGTAGTGGGCTCATCTTTCTGGAAGTAATCCATTGAAGAATTCTTAGGTTGCACAGGGTTTCCCTAAAAACAATTATAAAAAAAGCAGAATAAAGACCATGTTTTCCTAAAATATCAATATGCAAACAAGAAAAAACAAGCTAAAGCTGAAAGTGCAAGGTCCCCCGAGCAGAACAATACCCAACATGCATAGTTACTATTAACCCTTTTAATTGTCAGCCTACTTGAAGTTTTGTCACCCTCTGTTGACAGGTCATTTTTCCCCATTTTGCGGCATGATTAACCGTGATTTTTGCTGGAATTTCCAGAAAAATTATATACATTACATATACATTTTTTGCAGCAGAGTTTAGGCTTTAACATGAAATGTCTTGTTTGTAATTTTTCTACTGTTTTTTGAATATTTCTGCTTAAAAAAACAAAAAAAAAACAAAAAATATATATTTTTTAGACAATTGTCTCCTTTATTTTAAATAAAACCTTTTTTTAAAAAAAATGAAAACCATATTGCATGTGATAGCCCCATTTCTCCCGATTACAACGGTACCACATATGTATCGGTAGCCCCCCCATTCTTGCCCTGGAGACCCCCCAAACTGAAAAGAGCAATTTATTACATTTACAAATAAAATACTATCCACACTATAAACATAAGGGGTTAATAAAATTTTAAGGGTTAGGGTTAGGCTAACCCTAACCCTTAAAAATAAAAAAATATAAAAAAATTAAAATTCCCCCCAAAAAATGGGGAGCCCCCCCCCTCCCGGTAGGGGGGACCCTATGTAATTTTTTGGGAATTTTAAGGGTTAGGGTTAGGCTAACCCTAACCCTTAAAAATAAAAAAATAAAAAAATTACGTAGGGTCCCAACTCCCAGAGAGGGGGGGGGGGGGTTGGGAGACCCATTTCTTGGTGAATATTAAGGGTTAGGGTTATTCCCAAAAAAATGGGCCCCCCCCCCCCCCCGGGAGGGGGACCCTACATCATTTTTATTGTTAAGGGTTAGGGTTAGCCTTTTCTCGTGGAATTTTAAGGAATTTTAAGGGTTAGGGTTATAAAAAAAAAATGGGTCCCCCAACCCCCCAACACAGCATTCTCTAAGCGAATTCAACTGTGAGTAAATGCTGCAAAAACAGACATCACTGCCACATTTGGTCCTTAAAAATAAGTTTAACACTATTTTTGTTTAATAAAATTAAACATGCAAGCTAGTATTTTAGTCTTTTGCTTGTTCTTTACTAACTTTTATGCAAAGCAAGTTTTAGGAGGCCACAAGGTCCTATTTTAGGAAAAACTCTATCACTACTCACAGACCTTACCTGATAATTCTTATTAGCCTGCGGCTATTTGGGTTGTGTCATGGACTTCAGACATCAAAGTAAGACCCTCCAATGGGTAATACAAATGAGCCTCCCCAAACTTGTTCAAATTTCCCAGGCTACTCTTATACATACATTAGAACAACCTTTCTCACCTGATTATCTACAACTGCTCCATTGCAGCTACAGGGGATTTTAAAAAAGCTATCTTGTTATTGTGTGTTGTAAACCATTTCTCCTCTTTTCTCCTCCTCTCCTCTATTGCCATTCCTTTGTATTGTCAAATGCTTTTCATCCCTCTCACATGGACTTATTAGAGAATGCTACTGTGAACACAAACATACTATACAATAAGCATTTCTTCTCGAATGTACATTTATTAAAGATCTACATTGAGTCTGGTCATTTTATACCACAATGGTGAAATCACAACGAAAAATAACTTACAAAACCCAGATACAATCGGGGTAGAAAAATAAATATGTTCCAATATTTGTGATTAGAGATGAGCGAACTTTTGAAAAATTCGATTCGATTCGATTTATTTGCGATGAATTGCTATTAAAAACGGCTATTTCTGAGCTTCCTAGAGCCTCAGTAGGGTTGTAAACCATTCTGCCTTGCTGTAACACGCATAGGATGCGTGCTGGGTTAGTGAAATAATACTGTAAATAATTATGACATGCAGATCAGAGGCATCGCTAATAGAAACGCAGAGCGGCACAATTGCAGAGAGTTGAGGTGGCATCACTATGAGGGGCGCCTATAGTGCCTGAAAAACACACCCTGGAGCTGGCAGCAGCAGGAGCCCAAAAATTAGCTGAATCACACGCTGGAGTTGCAAGCAGCAGCAGCCGCCCAAACATTGGTTGAAAGAGACACTGGAGTTGGCAGCAGGAGCCCAAAAATTGGATGAATCACACCCTGGAGTGGCAAGCAGCAGCAGAAGGAGCCCAAACATTGGTTGAAAGAGACACTGGAGTTGGCAGCAGGAGCCCAAAGATTGGATGAATCACACCCTGGAGTTGCAAGCAGCAGCAGCAGGAGCCCAAACATTGCTTTAAAGAGACACTGGAGTTGGCTGCAGGAGCCCAAAAATTGGATGAATCACACCCTGGAGTTGCAAGCAGCAGCAGGAGCCCAAACATTGCTTTAAAGAGACACTGGAGTTGGCTGCAGGAGGCCAAAAATTGGATGAATCACACCCTGGAGTTGCAAGCAGCAGCAGCAGGAGCCCAAACATAGCTTGAAAGAGACACTGGAGTTGGCTGCAGGAGGCCAAAAATTGGATGAATCACACCCTGGAGTTGCAAGCAGCAGCAGCAGGAGCCAAAACATAGCTTGAAAGAAACACTGGAGCTGGCTGCAGGAGCCCAAGAATTGGATGAATCACACCCTGGAGTTGCAAGCAACAGCAGCAGCAGCAGGAGCCCAACATAGCTTGAAAGAGACACTGGAGTTGGCTGCAGGAGCCCAAACATTGGATGAATCACACCCTGGAGTTGCAAGCAGCAGCAAGAGCCCAAACATTGCTTTAAAGAGACACTGGAGTTGGCTTCAGGAACCCCAAAAATTGGATGAATCACACCCTGGAGTTGCAAGCAGCAGCAGGAGCCCAAACATAGCTTGAAAGAGACACTGGAGTTGGCTGCAGGACCCCAAAAATTGGACGAATCACACCCTGGGGTTGCAAGCAGCAGCAGCATGAGCCCAAACATAGCTTGAAAGACACACTGCAGTTGGCAGCAGGAGGCCCAAAATTGGCTGAAAGGCACACCCTGAAGTTGGCATCAGCAGGAGCCCAAAAATTTGCCTAAACACATAAATATGTTTTGCATCATTTGGAATGTGTAAAACGTGGCACCATGCTGAGTCTAGTCGCATGCATCAGCCATTGGTGGGTGGAAATCCTTGCTGATCCATCCCTGATTCATTTTCACAAAGGTGAGTCTCTCCACATTTTTAGTTGACAGACGAGTTCTCCTCGCCGTAACTATGCCCCCCGCCGCACTAAACACCCGCTCAGATGGTATGCTACTGGCCGGGTAGGACAGCTTTTCCAGGGCAAACTCTGCTAGTTGCGGCCACAAGCCAAGTTTGCCTGCCCAGAAGTCCAGCGGATCCTCAAGGTGTGAAGGCATGGTCATGTCAAGGTATGACATGACCTGCTGGTTCAGGTCCTGCTCCAGGTCTTCCTGCTGCTCATGAGTAGCCTCACTATGTGGGTGTATAAAGCTACTCATTAGCGACTGAAGGCTGAGGCTGCTGCTGATGGAGCTGCTGCTGCTGCTCCTGCCAACCCCCCCAGCAGCCATGGCAGTGGAAGATGAGCGCAGAGGTCCCCCCGAGTCAGACCTGCGAGAGTATGGACCATGGCGCAGATAGGCATCGGCCAACTGACTACGTAGAATGTCTTTGTAGTAGTTCAGTTTGTCCTTCCTCTCGGCGGGTTTAAAAAAATGCCCCCATTTTGTGGGGGTCCAATAAGGTGGAGAGCCAGAAGTCATCCCGACGACAAATGGAAACAATTCTGGGGGCACTACGCAAGAACGTGAGCATGCTTCCTGCCATTTGCGCAAGTGACTCGGAGGGTCTACCTGTCTCCATCTCCACTGCATACTGCCACGGTGTGTCTTGGTCCTCTGTCTCGCCTTCCTCACAACCCTCTAGCTCCTCTGGCTGCTCCTGCTCCTCCTCTCCTGTCTGCTGACTAGATAAACCAGCCATTTCGCCAAGGCTAAACTGCTTCACTGTGTCACTCCTCTTCCTCCTCCTCCTCCAGTTCAGCTCCAACAGGGTTCATGTGGCCGTAAGATATAGAGGCCATGTCTCCAGTGCCCTGACCAGCCATAATTTCCAACGTGTGCTGTAGTACATGAAGCAGTGGAATCACATCGTTCATCCCGTAATCCTGCCGACTGACAAATAAAGTGGCTTCCTCAAAGGGCCTGAGCAAACGGCAGGTGTCACGTATGAGCTGCCACTGGTTGACATTGAAGTTCCACAGGGGAGTCCCCCTATCCGCTTGGATCATCAGGAAATCCGTGATGGCTTTTCTCTTTTCATATAATCGGTCCAACATGTGAAGGGTGGAATTCCAACGGGTGGAAACATCGCAAATCAGACTATGTTGGGGGCTACCGTTCTGACGCTGTAGCTCAAGAAGGGTGTGTTTGGCGGTGTATGAGTGGCTGAAGTGCATGCAAAGTTTCTTTGAAGTTGTTAGGATGTCTTGCAGATGGGTGGAACACTTCAGAAACCGCTTGACAACCAGATTGAAGACGTGAGCCATGCAGGGCGCATGGGTCAGGCTTCCTTGGCGCAGCACAGACAAAATGTTCTTCCCATTGTCGGTAACCATGATTCCCATTTTAAGTTTTCTTGGAGTAAGCCATGTTTGGATTTCGTGATGAATAAATTTAAGCAGTTCCTCCCCTGTGTGACTCCGTTTGCCAAGACAAACCATGTGAAGCACAGCGTGACAACTCCGTGCCCTGCACACATGGTAGACTGGAGGGGCACTGAGACTTGAGCCTACAGTGGAGGGTGACGAGATGGCGGAGGATGAGGAGGTCGAGTCGCACGGTGTCACAGGCACAACGGCCAGGCAGCACGGAGGCCGAAGTTGCTGCTGCTGCTGCAAAGGGACCACATTCACCCAGTGGGCCGTAAATGACATGTACTGTCCCTGACCGTAGTTACAGCTCCAGACGTTGGCGCTGCCATGCACTTTGCTACACACAGCCAGGCTCAAGGACTGGCCCACCTTCTGTTCAACAAAAGTGTGCAGCGCTGGTACTGCTTTCTTGGCAAAGAAATGGCGGCTTGGGACTCTCCACCTCGGCTCGGCACAAGCCATCAGTTCTCTGAAAGGTGCAGAGTCCACCACCTGAAAAGGGAGTGACTGCAGCACCAGCAACTTGGACAGGAGCACATTCAGCTTCTGAGCTGTAGGATGAGTGGGTGTATACTGCTGTCTCTTGGACATGGCTTCGCTGATGGATTGCTGTTGGGATGCATGACTTGGAGGAGGAGGAGGAGCATCAGGAGCGACAGAGGATGGGTAAGACGCACAGCTGCCTTCGGCTGAGCCTTGGCTGGCAGAAATTGGGAGCGGCGTGCCACTTGGTGAGGAAGCAGGCTGGACCACCTCTTTGGGGCCTCGGTTCTCCCAGGCCGCTTTATGGTGACGCATCATATGTTGATGCAGGGCCGCGGTGCCAACATTTGGGCCCTGCCCACGCTTTACCTTCTGCCTACATATCTTGCATGTCTCCATGCTACCATCCTGCGGATGCTTCAGGAAAGACTGCCACACTGCCGAGTAGCTACTTTTCCCACCAACAGGCCGCACTGATTCACTGCTACTGTCGCCAACTCCAGGAAACCCTGCTCCACTACCTCCCGATAAGGTAGCCTGCCGCGGAGCAGGTGCTCTACCCCGGCCCCGTTTGGCTCCAGGCTTTACAATTGTGCCCCCATGCTGACTGCCAACCATGCTGCTAACACCTTGCTGCCTCAGCTGCTGACTCCGGGGCTACCTGCGCCCCTCTTCTCCTGATGATGATGATGATGATGATGATGATGATGATGATGATGAAGCCCCTTCTGCATCCGGCTCCCAAGTGCGATCGGCTTCTTCATCATCATCATCACCGAGTTGTGGCTGCACGTCACTGATGTTCTCGGTTTCCTCAACAGTGTCTGGCACAGGAGCTGGAATGCTCACAACACCAACGACACTCTCCACATCACTTTTTGTCTGACTAGCTAAAGAAGCCACCTCCGTTTCTTGGCTGGGCAGTAGCTGCTGACTGTCCTCTATCTGATCGTAATCCTCACTAAAGAGTGGAGCTGAACCCAAAGCATAGGATACGTCGCTGGGGGAGGGAACGGCATAGAACAGAGGCAATGGGAGGACAGGGACTGCTCTCGGGGCATGCCAACTCAGGGTTGTGTCAGAGGAACCTACCGACCCTAGACTGGGGGTCTCAGATGTAACTTGTAATGATGTGTATGACAGCGTTAACCAATCTACCACGGCAGATGCGTTACTGTTGGAGACACGACCGCTAGCAGATACTCGCAGATCAGGTCTCTCACCGTGACTCCTGCTTCCACTCGCCCCTAGTCGGCTGCGACCTCTGCCTGCTGAATCTTGGCCTCTGCCACTCCTCTTTGAACATCCTGGCACTTGTCTGCCTGACATTTTTATGTATTTGAAATGCGCAATAGATACTTTAAAAAATGTGTTTACTTTAAAAAGCAGAAGCTAAATAAAGTGAGGAACTGCTTCTCTGCACCAGATACTATGAAAATTGGCAATATGGGATACCCTGCGACCTGGTGTTTTGACAGCAGGACAAAAACCAATTCAAAATGCAATAGCTAAATAAAGCTGAGGATGAACAAGCTTATTTAGTATAACAGATAGGGTGCAACGTGCAGGTTTGGGATACCCTGCGGCCTGGTGTTTTGACAGCAGGACAAAAACAAGTTCAAAATGCAATAGCTTAATAAAGCTGAGGCTGAACAAGCTTATTTAGTATAACAGATAGGGTGCAATGTGGTGGTTTGGGATACCCTGCGGCCTGGTGTTTTGACAGCAGGACAAAAACCAATTCAAAATGCAATAGCTTAATAAAGCTGAGGCTGAACAAGCTTATTTATTATAACAGATAGGGTGCAACGTGGTGGTTTGGGATACCCTGCGGCTGGTGTTTTGACAGCAGGACAAAAACCAATTCAAAATGCAATAGCTTAATAAAGCTGAGGATGAACAAGCTGATTTAGTATAAAAGATAGAGTGCAACGTGGTGGTTTGGGATACCCTGCGGCCTGGTGTTTTGACAGCAGGACAAAAATCAATTCAAAATGCAATAGCTTGATTAAGCTGAGGATGAACAAGGGTATTTAGTATAACAGATAGGGTGCTACGGGCAGGTTTGGGATACCCTGCGGCCTAGTGTTTTGGCAGCAGACCAAAAAACAATTCAAAATGCAATAGCTTGATTAAGCTGAGGATGAACAAGGTTATTTAGTATAACAGATAGGGTGCTACTTGCAGGTTTTAAATACCCTGCAGCCTAGTGTTTTGGGAGGAGGACAAAAACCAATTCAAAATGCAATAGCTTGATTAAGCTGAGGATGAACAAGCATATTTAGTATAACAGATAGGGTGCTACGTGCAGGTTTGGGATACCTTGCAGCCTGGTGTTTTTTTAAAAGCAGGACAAAAACCAATTCAAAATGCAATAGCTTGATTAAGCTGAGGATGAACAAGGTTATTTATTACACCAGATAGGGTGCTACGTGCAGGTTTAGGATACCCTGCGGCCTAGTGTTTTGGCAGCAGACCAAAAACCAATTCAAAATGCAATAGCTTGATTAAGCTGAGGATGAACAAGCGTATTTAGTATAACAGATAGGGTGCTATGTGCAGGTTTGGGATACCCTGCGGCTGGTGTTTTGACAGCAGGACAAAAACCAATTCAAAATGCAATAGCTTAATAAAGCTGAGGATGAACAAGCTGATTTAGTATAAAAGATAGAGTGCAACGTGGTGGTTTGGGATACCCTTCGGCCTGGCATTTTGACAGCAGGACAAAAACCAATTCAAAATGCAAGAGTTTAATAAAGCTGAGGCTGAGCAAGCTTATTTAGTATAACAGAGAGGGTGCAATGTGGTGGTTTGGGATACCCTGCATCCTGGTGTTTTGACAGCAGGACAAAAACCAATTCAAAATGCAATAGCTTAATAAAGCTGAGGATGAACAAGCGTATTTAGTATAAAAGATAGAGTGCAACGTGGTGGTTTGGGATACCCTGCGGCCTGGTGTTTTGACAGCAGGACAAAAGCCAATTCAAAATCAATAACTTAATAAAGCTGAGGCTGAACAAGCTTATTTAGTATAACAGATAGGGTGCAACGTGGTGGTTTGGGATACCCTGCGGCCTGGTGTTTTTTTGACAGCAGGACAAAAACCAATTCAAAATGCAATAGCTTGATTAAGCTGAGGATGAACAAGCGTATTTAGTATAACAGATAGGGTGCTACGTGCAGGTTTGGGATATCCTGTGGCCTAGTGTTTTGGCAGCAGACCAAAAACCAATTCAAAATGCGATAGCTTGATTAAGCTGAAGATGAACAAGCGTATTTAATATAACAGATAGGGTGCTACGTGCAGGTTTGGGATACCCTGCGGCCTGGTGTTTTTTTGACAGCAGGACAAAAAACAATTCAAAATGCAATAGCTTGATTAAGCTGAGGATGAACAAGGGTATTTAGTATAACAGATAGGGTGCTACGTGCAGGTTTGGGATACCCTGCGGCCTAGTGTTTTGGCAGCAGACCAAAAAACTATTCAAAATGCAATAGCTTGATTAAGCTGAGGATGAACAAGGTTATTTAGTATAACAGATAGGGTGCTACTTGCAGGTTTTGGATACCCTGCAGCCTAGTGTTTTGGCAGGAGGACAAAAACCAATTCAAAATGCAATAGCTTGATTAAGCTGAGGATGAACAAGCATATTTAGTATAACAGATAGGGTGCTACGTGCAGGTTTGGGATACCTTGCAGCCTGGTGTTTTTTTTAAAAGCAGGACAAAAAACAAAACAAAATGCAATAGCTTGATTAAGCTGAGGATGAACAAGCATATTTAGTATAACAGATAGGGTGCTACGTGCAGGTTTGGGATACCTTGCGGCCTGGTGTTTTTTTTAAAAGCAGGACAAAAAAACAAAACAAAATGCAATAGCTTGATTAAGCTGAGGATGAACAAGCGTATTTAGTATAACAGATAGGGTGCTATGTGGTGGTTTGGGATACCCTGCGGCCTGGTGTTTTTTGACAGCAGGACAAAAACCAATTCAAAATGCAATAGCTTGATTAAGCTGAGGATAAACAAGCATATTTAGTATAACAGATAGGGTGCTACGTGCTGGTTTGGGATATCCTGTGGCCTAGTGTTTTGGCAGCAGACCAAAAACCAATTCAAAATGCGATAGCTTGATTAAGCTGAGGATGAACAAGGGCATTTAGTATAACAGATAGAGTGCTACATGAAGGTTTGGGATACCCTGCGGCCTAGTGTTTTGGCAGCAGGAGAAAAACCAATTCAAAATGCAAAAGCTTGATTAAGCTGAGGATGAACAAGCTTATTTTGTATAACAGATAGGGTGCAACGTGGTGGTTTGGGATACCCTGCGTCCTCGTGTTTTGACAGCAGGGCAGAAACCAATTCAAAATGCAATAACTAAATAAAGCTGAGGATGAACAAGCTGATTTAGTATAACAGATAGGGTGCAATGTGGTGGTTTGGGATACCCTGCGGCCTGGTGTTTTTTTGACAGCAGTACAAAAAACTATTCAAAATGCAATAGCTTGATTAAGCTGAGGATGAACAAGCGTATTTAGTATAACAGATAGGGTGCTACGTGCAGGTTTGGGATACCCTGCGGCCTAGTGTTTTGGCAGCAGGACAAAAACCAATTCAAAATGCAATAGCTTGATTAAGCTGAGGATGAACAAGCTTATTTAGTATGACAGATAGGGTGCTACGTGCCGGTTTGGGATACCCTGCGGCCTAGTGTTTTGGCAGCAGGACAAAAACCAATTCAAAATGCAATAGCTTGATTTAGCTGAGGATGAACAACGCTTATTTAGTATAACAGATAGGGTGACATGTGCTGGTTTGGGATGCCCATGTGGGCTGGTGTATTTAAAGCAGACAAAAACCAATTCAAAATGCAAGAACTTAATTAAAATGAGGCTGAACAACGCTTATTTAGTATAACAGATAGGGTGAAATGTGCTGGTTTGGGATGCCCATGTGGGCTGGTGTATTTAACCCTTTCAGTGCCAGCCTACCTGCAGCATTTGCCACTCCCTGTTGCCAGACCATGTTTCACTATTTTGCGCTACACATATTCAACTGTCATTTTTGAAAGGATTTCCAGGGATTTCCCAGGAAAATGATATATTGTTTTTTCAGCAGAGTCTAGGCTTTAACATGAAATGTCTTGTTTGTAATTTTTAGGTGTATTCTCAATATTTTTGGGTGAAATATGTGAAAAAAAATGTTAAAAAATTATTTTTTTACAATTTGTAGTGTTTTTTTGTAATAAAAAATGTAAGTTTGTCAATAAAATCTAATTGCGTGTGAAATCCCAATTTCTCCCGGTTACAGCGGTACCACATATGTATAGGTAGACACCCTTTCCTGCCCAGGAGACTCCCCCATATTGAAATAACGCTTTAGGGGATTTTCAGAAAAAATACAACCGTGATATGCGCTATGCGCACCTTGCAGTTTTACCAGAAAAACAACCCTTTACATTTGAAATACCCCCAACAAACTATATATTCTCTGGAAGTACACACCTCAAGCTTTCTAGGTGTATCAAGCATGTTGATGTGCCCATAGTTTTCTGGAAGTAATTCCTCAATGTATTCTTTGGTTGCAAAGAGTTTCCCAAAAAAAAGGATAAAAAAGCAGAATCAAAGCCACATTTTCCTAAAAAAACTATATACAAACAAGATATATATATCATGGACCCCTTACCAGTTCACAAGGGGTTAAATGTAAAAAAAAAAAACACAGACACACACAAAGAGAAAAAAATATTTTATTTTTTATTTTTTTAATACTTACCTCCCATCCATCCTGGAGCACTGTGTCCCTCGGCGATCACTGGCTTCTGCTCACCTGCTGGAAGCCTTTTATAGCTGCTGGATGACAGAACACAAAGGGTTAATTAAAAAAAATGACATTCCCGGGGGGGGGACCCCATTTTTTTTTGGATTTTTAAGGGTTAAAAACCCTTAAAAATAAAAAAAAAAAAAAAAATCATGGGGTCCCCCTTACCCAAAGTGACCAGCCCGGGACCAGCTATGGGGGCTTGTAGGCACAGAGTGGGGGGGCCAGCTTTTGTGGCCCCCCACCCTGCAGCCTACGAGCCCACATAGCCTATGTGGGCCCGGGCTCTTCTGCCCCCCCCTGGGCTTTGGGGAGGCAGGTAATGGGGGTGCCGGGGGTTAATGGCAAGTCACCTGCTAGGGTAGGTGACTTGCCACCCCCCCAGCCTTGTGAACTGGTATAAGGGGTCACATGGACCCCTTACCAGTTCACAAGGGGTTAAATGTGGAATAAAAAAAACACAGACACATAAAAAAAATGATCTTTATTATTATTTTTTTTTTACTTTACTCACCTCCGATCCTGTGTCCCCCGGCGATCTCCGCTGACAGCCTGCTCGCTGTTTGGAACAGAGAGCCTGGGGAGGAGGGGGGGCCATCCAAGCACCGAGCAGACTGATTCACTCTCGGGGGCTTGGACAGAAGAAGCCGGCTGCTGGTGACATCACAAGCACCCCCACGGGGGATCGGATAGCACCAAATTAAAGAGGAGACCCGGCCGGATCCAACAAGGGGTCAGGTGAGTATTTTTCATTTTTATTTTTTATACTAGCAGCGGGGAAATTCGAGCACGTAACACCTACGGGCTTGGCACTTAAGGCCCAGCCAAGCCAGCACGTAGGTGTTACGTGCTTGGCACTTAAAGGGTTAAACCAGAAAAAAACAATTCAAAATGCAATAGCTTAATTAAAATGAGGCTGAACATGTGACATGTGCTGGTTTGGGATGCCCATGTGGGCTGGTGTATTTAAAGCAGACAAAACCCAATTCAAAATGCAATAGCTTAATTAAAATGAGGCTGAACAACACTTATTTAGTATAACAGATAGGGTGACATGTGCTGGTTTGGGATGCCCATGTGGGCTGGTGTATTTAAACCAGACGAAAAAATATTAAAACTAATCCAGTTATGAGAAATGATTGTGTGTAACAGATAGGGTTAAATATGCCACTGCATAGATGGGATGCACAGTGGAAAGGCTGGTTTACAGCACAAAGAACTGAAATTGAATTGAAAACTGATCTGGCTAATTAAAATAAAAAAAAATGTTCCCTGTCACTTCAATGCTGTCCCTGCCTGGATGGTCCCGGTTTTTCCCTATCTTTCACTATCTTTCCCTGGCTCTGTCTACCTCTCTTTCTGCCTCTCTGTCGGTCTCTCTGACTTTCCCTACCTATCTCTAACTCTGTCCCTGTCTGTAACCAGCTCTGCTCTGGCCGCAATACAACTCTGAACTGCGCACATGGAAAATGGCTGCCGGTTTATATAGCACGGTGACGTCACCGGGCTTCCTGGTTGATGATAGGCTGCATGTGACTTTCCCATGATACCTTGCCCCAGGGGATATGGCTGGACATGTTCATCCACCATTTTAGAAGGCCTGTAATTGAAATAAATGGAGTTTAAAGGAAAAATTCGATCGATCGAATTGCGGGGAAATTCGTTCAGAATCGAATTTTTCCTGAACGGATTCGGGTTCAGCCGGATCGATTCGCTCATCCCTATTTGTGATGCATGCATTCTTATGATCATATTATACACTTTTTTACACCTCTCTCCATGCTGTTGCTGTTTTATATATTTTAATTTAAAACTCCTGATTCAGTATAGTTAAAATATATGTTGTTGAATAGTACAATATATTCTTATTGTACTATTCTTTAATGAGTAAAACTGTGTATCTAAAGCAGCGAGGAGCATGCAGTTCTTGGAACAGGCAAATATTTGAGATCCTGAAAACACATGCTTTTGGGGACCTAAGATACCTTTTCTGCTTCTGCCCATAGTTTTAAAGTGGACCAACACCCAGGGGGGATCGGCCCGGGAATCTACAAGATTCCCGGACCGATCAGATCCCTCCCCGCGGGGCATCTGAAATCGGGATGTCCCGCGGGGAGGAACCCCCCAGGAGGCCCACAAACCTTACCTCAGCCCCGTTCCATCGGCGCAAGCACGAGCCGTGCGCACCAGCGCTGGCCGTTTGTGAATGGCCGGCGCAGGTGCGCTCCCTGTTAGAGGGAAGCGCGAGACGCGGCCTCCAGCGCTCAGAGCCACTGAGCTGCTATGCGCGTCCAAGCGGCCTTGGACGCGCATACCACAGCGGCTCTGAGCGCTGTGATTGGCTGGAGCGGTCACTTGGGAGCATGGTGAGGTGAGTGTTTCTGGGCTTTCGGGGGGGTTTCAGACAGCGCCCCGATTGGGGTGCCCCACCGAAGTGGACCAAAACCCAGGATAGTCAAAATCCTGGGTGTTGGTCCACTTTAACCTCAAATGCTGTACATGGGAAACTTTGCAGGTATATTTGCAGGTATTTACGTTAACAGGTTCCTACTAAAAACAGCAGACAGTTTAGACTTTTAAACATACAAGGTGATTGGATAGGGTCTCAAGTGAAGAATAAAAACAGTTAAAGAAAAACAGATTGTCGGAGTCAGAATCACTTTAAAGAGTACCAACAGTCAAATAACATACACTGCTTATAAGGGTTATTTATCAGTCTATGAAAAAATGTCTGTATGTTACCAAGATAATTATGCACTGTAATTTGAGCAATTTATGCATGCTTTCACTGTGTTTTTTCTCTCTCTTAATGAAATTGTTCACTTAATGAGGAACAACACCCAAGACATTGACTGTTTTAGATTTTTTTTCCTATCTGGAATGCTCCACTGTGCATATCCAACAGGATACCACATAAACTCACCTTTACCTTTTTCCCATGGCAGATGCACAAGTCACTCAGCCAATCAGAGGAATAACACCCAAGAAATTGACTTAGGCCCTTATTTAAGAAGGGATAGCGTCAGGTAGCGGCTGGTTAATGACAGGTAGCGACAGGTAGCGACTGGTGAACGCCGGACACGGCACGCAATTACACATTTATCAAGCAGAATCTTTTTAGCGACTGATTCATCGTTTTCATAGCCTCAGCGAACAGCGCCAGCGTTCAGCCTTGCACAGCGCCAGGTATGACCTCTCGCTATCTGTCGCTCTCCCATACATTTGAATGGACGATCCTTTTCTTCTCTTTTAACGGGGTTTTTTTTTTTTTTTTTTCAAAAAAATCACAAATAATTATTTGACCTCTTCTGGCATTGAAATAACAGTTTTTTCATATATTTCCTCATAAATGACATTACAGGTCTGGCATTAAAGTGTTCATGTTACAATGTTGTTACAATGTAATTCCATATGTTTTCGCTTTGTTACTAGTTGATAGATGCTTGAAAACACACTTTAAACACACCGCCTCCTGCGCTCTGGGCTTTAACCCTTTAAGTGCCAGCCTACCTGCAGCTTTTGTCACCCTTTGTTGCCAGACCGCGTTTCACTATTTTGCGCTACATATGTTCAACCTTGATTTTTGAAGGGATTTCCAGGGATTTTCCAGGAAAATCATATATTGTTATTTTTCAGCAGTGTCTGAGCTTCAACATGCAATATCTTGTTTGGCCTTTTTTTAGTGTATTTTAGTGTATTCTCAATACTTTTGGGTGAAATATGTGCAAATGTAAAAAAATAAAAAATGTTTGCCAAAAAATTGTGTGCGAAACCCCAATTTCTCCCGTTCACAGCGGTACCACATATGTATTGATAGACACCCTTTCCTGCCCAGGAGACTCTCCCAAACTGAAACAGCGCTTTAGGAGATTTTCAGATAAAATACAACTATGCTAGGCACTGAGCGCACCTTGCAGTTTTTCCCAGAAAAACAACCCTTTAAATTTGAATTACCCCCCACAAACTATATATTCTCTGGAAGTACACACCTCAAGCTTTCTAGGCGTGCCAGGTTTGTTGACATGGGTGCAGTTTTCTGAAAGTAATCCCTCAATCAATTCTTTGGTTGCACAGAGTTTCCCTAAAAAAGAATAAAAAAGAAGAATCAAAGCCACATTTTCCTAAAAAAAACTATATGCAAACAAGAAAAAGAAAATCTGAAAAAGCAACATCCCCCGAACAGAACGATACCCAACATGCATAGGTACTGTCAAGGGAAGATTTGCCAAACACCCCAAAGTAAAGCGTGCGCATAACGGTAATTGTACTTGAAATTTTTAGCTCTGCTGACAAAGTGCTCACCTTTTTCAACCAAAACAACCCTTTACATTTGGAATATCCCCCATAAACCATATATTCCCTGAAAGTACACATGTTAAGCTTCCTAAGCGTACTGAGCTTGTTGTAGTGGGCTCATCTTTCTGGAAGTAATCCATTGAAGAATTCTTAGGTTGCACAGGGTTTCCGTAAGAAAAATTATAAAAAAGCAGAATAAAAACCATGTTTTCCTAAAATATCAATATGCAAACAAGAAAAAACAAGCTAAATCTAAAAACGCAAGGTCCCCCGAGCAGAACAATACCCAACATGCATAGGTACTATTAACCCTTTTAATTGCCAGCCTACTTGAAGTTTTGTCACCCTCTGTTGACAGGTAATTTTCACCATTTTGCGCCATTTTTAACCGTGATTTTTGCTGGAATTTCCAGAAAAATGATATACATATTTTTTGCAGCAGAGTTTAGGCTTTAACTTGAAATGTCTTGTTTGTAATTTTTCTACAGTTTTTTTGAATATTTTTGCGTAAAAAAAACAAAATAATAAATAAAATAATATTTTTTAGACAATTGTCTCCTTTATTTTAAATAAAACATTTGTTTTATTAATGAAAACCATATTGCATGTGATAGTCCCATTTCTCCCGATTACAACGGTACCACATATGTATCGGTAGCCCCCACATTCTTGCCCTGGAGACCCCCCAAACTGAAAAGAGCACTTTATAACATTTACAAATAAAATACAACTACTATCCACACTATAAACACAAGGGGTTAATTAAAAAAAAAAAAAAGACATATGGTCCCCCCTCCCGGCGGGGGGGACCCCAATTTTTGGGGGAGTTTTAAGGGTTAGGGTTAGGCTAACCCTAACCCTAAAATTGAATAAAAATGGGGTCCCCCCCTGGGAGGGGGGACCATATGTCTTTTTTTTTTAGTTAACCCCTTATGTTTATAGTGTGGATAGTAGTTGTATTTTATTTGTAAATGCTATAAAGTGCTCTCCCCCAAAAAATTACATAGGGCCCCATTTTTATTCAATTTTAGGGTTAGCCTAACCCTAACCCTTAAAATTCCCCCAAAAACTGGAGTTCCCCCCCCCCCCCGGGAGGGGGGACCATTATTATTATTATTATTTTTTTTAATTAACCCCTTGTGTTTATAGTGTGGATAGTAGTTGTATTTTATTTTTTCAGTTTTTTCAGTTTGGGGGGTCTCCAGGGCAAGAATGTGGGGGCTACCAATACATATGTGGTACCGTTGTAATCGGGAGAAATGGGACTATCACATGCAATATGGTTAACCGTAACCCTTAAAAATCCAAAAAAAATTGACATAGGGACAACCCCATTTTTTTGGAATTTTAGGGGTTGGGTCAGGCTAACCCTAACCCTTAAAAATAAAATAAAATGACATAGGGTCCCCCTTACCCATCATAACCAGCCCGGGACCAGCTATGGGGGCTTGTAGGAACAGAGTGGAGGGGCCAGCTTTTGTGGCCCCCACCCTGCAGCCTACAAGCCCACATAGCCTGTGTGGGCCCGGGGTCTTCTGCCCCCCCTGGGCTTTGGGGAGGCAGGTAATTGGGGGAGCGGGGGTTAATGGCAAGTCACCCGCTAGTTGCAGGTGACTTGCCAGCCCCCAGCCTTGTGAACTGGTACAGGGGTCTCATGGACCCCTTACCAGTTCACGAAGGGTTAACATTAAAAAAAAAACACACTGACACATAAGAAAAAAATACTTTTATTAAAAAATAAAAACTTTTTTTTACCTTACTTACCTCCGATCGTCAGCTCCTTTGTCCCTCGATGTGATGACAGATGCGATCATGCTGGCTGCAGTAGCAGAGGGGCAGGTGATGATCTGATCACCTGCCCCTCTGCTCCTGTGGCCAGCATGATCACATCTGAATGAAGAGCAGCAGGGAGCCAGGACGACACCCGGTGAGTGACGTCATAAGCCCCCCCCCCAAAGGACAAGATGGTGGCGTCCGTCGGGAGAGGAGGGGGAGAGCCCTTTAAAGCTGAAGAGCCGGGGGGGGGCGATCGGAGGCCCCCCCAGTGAAGAGGAGACCTGGAGGGAGGCAGCGCGACTGCAGGTAAGTAAATGTCATTTGTATTTTTTTATTCTTTTACAGTTAGCAGCTGCTGCTGCCAAAGGGGGGGGGGCGCTATTCCGGGGGCTCTCCTGGAGCCATCCGACCCCCCACGGGGGATCAGATGGCGCCAAATTAAAGAGGAGACCCGGCTGGATCCAACGAGGGGTCAGGTATTTTACTTTTATATTTTTTTTACTGTGGGGATTTAAAGCCAGCTCACGTAGCTGGCACTAGAAGCGTTAAACAAGTATTTTTCAGCACCAGAGATTTGTGAGACTGTTTTTTTGCTGAATATGGTGTGAGTCGGTCGCTATGAGCAGTTGCTAACGTGCGCTCCCATGCAGCGCTGTACTGGTCAAATAGCGACCCCTCACAATGTATTCAACATTACTGAACAGCGACTGAGTCGCTATAAAGTAGCGACCCACGGCCGAGCACTGCAACTACTAGCGGGCACCCAGGTGAAGTGGTCTAGAACCACGCAGCGCGTCGGTGGGAAGGTAAGTGGGGAGGACAAAAGGGCTATTGATACAAAGGTGGATTACTAAATTGATTATTGTTGGCTCATTATGGCATGTATTTTCTGACGCTCAGTTGTTATGAATAGGCACTATGGTAGTTTGAATATTTTTGCATGGAAGCACTTAGGCACTTTCAAGCACTTTAAATTTTTAATTTGCACTATTATTATCGTTTATAAAATAGCAGTACTGCTCAGTAGCACCGTTTAATTATTGTTAATTTAGTTCATGACATTGCTAATAGGATTGCACAAGCACTTTATAATTCGTGGCATGAGCGTCGGTATATATATATGGTTATATTGTGAGAGCCTTTTTTACACCAATAATTACATTAAATTGAATGAGTGGGGGGACACTGGAATTTGAGTGTCCTACAAAATTAGCCCTGATAGTTCCTCCCCACTTGTGGGGGTTTTTTAAATATATGTATTTTATTATGTTGTGTGTTGTTTTGTCCTATGTATGATCAGTGTATAGATATTTGCTGATAAATAAATATTTGATATTTTAATTAAGTGGTGTGCAGCCTAATTAGTAGGGACATTGAGGTGGGCTAGCCCTGGAGCCCCACCTAAATTACAGTGCTGTATGAAGGTTGGTCCCACAGGCAAGCACCCAGGTGTATAGGAACAGCAGTGCATACCCTATAAAGTTTGGTGTGTATTCAACATTACTGAACAGCGACTGAGTCGCTATAAAGTAGCGATACATGGCCAAGCACTGCGACTACTAGCGGGTGCTCTGAAAATGCCTGCTACAGACGCTCATCTGTCGCTACCTGCCGCTAATGATGAATCAGCCTCCCCGATTGTATTCCTCTCTGGAATGACCTACTGTGTATATCCCCTAGGATCGTCCATAAACTTACTTTGACCTTTTTTCCATGGTGCATGCACGGCCCACTCAGCCAATTACCAGTGCTCATTCATTTCAGATTTCCCTTGCGGTACTGAGCTGAGGAAATCTAGAGTAAGCGAGTAAATAGAGTAGAGTAAATAGAGTAATAGAGTAAGTGCCGTCGGCCTCAGACTTTAGACTTTCTTCCAGGGCATCACTGGTCTGGATATGTGCCCCTCCTTTCAATTAACAAGGGAGCCTGCTTCCTCATTACTGGTGGAAGGAGCATAACTGGAGTCAGTGTTCCAGGTCATACCAGCTACAATCTTTTTCAAATGAGTCATAAATCAACTAAATGTCTTAATTTAGTTTCCTGCACTGACCAGCACCTTTCTATTTTCAGTGATTTATTGGCCTCTTTGTGGTCTCTTAGCTCTGTCAATATCAGCCATCAAATACAACATGGTTTTTCTTGTTTCTTATGACAGGGGCAGTGGATGGAGACAGAAATATACATTTAGGTGTCATTGTTGCATACTTCTGAAAATGATAGATTTTACAACTTCTAGGACAATCTAAAAAATACATTTCTATATTTTAAAAGTATCTCAATGTACTTTTTTTACTTTTGGGGAAGGCAGACTTGTGCAATTTAAAAGCAGGAAATGAACATCACAAACACAGAATACTATTCGGAGATATAGAGATGGCTTTTGGTTATACTTTGACTGCCTTGAGATGCTTGTAACAACGGTCATCTCTCCCACAGCATTTTAATCATGTACTATTATTTATGAATGACTACAGGAATAGCGTTCTGTCAGGCCGTCATCTTTTCCATTACTTGTGCCTCTCCTGGCCATTTTATGATCATCTGTGAAATCAACTGTGTCTGAGAGAAAGTTGTCTGCAGTAAATTTATTTATTGAAAAGTGTAGGCAAGTCGCTTTGAAAGAGAAAGATGAGCACATAAAATAGGATCAATTTAAAGTGAGTGAGAAAAACACCCCAGCATCTGGCACTCTCTCTTTTAATAAAAATTATGCCCTTTCTTAAGGTTCTACAAATAGAAAAAAAAATGCAAGATTAACTGGATATTCTTCGGGGAGCCAGAGTGTGACAGGCTGTTATAAGAATTTAGTGCTAATACAAGCCATTGGAGTCTTTCTTTTTTATCCTGTTGAGATGGCTAAACTCATTATTTTATAGTGTTATGTATATGCAGTGTAGCATATGGTTATTATATGGCACTGTATGACAGGCAATATTCACATAGACATATCACTACTCCTCTAAGTTGCTTCCTCTGAAAAGACTGGTTAAGACACATCCCTCACAATTCAAAGCCTTACTGGCTTTTTAGCATATTATTCTCATTATACAATATGCCACGTTGTCAAAAGCCTATAATAATGCAGACAACTTTTTACTTAACCATTAATTAAAAAGGTTTAGAGTTGTTAATTATTGTGTCCCAGCTTCCTAAATTTGGGGTCAATTTTTCTTAGCTGTCCGTCTCTCTTATTCCGAATTCTTTCAAACAGGTTTCCTCGTATTGCCTGATTCCGTTTTTAGACCCGAATCTTCTTTCCTGGCACTTGTCTTGAGACTGACTCCTAAGCTACATATAGGATAACTATATTTCATTACTATTTTATCTCTCATTAGATAGAAGGTTTCAGTGCCCATACGCTTATTGGGTTCTTTTGATACCGTAGTTCTTGGTGTAAAAACAATTTAATGACACAGAAAAGTCATAGTTAAACTATTTGATCAATCGTATTAAAAAGGATTTACCAACCAAATAAAAAAAACAAAAACAAAACAAAGGGTACTCAGCTTTTTTCCACTGCAACTGATAGGTCCTAATCCGATGATCAGCAACTCACTTAATTGCTGGATTGCATCCGTACCAGACAGGCCCAGAATTCATTCACCGACACTTGTGTGTCAGACTCACGCATGCGCCATCATTCACAGGGACGATAGCATGCCCACTCCATTCACAACAATGGAAGGGTATTGGGCCTTGGTACACCCTCTCCATTGTAATTGACTTTAATTGGGCCAAAAGGCTCGATTCAGAGACACATTCGCCTGGACTTCCGTAGCTGTCTGTGAAAGTTTTGGTGGGTGTTTGTCATTTTTTTGCTGTTTTCATTCATTTTTCATTCGTGCGAACGTTTGGGAATGCGCTTTCGATGAACGGAAGCAAATCGGAACATTCCGTTAGTTCAGATCATTTTCCAAACAAAATCAGAAATTTTTCGTTCGTTCAGATAACTTCCGTTGTTGGGATGGGTTTCCGTCTGATTCAGAGAGCTGATTTCTGATGGACCACCACCCTATAAATCCGTTTAATATCCAATCCACTTACGGGACCTTTGAGGGCTCGGATTGCTATTGTTGAACATGTTTTGAGGCTATGTGGAGGAGTCTGCGTGCCTTTAGCACCAAGGCATTGCATGTATCAGCATGGCCGAGGACATAAATTGTATAGCAATGCATACTTGAATCAATACATTTCATGTATGGCTTATAGATGTATTTTAATGCTGGCCTAAATTAGTCCTTAGCATGTAAACATTTATTTTCCCACACATCCATATAATTGCTATATTTTTTTAGACTTATGTCCTTTGTGAATTATATTTGGATTGTTGAACTTGAATCTTAATTTGTTGTAGGAGTTATTGTTTTAGTTGGTTACCTTTGCTTTGTGTAATTATTTTATATTTGGTTGCAGGAACCACAAGATGTGCCACTCGCCCTTGCTCCTGATGGCCGTTCTTTGCCTGCAGAATGCGGGCCAGGGGTTCTCTAATCGGGCACTATGCAAAACCTGGACCATGGTGGCGAGGGCCCTCTGGCTTTTGAAGTCCAGATTTAGGTGTTTGGACCATACGGGGGGGGGGGGGGCACTGCAGTATGACCCCAACAAGGTTACACCAATATTTTAATTTACGTTTTTTAACAGGGACCACACGTGCCAGAGTGGCACAACTGAGTGTCAGGGTCCTTCAGTTGGTGGGCGAGATGCAGGAGCTGCGCAACTCGTTGGGGACCACAGATGAAGAATAATGTTCAGTGGCCTGCCATTGCTATGTATTTTGTTTTTTATAGTTGTAAAAATATAAAAAAAAATTTCAAATGTTATACTTTATGATGGAATTAAAAAAAAAATGTTACATTGTCATTTCATTTACAAAATACATTAACACAAAACTAATGGGCCCAGAAATATTTAAAGATGAATATTCACATGACCGAGAAGTGATTTGGGTAAGTTTTAGGGGGCTAAAATGGAAGAAGAACCTAACCGAGAAGTGGTTTGGGTGAGCTTTAAGGGTCCAAAAGGGAAGATGGAGGATAGTGCTAAGTGATTTAGCTAAACATTGTAGTAGAAGTGAGGGTGGCAAATATGTAGGCGAGCACTTTAATGATTTAAGTTTGTAGTGCGTAAGGATTTCCGTCTGGACGATTATTTATTGAAAAAGGGAAACAGAAACTAACGGGAAACATAAAGGATTCGTTGGAGGATACGATGGGAAAAGGGCAAAAATGAAAGCCTACCTTGTAACATGTGAAAATGAAACGGAAAAGTCTGGATGGAAAATGACATCCTCGTATTTGTAATCTGCCGTACGAAAGGACGGAAACTTTACAGAAGGTTTTCAATGCATGCACAGAATCGCTCATACACTCATACGAGAGCGGAAACATTTCCCAAAAAAAACAGATCGGAACTAAAACGGAAGTTTTTTTTTGTCTCTCTGAATCGAGCCTAAAGTCAGCAGTTCCTCCAACCCGAAGTTAGGGTCGGCGATATTACCCTGATGCTGAAGGCCTCTTACCAACCAGTTTTCCTCATTTGACTTGCCTTTTTTATCAAATAAATAAATAACGCTCCTGAGTTTAGAGATTAATACCCAGGATATGTGATTATGTACCCCATTGGCTAGTTTTGAGAGCTGGTGATCACTGCTATTCTGAGTTTAGAATAGCTTTACAAAGCGGGATAAATTAATTACATTTTGGGAGCTTCCTTAACCTAGATACTTCTAATTTCTATATGCATACTATAATACTACATCTTTAATGGCTTAAGAGCCAAACAACAGTGTTTAACAAAATCATTTTATCAAATCTTCCCCTGCACATGATTTTAATATTGAGAAATACTGCCAGTAAAATGCAAGAAGATAGATGGGATATAGATTTCTCAAAACTTTCAGGTTCCGTTCCAGCTGTTGAAGAGAATAAAAAAAAATTATCTGCATGATCTGGATAATGTTACCAAGGCTGATGAAAATCGCTTCTCCCAGTTGTTTCTGCTGAAAGCGCTATGCTGTATAGGGCTTCCAGCAGAAACTACTGGGAGGAGAGATTTTTGTTTGGTGGCCCAGAACCATTTTTACTCAACTAGTGATAGTTAATTTACGACATAGATTAAGTAAAAGGAGGCTTTTCAGACTCTTTTATTCACCCTAAATGTAAGCCCCCCTGAGGTGATACCCCTTTCTGTTAAATTAATAAGCAAAGGTTGCCTGATAAAATAACCCAGATTCAAAAGCATTATTGCATTTCCTATCATTCATATGCTTGCTGATTTTCCTGTCTTTCACATTCCTGAATTCAACCCCATCCTTCTGTTTCACTCTATGCCCTTCCAAACACACAGATTTGCATGGAAGCCTCCAAAAATATGTTTCCATTTTGTCTAGGATATTACTGTACGCATTTTTCACAGTCTCTCTAAACTATTTAAAATGGTATATCTTGAAACATTATATATTCAATACATTCAGAACTATATACAATGCATTTTAATAACATTTAATATTTAATATTTTGCTTAGCATAAATAAGTAACACTTACAATGCATTTCAATGTTACATATTGCACATTGCATATTGTTAAATCCAAAACATTCTACACAAAGTGTAAGTCTGTTAACTGCATAAATTATCCTCTGGCACCTCTGAACTATGAAGACATTGAACATGCAGCCATCTTCATTCCGATTTAAACAGATGGAGGAGGATACTGACAACGAAAACAGTATAAACATGCATCAGGTTACAATACAAATGTCTTTGTTCCTCACTAATCATCTAAATTATATTGCGATAAAACTTCTAAGCAAAACACAATAATAAAGGTAAATGCACGTTTCAAATGTTTCCTATTTCTTATGTATTTAAGGTCAGATTCATTGTGCTGTACTGAGCCAGCAGCTTGAACCATGCAGGTCGAGATCACATGAGCAGATGGTGGCAACAGTTGTATGCAAGTTAGTGGAAAGATTTTACTTTTGTTTAGTAGATGTCAGTTCTAAACTATGGTGGGTACCGTAACCAAATACACCAAATTACATGTGAAGATCTCCAAATAAAGTAGTGAAGTATGCTGGAACATGGTGCTAATTGAAACAAAGTGAAAATGTTTACTGAGGTGTGGGTAGTGTTGAGTGAACCTAAACTGCAAAGTTTGGATTCGTACTGAATTTTGCGTGTTTGGGTCCCTTAATCCGAACATGGACTTCAGCAAGAAGTTCATGCCGGGGTTCCGTGTTCGGTCCGGACAAGGAAAAGCTGGTTGATGGACTCCTATTCGGTAATTTTTGGGGCATTTTTCATTAGATACAATTTTTATCTAATGAAGAATAGCATGACTTTTTATTTTTTAATTGTATTTTTTCAGTTTAAAGTGTTTTACTAAATGCCGCTCTAAAAGGTATCCCATTTAACATTGAAAATGCTTGCTGGTTTATTTTTCTGATATTTTTTAAAATTTTTTTGGCATTCTTCATTGGATACAATTCCTAAATAAGGAAAAATGTTTGTCTCAATTTTTTTGTCACTTTTCCTTGTTTTAATGAATGCTTCCCCGACAAAGGGCTACCAACCTTTGGTATGTACTCAGGGCTCCTCCACGTGAGCCTATACCAAAGGGCATAAGGACTTGTAACTTGCAGGGACAGGGACCACCAATAGCTTAAGCGGAATTAATTAAATCAAGGAAAAGTGAAAAAATTGGACAAACATTTTTTCATTAGATAAAAATTTTTTCAAATGAAAAAATACCAAAATCATTACCATAAAATATAAAAAAAAAAATCCATAGGCAGTTTCAATGCTAAATTGAATGTAACACTGAAAACTGAAAAAAACAATTTAAAAATAAAAAGTCAAACTATCCTTAATTAGATAAAATTTGTATCTAATGAAAAAATGCCAAAACAAATAAAAAAAATAAACAAAATCCACCATCATAATCAGCCACGAAGAAAGCAAGCATGTCATTACAAACAAGTTGCACTGATTCCAATGATCACCAAGTCCTTTGATCCTGACCTTACTAAAAGATTGCACAACTGGTCATACGCACTCATTCTAATTGACATAAAAAGCAAACTGGTTGGCAAAGGACACCGTAAGATTAGCCCTGCCCTATGTCACGCAACACTTGGAGCATCCGAATATGTACACTAGAAGCCTGATTCTAAGCTTCTCTGTGATTGCTCAGTTTTGCACATAAGTAAACTCACAGCTCAGAAATTTGCGAATGCTTGTATTATTCTCAGTTGCATCTGAGACTTTAAGTGTTTTGTGTAAGCTTTCGCTTTAGCCGAGCAATTACATTTTGCCAACAAACTGGCGTCATAAGCTGGGTTTATATCTGTTTCCAGCCCTAAAGTTGCGGTGGAGTCCTTTGTTCTCTGTGCTCGGAGGCTATCTAGCTTATATGTCAGCATATGCATAGGGTTTTTATCCATGAACCCCACCTTTGGGGCATTCCCACAATGTGACTCGACTTCTTCCCCCTTTTGGGGCATCCCATGCAGTGTGTGTACCCATGGTGACTCACCTTCTTCTTCTTGGTCTCTTTTGGGGCATCCCATGTAATATGTGTCCCCAGTGTGAATCACCTTCTTCATGGTTACTTTTGGGACATTCCATGTAGTGTGTGCGCTCCGTGTGACTCACCTTCTTCCTGGTTTGTTTGGGGTATCCCATGTAGTGTGTGTCCCCAGTGTGAATCGCCTTCTTCCTCGATTTATTTTCTTCCTCTATATTCTGGCTTCCCTCTAGTGGTTGCTGCTACCTTCTCCCACACTAGCTTTCTTTATCAATCTTTTTATTGTACCCACACTAAATTTCTATTCTGAAACATGCATGAAGCATTTAGCATTTCCTGAAAACACCACACTTCATCATGCAGTGCATTCTTTACTGTTAAGAAGCACTTAACAGACATGTAATTGGGAATTCCTTGGGGTGTATGTTGGTTGTCTGTTGCTCTACCTGAGTATTTGGGCTCTGGCTGTGACCTGCGAATAAAAGCACATGTCTGACATGGGTCACCGGAGCAGCGTGGCCAAGCATTAGGAGAGCCACATCCAGGGCTCAATCCACTTAACCCCATGCTCCAGTCACCACTCTGCACACAGTGGGGGAAGCTTAGAGGCTGCTTCAATGCCGGTGCTTGACGGTGTCTCCAACAGCTTTGAGAAGCTGGTTGGGCAACGGACCTGCACTACATCCAAAGCCATGTGGGATAATGTGGGACTATGGGTTCTGCCCACCAAACAGTGTGACTTTGTTCTCTTCCCTTATCGTTTTCTATCACCCTTGCCTTTCCATACCTTAAACCGGGCCTTCACCATGATTTATTGAAAAGCCCAAACCCTTAAAAACTATTCCCCAGCATCTAAAGTTAATATAAGTTTTTAGTCACTTGCTTATTATTCTTTCCCGCACTGGGCTGCAACTCTGTTCAGGAGTTTAGGATACTTGACTCTTTAGAAGCATCACATACTGAGGATAGGAGAGTGGGATAAAGTACAGGGGGTGGGTTATAGCTGTGCTTTGCTCAGACGGAGCAGAGCTGGGGTCAGGAAAAGGTCAGCAATCCCAGAATGCAAAGCAGCAGAGTCAGAAGGCACTTCCTGTTTGAAGCTGCCTGATGCTCCATGAGCCGCCATCTTTGATGTTTAAAGGCTCATAACATGCAGTAGATGCAGGTAGGATGAATTTTAATGTGAGCAATCTGTATGTACAGGGTGTGGGAAACATATAAGATATTCTCTTATTCAGAGTGAAGGACCGCTTTAACCTAACCCTGCACTGCCTTTGTTCAAAGTGATTTCTTTGTATATTGTATGAATGCACTTGGTGAATAAAAGGCATTCTGATTCATAACAAAAACTAAGGTACATTTTCTTGGCATTATCCAGTATTGCTTGTAAGCTTGGGTAGATTGTTGATATACAGTACAGTATGAGACTCATCATTTGAGGTACTGTATGTAGCTTGGATGTCAGGGCCCATGAGCATTCAGCAGATCAGGCGTGTTCTCACAGATGAAATACACACAAAATCAGCTATGTATACATGCAATACATGATAGGGCTAGTTAGATACATTGGAGAAACATTTTGATTGGAGTAAAGATGAGAGAGATGATGGCGAGGTTAGGGGAGTGCAATGATGCTGCAGGATAATTTATATCTGATGTAACATAAAGAAGGTATAGTATGGGGCTATGTAGATACATTGGATAATATGCTGGATTGCAGTATGGAGAATAGGGTTGAAAGTGTCACTAACACAGCAGGCTAGTTTCTATATGATGCAATGCTTAGGCAATATAGCCTGGGACTAGTTGGATAAACTTGTTAAAGTGTTGGTTTGATGTACAGATTAGATCAAGGGTGTCAAACTCACTCCCAAAGGGGCAGCTACAGTGGTGGCACAAGGCAGATGAGGAGGAGGAGGAGCAGCAAGTCACCAATGCAGCAGAGGCACCAGAACCACCTCACAGGGGAGGGTGTGCACGGCCACAATGTGGAACAAGTTATTCCATTGTCCGTCACATCCATCAGCTTCGGGCGCAGTCCGTAGTACCAGGAGGCAGACTTTGACTCTCATGGTGGATGACTACCTGTCCATGCGTCTCTTGGTACTGAGTGATGGGTTCTCCCAATTCAAGCGGGATACGCCTAGAAAGCTTAATGTGTGTACTTCCAGGGAATATATGGTTTGTGGAGGGCATTTCAAATATAAAGGGTTTTTTTTGGGTTGAAAAAGGACCAGGTGCGCACTCACTGCAGATCTAAAATTTTCAAGTAAAATTTACAAATTCGAAAATAAGTTTTTTTTTATTTTTTGCTCATATTTCACCCAAAAATAACAAAAAAGACCTGATCTTGTGCACCTCTCTCAGGTTAGTTATACTTCAGTCTGCCAATAGAGACGAGCAAATCCTTTAAAAATGTGTTTGGACAATTTGCTGAATTTTGCTCAAAAAAATTCCAGTTCATCCGAATTTAATTTTTAACGGACTCCTGTGCTCCCACAAGGCACAGTGCAGGTAGCACCCATTCTTTATATGTATTTATTCTTGGCAGGGATTAGATGGCGTTTTGTGGTTACATTTTGGTTTACAGACAGCTCGATCTGCAAATATTTGTGCTTTGGCTCCTTTCTGCAGAGATAATCAGCGGCACTTTGAGACCATGGAGCATTGTGTTGAATGTGGCTTGCATCTGTGTCTTAGGGTTGACTGTGGATCCACCTTTACTGTTGTAAACTGTTTACAGACCATAGTTTCCGGTGTGAAATGCACCCAAGAAAATGTCAGGAAAATCCTACTAGGATCACTTAAAATCACAGCTGTTAACTGACTAATATTTAATATGACATTTAACCGATTGTTGCTGTGTTGTTGAGCAGCAATGATTGTGGTGCCAGCACACAGAGGTAGGGGGTCATGCTTAAAATTTGGGGCTTCATCAAATGCAGATTGCAATCCACATTGCAATGCACATTGCAAGTCGCACTGGCTTCACCAAATATTTAGCATGGCCCCCTAAGAGTGAAGCAAGCAATTAAACAATGAACCACAGGGCCACATCCATCCCTCATAAACAGTGTGGGTCCTATGTACAATTACTGTATCTCTATAGGAAGTCTTGGCCAGGTAAGTAGAGAAGGTAAACACATTTAGGTGCTTCTAAAGGGGAACTGTAAATCCCAGTACAAAATGTGATGGGCCCCATACCCTCCACAGCACTCTACAGTCACCACCAAGGGGGTTATTTAAGAAGGGATAGCACCAGGTAGTGCCTCGTAGCGGCAGGCAGTGTCTGGTGAAGGCCGGGCACTGTACACAAAACCACATTTATGAAACCGAATCTGGTGAGCGACTCTAACAGCACCATGCAGCACCTGATGTATTTTTACAGGTGGCTCAGTGTATAGTGCTGGCGCTCTAGCTTCCAAAGCCCCAGGTATATCTCCCATACATTTCAATGGACTTTCATTAGTTGTGTATAATTAGTGTGTTTGGCAATTTTATTTATTTTTTTTCAAATCATTGTGTGACCTCTCCTGGCTGCAAACAAACACTTTTATAAACTTTTTAAACTTTTTATATTTTTATGTAGACTTGTATTTAATAAAGTGTTAATGTCACTGTGTTAAAACAATGTCATTCCATGTGTTTTCGCTTTGTTACTAGTGTATATGTGTTCAAAATCAGACTTTGATTACACAGCGTCTGGCGCTCTATGCTATAGTGACCAGGTTTAAAGCGCCAACGCTGTGTGTGTCCTTTTTTGATAAATATTGTGTGGAGCGCAGAGAGTCGGTCGCACTGAGCTGGCACTGCCTTCCGCTCCCTGCAGCGCTGTACTGGTGTTAGAGCGCCCAACGTACATCACATTCATCAATGCAGGCCAGGTTACTACAGCGACTGAGGCGCTATGTTACAGCTCCCGATACCCGCTTACAGCATCTACTAGCGGACGCTCTAAGAGCCGCTATACAGATGCTCATCTGCCGATACCTGGCTTTAGTAATGAATCAGCCTCCAAATATTTTTTGGAAAGACAAAAAAAAATCGGTATATCAGCCAAAACAAAGCAGGTATTTCCAGATGTAAAGCAATCCAGGACACTCCCAATCATTGGGTACACAAGGAAGGAGTATAATGACAGTTTCAAGTTCTTTCAGTGTATGTGATTATGCCTGTTTATTAAAGCTCAGCTGATTTCCTACCCCTATACATGTTAAATGTGTGCAGCATCTTGTTTACTAGAGGTGGTTGGGGCCTACCTGGGGCCATTGTTCTAGTTACTATTTAACATGAGTTGAAATGTTATTTTCAGATTATTTTTCAATAGAATTATGTGTTGCCTTGAAGGTGGAAAACATTTTGAAGTAATTCTTTGTGGTGCAATTTTTTATATGTCAGAAACCTGGCACTTTAACAGGGGGTGCGTAGCCTTTTTTAAATCCATTGGATATCTGTCCTCGTAGATAGATATCATTCTGCTATCAACCGTCTTTGTTTTTATGTAATATATTTTATGTAGTGCTGCTGAGGACAAATATCTGAGAAAGAATTAGTCATATACCAACTTTTATTTCAGTACAACTGACACGCTTTTAACAGTGGATAATATATTTATCAGTAGACAATAACTCTCTCTAATTTATATTTTTTAAATAACCCTTTGGCCAACTTGGGAAGCGCATTTATGCATAATGAATAAGTATTATTCTTTTCAAAATGGAAAGCATTACAAGAACATTATAATTACAATCTTACATTTATACAAAACATTACCTTTTTACTCATTGCTGTATAACTCTTGTTCCAAAGTATTTCATTCAGATGTCACAATTTTTATTAGCAATGGAACCACAATGTACTAGGGTAGAATTCAAATTCAAAAGAAAAGGATTGTTAGCATTATTCATGTAAATTCAAAAATTATGTTTCAAAAGGGAAACACACCAACAACTGCTATAATAAATTTACTTCATAAAAAAACAATAAAACTTTCTGATTTTCATTTAGCAACACTGAAAGTTCACCATTTTCAAATGCTAACAAGAGGTGCTGGTATTCTAAATGGTGGCATCAGCTTAGAAATTAAAAAAGCTATAACCACTCAGAGACATTTCTGGAGAAAACTCGCTAAAAAACACTGGAGAGCACCTCACTGTCAAAACATTACCAGGAGGGTGAAACAGTTTGAGGAAATATGCGTTCCACAATTGATCAGGCTATGCTGGCAAGAGTGTGGCAAGCATAAGGTCCCTATGCATTTTTCACCACATTGCGATCGAAATGTACACATAAACAGTAAACAGCTGTTTGCTGTATTGTGCCTACCATGTGGTGCAGTGGCGGCACTAAATGTAATTTTTTCTGTCCCCTCAGAGGAGTAGCAGAGGAGCAGGCACCTAGAGTGTGAGCAGTGAAAACAGCAGAAGGAGCCAGAGGTGGACGAAGAAGCTCCCAGCTCCCCAAGGAGCCTGGTGGGGATAGGACCTGGCTTCCTCCTTCAGTTTGCCACTGCAATAGTCAACTTCCTGGGGTCCTCAGCCCTATGCTCTAGCAAAGACCCATGGAAGGACCTCCATAAGGTGGCTGAAGGTGGCCCATCCTTACATGGGTGGGCAGGGGCGTGCACAGTGGGCGGAGGGATGCTACTCTGTGCTGCCACTGGCCGTGCCCTGGTGGCAGTGCTGAATTACGGGAGAGGTAAGGCTCATTTTTGTAACCCCTGTCTCAGCACCTGGGGGGAAGGGTTATGCAGACCTGGACATCTGATATAAAGCATGAGTCCAGCCAAGTAACATAACAAAAAAAAGCTTGCCTTTGCTTGCACACTGAATGGCATGTCAGATTCAGTCGCCTGTACCATCCTGGCCATATCTCTGGGCAGCTTCTGTGATAAACAGGCCACCCCACTGTCATCTGTCACAGTGATGCTGTCATGCACACCCCATTCACTGCGATGGAGGGGGCACGTCGGTTCCTTGCATGTATGTAGAAACAAGTTACTCTCCCATTACAATCTTATTACTCTCCCATTACAAGCATGGATAAACCATGCTCCTCCCTTTTAAACCTGTAAAGCCAATTATTGCTCCTTGCTCCTATCGCTATAATTATTTCAACACTGTGTATTGTTAGACCAATGCATACACATGTCAGTGATTAACGCCATTAAAAAACAAAAACAAGGCAATTTCCACTATGAGTGGATAAGCTGTGATCCTGTTTAAAACCACTCCACCACTCTACCTACAGGCACTCCCTGTATATCTTAGGTAAGTAAATTATGTTAGGAAGGTAGGTGGGTGAGCAGGCAGGCATACAGGTGGAGTGGATATGTAGGTAAGTGGGTATTTAGGTGGGGAGCCAAGTAGAAAGATTGCTAAGTAGTTGAGAGTAGCCAGGTAGGTGGTTGAGCAGCCCGGTAGGTGGATAGGCAGACAGAGAGGTAGGTACTCAGATGGATGAGTCAGTTGGCAGATAAGTGGGTAGATATGTAGCTGATTGACATCACTGCTGATCTGGGCTGGAGAATTCTGTTGTGTCCTGTCCTAGGTGCTGTCCACCACTTGTCCCCACTGGCTCCAGTCCTTACCACTTCTCTATACTGTCCTTGAAGCCTTTAGTTGGTTGCTTGCCCCCTAATTCTGAAGAAACAGGGCTTCAACGTGGGTCACTCTGGGATTCGATGCACCTTGCTCAGGTCCACTTCCGAGCCCGGTTCTCAAAGCCCAACTTTACAGGGAATGTATCTGAGATCTTTAGCGGCAGAGACTGAATTTAGATCTCAGCTCCGGCGAGCAACAGCACCGGGACTTGGCAGTATCACCAATTGGATCCACATGCCCTTGCAGAGGTGCAGAACTTAGGTCCTCCTCTTTCCAATGCCAGGCACATGAATTTCACATGCTTGCCACTTAGCGTTCGGAGAGGTGAGTACATGATATTCACATGCTTGGTATTTAAAATCTTCAATGCTTTTCAATTGCTTCTGTGCTGGGATAGCTCAATAAGTTAAGTACCTGAGATACATCTGTATATAATTTCATACTGCCAGTCCTGATTTTAGGTGGTCTATTATTCTATTGGCTGCAGGTATGGTAACCTTGAAAAGGTCTGTAGGCTAGTCTGCGTCTTAGCTACTGATGGTCCTCAGTCCCTTTATTGCTCTATCCCTGATAAGTACAAGATCTGGTCTAAATCATCCTACATATTGGCCACCACAACATGTGAACATGTAAACCAATTCACAGACAATTAAATACACAGAGCTCTTAGCACCTTTCCCCTCTTTTCCCTGTTGGATGCTAGTATTCTGCTGTTGGAGATCCATGATTGCAACCGCCCAACTGGCATCTGTGTGGAGAGGGGGGCACAGTCCCTTTCTTGGCGCCCTGCTAAGCTAATGCGGAGCTTCCAGGACAAAGAGGCTTTTATAGTACAAAGCAGCCTCTATGCGAATACCCCTGTCAGGGACCGCTGGACACCCTTCTCTCGTGAGCCAACAATCCCCAATCTCCACCGCCTCTTGTGCCTATAGACAAGCCCCCTGCTTGCTGGAGACACAGGTTATGCCTCTCCAGACTCGGTTGCCCCCAGGAATTACTGGTGCAAAGATTGCTGGCTTACGATAAAGACGGATGAACTGCAGGGTATCCCAAAACAGGAGTTCATGCACAAAAGTCTGTAAACGTCAAAACCAAGGGGCAAGGCAAAGAGTAGTCGGGACTGGCAAGGGTCAAGGCCGGGTGATCACAGAAGCGAAGGTATCCAAGGGGTTAAGCAGAAAACAAAGTCAGACAGGCAGAAGGTCGGTTCAGGCAGCGAGCAGGAGTAGTCAAGGATGAAGCCGGATCAAAAACCCTAAGACGAGAGTCAGAAGCACACCCAAGCTTGTAAATGGCTATACCGGCACTGGTGGTCCGGGCAGTAAAATATGTAAATGGTGACTGACCACTGAGAAGGGGAATGTGCTGATTGGTGCAACAAACAATTTCACCCCTTATAGGAGAAACCCCAGGGACTGGACCGCCCTGGCCAGTCAGGCTGTCCAGTCCCTGACCTCCCCAGAGCAGAGGATCCCTGGGGCAGGATTGATCCCTTTAAATCTGCCCCCGGCGAATGCGCTGAGAGCAGCGCCGCCGGGGGACATAAAAGGAACGTGCTTGCACGCGAGCACGTGCACGGCCTCATAATCAGGGTCACTAGACCGACCGTGTTCGGCAAAATTTTTCTGCTGGCCGACAGCCCTGGTCAAGTTTTGCTGGATCTTTGCCCATAAGTCCGACCATTGGGGACAACCATTCCTCAAGCGAGGGCACGCTAGAGGGTTCTTCGGACAAAGCAGAAAACTTGAGGTCCCACAGCGAAACGGGGAAACCCCTATGGAAGTATGGGTGGCATTATTTAGAGCAAACTCTGCAAACGGAAGGTACAGTAACCAATCTGTCTGCACATCGGAAACAAAACATCGAAGGTACTGCTCCAGTGATTGGTTGGTTCTCTCTGCCTGCCCATTTGATTGGGGATGAAATGCAGAGGACAGAGAGACAGAGAACCCCAACCTGGCACAAAATGCCCTCCAAAACTGAGAGACAAACTGTACCCCCCTGTCTGAGACCACATCCTCCGGGATTCCATGGAGTCTGAATATATGAGTTAGAAAATGTTGTGCAAGGTCTTGAGCGGTTGGTAACTTTTTTAATGGGATAAAGTGTGCCATCTTACTGAACCGATCTACCACCACCCAGATGACATTAAACCCCTGGGATGATGGCAGATCGGTGATGAAATCCATGGCAAGGTGTGTCCATGGTCGTGAAGGAATGGATAAGGGCAACAGTGAACTTTCAGGAGAATGTCTAGGGGTCTTACTCCGGGCACAAATCTTACAGGCTCGCACATAACCCTGAGCATCTTTTTAATAGGAGGCCACCAAACATGACATGACAACATGAAAATGGTTTTCTTAACTCCAGGATTGCCTACAGTTTTAGAGGCATGAAATTGCTGTAGGATGGCCGAACAATGTGACGCAGGTACAAACTGGACATGAGCCGGTTTACCAGGTGGAGATTCAGACTGAAACTGATTCAGGTCAGAGAGGTCCGGCTGAATCACAGCTACCACCATGTGTTGTGGCAGTATGGGTAATTTTTCCCCTCAGGTAAGTTAGTCGTGGAAAAACTTTGAGACAAGGCATCAGCTTTTACATTCTTTGACCCCGGTTTGTAAGTAATTGTAAAGTTAAATCGGGAAAAGAACAGGGACCACCAAGCTTGACTAGGGGTTAACCTCTTTGCAGACTGAATATATTCTAAATTTTTATGGTCCGTGAAGACCGTAACAGGGAACTGGGCCCCTTCTAACCAGTGTCTCCACTCTTGAAAGGCTAGTTTAACCGCCAAGAGCTTCCCATTCCCAATGTCATAATTGCCAATTCCCAATGTCAATGCTCAGCGGGATTGAATTTTTTCAAGAAAAAGCACAAGGGTGAAGTCGTTGCAGGGAACCGCTGTACTGCGAGAGAACTGCCCCAACGCCAAGCTCGGAAGCGTCAACTTCGACTATAAAAACTTGTTGACATTCTGGGTGAACTAATACTGGGGCAGAGCTAAAGACTTCCTTTAACTTTCTGAAGGCTTGAAAGGATCGTTCCGGCCAGGGTGATTGGAAGCCCCCCTTCTTGGTGAGATCTGTGAGAGGTGCTACTAGGGTGGAGAAGTTCTTAATAAATCTCCTATAAAAGTTGGCGAATCCCAGGAATCTTTGTAGCCCCTTTAAATCTCTAGGTCGCTCCCACTCAAGTACAGCTTTGACCTTGGCCTGATCCATAGATAACCCAGTGTTAGAAATTATATACCCTAAAAAAGGGACCTCAGGAACCTCGAATACACATTTCTTGAGTTTAGCGCATAAGCAATTCTCTCTTAATCTTTGTAAGACAAGGCGAACATGTTCACGATGTTCCACTAAAGAGGATGAAAAAATCAAAATATCATCAAGGTACACTACTACAAAGTGACCCAAATACTCTCTGAAAATTTTGTTTACAAAGTCTTGGAAGACGGCCGGGGCATTACACAAACCAAAGGGCATCACAAGGTACTCGCAATGCCCATCTTGGGTGTTGAAGGCGGTCTTCCATTTATCACCCTGCCGGATCCTTATCAAGTTATAGGCCCCCCGTAGATCCAACTTGGTAAAGACTTGGGCCCCAATGATCTGTGTAAATAACCCATCAATCAGAGGAAGTGGGTATTTATTTTTCATGGTTATTTTATTCAAACCCCGGTAATCTATACAGGGGCGGAGCCTGGAACCCCATCGGGGGATAGCTGTGTGGCAAGCACCGGGACTTCCAAACAGGACTGGAAACATGGTGGGCCCCATTTAGTAATCTGCCTCACAGCCCAGTCAATCTGAGGGTTATTTTTCAATGGCAAAAGCGTGTTGATCCAATGCGCATACTCCACCACCAAACCAATCGCACACCAAATAGAGCGTCAAAACTCTTACCAGAGCTAGATCAAATTAATCGCATTGACTCCACACTCAGGTCTCTAGATAACTGCTTGTATCCAACAGTCTTCAAGTCAAGGATTCCAAAGTTGTCCAGCTCAAAAGGCATATGTTTATAACAAGAGCCATGCAAAGCAGCAAAGAGACAAATAATAGTGCAATACGTCTCACCATAAAAACAATCTATTTAATAAAAATGCACTCACAAGCAACAACAGTAAAAAAACATTTGAAACATCTCAGGTACTCAGCAATTCTCACCGCCGACCTCCAGATCCAATCAGGCTTCAAGTTAAAAAAGTCCAATCCTATGTAAAACCTCCAAACAATCAACACGTTTCGTCGCCGCAGCGACTTCTGCCAGGATGTTTGGAGAATGAAGCTGCCTGCTTTTTAAACAGGAAGTCAGGTGACGTCCAAATCACGTGAGCATAGTCACGTGATACGTTAAGCAAACAGGAAGCATCAGCTGCTAAAGTCGCCTTTGATGATGTCAAAATCACATGAGCAGAGTCACGTGATATACAAAGAAAACAGGAAGCATTGGCTCATAAAGCCAGCTTCTCATGCGGACGCGCACGCCAGTAATCAAACGCGCACATGCCCCTGCTCTACATCAGCGGACATGCGCAAAAGCAAACCAAGTTTCCTTAGTAAACGGAGCGGCGCGTCTTCTTGTTAAAAAGGAAGCACCTATATTCAACAGCGCGCACCATAAATAAAATCACAGCACACAGTAAGCACTAGCAGAGACAAAGGTTACACATCTTCATATTAAAAATAACACATATATACAAAGCGCGCCTCATACATGAAATAACAGTGCGCAATCTACATATAATGTGCACACACTACTTAGGAAGCGGTAACCATCATAAAGGAGAACCAAACCGCCGCACAACAACATTAAAGCGCACCTGTCAGTGCACACCATATCCGAGCCCACACTAAATCTCAGCTAATACAAAAAGATTAGAAAATGATAAAAAATTAAATTCTCTTTAATTCTATATCGGTCTGGCAACAGCGATAAAGCTGATGCCAGGCAAATAAATTTGCCGAAGTTGGAAAAATTGCTTCTGTCCCCAGTGAACTTATTGGGGAGTGGGATCTTGGGTTCCACAGGATGGACGGCTGGTGCCCCCAGAGGGACTGGCTTGATAGGAGTTGGACGGTTCTCCTGGGCCGCCACTCGATGAGCCAGGTGCTCAACAGCCGCAGTCAAGGCCTGCACCTGCTCCAATATTTGGTCCATAGTTTTGGCCCGTTATACTGTCAGGGACCGCTGGACACCCTTCTCTCGTGAGCCAACAATCCCCAATCTCCACCGCCTCTTATGCCTATAGACAAGCCCCCGCTTGCTGGAGACACGGGTTATGCCTCTCCAGATTCGGTTGCCCCCAGGACTTACTGGCGCAAAGATTGCTGGCTTACGATAAAGACGGATGAACTGCAGGGTATCTCAAAACAGGAGTTCATGCACAAAAGTTTGTAATCGTCAAAACCAAGGAGCAAGGCAAAGAGTTGTCGGGACTGGCAAGGGTCAAGGGGTTAAGCAGAAAACAAAGTCAGACAGGCAGAAGGTCAGTTCAGGCAGCGAGCAGGAGTAGTCAAGGATGAAGCCGGATCAAAAACACTAAGACGAGAGTCAGAAGCACATCCAAGCTAGAAAATGATTATAACGGGCACTGGTGGTCCGGGCAGGAAAATATGTAAATGGTGACAGACCAATGAGAAGGGGAATGTGCTGATTGGTGCAACACACAATCTCACCCCTGATAGGAGAAACCCCAGGGACTGGACCACCCTGGCCAGTCAGGCTGTCCAGTCCCTGACCTCCCCAAATCTGAGAGCAGCGCCGCCGGGGGACATAAAAGGAACGTGCTCACACGCGAGCATGTGCACGGCCATCGGGCGTGCCTCCCGAGGAGGAGGAAGAGGCTGCCGGCCCCCCCGACGCTGGCGGGGCGGCTGCCCGCTGGAACAGACTTCCAGGTAAGTTCCTTACAACCCCCATGTGGTTAATGATGTCACTGGAAGGGTGGAACTTGAAGGACAATTTCCTAGGGAATCTCAATTAGACTACTAAACACTGAGGAAGCAGAGACAATTTGTACCCTTCTGTAAAAATGTCAGCACAAATCTGATAAACGAGGAATAGTAGCAACAATGATAGAGCCCCGATGTGGTCACTAAATCTGCAGGCCCCTCATCTACACATTGGTCTGGGCATCATAATTACATAGGTAATATGGTTGAAAAAATACGCATGTCTATCTACCTCTTATACATTTCTCCTGAATAAATAAATGTAATTACCTTAATCTCTCTTCATAATTAAGATCCTTAATTGTACTTATTGCCTCTCCTCTGCACCCTTTCCAAAATCAGGGCATCCTTTCTATGAACTGCTGCCCAGAACTTGATCGAATAGATCTGTGGCCCAGAACTTTAGCCACATCTCATTCATTTTGTGATTTTGTCAGCCGTGTATCTTTTTTACAGGCTTTATTAACTGCTTCAAACTTTTAATAGGTTACTGCTGCTAGCTCAGCTTTGTTTTAAATGCTCTTTTCTTCTCTTTGCATGTTCAACTAGGTGTAAGCACAATTGATTAAAGACACTCCAATTTGGCATCTGGATCTTTGTTCATCAACAGATGCTCCCAGTCTATGTCCTGGAGTGCAGCCTTGAACCTGAGTAAGGTGGACAAAATTTAGTGTTTTTGCCTTCTGAGACAGATACTATTTTTACAGATTATGCTGAATGCAACTATATTGTGGCCCCTGTTACCAAGATTGCCATGAACCGTTACAGTTTCTACAAGGTCATCATTATTTCATATTACCAGATCCTATAGAGCATGAACCCTAGTAGGTAAATTCTAACTCCAGTCAATACATGTATAGGGGAATGTCCACTTTAAATATTTTTTTTTTGTTAATGTTGTCCTCCAGGGGCTGAGCTGACCTAGTATGTGTATTTTATGGAGGTAATACGTTGCTACTGGCAACTGTACATCAAGTCTGTACACCAAGATCTACAGGAAGGGAGAAGCGACTTCTGTACACACAGAAAACTGCTGCTGGGCATGTGTATGGTTGAATGAGCTCATTCTCTCAGCAGTGGCCATAGCAGCATTGTTCCGTGTGTACGGGGCTTACTTCTCTTTTTCTTGTTATACGGTTGCGATCAGCAACAGATTGGAGGCACTTCCAAAAATTTTATCAAAAGTGAAGATCCCTTTACATTTATCACCATACTCACTCTGTTTGTTTATGCAGCTTTTTTCCTCTATGTTAAGGGGTCTATAGATTACACCATCATTCATTATTGTTCATCATTCACCTTGTTTACATCACCTCCACACTTCTAACAGCAAGGATGTTACATCCTCACTATCTTCATCTATTATCCCCATATTAATCTATGTCTTAATTTCATTTTTTACATAGAGACACACTACACCCCCTTTCATATTTGCTCTGTCTTTTCAAAAGAGAGTAAAACATCCCAGTCATGACCTCCCAGTCATGTGTGAAGTCCAGTCTCACAGACATGGCAGTGGGGCAGTAGTGGCCTAGTAGTCAGTCTAGTGACTAGTTGAGGGTGGCAGGCTTGGGCTAGGTGTGAGCCATCTAGTTTTACACATTCAATTATATTAGTTTTAATTCCTACTTCTCCACCCACCATCATATGCTGTCCCTTAAAGTGTGTCTTTCCCTTTTGCTTTCACTCTTGCCCTCCCCCTTCATTTCTAGTTTAAGAGTGTGAAAGAGCCTGCTGCCCACCAGCATGAGTCTGGTGTTCTACCAGGGGTTTCCTGGTCCGACAATATCGGATCTGTGCTAAGGGCCATAGTGGCCGGTACACTTTCAGGGACTGAAGCTGGACCTTTATGATTGAAAAAACCTGAATAGTTTCATACCTTCAGCTAAATGGCTTCCGAGTCAGATAGACTCCTGTCTGACACATTTTGACATAACAGATATTGTGTGAGCCCCTTGTTATCAAATTTTCTGGTGAATTAAAAATACAGAATGTTATAGATTAGACATACCCCTCGATTCAAAGAGCAAAAGTTAATTGATTTCGGATCGAGAATCGTAAGTTTGGGTGGGTGTTAGTCATTTTTTCCTGTTTTTTTGGCCATTTCCGACTCGCACGAGCCTACGTTCGAATGCGTATATGCTCTTACGATCATCGCAAGTTCGTTCCTAAATTTTAGGATCAAAACGTAAAACTTAGGATCAAATCCTAAAACTTAGGATCAAAACGTAAAACTTAGGATAATCGGATGTGTTTAGGTGTGATTCAGAGAACAGTATTCAAACCTCTAAAGACGTTTTAATAGAAAGCCACTGCCGACACCTTTTAGCAGTCGTATTGCTGTTCTTGATCAGGTTTTTTGGCTATGTGGAGGAGTCTGCGCGTCTTGAGCTCCAATGAACTGCATGTATCAGCATGGCTGATGCCATAAATTGTATGGCAATGCATACCTGATTCATGTATGCCTTATAAAAGCATTTTAATGTGGACCTTAATTAGTCCTTTGCATGTAAACCTTTATTTTGCAATATATTTGCGTTAATTAAAGACACTTATGTCCTTTGGTATTTATTTTTAAATTGATGTACTAGAATAATATTTTTAGATTGCATTTATTGGTGTAGTTGTTTACCTTTGCTTTGTTTATTATTTAAGCACATCTTTGGTCAGATGCATCACACTTACTGAGGAGAGGAGAGCGGGATAAAGTGCAGGATGTGGGTTACTGCTGTATTTTGCACAGACACAGCAGAGCTGGGGGCACGGAAAGGTCAGAAATCAAAGAATGCAGAGCAACACAGTCACAAGGCCCTTTCTGTCTGCAGGCTGCCCGATAATACCTGAGCCGCCATCTTGGCTGTTTCTAGGCTCATAACATTCAGAAGTTGCTGGGTGTTTTTTTATATTTGAGAGCAATCTGTATGGAGAGGGTGTGGGTAACCACACACAAAATTTTAAGTTGTACCATTTGAAGCCAAAATATTAAAATTAAATCCACAAGTAAAAAATGCAAGTTAACTAAAAATTAAACAAAGTAAGATTTACTTATGCAAATGCATTCATTAATGGTTGGTTACTACAAATTGAATGAAATAAAGAAAAATAAAAGACCAAATATTTAGAATGCACTTTAATGAGGTAAGTTTGTAGTGCGCAGCCGCAAGATCAGAAGGATTTACGTCCAGACAAAAAAGGAAAAAGGGCAAAACCAATGTTGCAACCTGGGAAATGAAACGGAAAATTCAGGATGGAAACTGACATAGGTCTGATTCCCGAACTGCCATACGAACGGACGTAAATTTTAGGATAGAAACGTATTTGCTTATAGAATCACTCGCAAGTTCATACGAACGCACGAGCGTTCGGGAAAAATAGGATGATCGGCACCAAAATCAAAGCTGTTACATGTTTCTTTGAATCGACCCAATAGAGTGTATTTATTTTAGAAAATAACAGAATCCTATTGTAAGTCTAAAAACATCAAGGGAGGCTCATTTGTAAAGTGTTTGTATATGAAATAGACAGTTTTTTAACCTCACCTGTAAAACTGCTTTATCATATTAGTAGGGGAGCTTGAAATTATTTAGGTAGTAAAAAACGTTTAATGAAAAAAGCATGATAATTTCACTGTTGCTGAAACGCCAGTTAGAAAGACTATGAAACAATAGCACTTTTTACTCCTGAGAAAAGTGGTAAACTTTTTACAGTTTTTTACACTATAGTAAAAAGTGCCATTGACTTTCATTGTCTTTCTAGCTGGTGATTCAGCAATAGTGAAGTCTCATGTTTTTTTCACCTAAAGTGATTTTTTTTTACTACTAAGATCATTTTAATGGATAATACTACTAACCAATACTAATAACTGGCATTGTATGTGTGTATGTATGTAGGCAAAAAATCTCAATGCCTCTCCAAACCCAGGATCTCCAAAAAAATCTAAAATCATTTGGATAACCCGCAAGCTATTACTAGCTATATAATAGCTGATATAATGATATAAAACACATGAAAATCACAATGACCGACAAACACATTTGGACTAATTAACCTGATCTCTAGCTGACTGTGAGGTCAGTACAAAAGTATATACAATGCACACCCAGCAGACCAATAAATTAAAAAGGAGAGCCAGTGCATACAATACTAATATCACTAATACAAAAAAAAAAAAACACATTATAGAGTGGGTAAAGTGCCGGAGAATAAATACCAATATAAAAAGAATCCAAAATAAACATAAACACTGTGAAAATAAAGTAAATGAACTACCTATATAATAAAATATACTAATAAAATATAAATATACTGATCAGAATCCAAACAATCAAAAAATCGTTATAAATAGTAATCAAAAATATGATAGGAAAAAATTATAATACATAAGGTTAATAAATTGGCTGTGTGATAAATTAATTAAGTGCTCCCATTTAAATGAATATGTTAATCAAACTTCAGACAATCAGAAGATATTAGTAAGCACTAATCAAAAAGAAAAAAAAAATAAATGCAACCACCATAAATAGTAAACAAAGCACTACAAATGAACCAAAAATTAAGCATGACCTGAACTGGCATGTGTGCTGTGTCCAAAAGCTGTCAGGAGGAGCATCTCAGTCAGCACCCACATGCTCCGTGATCTCCCACACCACTGCAAGGGATGAGGTAAGTGTACAATGTGCCATGTCTGTATTTTTGTCTCCAAGGGCACACAGGAAGTCAGCCCCACTCATTCAAGGCAAATATGTTGCACTTGATCATTAGAAAGTGTATCTCAGAGGACATCAACAACCCCCACACACTGACATGGCCGCAGCCAAATAGGACTGCACTAAGGTATTACGCCTGGAAGGGGGCAGCACAAAAATCTGAGCATGTCAAGACAACAGGATGCCAAAGTTGCATGTGATGCGCCCTGTAGCCATGGAGACACAAATAGGCATACATAACGTGATTTTAATAAATATTGGTGAGCTGTAATGTTAAAAAATTATTTTCATTTTCTATGTTGCAAAAGAGCCTAATTAAAGATAATCTAGGTACAATGCCTGGTGGTAAATAATGCAATACAAAAGGAACATATCACTAATGTGGCAAAAGTGCCTCTCTCCATGTGCTTATCCACAGTCTTTATTCTAATACCATGGAGCCAATGTATCGGGAGCCCAAGGAGGAAGTCGATAAGATGAAACGCGTCGGGCGGAGCCTAGTGACCACATGACTTTCGAAGAAAGACAGAGATTACCGAGCCTGCGGCCGAGGCATCGGGTAAACATATATGCAGAGCGGTAGGAGCCTGAGCTGATTGCGGTGGCGAGACCGCTGGTGGTAACACCGAGCTTTGCCTTCTCAAAAATACTATATGCTGGATTTTATTGATATATTTGGTGAGCATTGCATAGTGGGGGCAATTGAACCAGGAATCTGTGCAATTTTACACTATGTTGGCGTTTTTGTTTTTTATTGCAAATCAACATTAAATTTGGAGCGAATGCTTGATGTAAAAATATCACAAGACCCGTTTTTATTGCCATTAAGAAGTGAAAAAGTGGATGAATTTGAAAGTAGCGGTCCCAATCCTTAAGGAGGAACAAAATTATTTGCTATTTGATTACAAGGCGTTTTTCTAAAGAAATCTGGTACGTGTTTTATACTTATAAGGTGGTGGGATAAACACACCTCAATGGAAATATAACACTTTTGGTGTTGAACTTTGAAGTTGTATGTCCCGCGGAGTGACCAATATATAACCGGCTGTGGCTATATAACAAAACTTGCTTGTTTCGGGAGACATTACAAACTGTACCAGCCAAAGCAGAGCTGGTACCAGCACAGGGGAAACCTGGGCAATTTCCAGGGCACCTGGCATCTTCAAGGACCCACTCAGGCTCACACTTGGCCATGTTACTATTTACAGTGGACATGAACAATTAAATGCAGGGTATTGTGTGCAGACCTGCTCATGGCTGGAGAGGGTGGCATGAAATGGAGGGCAATTGATGGAAGCTCAGAAAGTGGCGAGAACCGGGTGACATCTGACAGCAATAATGGAGTCTTTATTGGTAGCGAAGCAGTAAGGGCTGAAGGGTGCTTGGTGACAGTAGAGAATGCACGTGGAGGAGTACGAGCACTTACAGCTAAATGGCATGATCTGTATCACCATGGCCGAAGCCAGATCGCAACGCACACGCATGGACATTGATCGCATGCATGACGTTGAGCTGTTCGAGCTGACCCAACTTAACCGCGTTTCCCTCTATAACTTGTATAGTGAGCTGTGGCCATGGTTCACCCGCACCACAAGAAAGTGGCATGCAATTTCAGGTATGACCAAGATGGTTGGCTGCCTGCAATTTTTGGCAAACGGCTTGTTCCAGAGGCTGGGTGCCCTCTCCGTGGGGATGTCCCAGCTTACGCTGAGCCGCACACTAAAAAAGTTATTGGATGGCATGGCTACCCTGTGTCCAAAATACATATATTTCCCAGACAACATGGTAGCCTGGAATGCGCTTAAGTTGTTTTTTTATATCTTATCTAGCCGACATGCCTAACGTCATGGGTGCTATCGACTGTACTTATGTTGCATTGGTGCCTCCAGCAGCTAAAGAATATCTATTTAGGTTTGTGGTTTAGGTCAACATTATGACTTGTAGGGATGAGCGAATCGATCCGGATGAACCCGGATTCGATCCGAATTTCATTAAAAATTCGATTCGGATCGAATCCAAATTTCCCTGTGCTTCGATCGCTCGAAGTTTTCCTTTAACATCCATTAATTTACATTACAGGCATTCTAAGATGGCAGACGGGACATGTCCAGACATCTACCCCGCACCAGTGCATGCTGGGGCAGTCACATGCAGCCTATCAGCAGCCAGCAAGCCCGGTGACGTCACAGCGCTATTTAAGGCGGCGGACATCTTGCTTTTCCTCATTTCTCTATTGCATTCGTGAGAGACAGGACGCTGCTGTAGTCAGGGAGAGACAGTTAGACAGACAGGGACAGACAGGGACAGGCAGGAGACAGGCAAGAGACAGGCAGGAGACAGGCAGGAAGTCAGTGAGAAGCAGGGAAAGTTAGGAAAAATCGGAGGCAGTCACAGGGAGATTTTTTTTTTTTTTTCATCCAGCCTGAGTGTTACTGCCTGGGTCACTGGCTTTGTTAGCTGTTTCACCCTGGTTAACCACTGTTACTTTGCATTATTTACTATAACCCTTTGCACTTATTCTAAAAGTAATTTGGCCTGATAAAGACACTTTTGCTGTGCATAGTACTACTGCTCCCAGGTGCACTGCGGTTGGGGCATCCCATTCTGTGACTACACCAGCCTCTATTTACTATAACCCTTTGCACTTATTCTAAAAGTAATTTGGCCTGATAAAGACACTTTTGCTTTGCATAGTACTACTGCTCCCAGGTGCACTGCTGTTGGGGCATCCCATTCTGTGACTACACCAGCCTCTATTTACTATAACCCTTTGCACTTATTCTAAAAGTAATTTGGCCTGATAAAGACACTTTTGCTGTGCATAGTACTACTGCTCCCAGGTGCACTGCGGTTGTGGCATCCCATTCTGTGACTACACCAGCCTCTATTTACTATAACCCTTTGCACTTATTCTAAAAGTAATTTGGCCTGATAAAGACACTTTTGCTGTGCATAGTACTACTGCTCCCAGGTGCACTGCGGTTGGGGCATCCCATTCTGTGACTACACCAGCCTCTATTTACTATAACCCTTTGCACTTATTCTAAAAGTAATTTGGCCTGATAAAGACACTTTTGCTGTGCATAGTACTACTGCTCCCAGGTGCACTGCGGTTGGGGCATCCCATTCTGTGACTACACCAGCCTCTATTTACTATAACCCTTTGCACTTATTCTAAAAGTAATTTGGCCTGATAAAGACACTTTTGCTGTGCATAGTACTACTGCTCCCAGGTGCACTGCGGTTGGGGCATCCCATTCTGTGACTACACCAGCCTCTATTTACTATAACCCTTTGCACTTATTCTAAAAGTAATTTGGCCTGATAAAGACACTTTTGCTGTGCATAGTACTACTGCTCCCAGGTGCACTGCGGTTGTGGCATCCCATTCTGTGACTACACCAGCCTCTATTTACTATAACCCTTTGCACTTATTCTAAAAGTAATTTGGCCTGATAAAGACACTTTTGCTGTGCATAGTACTACTGCTCCCAGGTGCACTGCGGTTGGGGCATCCCATTCTGTGACTACACCAGCCTCAATTTACTATAACCCTTTGCACTTATTCTAAAAGTAATTTGGCCTGATAAAGACACTTTTGCTGTGCATAGTACTACTGCTCCCAGGTGCACTGTGGTTGGGGCATCCCATTCTTTGACTACACCAGCCTATATTTACTATAACCCTTTGCACTTTTTCTAAAAGTAATTTGGCCTGATAAAGACACTTTTGCTGTGCATAGTACTACTGCTCCCAGGTGCACTGCGGTTGGGGCATCCCATTCTGTGACTACACCAGCCTCTATTTACTATAACCCTTTGCACTTATTCTAAAAGTAATTTGGCCTGATAAAGACACTTTTGCTGTGCATAGTACTACTGCTCCCAGGTGCACTGCGGTTGGGGCATCCCATTCTGTGACTACACCAGCCTCTATTTACTATAACCCTTTGCACTTATTCTAAACGTAATTTGGCCTGATAAAGATACTTTTGCTGTGCATAGTACTACTGCTCCCAGGTGCACTGCGGTTGGGGCATCCCATTCTGTGACTACACCAGCCTCTATTTACTATAACCCTTTGCACTTATTCTAAAAGTAATTTGGCCTGATAAAGACACTTTTGCTGTGCATAGTACTACTGCTCCCAGGTGCACTGCGGTTGAGGCATCCCATTCTGTGACTACACCAGCCTCAATTTACTATAACCCTTTGCACTTATTCTAAAAGTAATTTGGCCTGATAAAGACACTTTTGCTGTGCATAGTACTACTGCTCCCAGGTGCACTGCGGTTGGGGCATCCCATTCTGTGACTACACCAGCCTCTATTTACTATAACCCTTTGCACTTATTCTAAAAGTAATTTGGCCTGATAAAGACACTTTTGCTGTGCATAGTACTACTGCTCCCAGGTGCACTGCTGTTGGGGCATCCCATTCTGTAACATACCATTAGCCTCTGTATTCACTGTAAGCTGCACAGTTATTTAAAGTAATTTGGCCTGTTTCAGCCTGCTTACACACTGTTGCTGTGTGCATATATTACTGATCTCAAGTCTGCTTGGGGCATCCCATTCTGTAACATACCATTAGCCTCTGTCTTTACTCTAAGCTGCACACTTATTTCAAGTAATTTGGCCTGTATGAGGCTGCTTACACACTGCTGCTGTGTGCATATATACTGATCTCAAGTCTGCTTGGGGCATCCTATTCTGTAACATACCATTAGCCTCTGTATTTACTCTAAGCTGCACAGTTATTTCAAGTGATTTGGCCTGTTGCAGCCTGCTTACACACTGCTGCTGTGCGCATATATACTGATCTCAAGTCTGCTTGGGGCATCCCGTTCTGTAACATACCATTAGCCTCTGTCTTTACTCTAAGCTGCACAGTTATTTCAAGTGATTTGGCCTGTTGCAGCCTGCTTACACACTGCTGCTGTGCGCATATATTACTGATCTCAAGTCTGCTTGGGGCATCCCATTCTGTAACATACCATTAGCCTCTGTCTTTACTCTAAGCTGCACAGTTATTTCAAGAAATTTGGCCTGTTGCAGCCTGCTTACACACTGCTGCTGTGCGCATATATTACTGATCTCAAGTCTGCTTGGGGCATCCCATTCTGTAACATACCATTAGCCTCTGTCTTTACTCTAAGCTGCACAGTTATTTCAAGTGATTTGGCCTGTTGCGGCCTGCTTACACACTGCTGCTGTGCGCATATATTACTGATCTCAAGTCTGCTTGGGGCATCCCATTCTGTAACATACCATTAGCCTCTATCTTTACTCTAAGCTGCACAGTTATTTCAAGTGATTTGGCCTGTTGCAGCCTGCTTACACACTGCTGCTGTGCGCATATATTACTGATCTCAAGTCTGCTTGGGGCATCCCATTCTGTAACATACCATTAGCCTCTGTCTTTACTCTAAGCTGCACAGTTATTTCAAGTGATTTGGCCTGTTGCAGCCTGCTTACACACTGCTGCTGTGCGCATATATTACTGATCTCAAGTCTGCTTGGGGCATCCCATTCTGTAACATACCATTAGCCTCTGTCTTTACTCTAAGCTGCACAGTTATTTAAAGTGATTTGGCCTGTTTCAGCCTGCTTACACACTGTTGCTGTGTGCATATATACTGAACTCAAGTCTGCTGTGGGCATCCCATTCTGTAACATACCATTAGCCTTTGTATTCACTGTAGGCTGCACAGTTATTTAAAGTAATTTGGCCTGTTTCAGCCTGCTTACACACTGTTGCTGTGTGCATATATACTGATCTCAAGTCTGCTGTGGGCATCCCATTCTGTAACATACCATCAGCCTCTGTATTCACTGTAAGCTGCACAGTTATTTAAAGTAATTTGGCCTGTTTCAGCCTGCTTACACACTGTTGCTGTGTGCATATATACTGATCTCAAGTCTGCTGTGGGCATCCCATTCTGTAATATACCATTAGCCTCTGCATTTACTGTAAGCTGCACAGTTATTTAAAGTAATTTGGGCTGTTTCAGCCTGCTTACACACTGTTGCTGTGTGCATATATACTGATCTCAAGTCTGCTTTGAGGCATCCCATTCTGTAACATCACATAACCTACCTCTCTTATTTACACTAAGCAGCTCTCTTTTTTAAACTAAGCAGGCCTCTTATTTACACTAAGCAGCTCTCTTATTTAAGCTAAGCAGCTCTCTTATTTAAACTAAGCAGGCCTCTTGGAGGCTGATTGTCCACTTTTGGGTGTGCATTTATATTCGGTTTCATATACAGTGGGCTATCCCAATTTGTAAGATAACCTACCCCAACCATGTAAACTAAAGAGGCCTGTTGCAGCCTGAGTTTCTCTGCTTGTGTATGGCCTGCATTACAATCTGTCTCTTTCAATGACACTGCTGCCTGGGGTATCCCAATTTGTAAGATAACCTACCCCAACCATGTAAACTAAAGGTTACGTCCTTCCAGAAGGAAAACTTATGCCGAACACTATTTTTGTTAGGGGCATTGCCCTTTGGATTGATTGGCATGAAATTAAGGATTTTTTTTCAAAGTATGGCGCTGTAAAGAAGGTCAAAATTATTTCTCATACTTGGATTATTGTTACTTTTTGTTCAGCTTAAAATATACCAGGCCACACGGGCATCCCAAGGCACATGATGTTTAACCCTATTTGTTAAGCACAAGCATTTCTCATACCTGGATTATTGTTACTTTTTGTTCAGCTTAAAATATACCAGGCCACACGGGCATCCCAAGGCACATGCTGTTTAACCCTATTTGTTAAGCACAAGCATTTCTCATACTTGGATTATTGTTACTTTTTGTTCAGCTTGAAATATACCAGGCCACACGGGCATCCCAAGGCACATGCTATTTTAACCCTATCTGTTATACAACATAAGCGTTGATCAGCATCAGCTTCATTAAGCTACTTCAGTTTGCACTTCCTTTTTGACTGCTTTCATTTAACCAGGCCGCAGGGCACCCCAAAGCTGCACGTTGCACCCTATCTCTTTATACTAAATAAGCATCTACAGCCTCAGCTTTATTAAGTTATTGCATTTTGAATTGGTTTTGGTCTGCTTTAAATACACCAGGCCGCAGGGTATCCCAAACCTGCATGTTGCACCCCATCTGTTATACTAAATAAGCATTGATCAGCATCAGCTTTATTAAGCTATTGCATTTTGCATTGGTTTTTGTACTGCTGCCAAAACACTAGCCCATATGGGCATCCCAAACCAGCACATGTCACCCTATCTGTTATACTAAATAAGCTTCTACAGGCCCTTTTTTAATGTATTTATTTTTATTTATATAGAGCTGTAATAGCTTATATAGTGAGGAAAATTTGCCATTTTGCTTCATTATAGAGAGCACCCCCTCTGTAAATCTGAGGGGCAATAGTTTATATTATGAGGTAAATTCATGGTTTTGCACCATTATATGGAGCAGCCCCTGTGTAAATCTGAGGGGCAATAGCTTATATAGTGAGGTAAATTTGCCATTTTGCAGCATAATATAGGGCAGCCCCTGTGTAAATCTGAGGGGCATTAGCTTATATAGTGAGGTAAATTTGCCATTTTGCTTCATTATATAGAGCAGCCCCTGTGCAAATCTGAGGGGCAATAGTTTGTATTATGAGGTCAATTCATGGTTTTGTACCATTATATGGAGCAGCCCCTGTGTAAATCTGAGGGGCAATAGCTTATATTGTGAGGTAAATTTGCCATTTTGCAGCATAATATAGAGCAGCCCCTGTGTAAATCTGAGGGGCATTAGCTTATATAGTGAGGTAAATTTGCCATTTTGCTTCATTATATAGAGCTGCCCCTGTGTAAATCTGAGGGGCAATAGTTTGTATTATGAGGTAAATTCATGGTTTTGCACCATTATATGGAGCAGCCCCTGTGTAAATCTGAGGGGCAATAGCTTATATTGTGAGGTAAATTTGCCATTTTGCTTCATTATATAGAGCAGCCCCTGTGTAAATCTGAGGGGCAATAGTTTATGTTATGAGGGAAATTCATGGTTTTGCACCATTATATGGAGCAGCCCCTGTGTAAATCTGAGGGGCAATAGCTTATATTGTGAGGTAAATTTGCCATTTTGCTTCATTATATAGAGCAGCCCCTGTGTAAATCTGAGGGGCAATAGTTTATGTTATGAGGTAAATTCATGGTTTTGCACCATTATATGGAGCAGCCCCTGTGTAAATCTGAGGGGCAATAGCTTATATTGTGAGGTAAATTTGCCATTTTGCTTCATTATATAGAGCAGCCCCTGTGTAAATCTGAGGGGCAATAGTTTATATTATGAGGTAAATTCATGGTTTTGCACCATTATATGGAGCAGCCCCTGTGTAAATCTGAGGGGCAATAGCTTATATTGTGAGGTAAATTTGCCATTTTGCAGCATAATATAGAGCAGCCCCTGTGTAAATCTGAGGGGCATTAGCTTATATAGTGAGGTAAATTTGCCATTTTGCTTCATTATATAGAGCTGCCCCTGTGTAAATCTGAGGGGCAATAGTTTGTATTATGAGGTAAATTCATGGTTTTGCACCATTATATGGAGCAGCCCCTGTGTAAATCTGAGGGGCAATAGCTTATATTGTGAGGTAAATTTGCCATTTTGCTTCATTATATAGAGCAGCCCCTGTGTAAATCTGAGGGGCAATAGTTTATGTTATGAGGTAAATTCATGGTTTTGCACCATTATATGGAGCAGCCCCTGTGTAAATCTGAGGGGCAATAGCTTATATTGTGAGGTAAATTTGCCATTTTGCTTCATTATATAGAGCAGCCCAGTTGCCATCTAAATCAACTACTGTCCGGCCAGTACAGCTTTTCCAGGGCAAACTCTGCTAGTTGCGGACACAAGTCAAGTTTGGCTTCCCAGCAAATCCAGTGGATCCTGAAGGTGTGTTGGCATGGTCATGTCAAGGTATGACATGACCTGCTGTTTGAGGTCCAGCTCCAGGTCTTCCTGCTGCTCATGAGTAGACTCACTATGCGGGTGTAGAAAGCTACTCACTAGCGACTGAAGACTGATGCTGCTGCTGATGGAGCTGCTGCTGCTGCTCCTTCCACCCCCCCAGCAGCCATGGCAGTGGAAGGTGATCGCAGAGGTCCCCCCGAGTCAGACCTGCGGGAGTATGGGCCATGGCGCAGATAGACATCGCCCAACTGGCTACATGGGATGTCTCTGTAGTAGGTCAGTTTTTCCTCCCTCTCAGTGGGCGTAAAAAATGCCCCCATTTTGTGCCGGAAGCGAGGGTCCAATAAGTTGGAGAGCCAGAAGTCTTCCCGCTGACAAATGGAGACAATTCTGCTCTCACTAGTACGCAAGCATGTGAGCATGCATCGTGCCATTTGTGCAAGTGACTCGGAGGGACTACCTGTCTCCATCTCCACTGTAAACTGCCACGGTGTGTCTGGGTCCTCTGTCTCGCCTTCCTCACAACCCTCTAGCTCCTGTGGCTGCTCCTGCTCCTCCTCTCCTGTCAGATGACTAGATAAAATGGTCATTTTGTGAAACCTAAACTGTGGTTTGCTGTGCCCCACCCCCTCCTCCTCCTCCACTTCAGCCCCCACAGGCTTCATGTGGCTGTGAAATGTATGTGCCATGTCTCCAGTGCCCTGACCAGCCACGGTTTCCAACATGTGTTGTAGTACATGAAGCAGTGGAATCTCATCGTTCATCTCATAGTCCTGGCAACTGACTAATAAAGTAGCTTCCTCAAAGGGCCTGAGCAAACGGTCGGTGTCACGTATGAGCTGCCAATGGTTTACATTGAATTTACACAGGGGTGTCCCCCTATCCGTATGGATCATCCAGAAATCCGTGATTGGCTTTTCTCTGTTCCTATAGTGCAGTGGTCCTCAACCCTGTCCTCAAGGCCCACCAACATGTCATGTTTTTGGGATCTCCAAATAGCCAGCTCTATTGCTCTGCAGCTGCACTAATTACTCCACCTGTGCATCTTTGTGGAGATCTGCAAAACCTGGCCTGTTGGTGGGCCTTGAGGACAGGGTTGGGGACCACTGCTATAGTGGATCCTGCATATGGAGGGTGGAATTCCAACGGGTGGAAACATCGCAAATCAGACTATGTTGGGGTACACCGTTCTGACGCTGAGGCTCAATAAGGTTGTGCTTGGTGGTGTAGGAGTGCCAGAAGTGCATGCTAACTTTCTTTCCTGTTGTTCGGATGTCTTTCAGATGGGGGCAAGACAACTAGACTGAACACGTGTGCCATGTCAGGACGCATGACTCTGGCTTCCTTGTCGCAGCGCAAACAAGATGTTCTTCCAAGTATCAGTCACCATGGGTCCAAATTTGCTGTTTTCGTGGATTAAGCAATGATTTCATGGATTGAGTTCTCATTTTTAGTAGTTCCTCCCATGTGTGACTCAAGGAAAACCATGTGAAGAACAGCGTGAAACCACAATCACCCAGGGGGGCCTAAAAGTATATATATTGTCCACCATGAGTCCATAGTTACAGCTCCAGACGTAGACAACACTGTGCACTTTGGTACACACTGACAGGCTAAAGGACTGGCCCACCTTCTGTTCAACAACATTTTACAGGGCAGGTACTGCCATATTTGCAAAGCAATGATACATGGGACTCTCCACCTCGGCTCGGCACAAGCCATCAGTTCTCTGAAAGGTCCACCACTGGGTAATGCAGCAGGCTGGACTTATGGTGACGCTGTCTGAGAGGAGAAATCCCTCAGACATCAAGATTAAAAATTCCAAGAATTTTTGAGGGCTAATAATTCAGAGGCAATGATACCCAGTTGTTTCTGATTTAATTACAAGGTGGAAACACACCCTCAAACAAAACTTCACTTTGGCAATACTATTGCATTTCTTTATTCATAATTTTATGTATATATACTAACTAACCTACTTTTTCTCCACAGGATTGTGGATGCTACATGAAAAACTGCCACATCGCTGAGTAGCTGATTTTTCCTACCAACAGTCCCCAATAATTCACTGCTGCTGCTGCTTCCGCCGCCACCGCCGCCGCAGACTCCAGGGACCCTCTTCCACTACCTCCGCTTGCAACACCTCCTCCCACGACACTCTCCTCATCACTAATTGCCCGGCTAGTGGAAGAAGAGGCGAGTGTCTCCTCCACTTCTTGGCTGGGCAGTAGCTGCTGAATTTTATGATTATCAGATCTTCATCAATGGATAGTGGAGCTGAACCCAAAGCATAACAACAGACAACAGACAGTTGACTGGGGGTGTCAGATGCCACTTGTGATGCAGTGGACTGCTTTTGCAGCACTTCCAGACAAAGTTGCTTCATTGGCTGACACAATGACTGGTAAAGCTGTGGAACATATGCTTGAAAAGCAAGAATAACCATTTGTTTTTATATGAAAAAGACCCTGGTTTATACATACTTTTCTTTTTTCCAGAGACTGCCCTGCGTGGAAATGAATGGCGCATGGATCAGCCAAGCTTTCCTCCCAACAATGCCTGATGTATTCCAGTAGATTGATGACGGGGCCAGACCAACACTAAAGAAAGATGGATCGTGCAAAACAGATTTAAGGCGCTGATCTCCAGTTACAGACATTCCTCCACAGTGGACCACAAGTAAGTATTGATAAAAAAATCCTTTACGTTACTCTTACTTTTTATTAATATTCTTTGGATAAGACGGATCAGACATCCAGATTAAAAATTCCAAGAATTTTTGAGGGCTAATTAGTCAGAGGCAATGATACCTTGTTGTTTCTGATTTAATTAAAAGGTGGAAACACACCCTCAAACCAAACTTCACTTTGGCAATACTTTTGCATTTGTTTATTCATAATTTTATGTAGATATTACTAACTAAGCTACTTTTTCTCCACATGACTCTCCACAGGGTGTGATTCATCCAATTTTTGGGCTCCTGAAGCCAACCCCAGTGTCTCTTTAAAGTAATGTTTGGGCTCCTGCTGCTGCTGCTGCCAACTCCAGGGTGTGATTCATCCAATTTTTGGGCTCCTGAAGCCAACCCCAGTGTCTCTTTAAAGTAACGTTTGGGCTCCTGCTGCTGCTGCTGCCAACTCCAGGGTGTGATTCATCCAATTTTTGGGCTCCTGAAGCCAACTCCAGTGTCTCTTTAAAGTAATGTTTGGGCTCCTGCTGCTGCTGCTGCCACCAACTCCAGGGTGTGAATCATCCAATTTTTGGGCTCCTGAAGCCAACTCCAGTGTCTCTTTAAAGTAATGTTTGGGCTCCTGCTGCTGCCAACTCCAGGGTGTGATACATCCAATTTTTGGGCTCCTGAAGCCAACCCCAGTGTCTCTTTAAAGTAATGTTTGGGCTCCTGCTGTTGCTGCTGTTGCTGCTGCCAACTCCAGGGTGTGATTCATTCAATTTTTGGGCTCCTGCTGCCAACTCCAGTGTCTCTTTAAAATAATGTTTGGGCTCCTGCTGCTGCTGCTGCCAACTCCAGGGTGTGATTCGTCCAATTTTTGGGCTCCTGCTGCGAACTCCAGTGTCTCTTTAAAGCAGGGGTGGGCAATTATTTTTTCCATGGGGCCACATGAGAAACTAAAAATATTGTGGAGGGCCGCTGAGCTATGGGCGTCTAAGCGACGTCTAAGCTCAGCGGCTCTGAGTGCGCTGGCGGCTGCATCTCGAGCTTCCCTCTAACAGGGAGCGCGCCCGCGCTGGCCATTCTCAAATGGCTGACACAGGCACGCGCCCTGCTAGAGGGATAGCGGGCATGTGGCCGCAGCTCGTGCATGCGCCGTTGAACTGGGAAAGAAGGTGAGTTTATGGGCGACCTGGGGGTTTCACACAGCGGGGCATCCCGATTTTGGATGCCCCGCGGGGAGGGGATCTATAAGATTCCCAGGCTGATAAAGCAGGGTTTTGGTCCACTTCAAACGTTCTGATGTGATAATTTCCCAGCCAATCAGAGAAGCCCTTGGCTTCTGGCAGTCTGGAAGGAGAGCTCATATCAGCTGGGGCAAAGTGTAAGAATGGTGGGCAGCAGGAAGGGGGCATGGTGAGAGCATGATGGACAGCAGGAAGGGGGCATGGTGAGAGCATGGTGGACAGCAGGAAGGGGGCATGGTGAGAGCATGGTGGACAGCAGGAAGGGGGCATGGTGAGAGCATGGTGGACAGCAGGAAGGGGGCATGGTGAGAGCATGGTGGACAGCAGGAAGGGGGCATGGTGAGAGCATGGTGGGCAGCAGGAAGGGGGCATGGTGAGAGCATGGTGGGCAGCAGGAAGAGGGCATGGTGAGAGCATGGTGGACAGCAGGAAGGGGGCATGCTGAGAGCATGGTGGACAGCAGGAAGGGGACATGGTGAGAGCATGGTGGACAGCAGGAAGGGGGCATGGTGAGAGCATGGTGGACAGCAGGAAGGGGGCATGGTGAGAGCAGGGTGGACAGCAGGAAGGGGGCATGGTGAGAGCATGGTGGACAGCAGGAAGGGGGCATGGTGAGAGCATGGTGGACAGCAGGAAGGGGACATGGTGAGAGCATGGTGGACAGCAGGAAGGGGGCATGGTGAGAGCATGGTGGACAGCAGGAAGGGGGCATGGTGAGAGCAGGGTGGACAGCAGGAAGGGGGCATGGTGAGAGCATGGTGGACAGCAGGAAGGGGGCATGGTGAGAGCATGGTGGACAGCAGGAAGGGGACATGGTGAGAGCATGGAAGGGGGCATGGTGAGAGCATGTGGACAGCAGGAAGGGGGCATGGTGGGAGCATGTGGACAGCAGGAAGGGGGCATGGTGAGAGCATGGTGGACAGCAGGAAGGGGACATGGTGAGAGCATGGTGGACAGCAGGAAGGGGACATGGTGAGAGCATGTGGACAGCAGGAAGGGAGCATGGTGAGAGCATGGTGGACAGCAGGAAGGGGGCATGGTGAGAGCATGTGGACAGCAGGAAGGGGACATGGTGAGAGCACGGTGGGCAGCAGGAAGGGGACATGGTGAGAGCATGTGGACAGCAAGAAGGGGGCATGGTGAGAGCATGGTGGACAGCAGGAAGGGGACATGGTGAGAGCATGGTGGGCAGGTACATGGTGAAAAAGAGACAGCAGGCAGGAAGGGAAAACACAAGCAAACTACATAATCTTTCTGAGCAGACTTACTGATGCTCTGGAGCCCCTACTCTGTCCTTCCAAAGTCCCCAGGTCTCTATCACCTGCTCATCGGGTCTGGCTTCCTCAGAGGAAGGGAGAATGTGCCAGACCCGACGAGCCGAGGGGCCGATCAGCTGCTGCTTAACCTAAGCCTCTCACACTGTACACAGGCGATCACCTAAGTTAAGCAGCAGCCGATCGGCCACTCGGCTCGTCGAGTCTGGCATGTTTTCCCTTCCTCTGCGTCTCTTACTGGCCAGCTCAGCCCGGGCCGGTAAGAGCCTAGCAAAGGGACGTATACGGCCCGCGAGCCGTACATTGCCCAGGTCTGCTTTAAAGTAATGTTTGGGCTCCTGCTGCTGCTGCTTCCAACTCCAGGGTGTGATTCATCCAATTTTTGGGCTCCTGAAGCCAACTACAGTGTGTCTTTCAAGCTATGTTTGGGCTCCTGCTGCTTGCAACTCCAGTGTCTCTTTAAAGTAATGTTTGGGCTCCTGCTGCTGCTGCTGCTTGCAACTCCAGGGTGTGATTCATCCAATTTTTAGGCTCCTGCTGCCAACTCCAGTGTCTCTTTAAAGTAATGTTTGGGCTCCTGCTGCTGCTGCTGCTGCCAACTCCAGGGTGTGATTCATTCAATTTTTGGGCTCCTGCTGCCAACTCCAGTGTCTCTTTAAAGTAATGTTTGGGCTCCTGCTGCTGCTGCTGCTCCTGCCAACTCCAGGGTGTGATTCATTCAATTTTTGGGCTCCTGCTGCCAACTCCAGTGTCTCTTTAAAGTAATGTTTGGGCTCCTGCTGCTGCTGCTTGCAACTCCAGGGTGTGATTCATCCAATTGTTGGGCTCCTGCTGCCAACTCCAGTGTCTCTTTAAAGTAATGTTTGGGCTCCTGCTGCTGCTGCCAACTCCAGGGTGTGATTCATTCAATTTTTGGGCTCCTGCTGCCAACCCCAGTGTCTCTTTAAAGTAATGTTTGGGCTCCTGCTGCTGCTGCTGCTGCCGCTGCCAACTCCAGGGTGTGATTCATTCAATTTTTGGGCTCCTGCTGCCAACTCCAGTGTCTCTTTAAAGTAATGTTTGGGCTCCTGCTGCTCCTGCCAACTCCAGGGTGTGATTCATCCAATGTTTGGGCTCCTGCTACCAACTCCAGTGTCTCTTTAGTAAGTAATGTTTGGGCTCCTGCTGCTGCTGCTGCCAACTCCAGGGTGTGATTCATCCAATTTTTGGGCTCCTGAAGCCAACTACAGTGTGTCTTTCAAGCTATGTTTGGGCTCCTGCTGCTTGCAACTCCAGGGTGTGATTCATCCAATTTTTGGGCTCCTGCTGCTGCCAACTCCAGTGTCTCTTTCAGCCAATGTTTGGGCTCCTGCTGCTGCTTGCAACTCCAGGGTGTGATTCATCCAATTTTTGGGCTCCTGCTGCTGCCAACTCCAGTGTCTCTTTAAAGCAATGTTTGGGCTCCTGCCCCTCATAGTGATGCCACTCGATTCTATTAGCGATGCCTCTGATCTGCATGTGATATTTATTTACAGTATTATTTAACTAACCCAGCACGCATCCTATGCGTGTTACAGCAAGGCAAAATGGTTTACAACCCTATTGAGGCTCTAGGAGGCTCAGAAATAGCCGTTTTTAATAGCGATTCGTTGCGAATAAATTTGGGTCGAAACGATTTTTGTCAGAAAATTTGGCGAATCAGTCGAATCAAATTTTTCAAAAGTTCGCTCATCTCTAATGACTTGTATTAACTCATTGAATCACAGTATGTTTTAATGTATATATAAATCAGTAATTTTAATGTAGCCCTTAACTAATCATTTTAATGCAGACCTTAACTAATCATTTTAATGTAGCCCTTCAATAATCATTTTAATGCAGACCTTAACTAATCATTTTAATGTAGAGCTTAAATAATAATTTGAATGCAGACCTTAATTAGTCCTTATCATGTAGACCTTATTTTAATCTGACTGGCCAACTGTTACTTATTGGTGTTAGTATTATTTTTTGGAAATTAAAAAAACACACTTTAACAATAAGGATCCTTTATTTTGTTGGTTTTAAAGTGGACCAACACCCTGTCCCGTTTTTTTTTTTATGTGTATTTTAAAAATATACAAAATAAGCAGGAAGACCCGATTTAAAAAGTTATGAAAAAAAAACTTACCTTTTATGATCCGGCTCCGCGTCGCTAACATTAAAAATTTCGGCCGCCATCTTCATTTTTCTCCAAACAGGAAGAGATCCTTTGACCTCTTCCTGTTAAAATCGCGCGCATGCGCGGTAGATAGGTGAAGCGCCGCTTGCATCGGGAGCGAGCGGCGCTTCACCTGACACTACTGCGCATGCGCGAGTCTCCCCCTGCCAGGGACGGGCTTCTATCGCGTTTCCTTTCCCCGTAGTGCGCGGCGGTGAAGCGGCTACCGGCTGCTGGATCTTTCACCAAAGCAATGTGCCCTGGATCTTGCACCACAGCCGCGTGCTCCAGATCTTGCGCCCCATTTGCATTCTCCGGATCTTGCACCCCTGTTGCGTTTAGGGAGCACCAGCATTTTACGGCACGCTCACACTTTCGTTCAGACAGATAAAAACAGTGGCCGCTTGCCGCGCTGATACCCACCTGCCAGCACTCCCTGAGCCCGATTTACTAAAAGACACATCCAAGTATCCCTACCTAACCGGTGATCCCAGGGCACATGTGCGGGCTCGCCTCCTATCAACATGTTGTCCATTTATATGAAAGAAAGCTGAATGGAGGGGGAGCGGCAGATATGCCCAGAGCTGTGTACCCACACTGGCCATTCAAATAGGCCTGACACAAAGGGATGCCGGGGATGCCACTGTGGGATCTCTTGAAAGGTGAGTTTTACGGCAATCCTGGGGGCATCCAGTATCAGGAGACCACCGACCCAAGGTCTATAAAACTCTGCTCCTCTTTAAAGCGGACTGAAACCCAGGCCCTGGACTCCAGGTCTGGGGGGTGAAGGCCCTCCCCAAGGGCATTCTGCCTTGGGATGCCCCTCTGTGTGGTTTTTCAATATACTTAAGTCAGGATTCAATCTCATAGGCCATTCCTTGACCTTCTTGATGGCATCCCCGGCACCCCCTATCAAATGCACGCACCCAGCCTGCATATGCTAATGGCTGTCGGCAGGTGCTTGCATACAGAGGCAGTGAGCAGCGGGAGGCACCCGGCCAGTCGATTTGGGATGGCCATCCTGTAAAACCACAAAGTTTGCTTCTATGTTTACCTCGCTGGTGATCTTACATTGCGTATACGAGCTCTCAGTGGCTAAGAAAGCTGATCAAATGGCTGGCTGCCAGCCACCTGTGCATCCCCCCGCCAGCCTATGCAACAGTGCATGCAGCTGCTAAAGGGAAGCAGGGGAGGCCCCCCACTCACCTATGCACATGGTTTGGGGTTGGCAGCGAGTTGGGGGGGGGGTCACAGAGCAGGAATCCCTAATCGGGATGCCCCGCGGGAAAGGAAATGACTGGCCCTAGGGTGCTTGGTTTACTTTAAGTGTGGAGCGCTTACCACATAAGATGTCAAGCTCGTCTCATAAAGCAGAAAGCTCTCCCACTCTCCCATATGCGATGAAGAATTTGCTTTTAGTGCATTGGCCCCACAGATAGAGAAAGGAGGGGTTATATAGCACTCCCTCATCTGCACAGAAGCCCTGTTTATATTTGCTTATTAATTTGGTGATCAGCATATTAAAAAGGCTAGTTATGTGCTTGTTGTGCTGGTGTAGTCACCCAAAACGATGGGTGAGCCTCATGGGTGCAGCCTGAAATGATTATTAGTAGAAGCGCCATCCGCCCCCCCCCCCCCCCCCCAGTGTCATCGGTGTCATCAAACAGGCAGTGTTGTGTCTGCTGCTGTTAGAGACAAATCAATTATTCATCACATGGATGCATGTTTAATTGGTCACATGACCTCCAGACAGCAGGCACCTGTCACCTCCAGACAGCGGGCATATGTCACCTCCAGACAGCAGGCATATGTCATCTCCAGACAGCAGGCACCTCTCACCTCCAGACAGCAGGCACCTCTCACCTCCAGATCGAGCACCTGTCACCTCCAGGAGCAGGCACATGTCACTTCCAGACAGTAGCCACCCACCACCTCCGGACTGGCTTACCAACTTGTTGTAGGTCTACTTCATTGCTGGCGATATCTCAGCTTTTGCTTGTGCCAACCAGTGAATGAATGATAAATTTCTCTTTATGATCCGAACATTCTCAGCAGGCAGAATCCCCCCATAACATGTCCAGCAGGCAGAATCCCCCCATAACATTCTCAGCAGGTAGAATCCCCCCATAACATTCTCAGCAGGCAGAATCCCCCCATAACATTCTCAGCAGGCAGAATCCCCCCATAACATTCTCAGCAGGCAGAATCCCCCCATAACATTTTCAGCAGGTAGAATCCCCCCATAACATGTCCAGCAGGTAGAATCCCCCCATAACATTCTCAGCAGGCAGAATCCCCCCATAACATGTCCAGCAGGCAGAATCCCCCCATAACATTCTCAGCAGGTAGAATCCCCCCATAACTTTCTCAGCAGGCAGAATCCCCCCATAACATTCTCAGCAGGCAGAATCCCCCCATAACATTTTCAGCAGGTAGAATCCCCCCATAACATGTCCAGCAGGCAGAATCCCCCCATAACATGCTCAGCAGGCAGAATCCCCCCATAACATTCTCAGCAGGCAGAATCCCCCCATAACATTCTCAGCAGGCAGAATCCCCCCATAACATGTCCAGCAGGCAGAATCCCCCCATAACATTCTCAGCAGGTAGAATCCCCCCATAACATTCTCAGCAGGCAGAATCCCCCCATAACTTTCTCAGCAGGCAGAATCCCCCCATAACATTTTCAGCAGGTAGAATCCCCCCATAACATGTCCAGCAGGCAGAATCCCCCCATAACATGCTCAGCAGGCAGAATCCCCCCATAACATTCTCAGCAGGCAGAATCCCCCCATAACATTCTCAGCAGGCAGAATCCCCCCATAACATGTCCAGCAGGCAGAATCCCCCCATAACATGCTCAGCAGGCAGAATCCCCCCATAACATTCTCAGCAGGTAGAATCCCCCCATAACATGTCCAGCAGGCAGAATCCCCCCATAACATTCTCAGCAGGTAGAATCCCCCCATAACATGTCCAGCAGGCAGAATCCCCCCATAACATGTTCAGCAGGCAGAATCCCCCCATAACATTCTCAGCAGGCAGAATCCCCCCATAACATTTTCAGCAGGTAGAATCCCCCCATAACATGTCCAGCAGGAAGAATCCCCCCATAACATTCTCAGCAGGTAGAATCCCCCCATAACATTCTCAGCAGGCAGAATCCCCCCATAACATTCTCAGCAGGTAGAATCCCCCCATAACATTCTCAGCAGGCAGAATCCCCCCATAACATTTTCAGCAGGTAGAATCGCCCCATAACATGTCCAGCAGGTAGAATCCCCCCATAACATGTTCAGCAGGCAGAATCCCCCCATAACATGTCCAGCAGGCAGAATCCCCCCATAACATGTCCAGCAGGCAGAATCCCCCATAACATGTTCAGCAGGCAGAATCCCCCCATAACATGTTCAGCAGGCAGAATCCCCCCATAACATTCTCAGCAGGTAGAATCCCCCCATAACATTCTCAGCAGGCAGAATCCCCCCATAACATTTTCAGCAGGCAGAATCCCCCCATAACATTCTCAGTGGCGCAGTACATTACAGTGAATTAAACAGTAAACACATTTGACCAAGACATTTATGAAACAAAAGTAAACTTACCTGTCCTACGCATCCAGTACGAGATGAGACGAGAGCAGACGCTGAAAAGTATAATGGAAGGAGGAGGGAGGGGGAGTGAGAGGAGGGGAGGCGGAGGCTCAGGTGCCTGCAGCCAATCATGGCTGAGCACAGCCCAACCAATCAAATAACCAGACTGACTGCAAGTATAGCTGGGAGGGAGACGTGCACGCGCCCGAGGCCAGAGAGAGGACACGCCACCTGATGACAACGCGAGACAACAGAAGACCTAGAGAAGACGGACAAAATATGCTAATGAGCGGACAAGCGTGATTGACAGCGGACAAGACCTGGAGGGTGGGACGTCCTGTTGAGAATTATTAATATTTCAGGCGCTGCGAGGGACAGATGGCTCCAACAGTCATCAAAAGGTAAGTGTCCTTTTATTTTATATATAATAAAGCTAAGTTGTTTTGGAGGGTGTTGGTCCACTTTAACTTGGTTATTTGCTTTATTGCTTTTGTGTACTAGATACCTGTATTTCTGATCTTACAGGAACCGGAAGATGGGCCACTCCATAAACATGCAAGCTGTGGTTGGCCTGGACCTTCGGTTCCTAAGTGTGATGGCTGGCTTTCCCAGATCCACCCACAACGCCTATATCCTGAGAAATTTGAGCCTGTATGGTCGATTTGAATCAGGAAATTTGTCTGGTGGGTGGCTACTGGGTAAGTTTTGAGAAATAATTTCATTAGCCTTTCACTGTATGACTAGTAATCTTTTTGGATAACCCTGTCTCAACATATGGATGTTCTTTCCCTCTGATGGCATGATATACAATGTAACTAAGAATTAGACCCTAACTTTGTGTTTTATTATTTTCAGGGGATTCGGGTTACCCACTACTGCCATGGTTGATGACACCAGTCCTGCGGCCTCAGACTCAGGCCCAGGAGGGCTATAACCGGGCCCATCGAAAGACCCGGGTCGTTGTGGAGAGGGACTTCGGCCTGCTTAAAAGCAGATTTAGATGCCTGGACCATACCAGGGGGTCCCTGCAGTATGACCCCAACAAGGTTATAAAGATCATAATAGCCTGCTTTGTCCTACATAATTTGGTATGTTGACAGGTCCCCCTCTCCAGCCACCACAGACATTCTGGATGAGTTATATGACGGCACCCAGTGTGCTTCTGGGCAATCCGTCCGGGACCATCTGATCAAAAAAAAAATTTCATAATTTTTGGTCGTAATTTTTTTTCAACTTTTTTTTATTTTTTGGTCATATTTTTTTTTTTCTTCTTCTTCTATTTTTTTATATTATAATAATAATTATTTTTTTTTTTTGCTTTTGCATTAATTTTTGTTGTCCTTAGATATATTATTTATTTGTGATGTAACAAATGTATATGATTTATACTTTAATTTGCTTATCTGTACATACAAATTAATACAAAAAAACTTTGGAACAGATTTGAGTGTAATGCATTTTTATTGTCAAATATTTCCTTTAACAACAATCATCTTTTCACAAACTATTCCACCCACCCAGGTTGAGGCAGCCAGGATTTCCTTAGGCCTAAACCTGCTGCGTGGGAGCTTGAGCAGGCAGTTTACTGAGCCCCAAACTATGGCCTTGACAAGTGGGTTTTCTGACCACTATCATGAGCTGTATGGGAGAAATTGTAAAGCCACCATCAAAGGCACAAATTAACAAATATGGGTGCAGATCACTAGACAGGTGAATAGTGTTAGGACTTAGAGGAAACGTGGAGCAAATAGAAAGAAAATTCTTAATCTGGTGGATTCCTATAATAAGGCTGGTGGTGGCCTTGTAGGATGCCCAGCACCTGTGCATGTGTGGCATTCAGCATCTGCCACTGCTCCAGCATCTGCCTGTTGCTTGTCCTAATTTCTTCAACCAGGGTGTTGAAGTTGTTATTGAAGATTTGGAAGTGTGCTGACAGCTGCTTGTTTAATCTTTGATTTGCTTCCCTAAAGTGGCAGCTGCAATTTCTCCATGCTGTCTCCAGGATCTGCACACGCCTCACCTGGGTTACATGGCGATGTGGCTGAGGGCGTCCTCCACTTCCACAGGTTTGGGCGCGTGCAGATGATGGAGGTCTAGGCCTAGCAACAGGAGCAGATGTAGTAGGCAAATCCTCTGCAGCAGAGCTAGCACATGGGACAGTTGGTTGTGTCTCTTGCTGCTGTCCATGCTGGTCTGGCAGCAGAGGGCGTTATTGACTCTGCTGCAGAGGATTTGTTGGCGGTTGCTGCTGGGGCAGTGGCAGATGATGATGCTGGGTTGGCATTTGGGGGGGGCATGGTAATGTTCTCCTCCTCCATATGGTGTATCGCTTCCATTATGGGTGGTGTCTGTAGGGACATGAAAAAAATGTGTAAGATAGTTGCTCAAATAAATGTTGTGGCAAGTAGTCATCTTCCTTCACATGCATCACCAGTTAGTGCACAGTACACTTACCAGATCCAGATGTTCCTGTGTAGGATATGTTGTTAATGGCTGGTGGGACGTGGTGGCAGTGGCCATAGGAGTCTCTAGCCTTTACAACACCCGGGGCAAAGATTCAAAATGGACTCCCCCACCGGTTTTCAGGACCACCTTGGTGCCCCCCTGAACTGCTGCACCCGGGGAGCGTTGGCCTCCTTTTTCCCCTAGCTAGGGCCCTGTGTGTACGTAAGATTGTAAACTACATTTTGTAAAGGCAAAGCCAAAAAAACATTCCTTAAAATACTAACCTTCTGGCATGACATTGCTGTCAGTGTTTATGGGTTTTTGCAAGCTGTTGATTTGCAGGTGAAATGCATGCATATGCGATTAGGTAGCGCAGGCCAAAACAGTGGGGGCAAAATTTGACTTTAAACGCCGTGCCAAGCAAAAGTTAGTGCACACATGTGCGCAACACCAAAATGGCATCTAGAAGAATAGCTGAAAGCTAGAAATGTTATGGGGAATGTAAGTTATATGCCTGCTATATTTGAGATTGTGATTTGAGATTGTATGTTTTCATTAAGCAAATCTGTTTTTCTTTTATCTTTTAGATGATGATGGAGAACAGGTATGACTTCCTGGCAAGCTACTATCAAAAGAGGATGTTGGCACTGGAGATAGTGGCCAAAATTGCCGCCGACAGTGACACCACCTTCACCTTCACCCAGATCATCCAACACTTGTGGGACCTAAAGCGAAGGAAGAGGCCACGGGTGAGGCGATTCTTCACTCAGCATTTCCCAAGTAAATACATTAATATTACATGTTAGATCTACCAAAGCCCTTAGGCAGGCCTCTGTTTAGGAATGCTATTCTCTTCTGGTGAGCAAGTGGGATTACAGAATCAGACCCACCTGGAGGCGAGCAGTGCAGCCAGTGCGGGATGGATCTGGGGCAAGTGAAGGTGGTGCGTCTCCAGTGCTAAGGTCCTCCCCCTCCTCTGTAGGTGGCGCAGACCAGCCACTAGACCTCTCTACAGAGGAGGGGCATCAGCGGCTTGCCAGAGAGTATGCCCGGATGGCGGAGCAACAACACTCCGGTATGTTTCTCTGACTGAAGCACACACAGGTACATGCACTGTAAACACACACCCATTTCCTGCTTCTATTCTTTTAGATGAGAATGTAGCGGGTGAAGAGTAGGGAATGCTTAGGCCACAGGACCCAGCCCCTGAGATGCATGGAGAAGGTGGGTAATGTGACACACACATTATTGAAAAAATGTGTTGTTTGCAAAATCTGACATTAGTAGTAAACATATTTTTCCTTTCTCAACAGACTCATATCTGGAGCAGTGGCAGGTCCCAGAGAGGAGGCCGGTCCCCCAAGCTCAGGTCGCTCACCAGCCTAGTGAGTTTGTAGTCTACTTATTTGATTTTCTATAACATAGCTTCATCTACAGGTATAAAAAATCCCTAGCCTATTAAAATAGCATAATTACATCTGGCCTCATCCCTAGCCTATTAAAATAGCATAATTACATCTGGCCTCGTCCCTAGCCTATTAAAAAAAGCATAATTACATCTGGCCTCATCCTTAGCCTATTAAAATAGCATAAGTACATATGGCTTCATCCCTTTGCTTGAACATTAATAATATTTCATTCCACAGCTATGAAAAATGTATATACCAAATATTAATTATTGCTTCTTTTTCACAGCACCCCACAGGAGAGACTGCAGCATTTGACAGCGACGATGTATAGGCTGGTGGGCGACATCCAGGAGCTGGCTGCTTCATTGGGGACCAGTGAAGAATAGATTCCTGGGGCCTGCAACTTGTATTTTTAAAGTTGATATTCAAATTTTATAAATTCTAATATTTGTTAAAAAAAAATTAAAAATGTATTAAAAAAACAAAAAAAACATTTTTGAAATTTTATACAAATTTATATTTTTTGAATTTTTACAAAAAAATAAGCACAAAGTTTAAAATTAAAACAAAATAATAAATATATTTAAACTAAACCATGTTTCATGTTTATTTTATGTTAAGCTATAAACATTGAATGCATGAACACATCCAATCAATCACATACAGCAGAGGACATCAAGAAGGAATAGAAAACTAAGAAGAGAATGCAGAACATTAAGGTAGAAAATCTAAACAGGAACCGCAAGTGAGTTCAGGTAAGCATTAATGCCGGGAGATCTTAAAAACAGGAACTGCAAGTGAGTTGAGGTAAGCATTGGAGAAGAAGTGAGTGGGAGAATAGTTGAGACAGGGGGACATGAATGAGGTAAATAGCTGTGTGCATGCGTACAAGCATGCAAGCATGCAAACTTTCCAACAGATTTCCTACAGAATTCCATTTGGACGTATATTTGGAGAAAGATGCATGCTGAATCTAATGGGACACGGAAAATACGTGACACGGAAAATGCATAAGGAAAAAAGTGTAAATTACACAGAACGAGCCCCATACGACAAGGTTTTGAGGAGGCTCTGAATCAGGCCTAATGTCACATCATCATTAAGGCCTAATAGGGCCTGAGTCTGAGTTGCCCATTCTTTCCTCTAGCCCTGCTTGTTCCAAGCCAGTTATGTTAAGTCTATGGACCTCAGAAAAGTGTTTTGTCACTGATGATATAATACGTCCATGTTGGATATCCAGCTGCACCAATTAAATATTTGAGAGGTGGCCCTGGATCCAAGTACGTAACTCATTCTGAGTCTCGCCCACATACATTTGAGAGCAAGAACAAGTTAGCAAGTACACCACCTCTCTGTATTACAAAAGATAAAATTTCACGCTACACATTTGCTTGCCACTACCTTAGTTTTATTAAATCGTGGGCAGATGTTGCAAGTACCACAAGAATAACTGCCCTCCATGTTGCCACCCGACAATGAGTTTGGTGGGGGGGAGAAATTAGTTTTACAAAGTCCCCCTTCTCACCTGTAGCAACTATTCCTGATTCATATAAAGAGCATATGTGAATGCAGATCCAAGAGAGGTTGTGGGTATCCTCTAGCTGAAAAGCACTTCGTCAGAACATCCAAGGGCTGTTGGAAATCTTCTTGTTGTGTACAGTTTCTTCGTACCCACAAGTACTGGCCCAACCTGCCTTCAGGGCCTCTGTCTGAAAGCTCTGAAAATGTAGTAAGCTGTTTATTGCTGTCTTCTTTCGATGAAGACTAGAAGTAATGTGTTCGTCTTCATGCAAGAATAAAGTCAAACCCAAAAAGTCTACCTGTGTGTCAGACTGGGAAGGTCAAAAATATTTTAAAAGGATTGTTGTTAAATTGTTGTAGAAATTTCTTACAGATGTGGGCAGGGCCCTGCCACAAGATCAGAATGTCATCAATAAAGCGGTACCAGCCCAGAATGTAGGACTGGTACCTTTCACATTCTGCTCCAAAAACCACCTCTGACTCCCACCACCCCAGAAACAAATTGGCAACTGAATTGCCACATTTTGCGTCCATCACAAATGCTGTATAGTTAAAAATGTTTTTTATTTAAATGACTCAAACTAATTTACGCAATGTTTTAAAATGAACAAATTGTACTTTACAACTTGTTTTCACAACTTGTGGCTTTCAATAATCTTTTTCTATAAGATTCCCACTATTATTATTGTTAAAATAATTCAGTATGGTTTATTTCCAAATTACACAAACAACTCATTAGGAGATTTACAAAACAGTGACATTACAAATTTACAATTACAGAAATTAGAAATGTCTTAATAAAATAAATAATTTTGATTTAATATTATTACTATCAAATAATATGGTATTTTTTTCTTCTTTATTATTTGCACTAGTTTCACAATATTATACTACAAATCATTTTAAACTTGTGATTTCCTCTAACATCATTCTTAGAATGATTTGAGAGCTCTTGACATCCTGCTCTAAGTAATCAATGTTTTTCATTGCCGAGAAAAGAAGCCAGACGTAAATGTAAAGTTGTTACTGACCATTGTAAATGGCTCTATAATAATAAACTTTGCATTCATTTATGATTAATCAGAAAATAAAAACCTTTATGCTGGCATATTAAACTGTATGTGCACAATCAAAAAGAGAATAGTGTCTCACTCAGGCTAGCGCACTAACCTTAACCATCTGTGCCAAGCCCTGTTATTGACATCATATTTGACCACATCTCACACCTCCTCTGACCACATAATACGGTTGATTCAGAGCCCCTTTCTCATAATTTTTTTGTGTGAAAATTTCTGTTCTCGTCCATTTTTCCACCTCATCTGATTCAGCAAAGCCTTATTTTCTGCAAGAATTTTTATGTGAAATGTTTTCTTTTTTGTGTGATTTTTGGTGTGTGATTTTTGGTTTGTCCAAAAAAATGTTGAGAAAGGGGCTCTGAATCAACCCTATTGTGCCAAACCCTGTTGCCAACTCTGCCACTTCTGACCACATCATGTGCCAAGCCTTATTGACATCCGTGCATCATCTGACCATGTCTTTGGCCAAGTCCTGTTGTCAACCTGTATGTAATTCCTCTTCAACTGCAGAATAAGCTAATTACCTATCACTAAAAACTATACTATAACTGTACTATAACCGTAAAAATAAGAGGCAGTCTCTCGAATTCCCCCTCCAAGAACCCTGTTATAGGCAGTGTGGCAGAACCCCCTAAAAACACCATAAGAGGTAGCAAGGTTGAACACCCCCCAAAATCCCATTACAGGCCTTCTGTAGAATCTCCTGCAGATTTCCCCTATCAAGAGCCCTATTACAGACAGTGTGTAGAGGCCCCCAAGAACCCCATAACAGGCAGTGTGGCAGAACCCAGACTTCAAGAACACTGTTTTGAAAGAGGGCCATATGGCTCCATGGCTGCGGTGCAGTGCCCCCTGTTTCTCTCCAGTAACTATTCAGTTAATCACAGCTCAGCATTAACAAAAGTAGAGCAAAACAAAAGGGAGCTAAAAAAGGCACCATTATCTGGGATTAGAGTGAAGAAGGAGCAGTAAAAATAGGCAAAAGTTACTATTCATGGGGGGAGCAATTGAGAGAATGCCAGTTAAAAATGTGGGTTTTAGTCTGCTAACCTGTACACAGAATATATATATATATATATATATATATATATATATATATATATATATATATATAGTTTTAGGGGAGCAGGGACTTCCTGTTGGTTGCCCCTATGGGCTGATTTCTCTATTTCTGGAGTTTTAAGTGTTGATAGGTGGGTGTTTGATGCATATAAGTAGTTTGGGTTTGGGTCAGCAATTTTTAGGTAGTGGGCCAAAAACATGCACTCCACTATACTCATATAGTGTGCTTTATAAGTTTCCCAATTAAATTATTTTTAAGGTCACATACATAAACAAACATAGTATGAAGTATAAAAATACACTGATAAACCGCATATTTTTGTCAGTTGTGTGTTTTATTTCATTATTTTTCATGGTCAGTATACTTGCATTTGTGTAAAGTGTTTACAAAGACTTCAGGTTCTTAGAGGTTCCCACCTCAAGGGTTTTCTGATTTGATATGCCCCACAGTAAAATAACAAAATGGATGCCCAAGAATGGTTTAAAAAACATACAACATCTAGGGCCAATGCTGCAGTTAATCTCTTGCAACCGCACTACAGCACTCTAGAGAAGTGCATGCTGTTCTATTCCATTTCTACTCGTGGATCACAGGCAAACCAATAAGGTTCTTCGTGTGCATTTGCATAGTAGCAAGCAGTCATGTGCAAAGAGATGTCTGATAAACTTTTCTGAAGTTCTGAAATGAAAATGTGTCATGTATTTCAGCCTTCTCATGCTTTTTCTATTACTATCACACCGCAGGGCATCCAAAATCCGGATGTACCCAAAGTATTTTGCCATTTTTCAACATCCAATTTATCTGTTTGTAGCTGCATGCTATTCTCTTTTACATTAATTATATCATAATTATATTTATATATTTAAAAGAATTGGGCCCAGCACTGACCCCTGACTTGCTGAACCCCCCCATCCCATTATTTGCATCCCCAAGACCAGGGGAGTGCAGAAAAGCCTGTGTGGGCTATGTCAGATGGTAGTCTTTAGGGTTTGGAGCTGCCCACACTGTCTCTGTGCCTTGGTCTGTCACTCCACATAGCTGGTGCCCAGGCTGGTTTAGCTGAAGCGGAGGGAGCTCATGACTTTCTTTTCATTTTTGATGGTTAAACACTTAAAAAAAGACATAGGGGCCCCCTCTGCAGGAACCTGCTTTTTTTCAATGTCTTTATACACTGGTGTGATCAACTTTGGATATAAAGGGGACAGATGCCCCGGCTATACCTGAACCTATGTTGCTGTGTAGACCTTATGCAGCACCAAAGGATGCCATCAAACTGCAGTGCTGAATGCGGCATCAGCTTTAGGATATTAGAAGAGTATGAGCAAACAGCAGAGGTGGACTGGCTATAGGGAGCAGAGGGAGAAGTCCTGTTGGGTTGCCCTGCTTTAGGGTCAGCTGGCTTTTCATGTTACCTAGAGCCTGTGCCAGAATTCCCACATTCCTCCATATATTTATGTTAACATTGTTACAAACATGATCTGCCACATGGGTGTGATTATTGGCTATCTAGGGAAGGCTTTATTTGATTTTGTTGACCCCACGATCCATCTTTACCTGTGAGGTTCTAATTACAAAAGAGGGAAAAAACCTGCACCAGCTGATCTATAAACCAAGTGTGCTCAAATAGAGGATAGGTGTGCTACAATGCACCCTTCTGATACAAACAAAAAACAAGGGAATCCCACTATTCCCAAACAATTTATCCTCAAAAAACGGCACCACTATAATAATATAGATTAATTAATTATTTTATTCATCAAAAAAGTTTTTTATATACATATAGAGACAGACACTTTAAAACCTCATTAAAAACACAAACACAAGACCTAGGAAGAAGAAAAGGGCGGGGGGGGGGGGGAAGGACACAACAAGGCCCCCCAGAAAAATGATGGCTATTACTACAATAATTAATTCATTTCTAACAAATAAATAAAACCTGTGAATTATGGTCCAGCTGGAACAATAATTAATAGTGCTAATTGTAAAAAAACTCAATACTCTCAATACCTAATGTCTGTGCCAATATTATTTTAAAGTGCTAGGTGCAAAATGTGCTGATATAAACATAAGAGCACAGCCTGGAGCCAAAACAGATATCAATAGCAAAGAAAAAATAACTCACATATGCCAAGTAGTCATCAACTCATCCCCCCACACTCCCGCACGTCCGCTGTTGACGCGTTGCGTGACGACACGCGTCACTTCTCCAGGACAAATGGAGAATGGTTCTAATTACACATAACTTTTAGAAAGTCAACAATAGAATGGGAATAGTAAAACCCAAGCCCCACCACAAGCCATGATCAACAACTAAATACTGTATCTGGTAAGGGCCAACGCCAGAAGCATTGCCACATGCCACCATCTCTAACAGCTATTTTGCAGCCTGCAGTGTTAATTGAGTGTGACATCTTAATGAATGTGCTAGTATGAGATAAGAACAGCAGAGCAATTCAGATGCTATCATAATAAGTCAGATAAATATTAATAATTGCGTATGGGAAGCAGAGAGGTTGGACCTACCCCTGAAACTAACGCATCCCTCACCTCCTTATTTAGCCTTGTTCTGGGTTGGTAGCATATGCCAAGTCATAAGGTGAAAATAGATGTAATCTATGATGTCATCGGCTCAGAAGAAAGTAATGTTGGTATATTTAAAGAGTTGACAGGGATGTCAGAATGTGAGTGTATACCAGGGTAGACTCTCAGTTAAGTAGTGGGAGTACAATTTTAATACACAATATTTAGGGGTCACAAATTTGTTTGCAGAAATGTTGCAACCTTGCCTATGTCTTCAGCCTACAATTCAGTTTAAAGCATAGAGCCTGTTTTAATAAGCACTTATGTCAGACAGTGCCACATCAGTGCAAATTAAAGAAGTGAAAAATATCATTTATAATTTTTATTTCAAACTCATGCATACACATTTACTTAAATGTTAGCGGTGCAGCAAAATTCTGAGAATTTTAGAAATCATAGTTTGCACTACTCTAATTTGTTATGTCTGGCAGAAGTGCTTGATAAATCAGGCCCTTAATTTTGCTGATTCAGCTGGATTCAGCTAGGAACAAATTTCTTTCAATATCCAGATGACATTAAGCCAGCTCTATTTTTAAAAGGTTGAAAACTTTTAATGCTAGTAATTCATCTTTTAGATAATACAAGGTGAGTGCCGTGCCAATCTGTTAATATATAATTCTGTCCAAGATATTGCAACCATACAGATCAGGGGACTTTTGCAGAATAAAGAACTGCATATATAGATAAAGAAAATATTTTACTCACAATAAATGCCTTTAGCCAAACTGATATGTACTACAGTTTGCATTCTCATTCATACATATCTTGTCACCCATAAAAGCAGCTTGTACAGATAGATACATACAGACGTACAGTAAATAACCATTAGACAGATAGAGCCACATTACTATTTATTTATCCTTAGTTTTCTGAATTTGATTGTTTTAATAGCTACAGTGTATCTCTGAAACGAGGACGGAAGTCAGTGTTATCAAAGAAAAGTGTAACATATTTTATTGAGAATAAATTTGTAAAATGGAGCCAGAGGCAATGTAAATGCAGACTCTTGACTTTAAAGTGAGTGAGAAAAAATATTTCTCTTCTGTCTCCAGACCTAAACGGGCCAATGCTTTGGGAGCAATTAAAACTTAATAGGCACTGAACTGTTAAAAGACTTGCTGGATTGCTGTTGGCAGGCTAGATATTTTCCAATTCGTGCCACTGGCAGCCTGGTGTCATTGTAACATATTGCATAGATTGTGTATATCAGTAAATTACATTTAATGGAAATGTTCCAATGTTAGTCACCCTGCAAACAGATTGTAAGCGGGGTATTTGCAGTGTGTTATACAATCATAGCAGCTTAGTTTATGAGCATTTAAAATCAAACAAAGAAATATAGGCAAAGCAATATTTCATTGTGCTTTTGTTAACTGAGAATAAACCAAATGTTACCCAAAATGTGCCCTATTTTCATGGTAATACATAGGACATAGGGCAATGCCTGGGTATGACTGGGAATTTCAGACAGTGTGTAGAGGCTTTTGCTTTCTATAGCAAAAGCATTTATGGCTAATGTAAGGGATGATGATAACTAGAGCTGAGCAAAACTTTGGGCAACAAAATCCGGAAGAATCTGAGTAAACTTCTTGTGATACATGTCAATCAAATTGTTCCCTGAAATATCCTTTGACATAGGTGACCCACCCTGCTTTCTGCTACAGATCCTCTTTCCCACAATGAGCTTCCTCCCTGCCACAAGAAGGGGCTATATATTGGTGGGGAGTGAATGACCAGGAAAGTCCCTCATGAACTCTGACACAATGAAATCAGAGAAATATTTTTGATCGGTTTATAAACCGCAGTGGGTTTCTTTTTATTATATTGTGTGTTTTTTTTAAACGAGCAAGTCAGGGATCAGGAAATGTTTTCACTTTATTCATTGGAGTTCCAATAGTTATATGTTTGGTCCTCATGGCTGGCACCATCTAATCACCCCTGCACTTCCTCTTAGGTCATGGTTCCACTCTTCTCAAGAGTCTCCAAAACGTAAGGTTTACAAGATCTTCATACAGATTTAGAGGTGAAGTAATTAGTACAGCAGGGTTGGCTATAGAACTGGCTATGTGGAGATTTACAAAACATGGATTGATAGTGGCTCTCCATGAGAAGGTTGGGGAACACTACCTTAAGTAAATGCTGTTGCACAAAAATTATATGGATTATCTCACTGGAATATAATAATAATAATAATAATAATAATAATACAATTCCTATATATAAAATTCCTATATGATTCCTATATATAAAATGATAAAATTCCTATATAATTCCTTTTTAAGTTTATGGGCATACTTGCAATATTTACACACACTTGTTGCTTGTGCTTGTTAGTGAAACAACAAAAGGCACTACTAACAATGATCTCCCAAATGGCTCTTATGGATTCAAGAATTCAGCAGCCATTTACAGAAGAGGTGAACTGGTGAGGTCATAGGATCCAGTGGGGTGGAGCCTTCCTATCTGGGAACCTTGCAAGGGGACCTTGTCACCTTTTCCTCACATCTGACAGATGCCTCTGAAGTGACTCCACATGTGCAGCAGCCACGTTTTTACTAGTGAGGAGTGTAGCAGTATTTTCCATCCATTTACATAAACCTTATGGATGTAATCCTGCATAGCAAATGTACGTATTCCTAAACTTAAGGACTTACTGGTGAATTAGAGTAAGAGGAGCAGGATTGGTGTAAATGGTGGGGGTGTGAGAGCAGCAGGTTGGGAATAGGTAAGAATGAAGGGTTAGGTAACAGGTGCTCGGAGGAAGGGTCAGGCGATGGTTGGAGGTTGGGTATATGTGTAAATGAAGGGTTTGGTGACAGGAGCAGGTGGTGGCCCTGTGGTCAAACTTATAGATATAATGTTTTAACTTTATCCATAACACGGTAACCAATTTTAATTTTCTAAATAGTTATGTTAAACTAATGTTTTATGTTATTTTAGTATACCTTTTAGTTAGAATTTTTCCATTAAATTTGAGAATTAGTTGAAATGGACACCACACTGTGTTTTTATTACTAGGAACAGTACAATGCCATTATGTTTGGCAAAGATTTTCAATGGCATCCCCAACATGCCAAGAGTAATTAAAATGCGGATAATTTAGACCATATGGGTTATTGCTTTTTGTTCTTGGCATCAAAAATACATTTTCATGATTATTTCATGGTATACAATGTAATGGCAACAAAATTAAACACTGAGATTCAACAGCGCAGCACACTGAGTGTCTATTTGGACAGGTACTGTAGATAATATGTACAATTTAGTTCAGAAGCATCTTTAGAATCATTCAGCAGGAAAAATGTTGACTTTTACATTCCGAACATCAGTGTTTATCTTTAACCTTGATATAAAACCAGTTTGTAAGAAACACTCACATGGATTGTAGGACATTTTAATATTATACTGTAGTTGAAAGATCGTTTTTGCCCTGATTCTATGCATGCCCATATCTCATGTACAGTGTTGTTGCTCCCATTAAGTTTAAAGGTAAATTTGCCCAGAATATATTGTTTTTGTAATTTAGTTACTAACAAAGTAAATGAAAAATAAATTGTTTTAAAGAGTAGTCAACCCTAGGGCCAGTGGCCTTCCTCTTTTTTGAGCACCCCCTTTTTATTCCTGGGGATTGCCCATTATACTCAAATAGCTGGCAATCCCCAGAGCATCTCCGACCCATGAACGCATCCCCACTAGCTTTAGCTTAAGATTAGGTGTGTGCTCATGCATTTCTGAGCAAATACTGTGGAGAAGTGATTGTGCAGCCAGAGCTTTCTCTCTTCAAATTTACTTGTCATTCTGAAGTTAGAGCGTCCTAGTAAAAACTGAAAGGGACCCAAGCCATCTGCGCATGCAACATGGAGCTGTTGGAATGGTGAGTATACAGATAAACCAAATGGTTTCACACAGCCAGGCGTCCCAAATCAGGATGCTCTGGGTAGGAGAAACAAAACCCTGGATAGTGAAATCAAGGGACAAGGGAGGTCGCCACTTTAGACAGAGTGATGAGAGTAAAAATAGGTTGTAATACCGTGATGTAACTAAGGGGGTTAAGAAGGGATAGCGCCAGGTAGTGCCTCTAACAGCGCCATATAGCATCGCATATATTATTACAGGCGGCTCAGCGTATAGCACCGGCGCTCTAGCTTCCAGAGCGCCAGGTATCAGGTATTACCTTTCGCTCATTGTCGCTATCACATACATTTCAATGGTCGTTCATTTGCTTGTGTTTAAATAGCGTGTTTGACATTTTTTTTTTTTTTTTGCTCAAATCATTGTGTGACCTCTCCTGGCTGCAAACAAACATTTTTAGAAACTTTTTACTTTGGCTTTTAATATTTTTATACAGAATTGTAAATACAGGTCTGGCACTAAAGTGTTAATGTCACAGTGTCAAAACAATGTCATTCCATGTGTTTTCGCTTTGTTACAGGTGTATATGTGTTCAAAAACAGACTTTAATCACACAGCATCTGGCGATCTATGCTATAGTGACCAGATTTAGAGTGCCGAAGCTGTGTGTGTGTGTAGTTTTTTGATAAGTATGGTGTGGAGCACTGAGAGTGGGTCGCACTGAGCTGGCGCTGCCTTTCGCTCCCTGCAGCGCAGTACTGGTGTTAGAGCGCCCAACTTACACCACATTCATCAGTGCGGGCCAGGTTACTACAGCGACTGAGGAGCTCTGATATAGTAGAGCTCTGTCTACTAGAGGTCGCTCTAAGCGCCGCTATACAGACGCTCATCTGCCGATAACTGGCGTTAGTAATGAATCAGCCTTCAAGTGTGATGGGGCCCAGGTATGAACATGATTTTTCCGTTCTTTTTTTTTTTTTCATAAAATGTTAGCTTATTGTCAGGATACAATCGCTACCATTGATACAAGCACATATAAAGTAACATATATTGCATCATCATGTTAGATATAACTACCTCGCACAATCTGATCGAAGATATACATAAATAAAAGTACAAACCTCAAATATAGCACTTTGAAATAACAAAAAGAACCACCAGCTATCTCTATATTTCAAAAATATATGGACTATAACCATAGGTCAATCCCACTATAGGGACTAACCAAATATAGGTAAGAAAGAAGGAGACCTAGGAAAGGAGGGAGGGAGGAAAAAGGGGAATGGGAAGGAAAAAGGAAAAAACTACACCACCATCAAATTGACATCAAAATTAGCCACATTTCCCCGAAATCCATCCAGCTCACCATCTCCGATCGCCGACATCTTCTCCATCAACATTATATAATGCACTCAATACTTAAAATCTCCGAATGAAGTGCAGAAGTCTTCCATGCCCCCGCTATAGTTAGCTTAGCTCCCGTTAGAATGTGATATGCTAAACGCTTCTGGTTTCTCGAGCTAGGCCCAATGGACCCATTCAGCAAAGCTACCCAAGGGTTTAAGATAATACGTCTCCTCAAAACTTTACTCAGGGCTGCCAAAACCTTCTTCCAAAATCCTATAGCTCTGAGACAATTCCACCAAATATGGCAGAACGACCCCTCTACAGCACACCCCCTAAAGAATAACCCAGCGGCCCCCCCTCCAAAACGCCCCACTTGTTTAGGAACCAAATAACAGTGCATGGCCACTTTAACATTAACCTTTATAGCCCATACCGACGCAGATGGCCCAAAAGAAGCCATCCACATCTTCTGCCAATCCTTTTGCTCTTTAATCTTCCCTAAATCCCTTTCCCATTTCTTTCTGTATGGCAATACTTTCACCTGTTCAACCCTAGTCAACTCTCCATAAATGTCAGAAACCAACCCCCTACCCCTAGGGTCAAGCCTACACCGCCTCTCAAACAAGATAAGCTGAGATATCATCCCACCCTATCCATCCCTCTCATGATGGAGCTCACAAAATGTTTAATCTGGAGATAGCCAAAGAGGTCTCTAGGCTGTAACTGGTATTTTTGTTGTATCCATTGAAATCCTGCCATCCTAAACCCTTCCAAGCAGTCAAACAATCATTTAACTCCTGCCCTTTTCCAATTACTAAACCTACCTGGGTCCATAAGAGCCGGAGCAAACATCGGATTGCCCCATAAATGCATTAACCCTTTAAACGCCAGCCACGTAAAATTTACGTGGCTGCCTCTCCTGCAGTTAACTGCCAGCCACGTAAATTTTACGTGCCTGACTTTCCCCACTAATAGTAAAAAAAGTTTTTAAAAAAGTCACTTTCCTGACCCCTTGTTTGATTCAGCCGGGTCTCCTCTTCAAAATGGTGGTCTCCGATCGTTCACCGGACCTCCTCTGGCTGCAGGGGAGGGCCCGGAATAGGGTGCCCCCCCCCCATTTCAGCTGCCTCCGGCTTTTCCTGTAAAATAAAAAAAAATAAAAAAATGACATTTACTTACCTCTGTGTGCGCTGGCTCCCGCCAACCCTCCTCTTCACCTGGGGGGCCTCCGATCCCCCCCCAGGTCATTCCGATCTTCAGGAGAGAGCCTGGAAGGCTCTCTCCCCTCTCCTGTTCCGATGGAGGCCGCCATTTTGACGCTAAGCCTTTGGGGGTGGGGCTAATGACGTCAGTCCGGGCCGTCGTCCGGCGGGGCTATGACGTCATTACCAGTCCTGATCACCGGCTACAGCTCTGTTAGCTGTCAGATGCCGGTGATCGGTGCCCTGGAAGGAGGTGACAGGAGATCCTCTGATCTCCTGCCTCCTCCTTCTCTGGATGCCGATCACCGGCATCTGACAGCAGATCAGCGAGGGACACAGGAGCTGACGATCGAAGGTGAGTAAAGAGTAAATTTTTTTTTTTTTTTTTTTTTTTTTTAAATAAAAATTTTGTGTCCGTGTTTTTTTTTCTGTTAACCCTTTGTGAACTGGTAAGGGGACCATGAGACCCCTGTACCAGTTCACAAGGCTGGGGTCTGGCAAGTCACCTGCCCTAGCGGGTGACTTGCCATTAACCCCTGCACCCCCAATTACCTGCCTCCCCAAAGCCCAGGGGGGGGCAGAAGAGCCCGGGCCCACATAGGCTATGTGGGCTCGTAGGCTGCAGGGTGGGGGGGCCACAAAAGCTGGCCCCCACACTCTGTGCCTACAAGCCCCCATAGCTGGTCCCAGGCTGGTTATGACGGGTAGGGGGGACCCTACGTCATTTTTTTTTTTTTTATTTTAAGGGTTAGGGTTAGGGTTAGCCTAACCCTAACCCTTAAAATTCAAAAAAAAAATGAGGTCCCCCACCCTGTGAGGGGGGACCCTATGTCATTTTTTTTTTAATTTTAAGGGTTAGGGTTAGGGTTAGGCTAACCCTAACCCTTAAAATTCCAAAAAAAATGAGGGTCCCTACGTGATTTTTAAAAATATGTTTAACGGTTAGGGTTAGCCTAACCCTAACCCTTAAAATTCCCCCCAAAAATGGGGTCCCCCCCTACTTTTTTTTTTTTTTTTTAAGTGGACCAACACCCAGGCTGATCGGCCCGGATCAGATCCCTCCCTGCGGGGCATCCGAAATCGGGATGCCCCACTGTGTGAAACCCCCCAGGACGCCCCAATCGCCTTACCTTATCCCTGTTCCAACGGTGCATGCGCGGGCCACATCTCGCGCTTCTCTCTATCAGGGCGCGCACACGTTCCGGTCGTTTGTGAATCGCCGACGCGGGCACGCTCCCTGTTAGAGGGAAGCGCGAGATGCGGCTGCCAGCGCGCTCAGAGCCGCTGTGGTTGTCCGTCCCTTGTCCGTGCATACCACAGCGGCTCTGAGCGCTCTGATTGGACGAGCGCTCGCGCATGCGCCGTAGGAGCGGGCTGAGGTGAGTTTTTTATACCTTTCTCGGGGGTTTTACGCAGCAGGGCACCCCCGCGGAAGTGGATCAAAACCCAGGATAGTGAAAATCCTGGGTGTTGGTCCACTTTACGGGTTAGGGTTAGGCTAACCCTAACCCTTAGAATTCCCCCCAAAAATGGGGTCCCCCCACCCCCTGGGATTAAAAAGAAAAAATTAAAAAAAATTAAAATTTTAAAGAATTAAAATTAAAAAGAAAATGACATAGGGACCCCCTCCCAGGGGGGGCCCACTATTTTTTTAATTTTTGGGGTTAGGCTTAGCCAAAAATTCTCAAAAACCGGGGGGCGGGAACCGGGAGGCGGTCCCTATGTCATTTTAAATTAACCCCTTATGTTTATAGTGTGGATAGTAGTATTTTATTTGTAAATGTTATAAAATGCTCTTTTCAGTTTGGGGGATCTCCTGGGCAAGAATGAGGGGCTATTGATACATATGTGGTACCGTTGTAATTGGGAGAAATGGGGCTATCACATGCAATATGGTTTTTATTACTAAAAAATGTTTTATTTAAAATAAAGTAGACAATTGTTTAAAAAATATTATTTTATTTATTTTTTTGTTTTTTTTACGCAAAAATATTTAAAAAACAGTAGAAAAATTACAAACAAGACATTTAATGTTAAAGCCTAAATTCTGCTGCAAAAAAATATATATATATTTTCCAAGAAATTCCGACAAAAATCACGGTTAAACATGCCGCAAAATGGGGAAAAATGACCAACTGAGGGCGACAAAAGTTCAAGTAGGCTGGCAATTAAAAGGGTTAATAGTACCTATGCATGTTGGGTATTGTTCTGCTCGGGGGACCTTGCGCTTTCAGATTTAGCTTGTTTTTCTTATTTGCTTATTGATATTTTAGGAAAAGGTGTTTTTTTATTCTGCTTTTTTATAAATTTTTTTGTGAAACCCTGTGCAACCTAAGAATTCTTCAAGGGATTACTTCCAGAAAGATGAGCCCACGACAACAGGGTACGCTTAGAAAGCTTAAAATGTATACTTTCAGGGAATATATGGTTTATGGGGGATATTCTAAATGTAAAGGGTTGTTTTGGTAGAAAAAGCACAAGGTGCGCACTTTGTATGCAGAGCTGAAATTTTGAAGTAAAATTACCGTTACGCACATGCTTTACTTTGGTGTGTTTGGCAACTCTTCCCTTGACAGTAGCTATGCATGCTGGGTATTGTTCTGTTCGGGGCATGTTGCTTTTTCAGATTTTCAGTTTTTTTCTTGTTTGCATATAGGTTTTTTTAGGAAAATGTGGTTTTGATTCTGCTTTTTTATACTTTTTTAGAGAAACCCTGTGCAACCAAAGAATATATTGAGGGATTACTTCCAGAAAACTGCACCCATGTCAACAAGCCTGGTACGCCTAGAAAGCCTGAGGTGTGTACTTCCAGAGAATCTATAGTTTGTTGGGGGTATTTCAAATGTAAAGGGTTGTTTTTCTTGAAAAACTGTAAGGTGCGCTTAGCACGTAGCATAGTTGTATTTTATCTGAAAATCTCCTAAAGAGTTGTTTCAGTTTGGGGGAGTCTCCTGGGCAGGAAAGGGTGTCTACCTATACATATGTGGTACCGCTGTAACCGGGAGAAATTGGGGTTTCACACGCAATAAGATTTTATTGACAAACTTTTTATTACAAAAAACACTACAAATTGTAAAAAATTGTTTTTTGGGGTTTTTTTGCACATATTTCATCCAAAAATATTGAGAATACACCTAAAAAATGACAAACAAGACATTTCATGTTAAAGCTTAGACTCTGCTGAAAAGAACAATATATCACTTTTCTGGGAAATCCCTTCAAAAATCACAGTTGAACAAGGGGAGCGCAAAATAGTGCAAAATGGTCTGGCAACAAAGGGTGACAAAATCTCAAGGTAGGCTGGCGGTTAAAGGGTTAACAGAATATGAGGAGAAGCCATTCCCTCAGAAGTCTGCAGACCATCCCATAGTTCTAAAGAGTGGGGTATAATCGGGTTATCTATTTTGCCCTCAAATTTCCTTGGAAGCCATAACCTCCAATTTGGCATGATAAGATACCACCTGAGCTAATTGGGCAGCCTGATAATATATAGCAAAATTGGGTACACCCATCCCACCCTGCAATTTAGAACACATCATGATGTTCCCAGCCACCCTAGGGCTCCCAGCAACCCAAATAGACAACATTATTCTAGATTGCAGCGCCTGTAAAAAAATTTCCAGGAATTCTGACTGGCAAGGTTCGAGCCAAATATAAGAACTTAGGTAAAATGGACATTTTAATTGCCGCTATCCTGCCAAGCCATGACACTCTCTATCCTTTCCATCTATCCAGAAGGCCAAAAAGATTTTGTCTCAGAGGGCAATAGTTGGCAGCAAAGAGGGATGAGTAATCACTAGTCAACTTAATTCCAAGATATTTAATCCCATCCTCCTCCCAATAAAAATTAAAAGAACGTTTTAGAGTAGCGCACAGCTCGGAAGGGATGCTAATATTCAAAGCCTTCGACTTAGCCATGTTTACCTGAAGACCCGAGACCAACTTAAACTCCCTTAACTTCCTCAAAATACCAGGTAGGGATACACAGGGGTCCGACACCACCACCAGCACGTCGTCAGCAAAGAAACTAAGCTTATATTGGGCAGTTCCCACTCGTATACCTGATATATCCGGGGACAACCTAATCTATTGTGCCAAGGGCTCCATCGCTAAGGCAAACAAAAGAGGAGACAACGGGCACCCCTGCCTGGTACCTCTCTGTAACGGGAATTCCTCAGATATAAAACCATTATATTTAACAAAGGCCCTTGAGGTTGAATATATCTTTTCTAGAATCCCTAAAAATTTAGACCCAAATCCCCATTTGCCCATCAAACCAAATAGATAATCCCATAGCACCGTATCAAAAGCCTTCCTGATGTCTAATGAAAGAAGCATGGCCGGCGTTTGAGTAGTTTTAGCTAGATGTGCAAGCTGAACCCCTTTCCTAATATTATCACTAGCATGTCTTCCTGGTATGAATCCTACCTGGTCCTTGTGAACCAATCCAGGCATGTACACCGACAGCCTGTCTGCAAGAGTTTTAGTCAGTATCTTCATGTCTACATTAATAAGCGAGATCGGACGGAAATTAGACCACATCGTATGGTCCAAATCAGGCTTCGGAACCATACTTATAGAAGCAGTGAGGGAGTCTCTCGAGCAAGAAGCCCCAGAGCGCACCCCGTTAAAGCATGCTGCCAATTTAGGCGCAAGAATAGAGTTAAAAGTCTTAAAGTACGGCGCCGGGAAGCTGTCCGGCCCGGCCTCTTGTTGACTTTTAGCCTATCAATTATTATTATTATTATTATTATTGTTTATTTATATAGCGCCATCAACTTCCGTAGTGCTTTACAAGTTAAGAATACAGACAAGGTAAAACATATAGCACAGAGAACAATACAAAATTAGATGCCACAGGTTAAAACCAAGTGTTGTGAGCACAGAAGACAATAGGGAGGAGTGCCCTGTCCTTGCGAGCTTACAGTCTAAAGGATGGGGGTGGAGACAAAGGGGGTGGGGTCACAAGTGGTAGAGCTTGAGTATGGCTGCATGTGCCATTGAAGGTTATAGTAGTTGCTTAAGCCAGGTCATATGCTTGTCTGAAGAAGTGAGTTTTGAGGGCGCTTTTAAAGGCTTGGAGTGATGGAGAGTGGCGGATCGAGCGGGCGAGTGCATTCCAGAGAAGTGGGGAGGCACGAGAGAAGTCTTGAAGGTGGGAGTGTGAGGAAGTAACCAAGGAAGAAGACAGGAGAATGTCAGAGGCGGAGCGGAGGTTGCGCTTTGGTTGGTAATGCTGGATCAGAGATGAAATGTAGAAAGGGGCCTGGTTAGAGAGAGCTTTGTAGGTTAGCACTAGAAGTTTGAATTGAACTCTATGGGAGACAGGTAACCAGTGGAGGGATTGACAGAGGGGAGTAGCACTGGAGAAGCGAGAGGAGAGATGGATGAGGCGAGCAGCAGAGTTTAGGATAGATTGGAGGGGAGCCAGTCTGTTTGTTGGCAAACCACAGAGGAGGGTGTTGCAGTAGTCCAGTCGGGATATGACCAGGGCATGTACTAGCATTTTAGTGGTGACAGGTGAGAGGAAGGGACGGATGCGAGATATATTTTTGAGTTGGAGGCGACAGGAGGTGGCCAGGGAGTGAATGTGAGGTCTGAAAGAGAGAGAGGAGTCCAGAATGACACCCAGGCATCGAGCTTGAGGAGTTGCAGTTATTGTAAGATTATTTACAGAGATTGTGGTGTTAGAGAGGGGAGGGGAGTGACATGGTGGGAAAATGACCAGTTCAGTTTTGTCCATGTTCAGTTTAACAGAGCGAGATGTCATGAAGGGATAGATGGCTGTTAGACAGTCAGGAAGGTGAGAGAGGAGAGAAGAGAGATTCGGGCCAGAGAGGTAGATCTGAGTGTCGTCTGCATAAAAGGGATATTGGAAGCCTAGCAAGGTTATTAGTTGTCCTAGACCAGAAGTGTATATTGAAAAAAGTAGGGGTCCTAGGACTGAGCCTTGTGGTACCCCTACAGACAGAGGCCGGGGAGAGGAAATGGTGTTTGAGTAAGATAAACTAAATGTGCGGTGAGAGAGATAGGAGGAGAGCCAAGAGAGTGCGAGACCTTGGATTCCAAGAGAAGAAAGAATATTGAGGAGCAGAGCATGGTCGACAGTGTCAAAAGCAGATGATAAGTCGAGAAGAATGAGAGCAGAGTAGTGGCCTTTGGATTTGGCTGTTAGTAGATCATTGGTGACTTTGGTGAGGGCCGTTTCGGTAGAGTGACATGAGCAGAAACCGGATTGGAGGGGATCTAGGAGGGAGTTTGTAGACAGATAGTTTGTAAGTTCTGTATGGACATGCTGTTCAAGAAGCTTTAAAGAGAAAGGAAGCAGAGAGATCACGTGGTAACTGGGGAGGGCAGAGGGGTCCAGAGAGGGTTTTTGATGAGTGGAGTTATAACAGCATGCTTATAGGTGGAGGGAAAGGTACCAGTGGAGAGGGAGAGGTTGAATAAAGATGTTAGGGCTGGAATGACAGATGGAGACAGTTGAGGGATAAGGTGGGATGGAATGGGATCAAGGGAGCAGGTGGTCAGGTGAGCCTTTGAGACCAGGGAGGAGACTCCTTGCGCAGTTAACACTGTGAAATGAGTTAATGAGTGGGGCAAGGGGGATGTTGGTAGGAGAGAGGTGTTCTGGGGGGGTGAAGCCACTTCGAATCCTGTCGATTTTGTCTTTGAAGTATGTGGCAAATTGCTCAGCCGTTAGCTGTGAGGATGGAGGAGGTGGCGGTGGGCGGAGAAGGGAGTTGAAAGTGTTAAATAGCTGTTTTGGATTCCGGGACTGTGCCGATATGAGTGAAGTGAAATATTCCTGTTTGGCAGATGAAAGAGCAGTCTGAGTTCCTGAAGGGCTTTCTTGTATAACATGAAGTCCTCCTTGGATTTGGATTTCCTTCAATGCCGTTCAGCAACTCGAGAATGCCGTTTCAATGTTGCAGTGTTAGTGTTAAGCCATGGTTGTCTTTTTTTGGCCTGAGGGCGACTGTAGTTAAGAGGAGCAACAGAGTCAAGGGCAGCAGTTAGTGTGTTGTGGTAGGAAATGCTTGTGGACTTGACCCCTTTCCCGTGGGAAAAAGGTAAGTAATAGGTGCGCTAGAGATGGAAACAATTTTTTCTTAGCGTCACTAGATTCACCTGTCGCTCTTGGTCAGTCTGGGATCTTGGTAATATGGTTGTAGGTCTCCTTGATAGTGCTCAGAATGGTGATGCCCAAGGTTAAAATTGGGGGACTAACGTCTTTATTAGTAGGGTATAAGGACCCCTCTGTATTAAAATGCAGACAAAGCCTCCAGCCTCCCTCGGCTTTGCTACATTTTATCTTTACCGCAGGAGCGGTTTTTGGACTCCAAACTCACAGCCGCAATCTGCGGTTATACCAAACAAACCGCCACTGCGGTCTCCAATCCTTGGCCCCGCCGGCCACGCTACATTTCAGGGCCGCTGAGTGGCCACAGACAGCCACAGGGACAGGCAGCCTAAGCCTCCCTCGGCAACACTACATCATCCCTTATCACAGGAGCGGCTTCACATTTTTCCTTCCAAACTGCACCTGTGGATTTCATAGAGGACTTTCCTAAGACATATTTGCGGCCATCCATTTTTGGCCCTGCCGGCCACGCTACATCCTCCTGCTCCCAGGAAGCCATACACAACTAGCAGAGAAGCCGGTAAACCGGCTGGCCCGCCGGCCACGCTACAGGAATACAACAGCTGTAATTTATAAACAGCAGATTACCCAGGATAGTAATAAAAGCCGCAGGAGCGGCAAGCCCGCCGGCCACGTTACATATCCTTAGTCTACATTCTTTGGCCATAGATAGCAGGCCATAAATTATATCATAAGTCCTCATCATTTGGAAAAAGTTTGAACTAGTGATATCACACATATATTTTTATAAGCCTGCAAGCAGCATTGCTAAAAGCATTCAAAGCAAACTTGCCAGCTTTAAAGGGACCTGCACTTTTATCAAATTCCAGGATTCCCACAAACACTTTTTTAGTACTTAAAGCAGACCTTCTTTGTCTGCATTTTAATACAGAGGGGTCCTTATACTCTACTAATAAAGACGTTAGTCCCCCAATTTTAACCTTGGGCATCACCATTCTGAGCACTATCAAGGAGACCTACAACCATATTACCAAGATCCCAGACTGACCAAGAGCGACAGGTGAATCTAGTGACGCTAAGAAAAAATTGTTTCCATCTCTAGCGCACCTATTACTTACCTTTTTCCCACGGGAAAGGGGTCAAGTCCACAAGCATTTCCAATCCAACAAAAAAGGACCGGTTCGCCCTACACTAGGTGCAGCTACTAGGTATTTGCGCTGAAGCAAACACAAACGCCTCTACAGTGTGTTGTGGTAGTATGAAGCGGCAGCATCTACATTGGTAAATGAGGGCAGGGTGTGAAGGGGATGTAAAGCATCGGAGAGAGATTGAAGGTCTAGGTTTCTGAGGTTCCTGCGAAGTATTGCAAGTTTGTGTGCAGGCGGGGTAGTATTAAGGGAAGAGAGTGTTAGTGTTAGTAAGTTGTGATCAGAGAGGGAAAGTGGGGATGAGGAAAGACTGGATACAGAGCAGAGGTGAGTAAAGAGCAGGTCAAGCGTGTGTCCATCTTTATGGGTGGAGCTGGTAGACCATTGTTTGAGGCCAAAGGAGGTGGTTAGGGATAATAGTTTGGTGGTTGCAGGGTTGTTGGTGTCAACGGGTATGTTGAAGTCCCCCATGATTATAGCTGGGATGTCAGAGGACAGGAAGTGGAGAAGCCAAGTTGAGAAGTGATCCAGAAAGAGAGTGGCAGGTCCAGGAGGGCGATAAATGATGGCAATATTTAGGTGACAGGGAGAGTAGAGACGGGAGGAGATTCAACATCAATTGTATGTTGAATCTCCTCCCGACTAAACCCCTCCTCCAGAGACTCCCTCAATTGCAATGGAAGTTCAGGTAGGGGAACATCAGCCAGAAACCCACTCACTTCATCAGGCTTGGCAGGGGTATTGTTAATTTCAATAGCTGCTCCCTGAATACTTTGACTATCTTATTGGGATTACTCGCGAGCTCACCCCGCTCATTCCTAAATCTAATAGGCGTATATCCCTGGTCTGGGGTTTTAAGTCTCTTAGCCAATAACGAATCCGGCTTGTTGGCCTTGCAATAGTATCTGTGCTTCACCCACTTCATTACTTTCTCAGCTTTGCCTGCAAGTGCTAGGTTAAGCCCCCGAGTCACCTCAAATAGCCTTCAAATAGCCTAGAACAAATTTTGGGGACATCCGTTGTTTGGCTTCTTCAGCCACCTCTAAATATTTCCTCTCCAGTTCCTCAATACACGCATTTCTCTCCCGCTTTCTTCTGGATGCAATCCCAATTAACCGACCCCTAATTACTGGCTTATGGGCTTCCCAACTAAACACTGCAGAGGTCTCTAGGTTTTCATTAAGTTGAAAATATTCCGATAGAGCCTCAGAGATCTCTAAAGCTACACTAAAATCCGACAAAATAGAAGTGTTGAGAGACTAAGAAAACCCAGATCTTCCCCAATTTCAAAAATCAAGAGTGATAACTACACAGTCATGATCCGACCATGACATCCGACAAATTTTAACCGATTTCACTGCTGCTAGAGCCCTCGGAGACAGAAATATGTGATCAATCCTGGACCAAATATCATGGGAATAAGAAAAGTGGGTTAAATTCTGAGTCCTTGGATGCAGTTCCTGCCAGCTATGTGCCAGAGCAAACTCATCCAGCAGCCCCCGAAATTGTTTAGATGCAGCAGCATATTGAACACCTACCACCTTCCCTGCCAGAGATCGCCTGTCTAAGTACGGATTTAAGGTTCGAGTCCCCACAAACTATCACACTACCCTGCGCCACCTCCCTAACTGCTTCAAAAAGTTTTTTAAGAAATGCTACCTGGCCTGTATTGGGCGCATAATAATTAGTAATGGTGACCTCTGATTCCTGCAACAACCCCACCAAAATCAAATATCGCCCCTCCGGATCTTTTATCTCCCTATGACAATGAAAGGAATCCCCCCGTTAAAAACATGTCAATACTCCCCTTTGCTTAGTGTGTGCATTTGCCGAAAATACCTGGGGGGGAAGATCTTGAAAAATGTGTCTCCTGCAGACAGATGACATCCGGATGCAAGGACTTAATCCTCCTAAAAGCAGAACACCGTTTATTCGGAGAACTAAAGCCCTGTACGTTCAAAGATAACACTGTAACCATTGTGAAAGAATATTAGGTTACTAAAATACAACATAAATAACAATAAAATAAAAAAAAGAAAAAAAAATGGGGGAGAGAGGAGGGAGGCAAAAGGACAAGGGATAATCAGGTAAGGAAACAAGGAAATATATTAGAGAGATTCAGTCGGACTGAGCACAACACCGGTAGTACAGACCACACCCCAGTGTAGTATCTATCCAACCGAATCCACTCGCTGAACGACACTCCCTCAGAACCCAACAATAGGTAGAGAAGAGACTGCCTGTCAGCCTGGTTACTTCCAGAACTATGAATATAGACTACTAGTCAAAAAAAAATTGAAATTATCAATAAAATTACCAAAAAATCACAGGGAAAATCCCTCTGATTAAACGAGAGTACATCATACAATAGCCGACGAACGGGGGGGGGGGGGGGGGCACCTATAACCTCAAACAATTCCGCTTGGAAAACATTGTAACTATATCACATAACAGAAATTATTATTACGCTATGGTGTTTCCACTGATGGGAAAAACATATATCAGTATCAAGCACCATAGCAAGCAGAAAATTAACCACATCCTCCTACACTTCAGCAAGGAGCCAAGACAGCAAACAATGAAATAATACATTTTAAAAGCAACTTATGCCCCAAGCTCTATGTTAACAATGACATATGTCAGTAACATCTGGAAAATACACAAATGAAAGTAAATACTGCTCAGGTGTCCTCGAAAGCCAATGAGGAGCTGCAGCTTGATCGCGGAACTCCACGCCTCTGGCGCTTTCCAGACTGCTGCGATTTGGGAGAATCCTCACCCACTCTTGGAGATTTCAAAGACACCGGTCTAGATATTCCTGCAGCGACCATCTGAGCCTTTAATTCTTTCACACTAACTGCAGAAAAAGTAGAGTCATTATGTGAAAAAGTGAGACGAAAGGGGAAACCCCATCTGTACTTTATCCTATGTTCTTGAAGGATCGACAACGGGGGCCTCATCTCACGCCGCTTTGCCATAGTACTCGCCGACAAGTCGGAAAAATTTTTATATTTATAGCCCTGGAATGACAATTCAGGAAGTTGCCTTGCCGCATTCTGGATTAGTTCCTTAGAAGCGTAGAAATGAAATGTAGCGATAATATCGCGGGGGGGATCACTGGGCTGCCTCCGCGGTCCTAGGGCTCTGTGCCCCCGATCCATCTCCAGCCTCTCGACAGATACACCTGGAACCAATTCTTGGCACAAAGCTGTAATTGCCCCCCTAGCATCTTCTGCATGCTCAAGGATGCCCCTAAATCGCAGGTTAGAGCGCTGATCTCTATTTTCAATGTCCTCTAACTTAGCGGCCAGTGAGAGGTTTTCAACTTTAAGTAGATTTACTTCAGTATCAAGGACTTCCTGGGCTATCTTTACATCACTCATTTTGGCCTCCAGTGTTGATAAACTGCTCGCTACTTTTTCCAGTTCTCTGGATATATGTGCTTTTATCAGCTCTGTGCTAGCAAGCAGAGCAATCTGCAGCATACAATCAAAACGGCTAAGCAAGGTGCTGCTCCCCTCCAGCTGTGACTCAGGGCTGGCCAGTCCCATCCTACCTTTCTCCTCCTCCTGGAACGCTGCCTCACTGTGCTCAATCACATAAAGATCCTCAGGAGAGAGGTCATCCTCCATCTTGGCTGCCAGCTCCGCAGGCGATGTCTCCCTCTCTTGTTCCTGGCTGCACCAGCGTCTCTCCCCTGCGTCTCTCACCCGCAGCTCTGTGTCACACTGAGGTACGGCCCCAAGCTCTCACTGCCACTTCCAAGCTCTCAGCTGCACTTATAGCCCCGTTCTACTGCCGTCGGGCACGGAGCGCAGTCAGGCAGCTGCCATCCCCGCACCGCGCGCATGCGCACCTCCGTTTTTAACTGAATTAGATGTGATCAGACAGCTAAAGACTGAAACAGCAGAGATACATGATGCTTCCTTTCTCTAAATGATGCCAAGTGAGCACAAATATGATAGAGGAGCAACATGGAATGGGACCCCCTGACCTTCTGAGCTCCAGTGCGGTTGCATCCCCTATAGTTGCACCACTAGTAATGCTTGCAATGGTTGACTCACTTGTGGGGGGATGGAAAGAGGTGGGGTTCTTTTGTGATCCCTGCATTAAACTTTTAAACCTAAACATGTGTCATGATGCACAGACCTTAGCACGCCTGCTTCCATCATCTGCACACCCCACTGTGGGGATTTGTTACATTTTTCTTCGTGCTCCTCCAGTTGATGAAGGCCTGCAAACTACCATGCCATTTCCAGGTCCGTCATATGTAGCAGCACAAGGAAGTGGGTTTGTTTCCCTGTATCACAGCTGCTTTTAGGCCGCAGTTTAGGTTCCCTCACTACCACCACCACCCCACATACCAAACTGGGATCTCCATCTACTAAAATCCTTATAAGAAGCCCAAAATTCAAGTAAAACCATCACCCGTCTACATCCCACAATTAATATGGATGTGTTCATGTCAACCTCTAAAACGACAACCAATATGTTCTACTAGGTGAGTGAATTGTTGCATGCAACCAAGTGAGCACAAATATGATGGAGGAGTAACACCGATGGGACCCCATGACCTTCTGAGCTCCTGTGCGGTTGCATCCCCTACAGTTAGGCCACTAGTAATGCTTGCAATGGTGGGCTAACATGCAGGGGGATGGAAAGAGGTAGGGTTCTTTTGTGATCCTTGCATTAAACTTTTAAGCAAACCTAAACAAACCTTAGCATGCCTGCTTCCACCATCTGCACACCCCACTGTGGGGATGTGTTTAAGTTTTCTTTTTGCTCCTCCAGTTGATGAAGGTCTGCAAACTACAGTGCCATTTCCAGGTCCGTCATATGGATCAGCACAAGGAAGTGAGTTTGTTTCCCTGTATCACAGCCATGTTTAGGCCACAGTTTAGATTCCCTCACCTCACTAGCGTGCTCTACTAGGTGAGTGAGTTGTTGCATGCAACAAACCTGCTGGCAGTCATGGTCAGCAGAGTTTGCCTTTGTCTCTTGGTCCATTTTAACATCACTCCTCAGCCCACATTGTTTAATAAAAAAAAAACCCTTAGACCAACATTAATTAATAACACTACTAGTATTTACACCCTCCCAGAATAAAAAAATGACAATGCTCCAACGTAATGAAATACCATCCCCACTCCCCAGCATAAATAAATAACACCCCCAAGCATAAATGAAAAAAACTCCCATTTTGACTTTCTTTCACTTTTTTAATGCATTTTATGAAAAAAATTGATTTCAGGTTTTAGGCAAATTGGAGGTAAGGTGGCCACCGACCCACCTAATATTTATGATGCTATGTATGAACTGCACCTTACAAAAGGATTTATGGTAAACATCTTTATAGTTACAAATACCTGGAAACTGCCAGTGATGCTTCAGGAATGACACAAGTATGGCTAATTCACTAAGGTTCTTCTTAACATGGGAGATATCTCATGTAATTAGAAATGGGTCTTTGTGAATAGAGTCTAAAGACTACTTATGTGTGTCAGGAAATTTTACTGACATATGTGTGTCAGAGAGATTTTACTGACATACAATTAACTCAATATTTTAGTAGCATCTAATAGATGTATACAAGAATTATCACCAAATTTTCTGTATTAATCCAAAGCTTGTCTAGTTTATGGAAACCATAGCCATAGCCTGACATAGAGCCCTCCACCCTGAGGTTGCAAAAGTGAACGGCTTGGTGGCTACAAATGTTAGCCAATCTGTAGATATGAGCCTGTGAAGTAACATGTGAAAAAATATTATGCTTCCTCACAAATCTCCTTTTTCTTTTTCATTGTCTACTTCTGCTGCCACTCCATCATTCCATGAAGTGCCATGGATAAACTAGTTGGATTGTTCCCCATTGCGCAGTATACAGGACACAGAGTGATAGGTGTAATACTGGGATGTCACAATAATACAGTCTTGTGATATACAGTGTGAGCTGTGAGATGAGTGATTCTGAGGCTCTAACATAGGACTGCAAACAGTGGCAGAATCAGGCAGGATCAGTTAATGAGTCAGCAATAGGAAGCCCAGAAGAGGTCATCAAGGCATGGTAAGGTTTGCAAAATGATATTTTATTTACATTATTTGAGGTTTTTGGGTGGAGATAGGAAATCATTAAAAAATGCTGATGCTAATGGTCATACTGGAGAAGGATCATTTTCATTGCATTATGGGGAGGATTCAGGTTTGATCTTATCTTTAACGGTTCCCAACCTTAGTACCACTTATTATTTTTCAGTTATATCAAGTATCAAATGGGTGATGAATGGGGGTGTTAATCACCTAAAATTGGAGTAAAAAATTCACAAATTTAAAGTGAATAAAACATGTATTCTTTGGAGCAGTTTTGTACTTATGGAGTAAGTCAGACTGCACAGAGACAGCAGCAGATCAGGCTGGGGTACTGTTCAGTATGCAGCCCTGTAGAGTCCCACCTGATTGGATATCGAGTACCACCAGTGGTATTAGTACCACTGGTTGGGAACCCCTGTTCTAAACAGTGGATTGACATACAGACTCCAGTAACAGGGACATCTGTCCATAAAGTTGTTTTCAATTCTAAGTGTATTAGTCTTTTTCCCTGGCACCTGTTACTAGTTATGGTAAGTGTCAAGCAGGAGAAAAGGTGTCTGCAATGGTGCTCTGCTCTTTAATCCCACCCTGGTTATTCAGAGCTAGGCAATGTCTAAAGTGAATCAAGTCTGAATATTCAACTTCCTAAATATCTGCCAAGGTCTGTCCATTACCAAGACTCTTGCATAGTAAGAATGTCAATTGGTCTGTAAGAGAAAAAAGGTTATGTAAAATGCGAGCAGCTAGCGATTAGTATCCCCCAGCAGTTGCTCCCCCATCCCTGGGCAAGATTTAACATTACAGGTTTGACAAAATGGATAGAAATGTTTAACAAAACAATATTTTTATTGTTATTCCTTGCATTTTTATACAGACATATCAAATAACACTACATTTTATACAAGAATTATAGATTTATATTTTGTAAATTACTCTACATCTTATTTTAAGGATTCACTTGTTTAGATATGAACAAGTTCCTTGCAAAAATAATATTTAAATAGCCACCTGTGCTCAAACATTTAAAATCAATTAATACAAAAAAAAGATTAAAAATAATTCATTTTTGTTTTTTCCTCAACTTGCCATATGGTCACAATAAAAACATCTCCAAATCCTATAATAAACTTAAAAAGCACAGATCTTTCAATCTTTATGCAACAATGCATGTGTAATCATCACCATAATTTTTTAAATATATTTAACTTTATTTAGTTTAGGAAAAGTTTAAGTTTCACTGTGCTGTGTAAGTGTATATAAAGTTTCTTGTAAAGTTTAGTCATACAGGCATTGCATGCCCAAGCTGAGATGAATTCCTTAATCAGCTGCCGCATGTTTTTTTTTTTTTTTTTTTAATAGCCCATTAGCTCTTTATTATGCCGGGGCTGTTGCTGCTAGGGAAGCTCTTCTATGCCATGAAACTCACGTCACAACTTATATGACATGGGGCACCATCTTGTTCCTGTACAGCCTTTCTTCTGTGCCTAGAATTACAGCTAAGGGATTACACATTGTGCTAGCATGGATTTTAACTGCTACTGCTTCGAAAAATACCCTGAACAATTCAGAGCCTGCCTGTCTAGAAGACACGTACAGTGTGATCATAAAAATGGGGACCTAAAAAAAACTACAACCCCTCCCATAAGGTACAAGGCCTTAGCCAGCACCACTGCATAAAAAATCAAAAAGAGGGAACACAAAGGCCCTTATTTATGAAAGAATAGCGACAGGTAGCGGCTGGTGAGCGGCCGGTAATGATGGGCCCCGCCACGAGAACGCCGGCTCCCCACCACAATCACACATTTATCAAGCCAATCCTGCTTAGCGACTGAGATAGCGCCATATAGCCACTCCTTCATCATTATTCCAGCCTCAGCCCACAGAGCAAGCTTTCGACCTTGAACAGTGACAGGTATGACCTCTCGCTACCTGGCGCTCTCCAATGCATTTCAATGGAACAATCTTTAAATATTCATAATTAATTGTTCTTAATTGTTTTTTTTTTTTTTTTTTAATGTGAAAAATTCTGTGACCACTTCTGCCATTTTAGATAATTTTTTTAAGGTAAAAAAAAAATTGTACAGAATTGATATTACAGGTCTGATATTAATGTATTCATATTACAAGATTATTTAAAAAACTAGTTTTTTTTTGGTTTCAAAAAATATGGTTGTTTGGGGGTTAAAAAACTACTAAACATGCATTTTACAGCGCAAGAATTTTTTGAGCGTGATTTTTTAATGAATATGGTGGGAGCCGGTTGCTAGGGCTAGTCACTATCATGCGCTCCCATACAGCGTGGAACCAGTCAAATAGCGACTCCTCACCCAATATTCAACATTACAGCAAACCGACTGAGTTGCTATCAACTATCGAACAACGGGCAAGCACAGCGACTACTAGCGGGTGCTCTGAAAATGCCGCTACAGTCGCTCAACTGTCGCTACCTGCCGCTGTTAATGAATCGGCCTCAAAGAAGAACAAAGTAATGATCCTTATTAGGGATGAGCGAATCGATCCGGACGAACCCGGATTCGATCCGAATTTCAGGAAAAATTCGATTCGGATCGAATCCGAATTTCCCCGCAATTCGATCGCTCGAAGTTTTCCTTTAACATCCATTCATTTACATTACAGGCATTCTAAGATGGCGGACGGGACATGTCCAGACATCAGCCCCGCGCCAGTGCAAGCTGGGACAGTCACATGCAGCCTATCAGCAGCCAGCAAGCCCGGTGACATCACAGCGCTATTTAAGGCCGGCCATCTTGCTTTTCCTCATTTCTCTATTGCATTCGTGAGAGACAGGATGCTGCTGTAGGCAGGGAGAGAGACAGTTAGACAGGCAGGGACAGACAGGGACAGGCTGGAAACAGGCAGGAGACAGACAGAAAGTCAGCGAAAAACAGGGAAAGGTAGAAAAATCAGAGGCTGTCAGCCTGACACAGGGAGTTTTTTTTTTTTTTTCATCCAGCCTGACAGGCTTTGTTAGCGTTTTCAGGCTGCTTATACTAACTAACTGTGCATATATACTGAACTGATCTTAAGTCTGCTGTGAGGCATCCCATTCTGTGACTACAGCAGCCTCTGTTTAAGACCATATAACCATTTGCTCTTATTATAATTGAAATTAGCCTGATAAAGACACTTTTGCTGGCCATAGTACTTCTGGACCCTGCCAGGTGTACTTACTGCTGGTTTTTAGGGCATCCCATTCTGTGACTACAGCAGCCTCTGTTTAAGACCATATAACCATTTGCTCTTATTATATTTGAAATTAGCCTACTAAAGACACTTTTGCTGGGCATAGTACTTCTGGACCCTGCCAGGTGTACTTACTGCTGGTTTTTAGGGCATCCCATTCTGTGACTACAGCAGCCTCTGTTTAAGACCATATGACCATTTGCTCTTATTATAATTGAAATTAGCCTGATAAAGACACTTTTGCTGGCCATAGTACTTCTGGACCCTGCCAGGTGTACTTACTGCTGGTTTTTAGGGCATCCCATTCTGTGACTACAGCAGCCTCTGTTTAAGACCATATAACCATTTGCTCTTATTATATTTGAAATTAGCCTAATAAAGACACTTTTGCTGGGCATAGTACTTCTGGACCCTGCCAGGTGTACTTACTGCTGGTTTTTAGGGCATCCCATTCTGTGACTACAGCAGCCTCTGTTTAAGACCATATAACCATTTGCTCTTATTATAATTGAAATTAGCCTGATAAAGACACTTTTGCTGGCCATAGTACTTCTGGACCCTGCCAGGTGTACTTACTGCTGGTTTTTAGGGCATCCCATTCTGTGACTACAGCAGCCTCTGTTTAAGACCATATAACCATTTGCTCTTATTATATTTGAAATTAGCCTAATAAAGACACTTTTGCTGGGCATAGTACTTCTGGACCCTGCCAGGTGTACTTACTGCTGGTTTTTAGGGCATCCCATTCTGTGACTACAGCAGCCTCTGTTTAAGACCATATAACCATTTGCTCTTATTATAATTGAAATTAGCCTGATAAAGACACTTTTGCTGGCCATAGTACTTCTGGACCCTGCCAGGTGTACTTACTGCTGGTTTTTAGGGCATCCCATTCTGTGACTACAGCAGCTTCTGTTTAAGACCATATAACCATTTGCTCTTATTATATTTGAAATTAGCCTAATAAAGACACTTTTGCTGGGCATAGTACTTCTGGACCCTGCCAGGTGTACTTACAGCTGGTTTTTAGGGCATCCCATTCTGTGACTACAGCAGCCTCTGTTTAAGACCATATAACCATTTGCTCTTATTATATTTGAAATTAGCCTAATAAAGACACTTTTGCTGGGCATAGTACTTCTGGACCCTGCCAGGTGTACTTACTGCTGGTTTTTAGGGCATCCCATTCTGTGACTACAGCAGCCTCTGTTTAAGACCATATAACCATTTGCTCTTATTATATTTGAAATTAGCCTGATAAAGACTCTTTTGCTGCCCATAGTACTTCTGGACCCTGCCAGGTGTACTTACTGCTGGTTTTTAGGGCATCCCATTCTGTGACTACAGCAGCCTCTGTTTAAGACCATATAACCATTTGCTCTTATTATATTTGAAATTAGCCTACTAAAGACACTTTTGCTGGGCATAGTACTTCTGGACCCTGCCAGGTGTACTTACTGCTGGTTTTTAGGGCATCCCATTCTGTGACTACAGCAGCCTCTGTTTAAGACCATATGACCATTTGCTCTTATTATAATTGAAATTAGCCTGATAAAGACACTTTTGCTGGCCATAGTACTTCTGGACCCTGCCAGGTGTACTTACTGCTGGTTTTTAGGGCATCCCATTCTGTGACTACAGCAGCCTCTGTTTAAGACCATATAACCATTTGCTCTTATTATATTTGAAATTAGCCTAATAAAGACACTTTTGCTGGGCATAGTACTTCTGGACCCTGCCAGGTGTACTTACTGCTGGTTTTTAGGGCATCCCATTCTGTGACTACAGCAGCCTCTGTTTAAGACCATATAACCATTTGCTCTTATTATAATTGAAATTAGCCTGATAAAGACACTTTTGCTGGCCATAGTACTTCTGGACCCTGCCAGGTGTACTTACTGCTGGTTTTTAGGGCATCCCATTCTGTGACTACAGCAGCCTCTGTTTAAGACCATATAACCATTTGCTCTTATTATATTTGAAATTAGCCTAATAAAGACACTTTTGCTGGGCATAGTACTTCTGGACCCTGCCAGGTGTACTTACTGCTGGTTTTTAGGGCATCCCATTCTGTGACTACAGCAGCCTCTGTTTAAGACCATATAACCATTTGCTCTTATTATAATTGAAATTAGCCTGATAAAGACACTTTTGCTGGCCATAGTACTTCTGGACCCTGCCAGGTGTACTTACTGCTGGTTTTTAGGGCATCCCATTCTGTGACTACAGCAGCTTCTGTTTAAGACCATATAACCATTTGCTCTTATTATATTTGAAATTAGCCTAATAAAGACACTTTTGCTGGGCATAGTACTTCTGGACCCTGCCAGGTGTACTTACAGCTGGTTTTTAGGGCATCCCATTCTGTGACTACAGCAGCCTCTGTTTAAGACCATATAACCATTTGCTCTTATTATATTTGAAATTAGCCTAATAAAGACACTTTTGCTGGGCATAGTACTTCTGGACCCTGCCAGGTGTACTTACTGCTGGTTTTTAGGGCATCCCATTCTGTGACTACAGCAGCCTCTGTTTAAGACCATATAACCATTTGCTCTTATTATATTTGAAATTAGCCTGATAAAGACTCTTTTGCTGCCCATAGTACTTCTGGACCCTGCCAGGTGTACTTACTGCTGGTTTTTAGGGCATCCCATTCTGTGACTACAGCAGCCTCTGTTTAAGACCATATAACCATTTGCTCTTATTATATTTGAAATTAGCCTGATAAAGACACTTTTGCTGGGCATAGTACTTCTGGACCCTGCCAGGTGTACTTACTGCTGGTTTTTAGGGCATCCCATTCTGTGACTACAGCAGCCTCTGTTTAAGACCATATAACCATTTGCTCTTATTATATTTGAAATTAGCCTGATAAAGACACTTTTGCTGGGCATAGTACTTCTGGACCCTGCCAGGTGTACTTACTGCTGGTTTTTAGGGCATCCCATTCTGTGACTACAGCAGCCTCTGTTTAAGACCATATAACCATTTGCTCTTATTATAATTGAAATTAGCCTGATAAAGACACTTTTGCTGGGCCATAGTACTTCTGTACCCTGCCAGGTGTACTTACTGCTGGTTTTTAGGGCATCCCATTCTGTGACTACAGCAGCCTCTGTTTAAGACCATATAACCATTTGCTCTTATTGTAATTGAAATTAGCCTGATAAAGACACTTTTGCTGGCCATAGTACTTCTGGACCCTGCCAGGTGTACTTACTGCTGGTTTTTAGGGCATCCCATTCTGTGACTACAGCAGCCTCTGTTTAAGACCATATAAACCATTTGCTCTTATTATATTTGAAATTAGCCTGATAAAGACACTTTTGCTGGGCATAGTACTTCTGGACCCTGCCAGGTGTACTTACTGCTGGTTTTTAGGGCATCCCATTCTGTGACTACAGCAGCCTCTGTTTAAGACCATATAAACCATTTGCTCTTATTATAATTGAAATTAGCCTGATAAAGACACTTTTGCTGGCCATAGTACTTCTGGACCCTGCCAGGTGTACTTACTGCTGGTTTTTTAGGGCATCCCATTCTGTGACTACAGCAGCCTCTGTTTTAAGACCATATAACCATTTGCTCTTATTATATTTGAAATTAGCCTGATAAAGACACTTTTGCTGGCCATAGTACTTCTGGACCCTGCCAGGTGTACTTACTGCTGGTTTTTAGGGCATCCCATTCTGTGACTACAGCAGCCTCTGTTTAAGACCATATAAACCATTTGCTCTTATTATATTTGAAATTAGCCTGATAAAGACACTTTTGCTGGGCATAGTACTTCTGGACCCTGCCAGGTGTACTTACTGCTGGTTTTTAGGGCATCCCATTCTGTGACTACAGCAGCCTCTGTTTAAGACCATATAACCATTTGCTCTTATTATATTTGAAATTAGCCTGATAAAGGACACTTTTGCTGGGCATAGTACTTGTGGACCCTGCCAGGTGTACTTACTGCTGGTATTTAGGGCAATCCCATTCTGTGACTACAGCAGCCTCTGTTTAAGACCATATAACCATTTGCTCTTATTATATTTGAAATTAGCCTGATAAATACACTTTTGCTGGCATAGTACTTCTGGACCCTGCCAGGTGTACTTACTGCTGGTTTTTAGGGCATCCCATTCTGTGACTACAGCAGCCTCTGTTTAAGACCATATAACCATTTGCTCTTATTATATTTGAAATTAGCCTGATAAAGACACTTTTGCTGGGCATAGTACTTCTGGACCCTGCCAGGTGTACTTACTGCTGGTTTTTAGGGCATCCCATTCTGTGACTACAGCAGCCTCTGTTTAAGACCATATAACCATTTGCTCTTATTATATTTGAAATTAGCCTGATAAAGACACTTTTGCTGGGCATAGTACTTCTGGACCCTGCCAGGTGTACTTACTGCTGGTTTTTAGGGCATCCCATTCTGTGACTACAGCAGCCTCTGTTTAAGACCATATAACCATTTGCTCTTATTATAATTGAAATTAGCCTGATAAAGACACTTTTGCTGGCCATAGTACTTCTGGACCCTGCCAGGTGTACTTACTGCTGGTTTTTAGGGCATCCCATTCTGTGACTACAGCAGCCTCTGTTTAAGACCATATAACCATTTGCTCTTATTATAATTGAAATTAGCCTGATAAAGACACTTTTGCTGGCCATAGTACTTCTGGACCCTGCCAGGTGTACTTACTGCTGGTTTTTTAGGGCATCCCATTCTGTGACTACAGCAGCCTCTGTTTAAGACCATATAACCATTTGCTCTTATTATATTTGAAATTAGCCTGATAAAGACACTTTTGCTGGGCATAGTACTTCTGGACCCTGCCAGGTTGTACTTACTGCTGGTTTTTAGGGCATCCCATTCTGTGACTACAGCAGCCTCTGTTTAAGACCATATAACCATTTGCTCTTATTATAATTGAAATTAGCCTGATAAAGACACTTTTGCTGGGCCATAGTACTTCTGGACCCTGCCAGGTGTACTTACTGCTGGTTTTTAGGGGCATCCCATTCTGTGACTACAGCAGCCTCTGTTTAAGACCATATAACCATTTGCTCTTATTATAATTGAAATTAGCCTGATAAAGACACTTTTGCTGGCCATAGTACTTCTGGACCCTGCCAGGTGTACTTACTGCTGGTTTTTAGGGCATCCCATTCTGTGACTACAGCAGCCTCTGTTTAAGACCATATAACCATTTGCTCTTATTATAATTGAAATTAGCCTGATAAAGACACTTTTGCTGGGCATAGTACTTCTGGACCCTGCCAGGTGTACTTACTGCTGGTATTTAGGGCATCCCATTCTGTGACTACAGCAGCCTCTGTTTAAGACCATATAACCATTTGCTCTTATTATATTTGAAATTAGCCTGATAAAGACACTTTTGCTGGGCATAGTACTTCTGGACCCTGCCAGGTGTACTTACTGCTGGTTTTTAGGGCATCCCATTCTGTGACTACAGCAGCCTCTGTTTAAGACCATATAACCATTTGCTCTTATTATATTTGAAATTAGCCTGATAAAGACACTTTTGCTGGGCATAGTACTTCTGGACCCTGCCAGGTGTACTTACTGCTGGTTTTTAGGGCATCCCATTCTGTGACTACAGCAGCCTCTGTTTAAGACCATATAACCATTTGCTCTTATTATATTTGAAATTAGCCTGATAAAGACACTTTTGCTGGGCATAGTACTTCTGGACCCTGCCAGGTGTACTTACTGCTGGTTTTTAGGGCATCCCATTCTGTGACTACAGCAGCCTCTGTTTAAGACCATATAACCATTTGCTCTTATTATAATTGAAAATTAGCCTGATAAAGACACTTTTGCTGGCCATAGTACTTCTGTACCCTGCCAGGTGTACTTACTGCTGGTTTTTAGGGCATCCCATTCTGTGACTACAGCAGCCTCTGTTTAAGACCATATAACCATTTGCTCTTATTGTAATTTGAAATTAGCCTGATAAAGACACTTTTGCTGGGCCATAGTACTTCTGGGACCCTGCCAGGTGTACTTACTGCTGGTTTTTAGGACATCCCATTCTGTGACTACAGCAGCCTCTGTTTAAGACCATATAACCATTTGCTCTTATTATATTTGAAATTAGCCTGATAAAGACACTTTTGCTGGGCAATAGTACTTCTGGACCCTGCCAGGTGTACTTACTGCTGGTTTTTAGGGCATCCCATTCTGTGACTACAGCAGCCTCTGTTTAAGACCATATAACCATTTGCTCTTATTATAATTGAAATTAGCCTGATAAAGACACTTTTGCTGGGCCATAGTACTTCTGGACCCTGCCAGGTGTACTTACTGCTGGTTTTTAGGGCATCCCATTCTGTGACTACAGCAGCCTCTGTTTAAGACCATATAACCATTTGCTCTTATTATATTTGAAATTAGCCTGATAAAGACACTTTTGCTGGCCATAGTACTTCTGGGACCCTGCCAGGTGTACTTACTGCTGGTTTTTAGGGCATCCCATTCTGTGACTACAGCAGCCTCTGTTTAAGACCATATAACCATTTGCTCTTATTATAATTGAAATTAGCCTGATAAAGACACTTTTGCTGGCCATAGTACTTCTGGACCCTGCCAGGTGTACTTACTGCTGGTTTTTAGGGCATCCCATTCTGTGACTACAGCAGCCTCTGTTTAAGACCATATAACCATTTGCTCTTATTATATTTGAAATTAGCCTGATAAAGACACTTTTGCTGGGGCATAGTACTTGTGGACCCTGCCAGGTGTACTTACTGCTGGTATTTAGGGCATCCCATTCTGTGACTACAGCAGCCTCTGTTTAAGACCATATAACCATTTGCTCTTATTATATTTGAAATTAGCCTGATAAATACACTTTTGCTGGGCCATAGTACTTCTGGACCCTGCCAGGTGTACTTACTGCTGGTTTTTAGGGGCATCCCATTCTGTGACTACAGCAGCCTCTGTTTAAGACCATATAACCATTTGCTCTTATTATATTTGAAATTAGCCTGATAAAGACACTTTTGCTGGCATAGTACTTCTGGACCCTGCCAGGTTGTACTTACTGCTGGTTTTTAGGGCATCCCATTCTGTGACTACAGCAGCCTCTGTTTAAGACCATATAACCATTTGCTCTTATTATATTTGAAATTAGCCTGATAAAGACACTTTTGCTGGCATAGTACTTCTGGACCCTGCCAGGTGTACTTACTGCTGGTTTTTAGGGCATCCCATTCTGTGACTACAGCAGCCTCTGTTTAAGACCATATAACCATTTGCTCTTATTATATTTGAATTAGCCTGATAAAGACACTTTTGCTGGGCATAGTACTTCTGGACCCTGCCAGGTGTACTTACTGCTGGTTTTTAGGGCATCCCATTCTGTGACTACAGCAGCCTCTGTTTAAGACCATATAACCATTTGCTCTTATTATATTTGAAATTAGCCTGATAAAGACACTTTTGCTGGCCATAGTACTTCTGGACCCTGCCAGGTGTACTTACTGCTGGTTTTTAGGGCATCCCATTCTGTGACTACAGCAGCCTCTGTTTAAGACCATATAACCATTTGCTCTTATTATATTTGAAATTAGCCAGAATAAAGACACTTTTGCTGGGCATAGTACTTCTGGACCCTGCCAGGTGTACTTACTGCTGGTTTTTAGGGCATCCCATTCTGTGACTACAGCAGCCTCTGTTTAAGACCATATAACCATTTGCTCTTATTATAATTGAAATTAGCCTGATAAAGACACTTTTGCTGGCATAGTACTTCTGGACCCTGCCAGGTGTACTTACTGCTGGTTTTTAGGGCATCCCATTCTGTGACTACAGCAGCCTCTGTTTAAGACCATATAACCATTTGCTCTTATTATATTTGAAATTAGCCTGATAAAGACACTTTTGCTGGCCATAGTACTTCTGGACCCTGCCAGGTGTACTTACTGCTGGTTTTTAGGGGCATCCCATTCTGTGACTACAGCAGCCTCTGTTTAAGACCATATAACCATTTGCTCTTATTATATTTGAAATTAGCCTGATAAAGACACTTTTGCTGGCATAGTACTTCTGGACCCTGCCAGGTGTACTTACTGCTGGTTTTTAGGGCATCCCATTCTGTGACTACAGCAGCCTCTGTTTAAGACCATATAACCATTTGCTCTTATTATATTTGAAATTAGCCTGATAAAGACACTTTTGCTTGGGCATAGTACTTCTGGACCCTGCCAGGTGTACTTACTGCTGGTTTTTAGGGCATCCCATTCTGTGACTACAGCAGCCTCTGTTTAAGACCATATAACCATTTGCTCTTATTATAATTGAAATTAGCCTGATAAAGACACTTTTGCTGGGCATAGTACTTCTGGACCCTGCCAGGTGTACTTACTGCTGGTTTTTAGGGCATCCCATTCTGTGACTACAGCAGCCTCTGTTTAAGACCATATAACCATTTGCTCTTATTATAATTGAAATTAGCCTGATAAAGACACTTTTGCTGGCCATAGTACTTCTGGACCCTGCCAGGTGTACTTACTGCTGGTTTTTAGGGCATCCCATTCTGTGACTACAGCAGCCTCTGTTTAAGACCATATAACCATTTGCTCTTATTATATTTGAAATTAGCCTGATAAAGACACTTTTGCTGGGCATAGTACTTCTGGACCCTGCCAGGTGTACTTACTGCTGGTTTTTAGGGCATCCCATTCTGTGACTACAGCAGCCTCTGTTTAAGACCATATAACCATTTGCTCTTATTATAATTGAAATTAGCCTAATAAAGACACTTTTGCTGGCCATAGTACTTCTGGACCCTGCCAGGTGTACTTACTGCTGGTTTTTAGGGCATCCATTCTGTGACTACAGCAGCCTCTGTTTAAGACCATATAACCATTTGCTCTTATTATATTTGAAATTAGCCTGATAAAGACACTTTTGCTGGGCATAGTACTTCTGGACCCTGCCAGGTGTACTTACTGCTGGTTTTTAGGGCATCCCATTCTGTGACTACAGCAGCCTCTGTTTAAGACCATATAACCATTTGCTCTTATTATAATTGAAATTAGCCTGATAAAGACACTTTTGCTGGCCATAGTACTTCTGGACCCTGCCAGGTGTACTTACTGCTGGTTTTTTAGGGCATCCCATTCTGTGACTACAGCAGCCTCTGTTTAAGACCATATAACCATTTGCTCTTATTATATTTGAAATTAGCCTGATAAAGACACTTTTGCTGGCCATAGTACTTCTGGACCCTGCCAGGTGTACTTACTGCTGGTTTTTAGGGCATCCCAGTCTGTGACTACAGCAGCCTCTGTTTAAGACCATATAAACCATTTGCTTCTTATTATATTTGAAATTAGCCTGATAAAGACACTTTTGCTGGGCCATAGTACTTCTGGACCCTGCCAGGTGTACTTGACTGCTGGTTTTTAGGGCATCCCATTCTGTGACTACATCAGCCTCTGTTTAAGACCATATAACCATTTGCCTCTTATTATATTTGAAATTAGCCTGATAAAGACACTTTTGCTGGGCCATAGTACTTCTGGACCCTGCCAGGTGTACTTACTGCTGGTTTTTAGGGGCATCCCATTCTGTGACTACAGCAGCCTCTGTTTAAGACCATTATAACCATTTGCTCTTATTATAATTGAAATTAGCCAAATAAAGACACTTTTGCCTGGCCATAGTACTTCTGGACCCTGCCAGGTGTACTTACTGCTGGTTTTTTAGGGCATCCCATTCTGTGACTACAGCAGCCTCTGTTTAAGACCATATAACCATTTGCTCTTATTATAATTGAAATTAGCCAAATAAAGACACTTTGCTGGCCATAGTACTTCTGGACCCTGCCAGGTGTGTACTTACTGCTGGTTTTAGGGCATCCAGTCTGGTGACTACAGCACCTCTGTTTAAGACCATATAACCATTTGCTCTTATTATAGTTGAAATTAGCCTAATAAAGACACATTTGCTGGGCATGAGTACTTTCTGGACCCTGCCAGGGTGTACTTACTGCTGGTTTTTAGGCA